>JAKSZU010000007.1:80375726-81739060 GCA_026018925.1 Tupaia tana | reverse complement strand
TCCCTTCTCCTCCATTCTCCTCTCGGGATCTTGGGCACGCACGCACATGCACCTGGAGTGAGTTTAAGCCAAGTCTGGGACTCGAACCGTGGTTGACTATGTTGGAGTCCAGCGACATAGCCATTACGCCAACTGCTGGTCCCCAGCCCTCCTTTTCTTAAGTCTCAAAAACTGTCCTTTGTCCTCACCCTTCATCTCACCAGAGAGATACAGACAGGGTGAGTGAGAACACCCCCAGGAGGACGACTCAACAATCCCTTTCCCTCCACTCTCCCCTAGGGATTTGGGCGTGCTCATACATGTGTCCAGAGTGATTCTCTAGCCACTGGGTCTGGGACTTCAACTGTAAAGCTGGCCGTGTAGAATCCAGTGCCTTAACCTCCATGCCTAAGCCCCTAAGACCTGGGAGTTTTAATGAGTCTTCCCCATTAAGGCATCAGTGAAACACGTTGAATCAACTCAGGGCCAAGGAGATATTGAGACAGAGTTAACCCTTTCCAGTGTCTTAAGGTGCTTGGGTGACTTTTAACCCTTTCATTCTGTTCAGTCTCAGGTCGATGCCAAGTTTCCTAAAGCAATCAGACACCACGTTGGCTTGTCAGCAAAGTCAGCCTGTTGGCACCAGCACTCACTTAAAGCTAGGCAGGAAAAGTCTTGGGGGCACCTGGGCTTGGGGGCAGTTGATATACTTCGATACCCCAGTTCCTCCTGCCTGTGTTTCCTTTTCTGGAAAGACCTGGACGTTGTTGGGAGGTGTGACAGCCCCCTCTCCAGACAAGACACTTATTTTTCTGACTGGTCAAAACTAAAGGGTGGGGGCTGGCAGGTGGTGTGGAGGTTAAAGGCACTGGACTCCCACACGGCCGACTATGGTTTGAGTCCCAGACCTGGTGGTTTGCTTTCTCACTTTCTCTCTCTCGCTCACTCTCTGTCTATCTATCTATATCTATCTATTATCTGTCTATCTATCTATCTGATCCAATTAAAATAAATAAATAAAGTTAAAATAAAATAATTCTTTAAAAAAAAAAAACAAAAAACTTAAGGGCAGGGCCAGCAGCTGGCATGGTGGTTAAGGTGCTGGACTTCCACCTGGCCAACCGTGGGTTGGGTCACGTTCTGGATCTAGTGGCTTGCTTTTTCACTCTCCGCCCTCCCATCTCTCTCTCTTTGTCTCTCTTTGGTGAGCGCATGTACTCTATGGCAAATTTGAAAATAGTAGTAATAATAATAAACAAAACGAAATAAATGATTCTTTAAAAAAACAAAAACTGAAGGGGAAGGGAGTTCGATTCTGGTACATGGTTCCCAATAGCACAGACTCAGACTCGCAGTAGCATCCAGCACTGACGTTATGGACCCCAGCCAGGCTCCGTGAATATTCCTCCTTGAGCTCTAAAATACAGGAAGTAATTCCTCATGTTCCTGCTGCTTCATCGCCTCCTCAGGGTCCTATGAAAATGACTGCTGATGAGCCCCATCCTGGCAAGGCCTCACCAAATGAGGATATTGCTCTGTCTCTCAGAGACCCATGTGCTCAATCTAGGCAGCAGAGAACCCATCAAAGTGTCCAGTGGAACCCTCAGTGACCGTGGAAAAGGCAGAAAAGGAAATTGCCCGTGCCCTGTTGAATTCCAGGAAGCCATGGTTGTTAGAAACAAGCCAGAGAGAAAGCGGATGTAAGAGGCTCTTGCCCAAAGGGAGGCCAGCCCAGCTGCTCTCTATTTTTCTGGCCTGTAGTATTTTCTTCAAATCCATGATCTACATAGCAGTGATCCTCTTTCTGTCATTATTGGTGTGTGTGCATGTATGCACAAGTGAATGCACACGTGTGTGTATGGGCCTGCACATGCTCACATGCTCTTCCATGGCTCTGAGCATTTTGTTACAGCTGAACTCCAGGCCTCACTGAACGTGATTGCCTGTCTCGCCTCTTACTGCCTGTCCTGACTCCAGGCTGCCGCCTCCCTGGCTCTGTCGGGTTTCCCATCTTTTCACGTGAAGGTGCTGGAATGTCCAGAGAGGCCCTGATGCTCCAGCTGCCCCTGAGCAAGGGCTCAGAAACCAAAGGTGGCCTGGAGGCCGGGGTGGCCTGAGCCCCGAGCCATGCAGCCCCAGGCGCCTGTCTGCTTGGGCTTTATCTTGGTGTTCGCTTTCTGCTCTTGGCTTCGCCAGGAAGCTTTCAGGTGCTGAGTGCTGCAGGCTGCTGTGCTTTCCCCGTTCTGGCTGGGGTCAGTAAGCAAGCCTGGCCAGCGTGAGGGCAGAGATAAGAGAGGAATGAGGAACGAGGTGGTGCTGGGCAGGGTGCCTCCAGCAGCTCCCCCAGGTGGGGAGCCCTTGGGAGGAATCCATACCCCCTTCTTCCCCAAGGGGCCCTCTAGGAGGCAGCCTGAAGGTGCATGCCTGACCTCTGGTCCCGGCAGCTCCTCCCCAGCCTTCCACTTCCCCTTGCCCCACAGCTCTGTGGGCTGAGTGGGGACTGGTGACCAGCCAATCGGTAACTTGTGGCATATGGCAGTGAACCCAACTGGTGCCATCTTTGTGCCCCTTCATTCTTCCACTATGTCCTATAGCAATATTTTATTATACTACCCCTGAGTTAAATTCTTTCCTTTCCTTTCCTTTCCTTTCCTTTCCTTTCCTTTCCTTTCCTTTCCTTTCCTTTCCTTTCCTTTCCTTTCTTTCTTTTTTGGAGAGGTTTTTGCTATAGGGCGTGTGCGTTTGCCAGAAAGACAGAGAGAGATAGAGAGACAGAAAGCGAGAAATCACCCCCGGGGGAATAGCTATGCTGCAATCCCTTCTCCATTCTCCTCTCGGGATCTTGGGCACGCATGCACACGTGTCCGGCGTGAGTTTAAGTCACCAGGTCCGGCACTCGAACAGCGATCGACTACATGGGAGTCCAGAGACATAGATAGCCATTACGCCAACTGCTGGTCCCTCTGTACCTTAGTTTTCCTCCTTGTTTAATCATCGTCATTATTATTATTTGATTTGACCAGAGCGTGACAGAGAGAGAGAGAGGAAATAAGAAAGCAAGTCACCAGGTCCATGTGGGAGTTCAGTGCCTTTAACCACCACACCACCTACTGGCCCCCCAGTTTTCCTCCTTTGCAAAAGGGGGTTTAAGAGTTTCTAGTTATACAGGACCAGCAGATGGCGTAATGGCTATGTCGCTGGACTCCCACATAGTCGACCGCAGTTCGAGTCCCAGACCTGGTGGCTGAAACTCACGCCAGGCACGTATGCGTACATGCCCAAGATCCCAAGAGGAGAAGAGAGGAGAAAGGATTGCGGTGTGGCCATCCCCCCTGGGGGGTGATTTCTCGCTTTCTGTCCCTCTGTCTCTGTCTTTCTGGCGAGCTCATGCACCCTATAGCAAAAACTTCTCCAAAAGAAAAAAAAGAGTTTCAAGTTACGCAAGAAGATGGGTGCCTCACACAAAGAATGGAAGTCAGGGTTGTGTCGCATGAATGTACTGCCCTTTTTTTTTTTTTTTTTTTTTAAGGCTTGCTATGGGCCATGTACTCATCAGAGAGACATAGGCGGAAGTCAGAAATCACCCCCTGGGGGGATAACCACACTGCAATCCCTTCTTCTCCACTCTCTTCTTAGGATTCCGAGTATGCATACTCATGTGCATGGTGTGTTGTTCAACCTGCTGGGTATTGGACTAGGGCTGCACAGTCAGTCATGTGGGATCTAGACACATTAACCACTGTGCCACCCAGCTGGCCCCTGCCTCTCTAAACATGTACAGATGTTCCTTGCCTTACGATGGAGTTAGACCCTCATAAACCTATTGTAAGCCGAAAATATCAGTGAGTCGAAAATACATTTAATACACTGAAGTTACTGAGCATCATAGCTTAGCCTACGGGAAACATATTGTTTTTGCACCATCACGAAGTTGAAAAATCAGAAATAAACCATTGCAAGGGACTGTTTAAAATATAAACAGGCACTGACACACAGGGTCAAGGTTGGGGAGACATAGAAATGGTTCAAGGCCACATTGTACAGATTTGTCCGACCTGTCCTTGCCTCACTGACCAATCCAGCATTAAAGGGGCCCTGGTTTCCTGACTCTGATCCCCCAGGCATAAACATATGAGTTTCAGGGCACACCACTGTGTTTGCGTGTGTGAGGGGGTGCAATTAAGGGAAAGGGGCACCTCTGCTAGCCATTTGTCTACCCAGTCACTTGTCCATTCACATCACCCTTTCTCTCCCCAGTCCCACTCCACACTGGGACTCCAAGTCCTGACACTGAGCGGACACTGGTCTGGGCACACACCCGACAGGCGTTGACATCTGTTACCACCCAAGGCTCAAGCTGGCCAACAGAATGAGGAAGCCCAGAATCCTATGACTTGCCAAAGAGCTCTGTCACATGCCCAGATGGGGTGATATGAGCTGAGGAGCTAAACGCCAGAAGTTTCCGTGGTGGTCAGTTGACTTTAAGTGTGGGAGAATACCCTTGATGATGTGGGTGGGCCTCATCCAATCAATTGAAGAGATTAAAAGGAAAACTGAGGTTTTAGAGACCTGTGGCCTCAAGTCTGTAACATTAACTCCTCCTGGACTGTCTGGCCTGCCCTATAGATTACAGACTTGCCAAGCCCCTACAATTGTGTGAGCCAATTCCTTAAAACAAATTTTTTCATACATATTTTTCATATATACATACATACGAGAACTATAATAACATAGATGTTTTATGATGTATAAATATAAATATCCGATTGACTCTGTTTCTCTTGGAAACCTCCACTGATATACCCACTGATCTACCCCTCAGGGGATCAGGTATCTGCAGCACAGAAAACTGACATGCTTGTGGCCTTGGGTTTGACTGGTCTTTACTCCTTAGCTCTGCTCTGCTCTGCCCCTTATTAGTAGAAATGGATTCAAGTTGACACTCCAAATGGGATTTTTAAAAAAAGAACCATTCACTTCGTTTTATTTATTATTAGTATCTTTTTTCTATTTTAAAAAGAATTATTTTATGTAATTTTATTCATTTTCATTATTTTATTTTTTTTATAACTAGAGAGAGAGACAGTGAGAAAGCAAGCTGCCAGGTCTGGGACACTGCCAGGTCTGGGACTCAAACCGCAGTCAGCCATGTGGGCATCCAGCTGCCTTAAACACCACACCACCTGCCGGCCTCTCCAAACAGATGGGATTAAAAAAACACAACATTTTATTTAGCTTTTTTATTTTTTTGCATATGGTGGGATTTTACTTGGCCATACATGAAACACTATGGATGAACCACACTAGGTGAAAGAAGCCAGACACAAAAGATCACATATTGTAAGACTGCAATTACATGAAATGTCCAAAAGTAGGCAAATTCATGGAGACAGAAAGTAGATTAGGGGTTGGGAGAATTAAAGGAGAGGTAGAGAGTTCTTTTTGTGGTGATGAAAATACTCAAAAACTGATTGTGGTAATGGCTGCACAAAATTGTGAATATGGTAAAAACCACTGAATTATAAACTTTAAATGATTTAATTGTATGGTATGCAAACTACCCATCAATATAGATCTTTAAAAAAGGTTTTAAAAGAGTACATTTAGGGGTAGGCAGATGACATGGTGGTTAAGGCACTGGACTCCCACACTGCCGACCATAGTTTGAGTCCTGGACCTGGCAGTTTGCTTTCTCACTTTCCTCCTCTCGCTCCATCTCTGTCTCTCTTTGGTGAGTACATGTGCAAATTTTAAAATAATTATAATAAATAAAATAAATAACTCTAAAAAATACATTTATGTTTTGACTAAAAAATTCCACTTCTATGGGACCAGCAGTTAGCGTAATGGCTATGTCGCTGGACTCCCACGTAGTCGACCGCGGTTCGAGTCCCGGACCCGGCGGCTTAAACTCACGCCGGGCGCGTGTGCGTGCGTGCCCAAGATCCCGAGAGGAGAATGGAGGAGAAGGGATTGCGGCGTGGCCATCCCCCCTGGGGGGTGATTTCCTGCTTTCTATCTCTCTGTCTCTCTCTGTCTGTCTGGCGAGCACACGCGCCCTATAGCAAAAAACCTCTCCAAAAAAAAAAAAAAAATTCCACTTCTAAAAACTTACCCCATGGACAGATATGCTTACATGTGGGACATAACACGTTTTATGTAAGAATATTACAGTATAATAATATGATGAAACAATCCAAAATTATGTTTAAAAAAGCTTTTGTGACATGAGGATTTTATGAGAACATGCATGATTAAAAAAAAAATAGTTTCCATGATCTTAACATTATTATTTTTTAAAAGAATTATTTAATTTTGGGGGCCAGCAGGTGGCATAGTGGTTGAGGTACTGGACCACATTGCTGACCAGGGTTTGAATCCCAGACCTGGTGGCTTGCCTTCTCGCTTTCTATGTCTCTCTCTTGTCAAATCAGAATAAATGAACAAATAAATAAAATTAAAATAAGTTATTTTTTTCTCTTATTTTTTTTATACTTTTTTTTGAGAATTTTTTTTTTGCTATAGGGCACGTGCGCTTGCCAGACAGACAGAGAGACAGAGAGACAGAAAGCGAGAAATCACCCCCCGGGGGATGGCCACGCCGCAATCCCTTCTCCTCCATTCTCCTCTTGGGATCTTGGGCACGCATGCACATGCGCCCGGCGTGAGTTTTAAGCCACCGGGTCCAAGACTTGAACAGCGGTTGACTACGTGGGAGTCCAGCGACATAGCCATTACGCTAACTGCTGGTCCCCTAAAATAAGTTATTCTTTAAAAAGAATTGATGTTTATGATTTATTATTGCCACCAGAGATAGGTCAATTGAGAAAGTAAGTCACCAGGTCAGGTTCTGCAAGGGCCTTGTGGGAGTGTCCAGAGCCTTAATCACCACACCACCTGCTGGTTCCCCTAACTTTATTTTCTTAAAGTCAGGACTGTTAGAAAATACCAAAAAGTTGCCAGTGGTTAGGCACTATGGGAATTTTGTATATTTTATAAACGTTTTATAATGGGCATATGGTATGTTCACAATGGGGGGGTGGTCTATATTTAAAAAGCAATGTGTCACCAAGGCTGCCTAATGTGACAACCCATGCTTATAAAAACTCCTGGAGCAGATTGGAGATTTTATTTTATTTTATTTTATTTTTCATTACCAGCTATCAATGGCTAAGCAGGATTAATGCTCGGCCACATCGCTCCATCCAAACTCTCACTCAATTCCCAAAGAGTGCGCTAACGGTTAACGCAAGCGCAAACGCAAGCGCAAACGCTATCGTTAACGCTAACGCTATCGCTACTGCTAACGCTAAGCCTACCGCAAACGCTAAAGCTAACAATATCGTTATCGTTAATGCTATCGCTACCGCTAATGCTAAGGCTACCGCAAACGCTAATGCTAAAGCTACCGCAAATGCTAAGTCACCGGGACTGGGCAACTCCAAAACAGGTGAAGGGAGCCAGCCTAGCAGAACTGGAAGGGGCGGGGAGCCTTGTTTTTTAAAGAATTATTTTATTGTCCTCTTTTCCGGCTGGAACCATGGAGGGCATTCAAGAGAAGAAAAAGAAGATTCTTGCTGCCGCAGAAACCAAGAAAAAGGCTCCTGTTGCCCCGGAAGCCACCAAGGAAAAGGTTCCTGCTGTGCCAGAAACCCTTAAGAAAAAGTGAAGGAATTTTGCAGAGATCAAGCGCCTGAGAAGTTTGCTCAAAAGATGCTTCGAAAGGCAAGGAGGAAGCTTATCTATGAAAAAGCTAAGCACTATCATGAGGAATATAGACAGATGTACAGAACCTAGATTCACATGGCCAGGATGCCAAGAAAAGCTGGCAACTTCTTTGTACCTGCAGAACCCAAATTGGCATTTGTCATCGGGATCAGAGGTATCAATGGAGTGAGCCCAAAGGTTCGAAAGGTGTTGCAGCTTCTTCGTCTTCACCAGATCTTCAATGGCACCTTTGTTAAACTCAACAAGGCCTCAATTAACATGCTGAGAATTGTGGAACCATATATTGCATGGGGGTACCCAAACCTGAAGTCAGTAAATGAATTGATCTACAAACGTGGTTATGACAAAATCAATAAGAAGCGAACTGCTTTGACAGATAACTCTTGGATTGCGCAATCTCTTGGTAAATTCGGCATCATCTGCATGGAGGATCTGATTCATGAAATCTATACTGTTGGAAAATGCTTCAAAGAAGCAAATAACTTCCTGTGGTCCTTCAAATTATCTTCTCCACGAGGTGGAATGAAGAAAAAGACCACCCATTTTGTAGAAGGTGGAGATGCTAGCAACAGGGAAGAACAGATCAACAGACTTATTAGAAGGATGAACTAAGGTATCCACCATGATTATTTTTGTAATCTGGTCAGTAAATAAACAGTGACTGTTTTCAGACTGAAAAAAAAGGAAAAAGAATTATTTAACTTTATTCCTTTAAAAAAAAAAAAAAAAAAAAAACTAGAGAGGGACAGAGAGAGAAAAAGAGAGGGACAGAAAACAAGACACCAGGTCTGGGACTTGAACTGTGCTTGGCCATGTGGGAGTCCAGTGCCCCTAATCACCATGCCACCCTGCCATCCTCCCAGAGGGGATTTAAAAAAAAATTGCCAGAGGGCCAGCAGGTGGTGTAGTAGTTAAGGCGCTGGACTCCCACATGGCCAACCATGGTTTGAGTCTTGAAATTCACATCGGGCGTGTGTGCATGTGTGTCCAAAATCCCAAGAGAATGGAGGAAAAGGGATGGTGGTGTGGCCACCCCCCTGGGGGATGATTTCTCACTTTCTCTGTCTCTCCAGTGAGCACACATGTCTTATTGCAAAAATCTCTCTTTAAAAAAAAAAAAATGCCAGAGGGCACACACACTCACAGAAGACAGCAAGAAAAAGGGAATGTGAAACAGAAAAAGGGAACGTGAAAAGCACCCCCCACGGGGGAGGGTCATGTTGCAATCTCTTCTCGGTATCTCCCTCACCTTGGGATTTGAGGCAGGCCTGCACACACAGGCGCCTGGGGTTGGTCATATGAGGAATTCAGTCACTGGTTGGCCCTCCCTACAAGGAGTTTTTAGAAGTCCCGCACACCTTTCTGCAACAGGTCAGCAGTATAGGGCTCAGCAAACCACAGCCAAATTTAGCCTGTCACCACCTTTTGTGTAAATAAAGTTTTATTGGAACATGGCTATGCACACCCATTGGAACTCATCCATTTGTGCTTCTTTGGCAGCTTTCACACTGTGATCACAGAGTCAAGTAGCTGGGACAGAGAAGGTTTGACTTGCAAAAAGAGGAACCGTCCAGGCTTGGTCCTCAGACCCGTGCTTAATGGGAGCATCTCTAGCCACTTGTGGCCGGAACAGAGAGGGCAGCAAGGTCTCAGGAACGTTTGGTGCAGCAGTCTTCCAGCTCGAGTTACCAAACATGTGGATTTCCAAGCCCACCCTAACAGCCCTAAGCCCAGAAACCTGGGTTTGCTCCCCTGGAGAGGGAGTCTGAGGGCTCATATTTTAGGAAACTCTGGATTTGGAAAATCTTCCAGGCTGGGCAGGGAGATCCTTGAGGGACACCAGGCCCTTCAGGGTATTCCATGTCTGTGGTTATCCAGCCCCATGGCCCTGCCTTGGCTTTAAGATTTTGTGCTAATGGGAGCCATAACACAGCCTGCTCTCATCACCCAGGCCCAGGAGGGCCTGGTCACTAGAGCTGAGTGGTGTTAGCTGAAACTGTCACTGAGATAAGAGATGGTCTGGTGCTGAGCCAGGCCACCCCCTCCCCGTGCACGGCCTTTCTCAGGGTGCCATCTGAGCCTGCCCCAACTGCCTAAAGACGGCGGCATTGTGTTCTTTCTTGTCCTGCTGAAGTTGGTGTCTGCTTTTCTCTGCACTCGGCCACTTAGGCCTAGGATGAAGCTGCTGGAAGCCAGCATGCTGTCACCAGCCTCGTAATCTCTTTGGGACCTCAGCTGCCCAACCCTAAAATGGGGAGAAAGATAAAAATATGAACTCCCACCCAAGAGGTCTGAGACCACAATGAGGGCCGGGTGAGAGCAGGAACTCTATGTTGTTTGCAGCTTAGTTTGGAGCGAATGTTCAATCAAAGATTGAGCAGACAGGCCTGTTCGATGGCACAGTGGTAACACACTGCTCAAGTGGTACTGGGTCTATATAGAAGATTGTGGGTTCAGTTCCTGAGTCAACATGTACATCCGTGTGTGCTTGCCCAAGAACCTGGCTGGCGGGGAAGGCTGGGGGCAATTACAGTGTGAAACTCTGTGGAGGGTGCTTGCTTGTTATTTTCTCTCTCTCACCTTTATAAAAGAAATAAACTTGGGCTGGCCTTGTAGCACAGTGGTTAGGTACTGTGGGTTGAGAGCCAGATCCCACATAGTAGACCACAGTTCGCATCTCAGCTCTGGGGCTTGAGAGACAAGCTGGGCGCATGTGTGCGCATGCCCCAAATCCTGTTGGAATGGAAAGGTGGAGGAAGAGGGATTGTGGCACCCCACTGGCGGGTGCTTTCTCTCTTCTCGCTCTAGCAAGAACACATGTCTTCTGACAATTAAAGAATAGAAAGAAACTTTAAAAAAAAAAAGTTAATGGACCAGCAGGTGGCATGGTGGTTAAGGCACTGGACTCCCACGAGGCTGACCACAGTTTGAGTCCTGAATCTGGTAGCTTGCTTTCTCACTTTTTCTCTCTTTCTTTCTCACTTTTTCTCTTTCTCTCTCTCTCTCTGGTGAGCACATATGCCCTATACCAAAATTAAAATAATAATAAATATATATTTTTAATGTCAAGTGAGTGAATGAGAAGAGGCAGAGGAAGTACTAGGCTTAGGGTCCCCTCCAGACCCCTGGCAGTGCTCACCCAGCACAGACAGACCGTCTCCCAGAGAAACAGGGACAAGTCGGCTTGTTAACCATCATCTCTTTATTTTTCAGCTCAAGAGAGCACATGCAACGCGACATCATTAGGACTCCGAGGGTGTAGCGCCTCCCTCCTCCCCCTGCTGCTCCCACACTTTAAGAGAAATCACAGGTCCTCCCACCCTGGAAATGTCCCAAGAGTCAGAAAACCCTATGACTGAGGGCTCCGGGCCCTTGATTTCCTCTGACAATCAAGACCAGTCTCAGCCCAGTTCCCAGTCATTAGCCCTATAAACCAGATCTCAGATTTGCCATCTTGTACCTGAATGCAAAGGCCCCAAATTATCCAAATGTCCCTGACCGCCTGCCACTTCTGTGTTTCCCTCTATCTCCTACACCTGTGACTCTCCAACTCGATGGGGCCCAGGAATAATATGGAAACTGGTTAAAAGCCAATGGCAGGCTCCCATCAGAGCTTTCTGGTTCAGTAGTTGTCAGTGAGGTGTGGGATTCTGTTTCTCCCAAGTTCCCTGGTGAGCTGCTGGCCCAGGGCCACACTGAGGAGTGCAGGAATAGAAAGCCCCTTGCACTCTGAAGCAGCCAGCCCACAGGTCCTGCATCAGACCACCAGTTCTGACTTGGAGTTCAGAAAATACACTCCCTGCAATATAAACCCCTGCCAACTGCCCATCCCTGCAAACCCCTCTCCAGCACACACATGCACACACACATGCTGGTGAGAAGGACTACCACGGAGGTGATACAGCATAACTCAGCCCCATGGAGCCCACAGTGAGGAGCCTCGATGGTTGGCTTACCTGGCCCCTCCACTGTCTCCCAGCTGCCCTGGCTATAGTGTGGTTTCATAAGCGCATTCCTTGCAGGCTACATGTAAGTTTACCGTCTCTCCAGCAGCAATGCAAACGCTATTCCAGGGAGCCATGTGCCCAGCACCTCACATTAGATTTTATGGGATGGGCTGAATGTGGCTTCAAGGGTCCATCAGCAGCACCTTGGTGGTAG
This sequence comes from Tupaia tana, assembly GCA_026018925.1. Classification (NCBI taxonomy): domain Eukaryota; kingdom Metazoa; phylum Chordata; class Mammalia; order Scandentia; family Tupaiidae; genus Tupaia; species Tupaia tana. The sequence continues at coordinate 81,727,192 of JAKSZU010000007.1, read as the reverse complement.
AAGGGGCTATGGTTTTGGGGTTTGACCTGTGGCTTGGTCACTCTTCAAGGGGCAAATAAAGCTGTCATTTTCCCATGAGGCTTGGCGCTCGTGTCATCAGACTCTCAGCCCATTCCTAGCAGGCTCAGATGCTCCCTTGGTATCATCAGACAAAGCACAGAAAGGCAGCCCCGTGGGAACAGAGGCTCTCTCTGGGAATGGTGGTGAGCCTCTGGCCAGAGGAATGCAGATGGGCTCAGGTGACAGTCCCCACAGGGAATGGCTTCCAGGTGGCCCCCGCTCAGCTCCCCCTGGGGTGGATGTTTAGATTTGTGAACCTGTTATTGCAAAAGTCACTTACTCCTCCAGCTCTACACTAGGGCTGAGTCCAGAAGAGTTTCTCAAACCTCTTTGACCACACAACCCACTTGCCTTTTCTAACGGGGCACCTCCTGGCCCCAGAGTCTCCGGAATGCTCTTTGAAGCAGTGGCCTGAATGGCAACTTAGATGTTATCTTTGAATACGTGATGGATCCTTGTCAAAGAACAGAACACCTACTAAAATTCTCCTAGAATAATCAGCTCACACGAGTGGTTTAGTATGTGCCAGGCACTATTCTAATGCCTTATAAGAATTACGCATTCGCTTTCCACAACACTCTCAGGAAGGAAGAGTTATATCCCCATTTTACAGGTGAAAAGAATCAAGGCACAGAGACCCTAAGTCACTGTTCTACAGTTACCAAGATGGCGAGAGGTGGGGCGGGCTGTTTTGTCCTCAGCCACACCACTACCGGTGGCAGGATGAGCACAGGGGTTCCCAAGCCGGGCTGTCACAGGAGCTACTCGGGGAGCTTTCGAAACAAAGCCCAGACTACATCACAGATAAAATAGGATTTTTGCAGATGGGTCCATGCCTTAAAAAGTTCCCCCCAAAAAGGTTCACCGGATTATTCCAATGCTCAGCCAAGGTAGAGAGACAGGGGACTAGACCGGAGTTGGCAGACAGCAGTCTGGGGGCCAAATCTGCTCCAATGCTTATTTTGCATAATCTATAAACTGAGTGGGTTTTTATATGTGGATGGTTTTAGAAAATCAAAAGAAGAAAAATATTTTATGACATGAAAATCAAATCTATGTCTGGGATCAGCAGATGGCGCAATGATTACATCACTGGACTCCCATGTAGTCGACTGCGGTTTGAGTCCCGGACCCAGCAGCTTAAAACATGCTGGGCGCGTGTGTGTGCGTGCCCAAAATCCCAAGAGGAGAATGGAGGAGAAGGGGTTGTTCATGGCCATCCCCTCTGGGGGGGTGATTTCTCATTTTCTGTCTTTCTGTTTCTCTCTGTCTCTCCGGCGAGCATACATGGCCTATAGCAAAAACCTCTCTACAAATAAATAAATAAAAATAAAATATATGCCCATAAATAGTTTTAATGGAATACAGCCATGCCAATTCATTCACATTCTGTCCGTGGCTGCTTCAAGCTATGGGAGAGTTGAGTAGCATGACAGAGACCGTGAAGCGTAAGATATATATTGGGTCATTGGAAAAGTTGTGATGCATTTTTTTTTTTTTTTTTTTTGGAGAGGTTTTTGCTATAGGGCGCGTGCGCTCGCCAGAAAGACAGAGAGAGACAGAGAGACCAAAAGCGAGAAATCACCCCGAAGGGGGGGGATGGCACGCCACAATCCCTTCTCCTCCATTCTCCTCTCGGGATCTTGGGCACGCACGCACACACGCCCGGTGTGAGTTTAAGCCACCGGGTCCGGGACTCGAACCGTGGTCGACTACATGGGAGTTCAGCGACATAGCCATTATGCTAACTGCTGGTCCCAAGTTGTGATGTATTTTTGCATAAAAGAACAGAAAAATATATAATGACTTTTCTGATAACCCAATACTTATCTGGCCTTTCACAGTAGGAGTTTGCTGAACCCCTGAATTAGTGGAAATTTGCTTCTATGCCAGCAAAAGAAATTAAAGATAGACATGAGGCAGAACTTCCTGGCAGAGAGGTTGATTAAACACCGGAGGGGGCTTTGGGATCCCCAACTCTGGAGTTAAGAGGATTCTACCCACTCACCGCCTCCCCCACCCCCGCAAATATAAAATGGAGTTGCTGGGGCAGAGACCTGCCTGCCTTGTCTCTGTAACTCCCCTGATAGGCAGTGATAGTTCTGTGGGCCTTTCAGCTTCATGCTGACCTCCCACAGTTTCCATTGCTGATATTCTGGGTCATCCTAACAGCTGCCCCCCAGCCATAGCAATGCTGGGTTCTCTGCCTGCAGCCAGCCCTCTAGGGAACAATCCCCACTGAGCCGGCACAATCCCACATGCCACTCCGTGTGAGGCAGACACAGCATGCGGGTTGCCTGGTCTCAAGTACAAAACTGCTGGCAGATTCGCTTTCCAACTAGCCGCTTTGATCTCTTTCAATCTCTTGCCCTCCCTTCTCCCCTGAAAGGTTCCCATGCCCATCAAACTTGAATAGGGAGAGAAGAGCAAGCGGATTTGGTTTCTTCTAGATCTGCCTTTTTTCCTTGGTGCCTGACCCCTGACCCTGACTGATTTTCTCCATGCAGTAAACAGCCCTGGCAGTCTCTGGGCATGGTCCAGCCCAGTGAGGCCTGTGGAGGGGGAAGTTTTATTTGCTAAGTTTTTGTCTAGTTTTCTCTGGACCAAAGAGCTGACCTGGAATGAGATGCCAGGAAAGGGGGATTGAAAGGGTTCTCCTCAAGTGGGTCCTGGAGCCAGGTCTGCTGGGCCAGGTGCTCTGAGCGGGCATTATTGGGTCTGGCCTGTTGGGGGCCAGTTAGCTTCAGAGAGCACCTCAACCACAGAGGTGCCCCAGCTTCCCCAGCTCTGACTCTGCTGCAGAGCTGTGGAGTGGGGTCCAGGGAGGGTCTCTGGGAGGCCCGGGAAGCCCTGAGCGGTGTGCTAAGTGGGTGTGCAGAGTAGATGTATATGCACTTTTAAAAGTTATTTTATTTAACTTTATTTAGTTTAACTTGACCAGAAAGGGAGAGGGAGAGAGAGAGAGAGGGAAAGTGAGAAAGCAAGCCGCCAGGTCTGGGACTCGAACCGTGGTTGGCCATGTGGGAGTCCCAGTGCCCTGAACCACCACACCATTGGCCGGCCCAATGTACATGCACTTTTACAGGCCATGCTTGCACCAGCACCCTGGGGTAGAAGCTCTCGGTAGAAGCAGCTAGAAAGCACACGACCCAGGGCTGGACAGCAAGGATATAGTATTGGGTTGTTGGAAGAGTCATGTGCGTTTTTGGGTGGAAAACCAGAAAGAATACATCATGACTCTCCGACAACCCAATAATATAAGGAACAACGCTATTGTTCCCTCCCAGCACCTCACATGTCAGAATATCAACGATCAGAGGGCAGGGAGCAATCTGACCAGATCATCCTTCACACACAAGCAGGTGCTTAATGTGCGTTTTGCTTCATTTTTAGAGATGATACCTTTGTTCAGGGAAGGCAGAGAATAGCCAAGTCATCCCAACTACCGTGAAGGAACTACCAGGGGCACACGCTACACAGAGAACCTGGGGGCAGCTCTTAGTTGTGGAGAGGCAAGGATGTGGGCACTGCAATGCGATAGCCTTGGCCCAGGTTCAAATCCTCGCTCTGCCATCTGCTCCCTAGGACCTGGCCCCTTTCAAGGGCTTCCTAGACCAGCGGTGTGAGCATTCCCTGGGAGCATATTAAAAATGCAGAATTGACTGAATCAGAGTCTGCATTTTAGCTGGATCCCCAGGTGACTTTTACACACATTAAAGTTTGGGGAACGTGGATTTGGGACCTTGGACAAGTCATGTAACGCACCTGTGCCTCAGTGTCCTCACCTGTAAGATAGTGATAATGCTACCTGAAAAGGTTGTTGTGCTCACTCAGTGACATAAGGTATGTCACACACTTAGCATAGTGCCTGGCACAGAGGAGTCGTTCCTTGTTCATCACCTACCCTCGGGCTTCCTGTCAGGGAGGCCACATCTCTTTTCCACACTCAAAAACCTCTTGGTGAACTGGAAACTGTTGCAGTGCTGCTGGCGAACAGTAGAGGGCACTCTCGACATTGACTTCGCGATGAGCCTGACCTCGCGGGTTGAGCAGGTCCGAACGGTGGGTGCGGGTGTGCGGCCGCTGGGCTCCTGGGCAGGGCAGCTCATGCACCCAGCCACTTCACTCCTGCGACTGAACATCCTGGGCCTGAGTCTGCAGCCTCAGTCATCGGGTCCCCCGTGTGATTTCTCAGGGGTAGTCAGGAACACATTGCCCGGCTTCGCCAAACTTCCCGGGACTCAGTCCCCAGGCTGGTGGGGAGACGCCTCCCGGGGCCACTAAACGTTGATGAAGGATCCCTGGTCGCCGTTGGCTGTCTCGGGCTCCACGCAGCGCCCCTTCCTCCGCGTGACCCTGCGGTTCCGGTGGAATTTGGCGTAGCAGCGCAGACCTGAGCGAAGAAAGGCAAGGAGGTCTGGAGAGCGACTCACCCTCCTTTAATCTGCCTTGCAACTCATCCTCCGCAGAGTAGTGGGAGGAGCTTTAAAAAGACTCAGGGAGGGACCAGCAGGTGGCGTGGTGGTTAAGGCGCTGGACACTCCCACATGGTCATTCATGGTTGAGTCCCGAACCTGGTGGCTTGCTTTGGCGCTTCCCCCTCCCCCTCTCTCTAGCCAAATTTAAATAAATGAATGGATAAATAAAATAATTAAAAAAAAAAGACTCAGAGAGAGGGATGAGCAGATGGAGCAGGATATATTTAGGGCAGTGAAAATATTCTGTTAAAGGCCTAACCGGTGGATCCATGTCATGCATTTGTCAAAATCCATAAAATGGACGGGGCTCCGTGGTCTGGTGGTTAAGGCAGCCAGGTCCCACATGGCTGACTGTGTGGTTTGAGTCCCAGACCCAGCAGCATGAGAAATACCCCATACGTGCCCAAAAATCCAGAAAGGAGGGGGAGATGGAGGAGAGATTGAGGTGTGACCATTCCCAGGGAGGGGGGTGTGTGCTTTCTTCTCTCCCTCTGTCTCTCTGTCTCTCTCTGGCTGGTGCACTCACCCTCTAGGAAAAAGAAATGTACACACGGTGAGCTCTAAGGTAAGCTATGGACTTTAGGGACAACTACATACAGGGCAAAGGGCATGTGAGAAGTCTGTGGAGGATTCAGTTTTTCTGTGAACCTGAAACTCCCCTTAAAAATCAAGTCTTTATGGGGCCAGCAGGTGGCATGTGGCATGGTGGTTAAAGGTGCTGGATTCCCACATGGCAGACTGTGGTTTGAGTCCTGGACCTGGTGACTTGCTTTTTCACATTCCATTTCTCTCTCTCTCTCTCTCGTGAAATTAAAAAATAATAATAACAAATAGAATTAATTAAATAAATAATTGTTTTTTAAAAAAAAATCTCCAGTAAGGCCAGCAGGTGTCATAGTGGTTAAGGCTGGACTCTCACACAGTCAACCGCAGTGTGAGTTCTGGATCTGGAGGCTAGCTTTCTCACTTTCTCTCTCTCTGTCTCTCTCTGGTGAATACACATGCTTTATAGCAAATTAAATAATAATAATAATAATAAATAAAATTAAATAAATAATTCTAAAAAAGAAGAAAATCACACAGGGCATGTGTGTGCACACACTCGAAATCTCAAGAGGAGACTGGAGGAGAAGTGATCACTCCTAGGGAGTGATTTCTCGCTTTTCCTCTCTCTGTCTCTCTGTCTCTGTCTCTCTCTCTGGTGAGTGCACATGCCCTATGGTAAAAACTTAAAAAAATAAAGTCTATCAGAAAAAAAATTAGAAGCGGGCTAGCAGGTGGCATAGTGGTTAGGGTACTGGCCTCCCGCATGGTCAAGTGTGATTCAAGTTTTGGACCTGGTGGCTTGTCTGTCTCTCTCTGGTGATGATAAGTTAATAATAATAATAATAATAATAATAATAAAAAAATAAATTTTTTAAATTAGTGGAAAAAAGTATATTAAAAATTTTCAGATTTGGACCCAGCGGATGGCATAAGGGTTACATTGCTGGACTCCCACGTAGTTGACTAGGTTTTGAGTCTCAGACTCGGCACTTAAAACTCACACTGGGGGGCCAGCAGGTGGTGTGGTGTTTAAGGTCAAATTAAAATAAATAAATAAATAAATAAATAAAGTTAAATAAAATAATTTTTTAAATAAATTTTTTTTTTTTTAATAAAAAGATGGTCCAAGAGGGAATTGTCACCAATACACGGCACCAGTGGGATCTGGGGGATGTCAGGGACACTTGGGGACCAGGAGTCCTGAGGACATCTGAGAAATTCCAAAATGCCCAACACTGGGCCCAGGACTGAAATTGAGCAGTCAGTACCAGCCTGAGCTCTGGAGGGTTTCGAACAGCTTTGTTTGTTTGTACTAGAGGGATGTGCACTCACTGTAGGGGGGGGGGGGGGAGGGAGAAAGCACGCCCTCGGGGGCACGGTCACACTGCAATGCCCTCTCCTCCAGGTCTCCAACCTGTTGAACTCCTGGACATGCAAACGCCAGCATGTTTTTCAAGCCACTGGGCCCAGGGCTTGATCCACACAGTTGGCCATGTGCAATCCAGTACTTAAGCCACCAAGCCCCAGATTGGGCCCTCCAGACCTCCCAGTCAGCCCCTTCTCCACTTCTGCCCCACAGTCCTGCAGCCGGCACAGACATTGAAACGCCTGCGTCAGATCATGCTTCTTCCAAACTTGCTGCCAGCTTCCAATTACACACAAGACAAAATCCAAACAAGATGACAAGTTCCTATGTGATCCTTCTGGAAGCTTCTCCCACCTCCCTCTGTACCACCTTCCCCATTGATCACTATGTGCCTCACCATATTTGTTCCTGCCCAAGGTCCTTACCTGTATACTCGGCCCCTTGCCTAGAACCCACCCCCAGCCCCCAGCCCCCAGGACCCAAGCCGCTGGGAGTAGCTGTTTCTGCCCATCCTTTCTGAAACCCCTCTGGCACTCATTACTGTTATCACCCCACATTATTTTCTTTCTAGCCCTTAGGACTTTCTAAAGACATTGTATCTGTTTATTTGCTTTTTGTGTGCTCTTCTCAAGGCAATCCATGGGTACAGAACTTGCTGGTTCGTTTCACCGCTGGACCTCCAGTGACCAGAACAGTACCTGACACACAGTAGGCACTCAGGAAATGTAACTGACAAGAAGAACGAGTACTCAGAGCTAAAAAACTTCATTGCTGTCACAGCAGATACTTTTTGAGATCTGGGCAAAATCGGGCCTGCATCTCAGGTTCATAGGGGCTGAGACGAATTTTCCCGCATAGGAGATGTGAAAGCCAACTGCATAGTGGATGGTATTGAGTAACTATTTGTTTTGGCGCTTTTTTTCCCTCCAGTTTGCCATAGGGTGTGTACACTCTCCAGAGACAGGAGAGAGAAAGAAAGAAAGTGGGGGCCAGCAGGTGGCGCGGTGGATAAAGGCACTGGATTCCCACTTAGCTGACCACAGTTTGAGTCCCAGACCTGGCAGCTTGCTTTCTCGCTCTTTGGTCAAATTAAAATAAACAAATAAAGTAAAATAAAATAATTCTTAAATAATAACAACAGCAAATGGAATTAAATAAATAATTCTTTTTAAAAAGAAGTGAGAAATCACCCCCTCGGGGTGTGGCCTGCTGCAATCCCTTCTCTCCAGTCTCCTCTCAGGATTTTGGGCACCCATGAACACATGCCCAGCATGGTTTTCAAGCCGTTAGATCCAGGATTAATCATGCAGCTGGCCATGTGGGATCCAGCCTCCTGAGCCATCACGACGCCTGGCTGGCCCCGGCATTTTGTCTTAAAAGGGTGTTGATTACTGGAGATATATGCTGAAATATGCACCAATGAAGTATCTGCAGTTCCTTCGAGATCACGCTGGAATGAGGGAGTCGGGTGGGCAAGAGAGGACAGGTGGGCTACGACTGGTAGTGACTGGAGTGGAGTGGTGGGAGAGGAGGGTTCCTTAGACTATTCTGACTACTTTAGTATGTACAAGATTGACAATATTCCCTCCCTTTTCTAGCTGTGTGCTTCTGGGTGAGTGACTTGAGATGGCCGTGTCTCTGTAGCCCATCTGCAAAGTGGACGCCATGAAAGCTCTATTCCGAGGATGGTTCTGAGGTTCCAGGAAAGAAACCGGAACCAGGGAGGAACTCTGGGAGGTAAAAGGGAGCGGCCCAAGAGTACCTCTCCCCTGGACCAGGCCAGGAGCGCACCTCTAGCCTCTTATCACACTTGGAATGCCTCCCCTGGGAGAAGATTCTGGTGTGAAAGCCGCCAGCCTTCTCTGGTCGGATCTTATTTAGAGATATGCTCCTGTCTCCTGCCTTCTCCCTCCTCCAGATCGTGGGAGATCACACCAGCTTGAATTTCAAGGGGTGAGAAAAGCACATCTGAGAAATGATGCCAGGACTCGAGACTAAATGAGTTCACAGATTGGGAAGGCCTTGAGCAAAGCTGTTCTTGCTCACGTCTTCAGCACCCGAGGGATTCTCCCACTCCCTCCTTCGCGGCCCCTCAATTTACCCTCTGCCAGGAAATCTTGTCCCCCTCTCACTGCAGAACCGGCTTCACGAGAGGGAGGCTTTCCTGGAGCAGGGTTGCCCGAGCAGCAGAGCCCCCTGCACAAGGAGTGCAGACTCACCTTCCGTACACATGCAGTCATCAAAGCATTTGTTGTTGAGGCCTCGGTTGTGGGGCGTGCAGAGATGCCCCCGCAGGTCACAGCAGGTCCCTGCCAACGCAGCAAGCACACGCAGTCAGCCCAGCTGTGCAGCCCCTCCCCGCAGCCCTGCCTGTGGTCCCGCTGGGCAGGAGATCCATCATGTCCATGGCAGGCTGTGCCCTGACAGGTGGGCCATCTGGTGCACAAGGCTCACGGCTAGAACGGCCACGGATGTCGTGGCCCTTGGGGGCGGGCGGCAGAGACCCCAGCTACCACAGATGGCCAATTGAATGATCATGGGAAGAGTGGAGGTGGGCAGGGTCACTTCCTGGGTACAGCGGATGAAAGGGCTGGGGGCTGCCAGATGTGGAATCAGCCCTGTGGTGGGAGGGGCCTCAGGGATCATTGACATCAGTGTCCTCTGTTGACAGACGGGAAATTGATGCCCCAGGCAGGTGCAGGGTCGTCTGAGGCAAGCTTCGTGAGCGGCAGAGCCAGCTCTCTGAGTGACTGTCCAGTTGGCCCAAATGTGAGCCTTCTCTTTCTGGTCAGGGTGAAACATTGGTTTGGAAAGGAAACAGCCTGTCAGGGAGCTGGTGGTTGGTCTCGTGTATTTGATGCCAAGTTGCTGCTTTGCTGGTCGTTTTGTGGCCTACTCTGGCCATGGCCATGGCACTGTGGAGGCATGCCTCTTGGATCTCTCCTGAGGAAAGAGCTGGTGCCCAGCAGCAGGAGGGCAGTTAGCTGGCAGTCTCTGGCTATCACACCTCCCAGGGCCATCTCGGCTAACTTCGCACTGGCTCAGCAACGTACCAGGGCCTGGCACTCCTGCTCAGCATGGGTTTCCTTTAAGAAGCCATCACTGGGAGCCAACAGGTGGCATGGTGGTTAGGGTGCTAGACTCCCACATGGCTGACCGTGGTTTGATTCTCAGACCTGGCACTTGCTTTCTCACTTCCCTCTCTGTCTCTCTCTGTTGAGTACACATGCCTTACAGCAAATTAAAAAAAAATAATAAATTAATAAAATAAGTACTTTTTTCTTCTTTTTTTTTAAGAGAGATTTTTGCTATAGAGCATGTACACTTGCCAGAGAGACAGAGAGAAAGCGAGAAATCACCCCACAGGGGGGATGGCCACACCGCAATCCTTTCTCCTCCAGTTTCCTCTCGGGTTCTTGGGCACATGTACACGTGCGCCTGGCGTGAGTTTCAAGCCAATGGGCCTGGGACCCAAACCACGGTCAACCATGTGGGAGTCCAGTGATGTACCATTACCATCTGCGGGTCCCACATAAATAATTATATATATATAAAAGGCCATCGTTGCTCCAGAGCTCCTGTTGCCCTGTCTGCAACTCTGCATCACAGCCCGAAGGTTTCCCTAGTCCTGCTTCCTCCTCCTCTTACCTTTTATTGGCATTACTCATCCTGCCTCAACGCCAAAATAGATCTTTTGCATTTTTTAAAAGAATTATTTAATTTTGGGGGTCAGCGGGTGGCATGGTGATTAAGGCACTGGACACTCACACATGGCTGACCATAGTTTGAGTCCCAGACCTGGTGGTTTGCTTTCTCATTTTCCTTCTCTCTCTCTTTCTGTGTGTGTGTCTCTCTCTCTGGTCAAATTAAAATCAATGAATGAATAAATAAAATTAAAATAAGAATTATTTTTATTGTATTATTATTATTATTATTATTATTATTATTACTATTATTTTTCAATTCACCAGAGAGAGAGAGAGAGGGAAAGTGAGAAAACAAGTCTCCAGGTCTTGAACCATGGTCAGCCACATGGGAGTCCAGCACTTTAACCACCAGGACACCTGCTGGCCTGGCTTGATCTTTCCATGTTTTGTTTTGTTTTTTGAGAGATTTTTACTATAGGGTACATGCGCTCACTGGAGACACACAGAGAGACAGAAAACTAGAAATCACCCCCCGGGGGGATGGCCATACCACAATCCCTTCTCCCCTTAGGATTTTGGGCATGTATGTATATGCGCCCAGTGTTCAAGCCACCGGTTCTGGGACTTGAACCGTGGTCAATCACATGGGAGTCCAGCATCTTAACCACTATGCCACCTACTGGGGGTGGTTGGGGGCTTAGGGCTAGCAGTGTAGGCGGTTAGTCAACTCCTCAGGCCCCCTTTATTCTCAGACTACCTTGATGTGGTTGCCTGCTGAGCCCTGAGGATATCATTGACAGCATCGCTGAAGGCCCAGCAGGGGTACAAGGACAGAATTAAGCCCTGCGGATGGGAAGAGGTCAAGAAAGGGCCATTCTGATTCAAGGCAGCACGGGTCTGTGGTTAAGTTCTGGAACCAGGCTGGCCCAGATCTGTGCCACTTCCTAGCTGTGTGACTTGGGTGTGACACAGCCTCTCTGGGGCTCAACTGCCTCGCCTGCAAAGTGAAGAAGACAGTGCCTCATTTTCTGGGTAAGCTGTAGCGTATTGAATAAGTTAATGTGTGACAGCCACTCTCAGGAAAGCAGGAGCTGCGCTTACAATTTACTACCTGTAAAGGGTCCTGGGCTCTTGGGCCTGCTCAGGGCCTGGGACCCCTGCCCCTAGCCCCAGCCGGGTCTCCTCCCAGCACCCAGCATGGTGCCTGGAGTGTGAACGCTGCGGATGCTGGCTGGTACCTGGCAGGCAGTCTTGGTGATGGTCACAGGGCTCCCCTTCTGCTGGAGATGTTTCATTTCCATCACTGGAGAGAGCCCCCCGGAGTTTCTCTGGGAACAAGAAAGTCCTCGTCAGAAGCGGAGACCGGGTGGAGCAGAGCAGTCACGCGCTAGGACGCGGGTGGTGTGAACAAGGCACTACCTCCTCTGCCTAGTTCTCTTCTCTAAAATGGGACCCGCAGTAGTGCAGACTAAGAGATCTCACCCAGGTTACAGTGAGTTGCTGCCTGGGGAGCATTTGGCAGGTGGTAAGCACTTGGCAGCCTTTCCATCTGGAGTGTCAGATCCAGTCTAGACTTCATGCTTCCCCCACCCACACCTACCCTGTGACAAGCACAGGTCGGACTGGGTTCATGGGGCCCTACAGCAACAGCTGGGGGAGGGAAGGGAACCCAGGCTTGTGGGGGCGGGAGTTGGGTAATGTGGAAGTACCTTTCTTTTTTGCAGAAGGCCAGACATCAGGTTTTAGGTCTTCATAATCGGTCCAGTCGAACAAGGCCATGTCCAGGGTGGGCATCACCTCTCCATCGGGCCTGGGCTTTGCCTGAGAAGAGGTTGTGGAGGAGGGAAACTGCAGCTTTCCAGCCAATGGAGGCAAGAGTGTGGGCCCAAGGACAGAGGGCAAAGGAGGGACTCCTTGGGCTGCTTCCTAGCCTGAATCCCAGCTGAGGACATTGAGGATCTCCCAGCAGCCACAGGTACTTTCCTTCCTGAGCAACCACCACCGGAGAGGGCTAGTGCCCTGAGCCCCAGTGCAAGCAGGCGAGTTGTCCACCAGGCCCCCCGAAGAAGGGCTGAGACCACCATCCTGGCTGGGAAGGCCATCACCAAAACCAACCCAGCTGTTCCCTCTTCTGTCCCTTCCCCTCCCCTGCAGAAGTCACCAGCTCAGTCCCGTGCTCAGGCCCTGCCAGGGGCCTCAAGAGTGCTGAGGGTTACAGACAACGGCTGGATCTGCCCACAGCCACCTGCTCACGGTAGTGTGTGGGCAATCACCACACCGTCTGGGGCTGGCTTCTCTGGGCCTTTACCGACTGGATAATTTTGTATTCCTGGGAGATGGTGGTCCAGCTCTCACCGAATCACAAAGAGGCCCAAGACCCAAAATGAGAATAAGGGAGCAACCCATTTTCCGGGACCCCTCCCTTTTTGAGAACTCTGTTTTTCCTTCGCTCTCCTTAATAAACTCCTCGCTTTGTAATTCCTCACTTTGCTAATAAACTCCCAGCTTTGCTATTAAAAAGAGAGAGAGAGAGAGAGAATAGGAAGATCTATAGCTAAAAAGTCTTCTTTCTTACCTATTATTTCATATACACATGTGTTATTGAGCATGTAAAACAATTCTATCTTGAAAAAAATTCCCAAGCCACAGAAGAGGTATCAGGACAAGGGGGTTAACCTCTGTGTCCTCTTCATCTAGAATCACCAGTGGGTGGCAGTTGCGTCACATTTGCTAGCTTGCTTTTTCCACGTATCTTTCTTAATGATCTGAAGCAAAGGGGTCGAGGTGTTAACTAATGCTTGGATCCTGAGGACGTGGTTTTTTAAATGACTTTGTCTACTCTTTGTGCTTTTCGGTACACATACAGGGCTTCCTGAGGACCTTGCTCTGTCCGTGCAGAGGCCGGTGTGCTGAGCTGGCACCTGCTCCCTTGCCTGTCCCCAAAGTGAGCCCCAGGCCCACCTGGGCTGGGGCTAGAATGGACAGGCATCAGGAGATCCGGTTTGAGTCTAGGCCCAGTGGCCTCCTCCAGCTCCTCTCCCTCCTGACCCCAGGCCTCAGTCTCCCTGTGTAGTAAGACAGGTTTCAAGGACCCTTGCAGCTCAGAAGCTGTTTGGGGCCCCTTACCTGGGGCTGCAGGGAGGTGACGGGCAGGATCAGGGACTCTTCTGTGGCCGGTGCTGCCTCAAAAGAGGTCAAGAAGAACATCGTGGGGGCCAGGCTGGTAGAGGACTCCTCCATGGCGGCATCCAGGGCCTGGTCTCCCGAGAGCTCCACCTTCTTCATCAGGGAACTGGGGCCTCGCACCAAGGCACGGCCTGAGGCAGGGGCAGGAAGCACCCGGGCTTTATCTGCCTGCCACCTCCTGTCCACCCCCCCGACAGCAGAACCCACACTTAAGACGGAGGGCAACAGAAAAGCCCTTGCTTCAGCCAACATCCCTGCTGCCTACCCTCCCAGGGAGGTGGAAACGGGGAACTCAGGAGCCAGGAGGACTGTCTTGGGTGAACTCAGTGTTGCCAGGAAGATGGCAAACCTTGTCCCTGTCACGCAGCATTGCAGCAAGTCCAGTCCAGGTGGGCTAGATGGGCCGACAGCTAGGAGTGTGAATGTAACAAGTGGAATTAGCAAGGCTAACTATGGGAGGCATGGGCTGAGAAGCAGTACCCTGAGAAGGGAAGATGTCCTTGAGAAAGCCAAGAGCGGGGAGCCTCAGCGTATCACACGCAGCGAGTGTTCCCACTGTGGTGGTAATTCGTCATCACCTCATTTACTGAGCACCTGCTATGTGCTGGGTCCCAGGGAACCCTTTACAAGCACTATTTCATCTAACCATGCAGGAGCTCTGGGAGGTGGGTGCTCCTTCAGCCTTATTTACAGGGGAGGAAACAAGCACAGAGAAGTTGGGCAGTGTGCCCAAGGACACACAGCTCTTAAGCAGCAAAGCCTGGATTTGAAGCCAAGCCCATCTGAGTGTAAAATCAATGCTTTTAACTACTGATGCCACCGTCTGAGACACAGAAGTATGAGGTATGATGAGTGTGAGGGAGAGAGTGTGCAGAATGGGCAGGGCCTCATGACCTAAGGGTCTTGGACAGAAGCAGGAGGACCTGGGCTTGTTCTTGTCTCTTTTTCTCAGTCAAGATTTGGTTGTAAGATGGTTGGGTCACTTAGGGTCACCCCACTTTGCAGAAATGAATCTGAGAGCACTTCAGGGCACTGAATCCACCCCATTCATTTTTTCAGACAAGGAAACTGAGGCTTCATCAGTCTGAGGTTTCACAGCTGGTCACCCGCAGAGCTGGGCCTACCCTGTAGACCTGCTTTTTCCCCTCCTCCTGCCTCACACCAGCTCTCCTGGGAGAGCCCCACTGCTCTGTCGAAGCTGAGCCCAGCCGGTGAGTCCATGCCCATGGAGCCCTCCGGCTTCCCTCAAGGTTGCCAGCACCTCTTTCCAACCTGAAATAGGTGACCTCCAGGGGAGCTGAAAGTTGAAGCTGGGGCCCCCGACTGGGTTCTGCCCACTTGGGAGATTTCAGTAGGCCTGGCTGAGAGGGAAGCCCCAGGTGTTTACAGAAGGGAGAGTTTGAGGCCCCATCACCCTCCTCCCAAAGAACCCCATCCCACTAGCACCACCACATTTGTGGCACTCAGCCTGCCCCTACAGGCAGTCTTGTCACAAGAGACGTAGGAGCCAAGCTGCCCTGGGGCTCAGTGCCAGGTGAGCCTGGGGAGGGCCCATCTGGGTGAGCCACTGGGACATGTTTGCTCAGAGACTGAATGGGGAAGGGAGAGGGGCCTGGGCCAGTGGGTGACTGATAGCGCATAGGGTTTGTGGCTAAGAAGGCTGTAGGGAGCACCCCTGAAACAGGGAAGAAGCTGAAGAGGAGGAATGGGATGCCTATCCAGGGTCCCATGGGGCCAGGTTGGAGGACACTGAGTCAGTATCAACAGGGGGCTCAGAGCAAACCAGTCATGGCTCCTGGCTCCTGGTGCTGAATTCTAAACACTCTACAAGTAAGTCTGATCGTACACTGAGGGTAGACGAGACCATTATTATCATTTTGCAGAAGGGGAAACCGAGGCCCAGGACGGCCCAGGACCACGCAGTAGCTGTTGAGGGAGCCAGGAGCTGATCTTGGGCAGTCTGGCTTCAGAGTTGATGGGGGCCATGCTTTGGAGGACATTGAACTGCCCCATTGCTACTCAGGACTTGCGAGAGGCTGGGCTTGGGTCAGATACTAGAGACTCCCTGACTTAGGAGGAGGATGTGTCTATAGCAGTGAGTTTCTCTTCTTTCTTTCTTTCTTTCTTTCTTTCTTTCTTTCTTTCTTTCTTTCTTTCTTTCTTTCTTTCTTTCTTTCTTTCTCTCTCTCTCTCTCTCTCTCTCTTTCTTTCTTTCTTTTTTATTTTGAGAGGTTTTTGCTATAGGGCACATGCGCTCAGTGCGCTCGCCAGAAAGACAGAGAGAGACAGAGAGACAGTAAGCGAGAAATCACCCCCCAAGGGGAATGGCCACACTGCAATCCCTTCTCCTCCATTCTCCTCTCGGGATCTTGGGCACGCACGCACATGCACCTGGTGAGTTTAAGCCACCAGGTCGAACCACAGTCGACTTCATGGGAGTCCAGCAACATAGCCATTACGCCAACGGCTGGTCCCGATAGCAGTGCGTTTCTATTGCTCTATATTCTGTGCCCCATCCCCAAGCCTCCCCCACTCCTTCCCCTTACCAGCTCCGACTTTAGTGAGACCCCGCCCCTTTTCTGGGGCCCACTGCCTGCTCCCTTTGGGGCCTCCGGATGTCCTCCCAGGAATCTCACACCACTGCCCCCTCCCTCTAGCCTCCCCCTCTTGTCCTGAGAGTCCTCTGGGCCATTCGGACCCAAGCCATCTCCTGGTGCGCCCACCCTCCCCGTCCTGTCCACTGCAGGATGCCACGCCCACGCGGATCTCCGCTACCTCGCTGCAGTTTTAGTCGGTCTCTGCGTCTCTTGTGCTCCCTGCTGCGTTTCTTCGCCCTCTCCCACCCTGGAGACCGAGTCTCCTTCTCTGGGTAGGGCAATGCCAGCCCCAGGAGCAGGTCCTTGTCCTGAAGCAGGCCTGCGGGAATCTGCCTAGGCAGCAGCTCCCCAGCCTCAGGAAGCTTGGAAGCCTGCCTGGTGGTGGTGACCACAACTCCATCATGGGCCCGGCTGGGCATGCCTGGGCCCTGCTCCTTCTTGCCCAGTCCCCGCCGGCGGTGGTGGCTGGCTTGAGGCATCCACAGTGCTGGACCTGGGAGGTCGATGTGATTCTCAGGGAGGTTCCGAGCAGGCGTTGCAGGTGCCAGGGAGCCTGCCAGGCTCAGCTGCAGGAGCACCAGGAGGACGAGGAACAGCATGGGGGCAGCATGGGTGGGGGGCCTGGCCATGTGCTCTTCCCTGCAAGGAAAGCAGCTCCATAAGGGGCCAGGCCACGCTCCTCTGCCACCACCCACTCCCAGATTCCCACACTTGTGATCACAGCCCAGTGTTTCTCCGCAGGGATGGAGGAGGACTTTACCTCCCAGGGGACATCCGATAACGCCTGGAGGCACTTTTAGTTGTCAGAACTGGGCGTGCTGGGCAGGCTCGGCTCCAAAACCTAGTGGTTAAGGAAGCTGGATCCCATGTGGCCAACTGTGTGGTTCAAGTCCTGGCCCCAGTGACTTGAAAAACATGTTGGGTGCACATGTGTGCATGTCTCAAATCCCGACAGGATGGGGAGATGGAGAAGGAATTGCCGTGTGACCATGCCCCATTGGGGGATGCTTTCTCCCTCTTTCTCTGTCTCTCTCTGGCCAGTGGACATATCCTCTGGCAATAAACCAATTGATTAATTGATTTTTTTAAAAAAAGAAAATGGAGGGACCAGCAGTTAGCGTAATGGCTATGTCGCTGGACTCCCACGTAGTCGACCGCGGTTGGAGTCCCGGACCCGGTGGCTTAAACTCACGCCAGGCACGTGTGCGTGCGTGCCCAAGATCCCGAGAGGAGAATGGAGGAGAAGGGATTGCGGCGTGGCCATCCCCCCTGGGGGGTGATTTCCTGCTTTCTATCTCTCTGTCTCTCTCTGTCTGTCTGGCGAGCGCACGCGCCCTATAGCAAAAACTTCTCCCAAAAAAAAAAAAAAAAGAAAAAGAAAATGGAGTGCTACTGGTATCTGGTGGATAGCGGCCAGGGTTGCTGCTAAGCACCCTATAATACACAGGACACCCCACAACAAAGGATTGTCTGGCCCAGAGAGGCAGCAGCGTTGAGGTCGAGAGCCCCTGCCCTAAATTGTCGCAGTGGCATCCAGGTTGTGATTAGTCTAGATTAGTCTATGATAGATTTCTCTGTGCAAACATCTGCCCTTTGCCAAGTCCCCTGGAGCAGAGCTGAGTCCCTTAGTGCTCAGAAATACGTCTCTTGTCCCCAAATCTTGACTTGAAGCCTAAATTCAGCAAATAGAATAATAGTGTTCGAGCATGTGCCATATGCTGGAATTGTGTTAAGTGCTTTGTGTGAATTTATAACACTTAGTCCTTTCAACACGCCCCGGAAATGACTCGTGTTATTTTCCCCATCTTTCTGAAGTGGCAATTACGGCTCAAAGAGGTTAAGTCATACCTAGTGAGTGGCATCTGTGTTATTCATGTCCTTGTCCCAGGACAGCCCAGCTGTCTTCCATCCTTTTCTTTCTCTCCAAGGGCGAACTCTGAGATCCCAGATGTTTCAACACTGTTCTTGCCAGGCTGAGGGACTTTGGGGATGGCTTTGCAGACTTGGCTCTGACCCGGGCAGGGTGGATGGAGACAACCCTGCTCACCCTCAAGACAGGCCCCCAAACCCCACCAGAGTGGAGTTTCTCAGGGGACCCAGTGTCCTCCCACACAGGAGGCAGCTGACCCCTGATGGGTCTGGAGGACTTCTAAGCTAAGGCCCAGGAGGCCTGGGGCTGGAGTGGGGGAGCACAAGACAGTGGGGGTATCTGTTGGACTCTGGAGACTCCCCCATCTGTAACCCCTGCCCCCTCTACTGCACCAGCCTCATCACTGTACCAACTCCCGGGCACTGGGTTAGGCAGGCTGATTGAATTTTTATGGCTTCCCCAGGCCTCCTGAGTATTCCATTAGGCTCACAAAGGTGCTTACGCCACCGTTTCTTCGTGATTTGTGGCCATATAATTGCCCGGGGCTGAGGAAAGGTTGGCAGGCCTGTGATGATGCTGATTCTCGGCATCGCTCCCCTCAGCTGCGAGTTCCTGCAGCCCCCACACTGGCGGGTCCATCCCAGGCTCACCCTTAGCCCACCCCTAGCGAAGGCCAGCAGCAGGGAGGCTGCCCTGGTCCTCCTCAGAGCCTGCTCACAAGTCCTCCTTCCCGCTGGGCGCATCCTGGTCCCTGGGAGGCCTGGGCCTGGGCCCTGGCTGCCTGCGGCTCTGCTGTTCCTAGAACAGGGGTGGAGACGATGATGAAGATTGTCACTTTCCCTCCATCCCCATAGCAGGATCTGCCCTGTGAGGTAGTCGTGACACAGGATCAACTTGCTGTGACAACACCCGTCTCTCTGTCACATGTTGGTTTGTCTGGGGCTACAGACTCTGCTGTCCACGCCCACTGTCTTGGCCACCTTGTGGGCCACTGGTGGCTGCTGCCCCTTCCGCCTCACCTCCAGGCCTTCCCTAATGAGAGCTCTTGAGGCTGCTCCTCGCCTGTGCCCCTGGATTCCTGAGGCAGCCCTGCGGGGAGGAGGGCCTGCTTGAAAGGCCTGTCAATCAAGCATTGTTCTGCTCAGGGGGGCTCCCTGTCCTGTCTCAGGGCTGGTAGTGGATCGGGCTACTCTCCCTGCTGGCATTGAGCCTGACCACAGCCACGCTTTGCCGTCGGCTCTCCCTGTGACTGGACAGGCTGCTGTGTTGGAGGCTGGCCAAGACGTAGCCCTGCCTTTCTGTCCTGCAGAGACATTGATTGCCTGGGAGACACCCCCAGAGCATCCCCATGGAGGGAGCCTTCGGGGCTTGGCCAATGAACAGACTCACCCCCACATCCTGGAATACAGAGGAGTGCAGGCAAGATGGCAGGTGAGGCTTGGGGACGTGGACAGACTCACCGGCAGGTATGGGCAGCTTGCTGGCCCTGTGACCACACACAAGGACTACTGATGGCTCTCAGAGCTAGTCTCTCACTCAGTGACCAGCCGGGGTGCTGGTCTGGGAGGGCAGCCCCTCCCCTGCAGAGCCAGGAGAAATGTTCATCTCCTCTGACCTTAGCACCAGGATCCCACCCAGACCTGTCACCCTTTCTCTTCCTCAAGTCCCCTTGCCAAGCCCCTGCTTGGCTGTGGGTCTGCTCATCGCACTGGGACTTCCGAGCTCAGCACTGTCTTTGTTCTCTCCTGCCCTTTGCACCCTATGAATCACACAGGCATCCAGCCTGGGGTGAAGGAAGAGGGGAGTTTAATGTGCAGTGCCTGTCGGGGTGCACATCCCTCTCTCCTGACCTCATCAGCACTGTCCTGCCTCCAGACCCAGTCCATGCTGCTGCCAGTCACTCTGAACAGGACCCTCACCTCACATGCGCAACTGTCCATGGCTCCCCGTGGCCTTCCCATTTAACCGGACTCCTCACTTTGGCACTCAAGACCTTGAGTGATCCCAACCTAGCTTTACAGTCCTGACTTTTGCATTCTCCCCTTCACAGCCACAGTTTCCTGGGCCCCAAACACACCCCATCTTTTCTGTCTCTTTGTTCTCACTTAGGTTGTCCCTCACCCAGAATAACCTCTCCCCTCCATCTCATCTCTCTCTGTTTACATCCTGCCCTTCTTTGGGACCTATCCAAATGCCCCTTCCTCCAGGAAGTCTTGTTCATTGTCCACCTCAATGTGCAGCCTGCATAGCTTTGCCCAGCTCCTGAAGACCTCATAGGTTATTTTGAGCTGGGACTGCCAGCCTTTTATAAGTCTCTGACTAGACCGGAAACGCCTAAGAGGCTCTGCAGCAGTCTTAATCTCTGCTCTGTGGGGAGCATCTACGGGGCCCTCCAAATAACAGGCACCTCTAACTATGGATCAGGATGGGAGTGGATTAACACAACTGAATTTACACCTGAGCAGGTTGGAGGCAAGTACCCAAGATGCGAGTGTGTGCGTGCGCATGCAGTCGAGCCAAGGGAAGCCTGCATGGACCCTCTCTCCGAACCGACAGGATTTGTACACAGTTCTTGGCACAGCCCAGCAGCCAAGATGCCAGCCTGGCAGAGAGCCACCGAGGAAACGTGGGCTGCTACAGAAGTCGTGCCAAGGATCCACAGTGAAGAAGGGCCCCAATCCATTCCTGTCACTCTGGAAGCCAGTTGGAAGCTGTGTTACAAAGCTCTGTGCATTCAGCCAAAAAGGGGAGGCGGTGTGACACCCCCTCAGCCCTGCATGGTTCTGCCTGTGGCTTCCTCACAAAGCCTTCTGGGCCTCGGTCTGGTCCTACCCAGATTGGCCCCAGTCAGCAGCCTGGAGTTGCCCTGGGCAAGATTGTGGAGGGACGTTAGGAGCATCTACAACCCAGAGAAGGCCCTCTCACAGATGACGTCACACAGCGAACCACTGAAGAGGAAACAGCACCGCGATGACCGGGGCTGCAGCTCCCCGGGCAGCTGTGAAACCTGCTCTCCGACATGCTTTTGTCCACGTCTTATTTTGTCCTTTGAACTGCCCTGGATACAGATAGAGTTTTCCATATTGTTTTTCCAAAGTCCATTTATCTATCCCTTCCATCAGAGAGACAGAGAGACAGAAAGGTGGTACCCCAATAGGGTCTCCATGCCATAGCTCATCCCAGCTTCAGCCTAGCTCACACAGGAAGACCTCGACATAAATCCGGGGACCCCTCCACACACACACTGGGTCCAATTGTGTTACTGCTGTGCCATCCCCTGGCCCCTAATTTTCTGGGCATTTTATTTGTTAGTTTAAAATAAAATATATATATATATTTATTATTATTATTTTTTAGAGAGAGTGAGTTTTGCTATATGTCTCTGTCTCTCGCCAGAGAGACAGCCAGAAATCACTCCCCAGGGGGGATGGCCACACCACAATCCCTCCTCCTCCATTCTTCTCTTGGGATCTTGGGTACCTGGCATGAGTTTGAAGTCGCCCAGTCCGGGACTCAAACTGTGGTCGACTACGTGGGAGTCCAGTAACGTAACCATTCCACCATCTACTGGTCCCATGTTAGTTTAATTTTTAATTGCCAGAGTGAGAGGGAAAATGAGAACGTAACCCCACCCCCACCCCCGCGGCTCCCCATGGAGGATGGGCTGCACAATCCCTTCTCCAGTATCCTCTTGGGATTTGGGGCACACGCGCACACACATTCCTAGTGAGATTTTCCAGCCACTGGATCTAGGACTCGAATTGCGCAGTCAGCCATGTGGGATCCGAAATCTTAAACCTCGATACCTGCTGTCCCTAATTTTCCACATTTTTTTGAAGCGTTTTTTTTTTGTCTTTGTCTTTGTTTTTGTTTTTGTTTTTGCTATAGGGCACGTGCACTCAGAAAAACAACACTGCAATCCCTTCTCCTCCATTCTCATCTCGAGATCTTGGGCACACATGCACACGTGCCCAGTGTGAATTTAAGCCACCAGGTCCAGGGCTCGAACTGTGGTCGAGTACATGGGAGTTTAGTGACATAGCCATTACGCTAACTGCTGGTCCCTCCACATTTTTAAGATGAGGAAACCAAGTCTCTGGGAGAATAAATCACAAATCCAAGATGACACAACTGCTAAGTGGCAAAGGCCACCTCAAGGCCTGGATTCTCCCGGTGGTACATGGTACGTGGCCCATCCACTGAGCCTCACCAGGGATCACCTGCCCCACCCTCTACTTCACTGCGTGCTATTACCATGACAGACATCCCCATCTGAGTGCAGTGGGGGCCCAGCAGAGGGGGACCAGGTACCCGCTGCTGGGAAAGGAAACTCTGGGAGGGGAAGGGGCTTATCTTCTGTCCCGAAGGGGGGCAGGGGTGAGGAGTGGAGAGGGAGTGGAATGCTGAGCTGCCAAGCTGTCTGGAGGCAGAAGCTGCAGGGAAGCAGGGGTCATATGCAAACGAAGGCAATTAATCAAGCCTGGAGTCTGCTTTCACTCTGGAGTCCCATCCCCTCCAACAGCCTTGCCTTTGGGGATCGGGAGATTAGGGGGTTTCTGCTCAACCTGTCCAGCAGACAACTGTGGAGTCCAGAACAGCTGTGGGGCCAGCATTCCTGCCTTGCGATCAGCCCACCCAGTGCCTGGTGGGTTGGGGGTGTCGGGGTGGAGGGAGAAGGTTAGGGAGGGGTTGCAGGAGTGTGAGGGAGGAGAGAGAAAGTACTAAGGAGAGGCTGATGTGAATCCTGGATCAGGGATTTGGGCTTGGCAGTAAGGGAGGGCTTACTGGCTCAGTCCTAGCTGTGCGACTCCCCACTGGGAGAACTTGGGCTCATCAATCTCCCTCCCTGATCCTGAGCCTCCTTCTCTTGTGAGAAAGTGGCCAATTTGAGCCGCCATATCTGGCTGTTTCAGGGCTTCTGTAAGCATTCGGTTCTAACTGTGCTTTTAAAATACGTATTTTTAAACTATTTTGAAAACTGTAGTAAAAATAACAGACACTCTCAGATGTGTTCTGCACCCAATTTAACACAAGTACAGCCCCATCCTAGCTTGGGTTTCTTCTGGTTCAGGAAGAAGATTTCAAGGATGCGAGGTGAGCAGTCTCAAAGGACTGCTGCCATTTGCAGCTACTTAACTGCATGCTCCGTGAACAGCCAAAGCCAGTTACAGGCCCAACCTTCTATCAAAGAGTACAGCCGACGTCCGTGGTATTATTTTATACTGAGAACAACTTTTCTTTTCTCAACTGATTTAAAATAAGTAAATATTATACCTTGGGCATAACAGTGGTTGCACTGAATCTATATAGGACAGGTTGAAGAGAATGAGTTTGGTTGCAAGTAAGGCTTAAAGTTGTGTCTGCATAAAATAGGGCGTGTGTGCTTACCAGAGAGACAGAGAGGAAAAGAGAGAAATCACCCTGAGGGCTGGGGGAGGATGGCCATGTTGCAATCCCTTCTCTTCCATTCTCCTCTTGGAATTTTGGGCATGCATACACACACGCACATGCACCTGGCATGATTTTCAAGTCGCAAGGTCTGGGACTTTAGTGGCAGAGTGGGCCTCACAGAGTCCAGGGCCTTAACTAACACACCACCTGTTGGCCCAAAATAGAGAAAATTTTGATTCAGGGAAAGAACATATTGGTGGTGGCTGCTCAGAAAGCGCTGCTTTTATTGGTTTTATGTGTTAGGAGCGTGGGTTGCATTTCATTTGGGAAAAGATTTATACTGCTCAAAATATTTTTTCTTTGGCAGAGAGTATGGAAGGGGAATAACTGGGCCATTGGGTTAGATAGTCTCAGAGGCCCTGCCTGTCAAGGGAGCCTGGGAATTTAAGATCCACAGTGGCAAGTCTCCTCCATCTGTCTGTCTGCCCAGCCACCAGTTCTCTATGGGGAGGGATGACAGAAAATATTCCTTAAGATCTGGACTGAACCTGTAGGGGCCTGGGACATATATTGAGCCAGGATGGATTCAGAGCAAATGTTTGTAAATATATATATATTTTTTTTTGGAGAGGTTTTTGCTATAGGGCGCGTGCGCTCGCCAGACAGACAGGGAGAGACAGAGAGACAGAAAGCAGGAAATCACCCCCCAGGGGGGATGGCCACGCCGCAATCCCTTCTCCTCCATTCTCCTCTCGGGATCTTGGGCACGCACGCACACGCGCCCGGCGTGAGTTTAAGCCACCGGGTCCGGGACTCAAACCGCGGTCGACTACGTGGGAGTCCAGCGACATAGCCATTACGCTAACTGCTGGTCCCAAATGTTTGTAAATATTAAAAGACAGGAGCCAGACACGGTGGGGCACGCCTGTAATCTGAGCTACTAGGGAGGCTGAGGCAGGAGGATCGGGCGTTTGAGGCTGTCTTAGCAACATGGTGAGACCCAATCTCTCTCTCTAAAAAAAAAGGCAAGATACAGCACAAGAACGGTAGCCCAGGGACCAGCAGATGGCACAGTGGCTACGTCACTGGACTCCCATGTAGTTTACTGCGGTTCAAGTCCCCGACCTGGCGGCTTAAACTCACACCGGACGCGTGTGCGTGCGTGCCCAAGATCCCGAGAGGAGAATGGAGGAGGAGACGGGATTGAGGTATGGCCATCCCCTGGGGGTCAGGGGTGATTTCTTGCTTTCTGTCTCTCTATCTTTCTGGTGAGCACATGCACCCTATAGCAAAAACCTCTCAAGAAACAAAACAAAAAAAAGGAAAAGAACAGTAGCCCAGTTCCTGGGCCAGCCCACTCTCCTGGGTCCTGCTTCGCTCTCTGCCGTTTCTCTAAGCTGACCCTTGGGCACAGGTGAACCATTACCAGCTTGGTTGGCTGCTGGAATGGGCACCCTGAGACCAGCAAGGGGCCTCCTTGGGATGACTGGGCACTCCTGCCTTCTGGCAGCTCTTCAGAAAAGGGACAGGAGTTGATGTGGGTGGAGGGCTAGACGGGAAGGGATCCTGATTCCTGCAGCTCTCTCAGGGTAGCTGAGATGCTTCTCCAGGGAAGCGCTGTAGCCCTCTTTGGCTTGGAGTGCCCCACTGGGGAAGAACTTGCTGAACGCACCCCAACACCCTGCACTACACTGGGGCTCTCTGGGAGATCAGGAGCTGGTGTTCTTGGGCCTGGTGATGGGCCCTCCCTGCTTGTAGAGAAATGGGTCTGGGTTTCTAGGCCAGCCAGGTCAAAGTGAGCATCTCACAACTGCCCCACCAGGGACTCTGGGCACTGAAGGCTGAATCTGGTCCTCACCACAGTAGCCGCAGACAAGCCAGGACTGCCACTGGCCTTGCCATGTTCCACTGGAACAGCCTCGTATACTGCTCCTCTGCCTTTCTGCCCACGCCCTCGCTTCTCACCAGATGTTCTGTTTCTCCATGCTCCCTGCCTGGGAGCTCTGGCAGGGGGCGTGGGGGGCAGCGATTGCATCCCCAGGGCTCAGGAGTGCTAGGACAGGTCTACTGGATGCAGGACTCATCTCCGCTTGCTGTTTCCGTACTTGGTGAAGATTTCAACCTCCTCATCAAGCTGGGCGCTGCTTCCTGCAGCAGCGGGAACTGTAGAGCGGAGGTGCCTCTGCACAATGAAGACTGCAGGGGAGAGTGAAACTGGGCGGTCAGCCATTCACTGAGCCTCTCTGGGTACGGGACTGGGATGCCATGCCAGGGAACCTGCTCCGGTCTGATGGGGGACACACAGCCCTGGCCCGTGTGACTGGAGAGACTGAGTCCTACCTTGGTGGACTCCTAGACTGAAGAGACATAGCTCCTGCCCACTGGGCACTCTCAGCTTAAGCCAGAGCAGCAGCCCTTGCCCTGCAGAAACCTGCCTGCAGGGATTTTCCAGTCTCACAGGGGAGACGCAGTTCCCAGAATGTGCTGGCAAAGACACAGTCCCTGTCCCCAGGTGTCCCCACTGAGAGAGGAGCCAGTCCTGGCACGGGGCCACTGGTCTCATAAAAGGTTGAGCACTGAGACCAGCAGGTGGCATGGTGGTTAAGGTGTTAGACACTCTGACATGGTTGATCATGGTTCGAGTCCCAGACCTGGTGGTTTCCTTTCTCATTTTCTCTCTCTCGCTCTCTTTGTCTCTCTCTGGTCAAATTAAAATAAATGAATGAATAAAATAAAAATAAATAATTATCTCTAAAACAAAAGGTTGAGCACAGACTTAACCATTACCACAGACATCAGCCCAAACCCACTAGGCTGTGCAGGGGGAGGGCCCCCACTGAGCAGTGAGAGGACCTCAGTTTCCTCTCTTGTTCATTGCTGGAGTTTGTGAGGATTAGGGGAGGTAAGGGTATGGAAAATGAGTGAGTCACAGAAAGGGCCGAATAAGCAGTAGCTGTAGCTGTTGTTATTTGGGAAGGAAAAAGAGGGAGGAAGGCAGTGCGATGGTGTGGAGTGAGGGGCTGGGAGGTTTCCTTAAAGCATGTGTGCATTTGTGTCCGAGTGTACTGGGGGGCAGGCGCAGGTGGCCATGTCTTCTGTCCTCAGTGGGGTGATCGATGGCAGGGCAGGACAGGCCTAGGCCAGCCTGGAGGGGACCATTGTCTTGGCAAATGAGGTTTGTCTTCCCCGCTGGGGCGGCTCCATCTGCTTTTATTGTTTCCAACAGCAGCCTTGGGATTTCCCAGCCTTCCCAAGGCCTCACACCTCAGAGACCTGTATAGGGGTGTTGGAGTGGGGGAGCCTTTAGGAGGCCCACCCACAGGGAGGCTTCAGCTTTTTTTTTTTTTTTTAATTGGCTGGAAGGTGCATGCTCTACAGAGGGAGACAGAAAGTGAGAAACCTCCCAGGGGCATGGCCATGCCACAATCCCTTCTTCTCTATTTTCCTCTCAGAATTTTGGGCACGTGCATGCACATGCACCCAGCATGATTTTCAAGCTGCTGGGTCCAGGACTCAAACTGCAAAGTCCGCCATGTGGGGATCCAGCTGCCTTAACCTCCATGCAACCTGCTGGCCCAGGCTTCCAGCTTTGTGCTCCCCTCACCCACCTCCTGAGCTTGAGTCTTACATTCTACTAGACTATAGGTATTCACCATCCCTCTTTCTTCTCTTCTAAGTAATTTGCATATGGGGTAGGGGTGCAACCATATCCCCAAACTTCATACTTCATTACTTTAGTGCCCAGACCATTCACCATCACTTGCCACTTGGTCCGACCCATCTCTCTCTTTTTTTTGGGGGGGGAGAGGGATTTTTTTGCCATAGGGCGCATGCGCTCACCAGAAAGAGAGAGGCAGAGAGGCAGAAAGCAAGAAATCACCCCCCAGGGGGGATGGCCATGCCGCAATCCCTTCTCTTCCATTCTGCTTCTTGGGATCTTGGGCACACATGCACACGTGCCTGGCGTGAGTTTAAGCCACTGGGTCCAGGACTCAGTGTCGGCTACATGGGAGTTCAGCAACGCAGCCATTACGCTAACTGCTGGTCCCATGGTCAGACCCATCTCTTAATCTTCAAGCAACGAAACACTGACTGTCAGGTTCTGGCATAGACTGGTAGGCAGAAGAATGACACCTGCAGTCATACGAGCCTGGGTATGAATCCTAGTGCCAGCACTTAATAGCCGTGTGACCCTAAACAAGTCAATTAACCTCTCTGGGCTTCAGCTCCACATCTGAAAAATTAATGTTTGCTTGTTGGCCATCATTTGTTAGGTATCTGCTATTCTAGGCCTAGAGCTTTACAGTGCATTATGAAGTGGATAGTCTTTTTCAGATAATAAAAACAACAGCTACATAGGGGTATCAGGACAAAGGTGACATAGAAGAACAAGCGGTAAAGCTGGGATTGGACCCCACGGCTATCTGATGCATCTGCCTTTGGCCACCACTCATGCTACCATTCAGTAACCAACATCAGTGCAGCTGTCGTGACCATCGGGGGCAGGTGACATGTGCGAGAGGCCTAACCCAGCACCTGGCACAGAAACACCTGAAAACCCAAAGTCCCACAGTTAGTTTATCCCAGCTGCTCTGGGATCTAGCACGGGGCCCATCCCTCATAACTACCTCCATATACCCCGCCCCATCAAGGAATGTGTACCAGAAGGTTGATGCCATGGTGTTGGGGTGTGGGGTTTGCCAAAGCAGACCTAGGGGGGGCAGGACCTCTTCTGGCCAGGACCCAGCCACAGGGATGCTGGTACGACCTGCTCCCCAGACACATGCCAGGACCCCTCTCTGAAGGGAGCTCTTGATCTTCCCAGGCTGCGGAGTCAAGGAGGCCAGGGTGTTCCATCATAGTCCAGGCAGAGGCAGTGAAGGACCTCCCTGAGTTACCTGGCTGCTAAGTGATGAGCTGTCATCCAAGGCCACCCTGCCTTCCCTCTCTAGTCCCTGTTTCTGCACCGTGAGCAGGCACAGAGGTTGTCCTCTTCCAGAGTGATGCAGAGCACCAGTACCACAGGGGTTTCCCTGGTGGCTTGCTCCCCCCCCCCCCCCCCCCCCAGACAGAGCCCTTTGCTCCCAGCCCAGTTCACCCCAGCCTGGCCTGCAAAACACAGAACTCAGGGAGGAGGAGTAGCTTGCCATTTTCCATTCGTTCCTGTCCCCTTGACCAAGGATGCTGCTCCATATAATAAGTGTGCACAAGCACTCATATGTCATGCACCGGGACCACAAGCAGAATGAGACCCAGTCCCTGCCCCAGGGGGAGCAGACAGCTCCCAGATATGGAACACGCCATGCAGATGACAATGTGCAGGGAGGCAAGAGAGCACAGGGGGCTTCCCATGGTGGGAAGTCCTTGACTTTTTCACCTATTAGGTTGGGCAGGCATGGGCAAACACGGGGTAGGAGAGACATTTCAGGTGGAGAGAAGAGCCACAGCAAAAGCTCAAAGTCAGGGCATGGAGAGGATCAGCCTTCTATTGTGGCTAGAAACCAGGGTGGGAGGTGGGTTGGGGGGGGGGGGGGCGGAGGCAGGCAGGATAGGGCTTGGCCCTGCAGAGAGCTCTGTAGTTAATTTAGTAACCATAGGAAGCCAGTGAGGGCTTGGGCTGAGGGAGAGGGGATGGACTGAACAGAAGGGAGGAAGGCAGAGGAGGTAAGAAGCAGAGGGTCTGAGGAAGGTTCCTGGGGGTTGCAGGAGCTGCTGAGTTAGCATTCTTGAGAAAGGCTGTACCCTGAGAAGGCAGGGAACAGCGATGGCAGGAAGGGCCAGCATCCTCGAAGCTGGTCTTGTCTGCCAGGTTGAAACAGGAGCCGGAGCCTGGACAGGGTGTGGGGAGAGGAGGGAGGGCTCCAGCTCCATTTTTGCCTTTCTCTTTATAGGTGCTGGTTCTGATTGTGGCAGAAACGAAAACAGCCAGAATCTACCAGCTGGGAGGTTTCTCTCTTCCAAGCCACTGCCCTTATTAAACCACTTAGCCCACATTACTGCTGGACTCCCGGGGTGATATGTCACCTGTTATGATGACATAGATGATGAGCAGGGGGTTTGGACGATTACACAGCAGACTTGGGGCCAGCAAGACAATTCCCCCAGAGGAAAGGAAGATGCTTGTGAGCTAGTGCCATGGAGCAGTGGATGCAAGACAGAGGTTCAGAACTGGGGTGGGGGAGTCACAGGAACCTCCTGATGGATGAGCAGCTCTTGACAACACTGACAGGGCCACACTGATCTCATCTGGAAAGCAGAGACCCCTGTCACCTTGACGTTTAACTCAGATTGTAGGACAAGCGGGGAGGAAGAGGGAAGGAGTGCCTGTAAGAGTGTAAATGCCTCTATGAGCAGGAGGTGACGCCTCAAGCTTTTTGATCCAGTTTTGTGGAACCCTGCTCCCCACCCCACCCAGGGGTACTGACTCCCCTGCCCTCCCCCTCTCGAGTGTGGGCACCAGCACTGTGTGAGGGTGGGACACGCTTTTCTCAGTATTGCACACGCATCCCTGTACCTAGGGTACTGATACCCCCATTTTATGTCCGGGACACTGAGGCTCAGAGAGGTGCATTCCTTTGTTCAAGATCACTCCCAGAGCTCCCGGCAGCCCGACTCGAGAGAGATGGCACCGAACCTGTTCCAACCTGGTGTCATCGGGCTGAGAGGTAGGCAGTCCCAGAGTGCCCCAAGGCTGGAGAGAGGACGGGGGAGAGGTGGAGGCCAAGGGAGCACACAGCCAGGAAAGCAAGGAAGACTTGGCGGGAAACGCAGGCGCTTTCGGAGCTCAAACCTAGGTACCCTAAGGCGGCGGACTCTGGTTCTCGGAAAAGAGCCGGCAGCGGGGAGGGAGCGATGCTGAGCTCGAGCCCAGCGCCGTCGGGGCTGCTAGGGTACGCTACTAGCCGGGTGCCGGTGCGGGTGCGGGTGCGGGTGCGGGTGCGGGTGTCGGTGCCGGTGCCCGGACCGGAGCGCACCGGGGGCTTTCGACGCCGCGCCCATCAACACACCCCAGTGCCCTGGGTGGTCTCAAAAGCGGCAGGAGGGCAGTCCACCAGCTCTGCCCGGATCTCCGGGTGTCTTCGAGGCTTCTTCCAATGGTGGAGGACGGTGGTCCCCGAAATGAGAGATCACCCGGAGTCTCAGAGACATAGAGACAAAGAGAGACCGGGTCAAGAGGAAGAAGGCTGGTGCGGAGGAAAGTGGGCTAGTTGGGACCCTTGGAAGGTGGCGAGGGCGCGCGACAGGCAGTGTCAAGGCGCGGAAAAGTGAATGTCCAGTGGAAGGTGGACGGACGAGGAAGCTGGGAGCAGAGCTAGGAGCCGAAGGGAGACGAGGCGAGGAGATGAGGAGGTGGACAGACAGGCGGACGGACGGGTCCGAGGTCAGGGAAGAAAGCAACGTCCTCACCTCCAGCCTCCACCCACCGTGCGCCGTGCCCCAGAGCGCGCCAGGTAGCCCACCTTTGTCCCAGCGCGCAGCCAGGTGAGGCGAGGGCGGGGCCAGGGGCGGGCCGAGGCCGTGCCTTACCTGTCCGGCCAGCGGGGCGGGGGCCGAGGGGCGCGGGGCGGAGAGCCTGCGGGAGCTGAAAGCACCCAGGGCCAAGCCGCGGAGCGGGGACTGCGCGGAGAGGTGCGCGGGCGGCTGGAGGATGTGCCCAGGCTGAGCGGGGCTGCAAGGAAGGGGGAGGGGGAGGAGGAGGGGAGGGGGCGGGCAGGAGGAAAGGGGGCGGGAGCGCCAGGAGGAGGACGGAGGAGGGGCGGCGGGCAGCGGGCTCGACTGCCCCCAGCCGGGGGCAGCCCAGGCCGGGCCGGGCCCCGCGCGCTCCCGGCCGGCGCGCCTTCGCCAGCTGCGCTCGGCGTTCCGGGCCCGCTCCCCAGAGGCCTAGCCGCAGCCGCTGCGAGGGCGCGGGGCAGACAAAGGAGCCAGACAAAGGCGGGCGCAGCCGGGCGGCAGTGCGGGCTCCGGGCTAGGCGGGCCCTCTCCTTTTGGTGCGTAAAAGCCATCCCGGCGCGGCCCGGGGCGCGTGGGACCGGAGGGGCGCCGGCAGCGGTGGCGCATCTGGAGCGGCTCCTCGAGGAGCGAGCGACAAAGGGCCACAGCGGGGTGTCGCTGACGGACCCCCAACAATGGGTCGAGGCTGAGCGCTCAGCTGCGGCCGCGTCTGGCCGGGCAGGGGTCGGCGGGTCCCCAAAAGGATTATTCCGCCCAGACTGTCAAATGGGATGGAAGAAATGCCCCCGGGCAGAGGAGGCGGGACAAGGAGTGGCGAGGCCTTTGTAGGCTCCGAAAGTACGCGGAGTGGAGAGGGAGGGGGTTCTCGGAGAAGTCGCTCTTCCACACGGGAGTACCGGGGGTCTTCAAAGTGCCACTATTTCACCTGGGGCGCTGACGGCGCACCTGCGCTCCCCACCACACACACACACACACACACACACACACACACGCACACACACACACACACACGAGAGTCACTCTCGCTACTCCCCATCCAAAGCCGGCCTAAGCTCCCCAGCCCTGCCCAACCCGGACAAAGCCAGTGCTTGTGGCCAGCTCATCCATCACCGCGCGAGGCGCCGTTTCCTGACTACCCTGCCGAGTCGCGGAATGCTGGATTATGGGTCCCGCGGCCCCCATAACTCACGACCGGGTCAGTGGGGCCACCAGCGCTACAGAGATCAAAAGAGCAGTGGGGCGGGACCCTGGCACGTGGGAAAAGACGGTCCTGCCTGGCGCCCATGGCGCCCAGAGCTCGCAGGGTGGCTTCCATTTCTACGGTTTTCTTTCTCCAGAGTGCGACAAATTCCGGCTTAGAGGTTTAAGAGCACCGAATGCAGTCAGGCCAGGTGCCTGGGTTCCTCTCCTGTGTCATCTCACATGGCTTTGGACAGGTCACCTAATCTCTCTGAGCTCTCATTGGTCTCTCTCAGGGTTCAAGAATGAGATGTCATGGGCTGTGTGAGAATACTGTTCTGAGGTCTAGGTCCATAGGAAACGCTCCAGAAAAAAAATCGCTGCCTTTTATTACTATGTTATCAGCCAGATGGGCTCCAGGACGGACTGATGCAAAGATTGGACTGTTTATTCACTGGAAGGTTGACGTTGCCCATTCCATAAATCCTTACTGAACGTCTACTCTGTGGTGGTACTTGGGTACTGTAGTAAACAAAGATAAGGATCCTTGCTTTCATGGAGCTCACATCCTAGCGAAGGAGACAAAGATAAGCAAGTGAACCAATACATTTATGAGGGGGTTTCACAATGTTCATGGAACGGGCCAGCTGTGGTGTGCTGGTTAAGGCAGTGTTTTGGTTAAGGTGGCTGGATCCCACATAGCTAACTGCATGGTTTGAGTCTTGGACCCTGCAGCTAGAAAAATGTGTGGGGTGCATTTTCGTACTTCCTTAGAAGATAATGGAGAAGGCATTGAAACACAACCATGCCCCTTTGGGGATGCTAGCTCACTTTCTCTCTCTCTCTCATCCCTCACCCCTTTGTCTCTCTGTCTCTCTTTCCAGTGAGCGCACACACCCTATAGCAAATTTTAAAAAAGGAGAAAGAAAAATGTCTGTGGAAATGCTTATTATGAAAAATCTACTCATGGATTACATTTTTTTTTTCTTTACCAAAATGAACTCATACTTTGCTTCCATTTTTCCATTAACATTTTGAAGTCCCTTGTATAGAATGTCCAGGGATGGTTAGTGCTGTGAAGGAAAATAAAACACATCGAGGAGAGAAAGCACAAAGAGAAAGGCGTGATTTACACAAGGTTGTCAGGAACCGTCTCTTTGGTTAGGCAGTTTTATTTGACAAAGAAAATAGGTAAGGAGCTGTGTGGCTATGAGGAAAGGAGTGGTTCAGTCAGAAGAGCCAGTGCAAACGCTCTGAGGCAGGAGCATGCATGCTCTGTGTGTTTGAAGAAAGAACTGAGCCAGATGAGGTCAGAGAGGGAGCTGGGATAGGATCATGGAGCCTGCAAATCATCTCCGCTTCTCTCTGGGTAGAGGACAAAGTTTAAGAATAGATGATCTATAAGGTCTCCCTGAACAATGAGGGATTGGCAACACTGGAAGGCCAGGAGGACCCCACAGAGGTAATGATATGTGTGATCTTTGCTCTGACTGAAGCACTGGAAGCCACCCAGTGTTTCTGCTCTGAGGTCAGGGCTCTGGCTTGGGTCCAAGGTCAGCAGTGGGCCCCAGGATCTGGGGCAGCTGTGCGTACCAGCCACAAGAGGAGAGAAGCTGTCTGGTCTGCTGCAGGCCCTAGTCTTCAGGCACCTCTTGCCATTAGAATACACGTCCTTCCTAGGGTGACTTTGAAGTCACCTGCTTGTTTGAGAAAGAGAAGTGGGGAAAGGAGACTGTAGTTAAGAATAGTTTGGACCAGCAGTTGGTGTAATGGCTATGTCGCTGGACTCCCATGTAGTCGACTGTGGTTCACGTCCCGGACCCAGTGGCTTAAACTCACGCAGGGCATGTGTGCGTGTGTGCCCAAGATCCCAAAAGGAGAATGGAGGAGAAGGGATTGCGGCATGGCCATCCCCCCTGGGGGGTGATTTCTTGCTTTCTGCCTTCCTATCTCTCTGTCTTTCTGGCGAGCGCACGCACCCTGTAGCAAAAACCTCTCCAAAAAAAAAAAAAAAAAAAAAAGAAAAGAAAAGGAAAAAAAGAATAGTCTGAGTAGGGACTAGCAGGTGGTGTGAGGGTTAAGGTGCTGGGTCCCTCATGGCTAGCTGTGCTGCTTAAGTCCTGGTTTCAGCAGTGGCTTGCAAATTATACCAGGTGCATGTGCATGTGCATGTGTGCCCAAAATCCCAAGAAGAGACTGGAGAAGAAACAACTGTGATGTGACCTTCCTCCCTGCAGGGTTATGTCTCACTTTCCCTCTCTTTCTCTGTTCCCCTGTGAGTGCCCATGCCCTATGGCAAAAAAATCTAAAAAAAAAAAAAAAGAGAGAGAGAGAGAGAGAGAGAGAATGGTTTCGGTGAGGTTTTTTGTTTCTGAGGAATTATTTATTTATTTAATTCAATTTGTTATAATTATTTTTAAATTTGAGCAGACAGAGAGAAAAATAAAATGAGAAAGCAAGCCGCCAGGTCTAGGACCTGAACTGCAGTTGTCCATGTGAGAATCCAGTTCCTCTAGTCACCATGCCACCTGCAGGCCCCCTGGTGAGGTTTTTTTTTTTTTTTTTTGGAGAGGTTTTTGCTTTAGGGCACACGCACTCCCCCAAAAGACAGAGACAGAGAGACAGAAAGCAAGAAATTAAGCCAGCGGGTCAGGGACTCGAACCATGGTCGACTACATGAGTCCAGCGACATAGCCGTTATGCCATCTGCTGGTCATTTCCTCTTCCCCCTGAGGTTTTGAAAAGCATGATGGAGGGCCAGTCAGCGGTGTGGTCCAAATCTTGGACCCAGTGGCTTGAAAAACACACAGGGTGCATGTGCGCGTGGCCAAAATCCTAAAAGGAGAAGGGCTTGTGTCATGGTCATCCCCATGGCAAAGGGTACTTTCTCTGTCTCTCTGTGGTGAGTGCACATACCCTCTACTAAATTAAGACAAACAAACAAACAAACAAACAAACAAACAAACAAACACAAAGCAAAAACATGATGGCCTGTCCAGAATATCTTATTATCATTGTCAATGGCCATTGGTTCACCATTTATGTGCCAGGCATTGTGCAGTTTATATTGTTTTTTCTTTTTTCAGATTTTTTGCTATAGGGCATGAGTGCTCACCAGAGAGAGAAAGAGAGAGAGAGAGAGAGAGAGAGAGAGAGAGAGAGAGAGAGAGAGAGAGAAGCGAGAAATAACTGTCCCCCTAAGGGGGAGGGCCACGCTGTAGTCTCTTCTTCTTTCATGATTTTGGGCATGCACACACATGCACCTGGCATGATTTTCAGGCCACCAGGTCTGGGACTCAGATCATGGAGTCGGCCATGTGGGATCCAGCGCCTTAACCATCATGCCACCTGCCCTGCTATGCAGTTTATATTCTTACAAGCCTCATTTATTCTTTATTGCACCCTGTGATATTGGACCTTCTGTTATCCTGTTTTACAGATGAACAAGCAGGTTCAGAGAGAAAAGGGCCTCAAGATGACAAGGAGCAGTGCTGGGGAAAGAAGCAGCAGGTTGCACACAGAGCAGGCCTAATGGGTGGGAGGCATTGGGTATAGGGGCACGGGTGGGAGCGTTCCACAGCCCTTGCTTTGTTTTTGAAAATAGTTCTTCTCTGAACACACTCACCTACATAGCCCATGCACTGAAATCAGAGACCTTTGCTTGTAAGCCAGTTGTGCTCAGGGATCGAGTCAGGCAAGTGGCAGCGAGCCAACTGTTCACCATCATTCCATTTCTCCATCATGCTTTCATTCACTAATTCAACACATGCTCACTGAGAATCTGACTTTTGCCAAGTACTGAGTGAGGTGCTGGACTGAAGTCTCGGGGTGTCAGTGAGATTGTCTGCAGGCTGTGCCCTCCTTTGTGTGTTTGGTGTCCTGAGAACCTTAAGCAGGGTGAGATAGATGGTACCTCCTGTGATCAGCCTGGTGGGTATGGAAGGGGACTTTGGAAGCATCTTAGGAGTCTGGACAGGTCATGGCCTGCTGTGGTACTCGCCAGGAATCCTTGTCTGCTTGTGCAAACCTTAGCCCTCTCTGGGCTGTGCTCATACTTTCTTACAGAGAGCCTTCTCAGTTTCTAGTTAAACATCTCTTGGGAGTGATTTTCCCTCTGTCCCTATTGCAGACCCTGAAGGACCTGCTGCAGTTGGCAGATAAGCTCCCCTAACATCCATCCTTTCCTTTTCTTTACCCTCCTACCTATTGTCATTACAGTGAGAAATATGCAAATAACTTTGAAAACCAGTCTCACAGCAAATGGATATTCAGAAATGTCATAAATTAACCCTATAATGTAATCTGGGACCCTAGACCATCCATCATGTTGATGCAATTAAGATATGAAAAACCAGATGCCACAGAGCCCCATGGATAGATGACAGCCTTTGCAGAACTTGCCCAAGTCCCGAGCTGCTTTGGCTCCCTGCCCTGCTCCATCCCCAGCTTCTTGGCCCCCAGTGGAACCTGAGGCCATTGGAGGTTTAGGGAATGCCTGGCCTGTCCAGCCTATTCTGTTCACAATTGATACTGAAGACTTTTTAGGGCCAAAGGTCAGATGGGTCTGAATCCCTTTCCCTTGCCTCCCAGCCTGCCTTTCTGTTTGTGCCTGTTTCTGAAGCCCATGCCACAAACCCAGAAATTTTTATCAGCTGGTTTCTTTTCTTTCTTTTTTTCTTTTTCTTTTCTTTTCTTTTTTTTTTTTTTTTTTTTTTTTTTTTTTTTTGAGAGGTTTTTGATACAGGGTGCGTGTGCTCGCCAGAGAGACAGAGAGACAGAAAGTGAGAAATCACCCCCCGGGGGTGATGGCCACGCCGCAATCCCTTCTCCTCCATTTTCCTCTCTGGATCTTGGGCACGCACCCATACGCGCCTGGCGTGAGTTTAAGCCACTGGGTCCAGGACTCCAACTCAGTCGACTACATGGAAGTTCAGCGACATAGCCATTACACTAACTGCTGGTCCCTTCTTTTCTTTCTTTTTATAGAATTATTTACTAATTATTGTTATTTTTAAGAACTAAAACAGTTTGCAATTTTATTTTTACATTTCACAAAACAAATGAAACTGCACTTTTTTGTTCCACTTCTCTCCTCCAAAACTACTCTTATTTTGATTTATTATTATTATTATTATTATTTTTGATAGGATGGGGAAGAAAGTCTTCCTTGGCATGCTGTTAGAAAATTCTGAGTTGCAGCACCATGATCTCCTGGTGAAGTAGAACAAGCGAATACAAAACTGACATAAAGAGGCCTCCCTCCACCCTTCTCTGTCTGGTTGAGTCATCCCTGGCCATGTGGGCACCATCGTGGGCCAGGTGGGAGGTCTCATCACTGGGGTCCCAGCATCATGGGCATGCGCCCTCCCATGGTGGCCTCATTCCAGGAGCAGGTCCTGGCATCATCCCAGGAGGAGGAGGGCCCATCATTGGCATCATGGGAGGGCTCCCCATATGGGGTGTGCTGGCATCATGCCAGGGCGAGGAGGGCCCGGGAGACTGGGGGAGGTGGGATCACCGCCCCTGCAGGAGGAGCAGCAGAGAATGGAGTAGGAAGACCCTTCCCTTGTTGAAATGCAGCCGTTGTTTTATCAGTCGCTCTGAGCCTGCTCTTCCAACCGTCTCTGATGTTAGTCTTTCACATTCTCTTGTGTGTCCTGCCACTGCAGTGTGTTTTCATCACGGACGGAGAACCGTGGGTGATGTGTGTATCACAGGAGTCACAGTAAAACTTAGGCACGGTGTGCTGTAGGCTGTTGGCCACTCTGTTCCCATCATTATTATTATTATTATTTTTTAACGAGCTACAGGGCATGTGCGCTCAACAGAGAGCGTGAGAGAGAGAGATAAAGTGAGAAACCAAGCTTCCAGATCCAGGAATCGAACCACAGTCAGCCACGTGGGAGTCCAGCACCCCAACCACAACATTTTTGGTTTTGGGTTTTATTTTTTGGTTTCTTTTAGAGAGAGATTTTTGCTATAGGGTGCGTGTGTAGGTCAGAGAGACAGTGAGAAATCACCCCCGGGGGGGATGGCCATGCTGCAATCCCTTCTCCTCCATTCTCTCTTGGGATTTGGAGCATGCATGCACACACACCCAGAGTGT
This sequence comes from Tupaia tana, assembly GCA_026018925.1. Taxonomy (NCBI): domain Eukaryota; kingdom Metazoa; phylum Chordata; class Mammalia; order Scandentia; family Tupaiidae; genus Tupaia; species Tupaia tana. The sequence continues at coordinate 81,689,314 of JAKSZU010000007.1, read as the reverse complement.
GAGTGGGTCTGGGACTGAAAGCACAGCTGGCCATGTGGGAATCCAGCATAATCATTATGCCATCTGCTGGTCCCAATGCCATGGTTTTAATTGGCAAGGTGGGTACCCCAGTGACAAAGGCTGTGAGGACCTGTGTTTCCCCATAAGAAAAATGAGGGCATTGGGTTTATGTCTGCTAAGGTTTCTCTGAAGTTTTGAGCTCTGTGGGTGGCTTGTATGTATTATATTATGCTTTCTCAGGGAAGAGGGCTTGGGCAGGGGGTGCACAGAGAGACGGCCACATGTCCTTGACACTGTGTCCTGCAGGCCACCCCACAGGAGTCACTGGACTCTGAATGGGTTCACCGCAGGCTCCAGTATGAAGTGCCCCTTTACAAGGAGCAGTTCCCCTTATGCTGCCACTACCTGCCACTAGTGAAAAGACTGCATGAGCGACCTCTAGAGGGGAGCAAAGAAGGACCTTAGCTTTCCCTAAGTAGCCAAACATCTGTGACGATTAAATCCTTTTTTTTTAGAGGTTTTTGCTATAGGGCACCTGCGCTTGCCAGAAAGACAGAGAGACAGGGGCCAGCAGGTGGCTTGGTGGTTAAGGAGCTGGACACTCTCACAAGCCTGACCATGGTTTGAGTCCTGGACCTGGTGGCTTGCTTTCTCATGTTCCCTCTCTCTGTGTGTCTCTCTCTGGTTAAATTAAAATAAATGAATGAAGAAATAAAATTAAATAAATCATTCTTTAAAAAAATAGAGAGACAGAAAATGAGAAATCACCCCCCAGGGGGGATGGCCACGCCACAATCCCTTCTCCTCCATTCTCCTCTCGGGATCCTGGGCACGTACGCACACACACCTGGCATGAGTTTAAGCCACCAGGTCCAGGACTCGAACTGTTGGGAGTCCATCGACATAGCCATTATGCCAACTGCTGGTCCCGATTATTAAACCTTAAGGAGCCAAGGGACACTGTCTACAAACCAGTGATCTGCTCAGCTACTGCTGTGTGGAAGTGGCCCTCCTACATAGCATGGGGTGGACAGGGTCCTCAAGCCTTGAGAAACGTTGAGGTGCCAAACACGTGCCACCAGGTGCATCAGTTCTTGAAACAAATTCACCCATCTCTTTGGACTAAGCATTGCAATCTTACAAAATGCAGTCCTTCTCAGGGAACAGCTCATACCACTGTGGTGATTCCCTACCTTCTTGGGCATCCCGGCCCCTGGGGAGCTTGTTAAAGGGACAGTGTCCTGCTGTGCCCTCCTTACTCTGATCCCTGATCCGGTAGATCTGGGCTGCAAGGCAGCTGAGGGTTTAATAGGCTCCCTGGGGATTCTGATGCAGATTTCCTAGGACTACTTTTTGAGAAATGCTCTGCTGACATTCCTGGCTTAATCTAAACCTGCCGGGTAATTTATTCCCCATCAGTGTGTGAATGCAGGTTTGAAGGCATGGCTGTGTGTGTGGGTGTGTGTGCTCACACACACGGATCTATACTGAGCTGTAAATGGTAAACTTTCCGGGCTAGATCTGTACAGGCAGGTGGACGGGACTCTTCTAACACCACTGGAAGCCAGCAAGAAAGTCTTCAGGTCTGGTCCTGACTTGGTACCAGTAACTCTGCAGCCACTTCTCTGATCTTAGTTTTCCCATCCATAAAATAAGAGCTGTAAGTAAATTGAAGCCGTGGTGGTGTCCGAATAGGCATTACAGAGGGGTTTGAATTGCTCATTGTGATTTTGGGGAATTAGGGAACATAATGCGTCTGTGTTACATAATGCGTCTGTATAGTGGGGCTGTAAAAGGGATACTTAGTTCTTAGGGTTAGTGAGGGAATGAAAGAAATCCTCATGTAAGTGTTCACGTTAGGCATTATTTTAATATTATCTCTAAAGGCCCTTTCAGCTCTTCCAGAGAAGAGTCCAGTTCACACCTCTAGGGGAGGTCTGGAGCAGTAAAGTATAGTGGCAGAAGGTACCTCCTCCTCCCCCTGCCCCCTCTGCCCACACAAGCTGTGCGACTAGGGCAGGTTAATTCACCCCTCTGAACCTAGTTTGGCTCCTCTGTATAGAGGGGGCAGGCATAGTAACTACTGCATGGAGTTATTCTTAGGATTTAGTGACCCAGCTCTGTAAAGGTCCGGTATGGTTATGAAACAAAAGATGGATAGCTTTTATCCTCTGGAGCAGTCAAGCCAGTTTGCATTTAGGTTCTGGGTGGGAGTGGATGTGGGGGCACCTCCGGTGCACTCGTGTGCACTCGTGTCCACCCTGTCCCGTAGGTCCGGATCCCTGCCCTTATTTCCTAGCTGTGTCCACCTGGCTCTCAACCAATACCTACTAACTCCAACCAGGGCCTCGTTTTTTTCAAACCGCCGGGTCCGGGCTTCGAACCGTAAATTTGTCTATTGGGAGCCAACCACCTTAACCACAACGCCACGGGCTGGTTCTCAAAGTAATCCTCTTTTGCACCCACCCGAAATCGAAACGAGGTCTCCGCAGTGCTTCAGCCCAGAGGCGGACCCCGGCCCCGCCTCTCTCGGGCCCCGCCCACAAGCCGCGCCCCCGGCAGCCGCTCTTCGCTCCCGACGTGACTGCCCCGCCAGGGCCCCGCCGAGTTTGGCTGCTGGGGGAAGTGGGCGTGGTTGAGCCGCCGGCGCTAGGACCCGCCGGAGAGCCAGGGACGTCACGGAGTGGCGCCTAGGCCACCGGCAGAGCGGGAGGCGCAAGTGGCCCGGTCGGCTGCTCTCCGCGCTATGCCCGGCGGGAACCGAGGCCGAAGCCGGTACCGAGGCAGAAGAGAGGGGGCGGGATTTCCGTTGGGGAGGGGTCCGGCTGGTCAGGGGGCGGAGTCTTAGTACAGCCCAGCTTCGCTTTCCGCGTGTCCGGCTTTACGCTCCCGGCCCTGTACATGCAGTTGTTTACCTCTGCGTCCGCGGCCCTACCATTTTTGCGGGCACGACTCTTCTTTGCTGTCCCCCAAGACAGCGGGGCGAGGGCGCGTGGGCGGCCAGAGGACTGAGGCTGCTCGGGGCACAGCTGATGCCAGCAAGCTATGACGCCAGCTTGGGGGGTCCTTCTCCACCGCTCTGATTCCGTGTGAGTAGCGGGGTGGAGGTGGGGGCCTGCCCTAGTCCCCCCTAGAATTCTGCCCTGCAGGCGGGCGGCCTTGCAGTTCTTGGGCCTTTGAAACTACTGCCTCCCCTTGTTCCACCTCCCCAGGTAGCGGGAAGGATGACCACGCTTACGCGACAAGACCTCAACTTTGGCCAAGGTAGGGAGCCTGGCCCTGCGGGCAGGGGGAAAAGGGGGCCTGAGACGACTGCTCCCCGAGCACACTGGACTGTGCTCCCTCTGCAGTGGTGGCCGATGTGCTCTGCGAGTTCCTGGAGGTGGCCGTGCACCTAATCCTTTACGTGCGTGAGGTCTACCCGGTGGGCATCTTCCAGAAGCGCAAGAAGTACAATGTGCCGGTCCAGGTGAGCCCTGCGGCCGGGCTGGGGCCATTTGGCGCCCAGAGTCACAGAGTGGGGAGAAGGTGAGCTTTTCTGACTCTCCCACCTTCAGGCCCAGCCTGCTCATTTCCCAGGGTCCTGCCCTTGCCTTGCTCCTGATCTCCGGACAGCCTCCTACCGCTGAACGCGGTGGCATTTCTTTGCATTCACTTAGAAGGGAGCTTCTCCTGCCAGAAGTTAGGGACCAGGCCCTCGGGTTAGAGTTGCTCTCTGGCAGCGTGACTATTTTAAAGGAGCTCTTGAGGCTGCTGACTCTTTTTTAAAAAAGCAGGTGGCCTGGTGGTTAAGGTGCTGGACACTCCCACAGGGTCGACTAGGGTTCGAGTCCTGAATCTGGTGGCTTGCTTTCTCACTTCCTCTCTCTTTCACTCTCACCCTCTGTGTCTCTCTGGTCAAGTTAAAAAATAAATGAATGAATAAATAAAATAAAATAAATAATTAAAAAAAGAATTATTTTATTTTATTTATTATTATCCCTTTTTTATTTGACCAGAGAGAGACAGAAAGTGAAAAAACAAGCCGCCAGGGCCCAGGCTCAGACCATGGTTGGTCATGTGGGAGTCCACCGCCTTAACCACAACACCACCTGTGTCCCTGTTGCTAAGTGTTTTGGGAGGAGATTCTTTTTGTTTTTAAATAATTATTTTTATTATTTTAACTTTATTTATTTAGTTAGTTTAATTTGACCAGAGAAGAACAGAGTGAGGGGGAGAGGAGTGAGAAAGCAAGCTACCAGGTCTGGGACTCAAATCATGGTCAGCCATATGGGAGTTCAATGCCCTTAACCACATGCCACCTGCCAGGCCCCCGGGGAGGGGATTCTAATAAGGCTCTTGCACTTCTCTCTCCCTTCATTCACCCTAAACACTAATGTGTCCTTTAAGGTTTAAAGGCAGACCAAGCGGTAAATAAGCTGCTTTGTATCCAGTCCCTAGAAGGGCCTGTCCCTGGGAAGGTGATTAGCAAGCATTAAAATAAATGACCAAATATGGGTGGTGGTGGTAGGAGCTTAAAGGATATACATACAGTAGTTTTTCGCTTTATGAAAGTGTGAAAAGTGGTACACACATATTCAGTAGAAAATAAGCCTATTGTATGTCAAGGACCATGTCTAGGATGCTTCTATTTCATTTAATCCTCACTTTTTCTTTATGAGATCTTCACAGATGAAATAATTCAAGTTCAGAAAAATTAAGTAATTTGCCTGGATCGCTTTAATTTGCAATCCAGTTAAATTTCTGGATCTTGAGCTGGCCCCATATGTAGAAGCCCTAGGCTAGGCATAGGGAGCTAGGCATGTGGGCATGGCTGACTCTGGTTCAAATCCTGACCCCAGCTGGGGCCAGCAGGTGAGCAGGTGGCGTGGAAGTTAAGGTGACTGGATCCCACATGGCTAACTTTGTGGGTCTCCCAACCTGGTGGCTTGGGAAATATGCTGGGCACGTGTGTGCACAAAATACCCCAGAGGAGAATAGAGGAGAAGGAATTGTGGCTTGGCCATCCCCCTTAAGGAGTAATTTCTCACTTTCTCTCTCCTTCTGTCTCTAGCAAGCACATGTACACGTGCCCTATAGCAAACTAAAAAAAAAAAGATCTTGGCCCCAGTGTATGAAAAACATCCTGGGTCCTGGGTGCGTGTGTGTGCACACATGCCCCAAATCCTGACGGGCTGGAAAAATGGAGGATCAGGGATTGCAGCAATTGGGGAGGAGGGGGTGCACTCTGTTTGGTGAGTGCACATGCCTTCTGGCAAAAAAAAAAAAAAATTTTTTTAAATTTTTATTTTCCTGGAAAAATGCCCATGTGCAAAATACATACAATTTTGTATGCAGGTTTCGGGCCTTTTCAGACTCTGGAACAGTCCATGGACCCTATATTAGGAACCCCTAATGTATTAAATGCTAGCATTGAGATGGAATTCTTGTCTTGTAACTTCTCCTTTTTCTGTGGGTAAATTCAGTCCTTAGCCCCATGAGGGGAAGTCAGCTTTCTGGGTAGGGAGCCCTAGGGAGCTGCTGGGCCTCTGTGTGAAGGCAGCTGGGGCCGTCGCCTCCCGCAGAGGGCGTCAGTGGTTTCCCTATTTGTGATTTGGACCTCATCAGCCACGTGGTGTTGTGTGCAGATGTCCTGCCACCCGGAGCTGAACCAGTATATCCAGGACACGCTGCACTGCGTCAAACCACTCCTAGAGAAGGTGAGGGGGCGGCCCACCCCACCAGCCATCTCACCCCCAGTCTGTTCCTCCACGCACACCCGCCCAACTCACGGCTGAGGCGATACTGGGACTGTGGGAGAGCCCCATGGCTCTAACACCCAGAAGCCTATTATCCATACTCTGGAGTCCACTCTTACCCAGGACAGTCCCCAGGGTTCGTGGGCCATGTTGAGGGTGCCATGGGCCCTTTGTCTCTGAGTGGGGCCTGCCCTAGAGGGCTCTGGGTTTTCTTCGCATCTGTTTCTCTTCCCCATACTGTATACCCATCCCCCCCACGCCCCCGCAAAATATTTCTTTCTGGGCTAGACCCTTTGTGGTTTTTTCTTCCTGTGTCATTTTGATCTGATCTCTGAGATTTCCTGAGGCTTCCATGGGGCCCAGACATCCTCTCCTCTCAGCCTGTACCTCTAATATTGGGGTCACCAACTTGAACTTCTTGAACCTGATTTCAGACCCTCTGTCTAGCAGCTGAGCAGGGCTGTGGGTGTGCAGGGAGAGGTAAAGGAGGGGTGGGGAGCCCAGCTCTGGATTGGGGGATTTCTGTCCTTGCAGAATGATGTGGAGAAAGTGGTGGTGGTGATTTTGGATAAAGAGCACCGCCCAGTGGAGAAATTCGTCTTTGAGATCACGCAGCCTCCATTGCTATCCATCAGGTGAGCTGCCTGTCCCCTTCCATGTCTGACTGGTATGAGGTCTCTAGCAATACCCTTTCCCTACCCCCTTTATGGCAGCCTCCAAGTACCTCGGTAGGGACCCGAGAGGAGAAATGACAAGACATGTCCACCCGATGAGGCTTCGTTGAGCCCATTAGCAGCTGAGGCACTGCTGGCAGTGACTGTGCCCTGAGGACAGTGCACAGGTTACACGACTCCTGTGTCACACCTGGAAAGTCAGCATTGGTGACTGGCTCATCCACTTTATGGATGGAGAAACCAAAGTTCAGAGAGATGACATGAGCTGCCCGGGGTCACCTGGGTGCCAGCAGAGCCCAGGACCTGCCACCCAGTTTCTTGACTTCTCAGTCAACCGTGCAGTCCATAGTCGGCTAGAAGTTGACCTTGGGCATCTGTGTTAGCTGGTTGGCTTCATGCTTCCCATGGTCAGGTCGGGGCACTGGAATCTGGCACCAGCCTGCCCCTGTCTGTGTGGCCTCGGGCATGCCCTCTCCTCTCCCAGCTTGGCGTCCTAGGGTGCGAAGAGACTTGGGCTGTGTCCTGGTTCTCAGGCCTGGCTGGAGTTTAGAACCTCTTTGGGAACCCTCCAACCCCCAGTTGTGACTTGGTTTGGATAGGCTGAACCTTGTGTGTCTGTTATTTAAAAAAAATGATTTGTGGGCCGGCGGGTGGCATGATGGTTAAGGTGCTGGATTTCCACATAGCCAGCCGCGATTTGAGTCTCAGACCTGGTGTCCTGCTTTCTCACTTTCTCTTTCTGTCTCTCTCTGGTCAAATTAAAAAATAGTAATAACAAATGGAATTAAATAATTATTAAAAAAAAAAAAGTTTTGTTGTAGGGCATGTGCACTTCCCAGGGAGAGAGAGAGAGAGAGAGAGAGGGAGAGAGAGAAAAAATATGAGAAAGCAGCCCTGGGGCAGCTAATCTGCAGTCCCTCCTCCATTCTCTTGGAATTTGGAGCACACACGCATACATGCCTGGCTGCCAGGTCTAGGTCTCATGGCTCTGTTAGCCATGTGGGATGCAGCCACCTTAATCACACCACTGGCTGCCTTTTTTTGTTTGTTTGTTCATTTTTCCTTGAGAGAGAGAGACGAGTACCGTTGATAGGGTCTCATGGCACAGCCCCTCCACCCCCAGCCTTTCCCAGCAGCCAGAATCATGGCATGAATGTGCCTGGGATGTACGAGTTGACCAAGGGACCAAACCTTGATCTTCCTAGCTTCTTACATTGTAGACCATCGTGTCACCACACCTGGGCCTGGGCCTTGGTATCAATAATTGTTTTTTTTCTGTTTGAAAGTTTATTTATTTCTTCCATGAGCAAGACAGACAGGCAGGCAGGCACCCCTAATGGGGTTCTTATGCTGTGATCTACCCTCAGCCCCAGCCAGCCCAGATCGTGGGCACATACTTGCCAGGCATGTTCAGGGAGGTCCCTGGATACGAATCTGGAACCTCCCACGTGGGTCAGCTTCACAGAGCATCATGTCACTGCTGACCCACTGGTCAGACCCTGGAGCTTGGTTCTAAACTCCCCAGGTGACTTTAACTGTGGACGAAATAGGGAGCTGGGCCCTAGAAGCTGTACTCCCAGAAGCGCCGGCCCCTAGGTCTGCTTCGAGTGGCTGGCTGCTGCTTGGAGGGGGACACCGGTGTGATGGGAGACCCTCTTCTCTGGCTCCCAGCTCAGACTCCCTGTTGTCTCATGTGGAGCAGCTGCTCCGAGCTTTCATCCTGAAGATCAGTGTGTGTGATGCTGTCCTGGACCACAACCCCCCAGGTGTGTTCACCTCCCTCCTCTCTTCCCTTGGTCTGTATTCCTGTTTTCCTATTTGGCTGCACCAAGCCTTGTTTCCTTCTTCCTGTCCTTCAGAACCCCCGAGAGTCCACCTCCTCCAGGAAGCTTCCCTGATAGCCTCCTCCTGGCTTCTGTCTCCCTGTTGTCTGGGTCTTTTCTTTGCGCTTGATTTACACACCGCCCTGGGGGACTGCCAGGCCAGTAGGGGAGGTGGAAAGGCCTGGGTCCAGTGGCAGGTATGGGGTGGACCAGCCTTAACTGAACTCTTGCCTCTCCAGGCTGTACCTTCACTGTCCTGGTGCACACTAGAGAAGCTGCCACTCGTAACATGGAGAAGATCCAGGTCATCAAGGTGAGATGAGATGGTCTCGGGGGCAGGGAGGCAGCTGAGAGGGACCTGGTGCCAGGGTTCCAGTCAGGCAGGGGTATGGCCTGGGCTAGTACACACTGTACGTTGCTGACGGCTCTGCCTGGTGCTCTGCAGCTCTTGTGTTAACTACCTGGCTGCATGCTCATCACTGTCCCATCTGGGCACTCAGTGCTCAGAGGAACCCAGAGGGACTACAGGCTGAAACCACCAGCTCCTCCTGGCCCTTCTGAAGTCGGGGTTCTCAAGGCAGAGGGTCCTTGCCCACCAGTATCAGCACTGGTACTTGGGAATGTTAAATCACCTGCTCTCCCGGCCCCAGCTTGGACCCATCTACTCGATCCCCCGGTAGGGGGCTTGTGAGTCTGCACTGCCAGCCGCTCCCAAGGGACTCGGATGTTCTCCCAAGTAGGAAGGACCCAGCTTGGGGGTGGGGGAGGACAGCAAGGTGAGGGCAGGCCAGGGTCCAGTCCCTACCATGCCATACTTTGATCCTTTCCCCAGGACTTCCCCTGGATCCTGGCAGATGAGCAGGATGTCCACATGCATGACCCCCGACTGATACCCCTAAAAACCATGACGTCAGACATCTTAAAGGTGAGCTGTGGGGACCAGGGAAGCTTTATTTAGGGATGCTTAGGAGGTGAGGCCTGTGCTGCAGCCCTGCCAGAGGGCTTAAGGGTCAATGCCTGGAGGAGAGGACTAGGGGGTGCCAGTCAGGCTCGTCTGTTTCCTCCTTTTTTTTTTAACCCTGGCAGTGGCCAAGCAGCCCCACTTCTGGCAGAGATCTGCCTGCTTGGGCTCCTGGGCCTCCAGGTTGATGCCTGGCTGTCCCCCGACATGGCTGTTTGTTTCTTTCCATTAGATGCAGCTCTACGTGGAAGAGCGAGCCCATAAGAGCAGCTGAGGGTATGCCTGCCACCCCATTGATGCCACAACGGTTGGACTTTGGGGGCCCCCCAACCAGGGCTGTGCTGCAGGGCCACCTGATTCCAAGTGCTCTTATTGCCTCTCTGAATGGACTGCCTGCCCTCGGCCAGCGGCTGCTCAGGTCTGGTTGCCTTCATGGAAGAAGCCTCCCTCAGGAGGGCAGTGAAGGATGCTGGGACCTCGGTTTTTCAGCCTCTTGGGGTTCAGCTGGCCAACACTGTCTGTCCAAAATACTGTGCTGTGAGTTGTTTCAATAAAAGGGCCCCAAGGGCTGAGCTAGGGTTTCACTAACCAGAATGCAGCCAAATTAATCTGAGGGAGGGGCTACTTTTCTGCCCAAGTGCCAGGGACTCCCTGTGCCACCAGTAAACCCAACCCCAGGCTAGTTTTACTGAAAACGTTTATTAAACAAAACCTCAGAGCTACATGACAGTAAGTCAGCATAAGCCCAGGTGGGAACTGGGGCAGGAGCTCCCTCACTGCTACAAGCTGCTCAGCCTTGGCTGGCCTGGACAGAGGACGGATGAACACCTGATGACAGACTGTCAGAAGGGCCTGGGGCGATGAGAGGGGAGCGTTTGGGCAGCTTCCTCCTCTGGGAAGCTGAGTGGTCTCTGCACCGTCTCAGTGGAGGGGGCCCGGTTCCTGGCTGTTTCGTGGCTGATAACAATGCTGCTGTTGGTGACTCGGGGGCCATACCAGCCTGCCCAGAACTGGGTGTCCTTGCCTCCATGTTGGAAGAGGATGCGGCGGACTCCTGGAGGGTAGTCGGAGAAGGTGTGGGAGACCTGGGGGGAGGGGAGAGAAAGTGACCACTAGAACTGAGGAAGGATGTGAGGTGGGGTGACCACGCAACTGGAGAGGGGCAAGGAAGAGCCAGGTCCTATAGGAGAGAGGTGTCCGGGAGGGAGGGAGTGTTCCACGTCCTGGGTTGCCCCTTGTTTCCAGCCATCCTGGCCCTGGGAGAAGTGGGTGGGGCAGGGCAAGCACGTGAGGATCACCTCTGTCCACGTGGCATCGTTCCACTGCTCGATGGTCACAGGTGGGGGCTCGAAGGAAGCCAGAACGATGTAGTCGGCTGAGGCCAGCTGGACACGGATGCGGTAGGTGCAGCCACAGTCCGCTCTGGCGGCGAACCTGGGGAGGGTGGGGCTGAGAGCTACGCCCAAGCCACAGTGGTCCTGGGCGAAGTGGAGCAGGCCACAGGCCCACACACTGGAGCTGAGTGTCACCTCCCTGAGCTTGGCTGGGACCCCTTCCCCAGCACTGCTCTGCCCAGCAGGCCCCACTGGCCTCAGTCTTCCCTGTGCCCCTGGCTTGCCCCAGAGTGAGCACTCTGTCCATTCTGGGCCTCAGGTACTCCACCTAAGAAAAGTGGGCACTGTACTTTGGGCACTATGCTGTGATCTTAAAAAGCAAAACCAAAGCTGTGACCTGTACATTATAACGGACTGGGCCACGGATTCGAGCGGGAGACTCGGAGTGGCCTGTGTGATGTGGGCTGGCACAGAGCTCTCTGCTCAGCTCAGCCACCCCTCTGCTCTGCATCTCTGGTGGCCCTGGGGCCCGGATGAAACAGTCCCTGCTTCTGCCACAGGCCAACCCAGAGCCTCATAGTTTTGTGCACAAAGTAGGAGCTCAGGAAAAAATGGGAGACATAGGGAAAGTAGACAGGTACAGAGGCATGTGAATTTCTGTGATGGCCAGAGAGGGACATCTGTTGCCTTGGGTCAAATAGTGACAGCTCATCCGTGGGCCTCAGCCTCCCCATCTGCAAATGGGCTCACGGCCTGCTGACTGTATCCCAGCCTGGTAGAGAGGCTAGGTCAAGGGATTATCTTTGTCTCAGGACACTGCTGGGCAGACTGGGCACTCTCTGGATTTTATCACCCAATGGGTATGGCAGGAAGAGAAGAGGGAAGGATCCCAAAGTGGAGACATGGGCCCTGGGCCCCACTCACCAGTCCTTAACCACGATGTTGGGCCGAAATGTATCCAGGAGCTCTCCCCAGTAGCCTTCTGCCTCGAGGTCCACCAGCTGGGACTTGAGGCACATGCTGGAGCAGAGGGAGAGGCCTGTTCGCCCAAGTGCCCAGCACAGCCCTGCCCTGCCAGGCCTTGCAGCCACTGTGGGCCCAAGGAGGTCCAGGAGCCCCAGGGTGGCCCTTGACCCCCACAGGATAAGCACTGGGGCTGCTAACTGGCTTCTACCCTGATCATAAGCCCAGGAGAAACAGCCGAGGGAAGTTTCACCCTTTTTACCAGGGAAGCATCTGATCCCAGTCCCAAGGTCCAGTCTCCCAGAGCACCAAGGAAGGGCGCTTATGAACTCCCGTTCCTAGCTTGGGGACACCTGAGGGCACCCCTAATTTAGCCTATCTGTTTAGTGGACTCTGTCTCCTTAAATTGATGTCCATCTGCCATTGCTTATTAGCCCAGCTACTGAACTTCCCCATTCCCAGAAGTGGGACATGAAGTAGGGCTCACGTGGCAAAGGTCCTCAGTTGGGCTTGAACTCTGGCAAAAGTGTCCTGACCCTCTTCTCCCTCAACACAAGCCGGCTCAGTTCAGTTGGTCTTACCCATAGGATGTGACAAAGTACTTCTTGACTTTGGGGTCAGGAAAATGTGTCCCATGCTCTCCAGGGAGGCTCTCCACCTTCCAGTGGTCCCCCCCATTGGCGTCGATTCGCCATGATCTCATATCCTCTAGGAAAATGGGACAGGAGGTGAGATCCTCATGTTAATTTAGTCTGATCCCAGCAATAGTACTGAGCCCCTCAGGGCTTGCGCTTACTCAGATCTCTGGGGCTGTGGACACCAAAAGGTAATCACCTTGTTCCTTCTCGAGGGCAGTGGACAGCACGAGTCGGCACTCACCAGCCCAACTGTACTCCAGCTGCAAAAGGCCACTATAAAGCTCCCCTCTGACACATTCCTGCCTTTCCCTCCCACTCTGTTCTAAACTAGCTTGACTCCTAAAATGAAACCAGAAAAGAGAATTATGACCTGAAATTCCAAACCAAACCCTTCCAAACTTCCCAAAGTACCCATGTTTCAGCCCTCAAAAAACTTAATTATGAAGCTGGATCCCACATGGCGAACTGTGGTTCCAATCCCAGCCATGGCAGCTTGAAAAACATGCCAGGCACAGTATGCATGTGTGCCCAAAATCCCAACAGGATGGAGAACTGAAGAGAGGGGTTAGGGTATGACCATGGCCCACTGGGAGGCGATTCTTGTCTCTCGTTGCCAAGTGCACATGTCCTCTGGCAATTAAAAAAAATCTTAATTATTGAAGGACCTGAGATGGTACTTCCTTTTTTTTTTTTTTTTTTTTAATGATTTTTATTTATTTATTTTACTTGTTATAGGGCCATGCACTCATAGAAGAAAGAAAGGGAAAGTGAGAAGGCAGTTCCCCTGGGGCAGGGGTAGGGGGCGGCCACAATCCAATCCCTGCTCCATTATCTAGATTTTAGCACACACACATACGCTGGTGTGTTCTTCAAGCTGCCAGGCCCAGGACTTGAACTGCAGCCAGCCATGCCATCAGCTGGCCTTGTGTGCTAATGGCTAATGTGAGGTCATCCCAACACAGGCCATTTGCTTGGCCACTGACACCCCCCCCCCACCCCCCCGTGTCCAGGAGGAAGAGAGGTCTTCCTCTTTAGACTGAGTTTAGGGTACTTTGGAAAACAGTGCTTCTCTATGGAGGCTGTCCGTTCCATAACCGTCATCGGGGAGCTCTTCCAAAAGACTCACTTGCTCCCAGGACCAGGAGCCTACACCCATTCCTGGGTGCCCTGGGGGCTCTCCATAGAAAACTAGAGGATTCCTACAGAAATCCAGGTGCTGGGCTGGCACTGAGCAAGGCCGGGCTGATTGCTGCCGGAACCAGGGTGCTGTGCAAGGCGGGGCTACAAGCTGCCTCTGTAAGGTGGTGTGACCTGGCCCAGAGGCCTAGCTAGGCTCTATCTGAACGGAATCTGGGGCAGGTGGAGAGATTGAGTGTCTGGGGTGGTGTCTGTGGGGCCTCTGAGAGGGGAGCGGGACTGCTCTGCAGCCCAAAGCTCCCCACCTATAAAACAGGGCTTATCCTAATTGTTTGACCTACTTCAAGGGTCCCCATAAGTATAAAGAGAGAAAACAGATGTGAAAGGTATTCTAAGTGTACAGACTATGCCTCATAATCACTGCTGTAGCCCCAGTAAGAAGCCTGGTACCTTGTACACAGTACGTGCTGGGTGAATGAAGGAAAATAAACAAACAAACAAACAAACATGGTAAATGCAGGAAACTGTTACAGGTTAACCAGGAACCTCAAATACGTGACTGCAGTCATCTCTAAATCCTCATTTTCCTCATCTGTACAATGGGATTAATAAGAGAATGGATAATTCCATTCATAAAAACCTTAGCCTAGGGGGGCCAGCAGGTGGTGTGGTGGTTAAGGGCGCTGGACTCACACATGGCTGACCGCGGCTCGAGTCCTGGACCTGGCGGCTTGCTTTCTCACTTTCTCTCCTCTCTCTGTCCCTCTCTGGTCAAATTTAAAAAACCTTAGCTGAGGGCCTGGCACAGAGGAAGCCCTCGATAAACAGCAGCAGATTGGACTGAATTAAGGGACAGGTGAGTCTGAAGTGTGACCACTCGGCAAACTGTGCACCTGCTGTGTGAGGCATTACTGAAGACACTGTACCAACTGGCAGACCAGATCCATTGGGCTTTGGACTTTGCAGTTTGTGGCATTGAAAGAAAGACAAAAGTGAGGTCATTGTAGGTCATGACTTCATGACCATTCATGCTAGCGGGCACCGAATGGGGCGGTAAGATAGATGGAGCACTTATTCAGTGGGGGATCCTAGCAGGTCTCTGATGAAGAATGGAAGCATGGTAGGCATTAGGAATCTGAGAGAATCTTCCAGGCAGTGTGGAAATGGCATAAGCAAAGGCCCCGAGGTTCAGCCCAGCAGCAGCCCCGCCCCAGCCTACCTTCAGCGCATGGGTTGCGCAGGAGGTTCCTGCGGAGGCTGCACAGGAAGTAGAAGATCTTCCAGTCGGCCACGGGCTGGTCCCAGTCCTCGGTGATGAAGCCCTCCTGTAGGCTCTTGCGCTTCCAGAGTGTCACGACATCGATGAGGTCTCGCCAGAGGCTGCAGACGGGGCGGCAGTTCAGCAGCAGCTTCCGGGCAGGCACGTGTGAGAACACCTCCAGCAGGATGTTCTCAGGCAGCTCATTGATGCTGACCGGGGCCATGGCGGTGGTAGGCTGAGGCTCACGCAGGCCTGCGGAAGGCCACAGTGGTTATGAGCCTTGATCAGGAAGGTGGGCCCTCTGACTCTCAGTGACTCTCCTGATTCTGTTTCCTCGTACACAGGGAGCATTTCAGAGTCCTCCTGGGACACACAACAGTTTCAGAGTGGTCCTAAGTTATGCACACTAAGAGTACAATCAAGGGACCAACAGATGGCGTAGCAATTATATCACTGGACTCCCACATGGCTGACTGCAGTTTGAGTTCCGGATCCGGTGGCTACAAACACGCTGGGTGTGTGTGTGTGTGTGTGTGTGTGTGCGCGCGCCTAAGATTCTAGGAGGAGAACTGAGGAGAAGGGATTGCGGTGAGGCCATCCTCCTTGGGGGGTGATTTCTTGCTATCTGTCTCCCTCTATTTCTTTGGTGAGTACATGTGCCCTATATAGCAACCCCCCCCCCCCCAAAAAAAAAGTACAATCAAAATAGTAAAGTCTTTAGGGATACATTTTTAAAGGCACCTCTAGCTAAGAAAAAATGTTTAATTTGAAGCCAGTGGGCCTGGTGAAGTGTAAGATTTTGCCAAGGCCATACTGTCACCTGCGAGCTCCACACTCTGGGACTCTGGGCACCCAGGTACGCACACCTGGCATGAGTTTTAAGCCAGAGGGTCCAGGACTCAAACTATGGTTGACTACATGGGAGTGCAGCAACGTAACCATCATGCCATCTGCTGGTCCCAATTTTGTTCTTTGTTTTAATAGCGTGAATTCACAGATAATTTTTAAAAATAATTATTAATTTAATTAATTAATTTGTTTATTATTAAATTTGATCAGAGAGAGAAAGAGGGAGTGAGAAAGCAAGCTGCCAGGTCTGGGATTTGAACCATGGTCAGCCATGTGAGAGTCCAGCACTACCTGCTGGTCTCCAGATAAAGTCTTTTTAACAGGGACCAGCAGTTAGCGTAATGGCTATGTTGCTGGACTCCCACGTAGTCGACTGTGGTTCGCGTCCTGGACCTGGTGGCTTAAAATTCACGCCGGGCACGTATGCGTGCGTGCCCAAGATCCCAAAAGGAGAACAGAGAAGGGATTGAGGCGTGGCCATGCCCCCTGGTGGGTGATTTCTCGCTTTCTGTCTCTCTGTCTCTCTCTGTCTGGCGAGCACACGCACCCTATAGCAAAAACCTCTCAAAAAAAAAAAAAAAAAGTCTTTTTAACATCTCCAGACTTGTTCCTGTTCATTCAGGGGTGGGGCTAGTGCTGAGACACCACCTCCATTGCCCAAATTGCTCACTTTGGCCCAGAAGCCAGATGTTACAGAATGCCTTGATTCTGGGCTGCCATGTGTGTCAGAAGGCAGAAAACGAAAAGCAGATGGAAGGTGCCAGATAAGACGGCCTGAGTTTAAGTCCTGGAGGCAGTGACTTGCTGGGAAAAGGAGCTGGCAACTCTCCCAACCCCAGAGGGCTGGGAGGACCAAGCACAAATGATACAGCACAGGCTGGTAGAGAGGTGCCATTGGCATGATTAACAGGTTCAGTCAGTCCATCGTAAGAACCTATTCCAAGAACACCTTCCTCACCTCTGAAATGTACCAGGGTTTAGGAAAACGACACCATTGCCCTGGCCTCAATCTGTTGGTGGTTCCTGGGTATCTCCATTTCTTTCTTTTTTTTTAAGAGAGATTTTGGCTATAGGGCATGTGTGCTCACTGGAGAGACAGAAACAGAAAGTGAGAAATCACCCCCCAGGGCCCCACCACAATCCCTTCTCCATTCTCCTCTTAGGATTTTGGGCACACACACCCCCTGCCCACACACACACAAACATGTCCGGGTTTTAAGCTGCTAACTCTGGGACTCGAACTACGATCGACTACATGGGAGTCCAGTGACGTAACCACTATGCCATCTGCTGGTCCCTGGTTTTCTCGTTTCTAAGAGGATCCCAAGTACTTGCCCATATGAGGAGGGGTGAGTGGGCGGCCCAGGGCATTATCTGCTTATACATAGGGGAGAGAATGGTCTTTTCCTAAATGTAGGGAAACTCAGAGGAACTTGCTGGCCTTTTCTCACTTTCCCTTAAGGTTAGCCAAAACAGCAGCTCACAGTATGTAAAAGATCCCAACCCAGAAAGAATGAGGGTGAGCCCACACACTGGCTCCTGCCCAGGCCCAAACATTTTAGCATGGAAGAAAAATAATAACCATCAATAAGGTACTTAATGCCTTGTGGAAAATGCTTTGATGGAAAACAAACCGACCTAGTGTAGCCAGGTCTTCTTACTTTTCAGAATTAACTGTAAATATATATATATATATATATATATATATATATATATATATATATATATGTGTGTGTGTGTGTGTGTGTGTGTGTGTGTGTGTATATATATATTTAGAGGTTTTTGCTATAGGGCGTGTGCACTCGCCAGACAGAGAGAGACAAAGAGACAGAAAGCAAGAAATCACCCCCGAGAGGGGATGGCCATGCCGCAATCCCTTCTCCTCCATTCTCTTCTCGGGATCTTGGCCACACACGCACACGCGCCCGGCGTGAGTTTTAAGCCACCAGGTTCGGGATGCGAACCGCGGTCGACTACGTGGGAGTCCAGCGACACAGCCATTACACTAACTGCTGGTCCCCAATATGTATATATTTTTGAGAGGTTTTTGCTATAGGGCGCATACGCTCGCCAGAAAGAGACAGAGAGATCGAAACAGAAAGCGAGAAGTCACCACCCAGGGGAGATGGCCACACCACAAACCCTTCTCCATTCTCCTCTTGGAATCTTGAGCATGCACACATGTCCCCGATCTGAGTTTAAGCCATTGGGTCTGGGACTCAAACTGAAGGACCAGAGTGACTCCATTTCTTTGGAGGGTGACTCCATTTTGTTAAACCCACCTTGCTAAGAATCGGTGCCATCTCAAGTAGGAGAGGGTCATATTGAGAAGAACAAAAGAAATACCAGAGACCTGAAGTAACTTTCTTGCCCAATTTAACGGTCTGGAGACCAATCAGTAAAAGACAACTTGCTTCTTGAAATCCACAGCCAATAGCACCCCTCGACCTCCACTTTAACAGCCAAATAAAACCCCAGCCCAACTAACACCTGGGCTCTCAACTCTGAAGCGCTATGTCAGTAAGATTAGGAGTCCTGGCTCAAGCCAAATAAAAACGACCCTCATGTGCTTACAGCGGAATTGACTCCTCGTGGATTTTTGGGAATTCAGTGACCGGGGCACTACAAAACCACAGTCAACCACATGGGAGTCCAGCGACATAGCCACTACGCCAACTGCTGGTCCCAAATATAAACATTTTTTAAAAAATATGAAACCAGGGGCCAACAGGTGGCATGGTGGTCAAGGTGCTGGACTCTGACATGGTTGACCAGGTTCGAGTTCAGAACCCAGTGGCTTGAAAATCAGTCCCAGCGCTCCTGCGTGACTGCCCAAAATCTCAAAAGGAGAATGAAGAGACTGCAGTGTGGCCATCCCCCACTGCGAGGGGATTTCTCAGTTTCCCTCTCCGTTTCTTCTCCAGCGACCACACACGCCCTATGGCAAAAATTTTAAAAAGAAAACAAAAACGAAATCAACTTAAAATTATTGGCAACTTCTGGAGCACCAATAAAAGTCAAAGGCCCCAATTCAAAGGCGTTTTAAGCACAGCCTCCGGAGGTGGCTAGTCTGGTATGTTTCTGCAGCGGCATTTTGTCACCTATCACCCAGCCCTTCCTTTCTGTTTCTCCTCGGTCTACAGAGGAAGCTGCCGGGTGGGCAGGAGGTGAAGGCCAGGATTCCTCAAGCTTCTTGTGGTGAAGTCTATGCCAGCCCCAAATAGCCCCGACACCGACTGGGCTTCCCATATGCCGGGCCCAGCCTTTACTACAATGCATCGTCCCAGGCCCCTCTCGAGGCGCTCTTACCGCCCCCATTTCTCCGCAGCGGACTCGGAGGCTGGAGAAAGTCGGACGCCCATCCCAAGGGGTGTGGCCGAGGTGGCTGCGGATGCTGAGCCTCCGCCTGGGCTGCCCCGCGTCCAAACCCAGAGTCTGAATCCAAGCCCGGAGGCCAGAGAGGCCCGTGCCCCCAGGGGTCATGAGCTGCCCGGGACCCAGTTATGCCCTGGCTTTCCGCGCCGGGACCCTGGACCCTCCCTCCCTTGCCCGCTGCCCCTTGCTCACTCCCGCTGGGCTGCGACCTGGGCGCAGAGTGGGGCGCCCGGGCGGGATCGGAGCTTGGGGTCGGCCTGGAGCCTGCGGCCGCAAAGGCGCCGTCCGCTGTCGCTCCGCTCCGCTCCCGCCCCGCGCCCGCGTCACGCGCCGCGCTCGGTCAGCCCAGCTTGACTCCCGCCGGCTGCGCGGCGTCTCGTCGGTCGGAAAGCCGGAACCGCGGGGCACGCTGCCAGCCACCCCTCGGCAGCCACGGCCTGAGGAGCCAGGGTCCTCCGCCGGGCGGCGCCGCGGGAGCCCCCACCTCTAGGCAGCTTGTGTCTCCTGCACCTCGATCTCCCTCTCCAGGCGGCGGGCGGCTCAGCAGCCAGCCCCTCCCGAACGAGGCTCGGCCTAATCCCTCAGCAACCAGCACCTCCCCTCCCTCCCAGGAAGCCTTGGTCTCCCAGGCAGGAGCCCGAGCCCGGCCCACTAGACCTTTCACCTGTTCCCTCCAGGCCCTGCCTGGGGCAGGGCACCGCCCTGGAGAGGGAGACCTGACTCTCAGGTGTTGGGCCTGTTGGATCCTTCCCTAGGAAGTGACCTTGGGCAGTCTTCTAGCTACTCCTAGGTAAAACTCTCTTCTAGAAATGTAATTTTTTAAACTTTATTTATTTAGTTTTAAATGTGACCAGAGGGACAGAATGAGAAAGAGAGAGAGAGAAAGTGAGAAAGTGAGAAAGCAAGCTTCCAGGTCCCTGACTCAAAATGCGGTATGCCACGTGGGAGTCCAGTGCCCTTAACCACCACATTACCCACTGGCCCCCGGTAAAACCCTCTTCTTTTGCTCAAGATTAAGTTCATTAATCCCTTCCTTCAACCAGCAAATGTTTATCAAGCACCTACTCCAGGCCACCGCCAGGGGTTGGGCAGGATGCTCTGCACAAGGGGGCTGGCCAGGCTGCATGGTTAGTTTCAGCCAGAGCTGCACTTCTCTATGGAAAGGTCTTTTTTCAGTTTGCCAGACATTTGGTGAGTGATGGTCCTCATCTAGCTCAAATATTGAGAGAGGGAATGTAACACATACTTATTAAGCACCTACCATGTACTAGACACTAGTATGAACGCTTTGACTCTGTCCATGGTCGGTAGAGCTCATGCAGAGTCATGCCATTGAACAGTGCCCTACAGGTGTACCCAAGGGCCCTGAGATAGCCTCCCCCCACCCCCCGCCCCGCAGCACTGGGGTTGTGAGGGGAGATGTGCAGTTCACTGCAGTGTCTGTCCTGGGACCCTGGTTCTGAGATTGGCTCCTCAAACGTCAAGCCCTCCCTGTACCTTGGACAGTCATGTCATTGCACTTTTGGGTCCAGACAGGATGCCCATGAAGTTTTCTTCTCCCTCCAGAAACCACAGAGCACAGGCTGGGCTGGCAACACCTTTTATTTGGCCGCATGCAGCAGGGCAAGGTCAAAGAGCACTGCTGTGCTCCCAGCAGGAGGGAGAGGTAGAAGCTGGGGGCAGGGGTGGTGCTGGGAGGGGTGGGGTGGGGCCTGCAATACTCTGCAAGCCTCAAGGAGCTTGGCCTGGGCTTGGAGGTAGACAATCCCTACCCCACTCATCCAGGGCTCACACGTCCCAGCTCTCAGAATCAGGGACTGTCCTGCCTCCTGCCTGCCCTGGGTCACCCTGCGTAGGATCAGCTGAGTCCTCTGGGGAGTTCTGCCTCTACCCAGTACCCATCTGGCTTCTGGGGCTTCATCAAGAGGACAATCCACTCTGGCCTGGTCCCCACCCCACCCTGGGCCTGCCCGTGTTAGACCAGGTCAGAGCCTCCAGGCTGCAGCCGCCTCTTCTGAGCAGGCAGGCAGACAGGCAGAATGAGAGTTTAGGAGCAGCAGACGGGATGGGGATGGGACTTCCTCCTACTTCCCAGATCTGGCTGCACTGCACTGTAACCTCTCAGCTTCTATTATCCATGGCAGCGACAAGCTTGCCAGCTGACCTTCCTGTCCTCTCTCTGAGAGCCCCTGAAGGACACAGAGAAGCTCCGGAAAGAAGAGGCAACTGGAGGTAAGGTGAACTAAGAGGCCTGGGGACTCCTGGCCCCACCTCCCCTTCCCAGGCCGGGCCCTTCTTTGACAATAGTTTACCAGTCAGGGTTCAGCGGATGGGGGCTCAGGGGGCGTCAGGGCAGCGGGGGCCCGATGGTGATGCTGCTGTTGGTGACCCTCGGGCCGTACCAGCCGGCCCAGTAGTGAGTGTCCACGCCGCCGTGCTGAAACCAGATGTAGCGGACGCCGGGTGGATAGTTGGAGAAGGTGTGGGAGACCTAGGGGGTATAGGTAGAGGGAGGAGAGAGGTCAAGGAGTTGACCCTTAAGGTGGCACTGTCCAAGGGGGAAAGGGAGCAAGGGAGAGGCTGAGTTCTTAGTACTGGAGGAGGAGGGAGCAGACTGGAGTTCTAGTACTACTTCTGTGGTTTGGGGCAGGTTGCCCTCCTTCTCTGTGCCTCAGTCTCCTCATCTGTAAAACAGCAAACTTCTGCCTGGTCCACTCCACAGATTATGATGCAGCTCAAAGGAACTAAAAAACTGCAAGCCACCAAAGGATACCTAATACGGTCACCACAGTGTACACATGTGGCTGCTTAAGGTAAAATGAAGTAAAGTTAGGTCAGCAGGGCCAGCAGGTGGTATAGTGGTTAAGATGCTGGACTCCAAAATGGCAGACCATGGTTTGAGTCCTGGAACTGGCAGCTTGTTTTCTCACTTTCTCTCTCTCTCGGGTGAGCACACATGCCCTACAGCAAATTAAAAATAAATAAAATAAACTTTAAAAAATATTAATAACAGCTACTCAGTCATAGTAAACCAATAACCACAAGTGACTACAGAACACTGGCTCTTACTCATTTTACCCTGACTGATAAACTACTGTCACTTGTGCTTACTGGCTACTGTACAGGGCAGTGCAGAAACAGAACATTTCTATCACTGCAGAAAGTTCTATCGGACAGCACTGGCTAGACCGGGGTTGGCAAACTATGGCCTCTGGCCCACTACTTTATTATAAATAAAGTTTTATGGGAACACAGGCGTGTGCATTTGTTTACATAGTGTCTAAAGCTGCTATCACATAACAGCAAAGTTCAAGAGGCCTGCAAAGCCCAAAATATTTGCATCTGGCCTTTCAGGAAAACATCTGCTGACTCCAGGATAGATAATAATAATAATAGATATTAGCAGTTAGTAACAGTCGACTTTTTTGAATGCCTTGGGGGTCTGGCTTTGCCTGCGTTATTTCATGGACTTCTTTCAGAGCTCTAGGAGGGAAGTACTATTATTCCCATTTTACAGAAGAAGACAGTGAAGCTCAGAGTAGTGGATGCTCAGGTGAGAGGCAGCAAGCTTGGCTCTGAACTCGGGCCCATCTGGTTCCTGTATCAGTCTTGGCGAGCTGCACCTGCACCCTCCAGGGCCCACACACCTCTCTCCACTTGGCGTCGCTCTTCTGCTGGATCATCACTGGGTCTGGCTGGAAGGTCCCCAGAGGTGCGTGGGCGGACGACAGGAGCTGAACGCACAGCTGGTACTTGGACCCGCAGTCTGGCCTGGCTGCGAACCTGTGGGCAGAGGGAGGGCCCTTCAGGGCCTCGGAGATAGGGGGCAGGGTGGGGGTGGGGTGCCTAAGCGGCAGGCCCCCCCCCAGACCCTCGCCCCAGGCACTCACCAGTCCTTGACCTCGATGTCCGGCCGTGTGGTGTCCATCAGCTCCTCCCAATACCCTTCGGCCTTGAGGTCCACCACCTGGGACTTGAGGCAGGTGCTGGGGGGTGGGCGGAGGGGCTGGGGCTCACCACTAGGGCACTTGGGGGCTAGGACCACCCCTCACCAGGGCAGAAAAGACCACCAAGTGAAGTAATTTGGGTTCCCCCCACCCACGACCCTCAAATCTTACTAATAAGAAGTCACGAAGTATTTCTTGACCTGGTCATTGGGGAATTCCTTCCTCTGGTCTTTAGAGAGATCCTCCACCTTCCACTCATCGCCTCCATTCACATCCAGGCTCCAGAACTCGAACCCCTCTGGTGAGAAAGCAGAGCTCATGTTAGGGACCAGCAGTTAGTGTAATGGCTATGTCGCTGGACTCCCACATAGTTGACCGCGGTTCGCGTCCTAGACCCGGTGGCTTAAACTCACGCTGGGCGTGTGTGCGTGCGTGCCCAAGATCCCGAGAGGAGAATGGAAGAGAAGGGATTGCGGCATGGCCATCCCCTCTGGGGGGTGATTTCTCGCTTTCTATCTCTCTGTCTCTCTCTGTCTGGCGAGCACAGCACCCTATAGCAAACAAACAAACAAACAAAAACAAACAAACAAAACAAAACAAAAAACCTCTCCAGAAAGCAGAGCTCATGTTGAATGGCAGCCCCTGGGTGGCCACCTTCCCCTCTTCCTCTTCCTGGAACCCTGATGGTTGCCCTCATGCCCCATGCTGTGGGTCACTGCAGATCAAAAGTGCCCACTTTGTGTTAGGTGCTTCCTGTGTCCTGGGGACCCTGGTAAGTGACCTCCATTGAGACTCCCGAGACACATTATGATGGGAATGACCTGTGATGGAGAAGGCTCTGACCTGGGTCAGACAGACCTGGGTCTACTCCCAGCTCTACCAGTACCAGGCTGTGTGACCTTAAGCAAGTTGTTTTCCTTCTCTGAGCTTTGGTTTTCTCCTTTGTAAACTGGAGTCAAGAACAGGAGCGACAAATTTGTTCTTTTTAAAAGTGCCAAACTATTTTAGGTTTTGTGGGCCATATTACTAAGTTTATCACAAAGGTATTTTTGTCTCCTTTATGTGTGTGTTTTAAATAAGGTGGTAGATTTTTAAAAATTTGCTATAGGGCACATTCAATCATGAGAGGGGGAGAGAGAGAGAGGGAGAAAGTGAGAACTCACCCCCCAGGGGGGATAGCCATGCCACAGTCCCTTCTCTCACATTCTCCACACTGGATTTCGGGTAAGCGTGCACACACACTCGGCATGTTTTTCAGGCCACCTGGTCTGGGACTCAAATTGTGCAGTTGGCCACGTGGGATCCAACATCCTTAACCACCTCACTACTGGCTGCCCTTCCCCCTTGTGATTTTTATAATCCTTTAAATGTAAAAACTATTCTTAGCCCCTCAGGTCCAGATTTGGTTTATGGACCACAGTTTGCCAAATGCTGGCCGAGAACATGCTGGAGTGGTACAGGTCAATTCTGGATAGCCTGGAGGAGCTGTTGCATCATTCTGCTCTAAAATTCAGCCACATAATGGAGAACAAGATCCCCAACCTCTCCCATCCCAGTGTTGATCTGACCAGTTACAACACGGCAAGGGAAGACGGGGCTTCAGGCAATAGGAGAAGCCATTTCACCTGTTGTAACACCCTAGAAAGAAGACTAAAAAAAAACCCATTCTTCTGCAAGCAGACCCCCTTTGCCCTGGAGCCTGGGGACTAGGTCAACAAAATGTGACTCTCACTTCCTGGTCTTGTCTTGGACACAATTAGTCCCAACTGGTCAACATTCCCTTTTCTAGGAAAAAAAATCACTGGAGAAATAATCTTAAGAGTGAAATAAGAAACATCACTTTGGTTTCAGTTTGCCCATCTGAAAAATGGGCACATTAAAAGTGTCTACTTTTAAGGTTATTGTGAGAGGATTAAAGGAGTTCAACCATCCAAAGTGCCCTGCTCATACTAAGTACTCAATAAACATGAGCCGGTATCCTGACAGTGTATGTGCTGGGGGGCACCCAGACCCCCTCTGTACCCCACCTTCAGCACATGGGTTGTGCAGGAGGTTCCTGTGCAGGCTACGTAGGAAGTAGAAGATCTTCCAGTCGGCTACAGGCTGGTCCCAGTCCTCGGTGATGAAGCCCTCGCGCAGGCACTTGCGCTTCCAGAGGGTCACGAGGTCAATGAGGTCCCGCCAGAGGCTGCAGACCAGGCGGCAGCGCAGCAGCAGCTGGCGGGCGGGCACGTGTATGAAAAGCTCTAGCAGGATGTTCTCGGGCAGCTCGTTGATGTTCCCCACAGCCATGGCTTCTGGATACCCTCCTGGGGTGATTGAAAGCTAGGTTACAGAGCCAGCCCTCTCCCCAGAACCTGCTATTTGTAGCATGCGGTGGTGGGGATGGAGGTTCCCATCCCCACTCTGCCGTCTACTCTCCTGGGGGAGTCACCATGCCTCTCTGAGTCGAGTCTCAGTTTCCTCCTCTGTAAATGACACGAGGAATAGTACTTATCCCAGGTCACTGGGACAGGGCAGGTGCTCAATGAAAGGTCAATTTTGATCTTTTCACTGGTACCCACAACAGCCTCTAAAGAGGCAAAGGAGGCTCAGAAAGGTGGAAATTCACACAGATAAGGGCACAGGGTGTTAAAAAGTAAGCTGAGGCAGGGGCTGGCAGGTGGTGTGGTGGTTAAGGGTACTGGACTCCCACATGGTTGACTGTGGTTCAAGTCCCAGACCTGGCGGCTTGCTTCCTCAATTTCCCCCTCTCTCTCTCACTCTGTCCCTCTCTGGTCAAATTAAAATAAGTGAATTAATAAAGTCAAATAAAATTATTCTTTAAAAAAAAAAAAGTAAGCTGAGGGGCCAGCAGATGGCAGGGTGGTTAAGGGTGCTGGCTTCCCACATGTCCAACCGTGGTTTGAGTCCCAGACCTGGTGGCTTGCTTTCCCTTTCCCTCTCTTTGTATCTGTCTTGTCAATATTAATAATAATAATAATAACAAACGGAATTAAATAAATAAATAATTATTTGGGGAAGAAAAGTAGGCTGAGGTATAATTAAGTTTTAGAGTTTGAGAAAGAAGTAATTCATGAACTGAGAAAGCCAAACTGAAGAAGATTTAATATTTGAATGACAAAAATGTCAGCCTCAAGTATTTATCGAGAAAATGTGGAAGTAAAATAGATTACTTGGCTTGTCATTACAAAATTGCCTTTTTTCTTCCCTTTTAAATTTGCCAGAGGGTACATGCTCTTACCGGAGAGAGACAGAGAAGGAAAGAGAGAGGGAAGTGAGAAAGAACCTCCCACAGGGCACAGTCATGGCACTATCTCTTTTCCCCCATGCTTCTCTCCTATCAGGATTCTGGGCACACATGCACACACGCCAGGCATGTGTCTCAAGTTGCCGGGTCTGGGACTCGAACTGCTCAGTTGCCGTGCAGATCCAGCCAGTCCAACCACGGACTGGACCACAAAGTTGAAAGCCCCTAATGATCATGTTAGTTAGCTGTTTATGATTATCGAGGGTTAAGTTTTATTTCTAACATAAGTATTTATCAGAAAAGACCCAAGTTACACTTTACTTATGCTTGCAAATCAAGCAAGAGTGAGGTCAGTTATGAGGTCTAATTGGTTTTGTCTGCTCAGCGATTCTTTAAGCTTGGTCTCTACTCTAATTTACTTTTTTTTTTTTTTATCACCCCCCCCCCCCCCCCCCAGAGCGATTGCCACACTGCAATCCCTTCTCTTCCATTTTCCTCTTAGGATTTTGGGCACATGGGTACATGTGCTGGGTCGAGGACTCGAACTGCAGTTGGCCATGCGGACATTCAGTGCCTTAACGACCACACCACCTGCTGGCCCCATCCACTCTATTTATTCTAACAATCCCTTCTTTTGGTCAACCTCTCAGCAAGCCGAGAGCATAACCAAATAGTCTCGTGTTATTCTCCGTTACCACTGCTGATATAGTCACAGAACAAAGAGTTATTAGGCATTGTCATCATCAGCCATTGTATTGGGATGTAAGGCCACACAGTCATCCATATTCAAAATGACAGTGACCACAGGCATGAGTGGTCAGGTTGTTGAATTCCCCACGTTGTCTGATCCTGATGGCAGTGACTGTGGTTATGTGAGTGGCTTCTGCAATGCATTTACAATCTTTGAGAGGATATACTGCACTAGGGAAGTAAACAGAACAACGATAAGGAGAATAATAGCCAACGACCGAAAAGTTCCCTGCAGCAGAGGTTTCCAGGAGCCAAGGTTTAACCAATGAACCAAATCAATGGAGGATCTAGTACCAATCCGATGAAAGATTTATATTTGTTCCTTAAGATTTCTTAAGGGAAGACTGGCTCCACGGCCTGATGGTTAAGGCATCTGGGTTCCATCTGGCCAACTTGGTGGTTCAAGGCCCAAACCTGGCAGCTAGAGAAACACAGCAGGCAGGAACATGAGCGAGTCCAAAATCTCGACAGAATGGAGATATGGAGGAAAGGACTGTGGCATGACCATTCTCCATGGAGGGTATTTTCTCCCTTTCCCTCCCCCCTGTGATTCCGTCTCTCGCTGGCAAGTGAACATACCCTCTGACAAATTAAAAGATTAAAAGAAAAAAAATCCCTGAAGGGAACAACCAACTTTTAAATTTATTAACATAGAAACATTTTTTTTTGAGAGGTTTTTGCTATAGGGCACGTGCACTCATCAGACAGAGAGAGTCAGAGAGACAGAAAGCTAGAAATCACCCCCCAGGGGGGATGGCCACGCCGCAATCCCTTCTCCATTCTCCTCTCGGGATCTTGGGCATGCACGCACATGCGCCTGGTGTGAGTTTAAGCCACCGAGTCCGGGACTCGAACCGCGGTTGACTACATGGGAGTCCAGCGACATAGCCATTACACTAACTGCTGGTCCCAACATAGAAACATTTTTATTAATAAGAGTACAATTTTTTTTCCTGTTGAGCTGTGATGGTACCAAGAACTTTTCATTTGAAGTACCACTGATGCTAAATTGCTTCTTTTTTTTTTGAAGGGAATTCAAAATATTGTTTTATTAAAACAAAAGAAAAACAAAGGTTACTATTTGGAGCAAATTATGGCTTTCTGAGAGTCTAGGGGACAGCTAGTCATGAGGACTTCTAGACTTGACTTTAAAGGATCTTTAGGTGGTGAAATGAAGACAGCAGTTGAATGTCTCTGGCTATGTCATCGGGTGGTGTTTGGTGAACTTTCTGATGACCCATATAGTAGCAGGCATGAAGCTGTCCATACATGATCTGTTGCAGTGATTTTTAAAAAAATTATTTTATTTAACTTTATTTATTTATTTAAATCTGACCTGAGAGGGAGGGAAGGAGAGAGAGCGAGCGAGCAAGCAAGCTGCCAGGTCTGAGACTCAAACTGCAGTCTGTTGTGTGGGAGTCCAGCGCCTTTAACCACCACGTCACCTTCCAGCCCCATACAGTGATTTTTTCTTTTAATTGCCAGAAGGTGTATGTATTCACAATCAAGAGACAGAGAGGAGAAAGCACCCCCTCAGTAGGCTGTGGTCACACCACAATCCCTTCTCTATTTCTTTTTAGGACTTGGGGCATGAATGCACAGGTGCCCAGCGTGTTTTTCAAGTTGCCAGGTCTGGGACTCAAACCACGCAATGAGCCATGTGGGATGCAGCTGCCTTCTCCATCACTGCACTGGCTGGTCCCCTTTAAAGTTCATTTCATGAGAGAGAGAGAGAGAGAAAGGGAGAGAGAGAAAGACAGGGACCCTCAGCAGGGCCTTCAAGCTGTAGTCCACCCTCTGCCTCAGCAGGCCAGGGTCACAGGCACACGTGCCCAGCATCTGCAGATGTACAGAAGCCTTGGGAAGCAAACCTGGATCCACGTGCATTATCACCGTGCTCCATCAGCCCTGGGCCTGGGATCTGAACATGGCTAGCCATGTGGGACCTGGCTCCCTTAAGCACTAGGCTACGAGGCTGCCTTGTAGTGATTTTTTGAAGTATAAAGTCATTTAATGTTTTCCATTTTCATTTTTTGATGCCTGAGGGCATGTGCACATGGGGTAGGGGTGGTACCCTTCAACAGAGCCTGGTAATGCTGCAATCCCTTTTCTATTAATTCTCTGTCCTGTCAGGATCATGATTTTTTTTTTTTTCTATAGGGTTAATGTGCTCACTGGAGACAGAGGAAGAAAGTGAGAAATCACCTCCCAGGGGAATGCCCACACCACAGTCCCTTCTCCATTCCCCTCAGGATTTTGGGCAAACACGCACATGTGCCTGGCGTGAGTTTTAAGCCACTGAGTCTGGGACTATGTGGGAGTCCAGTGATGTAACCATTACGCCATCTGCTGGTCCCTGGATCATGATTTTTCAAGTCACTGGGGGTTATGTGGGATCTGGCTTCCTCTGCACTGCGCTTAAGCATTGTATGGTGGGGCTGACCCTTAAAGTCAATTAGGTTTAGCATGTAGGGCTTGGGAAAGGGCAGCTTTCATTTTTAGTGAAACTAGAAGAACGATCAGGATTTAATTCAGTTTGCAGGGAGATAACAAAATGTAAAAAAAAAAAGAAAGGACTAAAATTTGATAACGGAGGGCAGCAGGTGGCATGGAGGTTAAGGTGCTGGATCCCACATGATTGACTTTGCAGTTTGAGACCCAGACCCACCAGTAGCAGCTTGAAAATCGTGCAAGATGTGTGTGTGTGTGCATGCTCAAAATCCTGAGAGGGGGAACCAGCAGTTAGCGTAATGGCTATGTTGCTGGACTCCCACGTAGTCGACCGCGGTTCGCGTCCCGGACCCAGTGGCTTAAAACTCACGCCGGGCGCGTGTGCGTACGTGCCCAAGATCCCAAGAGGAGAATGGAGGAGAAGGGATTGTGGCATGACCATCCCCCCTGGGGGGTGATTTCTCGCTTTCTGTCTCTATGTCTCTCTCTCTCTGTCTGGCGAGCGCACGCGCCCTATAGCAAAAACCTCTCAAAAAAAAAAAAAAAAAAAGAAAAAAATCCTGAGAGGAGAGTAGAGGAGAATGGGTTGTAGCATGGCCATCTCCCCGGGGAATGATTTCTCACTTTCCTTTTCCCACACCCCCTCACTGGCAAGCACATGTGCCCAATAGCAAAAAAATAAAAAAAAAAAAAAAAGATAATGGGTACACTTAGGTTTTCATTAAAATGCAATCTTTTTGTAACAGTTATTTCCATTTTTATCTAAAGTAATTACAGTAAGATTAATGTTTTTACAAAATAAGTCCAGTTTAATTGAACTAGACTTACTATCATAATCATTGAATTAATTATTTTCATAATTATAACAAGAATAGTAATCTAACGTACAGTTTAAAAAAATTCTATTTTGGTAAGAGCTTTCGTATTATCCAAGGGGCTTTACTGACCTTCTATCAATCAACCTTAGCTTTTAAACAACTCTTTTGGTAGTGAGATGTCTTAGATAAGACCTTTAAAAACCTCTCTAGGCTAAGAAGCCAAGCCAAGAACTTTTCCAATTATGTTCTGACACAAGAAAAATAGATTAAAAACATTTTTTTTTTTTTTTGCTGCTAGAGAGCACATGCACTTGCCAGAGAGAGACCAAGAGACAGAGAGCGAGGGAGAGGAGATAGCATCACTCTGCCTGCCCCACAATGAGGAATGGTCACCCCACAATCCCTTATCTTCCATCTCTCCCTCTTTTCAGAATTCTGGACACACGTGCCAGAGAGAAACAGAAAGACAGAGATAGGGAAAGTGAGAAATCCCTGTCTAGGGTGGGAGATGGCCACGCTGCAATACCTTCTCCTCCAGCCTCCCTGGGATTTTGGTACATATGTGCCCACTAAGATTTTCAAGGTGCTGGATTTGAGACTTGAACTGTAAAGCTGGCTATGTGGGATCTAGTGCCTTAACCGCCGAGCCACATGCTGGCCCAACATACAACATCTTAATATAAATAATGAGAACTATGACAGAATATATCAGATTTTTAGGAATTCCTATAATTTTGGAACACTCATGAATAACAAATATAACTTAAAGAAGTTTTAATATGACTTATTATCTGATAATGTTTTCCATTAATTTATTTTTATAAGAAACGTTTAAAAATTTTTATTCAATTTTATTTATTCATTCATTTATTTAAATTTGACCAGGGTGGGGGGCAGTGAGAAAGCAAGCCATCAGGTCCAGGACTTGAACTGTGGTCAGACATGTGGGAATGTGCCTTAACTACCATGCCACCTGCTGGCCCCTGTTTTCCATTAATTTAGCATATAATACAGTTTAATTAGTTTAACATCTCTATTTTTTTTTAAGAATTATTTAATTTTATTTATTCATTAACTTATTTTAATTTGACCAGAGAGAGACATACAGACAGAGAGAGAGAGAGACAGAGACAGATGGAAAGCGAGAAAGCAAGCCACCAGGTCCAGGACTCAAACCATGTCAGCCATGTGGGAGCATCCAGCACCTTAACCACCACGCCATCTGCTGGTCCCCAGCATCTCTCTCTATTTTAAATTGCCAGAGGGTACATGTGCTCACCAGAGAGAGACAGAGAGAGCCTTCCCAATGGGGAATGGTCATGCATCAATCCCCCCACCCCCGTTTTCTCCATATCATCAGATTTTGGGTAGAAATGCACACATTTGAAATGCATGCCCGAGGGGACCAGCAGGTGGCATGGTGGTTAAGGCGTTGGACACTGCCACATGGGCAACCATAGTTCAAGTCCTGGACCTGGTGGCTTGCTTTCCTACTTTCTCTCCCTCTCTCTCTGTCTCTCTCTGGCCAAATTAAAATAAATGAATGAATAAATAAAATTAAATAATTAAAAAATTCTTTAAAGAAAAATGCATGCCTGAAATGTTTTTGAAGTTTCAGGGGCCAGTTCTCCAACCACAGTCAGCAATGTGGAATTCAGCTCCTTGGGCACAGGATATAACTGCTATGCTAGTGGGCCGGACGAACATCTCTCTTTCCACAAGGAGAAAAATAATTTTTTCCCCAGTTATTTTAGGTACTCTTCTAGAAACTTCTTAAATTAATCTGAGATCAAAGAGACTTCATTTAAAATGTGCCTCAGTCACAGTGTTGTAGGCAGCAGGGGTGCTGCGTCTGCTGGAGCCCATGCAGGAAGGTCCCAAGGTGGTGACCTAGGGTCTGCCTGAACACAGTGGGCCTGCCTGGGTGCAGCTGGGATCCTGGCTGGCTACAGGGCTGGGCGAAGGCTGTGGTGTGAAGACCCTGTCAAGGGTTTGCCTCTCTCCCTGTATTTTTCTTTCTTTTAGAAAATAAATTTAAAAATTAAGAAAGACTTCATTTAGAATTTATTTTGAAATCAAATCAAATGTCAAAGGTTTAAAATACTTGATTAAATAGAATCAGAACTCACCCTGCAACAATACCAAAGTGACAAAATAAATATTTTTTTTAGAGAGGCTTTTGCTATAGGGCTTGTGCGCT
The DNA here is from genome assembly GCA_026018925.1 of Tupaia tana. Taxonomy (NCBI): domain Eukaryota; kingdom Metazoa; phylum Chordata; class Mammalia; order Scandentia; family Tupaiidae; genus Tupaia; species Tupaia tana. The sequence continues at coordinate 81,657,145 of JAKSZU010000007.1, read as the reverse complement.
CACCGGAAAGACAGAGAGACAGAAAGCAAGAAATCACCTCCCAGGGGGGATGGCCATGCTGCAATCCCTTCTTTAGTTTCCTCTCAGGATTTTGGGCATGCATGCACATGCACCTGGCATGAGTTTCAAGCTTCTGGGTCCAGGACTCGAACCACAGTTGACTACATGGGAGTCCAGTGACATAACGATCATGCCATCTTCTGGTCCCGACAAAAGATTTTAAAAACAAATACAGAAAGTTACATAGTTGTAAAAACAAAACAAAACACACTTAGCTCTCTGAATATTTTAAAGACTGACTTTTTAAAAAGTGATCAAAAATAAGACTTAATAAAAAACAACAGGAAGCATAAGAAACTAGCTTAATAAAACCTAACATCTCTGTTTTTAGGTCAATTATTTAAATGGTAGAGACAAATACTGAGATTTACGGCTTCTGTTTAAAAATTTTACCATGTGGGACCAGCAGATGGCTTAGCGGTTACATCACTGAACTCCCACGGGGCTAACCAAAGTTCAAGTTCTGGACCCAGAGGCTTGAGACTCACCCTGGGTGCATGTGCGTGTAAGCCCAAAAATCTCAAGAGATGAGAGGAGAAGGGGTTGTAGTGTGGTCATTCCCCCTGGGAAGGGTGATTTCTTGCCGTCTCTCTGTCTCTCCAGCAAGCACAAATGTGTATTGCAAAAATCTCTCTTAATAAAATTTTAGCGGGGAGGGGGGGATGACAGCAGGTGGCGTAGTGGTTTTGGTACTAGATGCTTGAAAATCACATTGGGTGGGACCAGCAGATGGTGTAGGAGTTACGTTGCTGGACTTCCACACGGCCAACTGCAGTTTGAGATCTGGACTCAGTGGCTTCAAAATCATGCCCGGCGTGTGTGTGTGTGTGTGTGTGTGTGTGTGTGTGTGTATGCCCAAGATTCTGGGAGGAGAATGGAAGAGAAGGCATTGAGGCATGGCCACTGCCCTGGGGGCGATTTCTTACCTTCCCTCTCACTGTCTCTTTCTCTCTCTAGTGAGCACATGTGCCCTAAGGCAAAAACCTCTTAAAAAAAGAATAAAAGAAAATCACACCAGTCATGTGTGCATGCGTGCCAAAAATCCCAGGAGGAGAATGAAGAAGGGATTGCAGCATAGCCGTGAGTGATTTCTTATCTTTCCAGGACTCTTTATCTCTCTCAGGCAAGTGCACCAAAAACTTTTAAAAAGAAAATTTTAGGGGCTAGCAGGTGGCATGGTGGTTAAGGCACTGGATTCCGATATGGATAGCTGTGGTTCAAGTCTCAGACCTGGTGGCCTGCTTTCCCATTTCCTCTTTCTCTCTCTCTTTGGTCAAATAAATAAATAATAACAAATAAAATAAAAACAATTCTTTAAAAAAATTTTAGCTATGTGTCAAGCACAATAATATAAAACTCACTAGTTGAAGAGCCAGTAGGTGGCATGGTGATTAAGGTATTAGACTCCCACATGGCTGACTGTGGTTCGAGTCCTGGACCTGGTGGCTTGCTTTCTCACTTTCCCTTTCTCTCTCTCTCTCTGATCAAATTTTAAAAATGGTAATAATAAATGAAAACAAATAAATAAATAAGTCTTTAAAAAAACTCACTAGTTGGACCTAAATTTTATTTTTGGCAGTTAAAGTGGTCTGTTGAGACAGCAGGTATCACAGAGGTTAAGGCAGCTGGATTACACATGGCTGACAATGTGGCTTGAGTCCCAGACCTGGAGGCTTAAAAAACACGCCAGGGGCATGCATGTGTGTGTGTGTGTTTGTGTGTGTGTGTGTCCCCGAAATCCCAAGAGAATGGAGAAGGGATTGTGGCATATCCATCCCCTCTCCTGGGGGGCAGGGTGCTTTCTCTCTTTCTCTCTCTAGTGAGCTCACGCACCCTATAGCAAAAACTTAAAAAAAAAAGTTCAGATAGCAAAAGTCTCTTAACATTTATAGGAAGAACATTTTAAAAAAAAATTTATTTTTGTTCATTCATTCATCCATTTTAATTTGACCAGAGAGAGATAACAGTGAGAGTAAGAAAGAGAGAGAGAGAGGGAGAGAAAAGTGAGAAGGCAAGCCACCAGATTCTGGACTCAAATTGCCCAGCACCTTAGCCACCACGCCACCTGCTGGTCCCCGGGAAGAACTTTGAATAATTTTTGGGGGGAGGCCAGCAGGTGACATAGTGGTTAAGGTGCTGGATTCCCACATGGCTAGCTGTGGTTCAAGTCCCAGATCTGGCAGCTTGTAACTCACGCTGGGCGCGTGTGTGCATGTGCCCAAAATCCCAAGTGGAGAACGGAGGGAAAGAGATTGGGCATGGTCATACTCCCTGGGGGTGTGTGTGTGTGGGGGTAATTTCTCACTTTCCCTTTCTCTGTCTCTGTCTCTCTGAGCACATGCACCCTATGCCAAAAACCTTAAAATAAAGAATTTTTACTTTCCATTTTATTTCTACATAAAAAGTCTCTTTGATGAGTTGTTTCTCTTAAGTCTGCATTACAAAGATTTAGACAGCTCTAAGGCACAAAGAAAGGATGTAAGCAACTAGCCTGGTTACTCCCTCCGTTGTTGAGTGGCTCTTTTTCTCCTGGATATCCCATTTTGACATCACATTGAGGCATATAATGGTTTAAATAATTTGATAAGGAGCAGTTTACAAACTGGGGAATAGCAAACCAAAAAAGGTTTAGTGTTCCAATGAGAGAATATCAGAGGTAAGGGGAACATGTTAAAGCAAAATGAAGAAATTATTTAACTGGTTTGTAATGACAAAGTTGCCTTTTTTTTTTTTTTTTTTTTTTTTTTAGGCACCTTATTGTAAAGTCAACAGTCACATAATTATATGTTAGTTGGCTTCTTATGATTGTCTGGGGTTAAGTTTTAGTTCTAACATAAACATTGCTTAGAAATGACCAGTTATGTTTGCAAATCAAGCGACATTGAGGCCCTTGGGAGGCCTAACAGGTTTTAGGCTCAGGGATTTTTTTGAAGTCTGCTCGCCATTTTAATTTACTTTAACCAGGAAAAGAGCTCCAGACGTCTGTGATTCTAGGGCCAGCCTTTTTCTATAGGGCAGTTAGTCTGTAGAGGGGAAATAACGAGAAGCCGCGCCGGGCACTACGGGCTGCCAAGAGCCTTCTCGAAACTCTCCGGTCCTCAAAACGTGATGGGGGGCGGGGGGAGTCTGGAGGATGAAGTAATTATCGCCGTTTCCCACGGAGGTTCAAAGGCTCAAACGACTTCCTCAAGATCGCAGGGGAAATGATCTTTCTGGCCGGGACTGGCGTTGAAGGTGGGCGATGGCGAAGGGCCCTTCCTATCTCCCCACCCCCACCCCCACCCCCACCCCCGGGCCTGGGCTCCAGCCGCAAGTTCCCCAGCGCGCCGTGCAGTGCCATTCCTACACTGTGGTTTTCAAATGCCCGGCAATGTCGGGGCCCGGACCTTTGCGCATCGATGGTGACCTCCACCCTGGTTCCCACCCGTGTGGCCGAAGCGAGTGCAGCCTGGAGAAGCCCTGGGCCTGGGCCCTGCCTGCGCCTGGCCTCCCGCCGCGCACAGCTGCCCAGCCCCGCACCACCGACCCCGGCTGCCACGCCCCCTCCCCCGCACTCGCGGCGCCCCTTCCCGCCAACCTGCGCTGGTTCTCCGCTGCGCGATTCTGCTGGGCGGCCGCGGCCGAGCAGCCTGGGCCTGCGTACTGACGGAGCGGCCCCGCCCCTCCGCGAAGGCCCCGCCCCCGCGAAGGGCCCGCCCCTTCGCGCAGGTCCCGCCTCCTGCTCAGGCCCCGCCCCGCGGTCCCCTCCCCTCCCCGCGCGCCGGGCTCGGACTGGCATCCCGCAGCTTCGTAGGAAAATTACCTGGGGGTGGGGTGCAGAAGGAGCCTCCTACCAGCCTAACTCCGCCTGGGCAGCGCGCCCCGCACCCTCCTCATGACCCAGACTCGCCCTGCCCCCCTCGCCTCTTCTCCCGACCGACAGCCCCGGGGCGAGATGGGAGATGCCCCCAAACGGACCCTACCCCAATTAAAAATAACCCTCGACTCTTGACCTTTTCAGGCCCCCTGGGTCCGCTGAGGAGTCGGTGGTCTCGGGTCTTGGGCCGACAGCTACGGCTGCGGGGCGGCGGGGCGCCAGGCCAAAGGCGGGGCGGGGGCGGGGGCCGGGGCCTTTAAGAGACGCCGCCGCCTGGACCGACCCAGACGCCGGCAGCTCCTGGACTCGCCGCCGCCGTCGCCGCAGTCGCGGGACTCGGGCAACCGGCAGCGCTCCGGCTCCTCTCGCGACCTTCTTTCCGCAGCGATGGACGGAGACGGTGACCCAGGTAGCCACCGCCGCCTGGACCCACTCGCTCCAGCCCGGGAGGGGAGACCGGGGCAGGCGGGCGAGTGCCACATAGAGGGTCATCAGAGAGCGAGGGGGCCCCCGCGCGCTGGCAAACTTTCACACAAGCAAAGCCCTTGAGACTATCTCAGAAGAGCACAGCTTTCTCTCTGCTATCCTGGTCTTGCGGGAGGCTTTGACAGGCGACTGTCAAGGATGGCGGACTCCTGGGTCCCCTTTACCCAGGAGTCCCCATTCCTGCCTCCCAGCTTCCCCAGAGTCTGTCGGGCTGGGGGCTGGAAGCTGGGACTTGTCAGAGATGGAGGCTGCAAGCCTTTTTCTTCCGTGTCAACCTTCCATTTGCAGCACCAGCTCTGCGGCTGCCTAAATCCTCAGGGGTTTCTTGGAGTTACTAACCTCTCCCCACCCGTTGCAGCCTTCCTCCTGGGCTCCTTGTCTGGAAGGGCTGCCCTTCACCTGGGTGCAGTTTACCCAGTGGAGACCACGCCAGTGGTGAGGGAGAGTTGGGGGCAGCTCCTGGCCAGTGTTCAGAGCCCTCGACTGCCCAGTCATCTTTTCTGGCGCCATGGGCCACCCCCCATCCTCTAGCTCCCTGCTGGGCCTGTAGAGGTTGCCTGCTGAGTCAGGGTGGGACAGAGGCCTGTCTACAAAGTGACTTCACCCCTTCCTCACCTTCAGCTGATGGTGGGCCTTGCCTGGGGGAATCAGACTCAGGTAGCCAATTCCCTCTCCCCCAGCCCTGAAAATCCCAGCTCCTGCAGCCCCTGTTCCTAGTCTGTGGTCCCCTGCCACACCCTTCATAGGGCCCCAAAATCAGCTCCTGTGTTTTCCCAGGGCCCATCTGCTCCCTGGACTCCCAGGCCCAATCCAGGCAAGTGAATCAGCCTCAGACCCAGCGTCCAGGGGCCAGATAACTTTTCGACAGCAACAATGTAGCGAGTTGTGTGTGGGAAAGAGTGGGGGTGGGGGGCTGTAACAGGATCTGGGGCCTGGAGTGCCAGGCCTAGGGGCCAGGAGGGGGGACTGGGTGAGGTGCACCTTTCGGGGAGCATCAGGTGTCCACTGGGGCCAGGACAGGGTGTGAGAGGGTGGGGGGAGTGGAGAGGTGAGGACACTGGGCCCAGCTCCCCAGAGAACTGTGGGCTGCAGGACTGGGCTGTGGCCCTGGGACCTGGCATTTTCCTCTCTGCCTTCCCGCTGTTGTGAGGTGTGATTTGGAAGAAGCTGCAAAGAGGTCTCCATCCCTCTTTGCCAAAAGGAGGGGGTAAACCCTCACATGATAAAGATGTGGGGAAAAATTGCTAATAACGAAGGGAAGGTACCATGTTCAATAAGACCCACTCAGTAAGATTTACCGAGGGTTAGCTGCGGACTCTGAGAAAGAGCTAAACGCCCATTCAGCTCTCAGGGGTCTATGGGTGTGCGTGGAGGGATACTGCATGTGAGGAGAGGAAGGGCCGGCAGGCCTGGTCCTGGCAACAGCTGATTTGGGTCTAAGTGCAGCTCCTGCCCCCTTCTCCAGTGCCCAGCCTGTCTCCCCCATAGCCTTGGCTTTCCTGCTCCAGCCCTAAGGGCTCCCCATGCTGAGTCTGTGAGCACTGGCCTCTTCACCACCCAGATGGGCCATCCCCCCTTCACTGGCTGTCCCTCCCTTCTCCGGAGATACTGGGCACTCGGTATCTGCTTACTCAAGGCTTCAGTGGCCCAGCTGAAGCTAGCTGGGATCCAACAGACAGTTCAGCCCACAGCTGCTGACTTTCGCTCCCTCCTTACAATTCAGAACACCTTTGCCCCTTCAGGGGACTCGAATATCAACGCTGACTGGTTTAATGGGCTCAATCCATGGGCTTAATGATTGCCCCCCTTTTAAGAATTATTTAATTGTATTTATTACCATTATTTTTCATAGGGCATGTGTTCATGAGAGAGGGGGAGAAAAAAGAGAGAAAGTGAGAAAGCAAACTGCCAGGTCTGGGACTCAAACCATGGTCAGCCATTTGGGAGTCCAGCACCTTAACCACCATGCCACCTGCTGGCCCAGATTGCCCCTATTTTATAGATGAAGAAACTGAGTGGCAGGAATGGCAAGAGAAGGGGTGAAAAAACCTTCCTCTCCAAGCACCTTCCATATCCAAGCACTATGTCTCCCTATCTGATATACGGTTTCTTTCCTTTTTAGTCTTTTTAGTTTTTTCCTATAGGGTGCATGCCCTTGCTAGAGGGGGAGAGAGAGAGAGAGAGAGCGAGAGCGAGAGAGAGAGAGAGAGAGAGAGACATCATCTCCCAGGCCAGATGACCACACTGCAATTCCTTGTTCTCCATTCTCTTCTTGGGATTTGGGGCATGTATGCACATGCAGATCCTTGGTGTGAGTTTAACCCATTGGGTCTGGGACTTGAACTGTGCAGTTGGCCATGTGAGGTCCAGTGCCTTAGCCACCACAGCACCTGCTGGCACTATGCAGTTTCTTTCTTTTTTTTTTTAAGAGGTTTTTGCTAAAGGGCGCGTGCGCTCGCCAGACAGAGACAGAGAGGCAGAAAGCGAGAAATCACCCCCCAGGGGGGTTGGTCACACCGCAATCCCTTCTCCTCCGTTCTCCTCCCGGGATCTTGGGCATGTGTGTATATGCACCCGGTGTGAGTTTTTAAGCCACCGGGTCCGGGACGCAAACCGCGGTCGATTACATGGGAGTCCAGCGACATAGCCATTATGCTAACTGCTGGTCCCGACACAGTTTCTTTTAGTTGACCTCTCTCCCTTCCTATGACACACGACAGGGGCTGGCTGGGTCTCTAGCCTGTCCTTCTCCCCCAGGCCTCAGGTCCCAGGTTTCAGGTCCCGTACCCTAAATACAACCATTATGACCTTTAGGGAGTCACTTCATCTCTGAGCCTGAGCACTTATATCTGCAAATCTTATTGTTATTATTATTTTGAGAGGTTTTTGCTATAGGGCCCGTGTGCTCGCCAGAAAGAGAGAGAGAGAGAGAGAGAGAGACAGAAAACGAGAAATTATCCCCCCAGGGGGGATGGCCACGCCACAATCCCTTCTCCTCCATTTTCCTCTTGCGATCTTGGGCACGCACGCACCCGCACCCAGCGTGAGTTTAAGCCACCGGGTCTGGGACTCAAACCGCGGTGGACTACATGAGAGTCAAGCGACGTAGTTGTTACGCCAACTGCTGGTCCCTTATTATTTTTTTAAGAGAGAATTTTGCCCTAGGTAGTGCATACTCGCCAGAGAGAGAGAGGATGGCCATGCCACAGTCCCCTCTCCACCTTTCTCTTCTTTGGGTTTTGGGCACCCATGCACATGCTCCTGGTGTGAGTTTCAAGCCACCATGTCTGGAACTTGAACCGCAGTTGACCATGAGGGAGTCCAGCGATGTAACCACTATACCATCTGTTGGCTCCTCAAACTCAAAATCTTAATAGTTTCTACTATTTTAATGAATTATTTTGTTGAAGCTGTGGTGGTTCAAAGTGTCTCTGGAACCAGACTGTCTGGGTTCAAATCCAGCCTCCAACCACTTATCAGCAGTGTGATCCCAAGCTACTTCCCCTCTCTGCCTCAGTTTCTTCCTCAATGAAGGAAGGACAGCAGGAGGAGTGACCTGGAAGGGGTGGTGTGTGGTTTAGAGTAAAGGAAATGGAAATGCTCAGCACAGAGCCTGACACTTGCTAAGTGCCCAGTGAACGCGAGCTCCTGACAGTGCAGCAGGCAGGGTGCCAGATACCGGGCGCTGGAGATGAAGAAGGGAGTTTTCCTCATTTGGTTCTAGTCCTCAGGAGGCTCGGCACACCCTAAGGTTGAAGCTAGGAAGCCCTAGGATGTGATCCGGGAGTCCAGGAGGCTCCCTGATGAGGTGACAGGGGCAGGGATCTCAGAGGTGCTTGAATTAGAGGAGTTGGTGTGTAAAGCATTCTGACAATGTTATCACTGGATGCCGTTAATAACAATTGTCATAATTTTGTTGCCATAATCTACTCGGGGACCTGGCTTCCTGGCTCTGCAGGGGAAAACAACCTGGGAGGCAATTTAGGGGCTGGACTGTGGCCCCTGCCTCCTTGGGCCTCCTCCCTGAGCACGAGGTCTCTAGTCCCAAAACCTCTTCCTGGTTGGATTGTCCCAGGGTGGTGGGAGGCGGATACTCAGAATATTGGGCTTTTGGGGCGTGAGGGGTAGGTAACAGCGCTTCCCTCTCCCTGCCCGCAGAGAGTGTGGGCCAGCCGGAGGAGGCCAGCCCAGACCAGCAGCTGGAGGAGGCATGCGCGAGCGCAGAGGAGGAGGAGAGGTGCGAGGAGCAGGGAGATGGAGCGGAGGGAGAAGAAGGGGATATGGTGGCGTACCTGGATGAGCTGCCCGAGCCGCTGCTGCTGCGCGTGCTGGCCGAGCTGCCAGCCGACGAGCTCGTGCGGGCCTGCCGCCTGGTGTGCCTGCGCTGGAAGGACCTGGTGGACGGCGCCCCTCTGTGGCTCCTTAAGTGCCAGCAGGAAGGGCTGGTGGCAGAGGGTGGCGCCGAGGACGAGCGCGACCACTGGCAGCAGTTCTACTTCCTGAGCAAGCGGCGGCGCAACCTGCTGCGCAACCCGTGCGGGGAAGGTGAGCGGCCCCGGTCTAGCTCCCCAGGCGTCCCCACGCCTGGAGAGCTCAGCTTCTTTCCCCCTCCTCGCTGCCCCCGTAAAATGGGCCATGATAGTGCCAGCCTGCTTTGATGGTTAAATGACAGAAAGCGCTTGGCTCAGCGCTTAGCACAGACCTGCTCCAATGTGCACTACAATATAATATTAGATCTCGCAGGCCACCTGCGCCCTGGGGGTCTCTTTCTCAGGTCCTTCTACCCACAGTGAGCTGGGGCAGGCGGACCCTGCGGACCGTCCTGTCAGGAGGGAGAATTATGGAAGTAGCCATCCTTCTGCCCCACGTTGTCTGCCTGCCCCATTATCATTAAAGCACTGCGTTTGCCCTGCTCCCCGCCCCGCTGCCAGTATAACGGCAAGAGCCAGCCCAGCCTCGGCAGGGACTGCGTGACCAGAGTGGGTTGTTCTTACAGAGGACTTGGAGGGCTGGTGCGACGTGGAGCACGGAGGAGACGGCTGGAGGGTGGAGGAGCTGCCTGGAGACTCTGGGGTGGAATTCACACACGACGAGAGCGTCAAGAAGTACTTCGCCTCCTCCTTTGAGTAAGCATAGGGGGAGAGGAGGAGAGGAGGAGGGGGACGTGGGCCGCCCGCTCTGTCCTAACTCCACTTCTCCTAGGTGGTGTCGCAAAGCGCAGGTCATTGATCTGCAGGCTGAGGGCTACTGGGAGGAGCTGCTGGACCTGGCTCAGCCGGCCATCGTGGTGAAGGACTGGTGAGAAGCCTGGGGTCGGGACCAGGGCAACCACAGGGTAGGCGAGTGAGCAGAATACCCCCACCTTGGACCCTTGGGCCACTGCCTTCCAGCTTTAGTGGGGCCTGCAAGAGTTGACCACTTTAATTTTTCAGGAGAAGGTGGAACTCACTTCCACTCCTGAGTTGTAATATACAAGTATATGCACACACATGAGTCTATACATGTGTGTGTGTAAATATTACATATTAAATCTGTCTTCCATCCAAACATGGTCTTTATGGGCTGGCTTTGACTTCAGGGTTGGGTCTGGGTGACTTGGAGTTTAGTCCTTGTGTTTGGATATTGGGCCAGTCATTTTCTTTTTTTTTTTAGAGGTTTTTGCTATAGGGTGCATGTGTTCACCAGACATACAGAGAGAGAAAGAGAGACAGAAAGCAAGAAATCACCCCCCAGGGGGGATTGCCACACCGCAGTCCCTTCTCCTCTGCTCTCCACTTGGGATCCTGGGCACGCACGCACACGCGCCCGGCGTGAGCTTTAAGCCACCGGGTCTGGGATGCGAACCGCGGTCGACTACATGGGAGTCCAGCAACATAGCCATTATGCTAACTGCTGGTCCCAGGTCGGTCCTTTTCTTTTCTTTTTTGAGAGTTTTTTGCTATAGGGCACGTGCGCTCGCCAGAAAGACAGAGAGAGACAGACAGAAAGCGAGAAATCACCCCCCCCCCCCCCCGGGGGGATGGCCACACCACAATCCCTTCTCCTCAGTTCTCCTCTCGGGATCTTGGGCACGCACGCACACGCGCCCAGCATGAGTTTTAGGACACCGGGTCCGGGACTCGAACCGCAGTCGACTACATGGGAGTCCAATGACATAGCCATTACGCTAACTGCTGGTCCCAGGACCAGTCATTTTCTCTCTCTGGCCTCTGTTTCCTTATGTGTAAAATGGGGACACTGGTGGGGCTGGCAGGTGGTGTGGTGGTTAAGGGCACTGGATTCCCACATGGCTGACTGCAGCTTGAGTCCCAGACGGAGCGGCTTGTTTTCTCACTTTCTCTCTTTCTCTCACTCTCTTGCTCTCACTCTGTACCTCTCTGGTCAAATTAAAATAAGTAAATAAATAAATAAAGTTTTTTTTTTTTTTTTTTTTTTTTTTAAATGAGGACACTAGGGGCCAGCCAGTGGCCTGGTAGTTGAGGGGCTGGACTCCCACATGGCAGACCATAGTTCAAGTCCTGGATCTGGTGGCTTGCTTTCCCTCTATCCTTTCTCTCTGTCTGTCTCTCTCTGGTCAAACGGAAGAATAATGATAAATAAAATTAAAAATAAATAAAATTAAAAAAATTGGGGATAGGGTAGTGTGACACGGGCAGGAATGTTGAGAATTTGAGTAGGAATCCCGCCCCTACTACATGCTCAGCGGGGCTCGGCTGAGACCTTGCCTCTCGCCCCCCGCCCTGCTCCTGCCATGTCGCCTCCCTCCCTCCCTCCCTCGGAGCAGGTACTCGGGCCGCAGCGACGCCGGCTGTTTATACGAGCTCACCGTGAAACTACTGTCGGTGCACGAGGACGTGCTGGCCGAGTTCAGCAGCGGGCAGGTGGCAGTGCCTCAGGACAGTGACAATGGGGGTTGGATGGAGGTGAGCCTGGAGGGGCGGGGCCAAGGGCGTGGGGCCGCAGAACCCCTGCCACAGAGCTCATTATGGGGCGGGAGCGGAACTAGGGTGGTTGAGCCGTTGTGGAGGGAGCATTTACTCCCACTGACAACCCTGTGGTGCGCCGGGGTAGGGAGCAGAGGGAGGCCCCAGAACCTCCGAGGCTGACTCTCCTACCCCTTCTATTTATCGTACTTCCCGCCGGCAGATCTCTCACACCTTCACCGACTACGGGCCAGGAGTCCGCTTCGTCCGCTTTGAGCACGGAGGGCAGGACTCCGTCTTCTGGAAGGGCTGGTTCGGGGCCCGAGTGACCAACAGCAGCGTGTGGGTGGAGCCCTGAGCGACACCGCCTCCCACCTCCTCACCTGCACTGGAGGGGCAGAGGCCTAGGAACTAGGCCTTAACGTAGCTAGTAGCATCTTGCCTCCCCAGATGCCTTGTCCCCTCCGCCTCTCCCGCCCTCTGTTCCAAGCCCAGCCCCTCGTGGGGAGAGAGGGGTTTTATTGGCACACGTCTGTTTATGTTTGCCTGTCAGTTTAGAATGTAACATGGGAGAGGGTGCGGGCCTGGGCTGGGCCCTCTGCTGATTCCCCCCTGCACCTGCACAGTGCCTGAAGCAAAAGTGGGAGCTCAATAAATATCTTTTGTGCAAGGAAGGAATGCAGGAACAAACAGATGAATGAACACCTCTCCCAACCCATCCTTTTCTGTCTCCTGTGGGCCTCTGGCCCAGCTTGGAAAAATACTTGGTGGGGTTCCAGCTGCTCGGATTTCCAAGGGCCCTTGGGCCTGTATGGAGCCAGCCGAGCCTGAGCTGGCAGGGCTGCACAAAGGCCGGGATTGTGAGGCCCAGGAGGGGCCAGCTGGGCCTGGCGCCCGATGGACACCCAAGCTGCCCAGAGGCCAGAACAGGCTGTGCGGGGGGCTGCCCTCTAGGCCTCTCTTGGTCCAGCAATTATCTTAGGCCTTGCTGCGCACTGAACCCTCCAACTCCAACCCTTTCTGAAGGCGGGATGGTGGCGGCACCCAGTCTAGGCCACCAGTTGTCCTGAGCCCAGGGATGGATGTGAGTGAGGTGAAGTGGGGGAGCACGGAAAGGGTTGGCTTGGCATCCCCCTTCATGCCCAGTTCAGGCTGTTCTCCCTGGCCTGGTTGGATCGGGCAGGAGTCATTCGCATCTGGTCTCATCGGTCATTTTCCAAGCCCTGCCCAGACTGGCCCCTGGCACTGGTTTAGAAGGGGGGAGGTAGGAAGAGTGTGGTGCCAGGCCACCCCTTCTCCTGGCCTCCCCAGGATTTCAGTTGCTGATCCTGGGACCATGGGTCCTGAAACGGAGGTCAATAAAAGCACCAGGCTGCTCCAGCTTTGCTTTGATTCAATCAGGAGCCCCGATGCTACCTACTGGTCAGGTGGGATTTCAGGATCAAGTTAGAGTCTGCTTGCATTTGTTCTTTGGTTCATTCACTCACGAATCCCGGAGCCCTAACCCCAGGCCAGCCCTGTGTGAGGGTTCTGGAATTATATGAGGTGAATAACATACTCTGTCCACAGAAGAATCAGTGGCCTGGCCACTTGGAGGATGGGACACCTTGGAAAGAGACCTCTTCAGTGTCCTGGAGTCATCCAGTCTAATGGTAGCAGTCCTGCCCCAAGCCATCCTCAGTCTGACAGGGACAAGACCTTGACCTTGGAGAGCTCCCAGGCTACAAGGGAAGGCATAGCTCCTGTTCCAAGGGTACCCTCTGTCCTTTCTCAGAGAGCACAGTCTGGTGGGGGGGCATGGTGTGCACCCACTGAGTGGCCGACCTGACAAGGGAAGCCGTGCTTTGTCCTGGAGCCTAGTTGGTGGGAAGCTGAGAAGGAAAAGGTTACCCCGTGAGTGCCCATGTTTGAATAGGTGAGTCATAGGCAAGGCAGTGCTTTGGGGTGAGGGACCAAAAGTGGTGTGAGAGGAGCTGGCTGGGGATGAGGGGCCAGGACCAGAGCTTCCTGGGGCTATGGGCAGATATGTGGGTATGAGAGGCTGGGAGTCTGGGTTGGGTTTCCCAGGAGGACTAAGCATCAGGGCAAGTGTGTGCATGTGGGCATGGTAGGTACACAAATGGGGGAGTTCCCTAGTTTGAAGTCCATAGAGGACCAATGAAGGAAGTTTTGGGATTCTGGGCTGGAGACACAGCTACAGCAATTGCAGTGTGACCAAAGCCAGGGCCTATGGTGAGGGTGGAGCAAGTGAGGCAGGAGTGGACCCCTGGGGCCATAGTCAGATGGACAGGAAGGTGGGGGTGGGGAGGATAGAAGGGTGCCAAAAGCCCAGAGCCTGGATTCTCTGCCCTGAGGTGGGCTTGGTGTCTCTGAAGGGGAGGGAGCCCACAGAAGACCTGAAAGGCTCTGATAATGGGGTGCTCCAGACCCACTACCCTTTAGTGTCTGTCACTGGAGGAACAGTCGTATGTCCCTGTGGTGTTCCATTCAGGAAGATGGGCCAGCTGTTGCTTTTATTTTATTTTTTTCTTGAAAGATTTTTGCTATAGGGAGTATGAGCTCGCCAGAGAGACAGAAAGTGAGAAATCACCCTTCAGGGAAGATGGCCATGCCACAATCCCTTCTCCTCCATTCTCCTCTCAATTTTGGGCACACATGCACACATGCCCGCCATAAGTTTTAAGCTGCTGGATCTGGGACTCAAACTGTGGTCGACTATGTGGAAGTCCACTGATTTAACCATTATGCCATCTGCTGGTCCTGAGACAGCTGCTTCTGAGCTGTCGATGGGCTGGCACTGCTGGCGGAGATGAGCCTGCACGGCTCACGGTGCACAGGGCATTCTCATCACATCCCCTTAGGGTCCAGTAGAAGATGGGGGCAGGGGAGAGAGCTTATACACCCCCCTTTTACACATAAGGGCACAGTATGAGAGACTTCCCTGGCAAACAACACAGAATATCTGGGAAAGCACAAGTTTTGACCCAGTTGCATCTGGATCCAAAGAATGTGCTCTGAACCCCTCGGCTTTATGGTCCTCTACCTGAGAGGGCAGAGCTGGGCCCACAGGTAAACGTGAGAGGAAGGCAGAGAGCTGCTTCCTTTAAGGAAAAACCTGGGCAATGTCCAGCGGGGCCACCCCCAGGCCGTCTTCATGATGGGACAGTAGAAGCCAGAGAGCACAGACAGGGCCAGCATGTTCCCTAAGATCCCTTCTAATCAGTCAGTCTTTACACCTGCTATATGTCAAGCAGGGATAAAACAGATAAAGTCTCTGCTCTTCTGGAATATAGTCTTGATAGAGAAACATAAACACAACCAGATAGGTGGACAAGATAATAAACAGAATGACAGAGCACTGAATCCACCTACCACTGCTCTAAGAGTTTTTTCCTCTTAAAAGTAATTATTTTAATTTAATTAATTAATTAATTAATTAATTTATTTTTAACTTGATCAGAGAGAAGCAGAGAGAGACAGTGAGAAAGGAAGCCACCAGGTCTGGGACTCGTACCACAATCACCCATGTGGGAGTCCAGTACCTAAACCACCATGCCACCTGCTAGCCCCACTAAGGGTTTTCTATACATTGATTTATCATTATAACCTTATGAAGTAGAAAGTATTATCCACTTTCATTTGTACAGATGGGACAATTGAAGCATAGATAGGTAAAGCAACTGTGGCCACGTAGCTAATTCTCCTTGGCCACTTAGGGTGAGTAAAATAGTTGAAAGTGGGGGTGAGAGTGCTGTTTTGGTCAAGGTGATCACAGGACCTCTGTGATGAGGAGAAATCAGCCATGCAGATAGGCGGAGGCTCCAGATGGCAGGAGCAGCAAGTGCAAAGGACCTGAGGCTGGCCTGAGCTTCTTTTCTGATCAGAAAGGCAGCCAGTGTGTCTGGAGCGGTGAGCAAGTGGGGAAGGGATCTGCCGTGAGCTTGGAGATGCAGGCAGGCAACCCCTAGCGTTTCCTAAGGACCTCCTGTGTGCTCTGCCTACAGAATATACTTGCTGTATGGAGCAGATCTGAGACCAGTTTCTTCAGGAAAAATCTCTGCTCTATCCAGCAGGAGCTGGGGTGGAGGGCTAGACATCAGCAACTCAGTGTGGTTGAGGAAACCACATTTCCCCAGGGTAGCAGGACGAACGGGATGATGACAGTGATAACAATGGCAACAACAACCTTGTTAGGGCTCCGGCCTTGGAGGACTGGCATTGGCTGAGGATTCACAGATGCTTGTCCCTGGACTAAGGTCACAGGCTCACTTAATCTGCTCAGTGGCCCTCCTTGGTAGAGACAGATACTCCTATTTAATGGAGGAAAGAGCTAAGACTCAGATCTGTCATACAATGGTAGCTGAAGCCAGATTTCCAGATCATTTTTTTAAAAGAGATTTTTGCTATAGGGTGCATGCACTTGCTAGAGAGACAGAGAGACAGAAAGCGAGAAATCACCCCCCAGGGGGATGGCCACGTCCCAATCCCTTCTACCTTCTCTTCTTGGGATCTTGGGCATGCAAGCACACATACCCAGTGTGTTTTTTAAGTCACTGGGTCTGAGACTCAAATTGTGGTTGACTACATGGGAGTCCAGCGACATAACCATTATGCCATATACTGGTCTTTAGAGATCAAGTCTTTTTTTAAAATTTATTTATTCATTCAATTATTTTCATTTGACCAGAGAAAGACACACACACACACACACACACACACACACAGAGAGAAAGAGAGAAAGCAAGCCACCAGGTCTGGGACTCGAACCATGGTTGGCCATGAGGGAGTGTCCGGCACCACCTGCTGGCCCCTCTTCAGATCAAGTCTTAACCACTCCACTGTGATACATGATCAAAGATAGGCACCTGCTGGTGGACAGGGCAGGGGCAGATGCTAGGTGCTCCAAGGCAAGGCTGAGGAGATAGCTTTAGAAATGACAAGGACGGGGGCCAGCAGGTGGCATGGTGATTGAGGTGCTGGACTCCCACATGGCTGACTATGGCTCAAGTCCCAGACCTGGTGGCTTATTTTCTCACTTACTCTCTCTCTATCTCTCTCTGTCTCTGTCTGGTGAGCACATGTGCTCTGTAGCAAATTTTAAAATATTAATACTAATAAATAAAATAATTTTTTAAAAAAGAGAAAGAAATGACAAGGACGGTAGGCTCCAGGACTTCTACACGTACCATTACTCCAGGCAGAAGAAGGGGCTACTAGCTCTTCCTGGACCATTTGATTAAGAAATCAGGGGAGGGGCCAGCAGATGGTGTAATGGTTGCGTCGCTGGACTCCCACGCAGTTGACACCTCACACCGGGCGCATGTGCGTGCATGCCCAAGATCCCAAGAGGAGAATGGAGGAGAAGGGATTGCGGCATGACCTTCCCCTCAAGGGGGAGTGATTTCTCGCTTTCTGTCTCTCTTTCTTTCTGGTTAGCACATGCGCCCTATAGCAAAAACCTCTGGGGAGGGGGAAAGAAAAGAAATCAGAGGTAGAGGCCAGCAGGTGTCATGGTGGTTAAGGTGCTGGACTCCTGTGTGGCCTACCATAGTTCAAGTCCCAGACCTGGAAGCTTTCCATCTCTATCTGTCTCTGGAGCACATGAGCCCCTATAGTACAATTTGAAAATAATAATAATAATAATTAAAATAAAATACTTTTTTTTTTTGAGAGGTTTTTGTTGTAAGGTGTGTGTGCTCGCCAGAGAGACAGAGAGACAGAGAGCAAGAAATCACCCCACAGGGGGGTTGGCCACGCCACAATCCCTTCTCCTCCATTCTCCTCTCGGGATCTTGGACACGCATGCACACGCGCCAGGAGTGTGTTTAAATCATTGGGTCTGGGACTCAAACCGTGGTCGACTACATGGGAGTCCAGCGACGTAGCCATTACTCTAACTGCTGGTCCCAAAATTAAATACTTCTTTTTTAAAAAGTCAGGGGAGGTGGGAACCAGCAGTTAGCGTAATGGCTATGTCGCTGGACTCCCACGTAGTCGACCGCGGTTCGCGTCTCGGACCCTGTGGCTTACAACTCACGCCGGGCGCGTGTGCGTGCGTGCCCAAGATCCCGAGAGGAGAATGGAGGAAAGGGGATTGCGGTGTGACCATCCCCCCTGGGGGGTGATTTCTTGCTTTCTGTCTCTATGTCCCTCTCTGTCTGTCTGGCGAGCGCACGCGCCCTATAGCGAAAAAAAACCTCTCCAAAAAAAAAAAAAAAAAAAAAGTCAGGGGAGGTAAAATGAATTTATTTATTCCTAGATTTCTTGGGGGTATACCTTTGTTTATGATTTTTGCAATGGAAAGTGTTCCTCTCTCCCTTTCTGATTTATTTTCCTTGAAATGTGGATTTTTGTGCACATGATGTATTTACTCGTGGACGTAGAAGGGAATGAAGAGAAGTTCCTCCGAGTGCCACTAGGTGTCAGCATTGTCAAAGCAGTCCCCGAGCTGGGCTAGTTCTGCAGGTGAATGGGCCTCAGAAGTAGGGATTTGAATCTAAAGCCTAATCTCTTTTCATTGTTTGGGGCTGAGTCTGTGTCCTCAGGGGGTGGGCTTGGGCACTGCTCCAACTGCAGAGGCTCCAGAGAAACATTTAGGGGGCCTACCTCCAAGGCCTGAATCCTGTAAGACTCGGAAGGGCTGATGGTCTCCAGGAGTCTGGCCCTAGAGGGCCTGGCGGCCTAGACCCCTCAGTCCATCCTTACCTCAGCAGAGCCTGGGCCTTGCTGAGGCCCCTCGCCTGCAGTGAACACAGGACACCCAGGCAGATCCAGTCCTGATCTCCTGGTGAGTAATGACTTCGCTATTTTTTCCCCCTAAATTAAACCTAATCTTGTGTTGACTCTGCTGAACAAGGAGAATAATGAAGAAGATTAAGATGAGATGGTATTCATTCTCCTCCAACAAAAGCCAATTAATTGTCAGCAGGATTAGGGCCCTGAGCCCAGCCATGAGCCCACAGCAGCTCTGCAGACAGGGTGGAGGAGGATGGGAGGCTTTCTTCTAGTGCTTGGCTGAGGTCTGCTGAGATGCAGCAGGACAGATTTCAGTTAGATGTGAGGAAGAACCGCCTGGATAAGGGAGGGGGCTGGTGCCAACGAGGGGGCGTAAAAAACAAGGTGATGTTCAAAAGTCATGGAGGGGGCGCTCCACGGAAGTTCCTGAACCTCTGCGTGTACCTTGCATTTGCTTCCATGCCCAGCTCAGGCTACCTGGGACCCTTCCCTGCCTTTCTGGGGTCACTTTAAAATAATAATTTCTTACATGAGAAGGAGAGAAGGAGAGAGAGAGAGAGACCTCTGACAGGGCCACCAGTGATCCACCCCCGGCCTTAGCTGGTCCCAGATCATGGGCACACATTGGTCTGGTGTACTCAGGGAGGTCTCTGGACTTGAACATGGAACCCTCACAGCTCTGTAGGTCAGCCCCACAGAGCATCTAGTTTTACCGCTATACCACCATCCGACCCCCTGGGGCCGATTTTGATAAATGAAGCTCCATGCAGGGTCTCTAGCCTCCTCCCCACTCTGCTTTCCCTTCTCCTTCCATGCAGGGTCTCTAGATGCCTCCCCACTCTGCTTTCCCTTCTCCCTTCCTCTCCCAAGAGCCAAAGAAGCTGCAGGTCTAACAGAAGCACTTTGGCTTCTCATGGCTTTGCCCCAGTCCTCATCTGCAAAACTGGAAACTGCATTCCCCACCTGCCTACTCGTTTTGATGCTCCTGGGAGCGTCTACCAGATTCTCTAAACAAGACGGTGAGGCCAAATGGGTTGGGCTGACTGCTGTGCCACTGTCGTCGTGAGGCGGGAGGGAACGAACCTTTGCTGATCTTCTGCACTGTCTGCATATCGCATGACTCCCCATAGCAGCTCTCCTTGGGAGGCTTCAGTTTGCTATCCCAAGGTTCAGAGAGGTGGGTCTCTTGGTCGAGGTCACGAAGCTGTAACTGGCAGAGCTAGGTCCTTGAGACCCAGACCCCAGAACTTGAGCACGTTTCCATCTCCACACTACTTCGTGCACACACATTGGATGCATGCTTGCTCGCTGAATGAATGGAATTCGTCGAGTGCTATTTCTGGTCCAGTAGGTCCCTGTTTCAGACTCTCCCACATCTTAGGAACTCCCAGAAATTTGTCTTGGTAATTCTTGGCAACTCACTCATCTTACTACTACTATTAGGAAGAAGAATTCACCCTCCCATCCAGATCTGAGAGCTTGCTTCATTTACTTGGATTGATAAGGTTTTGTCATTTTCTGAGTACAGCAGAAGTACCCCGAGTCCGGTTTTACAGTCCGTGGTATCTCACGCCTACTGAGTGCTCACTAGGTGCCGGGAGTGCTCAAAGCACCATTTGTGAATGGTTTCTTTAATCTTGTGAGCACACCTATGTATGGATCCGGCTTATCCCGCAGCCTGGTCTCTCCCCAGCCCATGGGGCTTCTCCAGGTGACACTCATGGGGGCAGGGATGTGCATTCTAGTCCTGCAGGGAGGGTGGAGCATTGCTGGAGCGCACAGGCTTCAGATTCAGCTGGGCTCGGCCACAGCATATGCCTGCAGCTCACATGCGGGACTCAGCGTTCAGGCGTTGACTGAGCCCTTCCTTGTGCCGGGCACCCTGTTATGCTCCTGGGGTGCAACAGTGAACCTACACAATTCTTTTTTTAAATTATTTTTATTTAACTTTATTTATTATTATTATCATTATTATTTTCCAGTTTGATCAGAGAGAGACAGAGAGAGAGAAAGGAAGTGAGAAAGCAAACCACCAGGTCCAAGACTTGAACCGTGGTCGGCCATGTGGGAGTCCAGCGCCTTTAACCACCACGCCACCTGCCAGCCCCAACCTACACAATTCTTGACCCCTGGGGACTCCCTGACTGAAGGGGCAGACAGACCTGGGTCCCCAGTTCTGGTGCTCGCTGGCTGTGTGACCAAGCCCAGGTCACTTAACCAGCCAGCACCTCCGTTTCCTATCTGTGAGAGGCGGAAGTACAGTACCTCCCTCGTAGGGTTGATACGAGGATCGCATGAATCAATATTTGTAAGGCGTCTAGAGCAGGGCTGGCGCATAAAAATGCTATATACAGGGCCGTTAAATAAATAAAACGACAACTCTGCCAACCACAGTCTGAGAATAAAAAGGCTAGGAGGGGGAAGCCCACTGTATCCTGGGAGCCATGGGAAGGGACATTCAACCAGGACCTTGGTCAGGGAAGGCTTCCTGGGGGAGGAGCTGTGGTGCTAGCTGGTCTTCCCCTGGCCTATGGTTTGGTTTATCAATGGGCAAGCACCAGAGTGGCATCCGGATCTGAGCAGAAGTCGGTCCCCAGGGACCCATGACAGGAGGAGGGGGAGGAGGGGAGTCTGAATCTTCTCCCAGGCAGAAGAACACGACTTCAGGTGTGGTGGACAGTGTGTGGAAACTCACGTTCTCAGCGGTGCAGCATGCAGGGGCCCTCGGAGCTGCTCAAAGACAAAGATGTCTTTGAAAAAAAAGAAAAAGGAGAAAAAAAAAGAAAAGGGGGGGAAGCAGGCCAGGAAAATGATTTTCTCAGCTGGCATTTCTCGGGGAATTAAATCTTGTTTTTCGTCACCACCGAGTGGAATAATCCAATATATTAAAGCAGTAGTCCCCCTCCTATTTATTGCTGTGACTTTGACCTAATAGTCTCAGGTCTGCATTTGGAATCAGATCGTCCCGGGGAGGGAGAGGAGGAGGGGGGAGGCATCAGCCCCCTGGATCAATTACTCTTCTCTCCGACACTGGAAAAATGAATTATTCCCCGAAAAACAGGCTCCTCATCCGATGAATTCTGCACTGCAGAGCTGGCGGAGTTAGACCAAATTGAATTTGGTCTTTGAGAGACATTTAAAACCAGGTGGAGTGTGTGTGTTGGTGGGGGGTGGCTGGCAGCCACTGGGGCTTCTGTCACCTGGGCTGGGGAAGCCCCCCCCTCCCTACCACCCCCTGCTGCTCACAGTCCTTTGGGGTGGGGAGCAAGAGGTAGCTATCCTGCCTGCTCCAGGGGCCCCT
The DNA here is from genome assembly GCA_026018925.1 of Tupaia tana. NCBI lineage: Eukaryota > Metazoa > Chordata > Mammalia > Scandentia > Tupaiidae > Tupaia > Tupaia tana. The sequence continues at coordinate 81,635,784 of JAKSZU010000007.1, read as the reverse complement.
ACACTCTGCAAGGGTGAAACATTTTGTTCCCAGCCTGAGGCTCAGAGAGGTGAGGTTGCCTGACTGAGGTCACACAGTGAGCTGGTAACCATAGCAACCTATTCCTTTTGTGTCCCTATCCTCTGGGTCCTGCTGAAAATGACTCTCCCCCCCAATACCTTGCCAGGGAATCCCAAGTTGGACAAGTAGGGGTTGGGACTTTTCTACTCTGGAGCACTGGCTCTGCCCAACCATAGCTGTGCGACCTGGTTCACGTATCTTAACCTTCTGGGCTTTAGTTTCCTGACTTAAAAATGGGATAGGGACCAGCAGTTAGCGTAATGGCTATGTCGCTGGACTCCCATGTAGTCAACCGCGGTTCAAGTCCCAGACCTGGTGGCTTAAACTCACGCCGGACGCGTGTACGTGCGTGCCCAAGATCCCGAGAGGAGAATGGAGGAGAAGGGATTGCGGCGTGGCCATCCCCCCTGGGGGGTGATTTCTTGCTTTCTATCTCTCTATCTCTCTCTGTCTGTCTGGCGAGCGCATGCGCCCTATAGCAAAAAAACCTCTCCAAAAAAAAAAAAAAAAAAAATTGGGATCAACTCTCATACAATCCTTGCACTGGTTGCCACTCTGTTAGGTTAAAATGACAGAAATGCAATTCTAAGTGGTTTCATAAAAAAGCAGATTTTGGGGTTCATATAGTGCACATTTCTTTCTTTCAGGAACAGCTAGTTCCAGATGCTCTGACAACATATCCAAAACTCAGTGTTTCTCCGTCTCTCAGCTCTGTGTGGCTTCATCTGAGCCAGGGCACTCCAGAAAGAGTTGGACACCCCCAGGCCTAGGTTTTCCATGGTTAAGCCCAGTGAGTTCACATGCCTGCCCCTGAGCCAGTTATTGGGGTAGGAGGGATGACACCCTGAAGAGCCAGGCCTGGGGCAGAGTCACTCAGTGAGAGAAGGGGCAGGTGGACTTCAAGAAGAGGGGCTGGGTTCTGTGTTAAAAACCTCTTATGGGTGGAGCCAGCAGGTGACATGGTGATTAAAGGCACTGGATTCCCACATGACTGACTACGGTTCGAGTCTTGGATCTGGCAGCTTGCTTTCTTACTTTCTCTCCCTCTCTCTGTCTTGCTCTGGTCAAATTAAAAATAACAATAATGATAAATAATATAAAGGAAATAAATTTTTTTCAAGAGGTTTTTGCTATAGGGTGCATGCGCTTGCCAGAAAGACAAGAGAGAGACAGAGAGACAGAAAGTGAGAAATCACCCCCCAGGGGGGATGGTCACGCTGCAGTCTCTTCTCCATTCTCCTTCGGAATTTTGAGCACACGCACGCACACGCACCCAGTGTGAGTTTAAGTCACCAGGTCCAGGACTCGAACCGTGGGTTGACCACATGGGAGTCCAGCGGCATAGCCATTATGCCCACTGCTGGTCCCAGGAAATAATTCTTAAAAAACAAAACAAAACAAAACAAAACTACCGTGGGTGGAGCCAGACAGTGGTGCAGTGGTAAACACCCCACTCTGAGAGGCTGACTCACATGGCAAACTTCCAAGTTCAGCTCTGGAGACTCCCTGAGTAGGCTGGGCATGTGTGTGCCCATGACCTGGGTCTGGCTAAAGCTGGGGTGGGTGACAGCCTCAAGACCCTGTCAGGGATACTCTTTCTCTGGAAGAAATAAATACATGCACTTAAAAAGAAGCCTAATGTGAGTCTCACCTCGCTGAGCCCCTGAGGTGGGAGAGCAGGTGTCCACCACAGCTGGGCACAGGCGAGTGCTTGGGGTCCCACAGTGCTGACAGTGACTGCTGCTGACAGCGACTGCTTCCAGTCTTCGCAGGCAGCAGAGACGGGGGTGGGTGGGTGTCCAGTGTCCTCTGGCCAGGTGTGAGCAAGTCTCTGGGAACTCCCTCTGCCTCCTTCAGGGTCTCCCCCTCTGTTGCTCTCCCATCCCATCCAAGCCCTCTGCCTGACCTGGAGTCCCCAGGGAGGGGGGCATTCTTTGTCCCACACAGCCTCGGAGCTGCAGAAGCTGCAATTTCACTAATGATGTGGGGAGAGAGGAAATATCTAACCTGAGAAGGAGCTATGTTAGCTAAAAAGCCCTCCCCCTGGATTTGAGCAGGTTTTTCAGGGCTAATGAGCTGGAGCCAAGGGAGTTGCCAGGGAGGGAACTGCTGTGGCTGGTCCAGGCTCCGGTTCTGCGGGGGCTGGAGGCCTGGCCAGGGAGGAGGCAGGGCTGGGGAGGACATGGTGGGGGCTCTGTGCCCCAGCCGAGAGGAGCTCACTGCTCACTGTTGCCCTGCACTCCTTGTGTCTCCCCTCCTGACCTGCTTCTTGGAGGAGAGATCCCCAGTGGCCAAGGCGACTTTGCCAAGCTTTATTACCTCTAGTCTGCACGGTGGAAACACCGGGGAGCTGGTCTTCTCCCAAATACGAAGTCCTGTTATAATACTGCAATTGCCTTCATGTACTGCAGCCCCCTTCCCAACTCCATCCAGGGGTTTGGACCCATCCTCCCCTCTGCTTGAACATTTGCCCCAGGGATCAAGGAAGGAGGAGGAGGAGGCGGAAGAGCAAACCAGCCTGTCTGGTTTCACACTTGCTGCTGAGCACCCACAGGTTCTTTCTGAGGAGTTTTCACTTAACAAACCCCTGCCCAGTGCCTCCTCAGGTACAGATGAGGAAACGGAGGCTATGCGGGGGGAGTTTTCCAGGTCCGGGTCTCCTGGCCCTGACACTTTGGCTCTGAATCAGGTGTATGTGTATGAGGTGTGTGAAGGGGTCTCCGCCCCTCCCCTGTGGATGGAGAGGAAAGGCTGGGAGGAGAACCCAGACTGGGGAGGGGAAGTGCAGGCAGCAGGAAGGCTCCAGAATGGGGGAGAGGTGGGGAACTAAGGAGGAGGGCAGAGAGCTGGCAGAGGCCTGGCGTCTAAGGGGTCCTCAGGTGCCTGGTCTGACTGCCTGGCACCTTCTCGCCAGGGAACATGGCCCTCCAGAGCCGAGGAGCAAGAGTTGGGATTCTGAGTGTGGGCAGGGCAGTGTAGGCTCCCACTCAGGCAAGGATGCCGCTCTAGCCCTTCCTGGCTGTGCGATTTGGGCAAGCTTTCAGACCTCTCTGAGCTTGGAGGCCTTGTCTATGGAATGGGGATAAAGACTAGACCTCCCAGGGGGCAGTCACGGGAATGAAATCAGACACGGCGTATGAAACCTCAGCACAGTTCCTGGCAAAGTCAGAGTTCACAACGAATATTAGACACTATCAGTGTTTACCTTAAAGCATGGAGGAGGGGGGCAGAGAGAGGAGGGCAGGGAGTGGGGCACCAAGGGCTTCCTTCTGGGCCCACAGGACTTTTGGGGAGAGGCCAGCAGGGCCAAGCCCTTGGCCAGCTTTGTGTCCCCAGATCAAGCCTCTGCGGGGGGTGGGCTCTTCCCACTTTTTCGGTATCTGGAGACCACTCAAAAGGGACAGTTGTTCCCACTGTCTGGGCAAGAACTGCCCAGGAGGGTAGAGGGGTGGTGAGCCATAAGAGAGAGAGGGAAGAGAGGAGGGGCTGGCATGAAGGACGAGGGGTGGCAGAGCTGGGGGTACTAAGGGGGATGACCCATCTTTCTTTGGCACACCTGGATCTCTTTAAACAAATTTTTTTGTTTTGTTTTGTTTTGTTTTGTTTTTTTTGTTTTTTTGAGAGGTTTTTGCTACAGGGCACGTGCACTCACCAGAGACAGAGAGAGACAGAGAGACAGAAAGCAAGAATCCCCAGGGGGGATGGCCATGCCGCAATCCCTTCTCCTCCATTCTCCTCTCGGGATCTTGGGCATGCACGCACACGTGCCTGGCATGAGTTTAAGCCACCGGGTCCGGGACTTGAACCGCGGTTGACTACATGGGAGCTCAGCGACATAGCCATTACGCTAACTGTTGGTCTCTAAAAGTTTTTTAAAGTTTATTTTAATTTTTATTTCATGACTTAGGGAGACAGAGAGAGAGAGAGGAAGAGAGAGAGGTACTCACAGCAGGGTCTTCACCACGACCCTGTCCCAGGCTCACCCAGCCAGGATCACACCACTCGTGCCTAGTGTACACGGGAGCATTGTGTACTGTCCCTTCAAAGGGACTGTGGTGTGGCCATCCCCTGGGGAGTGTTTTCTCACTTTCCCTCTCTCTGTCTCTATCTCTCTCTCTCTGATGAGCACATGTGCCCTCCAGCAAATTTAGTAATAATAATAAAATGCAGGAAAAGAGTGAGAGGGTGAAAGTAGGTGAGCTGCCTAGGAAGATGGTGCTTCAGCCAGGTGCACCTGGTCTTGGAATACCACAAGGGTTCTTTCAAATCACAGGTGTTCAGGCGTGTGTGGTGGGGTGGGGCGTATATACCATCTGCCTTCTTGAGTCAGGCCTGAATCCCCATTACTGCAGGTTCAGGCCCCCATATTTCTGCCCTGAGAGGGCATTGCCTTCCCTGTCTTCTGTCAGCTTCCCTTCCCTCTTGAGTAAGATGGCCTGGGCATGAGAACGGGAGGGTGGGGCAGCTGGGCGTTCAAGGCCATGTGCTGCTGCTTTCTCTTGCAGAGGCCTTGGGGAAGTCTCTCCACCACTCTGAACCTCAGCCTCCTTCCCCAGGAAATGGACAATAGTATCTGCCACAGGGAGCTGCTGGAGCCTGGGCGAGTGACCGAGTGGCCGAGAAGGTGCTTTGTGAACAGCAATGTTCTGCAAACACAAGCTTGTCAGATTAAAATAGTTTTCTTGCCTTTAACCGCCTCCCCCCCACCACCCCTGGGGCCCTAAGCATACCCCAAACATACGGATTTGGAGCTACTGTCTTCACTCCATCCTGGGCTGCAGCCTCATGTTGCCCCTCCCCCATTCCCCAATTTCTAATGGCAGTGGGAGGACACTCACCCAGGCTGCTAGCCATAGCGGGAGGCTGGTGCCCCAGACCGGCCTGGTGCATAGTGGTTTCCTGGCTTTCTTCGGGCCATGGTTGGCTGAACTATAACTGCCTTCTGCCTTAATGCCACCTGAGCAGAAAGAAGGTGGTCTGGGGGTGAGGGGACAGGCAGTCCACGCAAATGCAATTTAAGTGTTCACCTGAGATCTCTGCAGAGCCAGCTTCCCAGCACACAGTGGGCATACTGGGATTTCAAAATACCCAGGGTGCACTGTGGCCAGAGAAGACACACTGTCCAGAACCCAGACAGATCAGCCTGGCATGATAAAAGTGCTTGCGTGAGTCCTGTCAGAGCCCAGATACTGAAGTGAGGGGCTTCCTATGCTAATAGGGCCCAGAGGCCAGGGAATCTTTTCCTCTGGGTCACGTTTAGTCACTTTGGGATGTGCAGAGGCAAAACTGTAGGGGAAATTGTGGGTTTTGGCTGCTCAGGTCACCTGCAGTGGCTGTCTTGGGTGAAGTGAGATTTTCAGATCAAGCCAACTAGGCTGGGGGAGGCAGATAACCTATCTGGAACTGAGATCGAGAGTTAGGTGTTTTTCAGCACCGCGGACAGCACCCGCCAGCGTGTAAGACCGGAAATGCGAGGAACGGAAACCTTGAATAGGAGAGCTCTGAGGGGCAGGGATGATATAGAGGCCGCCCTCAGGGACGGAGAGAGGGGAGGCGCAAGGATGCGCAAGGATTCCATCTTAGTCTCATTTTACAGATGAAAGAACTAAGGCTTAGCAAAGGGACGTCAAAAAGTTGGTGGGGGGACCAGCAGTTAGCGTAATGGCTATGTTGCTGGACTCCCATGTAGTAGATTGCGGCTCAAGTCCTGGACCCGGTGGCTTAAACTCACGCCGGGCGCCTGTGCATGCGTGCCCAAGATCCCAAGAGGAGAATGGAGAAGGGATTGCGGTATGGCCAACCCCCTCAGGGGTGATTTCTCACTTTCTGTCTCTCTGTCCCTTTCTGTCTTTCTGGTTAGCGCATGTGCCCTATAGCAAAAACCTCTCCAAAAAAAGAACAAAAAAGGTTGGTGGGGCAATGGAATTAAAGTATGAGTTCATATTGGTGCAAAAACTGAAATGCATGCATAGTTTCTTTTTTCTTTTTTTTAAAAAATGATTAAATTAAATTAATTAATTGATTAATTTTAATTTGACCAGAGAAGGACAGAATGAGGGAGAGAAAGAGGGAAAGTGAGAAATCAAGCTGCCAGGTCCGGGACTTGAACTGAGATTGGCCAGGTGGAAGTCCAGTGCCCTTAACCACCATGCCACCTGCCGGCCTGTTTTTTTTTTTTTTCTTGATACAAATTTTCTTTTCCTTCTTTTTATTTAGTTTTAGATTTTTGCTACAGGGCACGTGCGCTAGCCAGAGAGTGAGACAGAGAGAGGGAAAGTGAGAAATCACCCCCCATGGGGCATGACTGTGCCACAAACCCTTCTCCTCCAGTCCCTGTCAGGATTTTGGGCATGCATGCACACAAGCCCAGTGCATTTTCTTTTCTTTTTTAAAAAAAATTCATTCATTTATTTCAATTTCACCAGATACAGACACAGAGAGAGAAAGGGAAAGTGAGACGGCAAGCCACCAGGTCCAGCCATATGGGAGTGTCCAGCGCCTTAACCACCACACCACCTGCTAGCCCTCACCCAGTGCATTTTCTATTAACTGTTGAAGACCCCTGTTGGTTGCCCCAGTCATACAGCCCGTTAGTGGAGGAGCACTGAATTCTAAGTTTGTCTGGCTCCAGAATCTCTGTCTTAATGTGTCGGTAATCAGATTCACACACTTGTGGCAATGATGACCCCCGAAGCTGCTGGCATTTGTAGCTGAGAGGTTGGATCTGCCACTCTCTGTGTGTGGTTTTGGAAGTGCCTCAGGTTATGCATGAGAGTGAATTCAGCGGAATGTGACTGTTTACAAGAGGCACAGAAGTTCCCATGAAAACTAGAAGAGAATTTGTGTCACATCTCCAAGACTCTCCCTCCTCCTGGAAGGAGACCTAGAATTCACTGCTGGCCTTTTTTTTTTTTTTTTTTTTTTTTAAGCACTTAAAGAACAGACCAGAACTGATAGCTAAATTAAACCTGCTGAGAGCGCCTGTTTAATTGAAAATGCCATCTGTAATTTAAATGTCAGAATTGGGATGATTATTATGGCTGCCTCGAAGGCTGGGGCTCATTTCACAGTTTCAAAACAGACCAGGAAAAGCAGCAAATGGACCATGGCCTGTGGCGTCATGGAGCGATGAATAATGTCTGTGATCCCACCAGGCTCTGGCTCCCACTGCAGCCCCCACAGAGGGAGTCGAGCTGGGAGCTGGGAACTCGGGGCTTGGGCTCCAGGATTTGGCCTCCTGCCTCACTACTTCCATACCTCTTCTCCTTCCTCCACCCAGCCACAGGGAAGACTTTCCAAAGTACAAGGCTCATCTTACCTTCTTCAGGGTTTCCCTGGATATCTGGGGTGGAAGTGGAACTTCTTAGCCTGGCATTCGAAGCTTTGCTTCCTGCCAGCCTGCTGCAGACATCCTGTCCCAGGCCTTAGCACAGACTGAGCTCTCTGCCTAGAAAGTCATTGCTTTTCCTGTCTACCTGGTGAACACCACTTGTCATTCATCACTCAACCCCATGTCACCACCTCTAGGAAGCCTTCCCTGATTGCCCCCTGCCTCTCCCAGCACTGGCCCAGGCCAGGTTAAGTGTTTCCTTCCTGGTCTCCTGTGGCCCCTTGGCTTCCACAGCTACCTTGGCACATCGCTGAATATTCCCCAGACTCCTTATCTTCTGTGCCTCTCAATGACCCTGAGGGAACTTTTTTCTTTTTGAGACCCAGTGCCCTGCCTTGAACAACCACAATTGCTAACATTTTTTGAGTACCTGCCATGAATCAGGCATTGCCATTAGTCCCATTTTAGAGATGGAAGAACTGAGGCATGGAGAATAATTTGTAATGGATGGCAGAGCCAGGACTTGGGCAGAGGCAGTCTGCCTGCAGAGGTTTTAAATTTTTTTGAATTATTTTATTTAACTTTATTATTATATTTTTAAAATTTGACCAGAGAGAGACAAACTGAGAAAGCAAGCTGCCAGGCCCTGGACTCAAACCATGGTCAACCATGTGGGCGTCCAGCGCCTTTAACCACCATGCCACCTGCTAGTCCCTGAGGCTAGGCTCTTAACTACTGTGTTGTAACGCCTCACTCAGAGCTCTCAGTTTGGAGGAGACATGAAACAAGGTAATTGGGCACAGACATCGGAGGGTTAAGCTGGCCCTCAAGATGAACATTCCCGGAGCTCAGACCCTGAGGCTTCCTCGTCACACAAGGGGCTTTTAAGAGAGAGTAGGCTTTCAGGAGAAGGTCCTTTGGCCCAAGGCTTCTAGGCTTTGAGGTGGGTGGTCCTTGTTCTCTCTTACAACCCTTAATAGGTAACCCTCTGCCTGCTCTGTGCTCTGCCTATGACTCCCAGTTGCAATGGGGTGTAGCTGAACAACTGTGGTTGGTGCCCCATCCTTGGGACCTTAGGCAGGACATTTCACCTCTTGAATTTTGCTAACTTCATCTCTAAAATGAGGCCATCATAATACTTAACTTAGGGACCGGTAGGTGGTGTAGAGGTTAAGGTGATTGGATCCCACTTAGCTGCTCTGTGGTTCGAGTCCTTGGACCTGGTGGCCTGAAAAACAAGCTGGATGCGTGGGTGTGCATGTCCAAAATCCCAAGAGAAATGTAGAGGAGAAAGGATTGCGGTGTGGCCATTCCCTCCTGGAGGGTGATTTCTCACTTTCCTGCCCTCTCTCTCTGTCTCTTTCTCTGGCGATTGCATGTGCTCTGTAGCAAAAAGCAAACAGCCCAAACTAATACGACACAACGTCATTCAGAGTGCTGAGGATTACATGAGATCAAGGAGGTACAGCTTAGGAGAGGCATGTAGTGAAGGCTCAGTGTAGGACAGCCCTAAACTTCATTCATTCATTCTTTCCATCCTAGCCATGTGCAGGGTGAGAGGCTGTGTCTACTCTGTGTTCCTGGGCCCTGACTTCTGGCTTTGGGCATTTTAAACTGCTTAGTGGGGAAAAGAGAGCCTCCAAGACTACCTTGCTGTTATGTACCTGGTGCTCTACCCATCCTGGTCTCAGCCCGGTCCCTCTCTGGGTCCCTTCTGGCCCACACCCATCTTCCTGCTCTGTCTGCCGTCTGCCCTGCTCCCTTCCCTGACCTTCTCTTCTCTGGGGCTGTCGTGCAGCCATTTATTCTCTTGGCCAAGAGGAAAAACAGAGAAACTCTCCTGATTAGATGGGCTTCCGTCTCCCCAGGTCTTCAGTTCTTGTATGTTCTCAACTTGTTAGAGGAAATCGCGGATCGACATTGGTATTGATTTGCATAATACAGATATAATTAGGAGAAAGACTGGCCAGAATGGCAGGCAGCAGGGCTGTTGCTGCTTTATTTCACTGACCTTGGGGAGAGCTTGGAATTGGGCCTTTAACTCTTAACGAGTTCCCGCCTCCTTTTCTCTGCAAGGACCTCTGGATCCTGGTCACCAGAACGTTATTCTTCTATGAGGTTTCAAGGCAACGAGAAAGCCCTGTTGCCCCAAGAGTATCTTGGCTGCCCCAGCATCTGGGACTTGGGCCATGAGGCCTGTGCTGTGGGGCCTGCTGAGGGTGTAGAGGGACATCATGATGTCCTAGAGGAGGACAGTCACAGGGGTCAGCTTGCTCATGGCACCCACCATCTGGAGGTGGGAAGAGGACTTTGAGATAGCGTCATTTTGACAGTAGGAGAACAGGAAAAAAACCCAAATAGTGTTTGAAGCGAGAGACTAGGAATTAGTGTGACCTAGTGAGTTATATTGCTGCCGTGATGAAAAGTGGTGGTGCGTCCTTGGAAAGATTAGGAACATAACGAGGCAGAGAAATAGATGAAAAATGCACATCCACGCCTGTTCGGTTCTATAGCCATTTCCTCATGCCTTTATTTATTCATCTGTCCATTCAACAAATATTTATGGAGGGGCTATTATGTACCAGACAAATAGCAAAGAATTAGGTATTAATTGGGAAACAGATGTGATCTCTCTCTCTTTTTTTTCTTTTTGGCTAGAGGGTATGCGTGCTTGCCAGAGAGAGACAGGGAGATAGAGAGGGAGAGGAGAGAGCACCCTTCCCCCCATGGGGAAAGGTCATGCTGTCATCCCTTCTTCTCCAGCTCTCCCTCCTTTGGGGACTTTGGCCGTGCATGCGCATGTGCCTGGCAGCTTGCCACTGGGTCTGGGACTTGTGGGAGTTGGCTGCCGTGGAGTGGGTCCCAGATGTGATTGCTTATTGTCACTGAGAAACCTGGGGTCCCACCCACCCCAGCCTATGAGGGTAGATTTGGGTCCAGGAGGGCAGGCTCTGGAAAGGACTCGTGTCCAGAAGGCTGTATGTATGATGCCTCCTTCGAGTTGTGTCTCTGTGTCTCTGTGTGTTTCATCTGTCAGCTGGTTCTCTCCCCAGCAGGAGATTAGTAGCAGTGGGGGTGAGGTGGGGACATTTCCATCCACAATGACATGCTGGGGGGTGCACTTCCAATCAGGTAAGCTTCATGGGAAGCAAGGAGGTGGGCGGGGAGTTTCTCCTCACCCCCTCACCCCCACTCCTGCCCCACTGTGACCCTTCCTACTCATTCATGGCCCCTGCAGAGTGGCCATCACCCGAAGCCATATCCAATTTCCCCAGGGAGCAATCTCCAGGCCACTGATTTACTTGTTAGCTGTCACTGCAGGCACTGAATAATAAGGCCTCTTCCTGCAGAAAGGATATTAGAGGCTGCGATGGGAAGGGCTAGGGCAGTGGGATATTTATTTCCTGGGCATTTGCTGCCATGAATCACAGGGCTGTCTCTAACCTGCTCTCACACAGCATCACGGGCCTGTCCGCAGGCCCCAAGACACTTTCCCAGTGTCCCAGGGGCTGCTTGCCTGGTGATCCATGGCAGAGCTTGGGCACGATTCAAGCTGTTTGTCAGGGATGTGTGTGGCTTTTTGTGCACTTGGGGATGCTAAAGGGGGAGGGAAGCAGCCGCCCCCCAATTTGGAAAGGGCTAGATGATTCCCTCACTCATGCACTTGGGAAACATTATTTGAACATCTGCTGCTTTCTGCTGTGCACTGGGTTGGGGGCTGGGCACACAGGGTGACCCAGCCAAGCCTGGTCCCTATCCTTGGGAGCTGCAGTGGTGTTACTTTTCCTCTTCTTCTGCTCCCATTAGCAGGAGGACTGTTCTGAGCGCTGGTGGGGGAGGGAATAGGTTCCTACATTCTCTGTCCTGCCACCTCCGTCCCCACCCTGTCTCATCTCTGCCCAGATAGTTGAGTTTCAAGCCACTGAGTGTGGGACTTGAGCTGCAGTAGGCCATGTGGGAGTCCAGTGGCATAACCATTACGCCATCTGTTGGTGGAGCCCAGATTGTCGAACAACTGGGGCTAGACAGTAGTACGGCAGTAAAACTGGATGCGATGCAGGGCTGACTCCTATGGAGGGTTCTGGGTTTGACTTTGGAGCCCTCCCTGAGCATGGTGGGCATGTGAGGGCCAATGACCAAGGGCTGGCTGAGGCTGGGCGGGGCTGGGGGGATTGCAATGTCAGGCCCCTGTTGGGGGTACTATCTCTCTGCTTCTCTCTATTTCTCTTGCTCATGAAAGAAATGAAATAAACCTTAAAAAAAGAAGGTATTCAAGTTCTAAATGTTCTGTGATATTTCCCAACTTTGTCCCAGGACTTCTATCTATGCTTTCTTTGGGTAGGTGAAGAAAACCTTTCTTTCTTTTCTTTCTTTTTTTTTTTTTGGAGAGGTTTTTTTTTTTTTTTTTTTTTTTTTTTGTTTTGTTTTTTTTTTTTTTGTTATAGGGCACGTGCGCTTGCCAGACAGACAGAGAGAGACAGAGAGACAGAAGGCAAAAAATCACCCCCCAGGGGAGATGGCCACGTCACAATCCCCTCTCCTCCATCCCCCTCTTGGGATCTTGGGCACGCATGCACACGCACCCGGCGTGAGTTTAAGCCACTGGGTCTGGGACGCGAACCGCAGTCGACTACGTGGGAATCCAGCGACATAGCCATTACGCTAACTGCTGGTCCCAGGAAAACCTTTATTTTCTTAGCACCAATCTTTTTCAGGCCCTTCGCCATGGTTATATACATTACCTCATTTAATACCCCTTTTACAGATGAGGACACTTGCCCAGCATCACGCCTAAGGCACTGGTGTGTTGGAATAAACTTGCCCCAGTATCTCTTCCCAACTCAACCTGCAGCAACCTCTGGTTGGAAGTTTGAAATTGGGCATGGTGGGAGTATTTACACCATGAAAATTGGCAGATGCTCTGAGCCAAGGCTTTTCTCCTTGGAGAGTTGGTTGTTAAGCATCCACTCCCACACCACTGCACACAACGCTTTGACCATTTCTCTTCTCTGGAGAAATAGAGGAGGTCCTTCCTGCTGGCAAGCAGCTGCTTCTTTGTGGAAGAATTGAAGAGCAAAATGAATTCCCACTGAGGAGTCAGGAGTTTTTAGCTAGGGCGCATACGGTCGCCAGAGAGACAGAGAGAAACAGAAGACAGAAAGTGAGAAATTACCCCCCAGGAGGGATGGCCACACCACAATCCCTTCTCCTCCATTCTCCTCTCGGGATCCTGGGCATGCACGCACACACGCCTAGCATGAGCCACCGGGTCTGGGACTCGAACCACAGTTGACTACATGGGAGACCAGCGACATAGCCATTACGCCAACTGCTGGTCCCTATTTGGCCCCGTTTAAATGCCATAGGTTGTTTTAAGAATCAGATGTGAGTCCCTGCCAGTCTCCCCTCCCGTGCCCAGGTTAATGATGAAGTTAAGACCTCACTGCTAATTGAGGTCTCATTCAAGGTTAATGGGCGCTTTTATTAGTGTGAGTGATAGCTTTTGCTGGGCTCTGAGAACAAGGCAGGCGTCTGGCCAGGAGGCACTGCACTGAGCCCCTCATAGATAGACTCAGACCCGTCCTCTAGCATACACGTTTTTCTATGGCTGGTGTTTTATTTTTTTCCCCTCATCCTTTTGATCTCAGCTTAGATGTCATCTCCTCATGGAGACCCTGACTATCCTGTGTGGTTTGTTTCTCTGCCCTCACTATTTTCTCTTTTAGTTTATTTCTGTTGACTTATTTCTTTGTCTGTTTCTTTTGGCAGAATATAAGCTCCGTGAGATGGGGAACTAAGGCTGGAGGGACTTCACAGTCTGCAGTTTGCTTTGTTTGTTTTTTGTTTTGCTCTAGGGTGCATGTGCTTACTGTGGTGGGTTGGGGGGAAGAAAGTGAGAAATCACCCTCTAGGAGGGGTGGCCACACCTCAATCCCTCCTCTTCTATTCTCCTCTCGGGATTTTGGACACACATGCACATGTCCCCAGAGTGATTTTCAAGCCGCTGGGTCTGGGACCCAAAATGCATGATCAGCCATCTGTGATCCAGCCACCTTAACCTCCCCAACACCTGATGGCCCATGATTTGTCATTTTTAGTGCTTTATTTATTTATTTTTTTAAATCATCAGAGGGCACAGGTGCTTGAGAGAGAGGGAGAGAGAGGGAGAGAGAATACACCCAGTGAGTCATTGTCACACTGCAGTCCCTTCTCCTCTATTTCTCCATCCTGCTGGGATTTTGGTTACACAGGTACACACACTCAGAATGTTTTTCAAGCTGCCAGGACCAGGATTCAAACTGGCCAGCCAGGCAGGATCTGGCTCCATTAGCCACTAGGCTGCCAGGCTGGCCCTCTGATGCTTCCTTGATCTGGGGGAGGTTTTTTCCTCAGATCAGCTCATCTACCCATCAGAATGCCAGATGAGGCCACTATAGGTCAATACCAGCCCCCCAGACACGGGGTCAGAGCCCAGATTTGCACACTGGTTTTGCTGCTTACCGGCTGTGCGACAACAGAGGGGAACGAAGCACGTCCTGAACAGAGCCCGGCACGTTGTAGCTCCATCCTTGCAGGAAAATTTTCCTAGATACTTTAAGGCCTTTCTTGCCTTAACTTTTTCTTTTTTCCTTTTGACATTATAAAACCAGTGCTTTCTACTGGAGAAAATGTGGAGAACACAGAACAATATTAAGGCAAAATAAAAGTCACCTTTTCGATGAGGGAGAATCGTGTCGACTTCTCTCCTTTCTTTTTCTGAAATAGCTCTGCCACCTGAGCCCAGACCCTGCCTCCTCCGGTAATTATAAGTAACATTAAAACTGCCTCCCGGACCAAGTTATTACTTCCAAGAATAATAGTCTCTGTTACTACAAGAAACTAATTAACAGCATGCAATGAGGGGGAAAAATTCAATTAATTAGTGGCTTAATAAGCACTAGCAACAACTCTGGGATGGGCCTAGGCATTGGGGTGGGAGGATAGGACCCCCAGAAGGCTAGGGGTAGGGGCCTTAAGAGATGGGGGGGAGCACATGCTTGGGATTGGGTGGGGTCCTAAAGGAGCCTGAAAGTTCAAGAGTATTGTCTAAGAGGAAAGAACCCCATTTCTGTTACTGCGGTTTTCTGCAGAACTCCCCCCGGACTGGGCACTCGGCCCCGCTGGTTACATCACGGGCCAGTGTCCCTTGTCTTATATTGTCCTCACGTAGTGTGGCAGCTGTAGAGAAGCTGGGAGAGGTGGGCTGGGGTGTGAAGGGCAGGTGGGCACATGAGATGCCCTCTTCTTCTTCATAGCCCCTGACCTCCATCTCCTGAGTCCTCCCAAGTCTCTGACCAAGCCCCACCTGCAGCCTGTCACTAAGTCTTGCAGTTGCTATTTTCTTCTTTTTTGAGAGAGATTTTTAGTATAGTGTGTGTGCACTTGCTGGAGAGACAGAGAGAGATATAGAGACAGAAAGTGAGAAATCACCCACTGGGAGGGTGGCCATCCTGCAATCCCTTCTCCTCCAATCTCCTCGAGATTTTGGGCATGCACACACATGTGCCTGGCATGTTTTAAGCCGCCGGATGTGGGACTCAAACCGCAGTTGACTACGTGGAAGTCCAGTGACGTAACCATTACACCATGCGCTGGTCCCTTGGCCGCTACCTTCCTGCTACCTTCTAAGTGGTTCTCCCACCTCCCTCCTGCTCCCCCCGCCCCCACTACCTGGCTTGTGCTCCTCCGTCCCACCCTCCCTGGGGCTCTGGCCTTGCCTGCCCAGGGTCCAGCTTCTTCTCCAGCTTCTCTGCCTGTCACTGTCCTGTTCACCACTGGGGGAACTGAACAAGGCCAAGCCTCTGCTTTGAGCTTTGAGGCCCCGGCTAGTCTGCCCCAGCCCTGAGGCTCTCTGAGCCCAGACAGCTCATCTGCAGATTTGTCCCACACGCTCAGGGCTGAGAGGCCTCCTACTGCACAGGTCCCCTTGAGGCCCCAAGGGGGTCCTCGCCTTGTGTCCACAAGGTCATGTGTGTGCGTGTTGCTAACTGCAGTCCCTGAGAACCGTTGTGCCTCTCCACTCAGATGCCTCATCCTCGTGCTGCCCTGGGGCCGGCGCGCTGTTGTGGCCCTGGGAGCTTTACAAGTCATCGAAGGCTAAGCTGAGTAGGGGATTCGCCTGGTGCGGGCTCAGTGGGTGGGTGTACGTGGGTCTCAGGCCCCGCGTCTAGATAAGAAGCACTTCTACCACCCACCGTGGCTCACTGAGCTCAGGACAGGAAGACACAGGTCAGGGGTCGATGCACAGGTGATGGTGTCCTGCAGGGCCGACCCCCGGGGGTTGCCCTGTGCCAAGTGAACAGCTGGCCTGCAGGTATGGACGTCTTTGAGCAGAGGATTTGGATCTTCTCATCAAGGTCTCTTCGATACAGGAGTTCTCTCCTGTTGGGCACACTCTTGAGAATACCCAAGCAGAAGAGTGTCATATCTGTGATGTGTCTAGTAGGTTGTTGGAAAAGTCATGACGCATTTTTGCAAAGAAAACCAGAAAACCCAGGAAAATACATCATGACTTTTCTGACAACTCGATTGTTATTTTTCTGTGGTAATCGTGTGAGGTGCCACCCCTGGATATCAGTCTACTGCTTCCCTGTTGCCGCTATAGGAAGTCACCCCAAATAACGGCAGTCATGTTTCAGCAGATCCTACCGCAGGGAGTAGTTGGAGAGCTAGACTGCATTAAATAGCGGGGGGATAGGGAGCCACTGCTGGTTCTGGAGCATCGCTGGCTGTCACGGCCTGCCCGCGTGAGCGTGTTCTCTGGAGAACGGTCCCTGTCCTGGCCGCGGTCTACTTGGACTGGCAGCTGAGCCTGCAGCCTGCTGGACTGTAGGACAGTCTTCCCACGGCCTTTCCATTTTGCCTATCAAAGCCAGCCACCGCGGGCCAGTCGTTTCCAGAGGGAGGCCGATAAGGCATTTATTGAATTTGTGATTTTAATTTATGACAATTCTAATCCCATTACGGATTCCCTTTTGTCTGCAGTCTGAGCAGCAGTGGAGTTTAATTATGGCCAAGCAAGATTTTCCTTACCCAGGGGACCTTTCCTGCCAGTCTGGGTGACTCCTCCCTGGGAGTTTAGTGGTCTGGCAGGGACAAGGGAGGTGGGAGAGGCTGTCTGCCCCCGAGGGTGGCAGGCTGCAGCAGCACTCTGCAGTTGGCGCTGCACCCAGCTGGCGGTGCCTGGCCAGTGGCGGTTTGGACTGCAGCAAGTGGCCGTGCTGGGCAACCAGTGCACAGGCTCCACAGCTGTGCGGACGGCCTTGGGGCACCCAGAGACAGGCAGGGAGCTGTGGAGGAGAATGGAGGGGGGTGCAGGGACCCCTCGGGGTGTGTGTCAAAGGCGTTGAGAAGTGACTATCTTGGGTCAAGTCCAAGGCCCCTCTGCCTGCCCTGGAAGAGGATGTGTCCGGGGTGGCCGGGGTCCCTAGAGGCAGGTGCAAGCCAGAGGGTCACGGAGACGTCACGGGTACCTCCTTGGCTGCAGTAGAGGGCAGTACAGAGTGGGAGGGAGACATGGTAGGGCAGGGTCCGGGCTGAGGTGCAGATCCCAGCTTTGCCAGGAGTCACGGTGTGACCTTGGGTTACACTTAGCCTCCTGTAGCTGAGGAACTAGGGGCAGAATCCGGGCCCAGTGAGGCCCTGAGGGAGAGAGTAGCTGGGGTGGATGTGAGATGGAGGTGGTAGGATGAAGAGCAGGAACACTGGATTAGGAGGCTCAATGGGCAGCACAGGGTGGGGCTCCCTGAGGCCCAGGGCAAGGAGGCCGGACTTGGTCCTAGAGCTCAGGGTCCAGTGAAATGAATGGTCAGGGGTAATGAGAATGGAAAGCAGCATGGCCCTGTAGTCAGGAGGTGTTGGAGGTGAGAGCAGCTTCAAGCGTGCAGAGACCCAGCGTCTCCCCTCAGTTCCCGCATCTGTAAAATGGGCGTGAGAATGCCAGCCTTCCTTCCTCTTAGGCAGGAATGGGAATGGAGACCTTGTTGGCAGACAGGGCTTAATGACCAGTGGGGCCTGAGGGGGAGCCACGTTTTGTGGCTCTTTCAGCCCCTGTCTCCTCACCTGTAACCGATGGGTTAGAACCAGCTGTCCTGCAAGAATCTTCACAGCTTGGACATTTGGGCAGTTGATGATTAAATAGGAAAGGCTTCCTGGAGGAGGAAATTCGAAGGAAGGGGAAGGAGAAAGCTCTTTGCAGAACTGCAGGCCTCAACTCCTGAGTCCTTGAGAACCAGATGAGGATGGAGGAAGCACAAGGGAGGAAGCTGCACGGGCAGGGAGTGGACACTCAGATGCCCACAGGGCAGAGCAAGTGACCTAAATGAGCGAGGCAGACAGGGTGTAAAACAGTAGGGGCTGGTGGGGACTGTGGCAGACTGGGGTGTGTGTCTTATCTAAAAAGGCAGCCATTTCTCTGCTCCAGGGATGGCTGCCCGCAAGGGCGCTAGTTGTCAGATGGCCTCTGCAAGTGTTCTCGTCTGTAAAGTGGGCACAGTACGAACCTTCGTCTCACTGATCTGGCGTCAAAAAGAAAGGAGCTCATACACGGGGTGCTTGGGATCACGCCTGGCAGGCAGTAGGTGGCACGACTTGGACTGACAGTTACTGTAACGGTTGCTATTCTCTACCTGCACAAGAGCCTAGGCATCTTCCTTACCTCACGCTCCACTCGCTCCTGGGGGGAAGGGCAGTCATTTGGGGTCTTCAGAGCAATGGGCTCCCTGGCTGTCTGTGGATTGGCCCGAAAGGCGATCGTAGATGAGAAATGTTTGTGAGGCAGGGAGAAAGCAGACGCTGGCAATGCTGTGAACAGAACTCTGAGTCACCTGGAATGACTTCGTAGGGATTTAATTTTATTTTGGGAGGTTATTCTGAGCCTGAGACATACACATTTGCAGGAAGGATTTGTCAGGCTCCACTGGGCCGAGAGAGCGCGACAGAACAGCTTGGGGAGAGGGGACTCATGAGGTGAGATGTGAAACAATGCCAGCAGAGAAGGGGCCTAACTGTGAACCTAAAAGAGGTTCCCAGTTGTGTCCAAGGACGAGGGGGGAGAAATTAGGCCCCGGAGTGACAGGGAACTTGTCTAGACAGACCTCTACACTGCACGCATTCTTAATTCTGCCAGGGCTGGCAGAAGAGAAGGTGTGCATGCGGGTGTGTGCATACATGCGTGGCCATGCGTGTGGCCTGTGCCTGTCTACCCACTGCTCCACTGCCCCCAAGACATTCTCCTTGGTTAACCAGAGACCGTGGCCCAAATTACACTACCCTGTTTCCTGCTTTGCAGTCCTGGATCTTTGGAAAACTAGCTGTGTCCTTGGGCAAGTCATTTACCTTGTTGTCCTGAATTTATGTGTTTGGACAGCTGGATGATAATTCTGTCGCATCTCTTCCAAAGGCAGTCCCTCGAGGGCTTGTCCTGGGGTCTGAATGTGCCTTCTCTTGTGTGCACAGACCTTTGTAGTTTTAAGTTTCTGGGTTTTTTTGGAGAGGTTTTTGCTATAGGGTGTGTGCGCTCACCAGACAGACAGAGACAGACAGAGAGACAGAAAGTGAGAAATCACCCCCAGGGGGGATGGCCACGCTGCAATCCCTTTTCCTCCATCCTTCTCTCGGGGTCTTGGGCACGCACGCACACGCGCCCGGTGTGA
Organism: Tupaia tana; assembly: GCA_026018925.1. Lineage (NCBI taxonomy): Eukaryota > Metazoa > Chordata > Mammalia > Scandentia > Tupaiidae > Tupaia > Tupaia tana. Next base: position 81,616,701 of record JAKSZU010000007.1, on the reverse strand, counting down.
GTCACTGGGTCTGGGACTTGAACTGCGGTCGACTACATGGGAGTCCAGTGACATAGCCATCACGCTAACTGCTGGTCCCAGTTTCTTTCCTTTTCTTTTTTTTTTTTTTAAACAACATTATCACATCTGCTTCCTGCCAAGACACCATGAGGCAAGGTGGGTAGCTGCAACACTGGGTTATAAATAGGGAAACTGAGCTCAGGAGGTTTTTGTAAAATAGAGGTTTTATTAGTATTTTAGTATGGTGAGGCCAACAGCTTAGGAGACAACTGCCATTGAAAAGATAATCTGTGGGACCAGTAGGTGGTATGGTGGTTTAAGGCATTTGACACTCCCACATGGCTGACCACGGTTCGAGTCCCAGACCTGGTGGCTTGCTTTCTCACTTCCTCTCTCCCTCTCTCTCTCTTTGTGTCTCTCTGGTCAAATTAAAAAAATAAGTGAATGAATGAATAAAATAACATTCTTTTTAAAAGAATTCTTTTTAAAAAAAGATAATTTGTTACTCACAGTTGCCAAGAGGAGGGTGCTTGTCCCGTTAGAGAGAAAGGCCACCTGGGGAAGCAGCAGGGCCAGTCAGGAGGTAGAGGGGGAGGGGAAACCAGACGGGACATTTATTTTGTCCTCCGTGGGAAGAAACCAGGGAGACAGGGTGGTGAGGTTGGAGTTGGGTAGTTTGAATAATTTTAGCAGGCTCTGGGGCACATGGGCTGTCCCTAGCCATCTGACACCTGGCCCTGGGGAGATTAGGACAGGAGTGTGAGAGGCTGATGGAGGAGGTGGTGAGGGTGTGCTCTCTGACTGGCTGGTTTGCACTCTGAAGGCAAATGGCTTGCGTGGGGGGTTAGGGAGGGGCAAGTTGTTACTCTCTCTAGGAATTAGGGTCAGCAAGGCCCAGATGTGAGGCAGCAGAACACAGAAAATAAAAGATGTGGTTCATAAGATGGTTAGTTGACTGGCCCATGCTCATGCTGCTTGGGAATGGAAGAACCCTGGAGTTTCGACTCTCAGTCTGGTACACTTCCTTCTGGTCCTTTGTCTTCAGGTAGCTGCTCCCAAGATCCCATGCCTTCCTCATGGATTGATACTCTCCTCACCAGTGCAAAGAACGAAAGTTCTCTCTAGAGCCATAGTAAGAAGAGGCTGAGGGCAGCTCATTTACTACCACCAAGCAAGTCTGCCCCAGGACCTCTATTTGTTATCATTATTATTTATACATTCAATCATTATACATTATTTAGATTGTAAAGAAACTTTATCCAACATGATATACGCCACACAGCAGGCGAGTTGAGAATACTATACACGACATCATCAACGGACAACAAACCATATCTGTGTCCCACAATGTCTTTTTTCCTTAAGAGTTACTTATTTAATTTTATTCATTCATTCATTTATTTTAATTTGACCAGAGAGAGACAGAGAGAAAGAGAGAGAGAGAGAGAGAGGGAGAGAGAGAGAGAGAGAGAGAGAGAGAGGGGGCAGTGAGAAAGCAAGCCACCAGGTCCCAGATTTGAACCACAGTTGTCCATGTGGAAGTGTCCAGCAACTTAACCACCACGCCACCTGCTGCCTCCAACAAATGTCTTACTTCTCCATTTTTTCCCAAATTTCCCTTCCTGCACTCATCCCCTCTCCCACTCTCTTTCCACTTTGTCTCCAGTGTCCATAACAATTTTCAATGCTTTTATGTCCTCCAGTCTTTCAGTCTCTACCATAGAGTGTAGACACCTGGTATATGTTTTTTTTTTTTTTTTTTTTTTTTTTTTTGAGAGGTTTTTGCTATGGGGCGCATGTGCTCACCAGACAGACAGAGAGAGACAGAGAGACAGAAAGCGAGAAATCACCCCCCAGGGGGGATGGCCATGCCGCAATCCCTTCTCCTCCATTCTCCTCTCGGGATCTTGGGCATGCACGCACACGCGCCTGGCGTGAGTTTAAGCCACCGGGTCTGGGACTCGAACTGCCGTCGACTACGTGGGAGTCCAGGGACATAGCCATTACGCTAACTGCTGGTCCCGACACTCGGTATATGTTAAGTGGAGATATACAATCTCTGTTTCATAGCCTGGCTTGCTTCACTCAGCAATAAATCTTCTATGTTCGTCCACTTTCTATCAAATGCTAGGGTCCTGATGTTTTTTTATGGCTGAATAGTATTCCATGGGGCATGTGCCATAATTTTTCAATCCATTCATCTGTTTGTGGACATTTGGGTTGGTTCCATGTCTTAGCAATCGTAAATAATAGTTGTGCAAGCGCTTTTTCGACTGAGCATTCCTGTCTTTTGGGTAGATACCCAGGAGTGGAATTGCTGGATCATATGGTAGTTCTATTTGAAGGTCTTTGAGGAGCCTCCATATTGTTCTCCACAGTGGCTGGACCAATTTACAGCAACGATGTAGGAGAGTTCCCCTTTCACCACATCCCTGCCAACACTTACCATTTTTTCTTTTTTTTTTTTTTAATCTTTGCCATTCTGACTGGGGTTAAGTGGTTTCTCATTGAGGTTTTGACCTGCATCTCCTTTATGATGAAGGATGTTGAGCATTATTTTCATATGCTTTTTGGTGTTCATACGCCTTCTTTAAAGAGTTGTTTATTCAGCTCATTTTCCCATCTTTTAATTGGATTAATAATTTTTTTCCAGGTAAACTGCTTGAATTTCCTGTGTATTCTGGTTATCAGTCCCTTATCTGAGGCATAGTTAACGAAAATTTTTTCCCATTCTGAGGGTTGTCGATTCACACTAATTACTGTGTCCTTTGCTGTGCAGAAACTTCTTTTCTTAAAAAAGTAATTATTTTATTTAATTTTATCCATTGTCATTTTATTTTATTTTATTTTATTTAGTTTAGTTTAGTTTAGTTTTTTTGAAGTTGACCTGAAAGAGAGCGAAGGAAAGCAAGAAAGCAAGCTGCCAGGTCCAGAACTCTAACTGCGGTCAGCCATGTGGGAGTCCAGTCACCCTAGCCGCCATGCCACCTGCTGGCCCCGCAGAAACTTCTTAATATGATGTAATTACACTTGTCTATTTTGGGGATTATTGCCTGTGCTTTTGGGGTTCTTGCTTAAGAAGTCTTTGCCTACCCTAATGTCTCCTAGAGTTTCCCCAATGTTTTCCACCAGTGGTTTCATAGTTTACAGTCTTAGGTTTAGATCATTGATCCACTTTGAGTTGACTTGTTAATGGTGACAGATAGGGGTTCAGATTCATCTTTCTGCAGATGGATACCCAGTTTCTCAAGAATCATTTGCTAAAGAGGTTTTCCTTTACCCACTGGTTTGACTGGCATCCTTTTTTTTTTTTTTTTTCTGGAGAGGTTTTTGCTATAGGGCGCGTGCACTCTCCAGACAGACAGAGAGACAGAGAGATAGAAAGTGAGAAATCACCCCCCAGGAGGGATGGCCATGCCACAATCCCTTCTCCTCCATTCTCCTCTCTGGATCTTGGGCACGCATGCACACGCACCCGGCATGAGTTTTTAAGCCACCGGGTCCGGGACGCGAACCGCGGTCGGCTACATGGGAGTCCAGCGACATAGCCATTACACTAACTGCTGGTCCCCTAATTGGGACCCTTTGTCAATGATCAGTTGGCTGTATGTTTTGGGGTTTATTTCTGGGGTCTCTACTCTGTTCCATTGGCTCTCATGTCTGTTTTTGTGCCAAAACCATGCTGTTTTGATGATCACAGCTTTCTAATATATTTTGGGGCCAGGAAGTGAGATGCCACCCCCTCCACTCTTCTTGTGCAGGATGGCTTTGGCAATATGGGGTCTTTTATGATTCCAGACAAAGTCTATGATCGTCTTTTCTAGACCTGTAAAGAATGTCTCTTGTAATTTTATAGGGATTGCATTAAATACATAGATTAATTTGGGTAGAATTGCTGTTTTGATGATATTAATTCTCCCAATCCAGAAACATGAGATATCCTTCCACTTTTTTGTGTTATTTTTTATGTATTTTTAAAGATTTTCATAGTTTTCCGTATAGAGGTCTTTGACTTCCTTGGTTAGTTTTATTCCTAGGTATCTTATACTTCTTGTGGCTGTGGTAAATGGGATTATTTTCTTCAGTTCTGTCTCTGTCTTCTAGTTGTTTGTATATAGAAGTGCTATAAATTTTTGTGAGTTAATTTTGTATCTGTCACTTTATTGTATTCATTTATTACTTTGAGAAGTTTTCTCATGGATACTATTGGATCTTCTATGTATACAATCATGTCCTCTGCAAACAGAGATCTAACCTGTTTTTAATACTTTCGAGGGAGGTCTTGATTTCCTGTACTACAGCCTTCATATCTAACAGTTCCATTTGATTCTTTTTTTTTTTTTTTTTGCACTTTACTTTCCTTTTATTATATAAGCAAGCACAAAGACCAATTTAAAAATAGAATTTACTTTAAACCTCTTATACCCAGGAACATACACCAGAGTCACCTGTGGAGGTTTATAAGCATATCAACTTCCAGGCCTGGTAAGACTATAGTGGGGTCTGAACCAAGTACACCTAAGGAGCGCTACATTTCCTCCTATATACTCATGTTAGGTCATTTGATTCTTTTTTAATGGTATCCAACCAATTCTTCTTTCATATCGTGGAAGGACTTCCTCATCTCTTGGAGCTCAACGTCTCTTTTCTTTTGCATCTCATAGAGTTTTGTTGCCATAAATATTCTAATTTCATCTTCTGGCCTTTTGGTAATATTCTCTAATTTTTCCCTACTTGGAGACAAGTTACAGTGTTTGCTTGCTGGAGATGCATTAGTTAATTCTCTCATCCTTGAGGCTCCTCTCTGATTTTTAGTCATTTGGTAATGTATTCACTTTTGGCTCGTTTGTTGGCGAAGGATTCTGTAACTGTGAGCTCCTGTATTTCCCTTTGCTGGGAAATAATTCGGTGCTATTTTCTCCCTTCTGCTATGTCCTCCAGTGTGGTAATCGCAGGAGGAGTTTCGAAATCAGATTTCGGAAGGGGAGTTTCACTCTTTTTACAACCATTACAGTGAGGGGCAAAGCATTCTCTAAATCTCACAATGTTCAGATGTTTCGCTCCGATGCACCTGGACTTCTCTAGGCAGTGGGTGAGGGGTGAGCAGTAAACTAAGAAAGTAAGGTAAAAGGAAAAGAAAGTAGGAAACAGAAATAGGAAGAAGAAGCAAAGAAAAAAGAAGGAAAGAACTGGAACAAAAAGAGCAGAAACACATTGCAGACAATAAAATTGAGTTAAAAAATGGAAAAGAGCAGCAGAGGCAGAGATGGAGATGCCTGCAAGGATTCTCTCCTAGGGGAGGGAAGAAGAGACAAATTAGCAAGAGAAAGGCAGAAGGGGGGCAGAAAGCTGTTTTTTTAAAAGAGGAAAAAAGTTAGAAGGGACAGAAAAGAACAAGAGGGAGAGAGAGACTTTGCCTATCTGACTGGCACTGGGGTTTGGAAGGGAGGGACCCTGGTTGGGGGGGCTTCACAGCCGTGAAGCTGAACCCAGGAAGGGCAGCAGAGGCAGAGATCCAGGACCTCTATTTTAGTAAGCATTCTTTTCATTGCAAGTGATAAAACCTCACCTTAACATAAAGAGTGGATTTATCAACTCACGTAACTCAGTGTTCGAATTTTCCAGCTTCAGGCAAGGTTAGATCCGGGAGCCCACATGTTTGTGTCAGGCCACCTTTTATTTTCCATATCTTGAGTCTGCTCCCCTCTGGGTGTTCGTACATGGGCTTTTCCATATGTCAGGAAAGAGGTAGCCCTCAAGTCTCACCCCTTACCTTGTTACCTAAAAGATCCTGCTTTCTAGGGTTTAACTAACAAATCTCAAGGGAGACTCTGATTTGTCCTCTTGGGTCAGGAGTGCATGTCTGAACCAGTTAGTGTGATTAGGGAGATGAGAAATCGGGGCTGCCCATGTGCAGTGTGTATGTGCATTCGTGTGTGTGCATGCACAGGCACGGGAATGCCTATGAATGTGGTGCCCAGAACTCTGTGATTAAGTCCCACCAAGACTTCATGGAAATGGGGGACGAATGGGCAGAAAGGGTAATATTTGTCCCCAATTCGATGTTCTTCATTCTCACCCAGCTATTTTCCATGAAGGTCTCGCTTTGTGCCAAGCACGCTAGCCTGTCTTGAGAGAGAAGGCTCTCTTTTGTCTTCTAAGACAGCCTAATGAAAGGGCAAGCAGTCCAGCTTGGAGGTCAGATCACCTGGGCTTGAGTTACAGCACTGTCACTGAGTTACTCTGCGACCCAGGGCCAGCCCCATAGGCCTCAGTTCCCATCTGTATAATGGTGGGCTAGGCTAGAAGGCCCTTCAGTTTGACCCTTCATGGGCACAGTGCGCTGAGCAGAGATCTGCAAGCCTGCTTGCCAGAATTGCCTGGGTGGGGACAGGGGCCTTTCAAATAGAAATTCTGAGCCAGCTCTGTGATGCAGTAATGGTGCTGCTCAAGAGCAGCCAGACCCCATGTAGTGACTGTGGTTCTAATCCTGGGCCTCGTGAGCTTGAGAACATGCCAACGTGCGTAGGGGTGCTCAAGAGCCTGTGGGCCCGAGACTGGAGGACAAGGACTGTGCATGACCAGACCCTGCAGGGGGTGCTTATCTCTCTCTTTCTCTCACTTCCACACATGTGTTCCATCATCAATAAATAAACGATACAAAATACAGAATTCTTTTTAAAATAATATTTATTTCATTTATTATTATTATTATTTAATTTGATGGGAGAGAGAGAGAGAGAGAAAGTGAGAAAGCAGCCAGGTCCAGGACTTGAACCGTGATCAGCCATGTGGGAGTCCAGCATCTCAACCACTATGCCATCTGCTGGCCCCCAAAATACAGAATTCTAAGCCCACCCACAGACCTGTTGGATCACACTCTCTCAGAGCAGGGCCCAGGAAGCTAGTAATTATTTTTTTTTTGAGGGGGGGGGAGGTTTTTGCTATAGGGTGCATGTGCTCGCCAGACAGAGAGAGACAGAGAGACAGAAAGCGAGAAATCACCCCCCAGGAGGGATGGTCATGCTGCAATCCCTTCTCCTCCATTCTCCTCTTGGGATCTTGGGCACGCACACACGCCGGGCATGAGTTTAAGCTGCCTGGTCTGGATCTCGAACCACGGTCGACTACATGGGAGTCTGGTGACAGCCATTATGCCAACTGCTGGTTGGCATAGTATTTTTGAGAAGAGATTTTGATGTAGCTGGTTTGTACTTGGGAACCAACGCCTAAGGGGTCTGGCTCTTAAAAGGGACATTGAGCTAATTCCTGTTTGAGGCATCCGGGCTGCATCCTCTGCCAGCCTGAAAGTTGGCAGAGCATGCTCAGTGGCTGCTCAGCCCAGACGGGCCCATGGGCCTCCGGATGGCGACTGTCCATCTGGGGCCCCAGACCTGCCAGCTGGAGGGGCGGCGTAGAGCTGGGAGCTCCGCCTGCAGGTGAGCAGGTCTCACTCCGTGCTGGCGTTGGGATGAGATGTGGGAGGAGATGAGGGTGCTGGGTTGTGGTGAGCATCAGGCGGCCCTGGAGCAGGCTGCTTGTGTCTAGTGGGGAGGTGGGAGCAGCATGTGGCCTTGGGCTAGATAGGGCATCCTCTCCGGGGCCTCGGTCTGCCTGCCTGAGAATGGGCATGGGAGGGATGAGATGACTTGTCAGGCCTTCGGGGTCTGGTCTAGTCCTTCGAGAGGGCTCTGCTGGGGAGAGGGATGACACAGGGAGGGCGGTGTTGAAGCAGGTGCCGCTGGAGCAGGCAGAAAGGGCTCAATCGCAGGAGCCAGTGGGCAGCTGGGTCCCCAGCCAATCTGGCAGCGTGGGCACAGGGGAGCAAGGGTTCAGGAGGGAGGATGAGGTGGAGATGCTTCCACCGGACAGCTTAGGAGAAGCTGCCGAACAACCCTGTGGTCCCATTGCTACCCCCTTGAGGATGAGTGGCTAAAAGTACAGACCTTGGAGCTGCTCATTCTGGGTTCAAATCCCAACTCTGCCTCCAGCTGCATGACCTAGGGTAAGTCACTCTATTTCTCTGTGCCCTGGTTTCCTCACCTATGAAATCGGGGCTGGTAATAGCACCTCCCCCAAGGGTGCTATGGGGACTGGAGGGGCTCGCAGGGGTAAAGGGCCCAGAACTCTATGATGGGCAGTTAGTTGTCGTGGCTGGGGTCAGTGTTGGTGCAAGAGCAGCGTGCTCGCATGCTCATGAGCAAAACTGGAGGCCGAGCTGCTGACTGACCAAGTGACTTTGTTGCCTGACTGTCCTGTGCCTCAGTTTCCTCACTTCTGAAAGGAGGAGAACGTAAGATCTTCAGAAGAGTGAGTCTTCGATGGGTTACTCAGACACAGGGCTTAGCACAGTGCCTCGCCCAGGGAAGCCCTAACACAGTACATACGTCACTGACCTGGGCCAAGTACTTCGGTAGTGTTACCAACACACTCTGTTAGCTCCTGGGAGAGGGGACGGAGGTGGGCACTGAGCCCAGCTGTGAGGCAGTGATGTGGGTGAGAGGCAGAGGATTCTTGAGGCCTGGCCAGGAGCCCTGGGGCAGTGGACCTACAGGACCCTGGCCCAGGTGCCACCTCCAGGGGCTCAGTGGAACTCGGTGCATTTTGGTTCAGACATCAGCTTTCCTCATGTTCAGACCTAAGGACTTGCCTTTGGCTATTGAAGCCTCCGTTTCCAAATCTGGGAAGTGTGCCAATGATGTTTACTTTCCCAGGATGCTGGGAAGCTTAAAAGAGGGCAGAGAAGAGAGTGAGCGTGCTACACAAGTGGAAGAGGCTGGTGGCTGGCATGCCAGCAGAGACTTGAGTTCACTTCTCGGTTCTGTCATTTACTGACTGGGCAACCCCAAGACAAGTTCCTTAACCTCTCTGAGCCCGTCTCCTCATCTGTGCCAAGACATGGGTTATTTGTATGGCTCACGGGTCATTACGGTAAGGCTAGACTTACGATCACAAGGCCAAGTGTGTGGCACACAGGACAGGGTGGCCAGTGGGGACTGAGCCACCTATAAAAGGGCTGGGACATCAGTATGGGAGGAAGCACAGCGCTCTCTTCTCCTTCCTCCCCTCCTGCCTGAACTCTTTCCTCTTCCCTGGGCCTCTAATCTCATCTCTGTGTCTCCATTCACTACCTCTGCTTTCCCTGCTCTGGCTTCCCTCGTAGTTCACGATTAGACTTTATCACTTGTGTCTTACGGACACAGATATGACGTGCTGGCGTCTTTGCATATTTCTTTCTGCCAGCTGGCTTCAGCCCCTATGCAATTGCAAGCTGGATTCTATCGCGGTGTCAGGTGCACAGATGCTGGGGCCTGCCCCTGTGCAGCCCTGTAGACCTGCAGCTTCACGGGAGGGATGCTCTTCCTTTGATTTGTACTTCCTGCCTCCTTACTCCCTGTGCTAGGCCCCGTCTTCCCTCTTTTCCTGTGATGTTTAAGATTCTAATTAAGTGGAAAAGGCTTTTATTCCTTACCATTCTCCAGTTATGAATAAGTATACTGGCTTATAAATGGAAATGGCTTTTCTATTTAAATTCTGGATTTTTTTGTTTTTGTTTTTGTTTTAAAAAAACAAGGTAGGAAACCAGGACTCTTGGGTCATTTGCAAGTTATTAATTTCAAGCAGATCTCTTAGCTAGCTTATTAATGCTGAGGCCATTGCAGCAGAGTTAAATGGCGGGGATACTAATTACTTTATGTATGGAGGGCTCTTATGTATGGGGAAGCGGCTTGTTTCCACATCGGTGGGTGGTCTAGGTGGGAAAACATGATTCCTCGTCTGGGAGGTGCGGGAGGAATGGTCCTGGAGACGCTGAGTCCCCAGAACAGCTATTGGGAGCCTTTCCTGGGACTACACGATTCTGGGACAAGGTGTCCGAACACACATGGTGCCTGGGCCAGGGGTCTCAAAGCCGGACACAGATGGTACAGGAGGCAATTTTTCCCTGCATGGGCCTTTGACCTTCATCCCCACTGAAGACAGGCCAAGGGGAGTTGGGGTGACATGGTGGCAGGAGACACTTGGCTCAGTCGGCCTTTCTCAAAACCTCAGTCATTTCGACTGTTTGGGCCATATCGACATACTGCCTATTCTATTATTTACTTACTATTTTTATTTCCATTGACTCACTTTTAAAAAACTGAAATTTCGTTTAAAGGGAAACTTTATATCACCGCCGTAAATGTGAAACCAGCATCCCTAGTCATAAATTCAAAACAACATAAAAATGAATACATGACTATTAAAATAAAAAATGTCATTCGTGCACCACCTGAAAGGACTCCCACACGGGCAGCGGTGCGTTTACCACACAGTGGGAAACCTGGGCCAGGGCGAAGCCGGGACTTCCCAACCTTCCTGTGGGCAGCCCTGGGCAGGGCAGGAGGGGTCAGGAAAGAGGTAAGGGAAAAGGACATGGGTAGGTGGCCACGCCAAGAACCAGGGCTCTCTGGTGGCCCCGAACAGATGCAGCTGAGACTTAGGAGGCTGCAGAGAAAAAGGGAGCTCCGTGGAATTTCTGCAGGTTCTGAACGTTCAGGGAACCATATGTAAGTGACGTGCACATTCCACTCCAGTGTCTGGGCTCTTGGGCCAACTCCTCAGGCGTGGTTGCTGTGGGTCCTGTTCCCACCTGGTCCCTAGGTCCCAGAGAGTCACGGCAAGGGTGAGAGGACTGTCTGGAGAGCGCTGGTCTGGGATCAGGATGGAGGCAGGCAGGCTCTGCTGCCACATTGCTGTGTGACCTCGGACGGGTCACCAGGCCTGGTGGCCTCTGGGTCTCTCTGGCCTTCTGTTTCTTTGTCTAGACAGAGGATTGAACAAGATGTACCTGAAGAACTTGTGATGGTTAATTGTACATGTCAAATTGGCTGGGCCATGGTGCTCAGCTATAAGGTCAAATACTATTCTGGATGTTTCTGGGAGGCTGGAAGAGATGAACGTTTCCATCAGTGCACTCTGGGTAAATCAGATTGCCTTCTGTATGGTGGGTGGGCCACACCTAATCAGCTGAAGACCTGAATAGAATGAAGGACTAATCTCTGTTGAGCAAGGGGACGTTCTGGAGCAGGTGACCTTCAGACCTGCCCTGGAGCACTGGCTCTCTTCTGGATTTCCAGCCTATTGGCTCACCCTACAGACTTTTTCCAGACTCCGTAATGCTGTGAGCCATTGTCTTCTATCTCTCATTCTCCATCTAAGTCTCTGTCTCTTTCTCATGCACACGCAGCCTTTGGTTCTGTCTGTCTGGAGAACCCTGATGAATGCAGACTTCCTTTAGCCATGGACTGTCTTGGGCATCAGGCAGAGCAGACTGATGCTCAAGGAGAGGATGGGAGCTGGCCTTCATTTCCCTCAGCTTTTCTGCTGCCGTAGCAGAGGTTTATAGGAACACTCAGCTCGGAATGGCTTCAGCCCCAAGGGGATTTACTAGTGTGTGTCTCTGGGAAGCCAGTGGTGAGTCCGCCTCCAGGGCTGCTACGACTTGGCGCTCCACAGTGTCATCAGTGGCCTGATTTCCCATCTCTCCCTGTTCTCTATTCCGGCTTCCCTCATGGTGGCAAAAGGGCTGCACAGTCCTAGTTATACCTTCTGGTCTAGAAGGAGAGAAGTGTCTGTTTCTATTTTTTTTTTTTTTTTTTGCTATAGGGCGCGTGCGCTCGCCAGACAGAGAGAGACAGAGAGACAGAAAGCGAAAAATCACCCCCCAGGGGGAATGGCCATGCTGCAATCCCCTCTCCTCCAGTCTCCTCTTGGGATCTTGGGCACGCACGCACACGCGCCTGGTGTGAGTTTAAGCCACCGGGTCTGGGATGCGAACCATGGTCGACTACATGGGAGTCCAGCAACATAGCCATTATGCTAACTGCTGGTCCCAAGAGGTGTCTGTTTCTGAGAATTCCAGTACAAGTCCTTAACCCTGAAATGGGCAGGGGCCACCTCAGAGCCAATAAACTGTGGCCAGAGAAATGACACCAGTCAACTCAGACCTGGTTTATCTATACCAGGCACTGTAGCAAGGGGCATGGGATGACCTTGTGACTGGGGTTTGGGGCTGGAGTGCCTCCCTAAAACAGGGAGGCTATTATGCAGTAGATGTGGGTGTCTTGGGGCTCATACAACTGCTGAGCTCAGAGGCTCAGCCCTGGTGTTCTGTGGTCACCCCCTTCCTTCTCATTCCTTCCACTTCTTCCTCCCCTCATTTTCCCTTCTCCTTTCACTTTCCTCTCTCCTCGGTGGTCACACACTGCAGCTCCAGCCTGGCCAGCTGCCCAGCAGCCCTACCGGGACTCTGACATGCCTGCATTATTTGCCCTTCCAGCATCCGTTTCCCCTCTTCCACTGGTAACAGAACCCCCTTCCTCTGGGAGAACAGCCCCATCCACTCAGTGCAGTCGTGGGGGCTCTGCACCCCTCCCTGTTTACACAAGTGGCCATGAGTTCCAGGTCGGGCCAAAAAAGTTCTTCTTCTTCTTCTTTTTAAAAATTTATTTATTATTTCTTGGGACCAGCAGTTGGCGTAATGGCTATGTCGCTGGACTCCCATGTAGTTGACTGCAGTTCGAGTCCCGGACCCGGTGGCTTAAACTCACGCCAGGCAAGTGTGTGTGCGTGCTCAAGATCTGGAGAGAAGAACGGAGGAGAAGGGATTGCGGCGTGGCCATCACCCTGAGGGGTGATTTCTCGCTTTCTGTCTCTCTGTCTCTCTCTGTCTTTCTGGTGAGCGCACGCTCCCTATAGCAAAAACCTTTCCAGAAAAAAAAAAAAAAAAGAAATTTCTCAGCTTATAAGGTGCTAGACTCCCACATGGCTGACCATGGTTCAAGTCCTGGACCTGGCAGCTTGCTTTCTTACTTTTCTTCCTTCTCTCTCTCTCTCTCTCTCCCCTCTCTTTATCTCTCTCTTGTGAGCACACATGCCCTATAGAACATTTTAAAAAATAATAATAATAAACAAAATAAAATAAATAATTTCTTAAAAAATGTTCTCATCCCAAATCTTTTGTTTGTTTTTACTTTTTATTATGAAAAAACTTCCAAACGGACACAATAGGAAAGACACGATAACTACCAGGTTCCCCCCCCCCCCCCCCCCAGATCTAACAGTTAGTACCCCATGGCCCATTGATCCTGTTTTGTTTGTAGCCTACCCACTTTCCCCGCTGTACTAGTGTGATGCAAAACCAGACATCCTGAAGTTTAATCTGCAGGTATTTCACATCATCTCTAAAAGATAAAAACTCTTCCTCCAAACATGATCACAATATTATTATCACACCTAAGAAATAAACTATGTTCCCTTAATATCATCCAACATCTAGTCAGCTTTCAAATTTCCTCCGTTGGCCCATTTTTTCTTTTCAACGGCAACATTTCAGTTTATTTTTATTGAGTTTTTACTTGACACACTGTGCGTTCTTATTCCTCTCGAAGCAGGTAGCATTTTTATTTATTTATTTTTTTAGAGGCTTTTTGCTATAGGGCGTGCGCGCTCACCAGAAAGACAGAGAGAGGCAGAGAGACAGAAAGTGAGAAATCACCCCTCAGGGGGAATGGCCATGCCGCAATCTCTTCTGCTCCATTCTCCTCTCGGGATCTTGGACACGCACGCACACGGGCCTGGCATGAGTTTAAGCCACCGGGTCCGGGACTCGAACCATGGTCAACTACATGGGAGTCTAGCGACATAACCATTACGCCAAGTGCTGGTTTCAAGGCAGGTAGCATCTTAATTCAACTAAATATTCTTTTCTTCTTGATTATGATCTCTGCCCTATTTATTCTGTTTTGTTCAAGAACACATTTATTTTGTATTCTTTGAGAATGCACATACTATTTAGGTTAAAATCTTAATCATTTGTGTCATTACTCCCTCCTCTTATTAGTTTCTCTCTCTCTTTTTTAATTGCCAGAGGTGCATGTGTTCACCAGAGAGAAAGAGAGAGAGAGAGGGGAGCGATCATGCTACAATCTTTTTTCCTCCATTTATCTATCCCATTAGGATTTAGAGCATGCACACATACCCGCCCAGAGTCTGTCTTTCTTTCTTTTAAAATAATTATTTAATTTTATCTATTATTATTATTTTTAAAGAATTATTTTATTTAGCTTTATTTATTTATTTACTTATTTCAATTTGACCAGAGAGGGACAGAATGAGAGCGCAAGAGAGAAAGTGAGCAAGCAAGCCACCAGGTCCAGGACTTGAACTGTGGTCAGCTATGTGGGAGTCCAGTGCTCTTAACCACCATGCCCCCTGCCAGCCCCTATTATTATTTTAAAAATTCGCTATATGGCACATGTGCTCACCAGAGAGAGAGAAGGGGCAGTGAGGCAAACTGCCAGGTCTGGGACTTGAACTGTGGTCAGTCACATGGGAGTCCACTCCTTAACCAGCATGCCACCTGTTTGCCCCAGAGTGTTTTTCAAGCCACTGGGACTGGGATTTGAACTGCAGTTGGCCATGTGGCATGCTTAATCACTGTGCTACAGGGCTGGCCCTGATTATTTTCTTTCTGATTATTCCTTACCTCCACATGCTGGGAGAACCTTCTTTGGAGTTCGGCTCTGCATTGCCACTTTAATGTCCTGTGGTAGTTGTCTGCTGTATTCCCTCCTATGCAACCCTTGGTTGTACATTAACAGTTTTTCTGGATAGAATGACATTTTTAATTTGTTGATGTGTCTCTGAAATCTTACTTAATCTGTAGGATAACTCTCTCTCTGTCCTTGGAGTTGATGTGGTGAATAAACTGAGTTTCCTGGAGTTTGTGGATTGCATCTTCAATGTGTCATTGAACATGCTCTCCTACCCCTTGCTTCTGCAAAATGGCAGTTAGACCCAGAGGCGTGGCCAGTCAGGTTTATTTCTCAGCAGGAATGCAGTAAAGGTAAAGGTATCATCAGGTGACCCACAACAGCACACTCTCCTGTTGAGAGTTCCACCACCACTGCCCATCACTGCCTCTACACAGTCGCTCATTGGGACTCGAATAATGGTGTGTTCTAATCCAAGGGTCCTTAATGACTGGAGATCATTTTGGCTGTTTCAACTGGGGAGAGCATACAGGCATCTGGTGGGGAGAGGCCAGGGAAGCTGTTTAAACATCCTCTGATGCACGCGACTGCCCTAATCTAACACTCCTGCTTCATGCAAGATTGAATCGTGGGTCCCAATTCTTCATTTCTCTGTTGTAAAGCATATATCTGCACAGGCTGGGCCTCAGGGGTGAGCACAAAGTACTTCCTCATCTGTTGACTTTGGGCTTGTTGGGGCCAATAGGATGATAGCAGACCCTATGTAAGCAAGTGCTTGAACTGTCTCCTTCCTGTGCTTACTTATTGAAAATGTAAACACACACACAGACAGAGCTAAATGTACAGGTAAGCGGCAGCATATTCTACACATTTTTCCTACCTTTTCACGTAACGATATACTCTTAATAATACAGACGCATCGCATAACAGTCTATAGAGATCCTCCTTCCTCCTTTTTCCGGCTGCATACTCCATCACGTGGCTGTGTCACTGGTCACTCAACCACTCCTCTATTGATGATACCGAGGTTGTTTCTAGTCTTGGTCACGAATAAACTTGTATGAATATCATATTTTTGCCCGTGTGTCTTCATTACTGTGGATCTTTTCTTTTGTTTTAAGATTTATTATATTTATTATTATTATTATTATTTTCCAGTTTGATCAGAGAGAGACAGACAGAGAGAGAGGGAAAGTGAGAAAGTGAGCCACCAGGTCTGGGACTTGAACTGCAGTCAGGCATGTGGGAGTCCAGGGTCTTTAACCACCACGCCACCTGCTGGCCACGCTGTGGATATTTTCTTGGCTACTTTCTTCTTACCATTCAGGATTCAGCTCAAATAAATGTTGCCTCCTTAGACTGGTCCTCGTTGATTGCACTGGTCAAAATGGCTCCTCTGTTCCCAGGTCACTATTGAACCCACCCATTATTTTGTACTATTTTTTGGTGTGTCTCACTCTGGTTATGTGTTTATTGTCCCTCCTTGCCATAATGTGAACTGCTAGAAGGTGGGACTTTTTTTCAGTTCCCCCGTAACTCCAGAGCTTGGCATAGTACTTGGGTGAGGCCAGAAGCAGTTCCAAGAATGCGAGACTCTGGGCAGTCCTGGATATACTTGGGTGACCTGGTCACCCTATCACAGAAGGTGTTCATTAAACAGTCATTGAACACAAACTGGGGGAGCTATGTCTAGGACCTACACAGGACCTAACTAAATGTATTTTAATTAGATTATTTCTACAAACCAAGGCACTTCATATAAAAGTTCCTGCTTTCGGGAAAAAAACAGGTGCTCTCGTAGCATGAGGCCTAGGTTTCCCTGACCATCTGCTGGAGCTGTTTTGGCCACCACATGGGTGGGCCTGTGCTGCTGGCCCCAGTCGGCTCCCTCCGTGCACACGCTGCTCACCTGTTGAGCAGGTGGAAAGTGTTGCTTTTTTTTTTTTTTTTTTTTTTTTTTTTTTTTTTTTTGTGGTCTGATGGTCTAATGGTCAGCTGCACAAACCTTTGAACCAGGCAATTTGGATTCAGGTTGGGGAAGGGATGCCTACTAGTTCTGCAGCCTTGCCTGGTTCCCCAAGCTCTCTGGGCTTTAGTTTCCTCGACTTCACCTTTCATTCTTCTCCGCAGGGTTAAGGCATTGTCTCTGGACAGCCCTGTTAGAATAAGAACATCAGTAACCCATCATCCCCCCTTACCTGACCCTCACCTCTGTGGGAGAGCCAGGCTCTGTGGGGCCTGGTGTCCCTCCTTCCCGGTTAGGTTGTGGGGACACTGAGTTCAGGGCCTTGTTCAGCCAAGGGTGGGGGTTTCTGGGTAGGACTCAGTGTGCGCCAAGCTCATGGGGGATAGAGCCCCAGTGTGAGGGCTACCACAGTGGTCACCCCAGGAAGTAGGTGCCTAGGTGCTGGATCTGGAGACTGGGGTAGGGAAAAGAGAGTCCTGAGGGGAAAAGCTCCCAGGGCAGAAAATGGGGAGCAAAGAGGGTCTTATTGTTCCAGGCTCTGATCCCTCTAAAATGCAGATCCCTGGGAGGGCCAGGCATGGCTGTGTGCAGTTTCTCGTGCTGTAGTGAAAAGTGATGGGGCCCTGGCAACCTGAATCTGGGACTTCCACTTGCACCATGGGTTTCCCCCTCATCCCCAGGGACCACCTGCATGTCTCAGCTGGAGGCAGACCTCAGGGGTCTGACCCCCCACCCCCCACTATGCGGGAAAGCGTTGGCCTGTCTGCTGGCTCTGGTGGGGCTGAATGTGCCATCCTGGGGTCAAGTCTCCCTTTTGGAGTGTCCTCCTCCTTTCCAAGTTAAGCTGTCCTCACCTCTAGGAAGTCTTCCTGAATGCTCCATCCCCATCCCAGAGAATATATCCACTGTGTGTTCTCCCCACCAGAGAACGGATTAGTCTCTGACTGCAGGGCGTATCTGTTTCTCCTGTGGAGCCCAGGGACTGTGACTTGCTTGTTCACTGCGTCCACTTCCCTTCCACCTGGGGCTTTTCCCAATACCTATACATTGAAGATGCAAAAAAATGTGTGTGAATGAATGGAAGAAGGCATGATTCTATGCTGCATAATTTATCTAGGGCTGTAGGGAAGGGGAGAGGGGTCAGGAATGATAGAGGCTGAGCTCAGGGAGGAAAGGGCTGTCTCCAGCCTGGATGTGACCTTGCTTCACAAAGCCCACCTCTGCGTGGCCTTGCCAAGTTCCCTTCTGTTTGCATCTTTTGCAATTCACAACAGGGGTGGGGATGTCCCCAGCAGGGATGATGATGGGGTGGGTCAGACAGTCCTGCAGAAAACAGAGCCAAGGGGAGGACAGCTGGAGCTGCCACCTACATCACACTGGCTGGCACCAGCTGAAACACGCAGCTTCCCCTGTGTGTGGATGGAGCGTGTGTCTCTGCCACTCACTGGAATGGGGAACCCGGGGCAGAGCGTGGCGGAAGTGATTGGGAGTAGTGATCATCTCAGCCTAGATCTTCCTACCCAGAGGCCGGGGCTTGGGCTTCCTCTCTGGAGGGTGGCCTGGTCTGTAAGTAGCCCACGGGGTGGTACTGGATTGGTGGAAGAAGAGAGGAGTGTGTGTGCATGTGTGTGTGTGCATGTTGTCTTATCCCATCATGGATAATTCAGGACCCAATCCTGACGCCCCTCGTGGGCAGACAGGTCTGTCAGGGCTTGACTTCCTTGTCCCTTTTCCTGGTCTCTCTGGGGGGTAGAGGAGGCGGGGTAGAGAGCTGTGGGCAACTGGCAACCTTCAGCCTGCCTGGTAAGGAGGGCAGCAGGCCCAGGCACCTTACCCAGTAAAGATACTTGGAGGAGGGGGTTAGGCAGGCAGGAGGGGACTTGGGTTCCCTTTGGGTAAGGGGTCTACACTAAGGACATCTCCTGGGGCCTAACCCAGCTGGCTTACACGGCACATGCAAACATTTTCCTGGTGGAGGTTGTCCTTGAGCAGGTTGGGACCCCCAGCTGTGCCGCTGCAGGCCCTGCCCAGTCCTGCAGCTGTCAGCCACTGGCTGTATGAGGGGAAATATTGCGGCCTTTTCTCCTTTCTTTTTCCCCTTTCTCACCATTGAATTGAAAAAGGGAGGTCATAAATGTGGCAGGTTCATTAACTAGAAAATACACTCCAAACCACACAAATGAAATTCAACCGACTGGCAAAATAACATTTTTTATTGCTTTGCTCTTCATGGGTGAAAGAGAGGTCTTTGTCTCTGTCTTTGTGTGGCTCTGAGTGTTCCCATCATGGGCATTGCTGGCAGCCCTGCTTGGGCTTGCGCTTGGGCTTGGCCTGACCAACTGTGGTTCAGGAAGGTCCCTGCTGGGGCAGGTCAGCTCTGCAGGATTCACCTTTGGCTGCACAGGAGAGTGGGAAGCTGAGGCCCAGGGAGTTTCAGCCCCTCACTCAAGGTCACACTAGGACTTTGAGTGTACATGCTTTTTGAGGATCTTGCAAAAAATATCTGAGACCTTAAAATATCTATTGGCTACAAAATGAGAAAAGAAAACTGTGAAATCGAAATTAATAAATGTTAAATGTCTACAAAATGTAACATTAGGTCAACTGCATTAATTACTACATTTGGTATTCATAAACGTGTCATTATGCGGGAAAGCAATTTGTCAGCTACGTTTCTTACTCGGTAGGAATTCCTGAGTAGGCAAGCGAATGGGTGAGAAGGCATACCCCACTGCCGATTAAATCAGTCCCTCGTAGCCAAGGAATTCCAAGTGCGAAATTATAAAAAGTCGTTTCAAAACTTGTTGGCAACGATGCTCTATTTAACGTGGGCCCTTTGTACACATTGTCTGCTCTGCTGCGGGAGAAAGCTCTAAAAGTCCTTTTGACTTGGAGCCAGAGGCCTGAGCTTTGGACCCTTCTCCCACATTTAAGGGACGTGTGACCTTGGGCAAGGCACTTGACCTCTCTGATTCTCAGCTTTCTCGTTCTCAGAGCAGGGATGGGCTGTAGCCACCCCATGGAGTGCCCACCGGGGCGGGCTACCTGGCAGTCATCCCCTGGGGCCTGGACCGTCTCCAGAAGCATCACACCTGCTCACCCAGGAGGGATGTAGTTAAGTCTGCTGTTTGTCACAGAAATCTCTACACCTGGAGAGAAAGTGCCTGTACCTTCCAGAGGCTGCGGAGGGAGGGGCTGGCCTGGTGCCGGAAGCAACAAATATCACTCATGGGGACCCCTCCCCGCCCAGGGGCCCAGGAAAACCCAGGCTTAAGGTAGCATCTGTTGCTGGCTGGTAACTGACCCAGCTCTGGCTCCCTGTGGTCCCCATGCCCCCCCTCAATCCCTCCCTACTCTGACCAGAGAGCCCTGGGGGCCCAGAGTCCCCGAGTGTTTCCGCAGTCTCCTGATTGGGCTCTCTGTGGGGCTGGGGGCTGGGCACCTAGCATACCTTTCCCGGGTAAGGGGTTGCAGTGAGCAGTGATGCCTTTCCAGCCTTTGACCAGCTGACTCTGGAGAGTGTTCTGGACAATGCTGAGTCAAACAATTAGGGAGGGAATGAATTTGAGGAAATGTGTGACCCTCTTTCCTCCCTCTCTACCCCATTCTGAAATGAATTCAAAGACGAAATCCAATGAATATTGATATTTCTCAAGCATTTACAAGGGGCCAGCCACCATCGAGCACTGGACATGAATTATCTTATTTGATCCTCACCACAGCCCTGTGAGGATAGGTACTGTTTAGTATTCCCATTTTATAGATAGAGAAGCTGAGGCTCAGGTGAGGAACCTCAGGCCAAGCCACTAGAGTGGGAAAGTGGGGATCTGAAGGCTAATCAGGGCCTCTGGAGTGAACTAGGTGGTGCTGCCTTTGCTGACACTTTGGTCTTCAATGCCTCAGACTCAAGGTTCCTCCCGGGCTCCATCCTTGAGACAGCCGTCCTTTCCCTCTGGGTCCCTGCTTCTGGACTGGGACTGGGACTGGGCCAGCTGCCCTCCCCTTGGCCCAGTTTCCTGCGGGACTCTCTGACTCCTGAAGCTTCTACGCCAGGTCCTGGTACGGGATAGTGTGCCGACCAGTTCAGCTCTCCCTAGCAGGGATGAGGAGAGATGAGAAGCCTGGTGCCTGTGGGTTAAGGCCAAGTGCAGAGGCTCCAGGGGAGGCCCATTGGGTTAATGAAAAATCTGCCCCAGCAAATGCTGGCAGTGACATTACCCCCATTGTTTCTTGCCTGGGTCCCTGACCTTGCTCTATTGACTGGATTCAGCATCATCGATTGGCCAGGGCCCCCGTAAGAGCCAGAGGCAGGCAAATTGATGTTTCAGGTCCTGGTGGGCCATTACCATCCAACAGTCAGGCAAAGAGAGTGACTTGGGCTTGGAACAACTTGGGGTTCCAGCTGTAGTCCTGGATGACATTTTAGACCCTCATCTGCAGAAGAAAAGGGGATGCTCTCCTAGGAGATCATATGACAGGGGTCTTATTTCCATGGCTCCCTCTCTGTCCCTCTGCAAGGAGCACTTGGGTGGGTTCTCAGGATACAGGCTCCGCTACCTATTGGCCTATCTGATCAGACCTTCTTTCTAGATCTTTCTCACTTGCTCAAACATGGATAGCTCCCAGCTACCACCCTCGCTCACTCTTCCACCCCTTCTCAGGAAGAAGATTTCCATATCTAACTCTGAACAGCCTCCTGAGTTCCAAGCTCCAAAGCCTTCTGCCCTTTGGGCATGCCCTCATGGAGAAGCCCAGGGCCCTCATACTCAACAAAGCTGATGGGCTTCACTGTCTTCCTTCTGCCACCTCCCCACCCCACCCCACGGTTTGCCCTGCCCCAAGTTGCCCCATTCCAGTGAAAGGTGGAGACACAGGCTTCATCAACACGCAGGGGAAGCCATGCGTTTCAGATGGTGTCAGTCAGTGAAGGGGGCTGGGGTGGAAGTGACTGGGGTGTGCATCTCCTAGTCGGGGAGCCCTTGCTGAGGGAGGGACATTTGATCTGAGAGCTGAAAGATGAGACAGAACTGGCTTCGCAGGGGGTTGGAGGAGGAAATAGCAGGCGCAGGGATCTGTAGGGCCCAGACGGGGAAGCCACAGGCTGGCTAGGCTGGCGGCTGGCATGTTTGGGAAACCTGCGGCTGTGGAGGGAGGGTGGCGGGTGAGGGGGAATGTCGTATGTAGTGAAGCCAGAGAAGTCAGGAGGGTAAAGTCTGATTTTTTTCTAGATGCAGTGGGAGGCATTGGAGGCAAAAAGTAACATCATCTGACTTTTTTTTTAGGGTTTTGCAATAGGTTACATGCGCTCTCTGGAGAGAGTCAGGGAGGCATAAAGTGAGAAATCACCCCCCGGGGAGATGGCCACTCAACAATCCCTTCCCTTCCATTCTCCTCTCAGGATTTTGGACACACACACACACACACACACACACCACATACCTGGTGTGATTTTCAAGCCATAAAATCTGGGACCTGAACCATGGTCAAACCATGTGGGAGTCCAGTGCCCTAACCACCATGCCATCTGCTGGTCCCCTAACTTATATTTTAAAAGGATCCCTCTGGCTTTTGGTGAGTTGGGGAGCTGGAAGCATTTAAGGAGTTGACTTAGAGGACTGTAGAGACAAGGAGATATTAGGAAGCAATCAGGACTGGGATATATTTTTGAATAGAGCCAACAAGACTTGCCAATTGGATTCAGGGGGTGAGACCAAGAGAGGGGTACAGAGCGATGTCTGGACTTTGGCTTGACCGACGGAGGTGGGGTAAAAAGAGAAAGGCACAGGTGTGGCGGAGAATTGAAATTTCTGTTCTAAATTCCCATCTCACTAAAATTTGTATGTAGGAAACTAGATGTCTGTGTCTGGAACTCAAGAGAACTTCTGGGCTGGAGATGCAAGCACTGGTTATTAATGCCAGTCCAACCTCTTGTTTTTTGGAGAGGTTTTTGCTATAGGGCACAAGGGCACATGCACTTGCCAGAAAGACAGAGAGAGAGAGACAGAGAGACAGAAAGCAAGAAATCACTCTCTAGGGGGAAATGGCCACACCGCAATCCCTTCTCCTCCATTCTCCTCTTGGGATCTTGGGCACGCATGCACACATGCCTGGCATGAGTTTAAGCCAAAAGGTCCAGGACTTGAACCGTGGTCGACTACATGGGAGTCCAGCGACATAGCCATAATTTTAACTGCTGGTCCCTCCAACCTCTTGTTTCTGCGTTCACACTTCGTCACTCACTTTTCTGCTTCCCATTGGCCTGTCAGCTCCCTGAGGGTAGAACTGGGTCTTATTATGTATTTATAATTTAAAAAATTTAATTTATTTCTTCTGAGGGAGAGAGAGGGAGCAAGTGAGCACCCTGGCTGGTTCTGGACATGACGATCCACCTCCACCTTCAGCCAACACCACTTGCACACTCAGGGAGGTCTACAGACTTGAACCGGGAACCTTCCCAGGTTGATTGCCTCACAGAGCATCGAGTTTTACCACTGTACCACTGTCTGGCCCTGGGTCTTATTATTGTTATAGTGTCTGTGTTTCGGGGCAGAAACACTCAATAACTAGTTGAGAAATGGAAAAAACATAAATATCTATTTCACTTACTCCCTTAAAATGTTTGGTGAACGTAGGGGACCAGCAGGTGACGTGGTGGTTAAGGTGCTGGGCACTCCCACATGGCTGACCACATGTTCGAGTCCTGGACCTGGTAGCTTGCTTTCTCTCTCTCTCTCTCTCTGGTCAAATTAAAATAAATGAATGAATAAATTAAATTAAATAAATCTTTTAAAAAAAATGTTTGGTGAACGCTTACTCTGTGCCTGAATCTATTCCAGGTGCTGGAAATCCAGCCAGGAGATAACATTCCTACAACTTAGGCTTCGCTGTGTGAGGCAGCCAGGTGGAGGTGTCTGGAAGCTCAATGAAGTTACAGTGCTATGAGGTTTTTTTCCATGATTTCTAGGGTCAAGAAGGATCCATTGAGTAGAGAGGTCCAGCACCTCTTTTAGGGAGAAAGAGGAGGAGGGGCAGGCAGGCCCTAAGGGTTTGTTCTGGAATCCCATCCTATCACTGGGGGGAGAGGCTGCAAGTTCAGTTCAGTGGCACAAAGCACCTTAATGATGCTCTGTATAATGACATAATGCCTTAATAGCGCTGTTACCTACAATCACAGAAGGCGTCTCCATGCTACCTTGCCTAAGAGTGCTGGAACGCCTCTGCCCCAGAAAGCTTTTGCCCAATTGCGCTATTTCAGCCTCACCATTTTCCCACTTAGAGGTACGGGGGCATGTGGGCAGGAGCAGCACCCCCAGTTTGGCAATGTTGACTGAGGGGCTAGAGACAGAACCAAGTTCCTCTTCTAAGGCCTTACCTGAGAGAGGCGAGGGCCTGAGGCAGTTCTGCTCATGGCTGTGCTCCTAGTACCCGAGCTGTGGCTCGGCAAGTATTAGGCGCTGGGAACCAGCAGTTAGCGTAATGGCTATGTCACTGGACTCCCACGTAGTTGAGCGCAGTTCGCGTCCCGGACCCGGTGGCTTAGAACTCACGCTGGGCGTGTGTGCGTGCGTGCCCAAGATCCCGAGAGGAGAATGGAGGAGAAGGGATTGCGGCGTGACCATCCCCCCTGGGGGGTGATTTCTCACTTTCTGTCTCTATGTCTCTCTCTGTCTGTCTGGCGAGCGCACGCACCCTATAGCGAAAACCTCTCCAAAAAAAAAAAAAAAAAAGAAAAAAAAGTATTAGGTGCTAAGTCAGTCAGTCCTGAATGAATGAATAAGCAGGGAAACGGCCTCCCTGTAGCCCTGGCTTCTGGACTTGGAGGTTGCGTTTCTGAGGCTGGGTAAATCTTGCCATTGCAAGTTCTGGAGAGTGGTAGTTCTTGTTTTCTCTTTTTCATTGCCTGAGGGCTTGTGTGCCTTCTCCCCGATCTTAGTGTTCCTAAGCTCTGGGAGCTGAGCCCCCGGCAGAGCCAGGCTGCCGAGATGAGCAGCGCTGGAAGGAAATGGAGAGGAGGAGATTCGAGACATTAAGTTTCGGGGCTGGAAGAGCGTCTTGCTACAGACAGGGCACAGAGCAGTGACGAGAAAATACTCAATAGATACTTCATTAATTTGGAAATATTGGGTTGTCAGAAAAGTCATGATGTATTTTTTAATGTTTTTCTATGCAAAAATACCTCATGAATTTTCTGATGACCCAATAAATAGAAGAAGCTTTTAAAACATCTCCACTTTTATTAATGATAATGCTAATACCTTTTTACTGTTTTATGATTAGCATAATCATTAATAAAAAACAATAGCTGCATTTATTGAGCTCTATGTTCCATCATTTGCAAGAATTTATGAATTTTTATTTTAAGTTTATTTATTTCTGAGGGAAAGAGAGGCTCAGCTAGCCTGGCTGCAGGGCTTACGGGCACCTGGTGTGTTCAGGGAGCTCCCAGGACGTGAACCCAGGACCTGCCCTGTGTATGTCTAGCTGTGTTACTGCTGCACCACTGCCTGGTCTCATGGCTTTTTTTTTTTTTTTTTTTTTGAGAGTTTTTTTTTTTCTTTTTTTCTTTTTTTTTTTGCTATAGGGCGCGTACGCTCACCAGACAGACACAGAGAGACAGAGAGACAGAAAGCGAGAAATCACCCCCCCCCCAAGGCAATGGCCACACCGCAATCCCTTCTCCTCCATTCTCCTCTCAGGATCTTAGGCACACACGCACACGCGCCCGGTGTGAGTTTTAAGCCACAGGGTCCGGGACACGAACCGTGGTCAACTACATGGGAGTCCAGTGACATAGCCATTATGCTAACTGCTGGTCCCATCATGGCTTTTTCTTATTTGTATCCCTTTCCCCAAAGAGGCCATGAGGATGGGGTGGGGGAGGCGCTCCAGGTGGCTTGTTGCAAGTCTCTCCCTTTCAGATAATCTGGGCTGCGTGGGAATGTGGGAGGGTGGCCAAGGCAGCTTTTCAATTCTTTGTACTGGGTTGTCGAAAAGTTAAGATGTATTTTTCTGCTTTTCTATGCAAACACACATTATGACTTTTAAAAAAGAATGATTTAATTTGATTTATTTGCTAGTATTTTAACATTTGACTAGAGAGAGATAGAGAGAAGGAAAGTGAGAAAACAAGTTGCCAGTTCCAGGACTTGAACCACGGTCAACCATGTGGGAGTCCAGCATCTCGATCACTACGCTACCTGCCAACTCCCATGTCATGACTTACAAGATGACCTAGTAACTTGACCCTCAGGGTTATTTGATTGGTGTCTGTAGTTTTCACTGAACTTCAAGTCCCAGGAGAGTGTGATCAGTTTCTATTTTTCTCACAGCTGTATCTCAGCTGCTCACATTAATTTGTATTTGTTGAATAAATGAATAAATAAACCAAAGGGTCAGTTTCTGCGGGACCTTTGGCAGGCTGTCTCAGATCCGGTGTAGTGGTTCTAATAGAAAACTGTGATTCAAGATTAAACTTGAGAGGCGGGTCCTAAGAACCTTGGTCTACAGCTGCTTCGCTTCCTGACAACTCATCCTCCTTTTGAAAAATCGATTATGTTCTGATTCTCAATCACTGTAGAAAATCACCTTAACACTTAGGAGCTTACAACAATTCACTATTCACTCTCAACTTTTGTTTTCTTTCTTTCTCTCTTTCTTTCTTTCTCTTTCTTTCTTTCTTCTTCCTTTTTCTTTTCTTCCTTATTCCTTTTGTAGTAGGGAACATGTGCTCGTTGGAGAAAGGCAGTGAGAGAAAGGGAAAGTGAAAAATCATCCCCCGGGGGGATGATCATGCTGCAATCCCTTCTCTTCCATTCTCCCACTTGGGATTTAGGGCATGCACCCACACACAAGTGCCCAGCATGTTTTTCAAGCCACCGGGTCCTGGACTCAAACCGTGCAGTTGGCCATGTGGTTATCTAGCTGCTATGCTGCCTGCTGGCCTTCACTCTCACATTTCTATAGGTGACTAGACATGGCTGGACACACCTCTCTTGGGGTCTTTCATGTAGTTTCAGCAAAATGCCGAGGCTGGAGCTATCTGAGAGTTCAACAAGACTGGACAGCCGAGAAAATTTCTCCCGTGTGCATGTTTGGCACCTCATTTGAGATAGCTGCCCAGAAATCTCTTTGCAGCCTCTATGAGCAAGCTTAGGCTTCTTCACAGCGTGGAGGACAGCTGGACCTCTCACATGAAGACTGGCTTTCCCCAGATCAGGTGTTCCAAGATTCTGGGTAGAAGTGACCCAGCCTTGAAAGTCATGCAGCATCATTTTCATGACATTCTATTGAGAAGCAAGCCACAGCCCCTCCAACAAGAGGAGGGGACCACACAAGGTGGGATGTCAGGAGGCATGGTTCGCTGAGGAGTGGTGGGGCAGGCAGGTCTCTGAGCCAGGAGTTGGGAAAGCCGGGTCCCAGGTTGGCTCTGATGGTTATCCTTGAGCAAATCCCCTGACCTTTCTGGGCCTTTCCAAAGTGCAAATGGGAGAAGGATGGATGATCTCGAAGGTTGCTGGGCACTGATAGACCTGGGCTTGCCCCCCCCCCCCCCATCAAGGCTGGCTCTGTTATCTTGCCTGAGCCTCTGGTGGGCAGAGGGACAGTTGCCTACCTCCAACCCCCAGTGCCCATAGTCCCCAGGAGGATCCGACACACAAGACCTGAGAACAGCTGGGGCTCCAAGTCCTGAGCTTTGGGAAAAGAGCTCACCCTCCCCAGCCATCTCTAGGCATATTATTCATGAGTTCATTACTATTTAATTTAATCACCAAATGTCATCCAAATGCCATTTATTCTGCCTTCTCGCCAGAGATTTACCTATTTACTTTACATTTCAAATGAATTGCTCATTATTCTATCATTCGGGGCTTTATTTTGTAATTCATTTGGCGTGTTCGAATGAGTTGAAAATTATGCCATATTGAGCACAGCTACTCCTGGCCTCCTCTTGGGGGTCCCTTCCTTAAAATGGTCTCCCCTGAGCTTATCTCTTTTGGAGACCAGCCTCAGTCATGCTCCATCTTTTTTATGGGTAATGGTGAGACAGACAAAAAGTTCTCTCCTCCCACCAGTCCTCGCCCTGCTTTCTCAAGTCCCTCACATGTGCACTCCAGAGGTTGAGGCAGGCCCTTATGAAAGCCCAGAGCAGGCCTGCAGGGAACGCACCTGGGGCTGCGCTCTGACTGTGACGCTGAGTTACTAGCATCTGGTCTTCATTCCCTCGGGCAAGTGGCTTAACTTCCCTGAGCCTCCGTTTTCTCACTTGTAAAATGGGGTGGCAAGAGGCATCAGCGCCTATAGGCTGCTGTGAAGATTGAACGGGATGAGGCGTGCCTGCTGTGACCCCAGCACCAGGCACATCATTAACTCCTACATTAGTTATGACCTCATTTAGTCCTGAGCTCCAAGTAGGACTTGACAGCCCACCAGACTCCCTGCCAGGAGCAGGGGACTGGAGTCAGAGGTCATGCGGAACTGAATGCGCAGGCAGTTCTGAGACACCTCCTCCCATGTGCAAGCCCCCAGTGAGGTGGTGGTTGCCCACCTGACCCGTCCCTCAGCCTCAGGCCCTGCTGGGAGGCTCCCAGTCTTGGATTCAACCCCAGCCCTTCTCTAGGTGCTCTCAAGTCTTGTGGAGCCAGTAGCCTCGGAGGGGTCATGGATCTCACACGGATGGCACCTGGGGCTGGAACCAAAGTCTATTTTACAAAACCTCGTTGTACCTTCGGGCAGCTTTCTGGGCTCTGTTGCAAAACCAGGAAGCTCTGAGCAGCTTCCAAGTGGGGCTCCCCTCAGTCACGGAGGAGCCCCTACCCCAAGATCACGACTCTATAGCCTGAGGTGGGGCCTGGGATGATCCCAGGGGGCCCAGAATAACTGCTTGTTGTCCCTTCCTTAAAATGGTTGTGTGTCCTGCTTTGACTCCAAAGCTTCCCAGGCCCCTTGGAGTCTTAAAAAAAATTTATATGCTTTTCTAATTACATGATCAATACCTGCAGAATGAAGGAGACTTGGAAGACAGGCACAGAAAAACCTGCACAGGAGAATCGGTAATCCTACTCCCCAGAGAGCTCTAATGCTGTTGGTGATTTACTCTCGTCTTTTCTCTACGTGCGTGTTTCATATCACGCACTGTCTCACATTGTGCTGTTCTGGACTGCCTTTCCAGTTAGGGGGACAGGGCCCATAAATGTTCTTCCTCTGCAGGAATTACTTTTTCTTTCTTTCTTTCTTTCTTTCTTCCTTTCTTTCTTTCTTTCTTTCTTTCTTTCTTTCTTTCTTTCTTTCTTTCTTTCTTTCTCTCTTTCCTTCCTTCCTTCCTTCCTTCCTTCCTTCCTTCCTTCCTTCCTTCCTTCCTTCTTTCCTTCCTTCCTTCCTTCCTTCCTTCCTTCCTTCCTTCCTTTCCTTTCCTTTCCTTCCTTCCTTCTTTCCTTCCCTCCCTCCCTTCTCTCTCTCTCTCTCTCTCTCTCTCTCTCTCTCTCTCTTCTCTCTCTCTCTCTTTCTTTCTTTTTTAGAGAGAGAAAGTGAGAAAGCAACTCCCAATGGGGTATGGTCAGGCCGTGATCCCTTCTACTCCATTCTCTTCTTGGGATTTCGGGCACACATGCACACATATCCTGCTTGTTTTTCAAGCTGCAGATCTGGAACTCAAACCACAGAGATGGTTATGTGGTTCTAGCTGCGTTAACCATGTCACCAGCTGGCCCTGTATTTGTTCCCCTCTCTTTGACCAAATTCTTAGCCAACATCCTTAGATTTCCCCTATCCTAAAATATACTCTCTGGGCCTTCTCTCCCTTTCAAGCTATTTAGTTTACTGTCAATTTCCTTGTGGGGGGGGGGAGAAATGGAACAAAAAATGACCTTCATGTACCATTCTCCATGTCCACCCCCCTTGTCTTCTTTTAAGTATTCATTTCCCAATCCCAAAGCACCAGCTCTTAGCCGTCCTGGCCTCTGGGATGCGATAATGCCATGAGATAGAAGGAGAACGTGAGCCACGAATGGAACTTCAACTTCGTAGCAGCCACACTGGGAAAGTAAAGGAAATAGGCAAAGTGAAGTTTAATAATATATTTCATTTGAACCAATATATCCGAACTATGACTATTTCAATACGTAACATGTAATCAATATAAAAATGATTAATGGGGTACTTCATATTCTTTTTTTGTACCAAGTTTGAAACCCAGTGTGAATTTTACACTTGGAGCACATCTCAGTTTGGACTGACCACGTTTCAAGTGCTCGAAACCAGGTGTGCCATGACCATGCTGTGGGGCAGCACAGACCTCAAGACTCACCAAGGACCCAGTGGTCAGGCCCGGCCAGCTGCTTTCAGAGAGAGGGTTCCAAGCTTCACTCTGTGTCCAACAGAGCCGCTTCTCGTCTCACCTTCACACTCGGATCTTTACTTCTGGAGGTTCATTCATTCCATCAATAATGCATGACCATTTTTAAATATAAAAAATAGTTCAGATGTGGTGACTTAGATGTTTGAAATAGGGTTTTTGTGAGTGCCTCTTCTCTCAGACCCTTAGAGCCAGCCCATCCTGGCTAGGCAGGGGGATCCCTTTACATTAGGATTAGTTATGGCCAGAGCACAAAGACAAAGGAATAGTCACTGTTGGGATTTTTTTTTTTTAAGAGAGATTTTTGCTATAGGGCATGTGTGCTCACCAGAGAGACAGAGAGAGACAGAGAGACAGAAAGCGAGAAATCACCCCCCCACCCCGGCAGGGGTAATGGCCGCGCTGTAATCCCTTCTCCTCCATTCTCCTCTCGGGGTCTTGGGCACACACGCACATGCGTCTGGTGTGAGTTTAAGTCACTGGGTCCAGGACTCGAACAGTGGTTGAGTACATGGGAGTCCAGTGACATAGCCATTACACCAACTGCTGGTCCCTCTCGTCTTAGAATTTTGGGCACACATGCACACGCCCCTGGCATGAGTTTCAAGCTTCCGGGTCAGGGACAGGAACCTAGTTGGCCATGTGGGAGTCCAGCGACGTAACCATTACACCATCTGCTTATCTCCACTGCTGCGATTTTTTAAGAACCAAGAGGGAATGTCACAGGGAAGCTGGGTTTGGACTTTGTGTGAGAAAAAGAGAAGGGCAGAGGAGACAGGAGAGCCCAACTCTGCCTCCTCCTGCCAGGGGATGAGATGAGGCTGCTTGGGCCAGTTTCAGAGCAGAAAAGGGGCTATTTTGCCAGGTCTTCAGCAGTGGCTCAGAGTTCAGTTTGAATGTTTAGAATGGCTTCCTGCAGTCACCCAGCAGAGCGAGGCCTCTAGCGGGGAGGCTGTCTCTTCGTGGTCAGGAGTTGGGAGGCTGCTTAGTTCTCAGCTCCACACCACCGCTGCTCTGGCCCCGCTGTGGGACCAGGATGCGCTACCAGCAGCCACACCAGCAGAACCAAGGCCCTGAACACTGCCTCTCGACTTCTGGCTGCTGGAACCCCCTGTGAAAGGGACTGTGAGCAACTAACAGACAGCCAAAGTTGTGACGGAGGAGGCTAGAGCATTTAGAAAGGAAGAGGAGGTTTCTTTAGGAAGCCGAAGGAACCCAGACCTCAGAGGACCGGTTTGCTACATAAAAAACAGAAATGGGCATCTGCAGTGGTGTAGGCAGGAGGGCACCATGGCATTACAGTGGAGCCGTATGAGAAGGCCTGGGGTTTGGATCCTGGGCCGACCCGAACACCTTGGGGGCAGAAGGCTGGGAGTAGGACCACAGTGTGGTCAGACCCAGTCAGAGGTCCCCGCCTCTCTATCAAGGAAAAATAACATACCAGAAACGATGCTTGTGTTAGTCTGCTAGGGCTGCTGTGACAGAAAACCACACATTGGGTGCACTGAACAACAGAGAGCTGTTTCTCAAGTTCTGGAGGGTGAAAGGCTGAGCTCCAGGTGCCTGCTGGCTTGGTTCCTGGTGGGGACTCCTTCCTGGTTGGCAGATGGCTGCCTCCTCACTGTGTCTCTAGTATCCCTTCTTACCAGGGCACAAATCCCACCATGAGGGCCCCATCCTTGTGTTTTTACCTATACCTGATTACTCCCAACAGGCATCATCCAAATACACACACTGGAGGCTATCGCTATAGGGCGCGTTGCTCGCCAGACAGAGAGACAAAGAGACAGAAAGCAAGAAATCACCCTCCACACGCCGCAATCCCTTCTCCTCCATTCTCCTCTCGGGATCTTGGGCACGCACGCACACGCGCCCGGCGTGAGTTGTAAGCCACCGGGTCCGAGACGCGAACTGTGGTCGACTACGTGGGAGTCCAGCGACATAGCCATTATGCTAACTGCTGGTTCCCGAGGCTAGGACGTGAATATTGGGAAGGACACAATGTAGTTCATAACATATGTATGTATGTATGTGTGTTTATTTCTTTCACGAAAGAGACAGAGACAGACACCCCAATCGGGCCATTACACACACCCTGCAATCCTACACCCAGTCTCAGCTGGCTTGGCTCATGGACATGTGTGTACCCTCCATCTGCTCAGGGAGGTCCCAGGGTATGAATCCAAGGTCCTTCCCATGTGGGGCCAGTTGCGCTAACCACTGACTTTAACAGCATTTTAAATCGCAAGAATATGAGGTCTCTGAACTGCAAGGGAGTCTGGGAAATAGTGTTTCTCTTCTGGGCTTTCCAACCTCTGCAATAGGAAAGGTACATTAGAAGAACCAGCAGATGGCGTAATAGTTACCTTGCTGGACTCCCACATTGCTGACTGTGGTTCGAGTCCTGGACCTGGTGGCTTTAAACTCACGCCAGGTGCATGTATGTGCATGCCCAAATTCCTCAGAGGAGAAGGGATTGTGGCATGGCCATCCCTGTGGGGGATGATTTCTTGCTTTCTGTCTCTCTGTCTCTGCCTCTCCAGCGGGTGCATGTGCTCTATAGCAAAAATCTCTCTCTCTCTAAAAAAAGGAAAGGTACATTAGAAGTGGGCTGGGGGCTGATGGTTCCATCTGGGGGGCTCAGGGGAAGGCAGCCCTAGGGACCACCCTGGACTCCCTCCCTATCCAACACCAACAAGAACTCCTATCGAGCCTTTCAATAACTATATATTAACAACCAGAAAAAAAAAAAAAAAAAAAAACTGAGAAGGATCTTAGTCTCAACAGATAGCTCCATGACTCGCTTTCCCTTTGATATGCTGTTGAATCTTTCTTCATGTTATGAACATTCTCACCCTCAATTTTAACAGCTCCCTGCGATTTCACAGTCTGTATTAAACAAACAAACAAACAAACAAAACCAACCGAACCCCAAACATCGTTCATGTAACTGCCTACTGCTGGGATTTCCTTAGAATGTATTTAGGTTGTTCCCAAGTTTCCCCATTAAAAACAAAATTATGAGAAACATTCCAGAAGTGAAAGCTAATGATAAATGATTGAGAGCAAAATTGCTCGAAAAGGGTGTACATATTTGCAAGACTCCGGTTACGCATTATTAAATTGCCCTCCGGGAAAATGACATGAGATTATACTCCCACGGGTAGTTAGGAAGGGCTGCTTCCCCACATCTTCAACAACACTGCATATTGGCCTTAACGCTTTTCCCCGTTTGCCCGTGAAAAGTCATCCCCCACCCCCACTCCTTGATATTTTTCTTCCTCTTGTGAGTTCCTTTGTTGGTCTTTCTTCTTGGTTGACTTCTTTGAAACCGTCCCCATTTGGTGTCTGTGTGCCTGGCTGTCTGTCCAGCCCACGTTCTCTTACAAACTCGAGTGAAACTAAAGTCTACAATCTCCCTTGGGCTGATCCCCTCTCGAAAAACCCTCAGCGCTGTCTTTCTTCTCCTTGGCCCCAAATAAATGGGCAATAAATAAATCAAGAGTAAACACTCTTATTTAAGATTTGCAACCAGATATGCAGGGGTCTTTAGAACGTGTCAAAATCTTAATAACCTTAAGGAAAACTGTTGGTGTTCTGTGTGACCAAGACTTCACCAGCAAAAACAAAACAGAGAGCCATATTTAAAGAATCAGTTTTGGGGCAAGCCTGGTGGCGTAGTGGTTAGGACGCTGGATCCCACATGGTCGAGTCCTAAATGGTTTGAACTAAATGATTCAAGTCCCAGGCTCAGCAGTTAAAAGAATACACCAAGCACATCAACAAACATGTTATTGTCAGCAAATGATCTTCCATTTCTTGTTTTCTGTATGTTTTGCTTTTTTTTTCCCCCGTCCTTGATTCCCTATCTCTTACCCTCTGCCATCTCCCACTCTCCTCCCACCCTGTCTCTGGTATCTATGTTTGCTTTCTATACTGTTTTCCCCCCACATTTTATTGAATCACCAAAGACCCTAATCAATCCAAATACCCTCATAGCAAACACAGGTGACACACACATTTCCATGAACACAAGTCTAACTTTATGCATCCTACAGTGAATGAATGCAAATAAATAAATTGAAATAATAAAAAAAAAAAAAAAGAAAAGAATACGCTAAGCACATGCACATGCATGCCCAGAATCCCGAGAGCGGAGTGGAGGAGATGGGATTACAGCATGGCCATTGCCCTTGGTGGGTGATTTTTTACTTTCTCTCTCTGGTGAGTACACACTCCCTATAGTAAATTTAAGAAAGAAAGAGAGAGAGAGAGAGAGAGAGAGAGAGAGAGAATCAGCTTAATCAGCTTTAAAGTGACTTGCAGTTTCCTGGGAGCACGGGACAGATTTGGAACAGAACTAAGTCCTAGTTCCTAGGAACCTTATCTCCTAAAAGCTGAGAAAAAGTTTACTCCGCATCTTGTTGAAAGCAGCTCCTGCAATACAATACTTTGTGGGTTGTACCTTGATTCTCTCTCAAACAGGTTTTGTTTTACTCCAAGCCAGGGTCTGATCAGCTTATTTCTGCTTCTATAAGTCTTTGGAAAGTAAAAACCAAACAACAAAAAGCTCTATGTCATTTTGGCAGATGTTCCCCAATTGTCCCCTTCACCTCTTGTGCTTTAGAGTGAATTCTAACTAAATGGTCTTCTGGAACTTCAGACTCAAGGAATTACCGCTTTGTTGCCCCACCTGTTTTTTTCGTATTGTTAATAGGTGGCATTTGGGGTCGGCAGATGGCATGGTGATTAAGGTGCTGGATTCCCACATGGTCGACTGTGGTTAGAGTCCTGGATCTGGTGGCTTGAAACATAAGCCATGTGCTGTACATGCCCAAAATCCCAAGAGGAGAATGGAGGAGAAGGGATTGTGGCATGGCCATCCCCACTGGGGGCTGATTTCTCACTTTCTCGCTCTCTGTCTCTCTCCTCTCTGGAGAGCACACGTGCCCTATGGCAAAAACCTAAAAAAAAAGGTTGGAATTTACTGAGCACTGTCTTTGGTTGAGTTTTCCTAGAAGCAAGCCCACAGGTGACACATGAGTGCGAATAGTTGATTTTGGAGGTGATTCTAGGAAGCACAGGCAGGAAGAAGTGAAGCTGGAAGAGGTATGGGCAGGGAGCCAGTACAGGTGTGTTATGAGCAGGAGACCATTAAGGGCACTGGGGCTCTCTTTCCTGGAGGCCCAGTGGAGGACCTGTAGAGCAGACCTTGATGTTGCTCCAGGTATGGAACAAAGAAGCCAGGTACTTCCCTACCAACTCTCCTTATCCTCCCTGTGAGAGAGCCGACAGTGCTTCTGCATAAGTGAAGTCTGCAAGGCTTGCAGCAGGAAGCCAGTGGCTCTGCAGGAAGAAGGAGCCTTGTGGGCTAGGAGGGCTGCCCCCAGCACCCCTACAAAAGCAGCTTGCTATGTGATTTCCACATTCCCTCTCATTCAGTCACCCCCAGCTGCTCAGGAGGTTCAGACTGATGACCCCAACTTACAGATGGGGAAACTAAAGCCAGGTAAGGTCAAAAGATCAGCTCAGGGTAACGTCTAGGAGGTGAGGGGGCTGGACTTTGACCCAGGAGGCCCAACTGTGAGGCTGTGCTCCCAAACTCTGCACGTCTTGCTTCTAGTCACAGGACTGTGATCTCTTGAGGACCTGGTGAAGAACAGGGAGGCAGAGAGAACCCGGGAGCTTGTTTACCTCCCATGCCACATGTTGCCTAAATCACAGGGTTCTTGCAATTTTCTGAGCTGTCAGTTCCCCACTTGGCTCGTGGATTTTAGGCTGTGAGGTGGGAGTTCTGCCTGTGAGGCCCTGCAGAGGGGAAATGAACTGGAACAGCACTCAAAGACTTGGTAATCACATTAGCTTGATTTTGATTAAAGCAAATACATACTTGTGAGATATGTTAGAGAGCCTTTTTTTGGGTTCATTTTGGCTGGAAAACAACCATTTCCTTGCACTTGGAATGATATATTCTAAAGGAGATCCCTCCTCCATGTATTGGCTTCAAAATCTTGGTCAAGCACAGGAGAAGAAATTATTTTCTTCTTGATTTCCATTACTGTTTTACTTTGCTATTCTCTTTAATAGACTAAGAAACATACCAAGAGTAGTGGTAGGAATAGCAGTTCTCGTTAATAGAAGGCTTCCTGCATATGCAGGAAGATGATACATGAGAGGTCTTCAAAAACTTCATTTAAAATATGTATTATAAAAAAAAACTGGGCTTGTAGGTGGGGTGGTGGTTAAGGGCGCTGGACTCCCACATGGCTTACTGCGGTTTGAGTCCTGGACCTGGCAGCTTCCTTGCTCACTTTCCCTCTCCTCTCTTTCTCTCTCTCTCTCTTTCACTTTGTCTATCTCTAGTCAAATGAAAATAAACAAATAAAGGTAAATTAAAAATAATTCTTAAAAATGGGGAAAAAAAAAAAAAAAAGCATGGGGTGTGGAGCCAGCAGGAGCTGTGGTAGTTAAAGCACTGGCTTCCCAAATGGTTGATCATGATTCTGGTCCTGGACCTGGAGGCTTGAAAATCAAACCAGGCACATGTATATGTTTGCCCAAAATCCGAGAGGAAATGGAGGATGAGGGATTGTGATGTAGCCACCCCCCGGGGGGTGATTTCTCATTTTCCCTCTCTCTGTCTCTCTCTGTTGAGAACATATACCCCATGACAAAAACCTAAAAAGGAAAAAGTAGAGAGCCTGGCCAGTAGTGCCACAGTGAGGATCCATAAAGAAGCCGGATCCCTTGTGGCCAACCAGGGTTCAAACTCCATCCCTGGCGGCTTGAAAACCATGGTGGGCATATATGCTCGTGTCCAGGGTCCTGACGGGAGAGAGAATTGAAGAACGAAGACTTAGGACGTGAGCAGGTCAATTGCGGTGTGGAGGGTGGTGCTTTCTCTCCCTCTCTCGAGGCACGCATGTCGTGTGGCATGAAAAAATAAATTAAAAAAAAAACTGCGCAGATTTCAAAATTCTTTTGCATCAAAATAAATTTGTACTTTTTTTTTTTTTTTTTGGAGAGGTTTTTTTGCTATAGGGTGTGTGCACTCGCCAGACAGGCAGAGAGAGACAGAGAGATAGAAAGCGAGAAATCAGCCCCCAGGGGGGATAGTCACGCCGCATTCCCTTCTCCTCCATTCTCCTCTCGGGATCTTGGGCACGCACGCACACGCGCCCGGCGTGAGTTTTAAGCCCCAGGTCCGGGACGCGAACCACAGTCAGCTACATGGGAGTCCAGTGACATAGCCATTATGCTAACTGCTGTCCCTGTACTTTCTTTTTTAAAAAAAGACTTATTTAATTAAATTTTCACATGAATCTTACCAGAGAAAAACAAAGAGAGAGGGAGAGTGAGAAAGCAAGCCGCCACCAGGTCCAGAACTTGAATCACGGTTGGCCATGTGGGAATTCCGGCACCTTAAGCACCATACTATCTGCTGGCCCCATAAATTGGTCCTTTCACTTGATATTCCTATGAACTTCTGAAATCCCCTTGTATTCATGTGCTGAGTTGTATATATTATGTACACTACATAAATATAAATATGTAAGCATTATATTATTTAATCACCACAACAACCTTCTCAGATAGGTGCATCCCCATTCTGCAGAGGCTGAAACTGAGGCTCAGGAAGGTTAAGTAACTTTGCTCAGACAGAAAGGGATGGGGCTGCAATCGATTCCCTGCCGTCTGGTGTTGCAGCCTGCCTCTAACCATGCTGCCTCCCTCGAACTCAATCCAGGATCTTCGTCTTCCTGGATGTGATGCCTCTGTGTTTTTCAGGTCCCAGCCACTCTGTCCCATTTTCTATCTGGGCCCTAAATTGAAGCTGACTCGGCTCTGTGCTCCAGTGGAGCTGGCAGTGAGAATGGGTGTCCTGGGAGCAGTCCTGAACCCTGGACCCCTGCTCTGTGTTCCAGCAGCCACTGACTATAGCCTCTGCCCTGGGCCTCTCATTATAAATAAATATGTCAGGCTGTGATTGGTTGAGGGTGTCAGGACTGAGGGTGATTTTTTTACCTTCTAGTTCGATTTCCGTTGCTCTGGCTCTCGTGTGGGTGCAATGAAAAATAAGGAACAAGGCATCCGTCTTCTCCTTCCCTCTTCTCTCTCCAGGCTCTCCCCTTCCATCTTTTCTGTCCTGTGGCTTGTCTTGGATGTGAATGGCCATCACAGCTCCCGCAGTGACACAGAGCCACTCCCCAACCCTGAACGCAGCTCTGTTTGGGGGCTGGGTTCTCTCTCCACCAGGTGACAGGTGCCCCAAGAGAATCTAGTTACTTAATAGGGGGGCTGAAAGACTTTAGCTTTGACTCAAGGGAGATGGGAGCTGTTGGGAGGTTTTAAGCTGAGCAGGGTGCAATCTGACCTACGATTTAACAGGAACCCTTTGGCTGCTGTTTCTGGAGAAAAGTCTGCAGGGGCCAGAAGGGTGGATGCTGGAGACCAGTGAGTCAGCCTGCAACACTCCAGGCTTGGCCCACAGCGTGGAGGGAGGTGGCAAAGAGCTGGGTTCTGGATACACTTTGAAGGTGGCACTGAAAGGGTGTGCTGATGGGCTGGTTGTGGGTGAGAAAGAACAGAGTCAGGGGTGATATGGAGGCTTTTGTCCTGAGCATCTGGAAGGATGGGTTTGGCTTGGACTGACATGGGGTGGGCTGTGGGGGCTGCTGGTTGGGGACGGGAGGGGGCTGCTCTGGTGAAGCAGGAGATGAATGGATGGGTGGTAAGTCAGCCTGGGTCCACAGTCCCTGCCCTGCCATCTTCCTAACTGAATGTTTAACCCCCCTGGCCCGGTTCCTTCTTGGGAAAACAGGGCCCCAGTCTCTTCCGTATGTGTGGTTATGAGAATAAGGACAGTTAATGTCTACTGCAGGCTTACTGTGTGCCAGACACTTTACTAAGTGTTTTATGCATCTTAACTCACTTAACCTTCATAGCAACCCCATGGGCAGGTATGATTATCATCCCCACTCGAAAAAACAGGGCACAGAGAGGTAAGTAGCTTGCTCAGGGTCACACAGCAAGTGAGCGTTAGAGGCAGGATTCCAACTCAGGCAATCTGCCCGTAGAAACCACCCCCTTTACTGTTTCCACCCCTGCCTTTGGCATCAAGTGAAATGATCACTCAGTGGAGGCCTGTCTTGGTCTGTTTTTATGTCACTAATGTCTGAGACTAGGTGATTTATAAAGAAAATAGAGGTTTATTTGCAAAAGTCATGATTTAGTGTCTGGCAAGTCCAAAGACATCATAAACAGAGGGAGGCAGAGCTCTGAGCAGAGCAGGTGTGTTCTGTATCCATGTGGCTCGTTTCTTCTCCTACGAAAACACCAGAGCTCTCATGGGCCCCGCCCGGATGACCTCATCGCACCCATAAGCCTCACCCTGGGACACCATGAAGGGATTAAGTTCTCATTTAACACTTGTGCAGTTCAATCAAGTCCCAACACATGAATTTTGGAGTACATCCAATCACTGTTTGCTAAGACCACATTCCAGAACATGAACCTTTGGGGGACAAACTGTAACAAAGGGCCTGCTCTCTGCTCTTGTCTCTCCTGACATCTCCAACCCTCCTTCCACAGGTCTGGCAACTCAGATGGAGCAAGGACGTTTGATAAAGCAACCTACTTTTGCAGAGTAGATGAAGAGGCCTTTCTTTCCAAGGTGATTGGTGTGGAAAAGGCAGAGGAGCAAGAAGGAGCCTTTGCAGGGGCTCCCTCGGGCCCTGAACCATGATAGGGCATGTGAGTTGGGAAGACTGTGATCATAGTTGCAGCTTGTGCGTTGTATTAGGTTGTCAGGAAAGTCATGATGTATTTTTCTATGTTTTTCTTTTTTTTAAAAGAATTATTTTTTAAATTTAATTTTATTTATTCATTCATTTATTTTAATTTGACTAGAGAACGAGAGAGAGAGAGAGAGAGAGAGAGAGAGGAAGAGAGAGAGAGAGAGAGGAAAGTGAAAAAGCAAGCCGCCAGGTCCGGGATTTGAACCATGGTCAGCCATGTGGGAGTGTCCAGCACCTTAACCACCATGCCACCTGCTGGTCCCCATATATTTTCACTTTTTTCTATGTAAAAATATGTCATGACTTTCCCAACAACCCAATATTAGTGTTCGTGGGCCACCACAGCCATGTGCCACTGACAGGTTCACACAATGGAAGTTTCCTGTCTCCCTCTGGAGACCAGAAGTCTGAGATCAAAGTGTCAGAGGATTGCGTCCTTCTGAGGGCTGAGGAAAAGCTCTGTTGCAGGCCTCTCTCCATGGCTTACAGATGACTGGCCCCTTCCTATGTTTCTTCCTATCATTTTCCCTTTATGTGTCCAAATGCCCCCTTTGTATAAATCCCAGGCATATTGTATTAGGGGCCACCTTAATAAATGCATTTTAACTTGGTTACTTTATAAAGATCTTATGTCAAAATAAAGGCACATTTGCCCTGGGGGTTAGGATGAATTTTTTGGGGGGATGCAATCCAACCCTTGATGGATAAGGAGGCCCAGAGGTTTGGGCCCTAGACTTTTGGCAGAAGCAGCAGCAAGTGTTCATGTCCTGCCTCTTCTTCCACTGAGTGAAGAAAGAGCCCACAGGCATATATGGTGTTCTTAGTTTGACCCCGGATCCGAACCCGAATCCTCCAATGACTCCAGTATTGTGCAGCAGTGTCCCACCTCCTGGGCCACTGTGGCTGGGCCAGTATACTACTTTCTTTTTGAAAAAGTAATTATTTATTAAATTTTATTGATTATTATTAGTACTATTATTAATCTGTTATAGGACATGTGTGCCTACCAGAGAGAGACGAGAAAGAGAGAAAGTAAGAAAGCAAGCCATCAGGTTTGGAACTCAAATCGCAGTCAGCCATGTGGGAGTCCAATGCCTTAACCACCAAGCCACCTGCTGGCCCCCGTATCTTTTCTTTTTAATGATTTGTGTGCCTGCCTGTTATCTGTGGTTCATTTCATGTGTTACCTTGGCTGGACTATGGTGCCCAGTCCTTTGGTTAAACCCTCATCTAGATGCTGCTGGGAAGGTATTTTGTAGATAGGATTAACATTTTCAATCGGTGGACTTTAAGGAAAGCAGATTATCGTCCATAATGTAGGGGCGCCTCATCCAATCAGTCGAAGGCATCAAGAACAAAGACGGGGCTTTCCTAAGGAAGAAACAATCCTGCCTGGAGACTGCAACACAGAAACCCAGCCTGCTGGCCTGCTCTGCAGCTTTTGGACCCAAGACCGCAATATCAGCACTTCCCTGAATTCGGGGCCTGCCCCGTGGATTCAGACTCGCCAGTCTCACAATTGCATGAGCCAATCTCTTAACATCTATCATTTCTGTCTGTCTGTCTGTCTACCTACCTACCTACCTACCTACCAACCTACGCTTTTATCCATCCTTCCATTCGCCCATCCATCCATCTACCCATCTAGTCATCCATCCATCCAGGTAGCTATAGCTGTAGATTTACCTTATTGGTTCTGTCTCTCTGGAGAACCATGATGAATATATTAGGTTGTTGGAAAAGCCATGACGCATTTTCACATAGAAAGACATGGAAAAATACATCACGCCTTTTCCAACGACCTCATAGATCCCTACCAAGTTTTCTGGAGTCCCTTGGTAGGGAGACCTCAGATGGCAGCGTTTATACCTGTGTGTCACCTGTTAGATACATCGGCTAGGGGGACTTGACATGTGGCTGGAAGCAGTGATTAATCACTGTACAGCCCAAAGACCTGCAGACACATTTTTGCAAGGTAGTGTGGAGTAGTGGTCAGGGGTATGGGCTCCTTAACTAGACTCTGTTACTCCCTAGCTGTGTGACCCTAGACACATTATTCAACCTCTCTGAGCCTCAGTCCCCTTACCTGTGCTGGGCCTACAAAGATTTATTGTGAGGGCTTGAAGGATTTATATGTAAAGTGCATGGCACATGTGAGGGGCTATGTAAGTGTTGGCTATGATTATTCTCAAAGTAACAAAAATTCAAGAAACTATTGGAAATAGAGGGGAAGAATTAAATTCCATGGGACCAGCAGTTAGCATAATGGCTATGTCGCTGAACTCCTATGTAGTCGACTGTGGTTCAAGTCCCGAACCCAGTGGCTTAAACTCACGCTGGGTGCGTGTGCGTGCGTGCCCAAGATCCCGAGAGGAGAATGGAGGAGAAGGGATTGCAGCATGGCCATTCCCCCTGGGGGGTGATTTCTTGCTTTCTGTCTCTCTGTCTCTCTCTGTCTTTCTGGTGAGCACACACACCCTATAGCAAAAACCACTCCAAAAAAATTAAAAATTAAATCCCATTACCTCACATGATCAGAGCAATTGACTTGCTTTTTAATTATGAGATGTGCCCCACTGAACATGTATAGCATCTCAGGAGTGACTGGGATCAGAGATCTCATGCTCCCTGGACATGAGAAAGCCTGAAGTTAGAGGCAACTGGGTGGGAGAGCCAAGGTATGCTGTCTGCCTCGACTGCAGCTGCCCAAGTGTTCCAGAAACTTGGCTGCAGGTCTTCTAGGAGAAATGTCTTCCTTACCACTCCAGCCTCCCAATCTCTCCGAGCTTGTAATTCCTCTTTGTCTCCACAGGAACCAAAGTCGCCCATTACCCTGCATTGCAGATGGGCTCTCTTTAAAGATCTTTTTGGTTCCGCGTAGCCCTGACTGGCTCCTGACCCAGTGTGGCTTCTGCCGCAGCTCCCTGCCCCAGACTCAGTGGTGCCTCCAGGAGCTCCCCGTGTGAGCCTCTAACCACCCTTGGTGGTCCTGAAGGGAATGGGCAGTAAGGCTAAGCCTCCCTCAGGCATGTCCGCTATTCCTGACTCCAACCAATTCTCCACTGTGTGTAGAGGAGGCTAGAAAGAGGTAGAGTGTGTGAATGTGTCTGTGTGAGTGCATTTGTATGGGAGAGAGGCAATGATTCATAACCTGTCATTTAACTAACATGACACATGTGAACTGAACATGAGTTTAACACTTCCTGAGAACATGCCATATGTTCCTTCCTTAAACCCTATGAGGTAGATGCTTTTCTTTATCCCTGTCCTACAAATGGGTAAACCAAGGCACGGGGAGATGAGGTAAATTACCACAACTGGTAAGTGGCAGAACTGGGGTTTGAACCTGTGGAGGCTGGTCCTGGAGCCCAGGGGAGAGTCACCCTGGAGAGTCTCCACCGACTACTTCCAGCCTTTTGTTTCATCTCTGTCATTGCCTGTGGGCCAAATGCTTCTCCTTGGAGCCTCCAGGTGGCCAGCAGGCGATAGGCTTGCTCCTATTTTTGTCTTTTGACGTGTGGCAGACTCAGATCGTCGTGCATGGCAGTCCTCCTGGTGACCCAGATGTGCCTCAGCGTCTTTCCAACACCGTACTCCTGTCAGCTCTACCAGTCAGAGAGAACATCCCCCTCAATCTGGCTTCAGCTGAAAAGGAGAAATACAAGTTCCCGTGGTGGAATTTGGGTACGTCTCCCAGGCCCAGTTCTCACTGTGCTGGCTCGCAGCTTCTTCTGTGTTGGTTTCCAATGGCCTCCTCCCCTTGAGGTGGCTGCGCAGTGGCCAGCAGCTCGGCCCCATGTCCTCCCAGGAACCCTGAACTCCGTGGGCCAGTGCGGCCAAGGTGGGGGAGTAAAGGGGTGGGCCTGCACAGACAGTGGTCTGCCTTTGGCTCCAGGCTGGAGTCTTCTCACAGCACAGGGACTGAGGTGCAGGCCTGAGTGGTCCTGCGGCCTCTGTCCCTTCCCCTCTGGGTGGGCCTCACTCTTGTCTGCTTCTTTATTGGATTTGCTTTCTCTTTTTGGCCTCAATGGTCTTAGCTCCTGTTTTCTCAAGGATATCATCTCTTTAAAGAGCTGAAACTTTTGTCCAAAGAGTAAGTGCCTTCGCTTTCTCCCTGGCAAACTCAGCCTCCACCCCAGCCAAGGGAAAATTAAGCCCTGATACCTGGTCTGTGTATGTGTGTGTACATGCATGTATGTGCTTGTGTATATACATGCCTGTGCCCAGACATGCACATGTGGAGACAGCACACACCAGATCAGTATGGCAGTAAATGCTCCTGTCACCTTGATGCTGAAGCAATGAGTGAACTGTCCCCACCCAACAGGAATGGAGGCCCTGCACCTCTCTGACCAACCTGTGGCGCCGTGGGACCCCAGCACAGCACGGCCATACGTGCCCTGCACATCAGTGACTTCCTTTCTGCCCACACTGGCCACCCGTGACTTGCTGCCCCTGTGCCTTTGTCTGGACAGCACACTGAAAGAAGAAGAAGACGGTCAAACAGACCATTGCGAGGCCTCCCAGACGTGGCTTTTCACAAGCACGGGCCTGTGAGTTCCCCGAGTGCCCTCTGCTCTCTGCAGGCAGAGGCACTCCCTCGGTAACTGCTGAGTCAAGGACTGGGTGGGAGCACAGCAGGAAAACACGGCCCTGCGAGGCAGACTCACGTGGGAAGGTTGCTGGTTTGTGTCTAGAGACCTCCCTGAGTACACCAGGCACAGGTGTGCCCATGGTCCTGGCTGACTGGGCGTGGGGTGGAGGGTGACTTAAAAGTCACACTGGGTGTGTGCATGCATGCCCAAAATCCCAAGAAAAGAATGGAGGAGAAGGGATTATAGCGTGGCTGTTCCCCTGGGGGGTGATCTCACTTTCCCTCCTCTGTCTCTCTCTGGTGAGCATATCCTATAGCAAGAACCTGAAAAAAAAAATGATTGAATAAAGCAACAACCTTATGAGGTTGATATTCTTATTATGCCGGTTAGTAGATGAGGAAACAAAGGCTCAGAGAGGCTCAGTAACTTGCCCGGGGTCACACT
This sequence comes from Tupaia tana, assembly GCA_026018925.1. NCBI lineage: Eukaryota > Metazoa > Chordata > Mammalia > Scandentia > Tupaiidae > Tupaia > Tupaia tana. The sequence continues at coordinate 81,572,014 of JAKSZU010000007.1, read as the reverse complement.
GCTCAGAGATGGCAGAGGGGAGATTAGGCAGAGGAAGCTTCTGCTCTTAAACACTACCCTGACCTGGCCTGCTGCTCAGTTGGGAAGGCCAAAGCCACGGGAGCTAAGGACCAGGCCCAGGACAAGGCAGGGCTGTGGGCAGCAGCAACTGATACCAGGCGCTGAGCTGCCTGGCTGAGTCCGTGCCTGGCTGTGTGGCCGAGCTGCCTGCTAAGCCGCACGGACTCGCCGTGTTCATTCTTCCAGATGCAGCGCGTGCTGGGTCACTGGGCCCCTGTACCGAGCCGAAAGCACCCAGTGTTCTTAACAATTGGCCCTGTTCCTCCACGTAGGTCATTATCACAAAACAAGCCACAATGTTCTGCCTTCTTTCATCAGGCGTGACATGCAGCTCCTGCTCCCAGGGATATTCGGGCGAGAACAGCGTGCTCATTTAAGGAGGTAGAAACTGGCTGTGCGGGAGTGAGTCAGCCAGGCCCCTCCTGCAGGGAGATGCTCCCCGTGCTCTTCCTGCTTCCAGGCCCCTTGGGTCGTCGTCCCTGGTCTGGAACGTTCTCCCGCCTCCACCCCGCAGCCCGACCCTGTCACTAATTCCTACTCAGGCCACTCCCCCGGCTCCTCCTCATCCCTGTTCTTTTACTGTCATCCTTGATATCATCTCTCCAATATCTGCTTTTCTTACTAGACTGTGAACTCCATAAGGATAGTGATTCTGGGTTTCGTATTTATAGTTGTTTCCTCAGGACCCAGCTCCTGGTCCTTGGTAAAAAAGAAGCCTCTTCCTCAAGATACTCAACTGCCCTCTGACAGACAGCTGTCCCAATTTATATACAAATCTGTGAACAAGAAGTCAGCTGTGTCCCTTAGCTTGGCGCAGTGCACAGTGTGCACAGCTGTCCCTGACAGCCTGGGTGCACAGATCTTTATTAACTAACTATATCTGTACATAAAATGTCATGCAAAGGTGCAAAAGTGTGAACTAAATCATTGAAATAACCAACTCAGTGTCGTTGGGTTTGAGGAGAGTCCGACCTTGGGTACACAGGGAGGAGAACTGGGTCAGTGATAAACAGACAACCATGAAGAGGCTGTTTAGAAAGGCAAGACCCAAAAGTGGGTCAGGACTCAAGCCTGTGCAAATTAGCGACCATTTATTTAGCAATTGCCCTGTGGTATGTGTGTGGCTGTGTGGCTGGAGTCTTAACTCACTTGAGGATTGAGTTTCAACAAAATAACAAAATTCCTTTTTAAAAATAGCTTTCCTTTTCAGGTTTTTGCCATAGGGCATGCACACTCACCAGATAGAGACAGACAGATGGAAAGTGAGAAATTACCCACTCCACCCCCCACCCTCGGGAATGGTCATGCCGCAATCCCTTCTCTTCCATCCTCCTCTCGGGATTTTGGGCACGCGTACACCCATGCTGGGTGTGATTTTCAAGCTGCCAGGTCTAGGACTTGAACCACAGTTGGTCATGTGGGAGTCCAGGACCTTAACCATCACATCACCTGCTGGCCCCTCCATTTTTACTTTGTTTTCAGCTATAGAGTGCACTTGCTCACTGGAGAGGCAAGGGGCCAAGAGGGTGGTGTGAGAAAGCATCCCTCCAACACCCGGCCCCAGGGAGGGTGGCCATGCTGAAACCCCAACCCGTCTCCATTCTCTTCTTGGGATTTTGGCATGTCCCGCATACATCAGGCATGTTTTTCGAGCTGCGAGGTTTGCCACTCCAACTGCTGTTGGCCATGTGGGACCCAGCTGCCTTAACCACCATGCCCCCAGCTGGCCCAGGTTTCCATTTATAAAGTGAAACACTGACCTCTGAGCCGAAGCTGAGCTTCAGCATAATTAGCATGCTGGAATGGTGGGCAGGGAGGGAGGGTGGGTGTGGAAGCCCTTGTCTTGGTTTCTTAATGGCCAGGAGTTGCCCAACCTGGCCCAGCCTCCCATGCCTCATATGTTGACTCTGGAGAAACTCTGCCCCCAGGGGCCTCTGGTTCCAGTGAGTAAGATGTGATGGGGGGGTGGTGGTGGTAATGACAGTCAAGGGTATGTGCTGGGGGGAAGGAGACAGGTGGGAGAAGAAAGGGGGTAACTTTCTCTGTGAGCCTGGCTGTGTTGGGGGAGGTATGCCCTGGACCTGTACAAAGCGAATCCTGGTCTGCCTGTGCTATAGCCCTGCTGTCGTCTGACTATGTCCCCTCAACATTCATTCGTCGAACCATTGTAATGGGATTAGAGGCCAAACATATGATCCAATTACAGTATTGGCAGGTGGGCTCTTGGGAAGAGATTAGGGTTAAGGTCACCAGGGCAGGGCCCCCATGACTGACTTGTGGTGGGAGAGACACATGGACAAAGACCACGTTCTCCTGCCCATCCCCATGTTGCAAGGCAGCCAGAAGACTCCACCAGAGAGGGCCCCTGGGCCTTGGCCTCCAAACCTTTATTTTTTTAATAAAAGGTTTTTGTCATCGGGCACGTGTGCTCACCAGAGAGAGATAAAGGAGGAAAAGTGAGAAATTATCCCCCAGAGGGGATGATCATGCTGCAATCTCTTCCCCTCCGTTGTCTTCTTGGGATTTGGGGCACAAATGCACACACATCTGGTGTAATTTTTAAGCCGCCAGGTCTAGGAGTTGTGGGAGTCCAGCGTCATAACCTCCATGCTACCTGCTGGCCCCTCAATCTCTATTCTTGTAAATTACTCAGTTTCAGGTATTTCTTATTAGCAATGGAATAGACGAGAATAATCCCTAAGAACAGGCTTCTCTGTTGCTGCCATTGAGCAGATAAGAAACCTGAAGTTCAGAATCAGGGGTCAGCAAACTTTTTCTGTAGACTCAGAAGTTAACTAGTTGAGGGACCAGCAGTTAGTGTAATGGCTATGTCGCTGGACTCCCATGTAGTCGACCGCGGTTCGAGTCCCGGACCCGGTGGCTTAAACTCACACTGGGCGTGTGTGCGTGCGTGCCCAAGACCCTGAGAGGAGAATGGAGGAGAAGGGATTGTGGCGTGGCCATCCCCCCTGGGGGGTGATTTCTCACTTTCTGTCTCTCTGTCTCTCTCTGTCTGTCTGGCGAGCGCACACACCCTATAGCAAAAACCTCTCCAAAAAAAAAAAAAAGGAAGTTAATTAGTTGAGGGCCATCACATCCCTCTTGCAACGATTCAGCTCTGCCCTTGTGGCATGAAAGTCGCCATAGATGACTTGTAAACAAACGGACATGGCCGTGTGCTGATAAAACTTTATTTGCAGAACAGGTGGTGGGCTGGATGCTCAGGATGATTAACTTACTATGTTGAGGTCTCCTAGATGAAACATTATGGTAAATAAGAAGATGGGGTGGGCCCTTGGAGTTGAACCCCATCTCCCCAACTGACAAGCTGACTCACAGACACAAGTTCATAACCACTTGGTGCCTCAGTCTGTCTGCTGAACGGAAACAATAGCAACTCCCACTGCATAGGATTATGCAAAGTCAGAATGAGCTCTTGGAGCTCTGCAGGTGTTATTGCAATTTGAACCCAGGACAGCCCAATTGTGAAACCAGAGCTCTTTGTCATGTGTACCAGTTGGGAGCCCCCTTCCTTCAGCCCTCCCTGTTAACTCCCATCCACTTTGTCAAAAACGTGTGTGCTTCTGTCGACCCCTCCTGCTTAGCGCTAGTCTCCCTTGGCGAGCACGTGGAATGGGGGAGGAAGGCAGGGCTTGTACTGAGTATCTGGGGTCTTGACTCCTTGGCCAGAGTTCTTTGTCGCCCACACTCCTCTTTCTCCAGGTGTTCCCTCAGAAGGGCAGGGTCTTAAGCTTCTTAAGAAGTAGGGACCAGGGACCAGCAGATGGCATGGTAGTTAAGGGCGCTGGACTCCTACATGGCCAACTGCGGTCCAAGTCCTGGACTTGGTGACTTGCTTTTTTGCTTTCCCTCTCTCTCCCCACCCCCGTCTCTCTCTGTCCCTGTCTGGTCAAATTAAAGTAAATAAATAAAGTTACGTAAAAAAATTCTTAAAAAAAATAATGAAGTGGGACCAGAAAGGGGCAGCCCCCACCTCCTTGCCTCTGCGTCGCTGTGCCACTGGCAGGTGGCTGTGTTCAGGGCAGCTGCAAGACAAGGATTTATGGGGTGAAGCGAGAGGCTGCCGAGCTGGCGGATTAGCTTCACATGGCGCCATTTAGCACAGGGAGGAGAAAAAAACATAACGAATGAGATGCGGTGCTGGAGAGTCAGCTACCACAGCCCATATATTTCTGCCTAAAAGAGTTTTTATATAGCCAGGCACTTGCTCAGCAGGGCTGCTGTGTGTTTACAGACGAGGTTTTTAAAGGGAAGTCTACCACTAGTCCATAAAGTCACAATTAGCAGAACCCTAATTTACGAGCATAATTTGCGGTTGCTGTTGGAGCTGGCGCCGCCCTGGCCTGCTGGGAGCTCTGAGCGTCTGCAGTGTGCCCGCGGAGGGAGGCTGGGCTCGTGTCTGCCTTTACTGGGTTTCTTGGGAGCAGATGGAGGGTGGAGGGTATCCCCAATCTGGGGAAGCTCCCTGGTGCAAAGCTTCACACTAGTCCTTTGATCCTTACGACAACCCTGGGAGTAGTTTCCGATATTCTCTTTGATTTGCATGTGATGAACCTGAGGCTTGGAGCTGGTAAGTAACTTGTATGGGGACACACAGCCCCTGAGGGATGAGCTAGAGCCTGCATGCAGAGCTGGGACCAGGGAGGAAAGCCTGGAAGACCGGGTCCCACATCCCAGCCCATTGCTCACTTCTGTGTAACCTTGGGAAAGCAACTTACCCCTCTCTGAACCTCATTTTCCCTGTCTATAAGATAGGGATAATTAAAAAAAAAAAAGTCTGTCTCTTTAGACAAACTGATGCAAATTAAGGGCTTAGCCACGTCTTCACTTCCTAGAAGTGAACTCATTCTCAGTGGGAACTCATTCTCACAGCTCTGAAGGCCACAAGTCTGAAGTCAAGGTGTGGGCATGGTTGGTTCCTCTGGCATTGGAGGGAGAGTCTGTCCCAGGCCTCCTCCTGTCTTGGTGACTGTTGGTTGTCCTTGGCACTCCTTGACTTACACCACGGTGCCTTCACCTCCCTGTGACCATGTGTCCCTCTCTGTCTCTCTGTCATGCACTTGCCAAGGAGAGAGAGAAGTAGAGAAAATTAGCACCCTCGGGAGTGGATGGTCATGCCGTAATCCCTTCTCTATTCTCCTCTTGGGATTCTGGACATGCGCATACACACGCCCAGCATGTTTTTCAATCTTCTGGGTCTGGGACTCAAACCATGAAGTCAGTCATGTGGGAATCTAGCCGCCTTACCCTCCAGCTGGCCCTCTTCTGTCTCTTATAAGGACACAGGTCCTCAGATGCAGGGCCCACTCAGTTAATCAAGGACAACCTCATTTCCAGATTCTTAATTTAATTACATCCACAAAGACCCGTTCTCAAACACATTCACAGGTTCCGGGTGGACGTCTTTTGGGAGCAGCCTTTCAACCCACTGCAGTCTATGAAAGGGACTCCGGGATGCAGCCCTGTGATGGGCAGCTGGGGCACGCCAAAATCTCCGCGGTAACCTCCCGCCCACAACTTCTTTTTCTGAAAACTTGGAGCTGAGTTCTGTTCTTCCATTTTTCCATCTCTGGGTCTCAGGGCTGAAGAAGGACATGCTCTGCCACCTTGCCACCACTTTGCCACCCCCAGCAGGCTCTGCTCCAGTAGGGAGTGTGGGACACAGGAGGGCTGGCCTGGGTGTGAGATGGTGGGCTGGGAAGCGACACCTAAGAAGCCTCCTAGCCCCAAAATGCGGTGGGCAAGGTGAGTGTAGAAACTGTCACCTGGGCTACTGTTCCGGATTCCCTCGAAAGATCCAGTAACAGCTCAGGCCCCAGCTCAGCACAAGGAATGTGGACTTGAGCCTTAAGGGTCTTGGGCAGGGAAAGCTGGAGACTGGTGAGTCCCAAGTTCTCACCCCCTGTGGGGAGCAGTATGGAAAAATTCACATAGCAAATAGACTTAAATTCTTCTTTGTTTTTAATTATTTTTAAATATGCCTGAGTGCACTTGCACTCACCAGAGAGAGGGAGGAAATGAGAAGCAATCCCTGGGGAGATGGCCATGCCGCGAGTCCTTCTCCTCCGCTCTCCTATTGGGAGTTTGGGCATGGTTCTCAAACTGCTGGGGTCAGGACCCAAACTGTGCAGTCAGATATGTGGGATCCAGCTGCCTTAACTTCCACACCATTGGTTGACCCAAGTTTTCTTATTTATATTTTTTAGGAAGTTTATTTTATTTATTTCTTCCATAGGTGAAAGAGATAAATAGAAAAAAGGGCAGAGAGTCAACATTCCCGATACAACCCACGCCAGCCTCAGTCAGCCCCAGAGCATGGGCACGTATGTGGTGTACTCAGGGAAGTCTCCGGATGTGAACCCAGAACCATGAGTCAGCATTGCAGAGCACTGCGTTTTACTGCTGTGCTGTCACCTGGCTCTGCCGTCTAATTTTAAAAATAATTGTTGAGAGGGGACCAGCAGGTGGCGTGGCGGTTAAGGTGCTGGACACTCCCATGTGGCCGGCCACGGTTCAAGTCCTGGACGTGGTGGCTTGCTTTCCCACTTTCTCTCTCTCTCTCTCTATCTCGCTCTGGTCAAATTAAAATAAATGAATAAATAAATTAAAAAAAATAATTGTTGAGGGCCAGCAGGTGGAGTAGGGGTTACATCATTGGACTCCATTATGGCCGACTGTGGTTTGAGTTCCGGACCCAGTGACTTGAAACTCACGCTGGGCACAGGTATGCATGTGCCCAAGATCCCAGGAGGAGAATGAAGGAGAAGGGAATTTCCTCCTGCGGGAGCGATTTCTCACATTCTCTCTCACTGTCTCTGTCTCTCTCTCTCTCTCTGGTGAGCACAGACACCTTAAGGCAAAAACTTGTAAAAAAATTATTGCTACTATTACAAAAGCAGTCATTCCCAGAATAAAAATTTTGGAAATACGGAAAAGAAGGAAATGGAGAAAGACATAACTTGCGTCCCCACCACCCAGTGGCAACCATTATCAATATTTTTTTGATTATTTCCTTCCAGTTTTTTTTTTCTATGTGTAATTTTCATTTCACTGGGTTGATGCTATTGATATAATTTTATGCACTTTTTCCCTCATTTACTCCTATAGCTTGTAAGTATTTTTCATATTATGACAAAATCTTTATAAATACCATTCGTAATGCCAGGTAACATTCTTGAACGACTGTGGGATCATTTTCTAGCCAATCCCCTCTTGCTGGGCATTTTGGTTGTTTCTGGGATGTGAGTAACCATCAGACTCAGCAGACAGGACAGCAGGGGAGCTGGGAGGCTGAGTGTGAAGACTCCAGCCAGCTGGGCAGGGTTGGGGCAGCACGCCTGAAGGCTGGCTGCGCTGTGTTCACTGACCACCTGCAAGGCCGGGCCCACCCCGAGACACTGTCACCACTGTCAGACTTCTTCATCTCAGGCAGCTTTATCTTCATTTCTGACGGATCTGCAGCGGCCCCAGCCCTGACACTTCCTCTTTATGTGTCTCCCTCTCAGAGCCTCTCTGTCAAGTAGCTAATGAACTGTAAACAGACACTTCAGTGCTCCAGGGGAGCCCTCGAAGGAGCTCGCAGGGTGTGTGTGTCTACAGCAAAGAAGCCTACAGAGAGGCAGATGTCACCTGTCCGGAACCAGCCCGTGGTGGGGGACAGAGCGTGTGTCTCTTCATGTGCTTTCCCTGCCCAGGACACAGTAGCACAGGGGGTGGGGGGACAGCCAGGATCTCCCAGAAACCTCAGTCCTCAGACTCCTTTGTTTGTTGCTTTGGAAGCCTCAGAGGGCCCCGAAGCCCACCTTCTCCCTTCCGCCTTTCCTTCCCTGTCTGTCTCCAAACCTGATTTGCACCTAGATCCATTCGGGACCCTTTGGAAAATACCGAGGCTCCTTATTCTAAAACCGCAACTTAGCGGGGCAGACCGACTGGATTACCACACTGCTTCGGGAGCCACTGGGCGAGGCTGGGACACCCCGAGCTCTGTTCAGGAGCCCCATCCTCTGGGCAGCACCGTCTCAGCATGGCCCCCTCCTCGTTTGGAGGTCAGTGCATCAGAGCACTGTGGGAGGACGTGTCCTTCGCTCCCTGTCTGCGAGGCTGTGAGCTCTCGGAGGGCTGGCCTGGAGCAGGCTCCTGACCACACTCATGGAGCACTTTATGATGGACTGAGAAACATTATCTGCTTTTTCCTTCACAAGCCTTGATGACATGGAGGCTCTTATTTTCATTCTCATTTTACAGATGAGAACACTGAGGCCCCGCAGGGCCACATGGCCTGTAACGGGAGGCTCGGGGTTCAATGCTCTCCCTTAACCGCTACTCGTGTGAGCAGCGGAGGCAAAGGTGGCCTGAGGCTGACAGCTCAGACTCTGTGTCCCCTTCTTTTCCTTAGCAGCCTTTCCTGAGGTCACAGTGCACATACTGTACGCTTCACTTTTTTAAAGTGTACAAGTCAGGGGTTTTTAGTCTATTCTCAGGATTGTGCAACCACCACACTATTAACTAAGAACATTTCCATCATCCCCAAAGGAAATGCTGTACTCATTAGCAGCCGCTTCCCACTTTCCCCAAATTCCCAGCCATGACAATCACTAGTTTACTTTCTGTCTCTGTGGATTGCCTATTTCAGATATTTCATATAAACGGAATCACATATCATGTGGTCTTTGTGGCTGGCTCCTTTCATAAGGTTTCACAGTTCATCCATGTTGTAATCTACCTTCTCCTTTTTTTTTTTTTTGCTACAGGGCACGTGACATGCAGTTGCCAGAGAAACAGAGAGGGAGAGGAGAAAGCACCTACCATGGGGGAATGGTCACCCTGTAATCCCCTCTCCACCTCTCTCCCCTTTATATATGTGAGTTTGGCGTGTTTCTCAAGGCACCAGATCTGGGACTTGAACTGCGCAGTCAGCCATGGGGACTCCAGCTGCCTTAACCATCAGGTCATGAAGCTGGCCCCCTTATTTCATTTTATTGCTAAATAACATTCCACCGTATGAACACATCACAACTTACTTATCCAATCACTCCTTGGTGGGCATTTGGGTTGTTTGCATGTTTTGTTATATGAACATTCATGTATGAATTTTTGTGTAAACATATGTTTTTTTTTTTTTTGAGAGAGATTTTTGTTATAGCGTGAGTGCACTCACCAGAGAGACAGAGAGAAAAATCACCCCCCAGAGGGGATGGCAACGCCGCAATCCCTTCTCCTCCATTCTCCTCTCAGGATCTTGGGCACGCACGCACATATACCTGGTGTGAGTTTTAAGTCGCCAGGTCTGGGACTTGAACATAGGAGTCCAACAACATAACCATTATTCCATCTGCTGGCCCCCATGTTTCTCTTGGGTGTAGGAGCAGAATTGCTAGAAGCATATGCCAATTGTATGTTTAATATTTTGAGGAACCATTTTCCAAAGTAGTTGTACCAGCTTACATTGTTCCCAGCAGTGTCTGAGGGTTTCCATTTCTCTACATTTTCACCCACACTTGTAATTACCATCTTACTCTTTCTCCTCACCCCCCTTTTTGGGAGGGTTTTGTCTTAGGGGTGGGTGTGCTCACCAGAGAGAGAGACAGACATGGTGAGAGTGAAAGTGAAAAATCACCCCCCAGAGGGGATGGCCATGCTGCAATTCCTTCTTTTCCATGGTCCTCCTGGGACTGGGTCTTAAATTGCAGTTGCCCGTGTGGGAGTCCAGCGATGTAACTGCTCCACCATCTCACCGCCCATCTCTTTGATAATAGCCACTGGTGAGTATGCCATGCTATCTTGTGGTTTTGATTTGCATATTGAGCATCTTTTCATGTGTTTATTGGTCATCTATATTTTCTCTTTGGAGAAATGTCTATTCAGATTCTTCACTCATTTTTTTTAAATTTATTTGCTATAGTGCATGTGCACTTGCTGGAGAGAGAGAGATCACTTCCCTGGGGGGACAGCCATGCCATAATCCCCTTTCCTTCCATCTTCCCTTAAAATTCTGGGGAACCAGCAGTTAGCGTAATGGCTATGTCGCTGGACTCCCACGTAGTCGACCGCGGTTCACGTCCCGGACCCGGTGTCTTAAAACTCATGCCGAGCGCGTGTGCATGCGTGCCCAAGATCCTGAGAGGAGAATGGAGGAGAAGGGATTGCAGCATGACCATTCTCCCTGGGGGGTGATTTCTCGCTTTCTGTCTTTATGTCTCTCTCTCTGTCTGGCGAGCGCACACACCCTTATAGCTAAAACCTCTCAAAAAAAAAAAAAAAAAAAAAAAAAAAAGAAAGAAAAAAGAAAAAAAAATTCTGGGTGTGTACACACATGTGCCTGATGTGTCCCTCAAGCCAAGTCTAGGATGTGAGCCATGCAGCTGACCATATGGGACCCAGTTGCTCCAACCTCCATAGCACCTGCTGCCCCAATTATAACTAATTTTTAAAAACTGGGTTATCTTTTTATTATTGAGTTGTAACAGTTTTCTGTAAATTCTGGAGCTAAGTCTCTTGCCAGATATATGATTCACAAATGTTTTCTCCTATTCTTAGGTTCGTTTTACTTTCTTAATAGTGTTCTTTGAAGCTCAGAAGTTTTTGATTTTGACAAAGTTCAATTTATCTATTTTTTGTTACTTATGCTTTTTTGTGTTTTGCCTTACTCAAAGTCAAGGGATTTACTCCAGTGGTTTCTTCTAAGAGTTTTGTAGATTTTGCTCTTACATCTAGGTCTATGAGTCATTTGGAGCTAATTTTGAGTTCAGTGTAAGGAAGGTGTCCCATTCTCTTCCTTTGCTTGTGAATATCCAGGTGTCCCAGCACATTGCTTGAAAAGAGTCTTCTTTCCCCATTAAGGGATCACTTTTAAGAACAGGAGGTGGGTGGGTTCAGCAGCATTCTCGCCCATTACTAAAGTCCCATTACTAAACTCTCTGAGGTCCCACAGAGACCATGACGAGCTGCCAGCTAGGGCCAACCCCAGCCCTGGCATTGACATCTCAGGGTGACCCTCTCTGGGGGATTCAGGAGGTCACAGAGATGGGGAAGGCACATGGAAGATGAGAAGACCTCACAAAGAAGATGACCATGGTCATGGAGAACTTTCTGGGGAGTTGTCTGCTGAGGTTAACCTCTGCCTCCAGAGGGAGTGTTGAATGTCTGGATGCTCCAAAGGAACACCAAGTATTTGAGGGCAACAGGAAAGTCTAAGCTGGCAAAACTCTCCCAAAGCCAACTACCCCAACTGCTCCTCATGTTCATCTGATCATGACTCTTGAACCAAGAGGGCTTCTCTGTGTGAACAGGGCTCCCTCTCATGGCCCTTGCTCATGGTCTGGCCTCTGGACATTTGCATCTTCTGCAGTTTGGGGGGCTCCTCTGTATATTCTCTGCCATTTCCACCTGCCGATTCCTTCAAGAGCCATCAAACACTGGCCTGCTTCTCCCACCCTGCTTTCAAGTGGGACTTCACCTGCCCTTACCAAGAGACTCCTGGGCTAGCAGAGCTTGGAGATCATCAAGGCCAGAGTTCCCACACTATGTTCCCAGGGAGATTCTGCGGGGCAAAGGGCAGGACTTTGAGCCCCCCTACTACCAACAATGGCCACCTTCCAGACCCATTTCACATATGGACTTCCACCAAAGACTTCTTTATAGATAAGGCCCATGATGTAAAGAATTTGAAAATTAACTGATCGAATCCAATTCTTTCACCTTACAGATTAAGTGAACTGAAGCCCAGAGAGAGAAAGGTCCTTGTCCAACCCCCAGAGTGGGTTGAAGTATCAATAGAGCATGGCTCCCCAGCTCCTCAGTCTTCTCCCTGTGTCCCAGAGGCTCGTGGTCCCCATCCCATTCCCTGCTTCTAAGCCCAAGTTGGTCTGTGTTTTAGGATGGGAATGGAGTGAGCCCTAGCCCCCCGCCTGCCTCCCCTGCCTTTAACTTGCTCCCCTGGTGCCGCTGTCTATCCATGGCCAAGGTCGCACAATCCTGTAGTTTCTATCGACTATGGGTCCTGCCAAGCCCTGGGGCTGCTTTAGCGTCTGGGTACAGGGAGGGGGGTGAAGGCAAATGCTGACCACTCCACTGTTGGAAGGAGAAAATGAACAGCAGTCCCCTTATCTCTGAAGTCCTTTTCACGCTCGCAACTCCCTGGTCTTGTGCCATATCTGCCTGCAGGGCCTTGAGATGGGCTCTCGCTCCTGTGCTGATTTGCCAGCGTCATCAAGTTTGTGTCACGCACAAAGAACAGTTCCCCTGGGGGTGGGGATGCCCGGGTGGGAACTTGAAGGAGCAGGGATGTCCTCCTTGGTGAGGAGGGTGAACAGCTCTTCTCGTAACCCTGCAGAAGGAGATGAGGGGGCAGGGGCTGGGCAGAGAGAGGGGCCCGAGACCATCACCGAACGTGTGTCGGGGAGTGGGGAACTCTCTGGGCTGTGGGGGTAGCAGTGTGGAGCCTGCATGTCCCCGTTGATTTGGGGCCTTTTCTGAGGCAGAGCAGCGTGAAATGGGTCCACAGAAGGAGGGGATGGCGGTGGAGGACGCCGAGTGCCTGAGGTGAAGTATGGATGAGGCTGTCCACCTGGTAAACCGGTAGCCGGGCTGTGGATAGTGCTGACTAGAGGTCTTAGGGTTTGTTTAAGGTGATAATGGCCATTTTTGGCATCTCCTCTGTTCTGTCATTGTGAGTTTGTGCGCCCACATCTGAGGTAGAATGGGTGGAGGACCAGGGTGGGGTGGCACACACTGGGTGGCCTGGGGAGAGCTGGTGTTCTGGAGAAGAGGCCTGGAGGCCCAGTGAGTTCCATTTGGTGGCAGTTGTGTCCTGCGTGTCCAACCAGGGCAGCTCCTTTCATTCCTGCAAGGACAGGTGAGGTGAGGTGAGGAAGAGGGGACACTAATCACTTATTCCACCGTCCTAGGAGTTGGTGGCGAGGCTAGCTTCAGGGCTGAGATTGAGATGGAACGCGTTATCGGTCTATTTCCTGGGTGCTGTGAACAGCCCGGGCTGGAGGAGCACGGTCTCCTGCACCCGAGGCCCCAACTCTGCGATCGGCTGCAGTCCCTGGCAGACTGCAATTGGGGTCCTGTATCATAAACGTCAAGGTGGGAAGGCTCATGCTGCCACTGAGAGTCCTGTCACACTGATGGGTTGTGACAAAACAAAAAGGGCTCATCTCCAAGTGCCCCCAGGCTGTCTCTATCCCTGCTCACTGAAGAGGGTTCTGGGTTACCTATGCAGTTTCTTCTACCCTCTGAGCGTCCCCCATGCCCACTCCAGGGAAGGCCCTAGTGTTACCAGGCTGGCTCTTTGACTTTCTAGAATATGGAATCGAGAGGAAGTGGGGGAGCAGCAGGAAAACCTGGGCTCAGGAGTTGGAGCGGGGCTGAGGGGATTGTGAAGCCAGGAGGCAGTAGAGGAATCACATGCAAAAGGGGAGGGTTGTGAGTGGGAGAGGACAAGGAAATCGACACATTTTTCTGACTATGTGTTCCCTCCAACATGTTTGAGATATACCACTGAGGAATTTGAAATACTGGGTTGTCAGAAAAGTCATGATGCATTTTTGCGTAGAAAAATAGAAAAATGCGTCACAACTTTCCGGACAACCTAATAATTTTAGTTACCTTTTTGGTGGCAGGCCTATCATCACGGTGACACTGACCCTTTGGACCATGGTGTCAATCAGGTTACATGTATGAATAAAGAGAAAGCAATACTTAAAAGGCGCTGGATGTTATTATGGTCTAGGTAGGCGTAAACATTATTAAACACTCGCATTTCATTTAGTAACACCGGTCTGCCTTTTTCTCTTTTATATTCTAAGTTTTGACCTCCTTAAACTGCTTCTTCCCCCCTCAGCGCTGACTAATAGAATTCCAATATTTGGTCTTGAAACTGTGGGTCGTCAAAGCTGCTGGTGAAAGAAATCTCAGCAAGATAAGATGTAAAAGAATGTCTCTACTTTCCCTGCAGCTATAGGAAAGCAGATTCTAGTCTGCATCACAAAATCTATCCTTGCAAATGTTATTTCTAACAAAAGAGTTTTATACGGCTGCCTGAGTTCAGAGATGGTTGAAATACTCCGGGTACATACTTTGTACTTTTTAAAAAAAACCCTCATACTTTGATTGATTATCTTAATAATTTATAATCCTGACAATAATATTTAATATGGATCTTCCCGTTTTCTGAAAGGTAGAAATACTTGTAAGTTGTCTTTGTAAAACCAAAGGAGGGGGACCAGCAGTTAGTGTAATGGCTATGTCGCTGGACTCCCATGTAGTCGACTGCGGTTCACGTCCCGGACCCAGTGGCTTAAACTCACGCCGGGTGCATGTGCGTGCGTGCCCAAGATCCCGAGAGGAGAACGGAGAAGGGATTGCGGCATGGGCATCTCCCCTGGGGGGTGATTTCTCGTTTTCTGTCTCTCTGTCTGTCTCTGTCTGTCTGGCAAGCGCACGCTCCCTATAGCATAAACCTCTCCAAAAAAAAAAAAAAAAAAAGGAGGATGAAGGCCAGCAGGTGGCATGGAGATTAGGGGGCTGGATTCCACGTGACTGACTGCACAGTTTGTGTCCTGGACTCAGGGGCTTGAAAATCACGCTGGGTGTGCGTGTGTGTGTGTGTGCCCAAAATACTTAGAGGAGAATGAAAGAGAAGGGATTGGGGTGTTGCCATCCCCCCTGGGGGGTGATTTCTCACATTCCCTCTCTGTCTTTCTCTGGCAAATGCATGTGCCCTGTGACAAAAATTTAAAAACAAACAAAACAGAGAAGGACGATGAACATTTCCTTTCATTTAAATCAACATGATGGGGGCCAGCAGGTGGCGTGGTGGTTAAGGTGCTGGACATTCCCACATGGCCACAGGGGTTCGAGTCCTGGACCTGGTGGCTTGCTTTCTCTCTCTCTCTCTCTCTCTGTCTCTCTCTGGTCAGATTAAAATAAATGAATGAATAAGTAAAAATAAATAATTAAAAAATAATTTAAATCAACATGAGCAAACTGCAGAGTCCTTTACTGGCATTATCTTCTTTACTCTTCATAACAGCCCCATAAGATGGGCACTATTATTTTCTCTCTTACCGACAGGACAGTGAGACATGGTGAGACTGACGAAAATGCCGAGGGAAGCATGACTGGCAGGTGGCATTGCCCAGTCTAAGCCTGACAGGCTGACTTCAGGCCCTCCCTTACTCCAGTGCTATGACTCTGGGGAAAGCACCTTCACTTCCTCCTGCAGATCTGGCTCTGGGAAGTAGAGGATGAAGAAACTGGGGCCTTCTGTCTGAGTGTTCAGCAAAGAGGAGAGACCAACCTTGGAGGCGGGGCGGCTTTGGAGAGCCTGGAAGGAGTGAGTGCAGGAGAGGAAGGAGCAGTACTGAAAGTGACCTGGGTCAGGACCCAGGAGCCTGCAGGTGGAGTAGGGATTGGAGGGGAGTCGAGGACGAGCTGTGGGAATGGTCGGTGTGGGCCTGGTGGCTGAGAGAGACAGAAACCTCAGAGCCAATGCCACTGACTTTGTACAGCATGGGGGCATTATTGCCAAGGAAGGTTGTACGAGTCATCTCTGGACGTGGGTAACATGGGAACTGCTTGGGAAGACCTTGCTTAGAGGAGCAGCTAGCTCACCGGGTAAAAGAAGAGGCGGAAATATACAGAAGAGCCTAGTAAGTGCTTTAGCCCTCTGCCATGCCACTTGGGCAAGTGCGGTCTACTGGGACCTGGAACAGGGCCTACCTATGCATGCCCGCGTCATACATTCTGTCCCCCCAGTAGCGAGGACTGATGCATGAACAAATGCAGGCACCATGGGCAGTTCTTCAGGTAAGATACAGTGCCTGTTTGCCTTCCCAAACTCCTTCTGATTCCTGTGAGAACTAACCCCCATCACACACACACACACAAACACACACACACACACACAGAGTTATCTCTTCCTGTTAACACATTACCCAAAATGTAATGACTTAAAACCATTTATGGGCCAGCAGATGCCCAGGAGGTTAAGATGGCTGACTCCCACATAGCCAACTGCACGGTTTGAGTTCTGGACCCAGCAGCTTGAAAATCACACAAGGCACATGAGTGTGATTTCCAAATTCCTTCCTCTTCTCCCGCCATGAGTTGACTCCCCAAAGAATCCAAATCAAAGATATGACCTGGAAGTTGGGTAATTAAGAGTTGTAACATTGAGCACAGCCTCTGTTCTCATAAAATATGGAGACTGGGACTTTTGTGAGGATTAAATGAGACAATGCATCAGCAACCATGAACACAGTGCTGGGCACACAGCAAACCCCGGAGGGCTGGAAACTTCCGCCAGCCCTGTGGGTGGTGATTCCGCTGATGTTAGCACAAAGATGGAGGGCTCAGCATCTCCAAAATAGCCTCTGCTTTGCCCGGGCTTCTCTCAGTGCAGCCTGTGGAACTATTGGAAATGACAAGAGGCTCTCTGGTAGATTTATGTGTATGGGCAAATGGTAATTTCCATAACAAACACGGGCACACACAGGCAGGATGCACATTCCTCCAAGGCCCAGGAGCTGTGAAAGGAACACCTACTAAATCAGGACCAGTGGATAAAGCCCAGCACCCCCCTCCCTGCCTCATGCTAATGAGCTGACGGAGCCCAATTACAAGCCTAGCGCAAAAACTGCCATGATGAGATCTGACAGTGGCCTTGAAACCGACGTAGCAATACATACCAAGTCTGGATGGAGCACAGGCAGAGTGTGCAAGAGAACCAGGGCATAGCAGGGACTGAGGAGAGCTGGAAGGAAGGCCAGAGGGTGTCTAAGAAGTGAGGTGAGCACGTAAGGCTTTGCTATTGCCAGCCCTCCACCCCAGGAGAGTTAGGCTTTACCTGATGAGTCGTAATGGGATCTCAGCTCTCTCGAGCTCAAGAAGTTTGTAAATTAGTCCCATGAGACCTCGAGGTCTCAGTGTTCCCATCCTGAAAAATGGACACAATGATACATGCTTTCATACTTTTGGGGGTGCTTAGGAGGACTATAGGAGATACTTAATTGTGAAAGCAAAAGTACTGTGAGAAATGCAGGGTCTAGGCTATGTGTGGATTTATGGACTGCTTGAGCTAAAGGATCACGGAGCTCAAACACACCCCCTTGTTTTACACTCGAGAAGAGTAAGGCCCAAAGAGAGAAAAGGATTTGCCCAACATCCTGGAGTACATGATGAGGGAGAAGGAACTAGGAACTGGGGCCTGATGCTAAGCAAACGATCTTTGTTTTGTAGTTCAATTTGCTTCCTCCCTCACAGCCATCTTGGGTGCAAATTCCAAGGCACCTGTGGTTGGGAGGCTTCTGAGTAGAGCATGATCGCACCTGCTGTGCATTTGCAATGTCTTGGAGTCCTCTGGCTGGAATGTTGTATGAATGCATTAAATATCACAAGCCTTGATGCTTTTGTTCCCTGTAAAATGGGCAGTATGCAGGCTCCCCTGACAGCACCCCATCTGCTTGAGCCCGTACTTCCCACAGTTCTGGTGAAGTTTGTTCCTCAGGTGATTAGACAGGAGAAGCAGGCTAAATGCTCTGCATGCTTTCAGCCCATGAATTAAGGGAAGTGGTGTAAGAGAGGAATAGGCTCTGCTTCTAGATGAGCTGGGTGGCTCTGAAGCCACTATGTGCGCATTGTTTCAACAATAAATAACTAGGCCATAATATGTGACACTGAACATGTTCTCTCATCACATCCCACGAATGTGTGGCGCTGGTCATGAGAAAGACTGGCACAGGGGAGAAGTGTGGATGAACCAGAGAAGTGCATCCTTAGCATGGGAGATAAAATGCGCACTGTGGGAGATGGAGCAAGGTCATCGTCATCATCGTCTTCTCTCAGTGGACCTTTGCAGTCACCTAGCTTGGTCTCCCTGCTCCC
This sequence comes from Tupaia tana, assembly GCA_026018925.1. NCBI lineage: Eukaryota > Metazoa > Chordata > Mammalia > Scandentia > Tupaiidae > Tupaia > Tupaia tana. The sequence goes on along the minus strand of JAKSZU010000007.1, from coordinate 81,554,044 downwards.
CCTCTCAACATCCCAGTTGATCCTCTACTTGGCAGTTGCATTAGTTCGTGTTCAGAGAGAGATGATAAGGGCTCCACTCACATGCTTATGGAGACAGTCCCAAACTCCACAGCTGCCAAACTCAAGGTCCGGAAGAGATGATGGTATAGTTCCTGGTGAAGTCCAAAGGCCCGAGAGCCAGGAGAACCAATGGTGTAGTTCCAATTTAAAGGCTGGTAGACATGAGACTCAGGAAGGGCCACTATTTCAGTTTGAGTTTAAAGACAAGAAAGAATCGATGTCCTCAAGCAGGAGGAATGTCCTCCAGCTCATGTGAGGGTCAGCCTTTTGGTCCTATTTAGGTCTTCAACTGATTAGATAGGGCCCACCCACTTTAGAAGGACCATCTGCTTTACTCAGTCTACAATATTTTTAAAGAATTATTTTTATTTACCTTTATATGTCATTGTTATTATTATTTAACTTGACCAGAGAGAAACAGTGAGAGAGAGAAAGGGAAAGTGAGAAAGCAAGCTACCAGGTTCAGGACTTAAACCATGGTTGGCCATGTAGGAGTCCAGTGCCTTTAACTACCACGCCACCTGCTACCCACCTCAGTCTACAATTCCAATGTTAATCTCATCCAGAGACACCTTCACAGACACACCCAGAATATGTCTGGCCAAAAGGCTGGGCTCCCCGTTACCCAGTCAAATTGACACGGAAAATTAACCGTCACAACAGCTAAAAACGCAGAGTGTTTTAAGCATAAATCAGGTGATATCATTCCCATGCTTAATATCCAAACTCCTGTGTGACCTGTAAGGCCTTGTGATCCAACCACCCCCCCCCCCCCACTTCCCATGTCTTCCCATTACTCACCACACCCCATCCACACAAGCCTCTTTTCTGTCCTGTGAACAGGGCACACTGGTTTCTACCTCTGTAGTTGCTGCACCCTTTCTTTGAAAATATTTGCTACATCTTGATGGCTCCTTTTCCTTGTTCAAGTCTCAACTCAAATATTACTTCCTCAGAGGGGCCTTCCCTGACTCTCCTAGTTGAAGTGGCCTCAGTCGCAATATGGCTCACCACCCTGCTTGTTTTCCTCATAACACTCACAACAAACTGAAATTACCCTAGTTATCGATGTCTGTGTGTTTAGTGTTCCTTCCCACTGAAATGTAAACTCCACAAGAGGAGGGCATTCATTTGCTTTCTCAGTGTATTTCCAGTGCCTGGCACACAGTAGACTTTCAGTAAATATTAGTTGAATAAGTGAGTGAATCGATGGTGACATATATTTTAAAGGCTTCTCTTTTAGCTTCTTAGAGAGGCAAGTATTTTTTTTTTCTATCAGGCACGTGTGCTTGCCAGAAAGACAGAGAGACAGAAAGCGAAAAGTCATCCCCCAGGGGGGATGGCCACGCTGCAATCCCTTCTCCTCCATTCTCCTCTCAGGGTCTTGGGCAGCACACACATGCGCCCGGCATGAGTGTAAGCCACCGGGTCTGGGACTCAAACTGCAATCGACTACATGGGAGTCTAGTGACATAGCCATTACACTAACTCCTGGTTCCAAGAGAGGCAAGTATTTTTTAAAAGGATTATTTAACTTTATTTATTCATTATTTATTATTTATTTTGACCAGAGAGAGACACACACACACAGAACGAAAGTGAGAAAGCAAGCCACCAGGTCCAGGACTCGAACCATGGTTGGCCATGTAGGAGTGTCCAGCACCCTAACCACCATGCCACCTGCTGGTCCCCAAGAGGCAAGTATTCTTGTGTCTAGGCCTTGGAAAATAAGGTGGATCCTAGGGATTCTATTCTTCTACCCATGTACTCCACTTATGATCCTGATTATGAGAATCCCATTTATCTGGGCATTTTCTGAAGTGCAGCCCTTTGGGAAACACCTGGTTTGGAGGAAGGCAGTTGCAGAGGAAGGGAGATAAATGTTGGGTGTTTTCCAAATCAATCTTCTCATCACACATACATTTTTAATGCTGTAAAAATTTAATTTGTTATACAAAGCTGGAAGCGGTAGCGTTGTGTGTAAATAGCAAACCGTGGGAAGATTGCTCTCCACAAATACAGTGTGCCAACCCAGTCTATTTCCATATCCATTTAATGCACGAGTCGCTGTTCCTAGTGCTGAAATAATAGAACCAGCTGGGCGCGGGGGTGTCGGAGGGACACCTCTGTCCGCGGTGCTGAAACCGCCCCCACAGCTTCTGTCCCCGTAACGGCTCTGCAGCCTGTGGTCACCATGCCCTGTCATTGTTGGGTCACACTACATGACAGCTGCTGGAAATCACAAGGCTGGACTATAATTCTATGCTTTTCTGGCATGTCTTGAAGCTCATCCAGAGCTGCTACTGCAGATGTATATTCTGCTCTAGGGAGAGTGGGAGGGCAACGTGACGCTAAGCCCTTTTGGCAGCTCCGGAGTGTTGTGAACTATGAGGAAGGGCAAAGGTGTCACAGATCTTGGTTCACTGACTCCGCTCACCATGACGCTTGCTGGTTCACACTTAGACTGCCTGGTCTGTAGTGGTACCCTAACCTCAGGAGCCTATGCTAAGTATCCCCATGTGTCCAGTGGGCAGGTATGTTTCCATTTCCCACAAAGTGAAAAATAAAAAGCAAATTCTATAAATCGTATGACTCTCAGGAAGTAAGTCACAGGGCTGGCCCCATAGCTAGTGGTCAAGAGAGCTGGATCCCACATGGCCAATGAAGTTCTAATACCAGCCCCTGAAGCTTGAAAATCATGCTGGGTGCTTATGCATGTGCGCCTAAAAGGGATTTCTCCCACAGGATGAGGAAATGGAGGGGAAGGGATTTGGTGTGATCACATTCCATTCGGGGGGTTATCTCTCTCTCTTGCTCTCTGTCTCTCTGGAGAACACACACATATCCTCTGGCAATTAAAAAAATAGAAGTGATGGATGGTGGTTTAAATGTTGGGGTAACAGGGTGAACATATAAAAGTATATGATAAAATGTTTTAGGTAAGCTCAACTGTGGTAGTGCAGGCAGCAGGATACTGCTGCACAGTGTCTGAGACCATGTGGGAGATGGGGGTTCAGTTCCTGGCCCAAGCTAACTAGGCCCGGCACGGTGGCCCTCGCCTGTGGCCCTTGCTAACTGGAAGGCTGAACCAGGAGGACTGTGATGCAATGAGATCCTGTCTCATATTCCTGTCTCTCTCCTGTTCCCTCTCTCACCCTCCTGCTCACTTTATGTTATTAACAATTCTTTTGAGGTATAATATATATATTGTACCAATGTTATGTGTACAGCTTAACAATGTGTGTGTGTGTGTGTGCATCTGTCTCTGTGTGTAATTGCCATATAGATAAAAATACACAACATTCCCAGCATGCCCCCTCCCTCGTGCCACCTAACAGGCAGCACCTTCCACCAAAGCTAACCTCTTTCCTGACATCTGCCACCATAGGTTTTTTTATTCTCAAACTTCATGTAAGTGGGATTACTCAGTATGTGCTCTTCTGAGTCTTACTTCTTTTATTCAATATTTCTTTTCTTTCTTTCTTCTTTTTTTAAAATTTTTTTTGCCACAGTGTACATGCACTCCCTGGAGAGAGAGACAGAGATAGAGAAAAAGTGGAAAATCATCCCCCCGCCCCCAGGGAGGATGGCTACACCACAATCCCTTGTCCTCCGTTCTCCTCTCAAGATCTTGAGCACGCACGCACACGCGCCCGGCCAGATTTTCAAGCTGCCAGGTTTGGAACTCAAAGTGCAGTCAGCCATGGGAGAGGCCAGCGTCTTAACCGCTGTGCCGCCTGCTGGTCCCTCAGCATGTGTTTTCAGACTCATCCAGGTTGTTGCACCTCAGTGCTATATTCCTTTTTGTTCCTGTATAATACTCTGCTTTGTGAATAAGCCACAATCTACTCATTTTACTGTTCATGAACATTTGGGATGTTTCCAGCTTGATGCTGTTATAAATAAAGCTGTACAAATTCCTGTGGATGCTGCGTGCACTCGTTTCTGTTGGAAATACACCCAGGAGTGGAATTTCCAGGTCATAGAATATACATGTTTCTAAAGCAATTGTATTCATTTACAGTCATTTTGGGAGGAAAAAAAAGGAATTTCTTTTTCCTGAATTTGCCTTTTTTTTTTTTTTTTTTTTTTTTCTTGATCAATGGAGAAAATGCTCTGGGGAAGGTTCTGTTTAAATCGTTGTGGCTTTAGAGTTTTCTAGGGCACTCTATTGATCAGTATTGACCAGATGGCTAGTCTCTACTAACCCCTGCCCAGAAACCAGAGACATGCTTCTCTCACACCTTCTCTTTTATTATCACGTGACGGACTCCTGCAATGGATCTGAGTGAGTTGATCAGAGTTCACAGTGAAGAGCCTCCTCTTCCTCCACACCCTAGGCGAGAGCACGACCGAGGGAAGAATCTGGCCAGGGAGGGCCAGGAGCCTGTTCTTCACCCCAGTGCCACAGAGGAGTCCTGGAGCTCCAGATACCCCAAATCCCTCTAAAACCCTGCAAGGAATTTTATGCTCCAAGAACAGAAGAGGGGAAAGTGCGAGCTTCTCCTTTGTTCTCCATTCTCACCTTTTCCCCAGATTTTATGAGATTTGGGGGCAATACATTCACCGCTAATGTATGGCATTCAGGTCATTTTAAAGTACAAGCCAGGGCTGCATTACAGACAGCTCAGCAATCTCAGGGGCACACGTGGGGTACTTTACAGCCTGTTCTCGACATCGATCCATTCATTAGAGGACCTGCCCGGCACCCGCCTCACCCAGGTGGCTGTCCTCTCTGACCCTGGGGTCCCGAGTCAGCCCACTACATACGCCTCTGAAAATCAGTCTCTCCATCTCTGTGTACCCGCCAGTTTGTTTGCCTCTCTCTCTGCATGTCAGTCTGTCTGTTTCTCTCTCTGCCTGTCTCTCTCATTCCTCTGCCTCTCTGTGCCTCTTTCTTTCTCCCCTCTCTGCTGCTGCATGCTCTCTCTCTCTAACTTTCACTCCTTGGCTTCTGCTTGTCTCTCTCTCTCTGTCTCTCTCTCTCGTGTTAGTTGGTAAAAGGCAATCATTTATTTAGACATAGTCTTCTTAGGCAACTTTAACTTTTTCCACCGCCATGACACCACTCTGCAGTTCCCACTTTCAGTCTTCTCTTCAAACTGTTTTTTTTAGGAGAATCCTCATCACCATCTCTGTTTCTGCTGCTTTATCCTCTCTGATGAGAACATCTAATGAATCTCCCACTTTCACCATTCTTCTTTTCTTCCGTAATGTGTCTCCGTTCAGCCTGAGTTCACCTTTGTATGTGTCTTCTACTTTGCCCGGAGTCCAACCCAGGCATCTGGTTTTCTTAGAACACTGGTGAACAGTCTGCCGCTAGTCACAGACGTAGCACGTGCAACCCGTCCGTCAGGACTGCTCGTCTCTCCCTGCAGTGCGCAGCCCGCAGGGCTCCAGGCCACCCCCTGCCCTGCGTGTCTCTCTCTCATTATCTCTCTCCCTCTCTCCTTTGTAACAATAGGTCTCTGGGATCTCCTCACTCCTTCTCTCTGGACCTCTCTTTCCCTCTGCTGCATCTCCTCCTACTGCATCTTTTCTTGAGGAGAGATCTCCAGATTCAGAACAGCCACGGTGGCTGGTGCAAAATGCAGTGAGATGCCAATGTTCTCTTGTGATGAAGCCAACAGTTCTTTTAGCCCCTTTAGAGGCAGCAGTAGAGGTGGGGAATGGTATGTGCTGCATGGGATGAGGACAGTCATGGTTATGCCAGCAAGACTCGTAGGCCTTCTATTTTGCCTTTCTGAATCGGGGCTGGGGAGGCTCTTGGTTTGTCTGAGGGTAAAGGACTCCAAACTTAGGATAAGGAGGGAGAGGAGAACACCTACGAGACATACCTTGTCTCAGATTACCTTGGCCCAGAGAGTTGGGGGCCAGGGAGGCATGGTAGGCAGGACGAGAGAGGGTGCAGTGCTCACCCTGGGCCCTGGAGATACTACAGGTCCCACAGATATCCTTGGCATGCCTTTGGGGGTGCTGAATACAGTCTGTAGGCCTAGGATCGAGAGCTCTGCCTGACTCAAGGTTACTTAACTCCCTCATCAGCCGTCAAGGCTACCTGCAGGTCACACAGGAAATGATCTCGAAATCTGCCACAGCTGCAGGAGTCTCCCCTGGCCCACCCCACCCCTCCAGCCCAAGAATGGTCACTGTCAGCACTTTCTGTCTCCATGCAGATCAATAGGGCCCTTGGATATGACCTCAAGTTCAATTATGGCTTCAATTATGGAATAAAGAAGCTGTTACTGCACACCTACCTCTTATTAAAAACACTGCACAGGGGGCTGGCAGAGACTGGACCTGGGGGAAATCATTAGCCCACTAATTTGAAATCAATTTAAAGTGCATTTGCTTAATGGTATGAACATTGTGAATTATCTATAAATTGTTAATTTAGTTGAATGTCACAGCAGGTTTTCATTTTATAAATTGCACTTTTGGGTTGGCCACGTGAATGTGCGTGTCCTTTCCCTCGTCTCTACCTTGGCTTCTCTCTTCTGCTAAAACAAAACTTCATCATTCATCTTGTAGTCTCAGCTTGCGATCCTTGGCTACTCAAAAGCTTTTGGTGTTAGACATAATTAGGACAGGAAAGGAATACTGCGAAGAGCCTGGTGCCCAGGACCCACTTGTGCACCAGTGACAGTTGAGGCGGTAGAGCAGAGCAGGAGACTAGGAAAAGCTGACCTGCTTCTGAGCTGGCTCTGCCTGTCTCAGAGCGGGAGGTGGCCATGCCCTGTTCTCTGTGGGTCACTGCATCTGTCTGGACCAGGAGACAGGAGCATGTGCCCAGAAGCAGCTTCCCAGGATGAGTGGGCCTGGACTGGCTACAGACCTGTATGATCTCCACGATGCCCTGGATGACACTGTTGGCTTATGGGGTAGCTTTTTCACTGTGGACTGGGCACCTTCAGACATGAAGTGGCACCGGTGAGGCCCCTGTAGACAGGCAGGGACTCTGTTCACCAAACTTGTCAGAATTTTTTAGACTCTTTCTGAGCTCCTGTTCCATGCCAGGCACAGTGCTAGAAACGGGAACTCAAACACAAATTAGGACCCTGCTATCAAAATACCTGCCGATAAGTCATCACCTGCCTTTCTGAAGTCCTTACTTGTGCCCCACTCTGTGCTAAGTACTTTATCAGCATCACCTTACTGGACCCTCAGAACTCTGAGATAAGTATATCATTGGCCCTATGCAACCGATCAAGTCCTCGTGAGCAGCTGATTACTTGCAAAAATGGCTGTAATTATCCCTCTCCCTGTATTTCCACACTTTTGCAATGTGACTTCAAGGTTCCTCTTATCACGAAGCAGGACCTAGGGGCTGGATAGTGGCAAAGCGGTGAAACACACATTCTTTGAGGCTGACCCACATGGGGGAGGGGTTCCAGGTTCACATCTGGAGTTCTCCCTGAACCTGCTGGGCCTGCTGTACCTGCCCATGATTCTGGGCTGGTTGCAGCTGGGGGGTGGATTACAGCATCAAGAACCTGTTGGGGTGCTCTCTCTCTCTCTTTCTCTCACAGAATAAATGGGTAAACTTAAAAGATAAAAGCAAAAAACCAGGGCCAGCCAGGTGGCATGGTGGTTATGGTGGCTGGATCCCACATGGCTGACTGTGTGGTTCGAGTTCCAGACCCAGCAGCTTGAAAAACACCAGGCATGTGTGTGAGAGTGCCCAAAATCCCAAGAGGAGAATGGAGGAGAAGAGATTGCAGCATGGCCATCCCCTCTGAGGAGGGGCTTTCTCATTCTCTCTCTCTCTCTCTCTCTCTCTCTCTCTCTCTCTCTGTTGAGTGTATGTGCCCTGTAGCAAATTAAAACAAAACAAAACAAAATGCAAACAAACAAAATCCAACAAGAACAGAAAACCAGAGGTTGAGCCCATGTTCCCACCATTTAAATCTGCACTGACCCATGGTTTATTCTGAGAGCAGAACATAGCACAAGGATGTTGTGCCAGCTCTGATGATTGGTCCGTGGAGGTGTACCTGTCCCTCAAGGCTGCCATCAGAACGTTCTATGACTGCGTGGGCGTTTTACCCGAAATGTATTGCCTCACAGTTGTGGAGGCTGGAAACCTGAAGGACGATCATCGTGTCGGCAGGACCATGCCACCTCCTGTCTCCTGTTCACCATGGGGGTTTTCCCTGGCCTCTTCATAGCTCCTGAGGGCTTGCTGACAAACTTTGGTGTTCCTTGGCTCACAGACGCATCGCTCTGGTTCTCCACCGTCACGCGGCATTTTGTCTGTATGTCATCGCGCCATCTTCCTTCTGTGCGTGTCTTTGCCTGAATGTCCTCTTCCCATAAGCACACTGGCTGTATTAACCTGCTCCATCTGCCATGGCAATGTGTTACAGACTGGGGGCTTAAGCAGCAGAAATGTATTTGCTCTGTTCTGGAGGCTGGAAGTCCCAGAGAGGTGTCAGCTGAGCTGGTTTCTCCTGAGGCCCCTCCTTGGCTTGCACACAGTTGTCTCTTAGAGCTGCCTCTTTGCATGGTTGTCTCCGTGCTTATAAGCTCCTGATGTCTCTCAATGAGTTCTCATCTCCTCTTTCCAAAAAGGAAAAAATTATTTAAGTTTATTTATCATTATTATTGGGTCATCAGGAAAATCATGACATATTCATGTTTTTCTATGCAAAAATGCATTGTGACTTTTCTGACGACCCAATATTATTTTTTAACTTGCTACAGGGCACGTGCACTCACCAGAGAGAGCAGAGAGAGAGAGGGTCTCCTCTTTTTATAACATTTGCCCTTCTCCTTGAACTCCTGGAGAAGAGGTAGGGGAGGAGTATGGGAAGTGATGGGGCAGGCTGGAGATTAAAAGGTACCGTGCTAACTCCTCCCCAGCTGCCATGCATGACAGGAGCATGGCTCTGGCCCAGCTCTGATGAGCTCATTCCCATTTTATAGGTATGCTTCAAGGGGCAGACGATGTATCCAGTCAATATATGTTTACCATAAACATACTCTATGTCAGGAACTGGGGATACCCAGTCTCTGCCTTCATGAAGCCCACTCTATGTTGGGGAGAGAGCCAAGTAGCAGGTCATTGAAAATAAAGGACAAAGGAAGTACAGGAAGACTAAGCTGGACTTGGGCACCAGGGGAGGCTTCCCGGAAGAAGAGCCTCAAAGGTCTAGTAAGTGCACGAGGAGTGTTCAAGGCAGGGAGAACAGCTTTGCAAAGGCCTGCAATGGAGCTGCAGCCCCAGCGTGCATCAGGAATAGAGAGATTTGCTTGGGCTGAGATGCAAAATGAAGGCAGTGGCATGAGATGAAAATGGGGGAGGTGTCAGTGAGACCCTAGAAGGCCTTGAAGGCTGTATGGGGAAACTTCAACGTAACTCTGGAGGTTAAGGACAGTGCTCCAGAAGCTATTGTAGCAACAATGCTGTGTAACAAACCTCCCCAAACTCAGTGGCTTCAAACATCCTATTTACTGGTGTCAGCTGGGAGTCAGCTGATTGAAGCTAGGACCAGCTGGGCTTGGCTCCAGGCCACGGATTGGGTCAAGTCAATTCCACAGTGTCTCTCCAATTCCTGGAACATTGAGTTCTCTGGGCTTCCCATGGGGAGGGCAGAAGCTCAGAGGGCCAAGCATATTTCAAGCCTTTGCATCCTTCACTCTTGCCAACATCCCAATGGACAGTGAAAGCCACACAGCAGGCCCAACATCAATAGGACAAGAAAGTGTATTCCACCCACAGCTGGAGAGAGCCTAGCCGGGAGAGAAGTTTCTCTTCATTGAAGTGCTTTGCAACTGCAACACACCAGTGCCTTCTGAGTTGGGAGAATCAGTTTCATGACATGATGGTGACAGGAGTGACAGTGTAGCAGGTATCACTGTGGTCCAGCCCCTGACATATCTTCCCTTTCAAAGCACAATGACCATGCATGATGGGTACTATTATTCTATTTAATAGATGAGCAAACAGGCTGAGATAAGAGGATGTGAATTGCCCAAATCCACAGTGGGTGGAGGCAGGAGGAGGAGGAGGAGGAGGAGGAGGAGGAGGAGGATTTCTGACTGCACGGCAGGATGGCCACATTGCCCTACTGCTGCCCCCTTCTGTTACCCTGCGTTGGCCCTTTCCAAGTGTCCCCTCGGCCTGCTCAACCCTGAGCAGGGTGAGGGAGTAGCACCAGGCAATACTACCCTCCTGATTACCCCAAAGGATTGGGACCTTATCTGCAGAGCAGAGCTAGGGAAAGCCATGCCTCTGTCAGAGAAGGCAGGCAGGGCACCTGGTGCTGGCCCCAGCAGCTCCAGGGCCTCGGAGCTTCACCCCCTGCCCCCGACCCCATGCAGAACACTCCAGCTAACTCTTGCTGGTGCCTTCTCTGGGGGAGGGGTGCACCCCTCTCTCCTTCCTCTTCTCTCCCTGCCGTCCTCTACCCTCTGTCCTGAAGCCAGAGAGTGCTTTCTAAGGAGCAAATGACAGCCACCTCCCTCCCGTTCTCACAAAACACCGTCTAGATAATACATTCCTGCCGTCAAAAACTCCAAGACTGTGGAAGATTTGTAACAGAAATCTTCCTCCTGTGGCTCTCTGCCATCCGCCTGGTGCCCTCGTCCCATCGCACACACAGGTAACCACTGTCACGGTTTTTCTCATGTCTTCTCCAGGATGTCTTCATGCATATGAAGGCAAACGTGAGCATAGAGCCTCTCATCCACCCATTGTGCACATATTCGACACGGGTTTGTAGCCCTTTCCCCCATTTCATACACCTTGGCATTGTTTCCCTATCGACGCGCTGAGAGCTTCCTTGTTCTCTCTTCACAGCTGCAGAATACCCTGCAGTCTGAATGGGCTGACCTAATTTATTTCATCAGTCCCGTGCTGATGGATGTTTGGGGCGCCACGTTCTTCGCTATACCAGACAAGTCTCCAGTGAATAACTTCCACACTTGGCCAGTGTACGTTTATCTGCAGGATAAATTCTGAGAAGCAGGATTGCTGAATCGGAAGGACTATGCGATCGCAGTTTTGATAGCTACTGCCAAATTACCCTCCATGACGGTTGAGCTGGTTTGCACTCCCGCCAGCAACGCATGAGAGCATGTTTCCCCCTTAGCCTCACCACCAGTGTGCTATCAAACTCTTAGGTCTTTACCAATTGGATAGGCATAAAATGGCCCTCCAATTTTAAAAACCTTTCATTGTCTCCCCAGTCCCCTCAGGATAAAGTCTAGCTTCCTTGGGCAGACGTAGGGGTGGGCATAGCCCCGTCCTTTCCCAAGCTTCATTGTCAGCTATGGGGGTAGACTTGGACACAGTTCATGTGCTAGGTTTTCGTTTCCTTAGCAGTGGGACAGCCCTCATTCCCTCGAGGAGTGCTGGGAAGAGCCCTGAAAATGCACAGGTAGGGCCCGAGCACAGCAGGCACTCCGTAACAGAGGGCTCTCATGGTTATCTCCTGGTCTCCAAAAGAAGACGAGAGAAAAGTGGGGGCTCGCGGGACCTGGCAGGTGATGGGGGTCCTTTTCTACTTACCCCTCCTGCCCCCTCCTATATGAAACACTCTGCCACCTTGGCACGCTGAATGCCTGCACACCCTCTCCGACCCCAGGCTAACTGCTTTGCCCGAGCTAACGAAGAGCATCTCATTAGAGCTCTGCAAAGCTCATTAAGACCACAAGCTGTGCATCAGCAGCAAAGGAAGGTCAAGGTTCTTTTCATGGGAGTCGGTGCCTCTGGGACCCCGTGGCACCAATATTCACAAACAAGATGAAGAGGACTCTGTCTGCAGGAAAGTAGGCAGCCAGCTGTGAGGCCAAGGCTCTCCGGGGCTCCCAGTCACCCACATCCTTCCCCCAGCCGTGTCCCGGTCCCGGCCTGGGAAGGAGAGCACTGCTGGCCAGCCAAGAGCTGGAAGGATAATGACAAGTCTGTTTTGATGAGGCGCCACTGATCTGAATTGAGAATGCCATCCATAGTGGGGAGCTTGGACAAGCAGGAGAGGAGCAGAACTCTGCTTCGGAGGGGCTCCTGGACATTGTACCTGGTGACTTTCCCCTCTCTGGGCCCCTGCGTGCCCATCTGTAAAGTGGAACCCAGCTTCCAGGAGAGTCATGAGGGTCTGCAGATGCCACCTCGGGGAGGCGACAGTGACATGGGAGTCTGGCTTCCTATGCTGTTTGAAAAGATAGAGATCAAGGAGAAATTTCCTTAAAAGTGAGGAAATGGGCTAAATAATGGTTTCTTTAAAAATGGGGGATATTTGGACTGCACGCCAGTGATGTGCAAAATTCTTCACCTTCACATTACAGCTAGGCTCTGGGAAGGTCTCAGGACAAAACTTGGACATACTAATAAGTCCTCTTCTACACACCTTTTGGGGTGGCCTGTAGCCTTCCAGTTCCCACCTCCAACCCGTTCCTACCCAGCTTCCTCCCATAAGCTTGCTCCACCCCCTCCCCACCCATGGCCAGTTACAAGTGGACCAGCCCAGCAGGCATGGCCGCTGCACCAGGGCTACCAGAGGCCCTGTGTCAGCCTGGCCTGAGCCTGGCTGTGTGTTTAGGGGTGTGGCTCTTGCCCTCAGACATAGCGCTTGTGGCTGGGCCTTTGCGAGCTCAGTTTTCACAGAAGGAAAACAATAAAGTATGAAGCATTGTACAAATACGAGGGCTTCCCTTCCAGATCTTCTACGAATAGGCCTCTTGGTGTGATGATGAACCTCTTGGCTGCCATCAGCTTTTGTTGCAACTGTGCTGAGAGTTGTGGACTTTTACGGTTGAGCGCACACCCTGGGAACAGGCGGGCTGGCTCCAGCACTCACTGTATTTTCTAGGCAAGATGATCTCAGAGCCTTGGTTTCCCCATGTGCAAAACAGGCACAACAGATAGGGTACCCTGAGCTCCTCAAGGTTAACAAATGAGCTGATACGTGTTGAACCCTGTGATGGGATGAACCATGTCCCCACAAAGACAGGTTGAAGTCCTAAGCCCTAATGCCTGCGAGCGCGAGCTTACGTGGAAATAGCCTTACGTGTAGATGAGAATACATGAGGTCACTATGGAGGGGCCTACTTCAATACGGCTAGTGCCCCTCTTATAAAGAGGGAGATGTGAGCAGACAGAGAAAAGATGGCCACGTGCGGACGGAGGCTGAGAGTGCAGGGTGCCTCTACAAGCCAAGGAATGCCAAGGCTGGCCAGCAGCCAACGGGAGCTGGAGAGAAGCATGGAACACTCTCCCCCTCAGGGCCTCCAGGAGGAAGCAACCCTGCTCACCCCTGGACTTCCACCCTACCGAACGTGCGAGTGACTGTGTTGTATAAGCCACCCAGATGCTGGTACTTCACTATGGCAGCCATAAGAAACAAACCAACCCTGAGAGAAGTGTCTGGCACAGCGAGTACAGCCAGTATCCTTCTTCGCCACAGATGGGGAGCCCAAAGTCTGGGCACCTGCTCCATGCTGGTGAGGACAAGGCAGGGTCACATCCCCGTCTTGATCCTTAATCCCCCAGTTAATGTTTAGATGGCTGGCCCGCAGCTCACCCGGGAAGATCCTTGACGATTTTCTTCCCCTGCTCAGGGCTCAGTCCTGGCTCAATCTGTGTCCAGCTCCCTAAAGCCCAGTGCCCAGCCCAAAGCCAAGGTGCTCAAATATGTCCCAACAGTAGAGAAGAACCTGTAAAGAAAGAAGCATCTCTAGGTGCCCCCTACCGCAGCAGAGGCCCCAGCCTCACGCAGGACCTGCAGACCTTGCTCCCCAGCAGACACCCTCCATCCCACCTCCACCTCCTACCAGGCCCAGCTTCACCCTTGTGCCAGGTTCTGGCTGGGCAGCATGTGGACACTTCGTTATTTCAATTTTAAGAATATGATGGAGCCAACGATGCTTAAAATGCTTGTGTTAATAGCGGCGGTCTGCAGTTTCATTTCACTTTAATAGGAACCATCTGCCGTGAGCAGGCGGCAGGCACGGCCAGCTCCTCCCCACAGGGACCACCCCCCAAAATCCGCCCTCTGAGTTGGATGGGGGAAGTGGGGGCTTGAATCCAATCTGTGAAGGCTGCAATGGCCCCACAGCCCCCAAGGAGGGTCTTAGAGGAGCCCCTGGAGGCTGAGGCCAGGGGTAGGACATGCAGAGCCCCAGGCCGGGTCCCTCTGTCCTCTTTGTCGGCACTGAAAGGCCTGGGGAGGACCCCAGGCTATCCTGCTTGGTCACTGTAAAGCTGATTGGGAGGGTAGAGGGGGCAGAGGTGTGAGGCCCCTGCCCTGAACCCACTGTGCTCTTCCTGCAAAGTCCCCAAGGGAGGCCTGGGGTTCTAGGGACAGCTCAGGCTTTGCCGCTGATCCAGCTTCAGGGCAGTCATTCTGCTTCTTGGTGCCTCAGCTTTCATATGGGGGTCCCATAATACCCACATAAAAAAGATGTGAGCACTGAGGCAGTGTGAGAGGGGACCTCCTACAAAAATAACCTGACCCCCTGAAAACCAGGCACGTGAGAAGGGCTGGTCAGGCATGGTGCCCATGCAGCTGCCCGCAGCCCGGTGAGGGGTGGTGGCTGGCTTCCCACCCAGCTCTGGGTGAGAGCTATGATGAAGGCAGTGCAGTCCACACAGCGTGGAGGGACTCAGCTCCCATGCCAGGCTGCAGGGTGCCTTCGGCCCAGGCCTGGAAACAGCTAGTTGGAGCTGAGTGGGGAAACAAAGTGCCTCTGGGGTCAGAGAGAGAGCAACTCATTCCCCTCAACCCCTAGCCCCCAGCAGGACCAAAGTCGTGCATGATCAGGCCCCGGGACGCGGCTATAGGGAGGCCCCACTGGGCAGGGGGATCTTGTAGCCGCTCTGGAGGAGCAGGAGGCAGGTGCCCAGCCCCAGGGCCCCGGCCAGGAGCACGGCACCCAGGGCTTTGAGGAAGGAAGTCCTGGTCCTCGTGAAGGAGCCGGGGGCCATGATGCCGAGCAGGGCCGTGCTGACCGTGAGCGTGTAGAGGATGGAGACGCCTGTGTTGAGCGCGACGATCTTGCCGAATTTGGCAAACGGGGCAATGATGCAGAAGAAAAGAGGCACCGTGGCGATGACGGTGGTGAGGGCACTGGAGACGATGGCCACGCCCACATGCCGCACAGCCTCCAGCGTCCGCCATTGGCGCTGCGAGTGGGCGTCCTGGGGATGAGACAGAACTAGGGCTGCCACCTGACCAGCCCGGGTAAACGTGACCTCTCTGCCCGGAGGCTGCCCTGCTCCTGGAGGCCCTGCTTCCTGCCCTGAGATGGGGTAACGGCAGCTGCCTCCCAGGCCAAGACGACTCTCACAGGCCGGTGCACAGTGCACAAGGCAGGCGTGGGAAACGCTGCTGCTCCAGCGAGGGCCAGGATTTGCATACTAGCTTCTGGTCCATGGGAGCCCTGATTGAAACCGATCCCCTTCTTTTGACCAAGTGCAGCTAAATGTATAACTGGTTTGATCTTTACATTTTTGCAGTGTTTTCCTATCAATACAATTCCAAACTAGGAAAAGAGAAACTGTATCAGACCCAGAGCTGGTTCTGGCACTGAGGATGTGAACGTGTCTCACCATCCCAGAGCACTGGGAGGGGGTGTCATGGCCTTGGGTCATGGGGAAAAGAGTCCACTCCCTGATTGAGGCTGGAAAAGGAGACCAGGATTCAGAAGAACGAGCAGCAGGAAGAGGCCCTGGATCCTGCCTGGTCTGACTCTCTGCTGACTTGGGGAGACTGAGGCGGGGAGTGACCCCCGAGGCCCACAGTGCTGCTTTGGCTGCGCTGGCCTTAGAATGCGAGCACCTGGGGCCTGGAGATCAGCCTTGGGAAACCTCAGTTCCTTGAAGCCAGCTTGCTTGGGGTTCATTATGGAAGTGTGCAGCTAGCTGTGGAGGGACAAGGTGGGCAGGGTGCTCACCTCAGCCTGGAGCGGGGGCAGGTTCTCTCCAGCCAGCAGGTAGCCCTCAACCAGGTGGACACAGTAGTCCACAGAGGAGCCGACCAGGATGGACAGGGAGATGGCTTCCACGGCGCCCATCTCCCAGCCGCTCCAGTACATGATGGTCACCACGAGGCAGACGATGCCTGGGAGGAGCGGCAGAGAGGCAGCTCAGAGCACCCCCAACCTTGTAGGGCCCCTGGGGAATGGGGAACAGGGGAGTCTAGAGCCAAGCCCCCAGCTGGGGTGGCAGGAGGGAGAAGCAAGACCAGGAACAAAGAGCTGAGGTGGGGGAGAAGACAGGTGCTGAGCTGAGAGCCACTACCCGGGGATCCCGGCTTCTCTCGGGGAGCACAGCCCTGGGGGGAGACAGCCCTGTGACCCGCTGTCACAGACAGCTCTGTACAGAGGGTTGTTTTTTTCTGGCATGGGGGTGGGCAAGCTCTCACTGAGGTGATTTGACAATGAAGGCTTCAGAGAAACCCGCTGACTTGAGGCCACCAGGGAGCCCCTTCCTGTGCCCGACCAGAGTGGCCTGGTGCGGTCCCCCTCGCTCACGTACCCAGGATGCTCAGGAGCACTGGCAGGAGCAGCAGGATGTGCGTGGTGAAGATGGCAACGGCAGCCACACAGATGAGCAAGGACAGGACCAGGCCGTGCAGGGCACTCTGCACTCCTGCAAGCGGAGAGCGAGGGGCTCGGAGGGGCTGCCGGTGTGAGACTGCCACGCCCCCACCCACGGCTCAGCCATTGCTGGGCTCGTGTGGACAGGCACAGGCACATGAGCTGTGCCACGCTGGTGAGCGAGTCACTTGACCTCTCTGAGCCTGCACTTCTTCGTCTCTAAAACGGGGTAATAAGAGGACCACCCAGGGCTTTGTTTGGTCAGGCGCTCAGCAGGGCCTGACACCTGGAAAGAGCTCACATCATCACGACTATTACTCTTAAGGTGGCGAATTTAAGATCAGAGAGTGTGGCTGGCGCCCCCAAGGAGGAGAAGACCTACATGTTGGCCTCTAATCAGCCACTTTGTGTGTCACCTGGTTTCCCCAGGGCTCTCGGCCAGGAATGAAAAGACAAGTGTGTCTCTGACAGGCCATGCCATGCCTGCCCTCCTGCGGTCACCTCTGTATCGGCCCTTGCCACTCACCCGGGCCCTGGGGGTAGAAGGGCTGGGCTGCCACTTGCCTATGATCTCCATGAAGATCTGCTTCCAGTGCTCGCAGGTCTGGAAGCCGCGGCGCAGGGCCGAGCCCTCTGGGAACGTCTGCAGCTGTTGCTGGAGGAAGCTCTCCCAGCGCAGGTAGTCCGAGTAGGTCTGGAAGGAGGACTTGCCCTTGTACGTGGTCTGTAGGGGATATAAGCCGATGAGCCGGGTGGGGGTGGAAGTCTGCTCACCCTTCCCCGGAGATGGCTGGTCTGCGCTGTGGCCACCGATGGGGTGTGTTGTGGGCAGGAGTGTGAATGATGGTCCAACCCAGCACGAGCTCCCATCAGCGCCTGGATGAATCACATGATGCTTACAGCAGCAGCAGGTTCAGGCGCGACCAAAGTCCCCGTCCTTTTCCCACAGAACCCGCTTTAGCTCCCAGAACCCCAACCTTCTGCACATTGCTGTTCCCTCACCTGCACAATCAACTCCAACTCATCCTTCAAAGCTCGCTAGGGTTCTGTCTTATCCAGGAAGCCCTCCTTGATGCCCCAAGATGGGCCTCCCCTGGGTTCTCCAAGCCCTTGGTTCTTCCCATCACAGCTTGTGTCATGCCTGGCGACCTGCCTACCCATCCCCTGGCTGGACCGTGAGGCCAGGGGCAGCCTGTCTAGCTCTCAGTGCCCAACCCAAGGGGTTCCTTCTTGAACAGGGAAGGGTAAATGAAAAAACCAGGCACTCGTCCCGCTCTGAAAATGTCCTGCATGTAATCTCACTACCCAATTCTGCCCTCGCTGAGCATAACCAGCTTACAGGAGTCTGTGTCATGGGCGTCCCTGACAGCCTGGGGCAGGGGTCAGCCTGGATGAGGACCATGCCCTGTGGTAAAGCTGGGCCTGAATGGGGACTTCTCTTGAAACTGTCTGCTCCAGCCTGAAAAAGGAGGTTCTGACACGAGCTGCACATGGTGAGCCTTGAGGACATCATGCGACATGAAACAAGCCAGTCACGAAGGACAGACACTGTGATCCCACTGATACAAGATCGCTAGAGCAGTCCGACATGTAGAGACAGGAGTGGGAAGGAGGCTGCCAGAGTGGGGCAGGGGGGGTGGCGAGTTAGTGTTTAATGGGTGCAGAGTTTCAGCTCGGGAAGAATAATTGGGGGCCGGATGGTGGTGCAGGAGCAAAACGTGCCAGACTGTGAGGCTGACCCACCTGGGAAGGTTCTGGGTTCACATCCGGAGACCTCCCTGAGTACCCTGGGTGTGGGTGCCCGTGATGCAGGGCTAGCTGGGCCTGGGGCTGCATCAGGGAGTCAAGACCCTGTTTGGGTGCTATCTCTGCCTTTCACTCATGGAAGAAATAAATAAAAACTTTTAAAAAGAGATGAAAATTTCCCAGAGGTGGGTGATATGCAATGTGAATATATGTAATGTCATGTACATTGTAGGCTTAAAATGGTTAAGACGGTAGTTTTCTGTTTATTATACTACAATGAAAAAAAGATAACCCTAAAAGAATACCTGTCTAATGAATTGGTGTCTGCATTAGCCTAGGGGCTCACTGAGGGCTTGGTGGGGTCTCTGGGCTCTCCTGGCTGATAGTTTCATTGTGTCCAGCAGATAAAGAGGCAGCAGGGGGTGTGGCCAGTCCCCCAGCCGCCTGTGCGAGGTCCACCACATTCTTGGCCTGTCACAGTGACAGAGGGGAGTGACCTGAGCCTCTGCCAGGCCCTTTAGCCTAGAGGCTGCATAATGCCAGGAGTGCAGGTGGGGTGGGTGGAGAGTGGAGGCAGGGAGCTGGCCTGTGGGGCAGAAAGGGCAGAGCTCTGCAGTCAGACCGCTTGGTTCACCCTGTGACTCTTACGCCTACCTCTCTGGACCTCAGTATGCCCCCTCCGATCCAGGATAAGGGCTGGAAGTCAGAGGTGACACCTGTGAGGCCACCCAGGGCTCACCGACTCGAAGGCCATAGAGATCCACTGCACACGGCCCTCCTTGACACCCACTGCCCCGTGAGACAGCTGTCCCGGGAGCAGGTTGGGCTCAGGCAGCTCCTGGCATTCGGGGTGCAACATCTGCAGGAAGGAGGAGATGCTGTAGCCTGCGGGGAGAAGTGAGAGGTGGGTGGGAGGGCCTCAGCCCTGCATGCATGCGCTTGCCTGCCTCCCCGTGTCACTGGGAAACCTGAACACACAGTCGCCATCGGGGTGGAAAAGGACATCTGGGGCCTTCTCAGGGACAGGCCTGGCATGACCTCATTCAAGTTAGCTGTGGGCCAGCCCCCACCCCGGCCCTCAATTCTGGAAAATCTACTCTGGTAGGCAGGCCACACGTGCACCGCTGCAGTCCTGATCGCTCACAGGCCTGCTCTCAGCTGGAAAGCACTGGACTGCTGGCACACGCCCATCTGGTGTGACACACAAGCACAGACATGTCCGCAAAGGCACATGCGTCCTGTGCTGCCCACCTTGGACCATGGCCTCATAGCCTCCCCAGGCCACCTTCCTCCCAAGCAGGAGCCCCCCACCTCACACACCTGAGGGCAGGCACTGGGCCCCGCCCGGCTTCACCAGCTCCGAGTTGCCTGCAATGGCCTTGCAGAGGCGACACAGGGACCCAATTTCTTTGAACAGGTCAAAGCTGCTGTCATAGATGACGCTGCCCTTTCCCAAGGAGACACAAACCGGCCCGGGCGGCTCAGTGAGATGGAGACTCAAGCCTGGGTCCCACTTCCAACCCACCCTTGGGTAAGCACCTCCAGTAGCTGCCTGCTACCACTGTCACCATCATGTTGCAACTCTCTGCGCGGTGCCCACCTGGCCCTACTTTGTCCTGCCAGCACCTGCGCCTTCTCCCGTCACTGCTCTCCCTGCACGGGCCTCTTCACCTCACCTCTTCGCCATTACTCAGTGTTCTTGCCAGGACTTCTTGCATTTCTCCCCTCGCTTCAGACACCCACATCCTGCCTGCATTGCAACACCTGCCTGGCCCTCTGCGGCCTCCCGCCCCCTGCTCTGAATACGGGCGACTGGCTGTCTGCACTACACAGACAGATCTCCGCCTCCACTTTGCTCCTGACTTCCCATGTCTGCCATTCCTGTGCACCCAGCCCACTGGACTTCTAACTGCAGGGGCTGCTAGTCCTTTCTACACCCACTCCTGGGCACCCATGATGTGCCAGGCACCATCACATCCCAGCTCAGCCAGCACCTCAAAGGTTGAGGAGCCCAGCTTAGGACAGGAATGTATGTTAGAGGGAGGGAGACTTCACAGAGCTGAGAGCACCACCCCAAGCTCGCAGCAAGGCCCGCCCTCCCTCCAGGGCCGAGGGGAGAAGGCAACACGCAGGAAACACGCTGTTTCCCTCGCCTTAGTCCCAGTCCCTAACGAACAAAGGCAGCCAGCCTGGGCCCCAGATGCACCCAGATTTCTGGGCAACTCTGAAAGGTCAACTTTTTCAGTTGCTAAGAAAAATGGTGCCCCCCAGGAGCCCATGGAGGTCCTATCTGGGCTGGTTGAACCTTCAAGGAACCCAGAGGGTGTATGAGGACCTGGCTGGTGGCCCTGTGGGTTGGGACCTGTGTCCACGCCTGTGGGAGTTGGGCCCTCTGGCGTGAGCCCATGGGCCTGCATACCGGGTCTCCGAGGACGTGGTTGTCCACCTGCCGAGTGCGGTTGATGCCCACAATGCCAAAGACCACGAAGACCATGGCCCCGGTATCCACCAGCGGCCGCACTGCCGGCTTCCCGCAGCCAGTGTTCACGCAGGGGTTGAAGCCAAAGGTGGCCGAGAGGCGGGCCTTGGGCACTGCAGAGGGGGAGGCAGAGCTGCAGGGAGGGTGGGGCCTACGTGCCCCAGATCCCCATGGGGTGCTCCCCCCAGGCCTACCTTTCTCACTCAGCACGTAGAAAAAACCTTTGGTAGGTCCGTCGGGGCTGGAGCTGAGCAGGCAGCCAGGAGGTGCTGCACACACGCGCCCATGGAAGGGGGGCTTGTGGGACTGAGCAAAGTACAGTTTCCTGTGGAGGCAATGAGGCTGCGGCTCAGACTGGAAGGGCCAGGAGGAGTCAGAGGAGGTGAGCAAAGCATGGCCAAGTCAAGGCGCTGGGAAGGAGCAGGGAAAGACTCCAGCTCTCCTCAGTGCTGGGGGTTGGTCTCTCTGGGGGCTGGAGGAGATGCTGGGACTCAAGGGAGAGCCAGGATTCAGGAGGGTCCTTGGGGCCAGCCTGGGTGGTCTCTGCTTAGAAGCCCCCAGCCCTGCCTCCACTGGAACAGTGAGGGAATCTCAAGATTCTGTCTGAAGAAAGGATTCATTCAAACAGTTTGCTAGCCACTGGACCTTGTGTAGCTCACAGTTCTCTCTAGAACATTTCAGGCTCACCTAGGCAGCCTGCCTGAGCCCTGCTCACTGACGGGTATATGCGGAGTGAGCCGTGCCCTGGGTCCAGGAGGGGCAGGTAGAAGGATGCCCTCTACCGAGCCATCTTGGTCATCCTCCTCCCTAAAACTTTGCCCCTCTGCCCCAAGCGGGGTGAGGCCTCATGAGGGTGCTCAGTGCCGGAAGCCAGTCCCCCATCAGAGACCACAGTGCCTACGCGTCACAGAGTAGGGCCTGGCTCTGCAGTTCTCCGCCACCACGGGAGACAGGCTGTTTGTCTCAGAGCACGTCTCTTAATCCGTAATGGCATCGCTGGTGACTTGTTAGCTGCCTGTCTCCCGCTAGACGGCTCCAGGGCAGCAGCCACATCTGTCTTGTTTGCCACCGTATCCCCAGTGCCGGCACACAGTCGGTGCTCAATGTTTGTTAAATCAGTGAGCAGATGAGAGTAGACCTCCAGCTAAGGCAGCCTCAGTGGATAAGTGAATGCAAGGCCATGTTCAGAACACCGGGATAAGACACGGAGACGGTGCCCCCAGCTGGCCTGGAGACCTCGTGAGGCACAGAACGCAGCCTCTTGCTCAGCACGCATGGGGCACTTACTCCATGCCAGGCAGGAGTACACCAGGGGGTCTTCAAACAGCTCATGGAAAAATGTGCATGATGAGAAAACTGCACATGGATTATGATTCTTTCTGCACCAAAATAAACTCGTACTTTCATTCCATTGTCTGCAAACTTTGTGGAGACCCGTTGTATAGTAGGTCTTAGGGTAAATACAACAGACACGGTGCCTCCCCTAACTCCCCTGACAGTCTACCAGGGGAGTATTAAATAGAAGTTTTCTGATGTAATTATGTTTCCAGTGTGCATAAGCACCTTGGGAAGGTGCAGAGTGGGTTCCTTCATTCATTCAGCAAGTCTCCCTGAGCACCTACTATGTGCCAGCACCGTGCTAGGTGCTGGGGATACAGCACTGAACACGACCGTCAAGGTGCCACTGCAGGCTGTGTACCCACTGACCCTTTAGGGGTGACAGGTGATAAGCAGAGGGAGGGATGACAGAGCCGCAGGGAGCTCTGCTCTGGGACAGACTCCCAGGAGGTGACATTTGGATAGAGATCTGAATCTTGAGAAGTCAACACATGAGGAGGTGGGAAAGAGTGTCCTAGGAGGAGGGATCAGCATATGCGAAGGCCTGGAGTGGACGGTGCTTGGAGCGATAGAGGAACAGCAAGATGGCTGCTATGACCCCAGTGGAGTCAGCAAGAGGGAGGGTGGCAATGCAGGGGTGTGGCAGACCATGGGCTGTCTTTGCTAATGCTCCTCAGTTCCCTATCCTTGTTAGGAAAACTCTGGAAATGAACAGGGGATTCTTGCCTGTGGCATCTCTCATGTGAAAAAGAGAGAGGTGGAGAGAGAGAGGGAAGAGGATAACAGCGGGGCCTGGCTGGTGGGAGCTGGCTTATCTGCAAGGCTCTGTTACCGGGTGTGCTGCTGCTCCTTGGCGGCCACGTAGAAGCTGAAGTCAAACTTCCAGCCCCGCTTGGCGTCACAGGCCAAGGTCGTCAGCATCCACTTGCGAGAGGGGCTCGCCGCCTGGAGCAGCCCTACTGTAGACATACAAGCGGTCAGCTTCTTGGTGAAGTTACCAAAAGGCGCTCTATACACCTAAGCAGTGGATTGACAGAGACAAGATACGTGACTCGGGGAGGCTGCCTTGGCCTGGGCCCGGCCTCAGGCTCCGTCCCCTCCCTTCTCGGCATATCCCATCCTGTTCCAAACCCTGGACTGGGAGACAGAGTCCCGGGCAGAGGCTCAGGGGGCCTGGGTGTAAGTCTGAAAATAGGGCAAATCCTTTCTTCTCTGTCTCATGTTTTCCTCAGCAGATGTTCACTGAGCACTTGTGTGGGTGAGGCTCCATGGACCTGGCTGTGAGCCACATGGCCCTGGCCCTGCCCTAACAGAGCTGGTTTAAAACCCCGTGAAGGGCTGTGAGTCAGAGAACGAGGATGCTGAAACGGGATTAATGGCAGGGCTGGCGGAGAGAGGGGGCCAAACCGAGAAGGTGGTCAGGACAGGGCTCAGGAGGGGGCGACATCTGTGCTGAGACTGGGGAGACAGCCACGAACTAACTGCAAGGACAGGTTTCAAGGCAGAGGCTCAGTGGCAGGAGAAGCCTCAGAGACCTCATCTCTCAAGTGAGATATACACCCTAAATGAAAGAGTTGACAGCTGTCACCGTCACCCTGGAGGGCATAACATGCTAGAGAGACATGAATGGTCCCTGTGAGGGAGAAAGCTGGAAGCCTGGGGGGCCTTCCAGGGTGCTGGAACAGCTACTGAGAACAACCAGATTAACTAAGGGCCACTGCGGCTGGCCATCCTCCACCCTAGACGCCATGTACTGCACGCCTTCCTCATGGACCTCCAACAACAGATGGCACTTTTTATATTCCCATCCTATGCAAAGGGAAACTGAGGCTCAGAAAGATTAAGTGCTCTGCCCAAAGACATATGAGTGAAGTCAGGATTTGAACCCAGGCTTGGTGACTCAGAAGTCCATGCCGTTAGCATTCACTCTGCAGATCCCTGCCACAGACCTGGCTGATTTTGGGGGGTATCCTCATCTGGTTGTAGCAGCTCTGTCCTCAAAGACCTGCCTCCCCCTCCCTCTGTGCCCACCAGTGCAGCCCCGAGGGCCCCGCCCCAGGAATGGTGGCTTACTTCCCAACAGCCCAGGCTCACCTGGAAGGAGGCCACCTCTCCGTCCGCAGGGGACACGGCCTGCCAAGGGGCAGGCAAGCTGGTATTGAGGGAGAGCCTGTAGACAGTTGGGTGGCCTTTGCTCTTCACTCTGGAGACGTACACGGTACCTGGGGAATCTAGAGTCAGATGAGGGGTGGAACAGGGATGGACAGTCACCTCGACTGCCTTCTCCTGTCCCGGAGCAGACCATTTGCAGCTCTGTGGACTGAGCAGCTAAGCCCTGGCCTTGGGCGCAGCTCCAAAGGCTGGCTTCATCCCTCTGCTGAAGCAGGTGCATGGAATGCTAGTGGGGGGTAGAGGTCACGGGATGGGGGTGGCAGTGGGAGGAAGTTGTGGTGAAGGTCAGCCAGTGACAGACTACAACAGCAATGCCACTGATGGGAACACAGCATGAACGGTGGGCTGGGACTGGAAATGACAATGGGAGGACAGAAGTGACAATGCCCTGGGGTGACAGGACAGACAGAACCGCCCCACAGGGCGTTAATTCCCACAGTACGTATGTCCCAGCATCCCAGTCCTGAGAGGCCCCCAGCAGGGATTGGGCAGTGTCCAGAGCCCAAGAGGAGGGCAGTGTCCGCTCCTCAGCCCCAGGCATACAGGAGGGCTTTAGTGCACGGAGCAGGCTCAGGAGGTACCAGAGGCCAGCCTGGGGGGAGAAGGGGAAGCTCACTCTTCTGGCCTAGGAGAGCTGCTGGGGTGGCAGACCAGGCCCAGGTACACCCCTGCACCCAGTCTTCTCCAGTGAACCAAGGACCCAGGCTCTTGTTCTTGCAGGAGAACCCAGAATCTTATCTGTCCCCCATAAGGGCCCCCATACCCTAGCACCAAGAGGGATTTCCTGACACCCCCAACCCCCAACACTGACCCTGCAGGATGGCTTCAGGTCGACTGATCCAAGGGACTGCAGAGCCTCGCTTCTTCTTCTCCAGAGATGTCCGGATGTTGTTCTGCAGGCTGTGGGGCTTCTCCTGGAACAGACCTACCCCCCCATGCCATGTCAGGGACAGCACAGCCTCCCCAGCTGGGCCAGTGGGCAAAGGGCAGCGGTGGGGATCCACGACAGCCTCAGGGACGTGGGCCCAGGGATTGAAGGGGTCTGACAGAAACTAGGTGGATTGAAAAAGAGAAAGACACCGACGCATTTCCTATGTATCCTCCCTGTGCCTCACTCTCTTCCTCTGCCAAGTGGGGCGCGTACGGTCCTTCCCGCAGAGGTGGCTGACAACGAAACGGGTTGCCCCTCCTGCACTAATGACACTTCCGGCAGCTGATAAATGCTCATCACTTAACAGGAGTGACTGGGAATCAATGGTATCCACCCCCAGAGATGACAGGCGGTTTTCCTGTTTTGCCTCAAGCATCATTAGGCTATTTGCAGGAGTTCTTTTTTTAATGTGTGTGTTTTTCCTTTTTTTTCCTTTTCTTTTTTCTTTCTTTTTTTTAATGAAAGGAAGAGAGATAGAAGGAAAAGGAGAGAGACAGGTTTTTTTTTTTTTGTAATTTCCAGAGAGTGCCTGTGCTCAGCAGAGAGAGACAAAGAGGCAGAGACAGGGAGAGAGGAAGAGGGAGAAAGCATCCCCCAGTAAGTTGTGGTCACACTGCAATTCCTTCCCTCATCACTCCATCCTGGCGGGATTTTGGGCATGCACACACATGAACCTGGCATGTTTTTAAAGTCACTGGGGCCGGGTCTTGAACTGTGCAGTTGGCCACACTTCCTTAACCACCAGGCCATGGCGCCGGCCCTCAAGATAGATACTTTGGACAGGGAGGGTCTCACTGTATGGCAGTCCTTGGCCCCAGCCTCCCAATTAACTAGGATTATAGGTGCATGCAACGGCACCCAGTATGTTCAGGTTGGCCCAGACACTGAACCTGGGCCTCCCATGCAGCTTCTAGCCTCCCAGTAGTGGTGCTATGACTGGACCTCTTCATGTTTTGCTTTTTTTTTTTTTAGAGAGAGAAAGATCTTTGCCATATGGCTCATGTGCTCACTTGCTCGCTGAAGAGACAGAGACAGAAGGTGAGAAGTCACCCCCCCCAGGGGGATGGCCACACCACAATCCCTTCTCCTCTCTCTTCTTGGGATTTGGGGCACATGTACACATATGCCCAGCACGCGTTTCAAGTTGCAGGTCTGGGACTTGAACCATGGTCTGCCATGTGGGAGTCCAACAACGTAACCATTATAGCATCTGCCAGTCCCTGCTTTTTTTTTTTTTTTTTTTTTTTTTTAAATGAGAGCAACTTTTAAAAAGAATGTTTGTAGGAGGGCAGCAGGTGCCATGGCGGTTAAAGCACTGGATCACACGCCAACTCCACAGTTCAAGTTCTGGACCTGGCATCTTAAAAATATGCTGGGCGTGTGTGTGTATGTGCCCCAACTCCCAAGAGGGGAATGGAGATTGAGATGCGGCCATCTCCCCAGGGGGTGATTTCTCACTTTCCTTCTCACTCTGTCTCTCTCCAGTGAGCATATGCATCTTTTTGGAAAAAAAAAAAAAAATCTAAAAAAAAGGGGAGGGGCCAGCAGGTGGCATGGTGGTTAAAGGAGGTGGACTCCCACATGGCTGACCATGGTTTGAATACCAGACCTGACAGCTTGCTTTCTCACTTTTTTTCTCTTTCTCTAGTTAAATAAAATAATAATAATAATAAATAAAGTAAATAAAATAATTTTTAAAAAGAATATTTAATGTAGAGAACAGCAGTTAGCGTAATGGCTATGTTGTTGGACTCCCAAGTAGTCAACCGTGATTCGAGTCCCAGACCCGGTGGCTTAAACTCACGCTGGTGCATGTGCGTGCGTGCCCAAGATCCCGAGAGGAGAATGGAGGAGAAGGGATTGTGGCGTGGCCATACCCCTGGGTGATTTCTCACTTTCTGTCTCTCTGTCTCTCTCTGTCTTTCTGGTGAGCACACATGCCCTATAGCAAAATCTCTCTCTCAAAAAAAAAAAAAAAAAAGAATATTTAATGTAATAATTAGAAAAAGGGATTGTGGGAAACATATCTGTTTTTATTTGTTAAAATAAAAATAAGCAATAACTTTGGAAGTAATGGCAAAATTTCTCCTTACTTTTTCTTTCTCTCTCTCTCTTTTTTTTTTTTTTTGGAGAGGTTTTTGCTATAGGGCGCATGTGCTCACCAGAAAGACAGAGACAGACAGAAAGTGAGAAATCACCCCCCACCCCAGGGGAGATGGCCATGCCTCAATCCCTTCTCCTCCTTTTTTTCTCTTGGAATCTTGGACACGCACGCACATGCACCTGGTGTGAATTTAAGCCACTGGGTTCCGGACTTGAACCATGGTCGACTACATGGGAGTCCAGTGACATAGCCATTACGCTAACTGCTGTCCCCTTACTTTTTCTTTCTCGAGGTCATGTTTTTCTACATTTCATAGTATATACATCTGTATGCTTACTTATTTCATTCTTTCATGAAAGAGAGAGAAAGAGAGAGAGGAACATCCTCAACACGTCTCACGCCATAATCTTCCCCCAAGCCCTTCACAGCTAGTCAGGCTCATGGGTCTATGTGTATAAGTCCACCCTCATTTTCCAGATGGCCTCCAGGATTGCACAGTGCCATGCTCCCAGGAGCCACCGTGGCCGGGCTTCTACTATTAATTATTTTTAGAATGATTTAACTTATTATCATTATTGTTATTATTTTTATTTGCTTTAGGGCACATGTGCTTACGAGAGAGAGAGAGAGAGAGAGAGAGAGAGAGAGGGAAAGTGAGAAAGCAAGCTACCAGATCTGGGACTTGAACCATGGCCAGTCATGTGGTCATCTAGCACCTCAACCACCACTCCACCTGCTGGCCCCTAGTATTTTTTTTAATAAGAAAGAAATAAAATTTCCTTTTAATTAAAAAAGTCTAAAATATAGTCTAAATGCTGCTGAACTGGTCCAAAGAAGGTCTCCAAACGTGTTTTTTTGTTTTTTTTTTTTTAAATAAGTGCTACTATTTTTAAAATTTAAATATGGCTCTACTTTTAGTCTATATACTAGATTTATCTGCTTAATTATGCAAATGATTTGTTGCCAAATTCTCATCACATTAATTTCTTACCTTCACTGCTATCCTAGTTTTTTCTTTGATTGACGTAAAATAATTGTACGTATCTGTGGGATAGAATGTGATGTACGACGAGAACCTCAGGCTACCACCTCAGCAAACCTCTCATCTCAGCCATTTGTCATGACTTGTGTTAGGATCATTCCAAATTCTTCCTTTTAGTTCATTTGAGATACACCACAAGTTGTCACCAACTGTATTCTTCCCACCGTATTTTATAACACCAGCATTTGTTCTATCTGCAATTTTTTTATATCAGTTATTTAATTAGGTTCTTGGCAAGAAACTTAGAACACCAATCTGTGAGGATAAACTCCACCTGAAAGGGCAAACGCGAATCATCGCAGGTAGGCCTGGAGCTAAGGAACAGCTTTGATTTTTGGTAAAATTTGTGAGTCCACAGCTTTTTGGTAACCCTTGGGCTGCTCTGTAATCTAGTATTTCTCCTCCTCTGTGTTGAAGATCTCTCCTTCCTACTGTCTGGGCTTCTGTAGCTTCTTTTTTCTTGAAGTAAGCATCAGTAAGGTGTTTTGGGATTTTTTTACTTTGCTAATATCAATTTTCATGGACGTGGCGATGACAGATTTCTGGTTTGTTCTACACGGTGGAGGTCGATTGAGGACTAGAGGTCCAGTCACTGCTTAGCTGCTTCAGGAAAACCACCCTTTTGCCTCTGTGGCATCCAGTGAGGATGATCAGGAGGTCCCCAGAGTGACATTGGCTTGCAGCTTTCTCACATGCTGACTGAAAGGTTTTTTGCTGTGGCTCAACAGCTTTCGAGGCACATCGTCAGTAGGATAATACTGAGGCATTTTGTGAGGTTTAACCACCTGGGTACCACTGTTCTTGTCACCACCAACTGGTTTTGTGACAGTGGCAAGAACTTTCTCCTCCTTTTTCTTTCCTTTCCTTTTCTTTATTTTAAAATTTTATTTATTCATTCATTTATTTTAATTTGATGAGAGAGAGAGAGAGAGAGAAAGTGAGAAAGAAAGCAAGCTACAGGTCCAGGACTTGAACTGTGGTTCGCTATGTGGGAATGTCCAGTGCCTTAACCACCACACCACCTGCTGGTCCCCTCTTTTTCTTTTCAATCCTGGATTTAGTGGCGGAATATTTCCTCTTGTGCATGGCCTTCCTGGAGTACAGGGCAGATGGGGTGTATCTGCCAGTTCCTTGGACTAGGTTGGGTTTTAGCTTTCTTGGACTTTTTAGCCTTGGGGTCACCCTTTTTAACCTTGCCACTCGCATCAGCCTTCTTGGCTTCACAATTCTTCTCCTTAGCATTGGGCTTCTCAGCCTTTTCACCCACTATCTTGTAAAGTGGGAAAGAGCTGCAACTTCGTTTCTAATCAGCGTCCCTCTGTCCCCATCAACCTCCATCCTTGCCAGCTGCTAGTCGTCATTCTTCATCTTTCTACCTCTAAGGGGCTATTCTTTTCCATTTCTGCATATAAAGGAGAACAAGTGATATTTCTCCATGCCTGGCTGCTGTCACTTAGTAAAATGTCTTCCAGGCTCTGTATGTAATGACAGGAGTTTGTTCTTTTAATGGCCAAGTAGTAATCATAATGTATATATGCCACATTTTCTTCACCCCTTTGTCTGCAGATGGACACTTAGGTTGAGTCCCTATTTTGGCTGCTGGGAATGATGTTCAGTGAACATTGTCATGCAGGCATCCTTACTTCATCTGCTTCCTTCCTTTTGGATATATACCTAGCAGCGGGATTGTTGGGTCATGTGGTAGTTCTATTTTTGTTTTTTGGAGGATACTGTTTCCATTATGGCCGTACTAATTTACATTCCCACCAACAGTATAAAAGATTGCCCCTTTCACCACATCTTCACTAGCACCGTTGCTTTCCTTTTTGATAACAGGCATTCTAAGTGAGGTAAGCTATCTCATAGTGGTTTTGATGTGCATTTCTCTGATAAGTGATGCTGAGTATTTTTACTTGACCATTTGTATGTCTGCTTTTGACTACTGTTTATTCAGGCCTTTTAGTCATTTTTGAATTGGGTTATTTTATATCTTATTTATTTATTTAGAGCCTGCTGAGTTGTTTGAGTTTTTTGTTGCCCAGTTACTAAGCCATTGTGAGATGAATAGTTTGCATATATGCTCTTCCTAAAGGAGAGAAACCTTATACCTTAAAAGTTTTAATCCTCCCATCTCCTAGGAAGTTATTATTATCATTATTTAAAAGAATGATTTATTTTATTTGCTATTATTATTATTCATTTGACCAGAGAGAGAGAGAGAGAAAAAGGGAAAGTGAGAAACAAGCTGCCAGGTCCGGGATTCAAACAGTGGTTGGCCACATGGAAGACCAGCACCTTCACCACTGTACCACCTGCCAGGCCCTAGGAAGTTATTAACCCCACTTGACAGAAGAGATTGTAGAGGTCCAGGAAGTTAGTGACCTGCACAAGGACATGAAAGATAGACCCTCCCATTAGAAGCCAGTTTCATCTGTTCCTAAGGCCAAAGCTCTCTTTGCTAAAATAGGAAGGGTCCCGTTAAGAGGTAGTTCAGAGAAATAAGAGGTACAGGAGGCTGGGGTCCTGGCTCTTCTCCAGATGTTGTCCAGGAACTCTGGGACCATCCTGGAGTTTCATCTGTGAAAGGGGAGCCAGGTCCTGAGAGCAGGTAGGAGGCCTTGTAGCCTTAGTGATAATTGAGCTTAATTCATGCCCAGCAAGGGAAGGGGAGCTGGGAGTGTGGCAGGGACTGGCTCCGATTTACAAGGGGCTCTCTGAGCACAGTCGATTATCATGCACTTGGCTAATGCCATTACCAGGGGGAAGGCCAGGTTAATCTGAACGCCGCCCTAATTAAATGAAGGCAATTACAGCAGTCGGCGGATGTGCTCCCATGAGCTGGGAGTACTCACTCAAGCATCTTCTCATTTGGTCTCTAACTGCCCCAGCAAAGCTGTCTGACCTTGGGTCGACTTCATGGGCCTGGAACCCTAACCTCAGGCTTTCCTCTGTAAAATGAGGGCTTAGATGGACTACTCCCAAGGCAAGCAGGTATCTTTAACACCCCTCTTCACTCATCCCAACACCCACTCCTTCACCACGCCCTGTGGCAAGCACCTCCTATAAACATCTAGGATCAACCGCCACCATCACTACGCTGGCCCCAGTCCCCACTGGATTCTGTCCAGGTGCCAGCACCAGCCTCCTACGTGGCTTCTGGTCAGTGTCCACCCTGGCTCTCCAGTCCACTTCCATGCAGCACCTGGGGGACAGGATCACGGCCCTTCTCTGCTGAAACCTCCCAGTGATAATCAGAATGAAATGCAGGTGCCTCACGTTAGCCTGCCTGCCTGGCCCAGCCCGCCTCTCTCAAACCTGGCCCTGGTTTTTCCTACCTTTGGTGCTGCCCTCTGCCTGGACCCCTACCCTCTTCTCCCCCCACTCTGGCTACCTCATTGCCATTCTTTTGAGTCTTGGCTTAGGCATTTGTTCCTCCAGGAAGACTTCCATGATATCGTGCTCTAAGGCATCAAATTCTTTCTGTACCGAAGCTCAGATCTACTATGATGGCTGGCCTGCCCCTAGCACTGGAATGCAGAGTCCCTGCACTCAGGAAGCCTGTCCTTCTGCCATGGTACGTCCCCAGGCCAGCACCAAACACCCAGAAAGTATTTGTCTAAGGAGACCACTGAGGCAAGGAGGTAAACTGCCTGAGGTCACGCAGCTACAGGGACCCGGGTCTGGCATCTCTTGAGAACTGGACACCAAACAGGATGAGGAACACCCCAGCGGGAAACCCTCACCTGAGCAGGTGATGCAGGAGATGCCCTCGGCACTCAGGTTGTACTTGAGGTCCAACAGCACCTGGATGTTGGTGTCGGGCCGGAAGAGCAGTGGGGCCCGGCTGGCAGGGCGGAGTCGGCTGGCGAACACCAGGGACAGCATGAGGATGGAGACAAAGAGCCCTGTGACGAGAGGGTGCTGCGTTAGGCGGGGTATGCTCAGGGCAGGAAGGCCCCAGGGGAGCAGCAAAGGTCCGCCATGTTGTGCTGTGGTGAAGTTCACTAGGGCTAGGTCACCCAGGATGGGCTACCTGATATGTGTGGTGTCACTTGGGATCTGATTAAGCTATAAGCTGACACACCTGGACAAGAACCGCCACCATCTTCGAGCACTTGATAGTTTATAACAAGTTGGCACGGCCACTTTTTTTTTTTGGAGAGGTTTTTGCTATATAGCGCGTGCGCTCACCAGACAGAGAGAGACAGAGAGACAGAAAGCGAGAAATCACCCCCCCTCGGGGGATGGCCATGCTGCAATCCCTTCTCCTCCATTCTCCTCCTGAGAGCCTGGGCATGCACGCACACGCAGATGGCGTGAGTTTTAAGCCACTGGGTCCGGGACTTGTACCGTGGTCAACTACATGGGAGACCAGCGACATAGCCATTATGCTAACTGCTGGTCCCTGGCACAGCCATTGATCTAACGCTTTAAGATATGGTCCAAGAGTATGATAATAGTAATGATGCTTGCATTTAATGCTCATTGAGCACCTCTTGCACCTATGCCACGCAATAATTACACCACTGCATTCCTTGCACACGCGTGCCTAGAAACTATTCTTATGCATAGTGATGGAACAGGGATGTGAGCGTGAGGCCCTCCGGCACAGCCAAGGTCAGCACAGACAGTATGTGGTAGAGCCAAGAGCCAAACTCAGCCAAGCTGCTCTAACTCCAGAGCCCAAGCACTAAGCGCTCCCTCTGCCGCCCAGAGTGATGACCGGCACACAGTAGGTGCTCAGTAAGCAATAGCTACTGCAGGACCAGCTTCATTCTATGCTGGAGAAACGTGAGCCCCAGAGAATGAGACTCCAGCCCAAGTGCCTGACCTCTGGTTCATCTGCGGGAGGGAGCAGGCACCCAGGGGTCAGCCTTGTGCCTCAGGCCTGGGGTGGAGGTGTGAGACAGAGGAAGCAAGGTGCGGGGCACACTTACCCACAATCACCCAGCGGCTCTTGACGGCTGACCACAGGACCCAGTGGTGCAGCAGCTCCTGCAGCTGAACGATGAGCTGGCCCCGGCTGCCCCTGTTGGGGACTGGCTGCAGGCCCTCGGGGGGCACAGACACCAGGGACACGTCTCCCAGCTCGAGTGGCACTGCGAATAGAGCATTGGCCCATCAAAGCCAAGTCAGAGCCCACCCTGGTCACGCCCTCTACAGGAAGCCCAAATACTGGACGAGGATCCCTGCAGGCCACCTGGCCCAGTCCCTGCCTTGAGACCAGCTGGTCTTGTCAAGGGTGACTCCCTGGGCAGAGGCAGCCCCTGGGCCTCTCCAGGGTCAGCAGGGCAGGTCTCCCAGTTCTTACCTGGCTCCTCCTCCACGTTCAGCAAGGGGATGTCATCATCCAGGTAGGGCATGGGGCCCTGGGAAGGGCTCCCCCCAGCCCGCTCAGAAGCAGCAAACACATCCCCAGGGAAGTGCAGGGAGCTCTTGCGGCCACACTTCTGGTGGCAGCTATGGACGGAGTGGGAAAGAGGGGTGAGTCCAGGGGACGGCAGTTACCCAGGGAGGCCCATGCAGTCCCTCACGTAGCTGTGTGATGCACCTCACGTTGGATGTGCACATACACTTCTGGGGCCAGTCACTTCATTTCCTTTCTGAACCATCTACCCCAGGGCTCTCAGGGCTGGCCCTCCTCTGGGGAGACGAGTAGTGACGGCAGACATTTCCCAGGGAGAGGGGACGATGATATTCAGGGACCGTTGCATCAAGGTGACCAAAGCAGGGAGGTACTCCTATGTGACCCAGGGCCTCTGACACCAGAACTTGGAGGAGCCAGAGGAGGAGGAATGTAGGGGCACTGGAGACTCATGGGCTCTGCATGCTAGGCAGTGGGCAGTGAGACCACGTGGTACCTCACTCCCTGCTCCTTGGACTCCTGCACAGTGACTGCAGCTGTGCGACACCACAGGAAACGGACACACTGCGGAGAGGTTAGGAACCCGCCCACGGTCCCACAGCCACCGAGTAAAGAGCCGAGGCCGGCACCCAGGGGCTGGCTGTCCAGGAAGATGGCTGTTCCCCCAGCCTGGGCGTCAGGGCTGGAGTGGGGCCCATTTGGCATCTCTATAGAGACGAGCAAAAGGTGCCCTTTCCCCAGGATACAGTGTTTCTATGTCATAAACCTGCCATAAAAATAGTCAAATCGAATGCCCACAGTGCGGGCAGCAGCACCTCAGCCAGGGTGCTTTTGTGCAGTGCCCAAGCTGGACCGCCACTCAGGGCAGCCCTGAGGGAGAGAGTATGAGTGGGAGAGAGGAGTCATCCCACAGCCAAGTCTGAGCTCCTGGCCAGGCTCTTATCCTCTGACCCCTCCTTGGCTCACCGTGGTCAGGTGGTCACTGTTATAGACCCCCAAACACCAGTAACCATGGCCTATAAATGTCCTCCCCCAGGCCCAGAGACCCCCCACCAACCCTCAGTGCGACACCAGGTGGCCACCAGCCAGATTCCCTTTGACCAGCCCTCCCTTCCTCTCATCTGCCCTGGCCACCAGGCCCACCAAACACTTCCCCCTGCCCCCCCAAGCAGTGGCGCCGAGCTGACCAGTTCTGCTGTGCACGTGGCTCACTGCATCGATTGACTGAGTCACCACCAAGATGAGAATCTGAGAACGTAGCCCGGGGTAGCCCAGGGACTCAGGCCACGGCTCTAAGGTCAGGCATTCTTTTGCTAAAGTCTTGGCTTTGCTACCTACTAAGTGTGACCTGGAGAAACGTGCCTGACCTCCCTGAGCCCTCATTTCCTGATCTGTAAAATGGGCTTAGAGGACTGGCTCCCAGGGTCCTGGGGGGCAGTGGGGTCATAAGACCTTATATGAAAGGGTTTCGCCTGCTTCCTGGCACATCATGAGTGGCCACAAGCGGTGCGTACTGGACAGAAGGACTGTTCCCTTCCCTGCCCTCTGCCTAGCACAGTACCAGGCACACACAGGTGCTTACTAAGGAGCCACAGAGGTGCCCGGCAGATGGAGCGGCATGCCGAGTGGCCCCGGAGGCCTGCTGTGGGTGTTCAGCGGGAGGACATGGCTCTGCTCACCTGGTCTGGCAGGAGCTCTCCAGCGGTGCCATGTAAAGGCTCCAGAGACCCAGGGCGGCAGGCATAGTGAACAGCACGGCCAGCCAGCAGCAGGACACGATGAGAGACATGAACAGGCCAAAGTCGTGGACGGCCGGGATCTGGCAATGGAGAGGGAGGGGCTGGCCAGGCCTGGAGCTCAGGGGCCTGGGTGCTCCTGCAGCCAGAGACACTCAGGACCCCAGACTACCCTAGACTCAGGCAGGAAGTGAAGGCCCAGGCTGCTGGAAGCCAGCCACGGGCCTGAGGGGCACACGAGTAGAGGAAGGGTCTTCATCTTCACTGTGAGAGTGGAGGCTCTTATCCACCTGGCACAGAGCGAGTGCCTGGTAACCGTCCCTGTGTGATGGAGTAGGAGCCAGGGGAAGGTGTGCCCTGTTAGATCAGGCCAGGTGTTAGCAGGGGAAGGGAAAGAGTGTTGCCCTGTGATGGGAGAAGGGAGCCCGGGATCAGGAGCCCGGGAAAATCACAGAACCCGCATGGTGAGGTGCCCGTCGGAATAATCTGTCACCACCAAGCAGACAGCCTGCACTCTGTGACACACGTTCACAGTCCCCATCTCATTTCAGTCCCTGAATAAGCCACATGTGAGTGAGGCTCGGAGAGAGCAAACATCCCACCAAGATCGCACCGCAGGACTTAAACTCAGCCCGGCCGCTTTCTGGATGAGGTTCTCTAGGAAGGCCTGGTCACCCCAAAGCACCCAGTGCTTTCTAGATGGACTACTCGGCCCAGGTCATACAGTTCCGCAAAGATTTGGGCTGACTCATGTCTCTCAGGCTCTTTCAGCACCAAGGACCAGCCCAAACTCAGGGCCTTCTCCCAAGCCCCACTCAGAGGCCCGGAGGAGCACAGGCCAGCGAGAGCAATCAGTGTGAGGATGAAAACATGACACAGAGCAAGTGGGTGTGAACAGCCCTGGACAGGGGTCAGAACGCTGAATCGGGCTCGCCTCTGACCAGCGGTGTGGTCTTGAGAAAAGCACTTTACCCCTCTGGGCTTCAGTTTCTTGATTAGGAAAATAGGGATGGTAGCTTTACCTTGGTCATGGGTAATGAAGAGTAAATGTAAAAAGAGCTTTGGCAACTCCCAAACACCCCGGAGGGCACAGACTGAGTTACTATTATTATAATAACCATTAGTAATAAATACTCCTAGTGTTATAATCCTCCCACTTGTTAAGCCTTGTAATGGGTGATTAGTAACAAACACGGACTCTAGATACTTGGTAAATATCTTGAGGCAAAGGCCATGAGGCCCCAAAAAGTGCGGTGGGAGAGCAGAGACCAGGAGGGATGGAGGGGCAGGCCACCCACCTGGGAGAAGACGTTAGCTGCGTAGGCGGCAGCTGTGGTCAGGGACGTGAAGAAGGTGGCCTTGCCTGCCGTCTGGATGGTGTGGATCATCCGCAGCTGTGGGTCTTCCAGATGGGTGGCCTGGCGGTAGGTGTTGATGAACACAAAGACATCGTCTACACCTGTGGGAGGGAGTCCCGAGCCAGGAGAACAAGCTCAGGATCATTCTGCTGTCTTAGGACCAGGCCCAACCCAGGCCAACCCTGAGTGACCTCCTGAGAGATCAGGCTCCTAAAGAGTCCTGCTTCTCAGCTTGGAGCTTTTAAAGACTTGACTGACTGGCTCCACCCACCAGGAGTCCAAGCCCCAGGCACATGCTCCTTGGTTCCTTTCTTCCACATCTTAGCCTCCCACAGTTCCTAGCCTTCCCCGCCATCCCCACCTCTGCTCAGTGTTCCTTTCTGCTCTTTTTGTCCACCATATGCCAAAGATCTGCCAACTGCTCATATTCTAACCCCCACTCTCCAGGCTTTGAGGCCAGACACAGCTTTGTAGAGCCCCCATGGAAGCCAGGCTTTAGGTCCAGGGGTCAGGGGCATGGTTCTCCTGTGGGAGGCCCACTGCCACCACACCAGAGGCAACTCACCAATGCCCACTATCACGAAGGCAGCTACCCCGTTGAGGATGCCCAAGTATTGGATGCCGAAGACCACGTGGTATATGAAGAGGGCCACCAGACAGCTGAGACCGATGCTGGCGATCCCAAAGAAGGACAGGAACACTGTGCAGGGTAAGAAGCACACAGCGATAAAGAGGAAGGACCCTCGGGGAACACAAGTCCCCTCAGTGTCTCTGACCTCAACTGAGTCCTGCCCCATCCTCCACTCTGGGAACCTCCCACCACCCTGTGTGTTTCCAGCATAGGCAGAGACTGACTCTCAGTTCTCCATGCCCAGAGGAGCCTGGCAAAAGGCCCATGTGGCCAATGAAGCCACCTCAGAATAAGGTTTGCATCTTTGTGCCTTGAATGAGAGAATTACAAACATTTTATATTTAATATATATATATAAAGGAGGTTAGAGGTTCCACAGGGGTAGGAACTATGTCCAATGGGTCACTGGGTACAAGATGCTATATTTGCTGCCTGGATGAATGAATGTCTCTGAAAGTATTATGATCTCTTGTTCATTTGGGCCATAGAACATGCCTACTGCACACAGACAGCAGTAAGATGAAGCTAGTGTCCATGCAGGTGGAGGCAGAAAAGTAAGCTGGGACAAAAGGGCACCTGACTTGGGAGTACACAACGTGCTATAGGATAACCCGTAAGGGAGAGTGCAGCACCCTCGACTCTTCAGCACAGACTATCAATGGGAGAAAGATGGCTAAAGGGCAAACGGTCAAACTGGTTGGGGCTCTTGGGTATAGCCCAACTTGCCTCTGGGCCTCCATCTGCCTACCTGGGGTTGGAGAAGGGTTTCTGACCACCACCACCCCCCCAATAGCTATGACACGAAACCAAGACTATTCTGGCATTCTTGCAAAGGCAGCATTTGGTCAGATAGGGGCACTCTGAGAGGAGAGAAGGGGGCTGGCTCCAGGCCGGCCTGCAGAGAGCCCTACCTGAGCAGGAGGTGAGGACATAGACGAGCGCAGCAATGCAGCTGCTGCTGATGAAGGCCAGGAGCATGTCGTTGTTGAAGGTCCTACGCACCTCATAGTCAAAGAGGTCTGTACCCCCATAGAGAACCTGGACTTTGCTGGGGAAAGGGTGGGGAGCATAGGAAGAGGAAAGATGGGAAAGGGATTAGAAATGGCTGTGAACAAGAGAAGCACAGAATTTTCCACTTCACCACTAGCTTTTTACCTTGGCTGCACATTGAGATAATCTGGAGGCAAGGGCCAGGTAGCACCACAGTGGTAATACAATGCTTTGCAAGGCTGGCCTACATGGGAAAGCTCCAGGTTCGCATCTGTAGACCTCTCTGAACATGTCAAGTGTGTGTGCGCCCATGATCCAGGACTGGCTGAGGGTGGATCATGGTGAGGACCCATTGGGAGTGCTTGTCTGTCTTTCTCTTTCTGTCTCTTTCATTCATGGAAAGAAGAAATAAATAAACTAAGGGAAAAAAAGTCACTTACAGGCTTCAAAAAATCCTGATGTCCAGGCCAGACTCCAGGAAAATCAAATGAGAATTTCTGGGGGTGGGCTGAATCATCATTTTTTGTTTGTTTTAAAAACTAACATTTTAGGGAACCTGCAGGTTGCACGGTAGTTGAGGCACTAGACTCTCACATGGCCAGCCACAGGTCAAGTCCCAAACCTGGTGGCTTGCTTTCTCACTTTCCCCCTCTGTCTCTCTGGTAACTAAGGACTGAGACTCAGATAGGTTAAATATTCTACCTAAGACCACACAGAAGGCCTTAAACCCAGCTTCAGCTGCTTTCTGTATGTGGTTCTCTAGGAAGGCCTGGATAATCCCAAACTATCTAGTGGTTTCTAGATGAACTACTTGGCCCAGGTCATATAGTTCTTCAAAGACTTGGACTGACTTATGTCTTCCAGGCTCTTTCAGCACCAAGAACCAGCTCAAACTCAGGGCCTTCTACCTGATGATCCCTGAGAGATTAGAAACAATTAGAAAATCTTAAAAGCAGCCTAAGGAAAAAAGACACATTTTGTATAAAAGAACAGAGACAAGGATGGTGGCAGATTTCTTATTAGAAACAATGAAAGCTAGAAAACAGTGGAGTAATGTCCTTTATATGTTGGGTGAAAAAGGAACCCATGATTCTATACCCAGCAAAAATATATTTCAAAAACAAAAGCAAAATAAAGAGTTCTTCATAAATAGAAAAGCTGAAATAATCTCTGGTACATGTGCACTACAAGTCATGTTAAAGGAAGTCCTTTGGGAAGAAGGAAACAGACAACACATGGAAATATGTATCCACACAAAAGAAATGGAAATGGTGAGGCACTTGCCCTATAGCAAAATTTAAAAATAATAATGATAATAATAAATATAAATAAATAAATAGTTCTTTAAAAAATAAAAATAAAAACTAACATTAAAAAAAAATGTTTCTTTCATGAGCCAGAGCTGTAGGGAGATAGTGCATCCATCTAAGTCCTGATGCCACAATCTAATCCCAAGATTAGGCATCCAGCCCTGTGTACCCAGTATACTAAGGAAGGTCTTCAGACAAAAATCTGGAACCTCCCAATGTCAGCCTCATAGAGCATCATGTTTTACCTCTACAACACCTTCTGGATCCCATCATTGCTTTAAAAATTTCCC
The DNA here is from genome assembly GCA_026018925.1 of Tupaia tana. Classification (NCBI taxonomy): domain Eukaryota; kingdom Metazoa; phylum Chordata; class Mammalia; order Scandentia; family Tupaiidae; genus Tupaia; species Tupaia tana. The sequence continues at coordinate 81,513,953 of JAKSZU010000007.1, read as the reverse complement.
AGGTGATTCAACGAGGTTTAGAACCACTGCTCTGCACAAATAGTAATCAATTAAAATCAGATGCTATGCTATCTTTCAATTCTCAATTATCCATGCAAAATTGTAAATTCAAACTGGCTTCTAGGTATTCTGTTTTACACTGCTATTCAGTATGTGTTCAACATGAGTTAATTTTCATAAGAAAAACATAATCAGGCTGCTCAAATTGTGCTATTTATTTATTTATTTATTTATTTATTTATTTATTTTTGAGAGGTTTTTGCTATAGGGCTCATGTGCTCGCCAGAAAGAGAGAGGCAGAGAAACAGAAAGCAAGAAATCACCCCCCGGGGTAATAGCCACACTGTAATCCCTTCTCCTCCATTCTCCTCTCAGGATCTTGGGCATGCACGCACATGTGCCTGGTGTGAGTTTACGCCACCAAGTCTGGGACTTGAACCACGGTCGACTACATGAGAATCCAGTGACATAGCCATTACACCAACTGCTGATCCCCAAACTGTGTTTTGAAAGACAAATGACAGCAACATCTGTTTCTGGCCAAAATGGAGAAACAAGATGAAGTCTAGATTTACCTTCCCACTGGAACCAATGAAAATATGAAAAAACATGAAATAAGACTTTGGATGTCAGATAGCAAAGAATGATGATTCCTGAGAGGTTAGAAATAAAACAGGCACTATGGTTACCCTGGCTTATTGCCTTGAGAGAGTTTCTAGTCCTCAGTGCAGCCCAATTGATAGGCTATAGGATTCCCCAAAGAGGCTGAAAAACTGAAAACTATAAACTCACTAATCTAAGAAGTTGGACAACGAACTCTAAGGACAAAAGGCATGAATAAAACTGCAAACATGATTATCACAGTCAATTGCTCAAAAGCAGTGACCCAGAGAAAATCTTAAAAGCAATCTGAGAAAAAGACACCTCATGTACAAAAGAACAAAGACAAAGATGGTGGCAGACTTCTCATTAGAAACGATGAAAGCTAGAAAACAGTGGAGTAACATCCTTTATATATTGAGGGGAAAGGGGAACCCAGAATTCTATAGTTAGCAAAAATATATTTCAAAAACAAAGGCAAGATGAAAACTTTTTCATAAATACAAAAGCTGAAATAATCTCTGGTACATGTGCACTACAAGCAATGTTAAAGGTAGTCCTTTGGGAAACAGAAAACAGATAAAACATGAAAATATGGATCTACACAAAGGAAATGGAAATGATAAGAACAAATTTTTGAAATCTTATTTAAATCTCCTTAAAAGACAACTGATCATTTAAATAAAAATGATAATGTGGGAACCAGCAGTTAGCATAATGGCTATGTCGCTGGACTCCCACGTAGTCGACCGTGGTTCGCGTCCCGGACCCGGTGGCTTAAAACTCATGCCGGGCGCGTGTGTGTGCGTGCCCAAGATCCCGAGAGGAGAATGGAGGAGAAGGGATTGCGGCGTGACCATCCCCTCTGGGGGGTGATTTCTCGCTTTCTGTCTCTATGTCTCTCTCTGTCTGTCTGGCGAGCGCACGTGCCCTATAGCAAAAACCTCTCCAAAAAAAAAAAAAAAAAAAAAAAATAGCACAGCGCTTGGCATATCTAGGTGCTTAATAACATTTTTAAAAAAAGATACTGTAGTTTAGGTTTAAAAAATGTATAAATATTAAATGACATTATGATAACAATAGCGTGATGCAGCAGTAATATGCATGCTCTGCAATGCTGGAAGCCATATGGAAGATTGGGGTTTAGTTCCTGGGTCAGTCTGTACATGTCAGGCATATACATATGCCTGTGATCCTGGCTGGCTGGGAAGGCTTGGAGAAGGGTCACAGTGTAAGACCCTATTGAGGGTTCTCTCTCTCCTTCTTTCTTTCTCTTTCAAAAATGTGGGCCAACGGGACCAGCAGTTAGCGTAATGGCTATGTCGCTGGACTCCCACGTAGTCGACTGTGGTTCAAGTCCTGGACCCGGTGGCTTAAACTCACGCCGGGCACATGTGCATGCGTGCCCAAGATCCCGAGAGGAGAATAGAGGAGAAGGGATTGTGGCGTGGCCATCCCCTCTGGGGGGTGATTTCTTGCTTTCTATCTCTCTGTCTCTCTCTGTCTGTCTGGCGAGCGCACATGCCCTATGGCAAAAACCTCTCCAAAAATAAAAATAATAAAATAAAGTAAAATAAAATAAAATAAAATAAAAAAATAAAAATGTGGGCCAACAAAAGTATAAAGGCCAGGAAGGGAGAAATGGTAGTATATTTTTGTAAAAGTCTTATACATGACATTATACAAAAAATGGTATAACATTATTCAAAGGTACACCTAAAACAACCACTAGAATAAAAGAAGTTTAATCAAAAAGCCATGAGAGGAGGGACCAGCAGTTAGTGTAATGGCTATGTCGCTGAACTTCCATGTAGTTGACCGCGGTTCCAGTCCTGGACCCAGTGGCTTAAACTCACACTGGGCATGTGTGCGTGCATGCCCAAGATCCCAAGAGGAGAATGGAGGAGAAGGGATTGCAGCATGGCCATCCCCCCTTGGGGGTGATTTCTCGCTTTCTGTCTCTCTGTTTCTCTCTGTCTTTCTGGTGAGCGCATGTGCCCTATAGCAGAAACCTCTAAAAAAAAAAAAAAAAAAGAGCCATGAGAGGAGATAAAATGGAATCATAGAAAATAGTCAATTGGTCTAAAAGAAGGCATAAGAGAGGGAAAAAGGAATAGAGAACATATGGGATAAATAGAATGAAGTAAGATAGATTTAAGTTTAGTCATAGCAAAAGGCAGAAAAAGGGGAATAGAACTCTCATGGAGCATATAGAATAAAATAAGATAGACTTAAGTCTAACCATATTAATAAATACATTAACTTTTTAAGTGGTAAACACACCAATTAAAAGACAGAGACTGTCAGATTAAAAACAAAAACAAAAAAACAAGACCCAGCTGCTTACAAGAAACCTATTTTAAATATAAATTCATAAACAAGTTCAAGGAAAAAAACAAAGACATACCATACTAGTATGAAAGCTGGAGTGGTTATATTAATTACAAATGAAAAGAATTTCAGAACAAAGACTATTACCAAAGATAAGAAAGGTTATTTCAAAATGATAAAGGAGTCAATTCATCAAGAGAATAAAACAGTCCTAAGTGTTTTGGCATCTAATAACAGAGCTTTAAAATACATAAAGCAATAACTGATAGAACTGAAAAAAGAAATAAACAAATATAATCATAACTGTACATTTCAATATCCCTCTCTCAACAACTGCTAGAACATTTACACAGAAGATCAGTAAGGATATAAAAGACTTGAACAACACAATTAACCATAATTAACCATAATTAACACTTATATTATACTTTTCAAGTACATAAGGAAATCTAGCAAGATAGACCATATATTAGATCGTAAAATAAGACTCAATAAATTTAAAAGAACTTCAGTTATACAAAGTATGTTCTATGACTGCAATGGGATTAAATTAAAAATCAGCGGCAAAAAGATACCTGGAAATTTCTCAAATACTTGGAAACTAAATAACACTTTTAAATAACACTTAGGGCCCAATCACATGGTGCATGAAGTAGGGGTGCTGTTTCATGGTGCTGGAATATAAAATGGTAGAACTAATTTAGAAAACAGTTTGGCAGGTTTTTTAAAAAGTAAAGATACATCTACCATATGATCCTGTCCTAGATATTATCTAAGATAAATGAAAAGTACATGTCCACATAAATGCTGGTACATGAAATGTTCATAGCAGCATTATTTGTAATTGTCAAACCTGGAAACACCCCAATATCCATCAACAGATGAGTGGAGGAACACAATGTGGTATCTCTATAAAGTAGAATACTAGTGAGCATTTAAAACAAATAAACAACTGATACATGCAACATGAATTCAATTCAAAATGGTTAGCCATATGAAAGAGTCTACTCAAAAGAGTACTTACTATTGGGTTGTTGGAAAAGTCGAGGCATTTTTGCACAGAAAAACAGAAAAATACGTCATGACTTTTCCAATGACCTAATATATGATGCTATGTATATAAAACTCTAGAAAGTGAAAACCAATATATCATAGAAAACAAAGTAGTTGCCTAGGTTGGGGGTGGGGAGACAGGATTGATATGAATCAATTATCAAGGGGACATGAAGAAACACTGGGGATGAGGGCTATGCTCACCATCTTGATTGTGGTGAAGGTTTCACATTGCATAGATATGTGTCAAAACTAATAAAACTGTACATTTAAGTATGTGAAGTTGGTTGTATGTCAAGCATACCTCAATAAACTATTAAAAACAAATAAAATAGGGCCAACCCCATTGGGTAAGTGCTACACAGAGGAAGCTAGATCCCACATGGTTGATCAGGGCTCAAGTCATGGCCTGGTGACTTGAAAAACATGCCAGGTGTGCACACACCCCCAGAATCCTGAAGGAATGAAGAATTTGAGGAAAAGGAATTGTAGCATGACCAGCCCTCACTGGGGTGGGGTGGGGAGCTCTCTCTCGCTCTATCTCATGTGCATGCACATGCCCTCTGGCATTAAAAAATAACACCACCACACAAATAGGACATTTAAAAGCCAAGTAGAAAAGATCTCTGGATTATAAACTTTGTTGAATTAAATAGATTATCCTTTCATTAGAGCAGAAAACTGCAAATTAAATAAATTTTTTATTTGTTCACATATTTATTTACACAGCATTTATAATGTCTTCTAGGTTCCAGATCCTGTCGTAGATGCTGGCCATAAAAAGAAAATAAGACCAAACTTTCAAGTAAAGAAATAGTTCATAGAAAGACCAGTATACTCGCCTAGAACTACCAAAAATTCAGATGAAATTCAGAATTCTATCTGATGACACCAGAGAGTTGCCGAAGTAATGAAAACCATAGGGCTATGATTCCAGAAAGAAAAGAACCTACAAAAGGTAAGCTGCCCTTTCATGGCCACTTTTACCCTGGAGGCACTTGCTGATTCTGAACATAGGCAGAAAACTGAAAATCTTGGCTGAGAGTCAGATAAACTAGTAGATCATTGGGCAGGGACTTGCAGACCAACAAAGCATATGGCCAGTTTCCCCCTCACAGCACTTCTTCTGCTGAAGACTGAGGCTGTGTGGGGCCTGAGGCTAAGTAACCTAAGTAGAAAGCCTCTAAAAATGCAGAGTAGAGGGTTTTTTCTTTTCTTTTCTTTTAGCAGCTTTGACAGACAAAAATTAAAGTTTGGACTCTGTCAGGGGAAGGAACTCTGCAGAATACACTAGGCTTTCAGTTGAAAATCCTAGAGAACCTAGGGCAAACTAGAGGTAGACGAAGACTTTTAAAGGATGCAAATCATAAACTAGAGGCAGACCAAGACTTTTAAGGGATCCAAATCATCCATGACAGTGATGTAGTCACTGACTGACTCTATGTGCATAGTTGAGGGAAGTATAAACTTTCTCTGGAGAAAATAACATCATCTGGACCTCTGTATTTTTTAGACACAGTGTTCATCTTTTAACAAAAATTAATCAGAGGATCTACAGATAGGGCCACATGACCAAAAACTAGGTGAAAGAACAGACTACAGAAACAGATTCGTAGTTTATTCACATACTGAAAGTTAGTTGATAAGAACTTTAAAATAATGATATGTTTAAGAACAGACCGTGGGCAAAATAAAACAATAAAGAGTTTCACTAGTCATTGAGATCCATAACAAAGAGACAAATGATCAGTCTCAACAGAAAACACCCCAATGTTAACCTTAAAAATTCAATAGACATTAAATGGAAGATTAGACACAACAGAAGACAGGATCAATGAATTGAAATATACAAACCAAAGCACAGAAAGACAAAAAAATAGATAAACCTACCGGGTCATCAGATAAGTCATGACATATTTTTTCTATGCAAAAATGCGCCATGACTTTTCTGACAACCCAATAGAAAAGAGAATTGAAACACATGGGATTCATTTGTTTAATTCAAGTCCTGAAGGGAGAAGGAACAAAGAACAAGGTAGAACCAATATTTGAAGAGCTAAAAGCCAAGATGTTCCTAAAACTTATTACAATCATCATCCTACAGATTCAAGAAGCTCTGTGACCAAAAGCAGAATGAGCACAAAGAAAACTACACCACATGTCTCTTAGTGAGACTGGTTAAACCAAAGACAAAGAGAAATATTAAAACTAGAGGGATGGGGCTAGCAAGTGGCATGGTGGTTAAAGGCACTGGACTCCCACATAGCCGACCATGGTTCAAGTCTCGGACCTGGTGGCTTGCTTTCTCACTTCCTCTCTCTCTCTGTCTCTCTCTGATCAAACTGGAAAATAATAATGATAATAATAATAAATAAAGTTAAATAAAATAATTCTTTAAAATTTTTTTTAAAAAACTAGAGGGAAAGGGGTAATCATTTAAAGGAGCAAGATCAACAAAAGATTTACAGCTGACTTTCTTACAAAAATGATGGTAGTCAGAAGACAATGGAGTGACATCTTTAGAGTATTATGAGATAATAACTATTCATTTATAATCTCATACCGGTAAAAGTATACTTCAAAAATAAGATTTAAAATAAAGATGTTTTCTAGGCAAATAAAACAGAGAATTTATTGCCAGCAAATCTTCACTAAAAGAAATACTAAAGAGAGTTCTTCAGACACAAGGAAAATGATCCCAGAGGGAAACATGAAATTATAGAAGGCAGTGAAAAGCCAAAGAAAAGGCAAATATATGAATAAATATAAATTAATACAGACTTTGAAAAATAATAATGCAATGTTTCATGGGTTTAAAATGTATATAGAATTAAAATGCCCGTAACAAAGATACAAAAGGCAAAGGACAACAAATGGCAGTGAATGACTTCTAAAATTCTAGTATTACCAGAGAAGTAGTAAAAGTGATCATCTGTATTATCCTTAATAAGTCAAGACACATGCTGCTATCTCTTGGGTAACCAATAATAGACTAATAAAGATTTTGTTCATCAAAGAGAAGGCATTAAATTCAAATCTACAGGGGCTCTGGTTGTTACCATTGATATTGAGCTCTAGGAGGAAGGGAAGGAAAGAAGGGCTTTTTTTTCTAAGGGCAGAAGTTTTGTTACCTAAACCCCTGAAGATTATTCTATAATCAGTCTCTCTCAGCTTCCTCACTCAGCCAGATCATTTTTCAGGTACCTTCTAGCTTCATTCATTCCTCAGACATCCATACTCAGGGATGCCTGCACTGTGCCAGGGGCTAGGCCTATAGAAATGAACTAGAAACAATCCCAGTCCTCAGCAAATTCATACTCTATTGAGACAAATAATTTAACTAGACCTCTCTCAAACATTAATGTGCCAACAAATCACCAGGAAATACTGTAGGTCTGGGAAAGAGCATGCAATTCTGCATTTCTAACAAGCCCCTGGAGATGCTGATGTTGTTGATTGGAGAACTACATTGTGAGTTATAACTAAAATACCCCGTGACAAGCGCTGTGATGAAATTATAGCTCAGAGAGGCAAACAGCTTGTTAAAACACCCACAGCTAGTAAGCAGAGTAACTGGGTTGGACTCCAGAATATCCAACTCCAATGTCTGTGTATGCTCTTTCTTGCTTCTTTTAGGGAGAAGGAAGGGGACTGTGGAAACAGGTAGAGTGAGCATTTAATCCAGCCTCAGGATAAAGCAGCCCAGGTTGAATCTTAATAGGCGAATAGGAGTTTGCCTGGCAAAGCAACATAGCAGGGAGATAGCACCTAATGTAGCACCTGGCCTAGAAACACAAAGGGTGAGGACTCTGGGTTAGAACACCTGGGCTTGAATTCCACCCACCACTGATGAGCTTTAAAACTTTGGACAACTGACTTAATTGTGCTGTTCTGTTTCTCAGCTTCCGCAACTGTAAAATGGCACGCACCTCACTGGGTTGGTGTGAGAATTAAATGAGATGATATGTATAAGGGGCTTAGAACACTGTGTGGCACAGAATAAATGCTCAATAAACATTAGCTCTGATTATTGCTGTAGTTGCTCACTATAACAGACAACCAAGGGAAAGAACAAGGATATTTCAAGCAGAATGATTTCTCCTGTGACTGGGACTGGCCTGCCAGGGCAGGGGCCTGGGAAAGCGCTGGTTGTTGACCAGCAGGACTGCTGCCCCGGACCTGGAAGAAAGTGACCCAGATGCTATTCCTAGACACAACATCTCAATGCACTCTTCACCTGAAAGCACCTCTGTTTGCTCCCTCTTCCCAATAACTCCAGAAAAGGAGCAGAAGTCGTCATCTCCATTTTACAAGTAGGAACACTGACGTCCAGAGAAACGACTGGTCCACTGTCTCTCTGGGTACCAGAGAGGTGGGAGGAACTCCTTACTCCCTGGTCCACACCTCTAGCACCATCTTAGGAGAAGGCCACTAGGGCAAGAGTTGTGGGATTTCCTCCCTCCTCCAAAGCTGTCACATTCACTAACCATTAGCACTGACTAAGAAAAAGGGCTTTTGGGACCAGCTCCATGGCCTGGTGGCTAGGAAAGTTAGACCCCCACATGGCCAACCACAGTTCAAATCTCTGACCCAGCAGCTTGAAAAACATATTAGGTGCCTGTATGTGTGCTCTAAATACCATCAGTGTAGAGAAATGGGGGAAAAGGGATAGCAGCATGACCACACCCCACTGGGAGGGCTTCCCCTCCCCCTCTTTCTCTCTCTCTCTCCTCTCTCTTTCCCCCTCCCTCTGGTGAGCAAGTGTGCTTTCTGACAAAATTAAGAACAGAAAAAGAGACTTTCACTTGCCATAGTGACAGTGAGGATATACTTGGCTCTGACCTGGATTGGGAAGAAGGGCTTCCAAGGAAAAAGGTTCTGAGTAAGGGGATGTGGGCTTAGGAGTCCATTCTCTACCCTAATGCACCCTTTCTGGTATACTCAAGGTCGGCACACACCGGAGTGCAACTGGACTTCCTACCTAGTGGACTGCTTGGCCAGCATGGCCACGTAGGTGACCACGAAGCTCTGAAACTTGGCGCGTTGCTCCTCCCAGCGGTCATCCACCGAGTAGTAGTTGGGCAGGGGTGCTCCAAACAGGATCTCGCTGCGCAGGAGGGAGCTCTTCAGATTGTCTGCGGAGAGGCCTTCGTCCACGTACCAGTAGAACTCGGGGTGAGTCATGGCCAGCTCTAGGGAGCCTGCAGGGGCATGGGTCCGAGCCCAAGGAGCTCAGCGGGTCAGCTCCCACCAGCCTGCCCAGAGTCCATCCTGCCCTCCTGACCACCTCAGCCCTTTCTAAGAGCTAGAAAACTCACTCCGACTGCCTCAGCAAGGCCCTAATGGGACAGAGGGAAGGCTTAAAGAACCCTAGTTTCTTTCAAGAGGAGGCGCTCCCCTGCCCCTAGATCTGCTCAGGCCACTCCCACTACATTCATATTTCATCCCAGTTTGACTCACCTGATCCCAAGGCTCAGTCCTCTCTCTCCACCTCAAGACCCATTCCAGTCCTGCCTCCCTGGAAATTGCCCTGCCCACATCCTTTCTTAAAAACGCACCAAACCCCACCCGAGTCCCACAACCATTTTCTGGCCCTGCCCCACCCATCCTCAAGTCCCATGCCCATTTCATCTAAAACTAACGCTGCCTCGGTCTACCCTCAACTCGGGTCTCTCTCCTGTCCTCCTCTGACCAGATCCCTGGTTCTCTGCAACACACCCTGGCCTCCCTTTAACTAACCTCAGGCCCAAGCCCTACCCAGGACTTCTCTAACTCTGGCCACAGCCCAACTGCCAGTGTCCTTCAAACCAGGTCTGCACCCAGCCATCCCTCTTTGCCTCCTGCTCACACTCATCTCACATCCAAGCCCTGCCTCATACTTTCTCCCAGGTCCCGCCCCCAGCTTTGCCCATGCCCCGCCCCCAGCCACACCCAGCCAGCTCACCCCGGATGTCAGCCAGGTCTTGGCCCATGCCATCATAGTAGATCTTGCCACCCCTCTCAGTGGGGAAGAAGTAGGTCATGAGCGAGCTGGGCGGAGAGCAGTAGGAATAGGAGCCTAGTGGCAGGTCCTTGAGCACCTCGTGAGGCTTCCAGCAGAACTCCCGGAAGCCGGGGTGGTCCATGATCTTGCGCTCAATCTCGTGGATGGTGACCAGCCGCTCACTAGTGAAAATGTTGCGCTCGGCATCACCGCGCGCCAGGAAGATGAGCTCAATGCGCCAGTGGGCGTGCGTCTGGGTGTTGGCGCTCACATAGGCGCGTGAGTAGTCCCAGCGCGAGGCGCCTCGGCGGGCACGGCTCTGATTGGCTGCAGCCTCTGCTGGGGCCAGGGAGCTGGCCTGGCGTCGCCTATTCTTGTCTGGTCCCTCGTTCCGTGGAACTTCACTCTGGTTAGCCGTCAGATCCACCAAGGGCAGGGTCTCGCGCCGAAGACGCCCGCTCCAATTGGCTGCTGGCTTTTTGGCAGGGGACACTTGCTCTGAGGCGGCAGAGACAGTGCGTGGAGCCCTAGAGGCCTGCCGTGAGCGGTTGCCGAGATGCAGCTGCTGCAGCTGCTCCGAGATGAGGCGCTGAAGCGTCTCGGAGGTGAAGTCAGCCAAGTCGCGCCGGTTGCGCCCCCAAGATCCAAACTGGGACTTGAGTGCCAAGGCAAGGGCATCAAAACGCTGGGAGGCCTCGTGGTTGCGGATCTCAAAGGCATTGTAGGAGATGTCAATGTCCAGCGGCGGGTAGTAGAGGAACATGAAGGCTGACAGAGCCATGGGGATGCTGCAGCCCAGGAAGAGCACCAGCCCCGCACAGCACGGATTGGTGAAGGCCCAGCCCAGGGTAGTCCAGAAGCCGGAAGAGGGGGGTCGGGAAGGCAATGTCCAGTGCCTCCAGCAACACTGCCCCCCTGCCCCAGGTCGGGGCCTGGGCTTCTGGGACCCCCTAAAGGCCTCACCCATTGCTTCCTCCTCCTCCTGCTCCTCCTCTAGCCACACATCCTGCAGCAAGGGGTCATCCTCCGAGTCCATAGCCTACAGGAGAGGGAGAGGGTCAGCAGCCTCACGAGGGGGACAGGATGGGGCCCTGTGGCAGCAGTGCCCAGCCTCGGGTGCCAACCCCGCCCACTCATAACCAAACACCACTACTACAATGGAATTGAATCAAGCAGGAATTTCACGCAATTGAATTCAACCACGTGTGCATGAAACAGAAAGAAAAACCGTGTGTTTTGCCAGTGCCTTTCCCAGCTAGATCTTGGCTTTCAAGGCCACAGAAAAAGAGAATTGCAGCCCAGTTGCAGATAGAAAAGATGTTTCTCCCCCTGTTAGGGATATTGGAGAATTTTGCTACACATAATTCCCCAATCTTTGCTGCATTTTTTGACTTTAGAACCCAAGACCAATGTAAGCTGTGACTCTGCTGCAACCACTTTTCTTTAGCAAGCAGCTGTAAAGTACCAGCAGGAAGCATCAGGGTAGAAAGGGAAGACTACGATGGCTGGAATCAGACAGACTCTGGTTAGGGACGTGGTGGTGTGAGTATTGGCAAGACAATGAGCCTCTCTGAACTTTAGTCTTCGTCTATCAAATGGAGGTGGCCACTCCTTCCTCACCCGATGGTGGGGTCAAGTGTGGAAGTACTCTGCAGTCTGTGTAGTAGCTTAGTTACTATCTGTCGCATAAGCAGATTTCTGCGCTCCCTCTGGGGGCTGTGATGTGCTCCACCATTGCCTGTAGGGCTGTGCCAGGGCTAGGTGCTGTCATAGCTCTCCTTGAGAGCCCTCACCAGCAGCTCCCCACCCCTCTCGGATGCTGCAGCTGCAGCCGCTGTTTGTCAGGCTCAGACCACTTAATATGCAGCTCCAGCAACGTCAAACCTTTGGGCATGGGCAGGGGCCAGGCATCTGCCTCCCCAAGACTTGAGTACAAGCAGCAGGAGGGCCTGGCAGGAGAAGACAGGGCTGGGCAGTTTGAGGACTCCAGCGGAGTGGCCGAAAGGCAAGAAGCCTTCGGCATGGCCCAGCATGGCCTGTCCCTCTTGTCCTGCCTGCCCTGTGTTTGGATGGAGAGAGACTCATTATCCAGTTAGAAGCCAGGCAGTGAGAGGAGGAAGCTAATTATGCTGGAGCGGGCTAATTAATGCTGCCTTTCCTATTAACATTCTCTGGAGTGTTCCATTTCAATTAGATGGCCTGTCCGGGAAGAGAGGGCGCTGCAGTCAGCCCAGAGAAAGTGAGGAAGAGGGACCCAGAGACAGACTGGAGAGAAGCTCAGGACAGAGACAGGTGGAAAAGGAGAGAGACGGGAGAGTGGCACAGTGGGGAGGGGGATGGGAGAGAGACAGATATGCAAATAGGAAAACAAGAGAGGACCAGAAAAAGAGTGTGACTGAGGGGGGCCCACTAGGGTGGGTGGGAGAGGAGGCAAACACAGCATAACACTTGGAAGAGAAGCCTGGAAGAGGCAGGAGCCACTGCTGTAACATGCAAGATCCCTATCGAGATAATTAAGCTTCCTGTTTGCAATGCCCTAAGCGAGCCTGCTAGCCTGCCCAGGGATGCTAACTCTTCTGAGGCCCAACATGTATTCACACAGGACTCACCCCGTCTCCAAAGGGGAAACCCAAGTGCACATGGAGATGGACGCCTCTACCTCATTCCTGATCTCAGGAGGAGAAAGCTGATGGTGTTAGGGTGAAGAAAGGAAGGGGTACACTTTTATATAAAGTGATTGCAAAAAATTTGGGGAAAAAGTGGAATTAAGGTACATATTTATTTTATGTACTTTTTAAGATTCCATGCACAGGTTTTACATAATGTGCATTTTCCATTAATTTTCTGAAGACCCCTCTACTTTTTCTGGGCTCTAAGTCTATCCATCTGCCCCAGCCTCAGCATATCAGTGGGGAGCATGATTTACAGCGTGTTGGTGTGTGAGGAGGTCAAAGGCCAGGATTCAGGGTCACAGAAACTCTCTGGGTGATTGGAGTCCCTCTATCCCATTGTTATTCCACAAAGAAATGCCCCCTTCTTTCCCAAGTGTCCAAATCCAACTCATCTTCCAAGGCCTTACTCAAATGCTACCTCTGCCAAGAAGCCTTCCCAGAGCTGAACTCCTTAGCTGCAGCTGCCTGTCTTAAGCTTCTCACCACCTTACCACACTTTGCCTTGGGGTTAAAAGTTACTTAGGGACAGGCAGTGCTGCAGTGTTAACAGCTTTGGCTTTGGCAGTAGACATACTTGGGAATGAATATCAGTCATATGATTTAGGGCAGGCAATGAAACCTCTCTGAACCTCAGTCTTCCCATCTGCAGAATGGGGATAGAAGTACTCACCAGTGAGGCTGTTGGAAGATGATGTAGACAAAGTGATCACAGGGGCTCGTAGGTATAAGGGCTATTCTATTCACTTACTTTAATACTCATGGCCAATGGCTAGGGACTCTTAAAAGATCCCACAGACTGGGTAACAGACTGTGCTTTCTAAAGATGACCACCACAGTACCTCCCATCTCACATGTTTATCTCATGATACAACTTTGACACTTCTCCCATCAAGGGGTAGTATCTGCATCCTCTCCCCTTGAATCTGGTGGGCAGGTGATTACAGAAGGAGTGGTGCTCTCTAACCTCTGAGGGCAGGTGATAAAGAGAAAGGCAGCATCCTTGGGATCCAGCTGCCATGTTGTGAGGAAGCCCAAGCTAACCCATGCCAAACTAGATACCACAGGTAGGCGTGCCTACTGATCACCAGGCTGAGAGCCAGGAGAACCACCATGTGATGTGAACATGTAGTAACGTTGCCTTCAGGTAACCCCCAGCCTCCAAGTCTTCCTGACAAAGGCCCAGAAACCATGAAGCAGAGTTAAGCCACCCTCTCCTGTGCCCTGTCCTAATGCACAGAAGTCATAAGCAGTTCAACAGTTGGTTACACTACTTGTTCTGGGATGGTTTGTATACAGAAATAGTAACTAGAGAAAGTGCAACAAAACCCTGTTCATATGCGTGACTCCATGCCCTGTAGACTGCCTCGGCTAGATTTATGCGACTAGAAATTGGGTATAGCCATTCTGCCTCCTACTGAGAGTCCCACAGCTGGTGGACATGAGCTTCAGGGAAGCAAGGTTCATGTTCCCTGCTGGGTTCCCATGGCCTAAAATACTCCAGTAAGGGGTAGGGGCAGTCAATGCTTGACATTTGTTGAATCAATGAAGAAAAGAGTCTCTGAAGAACCTGAGTTGGGCATTCAATAGACCTTTCTCCTAGACACAAATGACAGTCAGACACCAACCAACATGAGCACATGGCAGAGACCATCATTTCGTCTGGATTGGGAAGGCTCTGGAAGAGTATGAAATGGATAAAGCAGGAAGTGGACTTGATGAGTTCTTGGTCTATTACTCCCCCTCCTCACCTCAGGCCTGTCTTGTTAGTTCACCTCAGGTGAAAAGCAGCCATTTGGGAAATCATGCCAGACTGGTGCCAACCAACATGGCTTTGGGCCTGGCTCAGCCACCAACTTTCTGAGTGTCCCCTCTTGGGGTCCTGTCCCTCCAGTCTTGAAGTGGGATAGTAAAAAGGCCCAGATCCTTCCAGCTGTGATAGCCCCAGAATCTCTGAGAGGGCCCAGCGAGGCACCCAGGCATTCCCACTTCCCAGTCCACAGGCCAAGAAGGGGAGGCACTATCTGAAGGTCCCCCCTCCCCTCCAAACTGAGGCCAGGCTGGCAGTTGGGGTCTGACATCAAAGCCTCAGCCAGCAACCTCTTCCTCAGGTCCCTCCAAAGCAGCAGGATGGGCAGCAACTCACAAATTTGTTTTCCTTTCTCAAGTGATGGGAATTGATTGGCTCAGCTGGGAACTCCAGCTGCTCTGTGGAAAGGAACTAAGAGTGACTCCTGCAGTATCTGTCATCGACTGTGATCACAGGGACTGACCCTACCCTTATGCTCTCCCACTAGGCTGGGCCCTGAAAGGTTCTCAGTGAGTATCTCGCTCTCAGAGATAATAGAAATTTAAACTCTGGGCCTCCCAGGGGCCCGTGAGCCATGGAGGACACACATTCAGAGCACAATGTCTTCCTCCTCTAGAGAAAGGCAACTGGGGCAGCCGCCTGAAAGGGAAGAGCAGACTTCAGGGAGCTTCAAAGGAAAGAAACTTACCCAGTTTCAAGACCAGGCTTGGGGCAGCCCAAAGCCACATCTGCAGCAAAATCCCAATTTTATAACAGAAAACAAAAGCAAAAACAACCCTGTATATGTGTGTGTGTGTGTGTGTGTGTGTGTGTGTATGTGTGTATAGATATATATTTATACACATACATATACATATGTATATTTATACACACATATACATATGTATAAAGCCACATCTGCAGCAAAATCCCAATTTTATAACAGAAAACAAAAACAAAAGCAACACGGTGTATACATGTGTGAGTATAATATATATATATATATATATATATACGCACATATATATGTATACATTATGTGTGTATAAATGTACAAATATGTGTGTGTGTGTATATATATATATGTAAGTTGGTGTACACACACATATATTAGGTTGTCAGAAAAGTTATGATGTATTTTTCTGTTTTTCTATACAAAAATGAGTCATGACTTTTCTGACAACCCAATATATATACATTTTAAAACACCTATATATATATATACACACACACGCATATGGATATACATTTTAAAATAGCTATTAACAGTGATTATCTTTATTCGGGAGGATTATGGGCAATTTTTATTCCCTCCTTTATGCTTATCTGTTTCCAACTTTTTCTGAAATGATCAGGTACAGCCTTACTCGTAGAATCAGAAATACATGTTATTTAAAAATAGAATGTGTATGTGTGTGTGTGTGTGTGTGTGAGGAAGGGATTTTGCTAGCAGCCTTAAACTCTTTGAGGAGTTACTATAATAGGCATGGGAGGAAGGGTCTGTCCTCCAAGGGGAGAAGCCAAGGAGAGCTGGCTTAAGTTGCAGCAGGAGAGAGCCTGGTAAGAAACCGGGAGGACTCTGGGACAGAGGGAGATGGCAAATGCCCAGCGGGTTGCCATCCTATTCTCCTGAGATCGACAGAAAGGTTTTGAAAATAAGCAGAAAGTAGATCATGGCCCACCAGACCCAGGAGGGACCTCGGAGTATCTAGCCCAACACCTTCATCTTATACCTGAGGAAAGTTAGTGAGAAGCAAGGACTTACGAGGTCATATGATTAATGGCAGGGTCAGGACTCCTGGCTGAAAGTTTTCATTCTACTCCATCACCAGATTCTGGGGGTCGTTTCTGGCAGCCTCAGGGAACAGCCAGGCCCAGAGATGATGGCCTGTAGACCCAAAGAGCCAAAATAGGGAAGCTATTTTGAAAGTCTGAGGGAAAAGGCATTCTTCAAGTCACAAGCCAGATGGACTTCCCCATCTGGACAGAATGGGGCTTTGGCAGAAGCTGGTGTTGCCTCAAAGACATCCACAGGCCCGCACTGGGCCTTGTTTTTCTCCAGAGCGGCTCCTGGGGCTGTGGCCCCATGCCAGAGCCTCCCTGCGGCCCTGTTTACAACTTCCCTCCTCCAGGCAAAGGATGACAGAACCCTTCCCTCTTCATTCCCCCATCCCAGTCAGACTATTAAAATGCAATCAAAAAAATCACATTAGACATGCAGATTCGACTTAAAATACGTATATGTATATATAATTTAACGGCAATTAGGAGCTAATCAGCTTTTTCTTCCTGACTCAGGGTGTTTTGCCTCCCTGGTTCAATCTGGTCCTTGAACATCTCGAGGTCCTTAATTCTTTTACCCTTGGGCTGAAAGATTTGGTCAGAAGTTCAAAATGAAATATTTTGAGTTGATGTGCTATGTCCTTCTGTGCCTCCTAGTTACGGGTCCCCTTTGGGGACTTAGTTCATCTGAGGTAGAGAAAGGAGGAAAGAACAGAGGAGGCCTTTGTTCCTCTTAAGGGTCACTGACCTAAGTCCTGATGCTCATCTGAGAATTTGCCACCCTCCAGATGCCCTGGCTATGTGCTTGTCATCCAGAACCCCAAGCCCTTCCCCAAGATCTGGTTACTCCATCTCAGGCCAGGAGGCTGGAAAAGCATAAGAGATATGGTGATAAAACAGGCTGGCAGGTGGTATAATGGCTAAGGCACTGGGCTCCCACATGGTCGACCATGGTTCGAGTTCTGGACCTGGAAGCTTGCTTTCTCACTTTCCCTCTGGTCAAATTTAAAATAATAATGATGATGATAATAATAAAATTAAATAAGTATTTCTTCTTTTTTTAGAGGGAGATTTTTGCTATAGGGCACACATGCACTAGCTGGAGAGACTGAGAAATAAAATTAAATAAGTATTTCTTCTTTTTTTAGAGGGAGATTTTTGCTATAGGGCACACATGCACTAGCTGGAGAGACTGAGAGACAGAAAGCGAGAAATCAACCCCCAGGGGGGTTGGCCATGCTGTAATCCCTTCCCCTCCATTCTCCTCTCAGGATTTTGGGCACGCACGCACATGCACTTAGCATGAGTTTCAAGCCTTCAGGTTTGGGACTCGAACTGTGGTCAACTACATGGAAGTCCAACAACATAAACATTACACCATCTGCTGATCCCAATAAATAATTAAAAACAAACAAAAAAACTGGGCCTAAATCACACATGGTGAAATCAAAAACCCTACTAAAATGGGTAGCCTCATCCAACCATCCAAATTCCTGTGTACAACAAAAAGGCAGAGTAAGAGGTAACTTTCTCCTCACTGCTAGAGTGCCAGACGTTGGTCTTTTCAAGTTGAAACATTGGTTCTTCCTGGGTCTTGAAACTGCCAGTTTTTCAACTGCAGCATCATCTCTCCTGGTTCTCAGGTTTTCAGACCTGGATTGAAACCATACATTGGCATTCCTGCGTCTCTAGCTTGCCAACTACAGATCTTGGGACTTCTCAGCCTGTGTAACCATTTAAGAAATGCCTTGGGAACCAGCAGTTAGCGTAATGGCTATGTCGCTGGACTCCCACGTAGTCGACCGCGGTTCGCGTCTCGGACCCTGTGGCTTACAACTCACGCCGGGCGCGTGTGCGTGCGTGCCCAAGATCCCGAGAGGAGAATGGAGGAGAAGGGATTGCGGCGTGACCATCCCCCCTGGGGGGTGATTTCTTGCTTTCTGTCTCTATGTCTCTCTCTGTCTGTCTGGCGAGCGCACGCGCCCTATAGCGAAAAACCTCTCCAAAAAAAAAAAAAAGAAATGCCTTCTAGTTGGGACCAGCAGTTAGCATAATGGCTATGTCGCCGAACTCCCATGTAGTCGACTGTGATTCAAGTCCCGGACCCGGAGGCTTAAACTCACACCGGGCACATGTGCGTGCATGCCCAAGATCCTGAGAGGAGAATGGAGAAGAAGGGATTGCGGCATGGCCATCCCCCCTGGAAGGTGATTTCTCACTTTCTATCCCTCTGTCTCTCTCTTTCTGGTGAGTGCACACGCCCTATAGCAAAAACCTCTAAAGAAAAAGAAAAGAAAGAAAGAAAAGAAATGCCCTCTAGTAAATCCACCTCTCTCTCTTTTATTGTTTCTGTTTCCCTGGAAAACCCTAACCAGTGGGAAATGGGGCATCCAAGAGCCGATGTGGGATGAAGATGAAGCAGGGAGTCCCATCCTAGCATCTGCATCCTAGGACCCACCCAGAATCTTAGCTCAAAAGGCCCCGTGTTCTACCTAGAATCTCAAATGAGAATGGCAACAGGGCCATTTATGTATTTGCCCTCCAAATCCACAGAGGAAAGGGTGTGACTGGGTAACTTTCCACACTTGTCTGGCCCCTTCTCCCAGCAAGATCCTCAATCTGCTGGCCACGCTCCCCAGCCCAGTCCTGGGAAAGCTGGCCATGTGACTACAGCTGATGCAAGTACCCACACCTACTTCCCTAAAGAAGAAACACCTTTATTGTTGGCTCGGCTTGCTACCAACAGTTGGAAATTCAGAGCGATGCATATGACCATTGCCCTCTGGGCTTATCTATTGGAAACCAAAGTAGGGTAGGGAGAGGGCAGGGAGTAGGATGGGAGCTCTGTGGTAAACCCATCCAACCCCTCGCTTCTCAGAAGGCTGCAGAGATGGAGTGGATGAAGGACAGCTAGGCTCCCCGGGCTGACAGCTGGTGAGGGGACTGTGGGCACTGACTCGTAAACCCAACAGCTCAATACATATATCAGGCAAACAAGCTTTGCTCCGGTCAATATATCACCTGAGGAAACGTCCTGACCAGCACCAGAGGAACCCAACGTTAATGCGCACAACTACCATCACTTTCTCCGTTCTTTGTGTTCTCTCTCTAGTGGGCTCAGTGGGACAGAACTGGTGCCCCAATACTATGGGGGGGGGGAGTTTCAGGGACTGAGAGCAACCAGAGGATGAGTTTGGGGACAAGGGGTGACATAAATGTACAATGCGCAATCAGACAGATCTGGGTTCAAACTCCGGCTCTGCCACCAGCCGGATACCTCCGTTTCCTCATCCATAAAAGGGGGATGGCGACACCCTCTAGCCCCTTGCTGAGTCACAGCAGCTAGTATGATTAGGACGCACTTCTTACCTGGCAAGAGCCCCAAATTTGGCCCCTGCTTTTGGGTAGGTCTACAGATTGACTGGAACAGACTCCTGGCTGTCCCAGAGGCCCTTGGATTTAATGTGAGTCAGATCACTGGGTATACGTGATAAAGTACAAACTCCAGAGCCAGATATCAGACCACACACTCCAGGGACGGGGTCCAGGGATCTGTAATCCACCTCTCTAGGTCATTCTGATGCAGGTGGTCCAGGGCCATTGTATGAAAGACCTCGCTGCCCTGGTCACCCTCTCCAATGCCAGAGGCTGCTTCCAGAGAGTGAGCTGGCCCTTGGCTTTCCTTTCTTTCTTCTGTTCTGGTTCACTCTTGCCTTGGAGGGCTCTGGGGATGGACTAGGGTTGTTGGATTTTTGGCCAGGGGTCACTCTAGCCATGGGAAGGAAAGAAATGATGGCGTATAGGCCAGGAGCAAGACTGTGACCAGAGAAAGAAACACTAGATGTGCCAGCTCTCCCTGGTGGGTCCAGGTAGCAAAAGAAAATAGAAGGCTGAGGGCTCACACCTTTCAAGGGGTTTGGGTGAGGAGTTTCCTCTCACTAAGCACCACTGTGTCTAGCACACACTTGGTGTTTTACTTACTTACAGCATCTCTGCCCTACAGCCTCAGCCCTGCAAGGCAGCTTGCAGGAGTGGGGCTGGATGGGAGCCCCTGGAGGCCGGCATCAGTGCTCATCTTTTTAGCCACTGAAATCCACTGCCGAAAGGAATTCCACCCCAACAGACCACACTGGCCCGTCTTCCCCACTCTCCCTACCTTCCCCAACTCCCACTTTGACTTCAGCCCGCACAACTCATGGCCCAGACCCATCGACCCTGGCTCCTGAGGCCCACTAACCAGCCTCAGCCACACTGAGAAAAAGACAATAAAAACTCAATAAAACCATCAACACTAACAGGACAGGCTCCCAGATGCTTCTGGCCTAAAGGGTCAGAAGGTTCCTGAAAGCTCTCTTTGCCTGCTGTGCTCGGCCTCCCACACCCCTCCTCTGCTTCCCCTTCCCCCCACCCCCACAGTCCCAAGTCCTGGCCAGGTGAGGCTGGAGACTGCGGCTGCCTGGAGGACCCACTGGGCAGCAGCCAGTTCAGCTCCCCAACCCCCAGATTGCTGGACTAATCAAAAAAATAAAAAGATCCCACAATATATGACCAATAACCATGGCCATAAAAGCCAAATTGGATTCCTTCCTGGCTGATGAGCTCAGGGCCCTTCTCTCTCTCTCTGAGACCGATTAGCAAATATGTAAAACAATTCCCTTTGCATCTCAGGCTCCAGTCAGGCTCCTCTCAGCTCTTCCTGCAAGCACAAGCTCAGGGACTATGGAGGTAGAGGAAGCAGGGGCCAGATTCCTGGGGCAATAGAAGTGTCCCCAGGGACCGGGGACTGCAACCAGCCTGCCACGAGATCTAGAACATCACTCAACCTCTCTGGGTGAGCTGCTACCCCACCTGCCAGATGCTGGGTGGGAACAGGTACTCCGTAAGTCCTCTGCCTCTGAAGCTCAGTTGCTACCAACTGGGGGAGGCAGAGCAAGGGGCGCTAGATGCTGAGGGGCTCCCCTGCACCTCTCTGCAGAAGCTATTTTGTAACTGGAGTGGGCAGCATGCACGGTCCTGCTGTGAAGTCAGGCTAAATTGCAGAACAGCCAGATAAATAGCCAATAGCTCTGTGCTGGGTGCACCGGCCATTCCCTAGCTCTGGGAAGGCCTTGGAACATACTGTCCCTCCCTTTCCCCAAGCACACCTGGACTGGAATCTGTCAGTCCTGGATGTTGCAAGACTCTTCTTGGCTCCATACCACCCAGAGAGAAGCCACAGGGTAAATGGAGCTTAAATACTAAAAAGCACATGAGGTCAAGTGCTCCGACATGCTGGGGAGCCAGCACGACTGGTTCAGGATGGAGCTCTGGGAGAGAGTTGTACTCTCGGCCTCCTTGCCTGGAAAGAAACTGAAATCCTCAGGGCAAATCTCTGCCTCCTAGAACTTGAGGCTCTCCAACAGCCTGCTGCCTTGGCTTCTAGAGGGTTAAGGAGGCCGGCACCAGATAGAAGAGGCACAGCAGTGAGATGGTGGCAGCTGCTCAAGCCCTGTGTCCCCAAGTCAGAGCCACTTCTCTTCCTGTCCTTCATCTTTCCATCCTGGGGGAGGGGAGGAGGGAGGAACTGAAAGATATTGCATCGCTGCAGCAGCTGACAGCTTGCAGATCATTTTCCTGTAGGTTTTCTCCTCCTAGGAATTATTCCCAATTTGCAAACAAGAAAACTGAGGCTAAAAGATGTAAAAAGACTTACTTGAACTTGATTTCTTGTAAGCTCAGTACCCTTTTTGCTCTGTTAGATTTTATTTGAATCTAATGTGTTTGGAAACTCTCAGAGTCCTAGAGTCAGTCCTCCAACCTCACTGGTGTGCACATGTATGTATGCATACCTACAAATGTGTGCACACACACACACACCTGCTTGGTGTCTGTCCTGTCATTCTGGCCATAGTCTAGGCGCAGCCCTGGTGGGACACTGGACCCAAGGGAAGAGAGAGAAAGGACTCTCTCTTCTCTGATGTCCAACTTCCCCATCTGCAGTGTACAGGTGGAAATTTACCTTTCAAGCCTGACAGGCTCTGGGAAGGGGCTTCCTGCCTGCTAATTGACAGCTCAGGCATGCACAGTGGGGAGCAGATGCCAGTCCAGGAGGTGGGCTCAGTGGCCCTCAGCACCTGGGACCAGCACAGAAGCTCTGGCCAGAGCGGGGAGTCTGACACAGGCCCTCAGGTTCAGCCTACTCTATGAAGATGTTGCTGACTTCAGAGATAGGTGTCAGAGTCAGAGTAGTTGCGGCAGAGGGCCCAGGATGGAGAGCAGATCCCCAAATACCACCCCACCCCAACTCTGCTGCTTTTCTCATGAAATGTGGGGGGGGTTCAGGGCCCCAGAAGTTAAGAACTGCGCTTCTAGCCCAAGAGTCCAGGAGAGACCCAATGAAGCTACCTCAGCTGGAGAATCCCAGACCCCTTCCCTCCTGGCACAATGTTATGCATAATCTAGTGAGAAAGCTCCCCTCTGCCACCACCACCAGTCCTTCCATGGTAAGGGCTCTGTCTCCTATTGCCTGTGACCTTGGGCATGCCTTCTTTTCTGGGCCTCAGTTTGCTCTTCTGTCAAATGAGAGGGCTGAACTCAATGAGTTTTCCTCTTAGTTCTGTCATTTGAAGTCCCTAAAGAGCCAGTACACAGGAGTGTGACAAGAGATGAAGGTGGCTTAGGGCTAAGTAGCCAGCTTGGAAGGTAAAGGGCTTACAGATTTCTCAGGGTCTCAAGGCTGCAGCTTCCAGCAGCTTTGCAGTCTCTTAGGTTGGGATCCATGCTTCAGCTAGGAGCAAGAGGAATCCCATGGCCAAGGGGTCTTGCAGAAATGGGATGGGTGGGGTATGCAATGAGAAGGCAAGGGTCAGAGAGTCAGACCACCATTCCTTGCCCAAGAGTGTTCCAGGCCTCTCATTACTCTGGGCATGGGGAGACAACAGGAGTGGAAGCCTGGGTGTGCTTTGATAGTAAGTCTGCAGAGGAAAAATAATCCACTTAGTCTTTTAGGCTGGTGAGAGCAGGAACGAAGCAAATTGATTCTTATTCAAATACTGTTCCAGGCAAACCAACGGTGGGGAGGGCAGCTAACCCTTTCACAAGCAATTACCTAGACGCGCACCCTCAGAGCAGCGAGCAACCTCGTCCTAGAACTGGACGTGGCTGCCTCTCTCCACACCCCCTCAGGAAGGGAATGAGTCTAGTTCTTGCCCTCATCCGGA
Source organism: Tupaia tana (assembly GCA_026018925.1). Lineage (NCBI taxonomy): Eukaryota > Metazoa > Chordata > Mammalia > Scandentia > Tupaiidae > Tupaia > Tupaia tana. The sequence continues at coordinate 81,490,547 of JAKSZU010000007.1, read as the reverse complement.
GCCAGCACTCCCCTCCTCAGGCTGCTCAGATGCAGGGATCCCCCCTAAAGAGCAGGACAGCTTCTCAGCTTATCCTGGGGAGGAGAAAACCCTTTCAGGATTGGAGGTGGCAAGAGGATCAGGATCCTTCCCTTTGTCAAGTACTTGGGGTCAGCCCCCACCAAATCAAAGTTCTGTCAAAATCCTTCGGCTCCTAAACACTACCTCATACATCTACGGGTTCATTCATTCATTCACGCTTAGCCTTACTTCATTTGCTTGTTGGTGTCTACTCCGTATAAAATAAGTCATCATACTCTTAACTTTGTTCTGCCTAGAACTCCTTTCTTGTTCCAGAGACTCCATGAACCATCTCACCTTAGATCTGTTCTCATGCTCATTAATGCCCAAGAGTGTCTCTTGGCTGACATATCCCTGTTCATTACAAATTCCTGGCTCCATGACTCTGAGATCGTCTGCTCCAGGTCTCTGGAAGCCTGAGTCAGAAAGTCAGGAGCCTTTGCAGGGAACAGGCAGCAGCTACTGGCCTGCAATGCTTTTCAGCACCAGCCTTTTCTGAGCTTCCCCAGCTCAAGAGGGAAGGGAGGGGCTTTCTGACTGCTGACACTTTCTTAAAGCCTGATTTCTCTGTAGCTTACCCTAATGTCCCTCAGGCCTGGATTGCAGGGAGGAACCAAAACCTACATCCTGCCTTTGTGAAGTCACAAGATGGTGCTTTCAACCCAGCAGATACTTTTCAGCCAGGAACTTCCCACATGCAATCATATCCACAGGGATACGCGTCTCAGCTGCGTCTACAAGGAATAAAAAGGGGAAACATCTGGATGAAAGCCTGAAAAGTCCTGCCAGCCTGCCAGATGCTGCCCATATCTGGACATCTGAAAAATGATCTGTTCAGTTGCTTGGCAGTCGGGAAGCAAATGGTCAACCCCCCGTCACTCTGTCAACCAGGGCGCAGCCGAGTCCATGTGTACAAATTACCCAGATTACTAAAGGATCTGAAAGATATTTTGGTTTCAAGCATGTTCATCCTTAAAGACCCAAATCAAATAAATGTAAAGATCAACGTGTGGGCCTTAATCATTGTGGCTGTGCTCATGACACCCTGCCTGGTTTGGATCCTATTTCTGTTACTTCCTAGCAAGCTGCTGAGTCTCTCTGCACTTCATATTTCTCATCCCTCAAGTGGAGAAAGGCCAGCCGTGGCGGCGCAGTGGTAATGCAATATTCTGCAATGCTGAAGCCATGTGGGTAAGTCCCAGGTAGTGTCCTGGTGACGTGTCCCAGGTTCACGTCCTGGGGTCTCCCTGTACATACTGGGCACGTATGTATGTGCAGCCTGTGGTCTGGGCTGGCTGAGGCTGGGGATGGGTCCCCAACATGAAGACTGTTGGGGATGCTGGTTTGTCTTTCTGTCTCTGGCTCTGTCTCTTGCTCTCGTGCAGGAAATAATTAACTTTTAAAAAATGGCCATAACAACAGTAACCTTGTAGGGCAGGTATGAAGATTAAATGAGATGATATCTATAAAGTTTTAAGCCCAGTGGCTGGCAGATAATAAACGTTCAAAATATGTTGACCATTATTATAATCATGAGGGTGATCACCCTGCAGAATTCCCTGGTAAAGAATATGAGAAACCCCAGGACAGTGCAGAGGTCATACAGTGGGAGGAGGGAGCATACACTCCTTTCTGCACACCCCAGCAGTGCCAACTTGCCACAACCCTCCCAACTCCAACACCCATTTCAGCTGCCTTCCCTGGAGACGGGAAGATCACCACAAACTCCTTCCCAGCAGGAACGACTTCCAGCTGGCAGTCATGTCCTCTATTAACAAGGTTTGGCAAAGAACGCATCGTCCAGGTGCCAGTGTGTGTGGTGGAGGCCTCAGCAGATGGCTGGGCGGGGACGAGCCTCTCTCACTGCACCCCCTCTCTCACCAAGACATCTAGCTGTGGGCACCATCCATGTGACACTTTTCTCCTGACCCTAGAATGACCACTTGCCTGAGTCATGTCCTCTCAGCTCAAGGACACTTGAGTCCCTCTTCTACCTCTATTGGAGGCCCAGTGAGCCATTGCTATTGCCCTGTCACCTCTGCTCCTGGGGATGGAGATGGGGGACTCTGGTGAGCTCTCCAAGGACAGGGATGGAGACCCTTTCAGTTCTGTAGCCCAGTGCCAGGCACACAGTGGGGCTGCTTGGGTAGATGCCTCTGGGATGGGAGATTAAGGAGAAGGCCTCTTCTGGGAACATGGTTTGAGCCTCTGGACACTGCCTGCAGGACCTCACTCCCTGGTTCCAAGGAGTAGCCCCTGTAAGGAAACTGGATGGCACCTAGAAACAAACCAAAGGAAGTGAGGTGCCAGAGTCCAGGCCTGCTGGGAGTCCTGAGTGCAATGACGGCCTTGCTAGTGGTTTCTGTGAGCTCAGGGGGAAGCACCCCCAGCCCCAATGCTTGGGTAATGTTCTCCAGGAGCTGGCCCCAGGACACCACACTGGGCTCTCTCCTTCCAGGTTTTGGCAGACACCCCGCTTCTGCTGGTCCACATGCCAGCAATCATGACAAGGCCTGGAGGTGTAGTATAAATAGCCCGCTGCTGCCTGTCAGCACCTCCTCCCTGCTGGCACTGGTTCCAAACCTTCCCCGTCCTCACCCCCAGAGGAAGCCTGCTAGCAGGGGCTCTGACAGGCTCTGCCCACCTCTTTACCAGCTGGGTGTGACCTTGGGGAGGTGTCTCAACCTCTCTGGCCTCAATCTCTTTCACTGTGAAATGGAATAAGAGTGGATCAGTCAGCATATATCACCAGCAAAGCATTTAGCACTGACACCTGGTTAACATTCCGTATTTGCTATTGTTGTTCATGATGATGAACAGGTAGGGACCCAGGGCAGGTCACAGAGGGAGGCCTGATGTCAGAGGGGGTGCAGGAGAGAGGACTCTGGCAGCATCTCACCTCTGTGCTCGAAAGGGAGTTGTTAGGTTTACTGCCTGCATCAGTTCAGTCTCTTTCAATGGTGCCCTTTAGCTCACCACATGGTCAAGGAAACCATCTTGGCTGTATGCAGAGGGCTCTGCCACCAACATGCTGTGTGATGCTGGGCAACTCACTTGCCCTCTCTGAGGTAACTTCCTCATTTGCAGAGGTCTTCTCAGCTCTGACCTCTTAGGGACTTAGGTTGTTTTTCATAGTCAAAGCTTCTCAGTGTGGCTCCTGCCTGAGCCCATGTCCAAGGAGACAGACAGATCCAGGCTCTAACGGCTGGGGACTGAGCCCGAGATGCAGAGGTGAGACACCCAGCCCAGCCCAGCCTTCACTCAGGAGACTGGGGTACCTAGTCCAGGTCACTGAAAGATAAACTCAGATGACAGCCCTACCCTTTACAATTGCCTGGCTGGCAGAGGAGTTTACATTCTTTTGAGACCCATCATGTAAATGGGTCTCTCAGCAAAAAAATATTTATTGAATGAATGAACAAATAAATAACCAGAAACAATGCAAAGTACTGGGAAAAATGGAGACTTTTGCTTCATTCAGTCAAAACTCATCTCATCTTGTAGCTGTGCGACCTTGGGCAAGTTTCCTAACTTCTCTAAACCGTGGTCTTCCCGTACAATAAATGAGCATAACAATTCCCATGCCGTGAGAGGGTTGCAAGGGTTTCATAAGACAGTCCATGTGAGCACTCAGCATGGGCACACAGTAGGTATTTAACAACCGGCAGCTACTACTGTTATGGTTCTCACCAGCCTCCTGCCGGGAGGCAAAGGACCTGAGGCCAGCGCCCTCTCTGGTGCCCACTTCCAAAGAGCTCTTGCTAACACAAAAACGCGTGTTGATCACAATCCTTCCACCCGTGTACCTTCCAGCTGGTGCAGAGTGGGAGTGTGGCCATCTGGTCATCCCATGGCCAGGCAGGGAGTGAGTTCACCGGAGAGGCTCTGCCCAGTCCCGGCAGCGGCCCTGCCTCTGGCTTTTGTTGAGCAGCTGGAGCGCAAGCCACACTGTCTGCCCGTGAAATGCGACTTTTGGAAAACACGCATATTTGTGAGTTGGTGCATGTTTCTATTTCGGGCCGACACTGCTCTCTTTATTTATTTTCCCTGGGCTTTGGCGCTTTTGAATCTAGCTTGGAAGGGTGTTTTGACAGACTTTGACATCTCTCCCAGCTCCTCTGGCGGAAACACGCTCAGGTGGGGGGAGGTGGGTGGCAAGAGGAAAATTTTAAATGACAAGCCCTCTTCCTTGGTTAGGACTGATGGACAATCGGACACCCTTGTGTCATGGTTCCAGCCCTTGGTGTTTCCATATTTGGGTGGAGGGAGGACTCTAAGAAGGGTTCAGGTGGGGAAACAATTTCAGAGGGAGAAGGGAACCAAAGAGGCTAATCACCGAGTTTTCTATGAGAATAATGTTCATGCCTTTATCAGTGCTAACAATACTGTTATCAGCCACGGCCACCACCATACCACCACCATTGGGTGGCTAACTTTTACAGCTGACAATGGGTGGGGTAATTGCCCTTAGGGAAGCCAACTCACCTCTCAGCCTCTCACTTTGCTCACCCGTAAAGGTGATTTTTGCAGTCCCCAGTTCATGGAACTACGAGAAGAGGTTGCTTGGCCAAATGGTGGTAATCCCTGTCTTCTTTTTCAGTCTTAGATCCTGGCCAGCAACAAACTGACTATGGGCAGCCCACTTGGTCAAGTCTTAGGGACTTGGGACTAATTGCCAAGCCCCTACCCACCAGGCAGGACCTCTAAGGCTGCTCTCAGCCAGTCCCTTCTCTGTGGTCATTTGCAACCAGCCCAGAATCTGCCCCTTGGGAGGAAGAACCTTAACACAACAATTCCATCTGCCTTTGAATGAGTAGGTGAGTGGAGGTGATGCAGGGAGATGCAGAAACCATGTTGAAACAATCAGAGAAAAGGCTTAAACTATAGCTCCAAGGATCTGAGGATCAGGAGATTCAGGTGTAAGCATCCAGTTTTCTATTGATTGATTCATTCATTTGTTTTCATTCATCCATCAAAAAACTGCCAGCAGAAATAGTGGTTCATAGAGAGGATATCATGCCAGAAGAATCAATGCTTGCCCCCATGGAGATTGTACTTCAGAACCATTACCTCAGGAAAATGATTTGACATCTCTGGTCCTATTAAGATCATCTGAACATCTCTCACTCAGGGGACAGGATGGCCTTACCAGTGATGGTGACTCTAAAGAAGGAGAAAAGTACCATAACTTCTGTGGTTGGAACTGTGATTTTCAATCCCACTCACACTGAAGAGCCTCACTGGAGAGTCAGTGTTCCAGATTGTTAGGGTCAAAAAGCGATCTTAAGGGTCACCTCAGCCAGCCCTGCTCTTTAACAGATGGCAAACCTGAAGCCCAGAGGAGCGTAATCTGCCCAAGGGCACACCAGGGGTCTGGTCAAGTGCAGACTGGGATCCAGGTCTCGCTTCCTGTCAGTGCTCCTTCCCTGCACTGTGCTGGGATGGAGCCTCTTCCAACCCAATGCCTGGATTTTAAGGGCAAAAGCAGGCAAGGTAGGGACCAGCAGTTAGCGTAATGGCTATGTCGCTGGACTCCCACGTAGTCGACCGCGGTTCGCGTCCCAGACCTGGTGGCTTAAACTCACGCTGGGCGCGTGTGCGTGCGTGCCCAAGATCCCGGGAGGAGAATGGAGGAGAAGGGATTGCGGCGTGGCCATCCCCCCTGGGGAGTGATTTCCTGTTTTCTGTCTCTCTGTCTCTCTCTGTCTGTCTGGCGAGCGCACGCGCCCTATAGCAAAAACCTCTAAAAAAAAAAAAAAGCAGGCAAGGTGTCAAAGGGTAAACCAGAGGGCATGGGCACCAGAGGCTTCAAAAAGCCAAATCTCTGAGGGTGGGGGTGGGGGTGGAGTCTTGCTGTGATTCCAAAATCTTCTGCCTGCCCCCCCCCCCCCCAAGAATCCCAACCCCTTAGAGACTACACCATGGGGCTCTGGGGCATCTGGCCTTGGAGAATCTCCTGGAGAAGGGGACTGAAGCTGCTTAGGCCCTGGAGGGAGGCAGTGTCAGATTTCCAAGAGAAGAGTGGGGACAGAGTGGCTGTGGCTGAGCAGAAAAGTCTGGAGCATGGAGCCCACTCCCCCTAAGGGTTGGCTGTGCCCATTTCAGAGCAAGACTGGCTGGGTCGGACCCAGGCTGAGGAAGTCAGAGAGAGAAGTGAAGGCAGCTAGGAAGGGCGACTGGCAAGACCCAAAACCAGGAGGTGGGGTGGTAGAGAGGCTGAAGATAACCTGGGAGAGGGAACAGCAGAAAACAAGACGGCACAGGCAAAGAATTGGGTCTGGAATAAGGTTTGAAGAGAGGGAGTGAATGTGGGTGCAAGTTGAGCAAAACAGACCATGAGCTTAAAGCCAAGGTTCCATAAGGCACCTGCTGGGGCTGGGATTCTGCCTGGAGCTTCCACTGAACCAAGCCTCCTCTCTCTCTTGGGAGATGCCCTGGTTCCCGTCGACAATACCCCGGGGGTGAGGAGGGGGTGTTTGTCCTGTGGCCATACTGCTTCCCCTCAGAGGAGTAAGGGGTGTGTGTGTGTGTGTGTGTGTGTACGGTTCTGTGTCACTGGGCATTGGTGCGCACAGCCGGCGGTGGTCTCTGGAGTCTGGGGCTTAGTCAGTACCTCGGAGACAGCAGTATCTGTCTGGGTTCACATACTGATGCTTGTGGGAATATCTGTGTTTGTCCACAGATTGTGTGTGATTCTTGAGTCTACGTGTGGATTGTTTGCGAGTGGTCCTTAGATCTGTGTGTGTGCGTGTGAATGGGTGTGAGTGTGTGCGTGGTCCCCAGGTGTGCGCGAGGTGGCCAATCTCTGAGGCGGGCTCGAGACGCTGTCCGCGGTGCTGACCTGGGAGTGGAACCGGGCACCTGCGCCCAGCCTCAGGAGGGATCGTGGCGAGTTGGGGCCCCGCCATGGAGCAGAGGGGGTACCGAGGAGGGGAAGTCCTCGAGAAGGCGCCTTCCCGGGCCAGCTGCGTGCAGGCCTACCCTGGGAGTTGAGAAAACTTCTCCCAGCGGCGGGGTTGGCTCAGGGGACTCGCCGCCACTCGCGTGGGAATGTTCCCCTGACCCTCAGCGCCGCCACTGCGGGATGCCCACCCCACTCCGCCCTCATTCGCGTTCTCAGCAGAGCCGGGGGTCCCTCCTGCGACGGCTACCATCGCCTGCCGCGTCGGATCCGGAGCCCCAAAGCGCCTGGCCAGAACTGCAGCCAGGTTAACTAGGATCTGGGACTCGGAAATGTCCCGCTGAGAGCAAGCGTGCGCTAAGGTAAAGGGTGGATGGAGAGAGGAGCATTAACCTTTCCCTGTTCCCTTCCTTCGCTCTAGTCTGGCCATGAGCCCAATCCAGGGGCAGCTTAAGGCTGACGCCCAACTTTTCTAGAACCAGACTTCCACCCGCAGGGATGGGCAGGGGATCAGAGGTCGGAAGCCTAGCCGTTTCTGGACATCAAACTCGCCCCGGCAGACTGAGGCTGCTCTGGCCCCGCGGAGAGTTGGTACCGAGCTGGGGCCAGGCCGCGTGGGGCAAGCTCTGGGCTCTGCCCACCAATGGCCAGCTTTCCCGGGAGGCTCCGAGGCCCGCATCCCAGGCTACCCGGAGAGAGCGAGAACTTCATACACGGCCTCGCGCAGGCCGGAGTGCGGAAGGACTTGCCCCGTTCCTCCAGGCAATACATCCCTAGCCCCGAGACCGGAGGTGCCCAGCGGCCGTCGCACTCACCTCGGTCGGCCGAGCTGAGCTGAGTCGCGGGTGCCGGAGGGCTAGCGCCAGAGGAGCGGGGCTAGGGGAGAGGCAGGGCGGCCACTCGGGCACAGACTTGTACCCTCGCGGGTGTCGCAGGGGAAAGCTGCTCGGAGCTGCTGGATGCCGGGTTCCCCGCTCCGCTCCAGGGCGCACAAAACGCAGACAGATTCGTGAAGACGCCAGTCCCCCAGCGCACAACCAGGAGAACTAAGCGCCGCCGCCGCCTTTTATTCGCCGCCCGCCTTTGTTTGGGTCCCGGCTCCTACCACGAGGTACGGGGGTGTCCGGGGCAGGCTCTGGAACCGAGCCATCCCCCGGCCACTGGCGCCTCCGGCCTCCGCGCCGCCGGGCCTTGCGTCAGTGGCTAGGGAGGGCCTGCGCTCCGCCGCTTGCTGCTGTCTCCGGAGCCCGCCGCCAGGCGCCGCCGTGGCCGCCGCTCCCCCTGCGGGAGACGTGCGGTGGTACAGCCGGGCTCCCCTCGCTGGCAGGCGGGGGCCGCGCGCGCGGCGCAGCGACCCCTGGGGGTCAGTCCCCGCCTTTGCAAAAAGGCCCTGGTCAAGCCTCCTGCTCCGCCTCTGAGTTTCCTGGGTTCCCAAGTCTCTCCCTGGCTAGCGCTCCTGTTTTCCAGCCCGTCTGCCCAGCTTTGGCAGGTCACCAGCATCCTGGACACTCGAGGGCATCCCCGGGTGCCCTCCGGAGGGAGCTGCCAAGCCCAGGCTCCTGGCGCCATCCCTTCCTTCCCTTTCTCCCTTCACCTCTCTGGCACCAGAGCCCGGAGGCATGCCAGCCCCTGGGACTGGGCATCCCTCCATCTCTAGCTCACCATCTGCCTGACACCCCTGGCTGGAGGGCCACAGGGGAAGGGGCCTGGGGAGTCAAAACCAATGTCTGGGCCATTTCTCTTTGTCAAGGCTCAGAAGCATTGGCATAGATGTCACCCAAGGGTGAGGGGGAGAGGGGTGTCTCGAAAGAGCACCAGCTGCCAGCCCCCAGCTGCAGGACCTGGGGGGTAGTGATGAAAGCCAGAAAGAAGGGAGACATTGCCACAGCTGTGTGAGAGGGGAACCAGGAGTTTCATACATTTTCGGAGAGTGTGCTGAGAGAGGAACTGGGGTGTTAGAGAGATGGGTGAGACACAACCCCTGCCTGCAGAAGTGTCCAGCTTATGGAAGAGATCAAAACATGGGAGGGTCATGTGACGAACCATAAGCCCCACACTGACACACAGGCACTCAGCCCATGTCAGTCCTCCCTCACCTCCACCCCCCACCACCATTATGTTTAAGAAAGGAAAACCGAGTTGGGGCACCTCAACCTTTAGGGTGCTGAGTGGGGCTCCTGCTCCGTCTCTCTGGTGTGCAGTCTCGGAGCCGAACTCACTGGCTGGCTGCCAGCAGGGCACATTGGTATTTATGACCCTGGACGCCCCAAGAGCTCATCTATGCAGAAGCCAATGGCCCGAGCCAGTGTCCCTGCCCTGGCACTCACTCCCCATGTGCTCAGGATCGACAGGGGAGCTGTTGTCAGACTGGCCAAGTCTGTCGGAGGACTCCCAGCGGCTCCATCTGGCCCTGGCGACATTACAGTTGGGAGCCGTTCCTTTGCGATGAGTCCCACTCTCTGCTCAGAGAGGGGAGAGAGACAGGAGACCTCTTCCAATAAGTAAAGAGTGTGCACATCGCTGCTCTAGGATCAGAGGGCAAACTGGACCTATCAGCACAAAGGAACAGACCCAGCACCCCTCTGCAAACTTCCAACCCCATTTTCCATATCCTGAAAGGAAGGTAGAGAAGGAGGAGCGCGGGGGGTGGGGGGGGGGGGGTGGGAGGAGGGAGAATGAATAAACAATTTGTTTTTAAGGGAGCAATAGGAAGACAAAGTGTGTTCCCAAGCCCAACTGAGAGCCATGGGTTTTCTTTGCTGGGTGAATGAATTAATTCTTTTCCGTTTGTTTTAAGGCTGCTTCTAGGAGCCTCCTCAAAGTTTTCCAAGGCTCCAGCACTGTTCCTCTCAATCTGACAAATCTGTGGGGGCATCCCATTGGTGTGCCCCATGGTGCCGTGCCACCCTCAGCCCACGCCTGAGAATGTTTCCCCTGGAGAGTAATTTTAGTAGATTTTGTGCCCTGATGCAGTTCTCACCACCTTCAAACCCAGCTGCCCATAGCTGTGGCCTCCATGACCGCACCATCCTCCGACTCCTCCCTGAGCTTTCAGGGCCTCCAGATGATCTCCAGTGCATCTGGGCTTCCCCTGCCCTTGGTGGGGACCTTCTGTGAAGGGAGGGTGCAGAGGCAGAGGCCTGTAGAGTGGAGGAGGAAGTGGGGAGTGTGGTACCCAGGAACACTGGACGGATGCAATTTTCCAAGGCCATCAGCAGGTTTTAAAAATGCAAATGGAACCGGGCCTTTGAAATATGCCTGCCATAAAGAGGAACTGGTGGCGGCGGCAGGAGCTGGTGCGGGTGTGGAAAGCCTCAAGCTTCCTCCTCCTGGGGCTCAAATACAGACTCCCTTTTCTTCCATTGCCCACTCTGCCTGCAAGAAGCCTGTTCACAGGGACCTGGGAATGCTGGTCTCCACGATCCCTGCCCAACCTCAGGGCACCTCCCTGAAGCCTCCCTTCCCTCCAGCTGAGCATCAAAGATGACTCCAGTCTCCAGATGATCTGCTGGCTAAAGGGCTACAGAAAATGAGATTCTGCGTCCCCTCTGGCTCTCCATTCCAGCACAGTCTGGTGGAAGTTCTTCCTGGGTCTGATTTAAATGCCTCTTGGTGCCGATAAGCTGCTTCCCTTATACTCTGTCTTCACGACTAATTGAAAAGCCTGCTATTGTAAGGGGGATAGCTATAAAGGGCTGCTTTGTCCTCAGCTCCTATCCCTTTATTTCCACTTCTATTTTCTCTCCAACGCTCTTTGAAGCAAGGCCTCTGAGCACAGCCTCTGATTCTACCCCTCTTGGTAAGGCTATATTTCTGTCCACCCCTTCCCAGTTACGTGACCTTGGGAAAGTCACTTCTCCTTTGCTGAGCCATCATCTCATCTATAAAATGGGGATAGAAAAAGTACCGGTCTCCTAATAGTGGTTCTAGAATCTATTGAATGAAGTCATCTCTGTGCAAAAATCACATTTAGCACAATACACGGCACCTGTGAAACTGAGCAAATATTAGCACTTTTTCTTTCCTGTTATTCCCATCTGCTGGGCAAGGCTAACCACAATACCTCTCTCTGCATCGCCCCATCCCTGATGAGGGGGATTGTGCGCAGATCAAGTCTTCACATCAGATGGCTGAGCAGCTGAGGGCTAAGCGTATGCAGAAGGTTGGGAGCATTTCTCTTGAAAAATACAGAAGATGGAGGCATTGTCCCAGCATCAGGGGATAGAATAAAGACATGTATGAGTAGTTCTCTTGTCAATCTGCTAACATATCACCTCGGGGGCTCTTAACACCGCCCATCTCACCTTCTCCAGGAAGCCCGGGCAGAGTCAGGTGGGCTGAAGTCCACTGGGAAGAGCACCAGATTAAGGAAACTGGGCTTAGTTTTTTTGTTTTTGTTTTCGTTTGTTTGCTTTGCCACAGGGCAGGTGTGCTCACCAGAGAAAGACAGAGAGAGAGGGAAAGTGAGACAGCAGGCCATCAGACCTGGGACTCCAACTATGGTCAGCCATGTGGGACTTCAGCACTTTAACTACTGTGCTATCAGCTGGCCCCATGGGCTTAGTTTTTAATGTGTGTCATTCAAAAACTATCTGACTTCGGGCAAGTCATTTCATTTCTTTGACCTCAGTTTTTTCATCTGCAAAATGGGAGTAATAATCAACTCTGCCTAAATGTGTCTGTAATTTCTTTTCCTCTGAAGTGTGGTACAGATTTATGGGTAACAGTTTGATAATTAGTTCTATGTATAGTTCGGTAGAGAGAAATAGATGCTAGAATGGCGAACCCCCATCTCTGTGAATTTCAGAGGTGATCACAGTTCATGTGATATAATGGATGCGAAAGAGCTTATGAAACACCCAAGTTCATGGCGAACGAAATTCTGACTCAAGATCACACAGCAAGTTAGTGGAAGAACTTGGGTTGGACCCCAGGCCTTCCAGATTCCAATTCAGAGCTTCTCCAGAATTGCCATTTTTTTCTCTCCCTAGCCCCCTCCTCCCTGAAACTGTTTAGAAGGTGAGTATGAGCATGAGTATGAGGGCCAGGCTGGGGTCCAAAGTGCTGCAGACAGGACCTGGGGGAGGCTGGATAGATGGTAGCCCTCTCCTTCTGCCTCCTCCAGAATTCTGCAAGCATCCAGGCCTAGCGCTCCTTTCCCAGCCTTGCCTGCCTTCTCCAAGGAAGCAGGCAGCCTGCGCCAGAGTGAATATGATCCAAGTTATTAATTGCCTGCAACAATTAGCCCCAGCGCCTGGGCTTGCAGACACCCGGGCTCTGAGAGAGAGAGAGAGCCAATTACAGCTTCATCAATATTCACGCCGCCGCATAATCCTCTCCTGACAAGACAGCCCCCTCATCTCCTATCTGGTTCTAGAGGCCGTGGCTCTGACCCCAACATCTGGAGAAGGCCAAATATTGCTGAGGCCTTCAAGAGTGAAAGTCGATGTGGAGTTAGAACTGAAGGAGCATTTTTGCATAGCAGGGCCAAAACACCAGCAGGGAAGAGCAGGACCCTGCCAAAGATCTGGACAGCCTTAGCCAAAGACTGCCCCATTGTGGGGGAGAGAGTATAACCTCAAGACTGAGAGTTTTCAGTAGATTTCCTGAAGGCTGTTGTTGTTAGGACTGACCTAATGGGGAGAGGTGGTCAGAAATATTTTAAAAAGTTCGAATAGTAATCCTAGCTTAGTCACATAGTATTAGGTTTGTGGCTTTCAGAAAATCACTTCCTAACTCTGAGCCCATGTACTTACCAGGAAACCAGAGACCGTGTCCACTGCATGGACATTCAGGGGGATGCTCTGCAGAAGCACAAGGCAGTGTAGTGCGCGGTGTGGACTGTGCGGGAAATAAATGGTGGTGCTTGTGTTCTTGTGGGAAAGGCTCTGGGAGGAGATTCCCCGCCCCCCAGAGGAGCATGGAGTGTTGGGGAACGAGGTAGATGGGAGTTGGGAGACTGAGTGCCAATCCCAGATTTGTTCTGACTTGCTCCGAGGTCTTCATGCCCTTCCATCTCTGGCCTGCTTGTTCCTACTTATCAAATGAGGACACGGGTCTTGGTGAGGCCTAAGGACCCTCTCACTGTGTATCTTCCAGGAGGACATGGGGAGGCAGACTGCATGGTGCAGAATGAGTAGGCGGCCACGGGGAGTATGGATTCCCCAATTTTCCAAGTGGTCCATGTGGTGAGAGGGTCAAGGAACACAAAGCCAGTACAGAAATGGTTAAGTTGAAATCACGAATCTGTTAGTACTGCAGCAATAAAAGAGACTGCATACCTCTTAGCAAGACAGAAGATGTGGGGACAGGTGCTAGCAATATAGCAAACAGACCCAGGTGACAGCGTCCTGGGCCCATGTCCTGAGGCCTTCTGGGAAGCACCAGGCACATGTGTGTGCCTGTGATCTCTGCTGGCTGAGGCTGGGGTGGGCCACAACATGAACACCTGTTGGGGTTGCCTCTCTCTCTCTAAATAAATAAATAAATACTTTATTTTTTAAGGAAAAAAAAAAAGAAAAAAAAGAAGAAGGCCAGCAGGTGGCATTGAGGTTAAGCGGCTGGACCCACATAGAAGACTGCATAGTTCAAGTCCCAGACCTGGTGGCTTGAAAATCATGCTGGCTGCGTGTGCATGCATGCCCAAAATCCCAAGAGGAGAATGGAGGAGGGATTGCGGCATGGTCATCCTCCCTGAGGGATGGTTTCTCACTTTCTCATTCTCTCTCTCTCTCTCCCTTTCTCTGTCTCTCTCGCCCTATAGCAACAAAAGTGAGACAGACAGATAGATAGACCGAAAATAAAAATCATCACGTGGTTTAGAACTCTCGGGAGAATCCCTGGGTACTTCAGGACTATGGACGGCCTCTGAGAGGCAACCTTGGAGGTGGTATGAAGTTTGAGGTGAGCGATGCTGAGCAGAGCCCAGGCCTAAAAATGCCTCCAGGGGAAACTAGCAGATGATGTGATGATTAGAATGCTGAACTCCCATGTAGTCAACTGCGGTTTGAGGGACCAGCAGTTAGCGTAATGGCTATGTTGCTGGACTCCCACGTAGTCGACCGTGGTTCGCGTCCCGGACCCAGTGGCTTAAAACTCACGCCGGGTGCGTGTGCGTGTGTGTTCAAGATCCCAAGAGGACCGAGAGGAGAATGGAGGAGAAGGGATTGCGGCGTGACCATCCCCCCTGGGGGGTGATTTCTCGCTTTCTGTCTCTATGTCTCTCTCTGTCTGTCTGGCGAGCGCACGCGCCCTATAGTGAAAAACCTCTCCAAAAAAAAAAAAAAAAAAAAGATCCCAAGAGGAGAATGGAGAAGAAGGGACTGCGGCATGGCCATACCCCCTGGGGGGTGTTTTCTCGCTTTCTGTCTTTCTGTCTCTCTCTATCTGTCTGGCGAGCACACGCGCCCTATCGCAAAAACCTCTCCAAAAAAAAAAAAAAGAAAAAGAAAGAAAAAAACCCTGCGGTTTGAGTCCCAGACCCAGCGGTTTAAAACTCATGCTGGGCGATGTGTGTGAGTGCCTGAAATCCTGAGATGAGAATGGAAAAGAAGGGATTGTAGCATGGCCATCCCCCTGGAAGGTGACTTCTCACTTTCTGTCTGTCTGTCTGTCTGTCTCTCTCTCTCTCTCTCTCTGTCTCTTCGGCAAGCGCACACGCCCTATAACAAAAATCTCTCTTTCTTAAAAAAAAAAAAAAAAAAAAACCCTCCGGAGCCAACAGGTGGCATGGTGGTTAAGGAGCTGGACTCCCACATGGTTGACCATGGTTCGAGACTCAGACATGGTGGCTTGAAACACACTAGGTGCATACACATGTGTGCCCAAATCCAGAGAGGAGAATAGAAGAGAAGGGATTGTGGCATGACCATCCCTCCTGGGGAGGGGTGATTTCACATTTTCTCTCTGGTAAGCACATGCACCCTATGACAAAACAACAAACCCTCCATTGCAACTGGCTTTGGAGTGCCCGGTGGGATGGCCCACACCTTTAGCAGGTAAGGGTTTTACATAAGGCTGTGTCCCTCCCTGCCCCTTCTCCAAGAACACCTGCTGCTCCCAGTGCACTTGCCTCTGTATGAGCTCTACATGACTCAGCACAGAACCCCAGCCCCACTGTCCCAGTCTGCCCAGTCTGCCCTGTCCCTTGTCTCTCTGGCTTTGGTTTCCTGGCACAAGCTGGCCAGTGCCTTCCACCACCCCAGTCAGACTGGCTGGCCTACTGATGCCAGGAGCCAGGTCAGCTTTCACCCTGACCACCAAGCCCCATTTGGGCCTTAGCAGTGACAGCAAGAAAGAGCTTTTCTGGCATTTCCCCAGTCAGAGACTGTACAACTCTGATGGGTTGCCCATGCCAGCTCCTGTTCTTGCATACCCAATGTGGGCAGGGCAGAGAGCATTCTATGCCAGGAACTCTGTGATCAGGGCCCTTGAACGGGGATGCAGATGGGTAGACAGACAACCAAGGCCCTGGTGGTTAAGATGCCTTTGGGGCAGCAAGGGATACTACTAATAGCAATGGCAACAATGAGAATTAGGGGTTATCATTGATTGACTGCTAGGCCCCCATTTAGGCATTACTTTCTCTGGACTCACAACTGCTCTCTGAGGTGAGTGCTCTTACCATCTTCATCTCCAGACTAGGACATCGAGGCTCTGAGGGTCATAAATTGCTTTAGGTCACACAGAAAGTAAATTCTGAGGACCCAAACCCAAGCATTTTGATTCTATAGTCGAAGTTCTTCACCAAATTATTCTTTCCATTTTACAGGTAGAAAAGCTGAGGGTAAGAGAAGTTAAGGGGCTTGGTTAGGGCCAGGGAAAGAGTCAGCGATGGAGAGAATTTGCACCACGGTTTGACTGGTGCTGTAGATACCACGTTTATCTGCTCTATAACGAACTAGGTCCCTGTCGGGTGCCTATTCTCAGTGCTTTCTGTTGTGGCACTTGGCAGATCTAAAACACGACTGAACTAATCGCACTCTTCATCCTCAGGGAAGTCGCTGCCTCTTTCTGAGTCCCAGTCTTCCAGGAGAGACATTCTAAGGCAGAGCTTGCAGTCCAACTTGACAGTTACTTTGTTTGATGAGATCCTTCCTTGGAAAACAGAGGGACCATCCTACAGAAGGTCAGGATAGTTCCTAGGGCCCAGAAGGCTAGGATCATACCCATACCTTCCAGAACAAGAGGCAGGAGGCAGGGCTGCTGGCTGCAAACACACCGTGGGGCTGGCACAAAATGCCAGGTCACTTCCAAGCCTCTCATTTCTGAAACGGAGAGACTGAGGCCCAAGGTTGGCGACCACGGTGGTGTAGTTGCCTCCCAACAGCATTATCCTCTGGGCCAAGCCTCTGCATCCTTCCTGGCATCTCTCTGGGTCCTCATTTTGCAGCTGGGCATGTCGGGGAACAGCTGTTCTTACTGCCATCCAGGGCCGCATCTGGCAGATGTGGCAGCAGGATGCAGAAGGAATGCCCAAATAGTCTTAATGACCACAGGGAGAGCAGCCCAGGCCAAGCCAGGCCAGTTTGGAAGCTGTATCGGAGGAGCTGGGCTGGGGGCATGCCTCCTCCCCCTTTCCCTCCCCATCCTCCTCTTCCTCCTCGTCTTCTTCCTACTTTCTCTCCTCATTTCCCCCCGTCTCTCCTCTATCATGCTCCCAAACTCCCCACTCTCCCTCCCTTACACTTACTCTTTCCCACGATAATGACCACAGTAAACATTTACTGAGCGCTTACTGGGTGACGAGCCCCGCACCTAACATTTTATGTGCACCACCTTCACAACCCTTGGAGAATAATCATCTCCCGCTTACAGGCAAGGCAAACAGAGCACAGTCGGGCTCGTAAGGCCCAGCTGACTTCGAGCCCTCACTGGCCTTTGCTCTCTGGAGACAGAAGCCCCTTGTCACACCTGGGGCAGCAAGGGGGGTGAGCAATCCATCCTCTTTTGGCCTCAAATGGATTGTTTGGTGGGTGCTTTCTTCCCTTTTGATTTTTCTTTAAAACTCTTAGCCAATTTCATCTCTCCTTCCAATACTGTTACATGGCCTGTTCCTTCTAATCCTCCCCACTCGGCACCCTGCGCGCATTCCCAGTGTGTGCGTGGGCAGCCCAGGGTCAGCGATGGAGAGAATTTGCATCGCAGTTTGACTGATGCTCCTCATTAGGCTAAATCAGGAACATGGAACTAGATCATTACCTGGAACTCAAGCACAGAAGACTCTCTCTTTTCCTCTGGGGATTTTGTGGTTGTCATTATTTTTCATTCAAGAACAACTGAGGGGCATGCAGAGTGGAAGGCCATGGAGTTTGGAGCCAGACAGACCTGAACCTACTCGTCACTCTGTCACTTATTGGCTGGCTGCTGTTGGCCAAGTTGCCTCAGTTCTCTGAGCTTCAGTTTCCTCCCCTGTCAGGTAGAGACAACGCTTACCTCGGGAGTGGTTGTGGGGTCCCATAAGATGGCGTACACAGTGTGCCTGGCACACAGTGGGCATCGAGCAAGGTCATGGCCGTGCGCCATCTCATTTTGGGTCCAGAGTTTAGAGAAACAGACTTTTTTTTTCCTTGTTTTTTTTTTTTTTTTTTTGGAGAGGTTTTTGCTATAGGGCGCATGCGCTTGCCAGAAAGAGAGAGAGACAGAGAGATAGAAAGCGAGAAGTCACCCCCAGGGGGGATGGCCTTGCTGCAATCCCTTCTCCTTCATTCTCCTCTCGTGATCTTGGGCACACACGCACACGCGCCCGGAAACATACTTTGTAGTGCAGGGAGGTCTCCTAGGACTCATTTCCCAGGAGTTGTTTGTTTTGCCAAATACCATTTTAGTAGGACTAGATAAGGAGACAATAGCTGACACTTTTGTTAATCAGCTTAACAATAACACAGTCCCCAGACCAACTAGCTGACACTTCCATCCGTGCCCTGTGTGTGATCTGCAAATTCCTCTCAGCATCTCATGGAGAGCAAGTGGGTTCAGAGTACATCCCTGGAACCAGATGGCCTGCTTCAAAGTCCAGCTCTGCCACTGACTAGCTATGCGACTAGTTAGGCAGTCACCTAACCTTCGGGCAATTGCCTTCCTCCTGAGGCTGTGGGGAGCAGTTAGGGGGTCCATGGGAAGTAGTGAGATCCGTGCCCAGACATCCTAAGTGCTCAGTAAATGTGTTATTTTTAGCCTCTACAATAATCTTAGGAAGGCGTATCATACTCCTTGTTTCACAGAAGGAGTAACTGAGAGGTTAAGTCACTAGTCTAAAGTCTCACAGCTAAATAATGGCAGAGACCTCTGAAGCCAGGATTTGAACCTGGGTCTGACTGACTCTCAGGCCTAAGGCTTTACGGCAACGAAGTGTCTATGGGATGAGGGAGTGGGGCTCGTGGGCTCCACCTGTGGCTCAGCCAGTCCCCTAATGTGACCCAGAAGGGCTCACCTTCGCACCCCCTTGCTTCCTCTGGCCATTGTCTTAGCCGGAAGCTTGCCCTTTCCCACTGAACCATTTATTTCAAGAGCTCTCCTGAATGATAACAGAGTCCCCTGGATGGTCCACGCTTTGCAGGGCTTCCAGGGCCTGGGAGACTACAGAGGCCCCAGGTTTAGGGCCTTGCTCTACTCCTTGACCTGGTGCGAGGGACTAGGGGAGCTCCAGGAGAGCTTCTGGGCCCCCCGGAAGTCTCTGCCACTCCCGCTGTTCCCTGGGGGCAGGTCTGCTGCCAAGTGCCCCACATCCCCAACCTCACCCCTCTGTCTGAAGGACACAGCATTGATCCTGACATGGCCCTCAAGGCCCTTTCCACCTCTATGGCTCCTCTCGACCCCATCAACAGGCAGCTGTCCTCCCCACCCCCAGCAGCCCGAACTTGGCTCCCACCTGAAGAGCTGGCCCACGTCACTCCTTCATGCTATCCAGCCTTTACGCATATCCCTCCCTCTGCCTGAAATACTCTGTCTTTTCTTCTCTTCCAGCTGAAATATTACTCATCCTTAAGACCCAGCTCATCCCTTCCATGGAGAAGCCACCCCCAGCCCTACCCCCACTCTTTCCCCCAGAGAGCCTTTAACTCTCTCTCCTCTTTGCTCCTAGAACAATTTCACACATCTATTTCTGCGTTTATAACAGTCTGACTTGTTTTCTATAGAGAGTCTGTTGCCTAAGTGTGAGGTTGCAAGAACTCTCTGGGTGGGGTGTGCAGGAACTTCCCAGGCAAGAGACTGAGGGCAAGGTAGAAGCAGATCATAAGCAGCAGGGCCTGGGCCCTGGGGCCATCTGCTCAAGGACCTGGCTAGTAAAGGTCCGAAGTTACGGTCAGACACTATGAGATGGAACAATTGCTGCTCCTTGAAGGAATACCTTTCCCACAATCACATGACACTTAGTGGGGCACTGCAGAACCTGGGCTTAATCCTACAGAGTCCTTAAAATCCCAGCTGCAGGGCTGGACGGATGCATAGCAAAGCTTCCCATTCTTATCAGTCAGCTAGTGCCACAATAAAGCTACCTAACAAGCCACTTCAAAATCTCATGGCCTTCAGCAGTACCACCTGCATTGTGCTCACAGATCTAGAAGCTGGCTGGAGAGCCGCAGCAGGCTGAGGGGCAGCTCTGTCTGCTCCAGGGCCCAGGCTTCCCTGGTTACCCGCCTTCTTTTCTATGGCAGGAGAGCCAGAGGGCCAATACAAGCATGTAAACACATCTCGAGCTCTCCTCTCATTGTATCTCTGCCCATCTCATTGGCCAACGGAAGTCACCTGGCCAGCCCTGAAGTCAGGTAGTGAGGAGGTGGATGCTGCTCACCAGGGGGCCTTGATAAGCGGGAGAGTATAAAATACCAGTCAAGACGATCAAAGACTTGAACCAATAATTCGATCTTCTAGGCTGCTCTTCTGCCTCCTCTTTCCCTCCTACAGACTCAAAATTGATAGCCGACTGTCGCTCAAAGCCATTAGACACGTTCCCCTAGCTTCCTTGTCTGCAGCCACTACTTTCAAGCCTTTGGCTCGCTCTCCACTCTCCCCATCTGAAACTTAGCATGCTGACTACAGAATAACGACCGAGAAGAAAGGTAAAGAAAACATGCAGACATTATGAGATGGGACAATTGTTGCTCCTTGAAGGAATAACTTTCCCACAATCACATAGTACTTAAGGGGGCACTGCAGCACCTGGGCTCCCAACCTTAATCCTAGGGTTGAAGGAAAATGAGGAGTAAAAGGGCACTTGTTTGTTGGAGAGCTGAAGAGACCAGCTTTCACTCGCCCTTTCTTCCACTACCACCCACTGTCCTACATCTGAGAGCCTGGGGGATCCCGTGAAGCTTTGAGTCAAGTTCTCACAGGATCACTGCTCTACATAGCCTCAGACTCTCACTGCTGTAACACTTTCTATGTTTGTCTTCTTGCATCTGTTCACCATTCTTTTGGTAGAAGGCCCCCTGCCCCAATTTCCAATGAAGAGGCATCCTTCTCCTTCGGGCTGTGTGATTTTGGAGGCGTGGGAAGGGGGAACCACATGTGACCCAAGCCTAAGCCAATCAGAGTCTCTCATCTTCCCCTCCACCGCAATGACTTGTTCAATGACTCATAGAAAATCCAAGTCAGTGAGAACTCAGTCTTGAACTTTTTGTCAACTTGCTGGGGAGTAGATTTTACTTTTCCTTCAAGACTTGAACCTGAGAAGATAGAAGCTTTGTGTTACCAGCAGCCATTATGTTTCAACATCAATTCCAAGAATAAAGTCACAGGAACAAAGAGAGACTTGGCTTGAGCTCCTAGATCAAGCTATGCCTGAAGTCCTCATTCTACTTTTAGACTTCTTTGGCTATCAGACAGACAGAATAGGTTTTCTGTCACTTGAGACTTAAAGAGTCTGGATTAAATAAACATGGTGTCCTATGCTCATAAAATTTGAGGGGAACCAAGGAATCATAAATGTACTGACTCTCAGACAATTAAAGTCCTTAGAGATTAAGCCTGACTCAGGGGAACAAGGGAGGGACCCACAATTACGACTGTGAAGAGAAGAATCAACATGCCTTTGTGCACCCCTTCTGGGACTGGCACATTTGTCCTGGGCCAGGAGCTCTTATAGGGCTAGGGTCTTGACTGTAGACCAGTCTGGGTGTGCCAGGCACAATGAGACACATAACCCCAGTTTCTTGGTGTTGGCCATGGTACAGCTTCTGGCTTTCATGGTTGTGTTTCCAGATGGCACACTCTCACCTTCTCATGCAGGGTGGAGATGGGGGTCTGAGCTGGTCTGGAGCAGTGTAGGCAGCATTGCTAGGAGAGATGGCTCCAAACACAGACCAGAAAGCACAGGGGTGCTCAAAGGAGAAGTGGGAGTGAGGACACCCCTCCAGAGGCTGCAGTTGGCCAGCATGGAAGGATGCCCCAGACTGGACTTCTTCAAGCTAGGCAGCCAGCCCAATGCACTGACCTCCAACTTGGCATCATTGCCTGCTCTGGCTGGCTGACTTCATCACGCAGATGTTTCAGGACAGGGAGTGAAGGCTCATACCTCACTTTGTCTTCCCTACCTTCACAGTCTATGAAGGTGCCAATGACTGGCCTGGCTGCTCGGCCACTTCCTTCCGCCAGAGCTGATGCTTCTGCCACTGGCTCTGTTCCTGTCCGGCCCACACGGCTTCCTGCTTGGCCTTAGCTCCTGGATCCAGCTTCACTCTGGCCTAGCCACTCTTTCTCAGAAAGCAAATGACTCTCTGGCCCTGGATGGAGGTTGCTGAGTATAATGGACCCGGGTTCTGGTTCCATCTTCCAATGACTTGCAACTTGCATATCTTGACTCCAGTGTACCCACCTACAGGCTGGAGGCCTTCCTGAAATGATATGTCTTTAGCATTTATAAGATAGGCCTTCTCATCCCATTCTACAGGCAAGAAAACTAAGGCTCTGAGAGGTCATGACCTCATTCATTCAGCAGTACTCATCAGACAAAATACTAGCTGAGCATTTGCTACTTGTCAGGCATTGTGCTAGGCTCTGAGGACACGTAGTGACTAAAACAGGGCCCACCCATCTGCTGCTCAGGTGAGGGGAATAGCAGACTTTCTCAAAGTCACAGAACAAACTGTCATCCCCCTTGCACATAGTAGGTGTTCAATCAATGCACAAATTGACTGAAATACCCTACAGGCAACTGACAAGAAGACATTATGGGCAAAAAGTCCATGAGATGCAAAGGATGCAACAGGAGAAAGGGAGATGTCAAGTTCCAGCCTCAGGGTTGGGTATGCAAACAAAAAAATCTATCATATCTGACGCTGTTTGCTAAAGACCAGAATGGAGATGAAAGAAATGAGCAGCAGCGGCTGGTGTGCTTGGCTCCCGTCTGACAAAGCAGCTTGGGACCTTCAGGGGCTGTGCTTGCGAGATGCGCTCTGGAGTGCTCCCCGGATTCTCCTCGTCAGGGTCAGAGAGGGTGTGAACACTGCAGTCAGGACAGCATGCTGGTAAGTCGCACAGAGAACTGGGAGGGAGCACCTGCCTGCAGGAGGAAGAACTCAAATGGCCCACATAAAAGATCTGGAGATATGCTCCGCCCCAGAGAGGATACCTGCAGCACCCTTCTCTCCTCCCAGACCTTGCTTCCAGGCGAGTAGCCTGTGGATCGGCAGCATCAGCAACACCTGGGCATATGTCAAAAATGCAGACTCCGGGCCCCAGCCTGGACTGCTGAATGTGAATCTGCATTTTAAACAAGATCCTCACGGTTTCTCAAGTCAAACTGTGCATTAAAATCACCACAGAAGGGCACCAGCAGATAGTGTAATGGTTACGTTGCTGGACTTCCATGTAATCGACTGTGGTTCGGGTCCCAGACCTGGTGACTTAAAGCTCATGCCAGGCGTGTGTGTGTGTGTGTGGGGGGGGGGGGGGACCAAGATTCCAAGAAGAGACTGGAGGAGAAGGGATTGTGATGTGGTCATCCCCCTGGGAGGTGATTTCTCATCTTCTTTCTCTCTGTTTCTCCAGCAAATGAACACACCCTATAGCAAAAATCTCCCTTTAAAAAAAAAAGTTGAATTTCTAGGTCAATCCCAACCACCTGGGAGGCCTGCATTCCTTGGGAGGGGAGGTATGCTGAGAAGGGCTCTTGGGTCAACACAGGGCACAGTGGAAGGTAGTGCTGCAATCGATTAGCAATGCCTGCCTGGAAACACTACGGGAGGGTGGCAGTCTTGACTCGGTTCCTTGCAACCTCTTCATTTTACATATCTGGAAACTGAAGCCCAAAGAGGGTGAGTCACTCACCAAACAACACATACAGCAAGGGAGAGATGTCAGATCTCTTCTCCAAACCCAGTGCTCTTTCCATTACACCAGTGGCTCCCAGACTTATGCATGCATCAGAATCACCTACAAGGACTGTTAAAACACAGATGCTGGGCCCCACCTCCAGAGTTTCTGATTCATAACCTCGCGTTTCTAATAAGTTCTTTGGTGACATTGATGCTGCTGGTCTGGGGACCTCACTTTGAGAACTGCTACTGTACACTAACCTGGTAGGGATAGAGGACCTGAATTTCCTTTTCTGAAATATGCAGACAACTGTCTCCACCTGAGCTCCTGGAGTTATAGTAAGGGCATAGGAGGCGAAGTCTGGGAATGCATTCCATAAATTAAAGCAGCAGTTCTCAGCCTCAAGGAGCTCATGCCTGCAGGACCTTTAAGTCCTGATGCCCTGACTATAGCCAGACTAACTGAATTAGAAAGTCTGGGGGTAGATCAGGCCCTGAGTGGGCAGTTGCAGATAGTAGTACAGCAGTTGAATGCAGTATTCCACAAGGCAACCCCATGTGAGAAGTTCTCTGTTCAAGACCAGAGACCTCCCTGAGTAGGCTGTGCACAAACTTGCCCGCAATCTGGGGCTGGCTCAAGGCTGAGGATGGGCCACAGGAAGACCCTCTCGAGGGTACTGTGTCCCTGTCATTCTCTTGCTCATTAAATAAATAAATAAAATAACTACACTTCCTTTTTTTTTTTTTTTTTTTTTTTCCCATCCTAGACACTAGATGATCTCTGAGAACCCTTTCAAGTCTTCATAAGTGGCAGAAGCACAGACCTTGGACCTTGAAGCCCAGTGTTTTTTCTCTCCTCCTCCTTCTTGGGCTCTAAGAAATGGAGAAGCTGGTGTATCCACGTGGGCTAGGAAGATGTATCAAGGGCAAGGGAGCTTGTTCCCATCTTCATGCCCTGTTATACTTCCACACCTTGGCACAGCCTGTGCCCACTACCTGGTGCATTCTCCTTCATCTCCTCCTCTAGAGTAATCTCAGACAGCCAAGTCCCAACTCAGATAGCACCTTCTCAGTGAAACCCTCAGTACCTCCAAGGAGGGACATCAGAGCTTCCTCGGAGAACGGGCCACTTCCTATCTTTCCTACCTGTACTGTGCATCTCCATTATAATCTGCCAGCCCCAATGGACCATGGCTCCTGGAGATCAGGGACCGTCAGTGTCCCTGGCACCCAAGTTCTGAGTCTGGAAGGCATAGATACTCAAGACAAATGGAACGGAAGTCTCCTGATCCCAGTGTCCACTGCACGGTGTCCTTGTGGACTCTAGTATCTTCCTGGTCATGGCACCTCCTGAGTCTCATTTGAATGACTCCTGGCTGACTTTCCCCTTCCCAATCCTCCAGCCCACAGTGTCCAGCGCTGGCCCCCGCCTGGACTGAGACCTAGGCACTGCCAGGCCCCTGCACAGGCCAAGTGCCCTGGCTGCTTCCCATACCTGCAGTCGTCAGCCAGGAGTCAATGAGCGGATTAGTGGGGCAGTAATTACTGGAGGTGGGGCCCAGCACCTGTGTTTTAACAGGCCTTGTAGGTGACTGACTGACTGGGGCTGGGACGGTCAGCACAGCATCAGGTCGAACTCCATGGATATGGGGATGCTGCTCTCTCACAGCTTGCCCGATGCCCCCCATTTGCTGTGCTCAGCCTGCTGGGGGCAGATGAGTTCCATTCAGTCCACGCTTTCTGTGTATCCACTGTGTGTTCAGCCGCAGGTGAGAGGAAGTGGGACATCAAGGAGAAGACTGAGTCCCTGATCATAAAGAGGAATGAGGAGAAAGACACAGGAATATATTGGACACAGCTGTATATAAGTTCTGTGTAAGGGGAGTGTGCATTGGACACTGACCACCTGTCAATCCTTGAGAGTACAGAGCACCTACTAAGTGCTGGTCCCTGTGAGGGCGATGTGTACTGCACGCCCACTAAGCACTGGCACTGAAAGAAGATAGTGTGGGTTGGGTGCCTCTTGGGTGCCCAGTCCTGGGTGAGGAAGCTCACACACGTTTGGCCTTTATTCTGGCCCTTCCAGGAGCTTCAGGAAATGGGCTCTCTTTCCTTCGCATCCCCCCGCCCCTTGCAGGAATCCAGTTCCTCCTGTCCCAAGCCCAGTTCTAATGCCATCCCAATGGGAACACCATCCCCTATGGGAAGCCTTTCCTAGAGGGTGACCCGTTTCTCTACAGCATGGCAAGGCAGCCCTAATTTCCTCTGCCCAGGATTATTATTAATTTTTTAAAGAGAGATTTTTGCTATAAGGCATGTACACTCACCAGAGAGACAGAGAGATGGAAAGTGAGAAATCACCCTGCAGTGGGGATGGCCATGCCACAGTCCCTTCTCCTCCATTCTCCTCGTGGGATTTCGGGCAACCACACACACATGCCCCTAGTGTGAGTTTTAAGCCACCAGGTCCAGGACTCAAACCACAGTCAAACATGTGGGAGTCCAGTGACACAACCATTACACCATCTGCTGGTCCCCATCTGCCTGAGATTATTGACAACCAGGACTTCCACGTGTCCAGCCCTTCCATGGGCCAGAAACGGAGCTAATCACTGCTGTGCATTCTCTCGCTCAGTCCTCATCACCAAGCTACGTGGTAGGTACTACTGCTAGCTAGGTAAATGTTATCCATTTTGCAGTTGAGGAAACTGAGGTCCTGAGAAGCTAAGGGATCCTCCCAAAGTCAGCCAGCAAGTAACTGAGTCAGAGCTTGACCCTAAGCTATTCCCAAGGTTGTTGGGTGAATGACTGGTCCAATTCTGAGCTGGGTATTGCTACCCCCAGAGGCCATCCACCAGTCACTTAAAAAAATTATTTATTTAATTTTCTTTATTATTATTATTTTAAAATTTGCTATAGGGCATGCACTCTCACCAGAGAGAGTAAGGGAAACTGAAAAAGCAAGCCACCAGCTCCAGGACTTGAACCATAGTTAGCCATGTGGGAGTCCAGCACCATAACCACCATGCCACCTGCTGGTTCCTCCACCAGCTACTTTCACAATAATAAACTGAAGCCTTGTTCCAACATGGCTGCCCCTCACCCTGCCCCTCTTGGCACCTCTCTTGGCATGCAGAGGCCTCCCCCCTGGAGCTCACCAGGACTTGGGACATTAAATTCCCAAACCGGGACACATGCTGACAATTCTGGGGAGAGAAGACCAATCTGGAGGAGCCGAGCCTTCACCTTCCCTCTGGGAATTTGCATACTGCATTTACCCATGACGCTCTCCCTCCCACTTCACAAAATAATTGCTGAACAGATTGCATCGGAAAGAGAATTCCTGGATTATGGAGTCATGATTCTAAATGGCTGTTTATCTGTTTTGCTTCATTTCTTTAAAAAAATGGTTAGAATGTAAGTAAGTGAGCTAAATGCAAAGGGGATGAAAGCGCAGCCATCACCCCCGGAGGAAGGCACTGAGCACTGTGGAGGGGGAGGCTCGGGAGGCAAAGAGCCACCTTCAGCGGCTGCTGGTTTGGGGGACCTGCTCCCTTCTTGCCTGGCACAGCTTCCCTCTGCGTCTTCCGCACCACGCGCATAAGGAAGAGAGTCCAGAGAGCTCTAGTAACTGGGCCGAGGTCACACAGCTGATACGTGGCCGTATTGGAATTGAAACTCCAGCTGGTCTGACCCCAAACCCAAGCTTGCCTCCGTTTAGACTGGACGGAGTGACAGGGAAGGACACCGAGGGTCTGAAAGAAGTGACATTTTGAGATTACACAGAACCAGGGTTTGGGCCCACACTGCAGAGGCCAGGCTGTCTGCTACAGGGAGGGCTCTGCCAGACTGAGAGAATCGTGTTCCTCACCTGCCCCAAGGCAGGCATGGTCTCAGGAAAAGACGAAAGGCCCCCGCATGGTGATGTGCAAAAACTCCACTCCTCAGTCCAGAGACGAGCCCCTGGACGGAGGGAGCTCCTTCCAGGTGGCTCATCTGTGGGCCCTGGTTCCCCTCAGCAGTGCTGCTCTGGGCAAACTCCCAGGGGCTAAGGAGCCCTCTCTGCCACTCACTCAGCTGCATGGCCCTTTAAGGAATCATTCACGCTGCCAGATTCAGAACTCAGCCCCTATAATTTATCAATCATTAGACCTTGGACAAGTTGCTTAACCACTCTGAGCTGTTTGTTCGTCTGCAAAATGAGATTAAGAATGGCAAAAGGCACCTACCTCATAGGGTTATTATGGAGATTAAACGAGCTAATACATGTAAATCCATGTGCTCAGAACAGTGTCTGGCATTAGGCCATAGTATGTGCTCAACAAATGCTAGCTGTTATTACTCTTCTTTCAATAATTCATTTGCTGGGCACCTCCAGCCAGCGCTGGGGATGCAGAGTGAGACCCAGACCTCTGGCCACTCAGAGCCTGTAAGCTCAGGGCTTGGGGAGGGCCACAAGGGGAAAGGCCACCATGTGGCTTTGAGCTGCAGAGCAGAGCAGCAGAGCACACTCGGAGAGCCTAGAGACAGAGTCCGTGCAGGTTCCAGGGAGACGAGACAGCGGAGCTTAGTCTTGATGGACAGAAGGTCAGTCACTAACTGGGCAGCCGCGGGGGTGGGCCAGCATGCAGGGAGGAGGAGTAGCACATACACAGGCCCAGAGGACAGGAAAAGCGTGGTATATCTAGGGACCGGCAGACGCCTGGGATGGCTAGACAGCAGGTGCGTTTCGAGGAGTGATGAGAGATGAGTGCAGAGAAGGAGGCGAGGCCAGGTCACTGGGAGTCTTGTGTGCTATTCTAGACGGAGTCATGCCCCTAAAAATGAGCTCTGTTGAAACCCTGGCCCCCAGCACTGTGAATGTGCCTCATCTGTAAACAGGAGTGCTGCCGAGGCAATTAGTTAAGATGACGCCATCGTGGGGTAGGGTGGCCCTTAATCGCATTGTTGGTGTCCTTATAAGGAGGGGAGACACAGGAAGGAGCAGGCCACGTGTAGAGGAGGCAGATATTGGAGTAATGCCACTGGGGAATGCCAAGGGTGACCTTCAGAGAGAGCCCGGCCCTGCCGACACCTTGAGTTCGGACTTCTGGCTTCCAGAACAGTGAGAGGATAAATTTTGGTTGTTTGAAGGTATCCAATTCTGGTACCTTGCTACAGCAAAAAGGTTCTAGGAAACTAACACCGGAGAGTTTAATCCTTCCAGGCGGGGAGGCTCTTCCAGAAGGGTCGGGCCGCACCTTCTCTGAATTCCCCGGAGTGCTCAGTGGCACCTCGCGGAGACCTAGCACTCTACTGCCTGCCTGGTGCCCCCACACCCCCTCTGCCTTTGCCCCCCACGCACTTCCTATTGGGCCCTCCTGCCTATGCCCAAGGGCCAGGCCATGGCTCCAGCCTCCACTGTGGCTCGTCCCTGAGGTACACGGCTGGCCTTGGGCTGGACAGGGCTCGGCTGGACTAGCATGAATCATGTTTATCACAAACAGGAAACAAAGAGAAGAAGGGAACAAAGCCCAGGAAGGGAGAGGCGAGCAGGCGGCACAAGGCATCCAGCGGGGGCGAGGGGGCAGCCGAGGCGCTGCCACGGAAAGACCCATTAATTTCCTGATGTTTGCTCCGGGACCGACAGCCCAGCGCTCTGTGGAGGTTTATCTGCGAGTCTCAGCTGTGAAGGGAGCCGCGTGCCAGTTTCTTGGGCGCTTCAGAGATTTGCCAGGCCCAGGAGGGGGCGGGAGGCACCGATAGCAGCTTCCGGCCCATCCATTACCCCAGCCAAGGCCTGGCTTTCAGCGCTGTCCATGGGTGAAATTGCGTTGCATTCTGCCTGGTAATGAGGTGTTGCGGGTCTCGGCCTGGGGCCAGGAGCTGAGCTGGCTGCCTGCCCCGACTGGAGCCACCCCACGCCAGTGGGTGAGGGGGGGCGTGGGTGCCAGGGGTGGGGAGGAGGTGGAGGCAGAGGCAGAGGGTCAGCACCAGGAGACGAAAGGGAGCGGAGCCTATGGAGCGGCACTGTGCACCCCGCACCGTGTTCAGCTTTGTAACAACCATGTGTGCATTTCCCAGGACTGCCGTAACGAACTGGCACACACGGTGGCACTTAAAACAGCAGAAGTTGACTCTACCACCGTCATAGGTGGGAAGTCCCAAATCAAGGTGCTGACAAGGTTGGTTCCTTCGGGAGGCTGTGCGGGGGGATCCGTTCCATGCCCCTTCCTGGCTTCTCGGAGGGCCACCTTGGCGTTCTTCAGCTGTAGCTGTGTCACTCTGATCTCTGTCATCATCTCCCCATGGCAATCTCCCCCGTATCTGTGTCCAAATGTCCCTCTTTTGAGGACACTAGCCATTGGATTAGGGCTCACGCTAATGCAGCATGACCTCGTCTGACCTTGAGCACATCTGCAAAGACCCAATTTCCAAAGGAGGCCACATTCCTAGGTATTGGGGGTTTAGGACTCCAACATAGCTTTTGTCGGGGACAGGATTCAACCCACAACAAACAGTTAACATGTATTGACAGCTTAATTGACACCCAGCACTCTGTTAGAAGCTATTTATGAACTCTCTGATTGAGTCTTTGTAGCAGAAATATGAGGTAGGCACTGCTACTTCCCCACTTTATTAATGAGAAAATTGAAGCTCAGAGATACGTACCCAACATGTGGCACGTCAAGTCCAGATTGAGACCCAGGAAGATATTATTCATGGTCACACTGGAAGTGGAACATCACAGCAATGATAAGGAGGACATAGGGCATTGGAATCCTGAGCACTGAGAGCATTCAGTAGAGATGTGTGTGATATGCCAGTAGAGGGAGAGGCCAGGGAGACTTCCTGGAGGAGGTGATATAGATGGAGAGGTTAAGGGATATTCCTGGAGAAGATGCTTTTGGAACAAAGATGGAGAAGATGGGTGAGGGTTTTTATTTTACACGCCGAAAGACAGAGGACCATAGGAAGAAAGAACAGACTCAAAGTCACAATGCTGAGGGCTGGGGCAGGACCCAGAGCTCCAGCCCCCACCCTGCCCCTTCTTTTATGTATGTACGTATATGTTTATTAAAATTTACTATAGACTGTGTGCTCTTGCTGAAGACAGAGACAGTGAGAGGGAAAGTGAGAAATTATTCCCCAGGAGGGATGATCATGCCACAATCTCTTCTACATTCTCCTCTTGGAATTTTGGGCATGCACACACACACACACACACACACACACACACACACACACACGCCCTGCATGTTTTTCAAGCCACCAGGCCAGGACACGAACCACTCAGTCAGCCATGTGAGATCCAGCTGCCTTACCTACCACACCACCGCCCGGCCTTACACCTCCATCCCTCTGACTTCTCTTCACCTCTAAAAGGCTCCTGGTCCAACTCCAGTTCCCTAGAGAGAGCTCTGGTGGTGTCCTCCGAAGGCCCTGGGGGACACGACAGAGCTGGGCCAACTCTGCCGCTTCCTAGCTGCATCTCCTTGGGCACCTTTATTACTTCTCTGAGTGACTTTCTGCAACAAGATCCAATAAAATGATAGGACTGAAGTAGGCTTGGAAGCTACCCTGCACTCGGGCAGTGCCACCACCTCTGTGATAACACGTGAGATCTCCCGCCGTGCTCTCTGGCACACCCCGGCTGCACCCACCTCCTGCTGTTCTCTCCTCGGGGCCTTGGCGCAGCCTGTGCCCTCCCTGGAGTGCCTTTCCCATTCTTGTCCTGTTTGTAACCCTTAGCTTTAAGACATGCTGGCTCGTGACCTTTAGGTCTCTAGACCTCAGTTTCTATGAAACAGGGAACTCGCATGCCTACTTCCTGGTGAAAATGAGAAGCGATACCTTTCAGAGAGCACCCAGAGCTGCAGCCGGCATTATCATTGGTCTGAAGAGAACTGTGGTCTCCACTCAAGTGGCTGGGAGGATGCTGATGGCCACACTTACACAGCCAGGGAGCGTAGCAGGAGGGACAGGCCAAGGCCGGGGGCAGGCGGGAGAGAGCTGAAGTCAGAGGCAGGATCTGAGAATGGGACCCAAGGGTCCCTGTGTCCTGAGGACACCAACTATTAGTCTTCCTAGTTGCACACGTGGGCCTGCCGGTGTCCCCAGCCCTGCTTCCTGCAGGCCTCACGTCCTCCTTCAGGCATCTGGCCACTTGAAGGAGCCTGTTTTACTCACCCTCCAGGGCTCGTCTTGGTCATCCCTCTCAGGAAGACAGCTCTGCCCTCCTTCCCCTACCTGGCCCTTTGCCCAAGACTCCCCACATCTCCTTTCACTGGCCAACCAACCTCCAGGACAGAGGTCCTATGAAGCAGTCCTGGACCTCCACTCCCCAAGGCTCAGCACAGGACTGGACCTTTCTCAATGAAGCAATGAATGAAATGAGTCAATGAATGAATGTGTGGGAGAGGGAACGAATGACAGTCGCCAGCCCGGCAGCCCCAGCACAAGGCCCCCGTCACTCTCTCCAGTCACTCTGGCCCCTACCCATGGACAGCCCAGCCTTTTCCTGCAGGGGAGGGTCTCTGGGGGCTGGGGGAGGTTCAGTAACTGCTCTGCCCATCACCCTGGCAGAGAGGCCTGGCACAGAGTGGCTGGAACCCCGCCATCTGTACATCTGTATCCCACTTCTGGCAGCTTCAGCAGAGGGGAGCCCTGACAGTTGTTACCAGGATTGGGGTAGGGAGGGGCTGGGTGGTCGTGGGGAGAGGAGGTCCTCACTAAGGGACAGTGCAGCACCATCCCAGCCACTCCCCTCACCCCAGATGCACCACCTCCTCACCCACTGGGCAGACCTCCATCTTTCAGGGCCCCTGATATTTAAGGAAATTGAGGTCAGGCCTAGCTGCTAAATGTTTGTCTAAGCTGAACAGAAAATGGTGCCAGAGAAGAAGGACTTCAATTTTATGAGCAAATAAATCATATGAGGACGAGTGGGCTGGGGAGAGGGAGGCGGGGCAGGGTGCTTAATTATTTAGAGTAGAAAGTGCCTCCCAAAATCTGGAGCACTCTCCAAGCTCCCCCCTTTTTTTTTTAAGTTTGGCTCCTTCATCTTGTCCCATGGACTGAGGTGGGGGGCAGATCTCTTGCAGGCTCTTGTCTTTCTTACCGGGATCCCCAGCGGGGGATTCCAGGCCCCCTGCCTCTACCACCTGGCAGCACGTCAGGAGCCCCCAGTGTGGCAAAGCTGAGGAGTGTGGCCTCTGGGCTCCACAGGATGGCGTCTGAATCCCAGGCCCACCGGCGGCAGCCTGTACGGCTTAGCAAGCCTCCCTGGGGCTCAGTTTTCTCATCTGCACAATGGAGGTAAGGTAGGACGACTTCTCCAAACTGTAAGCACAAAGTGAGGTGCTCACTGCTGGTGTGCCACCCCTGGTCCCTGCCGTCAGCAGCATAACAGCCCAAGGAATACGGGTAGCCTCCGGAAGCTGGCAAAGGACCAACAAGATTCTCCCACGAAGCCTCCAGGAAGGAGCGTGGCCCTGTCGACACCTTGATTTTAGCCTGGTGAGACCCATTTCAGACTTCTAACCTATAGAACTTTAAGGTAGTAAGCTTACTGTTTTAAGTACTGGGCCTGTGGTACTTTGTCCCAGCAGTTATAAGGACCTAATACAGTGCCACATGTACAAGGAACACTATCGTCGCTTAGTAGTAAACAGGCGGATTGCACGAGAAATCGGAGCCCCGGCCTGGGCATCAGGAGCCTTGGGATCGCGTTCGGGCTCTGTCCCAACTGGCTGCGCTACTGAAGCAGCTCCTCTCTGCTGTCTGAACTCCGCGTCCTCGTCTGTAAACTTTAGAGAGTGGATTACAAATGATCTTCAGGGTCGCTGCCTCCCAACTAAAAATTTTCTTGTTGTAATTGTCCCCTGAAATGTCTTCGTGCATTCCCCACCCCACGCCCCTCCTTTCCACCTACAATCTGCTCCCTGCTCCCAGGCAGGGTTCAGACAGGGACTGTTGGAGCCGGCGGCCCCCGGAGGAGATAGTTAATAAAGGCAGGAGGAGGAGAATCAATGTGCGCTGACATCCCTATGACAGATTGGCGAGAGAGACAGATTTAATATCCTGCCGTTTTCCTTCCCCAGCCTGGGGGCCGGAATTGATTAAATAAATTAAAGCTCTGCAGCCTGAGATGCTCTGGGTAAGGTCGTCTGCTCCTCCCGCTGTCACTGGCCGGCTGCACGGCTCACCCGTCCAGGGCTGTCACCACCAGCGGTCCTGAGTAGCCAGCCGAGGACGGAGTCCTGTGAGCGCGGGCGTCTCAGCTTCTCTGTTCGGACCACACGGGGATGCAGAGGGATCTGGGCCAGGTGGGAAACGTGGGATGGGATGGGAGGTGGGGGAGGAGGAGAAGCTAAGAAGCAAAGCAAGGTTGGAACCCCACTGCGCACCAGTATGGGGCTGCAAGAGCGAGTTCTGGGTGGGCATGGTGCCTGTTGTATGAGGCTCAGCTTGGGTATGTCCCCAGGCTAGATGGAGCAAGGGGAGCCCTCAGAGAGGCCTCGGAAGCAAAGAGGGAAAAGAAATCTGTGGCCGGACTGCAGCTGATCCTCGGTTCCCGCCTCTGTGCCCACTGCCCTCCCTGGTAGGTGCCGACCTCCCAAATCTGCTCTTTTTCTAGATCTCCCTATGATCAGCTCAACCAGCTCAGGGAGGCAGGAAGGCAGGTTCCTGAGGCGTTACGGATGGATGCACCCTCGGGCTCAGCCAAGATGCCTGGCTGTCTGGGGACGGTCCGTGTCCCAGCCCCCTCCCTGGGTGCAGAGTTGAGAGCTCCCTGGAAGCGCACAGAGTGTCCCCGGGGAGGGAGAGTGCATTCCTTCTCTCTGCCTCCACCACCACAGCCTGGTGGGAGTCTCGCGGCCCTTTACAATAGTTAGGGGTATCTCTGGGTCATCTCCCCTCTGCGGCACTCAGTTTTATCGGCCCAGTTGAATCAGGGCAGAGCCCCACTTCACAGAAGGAACTGAGACCAGAAAAGGGGAGCAGGTTTCCCAAGGTCAGTTGCTGCCTAAACTGAAGTCTGGTGCCTGGCTGGCTGCACATCCGCATGCCCCACTTCGGAGGAAGCACAGAAGCTGCTAGGGGCTGGGGCAGGGTGGAACAATGGTGGTGCAACGGCAGGGCAGAGAGGGGCGGGCTGGGGAGATGATGATGATGGTGGCTCTAGACGCAGAAGCAGAAGCTGGGGAACAGGACTCAGGGGCCAGTCCCGCTGCCTTGCCTGTGCTAGGCAAAGACATCACCAGCTTCCTTTGCTCAGGTAGACCAGCCAGTGCATGGGCTGACAGAAGGCTCTAGAGTCAGAGCCACCAGGGTTCAGGTCTCCCTCTTCCCGCTGACCACGGGCCCTGGGACAAGCTATTCTCAGAGCCTCCATTTCCTGTCTGTACAATGGTGATGATGCAGCACCAACCCCACGAGAAGGCTCGCTCTTGGACTACAGAGTGGAGACTTGAACTCAGGTCTGCCCACTGCCTGCCTGTCCTGGGGGGATAAGCCCTGCAGGCACACAGCAAGGGCTACACAGGGCTGCTCAGGTACAGGTGGATGGCAACGAAACCCTCCCCACCTTCCAGCTTCAGAGACTCAAGGCAATTCATGAATTCATTCAACACAGTTTGGGGCGACAGTGGAGCTAGCAGTTCAGCCCTTCATTTTTCATGAGAGTTTTGGTCAGCAGCCACCATGTGGCTTGCTCATGGGGCTCAGGCCAGCCACGGTTCTGTGGCTCCACCTTGAGCCATGCCCCACCTCCACATCTCTCAAGGCCTAGATTTTTCTCTCTTCCAATGGAGGTGGGAAGTGTGGAGGTAAAAGGCAGCCAAGCGCTTGCGGGCTCCTGAGCACATCGGCACACAGCCATCAGCCTGTCTGCGAGCTCTGAATCCAGCTCTAACCACAGCCCATGGGGCACATTGCTCCCTTGCAATTATTATAATTCTTGTTCCAAGTTATATCCTTCCCAGGAAATGTTAAGCAGGTGTCCCTGCAAATCAGGTCATGCAGAAGAGGTGACGACAGGGCCTGGGGTGTGGTTGGGAGCTCCAATGGTAGGTATCTAAGGGGGGGAGGTGTCCCTGAGTCCCATTTTTCTGATCCTGCCCTTGAGTCCAGAGCCAAATTCATCATGAACCCCCCAGGCTTCCCCTGCCCTACAGTCACCCCTCCTGGCCCCAGCCCCTAGTCAGCTCTTCTCTTCTCTATTTTCTTTTCTCCAAATGCATCTCCAAAAGACAGTCTTCCAGGTGTTCAGGCTGAAACCCTTGCCGCCCCCTCTCGGGCAACAACAGTGATAATAATAACTCCTTCCCAGCGCTCACAGGAAGAGCGGGCATGGTGTTAGGGTCTGTGCAGTTCGTCTTGCCCCGCTTAATCCTCACAAGCCCCTCAGCAGCAGGGTCAGTTTGCTGCAAGTTTCTGGAGGAAAAAACTGAAGGTCAGGGAGAGACTCTCTTTGAGGCAGAGCTCAGGATGTGTACCTCACGTGACTCCAGAGATGGCCCTCATCACCCCCCATTCCTGGCCCTCTTCTCTTCACCCCCATGATGAGTCTGTTCTTTCTCCTCCCCACCCCTTCTCCTTTCCCACTCTGTCACATCACGGCAGAGTCTTATCCTGACAGAGTAGAAGCCACTTGGGGCTGGGGTGCAGAGCTAGGTCTGGCCAACATCGTTGCCACAGAGCAAGGTCACTGTCAAAGATAAAGTGCTTCCTTCTAGGCCCCAGCCGCCCCATCTCTGCGGTGGACCCAGCAGCGCCAGGCCCCTGGGAAGCGCACCAGCTTCTGCTTCCCCCAGAGCCTCTGTCTGTGCTGGTAATGGCCTTGACCAGCTCCGAGGATGGCAGAGAGGCTGAAAATGAAAGCGGAGAGCCTCACTTCCAATACCTCCACTGGGGGTTGGGGAGTGGGGGCAGGTGAGGTGTGGCAGGGGCTGGAGGGCTCTCAGAGAGGAGGCAGCGGCCACCTTGTCACTGAGATGAAGCCCTGGCAATGGCTGCAGCAGGTGGCTCAGGCCATCCCTCATTGTCATTAGAACAGCCGCTGAGGGCCGTGGCCATCCCAGGTGCAGGCCTGGCCCTTCCGGGGATGCTCTGCCGAGCTGCTGTCTGTTCTCCTTGTCCTGCCCAGTCATGGCCTGGAAGCCACTAACAAGGCCAGCAGGTCAGAGGCCAAGTCAGCAAGGGCGGGACTGGAAATAGCCTTCCCTTTGACGGGAGCCTGCAGAGGGCCAAAGGCTCCACAGGTCTCCCCTAGCTCACACAGCAAATGTGGCAAGAGCCAGGGACATCTGCCCCATGCTGACCCTGCCTCTTGGTCACTGCCCTTTCCGCCCCACACCACCCCAACCTGGGTTGGGTGCTGAGTGTGGCCAGTCAAGGCAGAAGGGAGGTCTCTGTGATAGAATTATTTATTTATTTATTTTTGGTAGAGGTTTTTTCCTATAGGGCGCATGCGCTTGCCAGAAAGACAGAGACAGAGAGACAGAAAGCAAGAAATCACCCCCTAGGGGCGATGGACACACCGCAATCCCTTCTCCTGCATTCTTCTCTCGGGATCTTGGGCACGCACGCACACGTGCCCGGCGTGAGTTTAAGCCACTGGGTCTGGGACTTGAACCGCAGTTGACTACATGGGAGTCCAGCGACATAGCCATTACGCTAACTGCTGGTCCCTGTGATAGAACTATTTTTAAAAATACATTTTGAGGCTGGCCTTGTGAACTGGTGGTTAAGGCAACCGAATCCCACATGGACAATCACACAGTTCGAATCCTGGACCCAGCAGCTTGAGAAACACACCGGTGATGTGAGTGCATGCCCAGAATCCCGGCAGTATGGAGAAATGGAGGAGAAGGGATTGCGAGGTGACCATGCCCCAGTGTGAGGGGGTCATATCAGACAGAGAGGGAGAGGGTGCTTTCTCCCTCTCCTCCCCTCTCTGTTTCTCTGAACCTCTCCAGTGAGAGCTCCTCATCTCCGTTTCTCTCTAGAGAGTGCACATGTCTTCTGGAAAAATACATACATACATACATACATACATACATACATTTTGTAATACCTGTATGTGATTTTTAAAAATTCGAGCCGTACGGCGGGCCTAGGCACAATGGCACAGAGGTAGGGGTATCACTGTAAGGTATTGGAGCCATGTGGGAGGTCCAGGGTTTGGATCCTGGGTTGACCTTAACATGCTGGGCATGTCTGTGATCCTGGATGGCTGCAAAGCTGGGCATGGGAATGCAAATGGCAACGTGGTAAGACCCTGTCAAGAGTAACACACAC
The DNA here is from genome assembly GCA_026018925.1 of Tupaia tana. Lineage (NCBI taxonomy): Eukaryota > Metazoa > Chordata > Mammalia > Scandentia > Tupaiidae > Tupaia > Tupaia tana. The sequence goes on along the minus strand of JAKSZU010000007.1, from coordinate 81,453,047 downwards.
ACACGAGTACATGCACACGCACACACATACACAAACACACACTCTATCTTTCTCTCTCTCTCTTGCTGTTTCTCAAAATAAACAAAAAGAGGACAAAAGAGCACTGACAGTGAAAGGTAATCTTCCCCAACCCTGTGTCTGTCACCTTCTTCCTTTCATTGCAGCAAACTATAAATAACGTAAAATTTACCATCTGAGCCGTTCTGTGTGCAGTTCAGTTACATTGAGCACATTCTCATTGCTATGCAGCCCTCACCTCCATCGACCTCCAGAACTTTCTCATCTCCCCCACCTGCAACTCTGCCCTCATTAAACACAAACTCCCCAGTCCTCTCCCCCCAGCCCGGGGCCGTCACCATCCTGCTTTCTGTCTCCATGGATCTGGCCGCTCTAGCACCTCATGTAAATGGATTCAGACAGCATTTGTCTTTCTGCAAGTCTACTTCCCTTCTTTATTTAAGAAAAGTTTTTACAGTTTATTTATTTATTTGTTTCCTCCTTGAGTAAAAGACACAAAGACAGCATGCACGACGGGATCTCACCATCATGATCCACGCTCAGCCTCGGCAGCTCAGATCAGGGGCATGTGTGTGCCCAGTGCACCCAGGAGCTCTCCGGACACAAGCCCAGCCTGCCTCCCCTCTGAGGTGCCCAGTCGTCTTACTCCTCGAGTGTCCTCCAGTCCTGTGTCTTCCCCTTAGCAGAGGATCTGGGTAATGACTCCCCACATGCACATGTGTACATGCATAGAGCTGCCTGGCTCCTTGCACTCCATTTCCATGCGGCGAGGCCGAGCCACCATTTATCTAGCCAGTCCCCCTTTATGGGCACCACGACACTGGCATTCGTGTGCTGCTGTGAACGACGCCTGGCACACAGCTCTTTGTGTGCACATGGGGAGTGTCTGCAGAGTGGGCTTCTTGGAGTGGAATTGCTGGATCGTGGGGTTCATGGTTTGTTTTCTTTTTTTTTTCTGTTTCACTTTTGTTTTGTTTTTAGGTTTTTTTGTTTGTTTGTTTTGCTATAGGGCATGTATTCTAACCAGAGAGAAACAGAGAGACATCTCCGAGGGGATGGCCGTGCCACATTCCTTCTCCTCTGTTTAGGCATGCACACACACGTGCCTGGTGTGTTTTTCAAGTCTCTAGGTCCAGGACTCGAACCACAATGTTGGCCACGTGGGATCCAATTGCCTTAACCACCATGCTGCCACTGGCCCAAGTTCATGCGTCTTAACCCTGAGAGATACCTCGAATTGTCCTCTAAAGAGGGTGCTCCGAGTGCCTCTCCCACCCACGGTGACGCTGCTTTGAGGGAGGATAAGGGACACTGTGAAGGGAGAGGGCAGAGGGCAGAGGGCAGAGGGCTCTCTCTAAACTGAGCGAGCCTCAGCTTCTCCCAGACCTTTTAGCTTCTTGCTGACTTTGAGAGGAATAGGCAGTGACTCCCCATCCACTGTCCTTGGTGACATGGATGTCCCTGCCAGCTCTCTGACTCTTGTCCCCAAGCCAGACCAGGCCAGGGCGAGGCGAGGCTCTTTGCCCGTCAGTCAGCCCCTCGGGTTCCTCGGCCTCCCCACCACCGTCTGCAGCCCAGGACTCTGCCTGCCAGGGCAGCTCTGGCTGAGTTACGACCCCATTCATTCCTCTGGCGAATTCACCCAAGGGTATTTATCTTGGGCCTTTCTTTCCCTGAGATAAACTAAGAAAATTCACAGCCTGCCATTATCCAGGGCAAGCTGGGGGGGGGGGGGGGCTTCGAAGGCCTGGGGAAAGGGTCTGGGGAGGGGCAGGCCTGGAGAGATGACAAGGGCATGGAGGGGTCATGCCTCAGGAGCTGTGTGCTATGACAGGGCACAGGGGCCGGCAGGGGAAGAACCCTGTCCACTCACTCTCCTTCCAGTAGCATCCACTGCAGAGTGTGAGGGCCCCTGGGGAGGGCGGCTGGCACAGAACAAGAGGAGCAGCTACCACTCACCAAGCTCCACCGTGTGCCGGCCCCGGATTTACAGTTTCTCACTTAATGCGCTCTTGAACCCTGCACTCCAGAAGTGAGCTGTTTTAGCAAGGCTGACTCGCTTGGGTCACACAGGCCCCAGGCTTCCCTGGCTCTGCGCCACAGCTCCTCAGCCTGACCCTATGAGGGAGACACCACTTTAAGGAGAGCGACCTAGCTCTGACTGTAGGGTTGTTTAGTTCTCCCCTCCTCCCCCTCGGACCCCCTTCTCCAAGCCAAACTCAGTTGCAGATGGGCTGGGAGATTCCAGGCTGTTTCTGCACAGGCCTCCTTGGTCCTCGCAGCCTCCCTGTTGTCCCCCAGCTGTGCCAGGCTAGGGCCGGCCACCATCATAGTGAACCAGGCCGAAACCTCAGCTGTCCAGTACTGTCCACCAGTCCAGCAGAAGTGGAGGGACATGGAAGCTTCTGGAAACCAGTCTCTGGGAAGTCAGGTTCGGGCTCCTCAGCACACCAAATACCTGCCCTAGCCATTCTCACAACCCCACACACTCAGACCTGCCTCCTTGTCTCCTGACAAGCACAGAAAGCACAAAATGCCAGTCTCCCTCTTGAGCTCTTCCCCAAGAGGATTGGGGGGTGAGAGAGATCTCCCACGAGGCTGGGCCAAGGGGTCAAAGGTCAGAGACTCCTGTGAACTTCCACAGTGAGGTGTAGATGCCCCTGTCCTCATGGGGATGTATTAGGAGCAAGATCCCTAACTGTGGGATGATCAGGGGGATGCGACTGGGCCTTTCACCCTTTCAGAGGCCTCTCGACAGCTCACGTGGCCAGTGGGCACTGGCCCAGCCCTCAGGCCACCCTATATCTCAGTCCCATAAGCCACTGGCCCCAGGGATCTACCTAATTCCTCTTCCCTGGCCGTAATCCTGCAGTCTTACAGGATTCATTGCTGACAATAATTAGGTCTCACAAGGATAAAACTTAAATGAGTCCGAAGCCTTCGGGGACAGTATTAGCACACTAACTCTGTTTGTGGTTTAAATATTAATGTCAGCGTGTAATTACTACCCCTTCTGTGGAAAGCAGTGGTTTGGAAACAGTTTCAGCTCAGCAAATGGGAGCCATCGATCCTGGAGGGCCATCAATGTGCAGAGGCGAGAACCTGGCATTCTGGAGAGTTCTGGAGCATTTAGAACTCGGAGTGTCTGGAACACCATCCTGCCCACATGCTGACCTCCTTTGGGGGAACGCTGGCTAATACCAAAAGCACACTTGTTCCAGAAATTAAGCCTGACCACTGGATGCCACCAGGAGAGAGGGGTGGAGTCAGGGGTCAGCAGGGTGGGCATTTTCACAGGTTCTGTTCCTGACTTGCCAGCACCCCCATCACCCCAAAGCCTCCCCAGCTTCAGTCTAGAGCCAAGCCAGGGCCCCTGGATCGGGGCAGCTACTGGGAGGCCCCGCGGTCGTCTGAACTTCTGCCCACCTGCACAAGTGCGTCTGTTTGACTCTGTGTCTCCCCTTCTTTGCTCAGGATGAGGCGCTGCTGAGAGGTTGCTCAGATGGCAGGTGGCCCCAGGCTCTCCTAAGAAAGGGACCCTATGGATGGGAACCAGCAGTTAGCGTAATGGCTATGTTGCTGGACTCCCACGTAGTCGACCGCGGTTTGCGTCCCAGACCCGGCGGCTTAAAACTCACGCCAGGCACGTGTGCGTGCGTGCCCAAGATCCCAAGAAGAGAATGGAGGAGAAGGGATTGCGGCGTGACCATCCCCTCTGGGGGGTGATTTCTCGCTTTCTGTCTCTATGTCTCTCTCTGTCTGGCGAGCGCACGCACCCTATAGCGAAAAAAAAACCTCTCCAAAAAAAAAAAAAAGAAAGAGACCCTATGGTGTCCAGCAGGGTGCCATCTATAGAAGGAGCTTACTCATACATATAAGAGAACAGCTCAGGAGCGGAAGTGAGAACCCGGAGCAAATCTCCACTCCTCCTCTCACCTGCTGTGTGAGCTGGGGCAGTTACTTAACCTCTCCCTGTAAATGAGAGAAACGGGCCGACTTCAAAGGGGGCACTGGAAGGAAGAGATTAAGCCCCGGGCCCTGCGCTCAGCAGGTACAGGTGCTCCGCAGACACTGGACAGGGTCTGCCAGGCTGAAGTCAGGAGAATAAAGGCATCGTGTGAGCTTGAGAAACCCCCTGTGGGGTGGGGTCGGATGCAGGGGTGTAGCAGGAATGGTAGGACAGGAGGAGCAGGGCCTGTGCTGTGCCCCCTGCACCAGCAAAGGCATCAGGCTTGCAGCCAGACACCTTGGCTGTCAGTGACAGAAACACACCTGTGCAAACAGGGGAATTTATTAGACAGTTTTAAAGGCACCTCAGGGACCCGTGGCAGGAGGGGTGGGGGCGCGGACTGACTACAGCCGCCGTCTCTGCACTTCTGTCTTTTCGTGCACCTCTCTCTGTATGGCTGGTCTCTCTCGAGTGCTCTCACTGTGCCTCCATGCTCTTTCTGTCTCTGTCTCCATGTCTTTCTCTATTCTCTAATAGCTCTGTTTTTCTCTCTGCTCTTCTTCCATCTGCTTTCCTGTCTCTCCTAGTGTCTCTGTCTCTCCATCTCTTTCTGGCTCCATTCCTCTCTTTGTCTCTCTTTGTGTCTGTCTCTTTCTCTCTCTCCTTATCTCTCTCTCCATCTCTCTCTCTTTCTCCACGTATCTGGCACTATCTCTGCATGTCTCGCTCTCTCTGTCCATCGTTCTCTGTCCCCCCATTCTCCTAGACTGTCCTACAACCTCTAGGACGTCTCTTTTCTGTGACTCTGCATGCCCACTTGACTCTGTCTTTCTGTCTACACACAGCTTTCCCATGTCCCATGCAGAGGGGCAGACGTGGCCACAGGAGCCTCAGCTTCGCTGCGCCCCAGCTCACGTGTCTGCCTTCAGAGACTGAGCACACCCCCCGGGGCTGACTCCAGGCTCCTTAAGGAGGCTGTGTCTGGCCTGTTCCAGCACCCACACTCCTGACTCAGCCCACTTTGGTGACTGGGCAGACATGACACAAAGTCTTAGCACTCAGGTGACACACAGTTCTTGGAGCAGAGGGTCCAGGCTGGACTGACTCCCCTCGTGAATCTACTCCAAGGCCTTGGGAGGCTGCGGTTGTGCGCCAGTTCATCTTACACTGGGGGACCAAACCTGCCCAGCTCCCCGAGTGGGTCCCCTCTGAGGCAGGATGCAGGGTGGGACAATAGGAAACTCCTGCACTGTCTACTCCCTACCACATCTGAGCAAGGCCAAACGGCCTCTCGGGCCCCCAGCTCAGCGTCTGCCACTCTGACGCCATGAATATCCCACTGCAGTTTAACCTTCCTAGCTCAAGTCCAACCTTGGGCTCTGTCCGGCAGTGACACTGACATTTAGGGGTACCTTAGAGCCATATCCAGCATAACCCCATGAGCTGAGACAGGGTGGGGCACTCAAGGCTAGAGAGAGCACAACCCCACTTTCCCAGGGGAGTACAGGGGCTCACGGGGCTCCTGGAGACATTAGTCCATCGTGACCTGATGCACAGGGGCCCAGGCACCACCTGCCCAGGCAGGGTGGCAGAGGGGGAGTGTGGGAAGAGGACGGGCAGGGGACCTGGGCACATCCCCAATATGCAGCTCCATGGCAGTTTGCTGAAGAGTGAAACTGAGTCTCAGACTTTCACAGAGCAAGGAGAGAGGGAGCCCACGGAAGCAGGCCGCAGAGGCAGGAGAGCGAGAACACTGGGCAGAGGAGATAGGAGGGAGGCCAGAGGCAGGCTGGGGAGGACCACGGAGGTGAGCGAGGGGAAGAGGGAGTGAGCAGAAAGCGGGGGAAGGAGAGACTGTAATTCATTTCACTTCATCTCTGTTCATTTTGGACAAATAGAGCAGAAACTGCAGACCAAGGGAGGAGGAAACAGGGCATGAAATTGCACCGCGCCTTGTAATAGCTCCGCTGGCCAGGCAGTTGGGGCTACTCACCCACCAGGTCATCCCCGACCTGCCCAGGGCTGTGAGGTGGGCACTCTAACCCACTAATAACCCCTGTGGTGGGGTGGGCACTGCAACTCCTGGTTCCTGCCCCAGGAACTTCTCTGAAGTTGGCCCTCCTCCTGTGGCCTGAGTGGCCGCAGAGCCGGGAAGTAGCCGAGAGAGACGCCTCAGCTGAGTGTTCCAAGGAGCCCAGAAGGAACGTCATTAGACGTTGGAGAAAATCCCTGGGAATTTAAGGACTTCAGTGAATTAACACAACCTGGATTTGGATGATCAAAAGCTTTTCTTGAGACGACCGTAAGGAAGCCACCGGAGGCTTCTGGCTGGATGTGGGCTGCCAGAAACCCGCCTTTCCCTCCGCAGGAGCCCAGCAGGATGGAGGTGGAGAGGGGCCGGGGAAGATATGGCCCACGTCCGGACAGAGCAGCCCTGAGTGGGCCTGCTCCTCACCACCCTGCCAGGCCAGCTTCCTCGGACTGTGTCCATCAGCAAAGGGTCACTTAGATATGAGGAAGAAGGCTGCTGTGAATAAGAATGAGCTCCTGCTGACGGACTCTGGGGTGCCCAGCTCCCCATGTGGGCCCCCCTCCGAGGCAGGGTAGGGGCGACACAATGGGAAGCCCCAGCACCTGTCTCCTGCCTACCCGATTGGGCTTAGGCCAAGGGCCTCTCAGGCCCCCAGCTCAGGGGTCCGCCGCTCTGCCCTTTATGTCCCCCTGCAGGTTGACCTTCCCCCAGCTCAGCTCTAACCTCAGTGCTCCCCTGCCTAATGGGCTCCCTGGCTTTGGAATAAAAATTTCAGCCAAGTAGCAAGAGCCGCTGTGGTCTGAGTACTTAACACACCCCAGACACTGTGCCTGGGCTGACGTACATCAGCCCATGTCGCCATCACCGCCACACAACAGCTCATGCAGAATCGCCACCCTTATCTCAGAGATGACAACTATGAGGCACAGAGATGTAAGAAAGTTCGGGACCAGCAGTTGGGGTAATGGCTATGTCGCTAGACTCCCATGTAGCCGACCGCAGTTCGAGTCCTGGACCCGGTGGCTTAAACTCACGCCAGGCATATGTGCGTACCCAAGATCCCAAGAGGAGAATGGAGGAGAAGGGACTGCGGCGTGGCCATCCCTCCTGGGGGGGTTGACTTCTCGCTTTCTGTCTCTGTCTCTCTGGTGTGCACACGTGCCCTATAGCAAAAACCTCTCAAAAAAAAAAAAAAAAAAATTGCCTGAGGCTGCACAGCAGAAAGTGACACAGCCAGGAACCAAATGCAGGCCATCTGCTCCAGAGCTAATGCTCTTCACCCGGACTGGTTTGGGGGGGACTGGAGAGTCGGTTTGCATCAGTGAGGTGACGCAATGGACTGAGTGGTGGCCTGGTAGGTTGTGTGATGAGGTGAGGGATTGGGGTTGGGTTAGGCTGGCATCTTGGCTGGGAAGGTTGGGTTGGTAGGTTGGGTAGTATGTGGAAAAGTGGAGGGGTGACGAGTTGGTGTGCTGGGTTGGGGATTAGATGGGTGGATTAGGGCTGGATGACTGAGTGGTTGGAAAAGATGGATGGATGTCAGACTCGCTGACTCCAGAGCCCAGTGAGTAATTCTAACCTCCAAACCTTGCCTTTGCCATTCCCCCCACTGGGAAGGCCCTCCCTCCCCTTCTCTTACTTCTCCCTCAGCCAGACTCCGTGCTACCTTCTCACACTACCACGGCAAGATGCAAGTTCATCCCTGCCTCAGCCTGGGCTGCTCCTGCTGGAACACTCATTTTACATCTCTCCAGCTGCTGTCTCAGGCCGGAAGCTCTTCGAGGGCCGGCACTGCGCTGCAGTCATCTCCGTGGGAGTAATAGTGCCTTCTCGGTGCCGGGTACACGTGGGGGTGGGGATGTGTGGCAAATATCTGGCCAGAAGGAAATGCCAGGGGCTCCTATCCAGTGACTCTCTGCTGTCTGCTCTGGACCCTTTAAAGGTCAATCCCCAAGACACGGCAGTGAGAAGATTCTTAATTATGGCCTCGAAACTGTCCTCATGTCTCAGTCCAGATCCCTCCTCTGCGGGTACCATCAGCTGTGTGGCTCCAACCTGTAGAAAAGAGTTCTGGCAGCTTTCCACAAAGAGTCACCTTCTTCCTAGCTGTCCAGAACCCTGGGTCCCTACTGTCCTCTGCTTGTGACTTTCACCCCCCCCCCCCACACACACACACACTGCCACTGTGCCTGTTTGTTTACCCTCTTACAGGGACAGTAGGGGGGAATTGGGAGGAGAACCAGCCTCCCTCTATCAGGGCAAACACTTTCCCCGCTAATTGGTATTTGCATGGCAAATCCTGGGTAAAGATGGGATCATTTGCATGTTCTAGGGGTAATGATATTTGGTGTTGTCAACTTATTACAACCTTAATCACCACTCAATTTCCTGCTTTCCAAGTTCCCAATCACGCTGCCACCCAAAATAACCACCTCTTTGAAACTGGTGCAGAGCCTCACTTGAAAGGAGCCATGCGGGAATCCCCCAGCTGAGGGGCTCAGTGGCATTCCGACTCTGCTCTGGTGCTCCTCCATCTCCTCCCTCCTCCTCCTCCTCCTCCTCCTGCACCTTTTCCTCCACCCCTCCCGCCTTCCTCCTCTCTTCCCTTCTCTTCCTCTCCTTCCTCCCTCTCCTCTTCCTCACTCACGCCCCTCCCAAGGGCCACTGAGTGTGGGAGCCCTCGCTTAGCTCACGCCACTTGTTCTCAGTGGGAAGCAGGACCAAGGAGCTTGTCTCCATCACAGAAACAGGAACTCCTGTGCAAAGGGGCAAGCATCTAATTGGGCTATCTGTTTCCAGGAGCAAGAGGGGAGCTTCTCTCCAAGGCTGCACAGGCACCCCACTTAGCCCTTACTAAGAAAGAATGATTTTAAAGAAATGGCAAAGAATACCCAATATTTAGCGGGCACTGTCTGTGCCAGTCGCTGCACTCGGCACTTCCCCAGGTTAGCTCACTGGCTCCGTTCCACTCAGAGTACAGCCGAGGTCCTTATGAAGACCTCGGGGGCCCAGATTTGCCCTCATCTGTGACGCTTGCTCGCTCTCACGCTCTGTGCTCCAGCCACGCTGACCCCTGGGCACATTCCGTCTGCCTGCACTGGCAGCTCTCTCCGGCAGAACCGCTCTTTCCTTAAACGTCTGCCCACTTTGCTTACTCCCTTCTTCTCCAGGCGGCCTGCTGACCCCACCCTCACTGTTTAATCCTGCAACACGGGCTGCTCCATGCAGTGCACGCACAAGCCCGCACACATGCATGTTCATGCACACACACACAAGCCCACACACATGCATGTTCACACACGAGCCCACACACATGCATGTTCATATACACACAGGAGCCTGCACACATGCATGTTTACACACGCGCGAGAGCCCACACACATGCATGTTCACGCACACACACATACACACACAAGCCCACATACATACATGTTCCCACACACACAACCCCGCCCCCACCTCCAGCACTTGAGCCCCTTTGTACCCTGCGCTTCTTTCTCTTGTCCCCCTAACATAGCCCGTCGTCAGCGGCCTTAGCATGTGCACTGCCTCTCCTCTGAGGCAAGGATCTGTCTGGAACATTCTGAGCACTTGATGAATATTTACTATTTGAATAAAGGAATCTTCACAATAACAGTATGACATTATCGTCTTTTTTTTAAAGAATTATTTTATTTAACTTTATTTACTTACTTATTTTTAATTTGAAAGGGACAGAGAGAAAAAGAGAGAGAAGTGAGAAAGCAAGCCACCAGGTCTGGCACTCAAACCGCGGTCGACCATGTGGGAGTCCAGTGCCCCTAACCAGTACGCCACCTGCCAGCCTCAGACATTATTGTCTTTTGACAGACAAGGAGGAAATTGAGGCAAGAAGAGTTTGGGTAACTTCCCCCGGTGTCCCGACCTGGTTCGGGCGCCACGTGTCCCGACCCGGTGGGACAGTTGAACAGGTTTCCTGAGGGAAGGAGTGAGAGCCGGAACAAGCGGCACAGTGTCACAGCTCGGAGACGACACAGTGTCGTCTGTTTATTGTGGGCAGCACGGTACAGCACGGAGACGACGCAGTGTTACAACTCTTTAGGGTCGCCTCGTCTGTTGTGAGCAGCACGGAGACGATGCGGTGTCACAGCTCTTCAGGCTCGTCTGGAGACGATGTAGTGTTACAACTCTTCAGGGTTGTCTGGAGACTGTGCGGTGTTTCAGCTCTGCAGGCTCTCCAGGGTCGTCGTCTTCCTGGTCTTCTGGGTTGTCTTCGTTGTCTTCCTGGTCGTCTGTGTTGTCTTCGCTGTCTTCCCGGTCGTCTGGCTATTGTGGGCCAGGCATGGTGCTTATATACACATTGGTGGATCGCAAAGGTGGGCTATGATTGGTTGTAAACGGTGGGCCGTGATTGGTTGTAAACGGTGGGTTACGATTGGTTGCTTTTGGACCAATCATGAGGTGCCAGATATGCAAATCTGAGGGATTTCTAGTGGCCAATCATGGCAATTGTTTGCTCTCTGAGAAACCTCGGCAGACTCGCTGTTGCGCAGCCTCCCACACCCCGGGACACACAGCCCCATGATCTGAACCCAGATGTAGCCTAGTACTGCCCAGGAATGACAAACTTGGGCCCCACCGTTTGGCTGGAACTGGGATAAAGCTGCCCAATCCCTGTCAGTGGATTGGCACGGGATCAAACAGACCTGGGTATGAATCCAGACTTGCCACCACATACTGGGTGACAGAAGTTACCAAGTCTCAACCTGTCTCAGTTTATTCTCCTGCAAAATAGAACCTGCCTCCTCAAATGGGGTGGAGACTCAGCGAGCTAATGATTGACACTCGATGGGTGCCTACCACTCTTACGACCATTTCTGAGCTCTGATACATAAGTTCCGTGTCCTGAGTGTGGCAGGGTCCTGGCTGGGCTCTCTGCTAGGTGGGATCACAGGGTCATGGGTAGATCTGATGTGCTAATGTGCTTTCCTGGGAAGGCGGGAAAGAGAAGTTGCAGGTAACCCTGGGACACGTGGAAGGGGGCGTGCACGAGTAGTCCATAAGTCAGGGGACTCAGGAAAGGCACGGGGGAGAAGGGCTGAACGAGGCCATACACCTCTCCCAAGCAGACCAGGGCTTCCCCTCTCTTAGGCCCAACACAGTGGAGCCCAGACAGGCAGGGGGAAAACAGACTCATGTCTTCCAATCTGGAGAGGCTTATAGAGACCCGACCACTGAGCTCAAGTCAGGTCTTTCAAGAGCTCGGGAAGTTGGGCTGGGGTGGGAGGCCCAGTGCATGTGCAGAGAGGCACAGCTGAGCCCATCCCTGAGGGCTGGGAAGAGTCGGTGGTCTGCATGTCCCCATTGCAGGTCACCACCCCTCGCTATTCTCACATGACCCTACTGGAACAAGTTAAGACTTTTGGGGCTGTTGGGGTTTTATGTGAGAAGTACATGAATTCTGGGGGCCACGATAGAATGCTATGGTTTGAATGTTGCCCCAGAATTCATGTGTTGTGATTTGGTTGTGACAAAATTAAGAGAGTGAAAACTAGAGCCACCCCTGTAGCTTAGTGGTTAGGGAGCCAGATCCTGTATGACTGGCCATGGTTTGAATCTTAGCTCCTATAGCTTGCAAACCTTGCTGTGTGTGTGTGTGTGCACATGCCCCAAATCCCAACAGGAGGAGGAAACAGAGAAGGGATTGTGGTGAGACCACGACCTATTAAAGGGTACTTTCTCTTTTTTTATTTTTTGGAGAGGTTTTTGTTTTTGTTTTTGTTTTCGTTTTTGTTTTTTGTGTTTTTTTGTTTGTTTTTGTTTGTTTGTTTGTTTTTTGCTATAGGGCACATATACTCGCCAGACAGACAGAGAGAGACAGAGAGACAGAAAGTGAGAAATCACCCCCCAGGGGGGATGGCCATGCCGCAATCCCTTCTCCTCCATTCTCCTCTTGGGATCTTGGGCACACACGCACACGCGCCCGGCGTGGTCCAGGACTCGAACCGTGGTCGACTACATGGGAGTCCAGCAACATAGCCATTACGCTAACTGCTGGTCCCTTAAAGGGTACTTTCTCCCTCCCTCTCTCTCTGTGTCTGCTGAGCATACACACCTTCTAATAGAACACAAAACAGAATAACACCACCAACAAAAAACACTTGGTCTGACTATGATGTTGAAAAGTGGGGCCCTAGGCCAGCTGGTAGCACGGTAGTTAAGGTGTCTGGATCTCACATGACTGACTACACTGTTCAAGTCTCAGATCCAGAAGCTTGAAGAACATGACAGGCACATGTATGTGCATGCCCAAAATCCCAAAAGGAGCAATGGAAGAAAAGGGATTGCAGTGTGGCTATCACTCACAAAAGGTGCTTTCTCACTTTCTTTCTTTTTCCAGCAAAACTTTTAAAAAGAAAAAGAAAGAGAGAGAGAGAGAGAAAGAAAGAAAGAAAGAAAGAAAGAAAGAAAGAAAGAAAGAGCAAGCAAGTGAGAAAGCAAGCAAGAAAGGTGGGGCCTTTGGGAAGAGATTAGGATTAAAGTCATTAGGGCAGGGGCCCTCATGGTTAATTTCTGGTGGATTTATAAGGAGAGAGGAAATGACCAGAACAGAGAGATCTATAAGACCCCCATCAGATTTGGCTCCTGGACCTTGGACCTTGGACCTCCAGATCATGAGCTGAAATTACCCAGATTCCAGCATTTTCTGTTTTAGCAATAGAATGGACTAGAACAAGCCCACAGCCAGACCATGGGCCACATTACCCTCCTGTGCTGCTAGCCACAGCCGTGAAGAAAAGGAGGTCTCCCTGACGCCTCTTCCTTAGGTCTCCTCCCAGAGACAGCCTCATGACAGCAGCAAACCCCCCCCCCCCCCATACACACACCATGGGGAGCCACAGTCTCTAATCGGCATTGTTGGGTAATCAATGCCCTCCTTTTTTGCCTCTAAACAGTCAAGGAAGATGATCATTAAATACTCATGCAGTGGCCTGACAAATCGCAGCCTTTTAAGCCATCGTCAGGAGGAGAACCTGGGCTCACACCCAGCCTTGCTCACTCCTTATAGATTTCTCCAGCCGAATAACCAATCACCTTCAGCTAGCCGAGGAGCGCGGCAGGAAGGCAGCTTGGCAGCTCTGCGGAGAAGCAGAGAAACAGCCCTCGAGCCGGGAGGGTTTCCCCGGAAAGCACTTTGAAGGAAGGAGGTGCGGAGGGGAATTCAGGGGCCAACTCGGAACCAATGAATTAAACATTCACTGAGCTCTTTCGAAGCAGCTGCTACCAAAGAGGGGAAATGCTTTAATTAATAAAGCACAGTCAGGGAGAGGGAGTTGTTTTCCAGTGCTGCACTCGGGACTCCAGAGCAAGATAAACAGAGCAGAAGCCCGCTACTCCCTCCGGGGTCCTGCCAGGCGGGGCAGATGCTCCTCTATGGGGTCTGGGGTAAGATGGCTGCCCAGCTGTCCTCCTGGCCCCAAAGAGCTGAGACCACCTGCACGCTGTGAGCCCCTAACGATGTGGTAGAAAGAGCACTGGACTGGGAGTCCAGAGCTGGCACAGCGACTTCAGTCGTAGTTGCAGTGTGACCTTGGGCAAATCATTTCTTCTCTTCTGGACCTTGATTTCCTCACCCACGGACCTCATACTGGGTCCTGGGAAGCCATCTGTGTTCCCTAAAGGGGTCTCGGGGCTTTTCTGGTGGTGAGAGAACAGACAGGAGGAGCTATGGGCCCCAAACCCAGCTTCAGCTAAAGTAGCTTTGCTTTCATCTGCTAATATTCTGGACTTCATGTAAGATGTCCTTTGAAGAAAGAACACTGTAGGTTTTTCTTTGAAAAATTGAAAACCATTGGCTTCGATGTTTTCTCCTATCTCTTCAGGAGCCTGGGCCTCAAAGTTGAGCAATTCCCAGATGGCCAGTCAGCCAACATCAGTCATGAGCCAGCACCTAGCCTGTACCAGCTGCTAGAGGGCTATGAAGAAAAAGTGGGAAGCTCTACCTTCTTTTTTTGGGGGGAGGGGGCTTCCAGTCTAGTACAGGTGTGGCAGATATGTGGCACTCATACCATATTCCTGACCTTATGCCGGTGGCAGACATTACTAATCGCTCGCAGCCCTCTTTCCTATAGAGGGCAGCTGTGACTTCATACTCTTTCTCAACATAGTGCTCTGAGAAGCCATTACCAAGGAAATGGCCCTGGTCCAGGAAATGAAACCTCTCCCTGCCACCTATGCCTGCTCTAAGAAACAGTTTCCCAAAGTGTGATGGAATACTTCATGTGGGAGTGAGAGTCCTACCCCTGACCCATTGATTTATTTAGCAAACTACATGCCAAGCACTATTCTTTGGGTACAGAAGATCTTGGGGACCTTATAGTAAGCAAATAGATAGATGATAAACACCTAAAATATTAAAAAGTAAAAACATTCAGATGAGGGAAAGTGATGCAGACAATTAAAATAGAGTCATATAATAGAAGAGGGCTGCCTAGCTGCCTTACTTGGGATAAATAGGGCAGGCCTCTTTGAGGAGGTGACATGTCAGGAGATAGTAAGTAATGGGAATTAGGTGTTCATGCAAAGATCTGGGCAAAGCGTGTTCTTGCCAGAGGGAACTGCCAGGACAAAGCCCAGAGGCAGCGCAGGGGCTAGATCTTACAGGGTCTTATATTCCATCGTTCGTTTTCATTTGAGTCCAGGAGTGATGACAGCCATCATAGGGGTGTGACAGGATTTGATTTGTTTTGAAAGATCCTTCGGCAGCAGCTGGACAATTCCTTGTTGGAGTTATGGTAGAGGGGACTTTCCCCCTCCCCAGGAAAGAGTTGAATTTGTGACCCCAGCATTGAGAGTCTGGATTCTTGCTGACTTCTGACTGAACTCTGAAGAACGCTGACTCTTAGTATCTCTCCACTTCCATTTCTGACCATTTCTCCCTGAAAGGAGTCTCCTCCTTTCATTTCAAAGGTCCTACTGCTGCCCCCATGGTAGTGCCCCACCCTAGCCCCATCTCAGCCAACCCTCCTACTCCTCTGTGCCTCACTGTCTAGCTCTGGGCCATCAAACTGCCCTTTCATGTCCACCTCCTCCACAAGCCAGCCAGCTCCTCTAAGATGCTGTCTAAGTGGGTGGATTTCAAAGGGTTGGTTAATGGGTTACCTGCCCCAGGTCATTCATGAGGTAAGGAGGACAGGTCCAGAGACACTACCTTAACCTAAGGAACTGTAACTGGGAGGAGAGGAAATTTGGAAGCAAAATTGCAAGCTACAGATAACATCTCAAGGGACCAGCAGATGGCATAATGGTTTTGTCACTGAACTCCCACGTAGTCAACTGCAGTTCAAGTCCCAGACCTGTTGATTAAAACTCACACCGGGTGCATGTCCATGCGTGCCCAAAATCCTGAGAGGAGAATGGAGGAGAAGGGATTGCAACATGGCCATCCCCACAGCGGATGATTTCTCACTTTCTGTCTCTTGGTCTCTGTCTCTAAGGTGAGTGCATGTGCCCTATAGCAAAACAAACAAACAAACAACTCAACTCTCTCTAAAAAAAACATCTCAAGTGATTTGATCTACACATGGGACACACTGCAGGTCTAAACCCACTGCTCACCACTCCTCCCATCTCTAGCCACATATGCTGAAGGGTCACAGGCTGATCACAGCAGGCCCACATGACTCCTGATTGCCTGCAGATCAAGTAAATACTGTGCCTTGCCCACCTACATGAGACCGTTTTCAAGAGTATGAAGATACTATTATAATTCATAAAGGGTCCTCCTGTGTATGCGTGCTGGCTGGGCTCATAGTCGCTTTTGTTATGTCGAATGTTCTCAGTTAATGAATGAGAAAGCACAGCCAATGTCCTGTGGGACCCCACGGACTAGTGGACATTGAATCGGGGAGGCCTCACAGAACTACGTTCACAATATACTTTTGGGGGGGGGGTGAAGAAAAGCGGCTTACAAAGGCACATGAAATAAAGAGCCTTGAAGGTATAAAGAGTCAGAGTCCATCTTTGTAAATATGTAAGGAGAAAGGACCAGAAAACCATAGCCCACGGTAGTAAAAGGACTTCCAGGCAGTTTTACTTTTTATTTTGCGTTTATGCCATTGCTTTGTTCTGCAATGCACCTAAACTGAATTATACAAAAGGAGATGAGCCTCAGGTGGAAAAAATGAGGAATCCAGGGGTGCAGTAGAGAATTTCACTCATCCTCCTTGCCTTCTGCTGGGGGCAGCACAAGTGAGGTCTCTGGACCTGCCTGCGCCGGCCTCCAGTTCTGGAGCTTGGTGTGGATGGACATGGGGAGGGGACATCTGGGGCAGCTGGGCACAGGAGGCCCTAGGGTTCCTCTCAGGGACCCCTCCAGGCAACATGGGGGCCTCGGGCAGGCAGACCCCCATGCCCCTGCCTGCGCTGCCATCAGTCTCTCTCACACCCAGACTGGCCTTCGTGGGGCACAAAGGCTTTGACTTAGATGACAAAAAAAAAAAAAAAAAAAAAAAGCCCGTGTGTTCTCATTCCAATCTGGGGAATGAAAGTCTATATAAAACAGCTTCTTATCGGCAGCTCCGACTCTTTATACCTTCAAGGCTCTTTATTTCACTCCGCTGGCAAATTCCTCCCAACAATTACTGCCTTTGACGAGCCTGCCAGGCTGCGGCGGGCGGGCAGCTTGTCCTTCACATCCTGCCTGTGGGAGACACGGAGCCTGGCCTCCCTCGGGGGAAACGATGGCGAGCAAGCTACGGAGTCTGCCCAGGCCCCTACCTTCCGCCAGAAGGGAGGCCCTGCTGCCAGGAAGCCAGATGGGATATGGACTCTATTTCCTTAGACAGACTCTGAGCCTGAGGGTGTCTGGGAAAAAGGAGCTGCCCCTGGGAGTGGGGGTCTGGTCTGGCTCTAGATCTCTTGTCCCAGGTACCTCGGGTAAATGGACCTGCCTAATCTTCATAGGCAACAGCCTTGGATGTGGGACCGGGCTGCTGTGCCCTCCGCCAGCAGCCTCAGGGAGCATCACTGCTATGCCCCAGCCATCTGCTCTCTTCTCCCAAGGGGGCTGGAACATGCTCCCGACGCCTGCCTCCAAGAGTTGTGGAGGATGGTCCCTGGAGAGCCGGGTGCAGCCAGCAGCCGGCAGCAGAGCCAGGTTGGAACTGCAGGTGGCGAAGAGATGACAGATGATGCAGTGATTTGTGTGTCCCTGGGTGAGAGGTTCGGCCCTTAATGGATGACATGCCCTTCAGTCTGTTGTCCCAGAGCTTGGCAGCCCGGTGATCATTAGAGGAGCATCGTCTCCCGCACGGCAGCATTCCAAGGCGGGGATAGGCCTCCTGGCAGGGGCAGGTACACTGGCAGCCAGCCCAGGCAGAGGGGCCGTCTCCGCAGCAGCCAGGGCCAGTCCCACCCTTCCTGGGGACAACATAAACTGATGGGATGGCTGCTTCCCAGCAGAGCTCGCTGCTGAGAGATTGACAGGGCCCCTCTGTACATCATAGCCCCCATCCTGTACCTAGGAGAGGGGTTTTGTCATGGACCCAGGGTCCCTTCACCCAAGCACATGGATGCTGCAGATCAAAGCCTTCCATTCTGAGCCAATATTCAGCCCTCCCCTTGACTTGTCCTGTTGTATGAGCTCAGATTCAAGGCGGAGGCGAGTCATCCATTCATTCAGTCATTCAGCAAATCTGCTCTGAGTATCTACAATGTGCTGGGCACAGGGATACGGCGCCGACCAGACAGGACAGCTGCCCTCCTGGCTCACATCGTATTAACCTCTGAAGACCCTGCACCAGTTTTAGGGCCAGACACACGGGAGGTCCCAACAGTCTTGCTAAAAGTGAAAACCCTTCTTTCCTCCCTGGGCCAGTGTGTAGTCTTCTCTGTTGATCCTGTCCTTACGGGAAAGGAGAGGAGAGCAAGGCTCAATGGGCACCTCCTCCAACCCATGCGGCAAGGTGCAGTGGCGGTGAGGGCTATTTTGCCACTATTATGTTCCCAGCCAGTGCAGGCCTCACCCATTCATTCATTTATTCGACAAAAGGTTTTCTTCTCTCTTTTTTTTTTTTTTAAAGGTACTTGCCTATGGCATGTGCACTCACTGGAGAGAGAGGAGAGAGAGAGAGAGAGAGAGAGAGAGAGAGAGAGATGAGAAGGAAAGTAAAAAATCACCCCCCATAGGGCACGACCACACCATGTGTGACTTTCTTTCTTTCTTTTTTTTTTTTTTTTTGGAGAGGTTTTTGCTATAGGGCACGTGCACTCTCCAGAAAGAGAGAGACAGAGAGATAGAAAGCGAGAAATCACCCCCCCAGGGGGGATGGCCATGCCTCAATTCCTTCTCCTCCATTCTCCTCTCAGGATCTTGGGCACACATGCACATGTGCCCAGAGTGAGTTTAAGCCACCTAGTCCGGGACTCGAACCGCAGTCGTCTACATGGAAGTTCATTGACATAGCCATTACACTAACTGCTGGTCTCCTGGTGTGACTTTCAAACCACTGGGTCCAGGACTCAAACCACGGTAGACCATGTGGGAGTCAAGCAACATAATGGCTACTCCATTGCTGGCCCCTTGACAAAAGGTTTCTGATCACCTATGTGCATTAGGCACTATTTTAGACACTAGGGGCAGATCAATGAACAAGATGGACAAAGTCCCTGCCCTCGTGAAACTTCATTCTATTGGAGGGAAGAAAACAATAAATAAGTAAGCTAAATGATATGTGTTAAAGGCAGTACAAGCCACAGTGAAAAATAGAGCAGAGAAGGGGAGAGAAATTGCAACTGTTGTTTTTCTTTTTAATTATTTATTAATTTAATTTGCTATTATTATTTTTTCATTTAACCAGAGAGAGAGAGCAAAAGGGAAAGTGAGAAAGCAAGCCACCAGGTCTGGGACTCAAACCACAGTCAGCCATGTGGGAGTCCAGCGCCTTAGCTGCCATGCCACCTGCCGGCCCTGCAATAGGGTGTCAGTAGGATGGCCAGGCAAGTCCTCTTTGGACGACTGAGATCTGAGCAAAGATTTGAGAGAAATGAGGGCCTGGCGTTGGGCTGATCTGAAGGAAATGTGTCCCTTGAGGTGGTACTGTTTAAGGAGAGGCGTGGAGGCCGCTATGGCTGGAGCAGCGAGTGAGAGGGAGCGCCAAGGGGGAAGCAGTGGTGCTCTGAATGGGGGCCCCTCCCCAAAAGCTACATCCACTTTCCAAGCCTTAGAAACAGAGTCTAGGATCTTATTTGAAAAAGGGCCTTGCCTGTGTCATTAAATTAAGATCTTGAGATGAGATCTGGGTTATCTGAGTGATCCCTAAATCCACGACAAATGTCCTCATAAGATAGTCAGAAAGAGAGTCAAGACAGACAGAAGAAAAGATAGACACGTGGAGACGGCCTTGTGAAGCGAGAGAGCGGTGGCCACAAGCCTAGGAACGCCAGTGGCCAGCAGAAACTCGAAGAGGCAAGGAAGGTCTCTCCCCTTCCGAGAGGGTGTGGCCTTTCCAATGCCTTGACTTTGAATCTCTGGCGACCAGAGCTAAGAAAGGACAAAGTTCTATTGATTTGAGCCACCACATTCATGGTCATTGGCTACTGCAGCCGGATCAGGAAACTCCTCCCATCTCTAGTGTTCTCTCTGAAACGGGGACCACTGTAGGGTTCATGAAAGTAGAATTACAGTGCAAGTTTATTTTGCTGCAAAAAGAAAAAGGAAAAGAAAAAGAAAAAGAAAAAGAAAAAGAAAAAGAAAAAGAAAAAGAAAAAGAAAAAGAAATCCACAGAGTTTTCTCATAATATGCATTTTCCATGGGTTTTTGCAGACCCCTCCAGTATTTGCCAACCCCTCGCCCCAGGTTGCTCTGTTGGGTACAGCTGTGGGTGGAAGGTCAGCAGGAGAGAGAGGGTCAGGAGGCTTCAGCAATAACCCAGGGAGGCGTGTGACAGGCAGGCGCTGGGTGTTGGAGGAGGGGGAAGGTAGGCTCTGTGGGGCACCCAAATACCCAGGACTGACCTCTGCCCTCTCAGGGGTCTCTGCCCAGGGCAGACACCAGGCTGTTTGTGTGAAGGAGTTTCCAGATGGTCTGGCAGCTACTGTTGTGTGTGCCACACAGCAGACAGGATAATGGCTGTTCCTGACGTTTCCTGAGCACTTACCCTGAGAGGCACCTTGCTAGGCGCTTTTCTTTTTTCTTTCTTTCTTTCTTTCTTTCTTTCTTTCTTTCTTTCTTTCTTTCTTTCTTTCTTTCTTTTTTTTTTTTAATTAAAGAGAGCTATTTTGCTATAGGTGTGTGCGCTCACCAGGGAGACAGAGACAGAGAGACAGCAAGAATTCACCTCCCCGGGGGGATGGCCACAACATCATCCCATTTCCTCCACTCTCCTCCCAGGACTTTTGGGCACACACACATACGTTCTTGGCGTGAGTTTTAAGCCTCCAGATCCAGTACTTGAACCACAGTCAGCTACATAGGAGTCCAGCGATGTAACTATTATGCCATCTATGGGTCCCACTAGACACTTTTCATAAATTTTCTCATCTTATCTTCATAAGGACTATAGAAGGTAGGTATTGTTATCCCTATTTTGAAGGTGAAGAAACAGCAGCTTGCTCACATAGACCTAGTGAGGGGCAGAGCTGGGATTTGAACCAGGACTGTCTGAGGCCAAAGCTGAAACTCTCTTGTGCCTGGAACAGAAGAAGTGTGGTGGAAACGGAAAAAAAGCAACTCAGCCAAGATCAACCAGGCCATAGGAAGCAGGGCTAGGACTCAAAGCAAGGACCACATGGCCCATGAAACATGAATTCACACATATATAATGTCCCATAAGGTACCTATCTGAGCACAAGGAACTTAAGGGGTTCCGAGCTGGGGAGCTGGCCAAGGTGGATGGAGGAGTGTCTTCTCTGAGCATGTAGAACACAACTCATGGATGCCAGGGGAGTGTGGGTATGTGGGCTCAGATGGGACAGGTGAGGTCCTGCTCAGACCGTGCCCTCTACCACCTGCTAACTGGTCACTGGGGTCCTTGGCTGCTGGCCTGAGCCAGCTCTACCTCCACCAGGCTCAGGCCTTGGGCCAGTGACCAGCCAGGGGTCCTCAGATAAAGACCAGCAGCCGAGCCAGGAGCCACCTGGGCCTCGGTGACTCACAAAGGTTTCATCTCCCCACCTACTCCCTCTTCCAGATTAATATTATCAACGCAGCCTGAGCAAAATTAGCCACACGCTGGCAGCTTATTTTTAATTGTTTCCAAATACGCATCCTAATTATTATGCAGTTCTAAATAGGAAGTGATGGCAGGAGCGGAGAGTTTGTGTCGGTGACACGAGGGATGAGGGATTACACGTCCTCAGCAGCTGCCTCAGGGACCCCAGCCCCCGCCTCCTCACCCAGTGTTTTGTCTCTTCTTGTAGCTGTTCCTAATAACTACATCAGGCCAGTGAGTGGAGCCGGGAGCTGACACCTTCCATAAAACAACCATGGAGATCGGGCCCTGGGGAGGCCGGGCTGATGGGCAGAAGAGAAATGGAACATGGCGTGGAACCAGGCAGCAAGTCCAGCCTGCCGCACGTGGGAGCACATACATGTGCCCAGACAGGCCCTGTGTTGGCTCAGGCTGCTGACGTGGGAGAGGGATGTCGGGGCCAGGACAGGAAAATGGAGAGCAAATGCCACCTCACCCCCCTCCATCTCAGTTTACTCTCTCTCTCTCTCTCTCTCTCTCTCACACACACACACACACACCCCTTTACCAAGCTTCTCCTCACCTCCGGCCTCCTAATTAACCATCCTACTACATCACATAGGATGTGAGCCTCAATTTGGGAGGTTTTAGATCCTTTTGTGAATCTGATACACCTATGGATTCTCTGCCATGAAAATGCACACAAGCTTGTTCAAGGGGCTCACAGCCCCCAAAAGCCTATATAGGAGGTCCCTTGGGTGAACTCGTAATCAGTGATATGATGCAGCAGTTGAGGGTGTAGATCTGAGGGTGGGGTGATTCACGCAGGTTGAAACTTTGACTCCATCATCTCCTAACCCAGAAGGATCTTCAAGCAAATCCTGTGGCTTCTGCAGGCCTCGGTAGCGCATCTGTAAGTGGGAGTGGGACGACAGTATTCGTGCCTTTCCTGCAGAGCTGTGGGCAGGCCAGGGGAGTGTATGTGTACTTAAGAGTCCTCAGTGCGGGGCCGGGCACTATAGAGCTGCTCAGTGCATGCTGAGTGTTACCACAGTTAGGGAGAGGACTCTGCAGAAGCACATTTTACTCTTAGATCTGTGCTAACCTGCTGTGTGACATCAGGCAAGTGACTGCCCTCTCTGACCTTCAGTTGTTCTCTCTGTCCAGGACATTCTTCAATTCTCTAATTTGTTGAAACCAGAGACTTAGAGCTGCACGCTTCAGATGTTAAAGAGAACCACGAGACCTGGGCCTGCCCTCTAAAAGCCATGACTGTCTCCGCATCATGCTCAGCTATGTGTAGGGATGACAGGAAGGGCAGCCTGAACTGGGCTAATCAGGGAGGGCTTCCTGAAGTGTTGTTGGCAGAAGATCAGGCTGGGTGTGAGTCGTAATGCCCCAGCAGGGTTAGCAAGTTTCGCTTTCTGCCTGCGATCTGTGAGGAAGCACTACTCCCTCAGGCCCCTGCACAGGCCCTGCACGTAGCAGGTGCTCAGGAAACGCTGGGAGACGGGCACACCTGCCACCTCCAGTTCCTGCCATCCTGAATCTGCCAGTCCAGGCTGTGCACCCT
Source organism: Tupaia tana (assembly GCA_026018925.1). NCBI lineage: Eukaryota > Metazoa > Chordata > Mammalia > Scandentia > Tupaiidae > Tupaia > Tupaia tana. The sequence continues at coordinate 81,430,304 of JAKSZU010000007.1, read as the reverse complement.
GGGGCTCACACACAGTAGTGAGAGGCCAGAGCCCACTTCCAAGCAGAAGGATCTGGGTAGCTGTAGGTGTAAAGGGTTGCAGAAAGTTATTATGTAAAAGCCAGTTACAACAATTGGGACTAATTTCATTAAATCTTCTGTGTTATCCTAAAAATAAATGCTGCTGGACCCTGGCAGATGAACTGTAAAACAAACAAAGAAACATGACGGTCTCCAAGGTGATCCCACATTCCTGGTTCAAGTGTGGAGACCTCCTTGAGTATGCCAGGCATGTGTGTGCCCATGGTACGGGGCTGGCTGACCACCAGGGTTGCGTGACGGTGTCAGGACCCTGTTGGGGGTGCTATTTCTCTCTCTGTCTCACTGTTCATGGAAGAAATAAATAAACTTAAAACACACACAACACATTTGTTCCAGTATGTCTCCAGTCTGGGCCTCCTTGGTGACTGGGTCCTCACGGCAAAAGGTTTAAGGCCGAGCCATGAGCCTGGACACCAGGCATGGGGGCCAATCCCTGAATGAACCGTCTGTTTGTCCCAGGTGTGTGTGGGGGTGTAAATCAGACAAGCCCCGAGTCATCCACATGGTATGTTGGGGAGGAAGAAAGGACAGTCTCTGAGCTGAGGCCACACCAGGGGTGCATAGCAGGGAGGCCATTATATGCATGGCCTTGGGCAAGTCACTTCTTACCCTCTTGGGAACCTCAGTTTTCCCATCTGTAAAATGGAAATAAGTCTTTATAAGGACTCGAAATCCTATTTGTAGCTTGACACATAGTAGCTGTGATTATCACCCCTCAGGAGGAGAGTTTGGGGACAATCAGCAATTTACTCTAAATGCCATTGTTCGGGTGGGATGACAGGGTAGTGGGAGATGGGAGAGGGGGCTGCCATTTTTTAAAAGTTTTTCTTTAGGGTACATTTGTTCACTTGCTAGAGAGAGACAGAGGGAGTGAGGGCAGTGAGAAAGTACTCCCCAGGGAGATGGTCATGCTGCAATCCCTTCTCCTCCATTCCCTTCTTGGGACTTTGGGCACACCACATGTGCTTGGCGTGTTTGTCAAACTGCTGGGTCTAGGACTCAAACCTCACAGTTGGCTATGTGGGATTCAGTCGCCTTAACCACCATGCCACCAGCTGGCCCAGGGACTCCCTTTATTTAAGCCTCACAATGACCCTATAAAGTCTGTCTATAGGGTTATATACAAGAGTTCTCACAAGGTCTCTCATTTTTGAAATCTCCTCTCAATTATTTATTTTGGACCACACAGCACTGTTTAGGAAAAACATATTAGCCTCAATCAGTGAGAGCTCGAGACCCTTAGGGAGTTCCCGAAGAGTGGATCAGCTTATTAAAAGAAGCAGGAAGGAGAATTGACAAAGTATATTCACTGTTCCTAGGTGTGTGGCCATGGAACTGCAAGGGCCTGGCTGTGAACAGCCCTTTATGGATCAGATGACCAGCTTGGGTGTTTCTGGGATTTACAGTCCCAATGGGCCTGGGCAAGCCAGGACAGTTGGTCCCCCTATTTACGGACCACTGTGTGAGCACTAAGTGTGTGGCGGGTAGTAATGAGTATGACACACACCCGGTGGGTGAATTTTAAAAAATGACCGTCGGGATCAGCAGATGGCGTAGTGGTTACATTGCTGGACTCCCACATGACTGACTACGGTTTGAGTCTTGGACCCGGCAGCTTGAAACACACTTGGGCGTGTGTGCGTGCGTGACCAAGATCTCGAGAAGAGAAAGGAGGAGAAGGGATTGTGGCATGGCTATCTCCCCTGGGGGGTGATTTCTCACTTTCTGTCTCTCTGGCAAGGGCACATGCCCTATAGCAAAAATCTCTCTCCAAAAATAAAAGACTTTCTTAGTCTGAAGTGGACAGGTACTTACAGCTTGGGCTGAAATCTCCAGTGAAAGCAACACACCAGTATGCAAAGGGTGTGAGATCTCAGAGGTCTCAGACTGGTCCTGGAAAGGGGCTCTGGTGGCTCCCAAGGCCCAGTGGGGAAGGCCCCAGGAAGAAGCTTGGGCAAGACCCTTTCATGGAATGCAATGAACAGGGAGGTCCACATTGCTAGGTCAGCATACCTTACTTTAGATGTGTGCTTTTTAATAGATACACGTAATTAAGTGAACAAATTAAACATGGTATTTAACTCTTTTTTTCAAGTGGCACAAGAAAATATAAACTCATTCTTGCTTAGAAAATGAAGAATCTCTTTATATTCTTGTCATCTTGGGAAGCTCTTCAGCAACTCCTGCCACCACTCCCACCCCTAGGTGACATGGAAGTTGTGAATAATCTGGAAGTTGTGGAGAGGATCTATTCATGCCAGACAGGAGAGGGGGTTCATTCATTCATTCATTAAGCAAACATTTACTGAGCACAATGTGCCAGCAGTGAGAAAGCAAGACAGCACAAAGTCCCTCGCGAGCTGACATCCCAGCGGGAGACTTAGACAACAAACTCACAAATAAATCAAATGTGTATTGTGTCAGTGACAAGCTCTAAGGAGAGGAAAGTAGGGCATGGAAGAGGGATGGGAGCAGAGTGGAGTGGTGTTTCAGACAGAGGCCAGGACAGGCTTCACTGAGGAGAGACATTTGAGTAAACCTCTAAGGGAACAGACAGAACTAGAGCCCTGTGGGTTTCTGGGGAAAGGGAATAGCTGGTAACAAGAGGGAGTGCAAAGGCCCTGGGGCAGGAGCACACCCAGAGCATTTGAGCAACAGCAGAGAAGCCCGGAGAAAACAGAAGGGACGAGGAACACAGAAGGAGATGCGAGCGGAGACAGGCAAGCCAGATCACGCGCAGTCTCACAAGCCACAATAAAACGTTGGCTTTTCTTCTGAGTGAGACGAGAAGCCATCTGAGGGTTTTTAGGAGAGAAGTCACATGATCTTATTTATGTTTGAACAGATTAACCATCGCTAGGCTGTTGGGCCAGAGTGCAGTGCAGAGGACGAGGGCAGAAGCAGAGACGAGCTGGGACGCTTTCGCCATAAACTAGGAGAAAGAGGAGGGTGCTCAGAGGGTTCTAACCAGAGAGGCGGTAAGAAGTGACTGGACCTTGGGTATGTTTTGACAGTAGAGCAGACAGGATTTGTGATGGACTAGATGCATAGGTAAAGGAAAGGGGGGAGTTGAGAGTGACTCTAAAATTTCAGGACAACTGGAAGGATGTGGTTGTTGTCACCTGGGCTGGAGAAGAATAGGATGGAATAGGTTTGGGAAAAGACCAGAAGCTCACTTCTGTGCATATTAGGTTGGAGGAAGTGGAAGCAGTGTGCAGGCAGCTGGATAAATGAGTTTGGAGCTTAGGTTGGCGCTGGAAGCAGGTACCTGGGGATCACCAGCACTTAGGTGGGGTTTGAACTATGAGCGTGGATGAGATTATTTAGGGAAGGGTTGAGCCCAGGCACTCACACCAAAGTCAGCCTGATGAGGCCAGAGCCCAGCCAAAGAGGCAGAGGAGGAGCACCCAGAGATGTGGGAGGAGCGCCAGCAGATGGATGTCCTGGGATCCAAGGGGAGAGCAGATTATGACTGAGAGCCCACGACAGTGCAGATCACTGGGGACCTTGGCCCGGACAGTCCTGATGGAGCCGTAGAGGATAGAAGCCTGCGCGGGTGGATTCATGGGCATCTGGGAGAAGAGTATCGGGGTTAGCAAGTAACTCTTTCAAGGAGTTTTGCTGCAAAGGGAAAGAAAACAGTGTGACACAGAAGAGGAACATGGCTGAGAGAAGACTTTTTTTTTTAAGGTGGGAAACATAATAGCATGCTTTATGGTGTTGGGAACGACCCAACAGAGAGAGGAAATTGATGATGCCGGACAGCGCAGGAGGAGAGAATCACCGTCCTTGAGCTAGGAGAGGATGGGCCAAGGGCATAAGCATCTTGTCCTGGGAGAGCCGTCTCCTGGAGCCCTGGGCTTGGCTCCCAGAGCCTGTCTTCTAGTGTTCCTGAGCCCCCCAGCTCACCGAGGGTCAGTGAGAGGGAATGAGGGGGATGCAAAGTAGCTCAATGTGCATCTCGCAAGAATTTACAAAAGCAAGTTCTGGACTCAGATAAATCGAGGTTCAAATCTGTGCTCTACTGTTGCCTAGTAGCTGTGTGACCTTGAGCAAATTTTTCAACCTCTCTGAGCTTCAGTTTTCCTGTCTAAAATGAGAATAATAGGCCCTACTTCATGGCTCATAGGAGGATTAAGATCATCATGTGCAGGGAACCTCCCGGAACACAGAATCTGGAATGTGGGGAAATGCTCCATAGGGGTTAACTATCCTCATTACTAGCAGTTCAATAATTCCCCCATCCAGGCTCATCTAGAGTTTAATAAAAATCCGGCATGTGAAAGGAAGGAATGTAGCAATAAAATCTCAATGCACACGCCCCACGATCACTCACAATTGCTCTGACCATTTACGACCCTCGGCTGCCGCAGCGATGAGACAGCCCTGGGGGCCATGCTGTTCCCAGATAGAGCGCTCCCCACTCTCTTTCCTGCAAGGAAGCACCTGGGGTGAGGGGGTGAGTGGCAGTGACATTATTAGATAGAGAACATTAAATCTACTCCACTTGATCTTTTTTTATTTAAAGCGAGTTTTCATGGAGTTGGTGCATTAATGATTATCAGTGGCACTTTGCTCGAGCAATACCTGTAACTGAACCGCATACCGGGGCGGCAAGCAGACTGTGGTGCTAGCTAGGAGCAAACCCAAAACTTGAACTTGTGCAGTCCAGGGGGCCGTCCTGAAGGAGACAACTCCTCCAGTGAGCTTTGAAGACAGAAAGGCTTTGGCCAGGTAAAGAGAAACCCTCCCAGGAGTTCTAGGAAGCTCTGACCTGCACCCTCCCCCTAAAATGTCACCAGGCTCTGTCACTGCCTCTTGCCTTGTTGAGCCACCCAGAGGAAGGGGCTTGGGGGGGCAGAGAGAGAAGCTGATAGATCCACAACTACCATTTTGGAAATGTTCAGTAATTCTGTTCTAAGGACAGCTCGAGGCTCTCTCCAAGTAACCTGTTCCCAGGAGGAGGAGAGGGCACAGAAGAGGCAGCGTGGTCACTGTAGCTGCCGCAGTTGTAGCCAGGAAGTCCTGTCTAACTGCTGGCTTTGGGCTGGCCCAGATCTGCATGGCCCACTCATATTTAGCCCTCATGACAACTTCCAGGGAGGTACTAGCCGTGCCATTTCACAGATGAGACTAATGAGGTCTGAGAGGTCAGGTGACGCATTTAATGTCACACAACTAGTTGAGTGTAATGTCATACAACTAGAGGTTAGGTGACAATGTCACAACGTAGGCAGGATTGAACTTTGGCTATGTCATACATAATATCGAAGTCCATAAATAAAGGGGAGGGGGAGGAGAAGTGGGGGAAGGGGGACAGGGGCAGGAAGAGGCAAGGAGCCTGGAGGGAGCAAAGATTCTCAGTCCTTTTGCATAAAACAAATCAAAAGCAAGAATTGCACCTCTCTAGCGTGGGTTCCTGGACTGTAGAGGCTACACGGTAATTCTTCCAGCACTCCCCTGTAGCTAGGGTCTGAGTACAAATGAGATTCTGCTATTCAGACCTCGAGACCCACCAATAACCTATAAGCTGCCCTAAGGGGATGGCCCACCAGACTCTTGCAGCAGAGGGGGTCGTGCCTGTTTCCCAGGAAGACATGACAGACCTGGAAGACAGTCTAGCAGGTCCTAGGGAGTGAGGGGAAAGCAGAGACTTCTGGGAGGGCCAGAGAAGGGACACATGGGAAGAGGCAATGTAGCCTACTGAAGATTACCAGCATAGGCTGTGTAGACAGACAACCTGGGCTGTAATCCTGACTTCGCCCCCCTTGCTCTGTGACCTTGGGCAAGGTACTTAACCTCTCTGTGCCTCCATCCTCTCCTCTGTAAAATGAGGATAATAGCACCTGCTGACAGTGTCATCGTAAGGCTAGAATGAAACATTAAGGGTGTGAACACTTGGAACAAGGCCTGGCATGTGTTAGCACTGAACGCAGGGGCATCCCACCATCACATCATAACACCTGCTTGGGATTCTCCAGCTCTAAACAGTGCACCTTAGGTACACTACATGTTGTCCTCACAGCCTCCCACAAGGTGGGGTGTTGCTCCCATTGTGCAGAGAGAGGCTCTGAGGATTGTGCCTGGGTGTATGTTGAGGTGTGAGGGGAGATAAACCCAGACCCAAGGGCTGGTGGTGCCTCACTATGAGGCTCAGGAGGGGCTCAATGAGCCTGCGCAGAGGGGCGGGTTCCTCGGACACAGAGGACCCATGGCCCTGCCTCTGCCCAAAGAAGGTATGAGAAGGGCCCCCTGACCTCACTGTTTCCTGGCCTCACAAACTCTCAGAGTCAGGGCCCTGCCCAGCCAGGGCTGGGAGGTGGGGCGGGAGCACAGGCAGGTTAGTCCACCTCTCATGCCCCAGTCCTACCTCCTTTCCACGGCCCCAGAGTCCCATTATCTTCAGTCTGGGAGAGGGGCACTGGCACCCTCCTGGGAAGGGGAGCTTGAGCAGGCAGGGCCCCGACCACCAGGCTTAAGAAAACCCATTTCGTTCATGTTTCATTTGGAGTTGAGACAACTTCTGCCGTGGGCTAATGACGCGCCAATTGATTACCAGAAACATGTGTAGAAGAGGAGTCATTCATTAGGCAGGAGCTGCAGCTCAGATAGCAAGCAGCTGTTGGCAGTTCCACTCCCATTCCTGGCCTGTTAGAGCTGGGGGAGCTTCCAGGACATCTTTGCTTAGGAAAATGGATCCCCAGGATGAGGTTCACTGTCCCAGACCTCACTTTCTTCTGAGCCTCACTTTCCTGCTCTATAAATGGGAATAACAGAGCCCACCTCACAGGGCCAGCTGAGTTCACTCACAGTCAATCAGCAGGCCCTGAGTGAACATCCAGCCTCCAGACCTCAGAGCACGCTGCAGAGCTTGGTGAGCTCTGCAAAGCAGCAGAAGCCATGGGAGCTCTGAAGTGGGGCTCCTCCTGGAGACTAGATGGGATGAGGGAGGTCAGGAAAGGTTTCCTGGAAGGGGTAACATTTGACCTGAGTCCTAAAGAGCAAGGAAGAGTTGGTGAGCTAAGGACATTCCAAGAAGCAAGACAAGCACGGGCAAAGGCTTGGAGGCTAAAGAAGATCTGGGACACTTGGAAAAGGGAACCAACCCATTTGGGCTGGAGCATGTGAGCTGCTGAAGCTGAGGGTCAATGGGAGCCTGAGGTGCCCTAGAGGGTGTTCTGGACCCAGGTGACAAACTAGAGCTTTATCCTGTGGGCTGCTACAGATGGTTGACTGGGCAGTCTCTCCAGAGATATAGCAGAAAGGTGGTGAGGACAACAGGACTGGCCAGAGGGAAAATTCAAGATTTAAGTTGATCCTCTGAAGAGTTTTGGACCCAAACTAATTCCTTACAGACATCCCAAAAGGAGGCAAGAAGACAATGTAGTCTATCCCCATCAGTGAACCACTGGCAGGACGCTGTCCTTACAGGGAGCAGTAGCAGTAGGGAATACCCTTGGCACAGGCAGTTCTCAGAGGCCAAGGACAATGCCCCATGAGGGGTGCAGCTCCAAGCTGTCAGCACCTCATAACTCTAGCACCTGGGGGTGGGTGCATGCCCCTGAAGAAGGGATTTGGGGGAACACCCAATACTCTACACCTTCCTCTCGAAGGATGACCATGGAGAAGCCCCTTCTCTGGATTTCAGAGTCTCTACCAAGAAAAATAAAAGTCTGGGGCCTGTGCTAGGCAGAACAACAGTCCCCCAAGGAGATGCACATCCTAATTCCTGGAATCTAGGACTCTAAGGTTACCTTGAGAAAAGAAATCGGTTTTACATAGCAATTGTATTTAAGTTAAGGACCTGGAGATGAGAGGTTATCCTGGATCCTCTGGGTGGGTCCAGTCTAATCACATTGAGTCCTTAAAAGGAAGGACCTTTCCCAGCTGTGGTGAAAGAGAGACATAATCTTGTTGGCTCTGAAGATGAACAAAGCTGAATGATCCAAGGAACTAGGTGTGTGTGTGTTGGGGGAGGGGACTTCTAAAAGTTGAGAAAAGCAAGGTAACAGATTCTTCCTTCCAGACTCCAGAAAGGTATCTAGATCAAAGTGCCCACACCTCAACTTTAGCCCAGTGACGCTCATGCCAGCTTTCTGACCTCCAGAACTGTAAGATGATAAATGTGTGTTGCTTAAAGCCACTAAATTTGAGGTAATTTGTAATAGCAGCCATAGGAGACTAATACAGAGCCGAATCAGAAAAGTTTAACACGAAGCCTGGGAACAGCGTGTGTGTTTAGATGGGGTGCTAACATGCATGAGGACATAGATCTGCATCAGGCAGTATAAATTTCACTTCATGGGACTGCTCTGTGGGCTGGTGGTTAAGAGGGCCAGATCCCACACAGCCCACCATTTGGTTTGAGTCCTGGCCCTGGTGACTTGAAAAACACGCAACACACATGTGTAACCAGAATCTCAACAGGGTGAAGAAACGGGGAAGGGATTGCATCATGCGTGTGCTCCAGTGTGTGTGTGTGGGGGGGTGCTTTCTCCCTCTCCTCCTTTTCCTTCTTCTTCTTCCTTATTTTTGTTTTGTTTTGTTTTGCCATAAGGTCTAGGCACTCGCTGAAGACAGAGACAATGAGAGGGAAAGTGAGAAATCACCTCCAGGAGGGATGGTCACGCTACAATTCCTTCTCTATTCTCCTCCCAGGATTTTGGGCACACACACACACATGCCCAGCATGACTTTCAAGCTGCCAGGTCTGGGACTTGAACCGTAGTCAACCATGTAAGAGTCCAGAGTCTTCCCCATCACACCACCTGCTGGACCCCTGACAAAAAAATTTATTTTAAAAAAAGAAATTTCACTCGAAGGAAATGTTCTATATTCGTGCTGTCCAATACCGAGCCACTAGCCTGTGCCAACATCTGTTGGCTGTTGAATGCGCAAAAGTGGCAGTGCAGCTGAGAAACTGAATTTTAAACTTTCTTCAATATTATTTTGCATCAAAATAACCACATATGACTGGTGGCTGCTGCACTGGGCAGAAAGTCCTATTGGCTGGTGCTGCTTGGAGGCAGTCCGAGGAAAGAAAGTGAGCTGTGTTGGGCCGCAGGTATCTGAAAGAGCCCAGATCTCTGCCAGAAGGCTTGTCTTTGCTCCCCACATTGGTCTGGCGACTGGGCGAGGGCTCCCGTGTCCTTGAAGTCCCTGAAAGAACCCCGCTGCCTCTGCTGCATCAAGGCAGACACCTTGCCACCTTTGGAAGCAAGTGCAAGTCTTGGCTTCAGGGAGGCCATGCTGGTCTGTGAGCTAGTGGCGGCAAACATCTCAGACAAGATAAGGCTGCGGGGAAGCTACCGTGGCCCAGAGCTGCCCGGTCTGGAACAACCTGGTGCAGGTTTCTCTTGGAGCTGGGCCTCAGATGGCACCGAGCTCCAGCAGAGCCTCCTGACTTCACAACGAGAAAGGGATGTGTCAAGGGACTAAGCAGCAGCCTCGTCTTTTCTGAGTTATCTAGGACACTTCGGAGGCCAGAGACGCTCTCAGGACGCAACATCATAGCAAGATTGTGGGTGTACTTTTTCTGGAGGTGTCCATAGTCTTCATTATATTTTTAAAGGAGTCTGTAAAGCCCTAAAAAAGTTAAGAACATTGTGTTCTTGTGGCCTTGAAGAGGCCTCTCTCTGCTTCTTTCTCCTCCCCAGCTCCCTCTTCTTACAAAGATCTCCCCAGGCCTGCTCCCTACTGCCCGCCTTTCTCTGCCGCCCCTCCCCCACCTCCTCCACCTGGTCCTGGCCTCTCTCCTACCCAGGCTCATCAACTCAAAGGAAAAAGTGAGGCATCGGATGTTCTTCTTGCAGGAGACAAAGCGGAGTGAGAAGGGGAGTGCGTGTACAAACAGACTGATCTCCAGAAGAGAGGAATTACGCGAATTACAATTGATTTTCCACCGTTAATGAAGCATGAACCCGTGTGATTGCATCTTGAAAAGATTTATAATTATTCATTGAATCTTGGAAGATAATTAAACTTCATTAAATGCAGACATGACAGGCTTTCAGAGCAAGCTGAGACCTCCATGCAGGGTTCCAGATCAGAGCAGGAGATGCAGTCTGGCCCCTGTTAGGGTGCGAGGGGGTGTCAGGGAAGGAAGGGGAGGGAGAGATCTCGGGGAAGAGTAGTTTCCTGTAAAAGGCAGCCACTGTTGGGTCTTTTGATTTCTCTCCCTGTCCTTTGGAGATCCCTCCTGGAGACTCCCCTCACTCTCCATCGGCATCCCCTAGCCCCTGCCCTATCCCCTCACAATTAGCAGAGGAGAAATACTGGGCATGGGGGCACATCTGCCCTTCTGCTCAGAATCTCTATTGCGCCAGAACCATGGAGGGGTTTGGAGAGGTAAATGGGGGTTCTTTCAGACCTGTGGGAACCAAAGCAAAGGTAAAGATAGAGAGGCCCCTGGTGAATGTGTATGCAAGGGGTGTCTGCTGCAGGGGGTTGCGTGCATGTGTGCATCTGTGCTGTAAAGAGTACAAATTCACACATTCTGGAAAACCAACTGGTAGGAAACATACCAATCAATGGTTACCTTCGTAGGAGAAGGAGGAGGGGTAGGATAAGGGAGAGAATTTCTTTATGTTTTTATTCATAATATGCTTCTGTAAAACCTAAACTGCACAATGAGCAATTTAACTCAGACTAACATGTATAACTTTAAAAATTTTTTTAAATATATACAGTCATGATTTTTTCAGTGGTACAATATTTATGATTGAGATGAGCTAGCTGCTAGAGACAGAGATGATTCAGACTGCCCTGGTTCTTCCTTAAAGAATATAGTCATGTGTGTGTGCATGTGTGTGGGTGCACATGTATGCACGTGCATGTAAAAAACTCTTAAGCGGTTGGGTTAGTTGTAAAGAATATACCCCAGTCCCAGGTAGGAGGTCCCTGTTCAGGCTTCCTATGTATGTGGCTGGTACCCAGTCCCCCACCCCTTATCTATTCCAGGACATCCAACCTTATTCTTTGGGGTCCCTTTCTGAGGACCCCTCACATCTCTCCATGCATCCTGACCCCTCTGCTGGGCTTAAACTCACCCTCCGAATGATGCCACAGGCCCCTCCTCTTGCTAGGTACAAAACCCTCCTCCACCAGAATTTCACTATTCCCTGCCAAAGCGACAGAAGGAAAGAATATTAATTAGGCCGCCCTTACCGTGTTCTTTTCATAGAGCTGCTTTTTGGCAGGAGGAGGTCTTTCTAAGGACAGACTGGAAGGGAATCATCCCCCAGCATGGGTCTGGCCCAGAATTTGCAGCAGGGCCGGGAAGTCATTGATGGGCCAGGTGGTTAAGCAGGGAGGTAACAATTGGATGAGGTTGAAGGAATCTTGAAGACATGAGGGTGGAAAGGTGAGGAATCATCCTTTAGCAAAGAGGCTAAGATCCCATTTCTTGAGCCAGATGGCCTCTTCTTAAATCATGGTTATTTCATCTTGTGACTATGTGACCTAGGGCAAGTTACTAAATCTCTCTGTGCCTCAATTTCCTCACCAGTAACTTGATAATACTGTCTCCCTCATGGAGTTGGTAAGAGTATGATGAGATGATATATGTAGAATACTTGGCATGGTGCCTGGCACAACTGAAAAGCTCAAGAAATGCTAGTGATTGTATTTGTATAATTTGAATTATTTCTCCAAATACCATCCAGTTGCCTTTTAAGGGACTTGACTTTATGGTGAGCTTCCAGAAATGAGGAGTGTGTCTTATAGATCTTTATATCTGCTTTGCCTAACACAGGACTTGGCCTCAAGTAGGTGCTCAAAAATGTGTTTGAATAAGTGAATGAATGAAGAATAAATAAAATGAGTCAAAGTAATCCCACTCCTTGGTATTTACCCAAAGGATAGGAAAGCACTCAGTCAGAAGGCACTTATACTTCCACGTTTATTGCAGTATTATTCACAATCATGAAAACACAGAATCAACCTAAGTGCCCAAGAACTCATGACTGGGTTGAAAAATTGTGGCACATATACACTATGGAATACTATTCAGCCATTAGGAACAATGAGACTCTGTCATTTGACTCAAAGTTGTTGAATATGGAAGACCTACTGCTCAGTGAAGTGAGCCAGACTTCCAGTCTGAAAGATAGAGACTGTATGTCCCCACTCAATCTATATGGAATGACTGCACTCTAGGGCAGAAATGGAAAAATCTGAAGATATGAGAGTAGGAAGGATATGTGTAGATACTAGAGTTTGTAAGGGAGGGGAGCGGAAGGTAGATGATAGGTTGCAGCGGCACAAGGAAGAAACATTTAACTAATCCATGAATGTAAAATTCTCTATTGAAAATGATGTACATGGGTGGTCCAGAGGGTGACATGGCAGTTAAAGTGCTGGAGCACACATAGCCGATTCTGCAGTTCAAGTCCCAGACTCAGTGGCTTGAAAAGCACACTAGAGGGGACAAGGTGGCATGGTGGTTAAGGCACTGGACACTCCCACATGGCCAACTATGGTTTGAGTCCCGGACCTGGTTCAGAACTTCTTTCTCTCTCTCTCTCTCTCTCTCTCTCTCTCTCTCTCTCTCTCTCTCTCTCTCTCTCGTGTCTGGTCAAATTTAAAAAAATAAAATGAATAAATAAAGTTAAATAAATAATTCTTTTAAAAAAATTAAAGAAAGAAAAGCACACTGGGTGCTTTTGCATGCATACCCCAAATCTAAAAACAAAACAAAGCATTATACTCTCTTTTATTTGTCAATAATTAATCAATAGATTAATTTTATAAAAACTAGGTCATATGGCTGACTTCTGGAGATACTTTTCTAAAACAGGACACCTAAAATTTCTAGATGAGGCAATTGAAATATTTTTAAATGCATGAACAGGTTTTTGGGAAAGTAAAGAAAAAAATTCAGAGCTTAGGTGGGATAAGAAATGCAATTCTAGAGAAGTGAGTGAGCTAGTATTAAAGCCAGCATTTCTCTGGGGGCATCTGGTCAACCCAAAGTCTGGATTTTAATGCACTGTGTTAAAAGACAAGGTCTGAACCTGGACAAGCTGAGAGATCAAATTTGCCAACCCTGCATAAAGCAGAATCCTCCAAACATGAACGAAGAAAAACCTGCCTTGGTTCTGGCAAGAAGTGTGTGTGTGGGGGTGGGGGGCGGGGGGGTCCTCTTCCATGAGAATCTTAACCATAAGCTCACCCTCACATGGCTTTAGGCCAGATTTCATTCTATTCATATGGTCCACTGTTGATAGTGGCACCTGCAGAAAAAAGATTGTGCTGAGGCTTGAATGTATTGAGCCCAATTGCAGATCTAAGAGAATGCTGGCTATTAAGAAATGGGAGGGGATAAGAAGAGAAAAGAGTCAAGTGATCCAGTTCTAAGCTTCATCTTTTGTTTTATTATGAAGACAATAAAATCATGAGGTGAATTTTTTTTCTTTTTTTTTTTTGGAGAGGTTTTCGCTATAGGGCGCGTGCGCTTGCCAGACAGACAGAGAGAGACATAGAGACAGAAAGTGAGAAATCACCCCCCAGGGGGGATGGTCACACCGCAATCCCTTCTCCTCCATTCTCCTCTCGGGATCTTGGGCACGCACGCACATTCGCCTGGCGTGAGTTTTAAGCAACCGGGTCCGGGATGCAAACCATGGTCGACTACGTGGGAGTCCAGCGACATACCCATTATGCTAACTGCTGGTTCCCTGATGAGGTGAATTTTTATCTCATTTGATTACAGTTGGTCTTTTTGTGAGAAAGTAATCAAAAAAATTCCCCTTATGGGGAAATTTGAAAAAAGAAAGAAAGAGGGAACCAGCAGTTAGCATAATGGCTATGTCGCTGGACTCCCACGTAGTCAACCGCAGTTCGCGTCCCGGGCCCGGTGGCTTAAAAAACTCACACCAGGCGTGTGTGCGTGTGTGCCCAAGATCCCGAGAGGAGAATGGAGGAGAAGGGATTGCGGTGTGATCATCCCCCCTGGGGAGTGATTTCTCGCTTTCTGTCTCTATGTCTCTGTCTGTCTGGCGAGCGCACGCGCCCTATAGCGAAAACCTCTAAAAAAAGAAAGAAAGAAAGAAAGAAAGAAAGAAAGAAAGAAAGAAAGAAAGAAAGAAAGAAACTTATCTACTGGATTAAGCAGAAGAGTAGACACAATTGAGAAGAGAATTAGTGAATTGGAAAAGAGGTAAAAATACATTTCTCAGAAGGCAGCAGAGAGAGATTTAAAAAAAAGAAAAGAAAATATGAAAGAGAGATTAAGAGACATGGAGGATAAAATGAGGAGAAGTTTAACATGTGTTTGATCAGAGTTCCAGAAGGAGACCTTAGAGATAACAGCAGAGAGTTGAATTCAAAGACAGAATAGCTAAGAGTAAAGACTCCAGTCTTCAATACACAGAGCTCAATGAATCCTAAGTCAGGTAAATAAAAAGAGATCTCCACCTAAACACATCATAGGGAAACTAAGAATATGCCGTAGACAAAGAGAAAATCTTATAAGCAGCCAGAGATAAAAGAGAGATTACCTAAAAATGAATGTCAAATAGATCAATAGATGAATTCTCAAAGACACTCTGGAAACCAGAAGATAGTAGAATAACACTTTCAAAAAGCTAAGAGAGGGAACCAGCAGTTAGCGTAATGGCTATGTCGCTGGACTCCCACATAGTCGACCGTGGTTCGCATCCCGGACCCGGTGGCTTAAAACTCACGCCAGACGCGTGTGCGTGCGTGCCCAAGATCCCGAGAGGAGAATGGAGGAGAAGGGATTGCAGCGTGACCATCCCCCCTGGGGGGTGATTTCTCGCTTTCTGTCTCTATGTCTCTGTCTGTCTGGTGAATGCACGCACCCTACAGTGAAAACCTCTCCAAAAAAAAAAAAAAGCTAAGAGAAGATAACTGTCACCTGAGAAAGATTAAAAAAAAAAAAAAAAAAAAGATAAACCGTCTGAAACTATTTTTCAAGAATGAGAGAAAAATAAAGACATTTTAGACAAACAAACAAAAACTGTCATAGTTTATAAGCAAGACCCTCACTAAAGGAAATTTTAAAAATAAAGTTCAGGAAAAAGGAAAATGATCCCAGCAACAAGGTCTAAAGCGCAAGAAAGAAAATTAAAATAAGAAACAAAATACAGTAAACATGTGGGTAACTTTAAACAAACATTGATTATTTTAAGTGTTTAATTTATAGCATTAAACCAAGTCAGAATAAAAATCCAGGGCACTCAGGCCAACAGTAGAGGTTAAAGTACTGGACTCCCACATGGTCAACTGTGGTTCAAGTCCCAGACCAGGTGACTTGAAAATCACACTGGGCCCATGTGCATGTGGGCCCAAAACCCCAAGAAGAGAATGAAGGAGAAGGGATCATGGTGTGCTCATCCCCCCTGGGTGGGTGATTTCTCACTCTCTCTCTTATTCTGTCTGACAAGTGCATGTGCCCTACAGCAAAATCTAAATTTAAAAAAAAAAAGAAAAAGGAAAAAGAAATCCAGGACAATAACTTCATGGAAGGGACTTGAGTAGGTCCTGGAATTGTGAAGAAAGAAGGTAAAGACAAATCATCAATGACAATTATCACCTAAACATACATATTAAATCTTCTAGGGTAATTATAAAAGATAGAAATAGCATGTATTATAATTTCTAAGTTAATAGGAAAAAAATGAAGTGAGCAGGAGGAAAACCTTTGGTGAATCAACTGAGTGAAAGAAGAGAGAAGGAGGAAGAAAGAGCGAGGGAGGGGAAAACAGTGCCCGGAGAGTGAGCAGCCCGTCCAAATCAGAAATTAAGTGAGAACTGGGGTCCAGGTTTCCTGACTCCCTCTCTAGTGCTCTTTCTCCAAAACCGTGCTTCCTCCTTCAGTCTAAACGGGTATTACCAAAGCAAGAATCTGAACCCTGGCAGTTTTCCCAACTGCAGTGAAACCGCACCGCTCAAAAAGCTCGTGAAAAAGTCTATAAAGAGAAAAGCTTTGATCAACACACACAAAGAATAATAATTGTCTCTGTGACAAAAATCACTACAGTATGCCTGGTGGCCTACGATATAGGCACCCTTGCTCTGAGCACTGTGTGTGTGATCATTCACTGAACGTTCACACTAACCCTTTGAGATAGATGATAACAGCATTCTCAGTTTCCATGTGTCACCCAGGAACAGGAATGGAGCTAATGTTCTCAAGGTCACACAGCTGGGAAGGGGCAATGAGGGATTTGAACCCAGATGGTGTGGCGGCCCAGCCTGCACACTCCACGCTGCAATGCCTTGGTTCTCGGTTTTTGGTTCTCGGTTGGATGTCCAACAGGCCCTACAAATGTCTGTTTGCAGTAACAGAATTGTGAAAGTGAGCAGTGTCCTGGAATGATCCTACTTAGATTCTGGATCTAAAACAATGCATAGAACAGCTATAAAGGATGATGTGGGAGGCTAAGGGGAATTTGAATATGGACTCGATATTAGATGATATGAGTCTTGGGTGTGATCATGGTATTATGGTTATGTAGGAGGATGTCCTTGTTCTGAGGAGACTGATGCAGAAGTAGGCAGGATGGAAATGTCATGATGTTGGCAACTTTCAAACATTTTAGGGATGGAAGTCTAAAAAGAACAATAAAGTACATATGGCCAAGTGTTAATACTCAGTGAAGGACAAATGAGTGTGTATTGTCGTAGCAGTTGTTTGTGTTAACAAACCATCCCCGAACGTAAAACGACAGTCATTTTTTATTTCTTGCCTGCCCATGGGTGTTGGTTGGGCAACTCCACTGACTTAGACTGTGCCTGCTCAGGAGTCTGTCTTCAGCAAGTGGGTGGGCTCGAGCCTGACTGGCTCAAGGTGACTGCAGCTTGCACAAGCCACCTCTCCTCTTGTAGGAGGTAGGTGACCTGGGAATGTCCTTATGGCAGTAGCAGAAACCAGAGAAGAAAAAGAAACAAGAACATATTTTCCAAGCTGTTGCTTCTATCAGTTGTGCTAGAGTCCCATTGGTCAAAGCAAGTCACATGGCTAAGGCCAAAGGTGGGGTAAGAAGACATTTTTAAAGGGAGGTGCACGGGGAGATAAACAGCATTGATGCTACCAAGTTATCCTAATTGTATTGCTTCCACCAATAAATTTGAAGTCTTTCAAAATAAGAAGTTAGATAAAACAAGGAAAAAATGCCACTACATACCTATTAGCATGGCCAAAATCCAAAATACTGACAGCACCAAGTGCTGGCATGGATGTGGAGCAAAAGGAACTCTCATTCACTGCTGATGAGAATGCAAATTGGTAAGGCCACTTTGGAAGCCAATTTAGTGGTTTCTTACAAAATTAAACATACTTTCACCTTGCAATCAGCCATTGCACGCTTCATTATTTACCCAAACAAATTGAAATTTTATGATTGCACAAAAACCTGCACATAGATGTTTATAGCAGCTTTATTCATAATTGCCCAAACTTGGAAAGAACCAAGATAGCCTTCAGTATGTGAATGGGTAAATAAACTGTATGATACATCCAGATGATGGTATATGATCAAACAGCCATGAAAAGAAATAGAGCGTACAGAGCCAGCTAGTGCTATGGTGGCTGAGGCAGGATCTTGCATGGCTGACTGCACGAATTGAGTCCTGACTTGAAAAACACACCAGGCACATATGCATGGAGTGCCCAAAATCCCAAGAGGAGAATGGAGGAGAAGGGATTGCGGTGTGGCCATCTCCCCCAGGAGGTGATTTCTCACCTCCTCTCTCCCTTTCTCTCTCTTTCTCTCTCTCTGGTGAGTTCATGTGCCCTACAGCAAATTTAAAAGAGAAGAAAGAAAGGAAAAGAAAACAAGCTAACATGCATATTACCAAGGGAGTGAAGCCAATCTGTGAAGTCTACCCACTGTGTGATTCCAACTATAAACACACTCTGGAAAAGGTAAAACTAGGGAGAGAGTAAAAATATCAGTGGCTGCTGGGGTTAGGGCAGGGAGGAAAGAAGGGATGACTAGGCAGAGCAGAGAGGGCCTTTGGGGCAGTGAAACTACTCTGCATGATACTATAATGGTGGATACATATCATTATGTATTTGTCCAAACCTAAAAATAGTACACCACCAAGAGTGAACCCTAACATAACTATGACTGGGTGACCGTGATCGCCAACATGAGAGCATCAGTACTGACAAACGTGCCACTCTGAAGGGCATGTTGATGATGGGGGTGACTATGCGTGTGTGGGGTAGAGAATAAATGAGTGTATATTCAGTAGAAAGTCTCTGTACCATCCTCTTAATTTTTCTGTGAATCAAAATTACTCTAAAAAAATAAAGTCTTAAAAATAGGTAGAAGGATGGGTTGGCATAATGGCTATGTCTCTGGACTCCCATGTAGTCCACCACGGTTTGAGTCCCGGACCCGGTGGCTTAAACTCATGCCAGGCACACGTGCGTGTGTGCCCAAGGTCCTGAGAGGAGAATAGAGGAGAAAGGATTGCGGTGTGGACATCCCGCTTGGGGGATGATTTCTCACTTTCTGTCTCTCTTTCTGGCAAGTGCACACACCCTATAGCAAAAATCTCTCAAAAAAAAAAAAAAAGGTTGAAGGAACAAAGTTTTTGTTTGGTTGTTTTTCTTTGTTAAAAATGGCAAACCTGGACCAGCAGGTAGCGTGGTAGTTAAGGTGATGAACTCTCACATGGTGGACCACAGTTCAAGTCCTGGACCTGGCGACTTGCAAATCAGGCTGAGTGCGTATGCATGCATGCTCAAAACCCCAGGAGGAGAAGGAATTGTCACATGGCCATCCCCTCTGGGGGTGATTTCTCATTTTCCCTCTCATTGACTCTCTCTTTATCTTTTGCCAGTGAGCACACGCACCCTGTGGCAAAAACCTTTAAAAAACCCAAAACATAAAAAAAAAGATAAATCTATTTATGTCACTGCTCTACTTAAAACTCTTCATTATTCCACTAGAAGACATAAATGAGAACATTCACACAGCTTCACTAGTCAGTCCCAAATGACGGTGTCCATCAACAGCAGTGCAGGTGAATAAGCTGCAATATATCCCTAGCATGGAATAATAAACAGCTATGAAAGAGAATGAACCGCTCCGTGCAACAACGGGGATAACTCCTCCTGGTGACGATGAGAGAAAGTAGGGAAAACTCAAAGCACGCTCACTGTGTGACTCCAAATATACGCAGTTCCAGGAGAGAGAAAATGAATATCCAGTATTTATTCTGAGGAGTAGTTATTAGGAAAGGACATGAGGACACTTTCTGGGGTGCTAGAAATGCTCTACATCCCGATCTGGGGGATAATTCCATGAAAGTATACACAATAAAAAATGTTATTAAACTGTACTGTGCATGAAAAGATTCATGCACTTTATAAGTTACATCTTTAAAAAAATGTAAGCACACATATACACACAAACCATTGAAACTTGATTTCTTAGTGCCTGCTGGATATTCAAATTCTTACTTTAAAAAATATTTTTGGGGGACCAGCAGTTGGTGGAATGGCTATGTCACTAGACTCCCATGTAGTCGACTGCAGTTCAAATCCCAGACCTAGTGGCTTAAACTCACGCCAGGCACATGTGTGTGCGTGCCCAAGATCCCGAGAGGAGAATGGAGACGGGATTGCGGCGTGGCCATCCCCCCTAGGAGGTGATTTCTTTTTTTTTTTTTTTTTTAAAGAATTATTTTGTTTAACTTTATTTATTATATTATTATTATCATTGTTATTTTCCAGTTTGATCAGAGAGAGACAGAGAGAGAGAGAAAGTGAGAAATCAAGCCACCAGGTCCGAGACTTGAACCATGGTCGGCCATGTGGGAGTCCAGCGCCCCTAACCATCATGCCACTTGCCGGCCCCAGGAGGTGATTTCTTTCTATCTCTCTGTCTGTCTTTCTGGTGAGCACATGTGCCCTATAGCAAAAAAAACTTGAAAAAAATTTTAATTTAATTCATCTATTGACTCCATGAGAGAGAAAAAGGGGTGGGGGGCAAAAAAGACCTAACAGGGTCTCCATGCCATAATCCAGCTCCAGCCCCAGCCAGCGCAGACCATGGAAACATGTGTGCACACCCAGTGTGTATGGAGAGGCCCTGGGACGCAAACCCAGGACCCGCCCATGGGGGTCCTGCATCACAGAATATTGTGTTACCACTGACCACCAACCAGCTGGTCCCAAGATCCAAATTCTTTAACATTCAGTTCAATTTCATCTAATTGAGCATATGTTTATTCTTCTCTCCCCAATAAGCCAGGCATAGTGAACGGCAGCCTTACCTCTCCCTGCTCAGCATAGATGCTCAATACATGTACTTTGAATTCATGTGGAGACCTCACGGATGAGGATCTTAAGAGTAACCAGGCCTTGAGACCAGCAGTTAGCATAACGGCTATGTCGCTGGACTCCCATGTAGTTGACCACAATTCGAGTCCCAGACCCAGTGGCTTAAACTCACGCCGGGTGCGTGTGCGTGCATGCCCAAGAGGCGTAGAGGAGAATGGAGGAGAAGGGATTGTGGCATGGCCATCCTCCCGGGGAGGGGGGGTGATTTCTCACTTTCTGTCTCTGTCTCTCTCTGTCTTTCTGGTGAGCACACGCACCCTACAGCAAAAAACTCTCAAAAAAAAAAAAAAAAAAAAAAGAGTACCCAGGCCTTAAATAGGGTAGCACTGCTGGTCCCCGGGCTCCTTCCAGGCTCACTTTGGTAACTGCAATTGCCCCCTCGCAGCCATTACCCCTCCCCCTCCCCCCAGGCCGCAGACGCCGACCCCACTCCTCACTGTTGCACACTTTACTGCCATTGTCAAACATAATGATTCTTACCCTGGAGAGAAATTGGGTTCCATTTTCTATTTTATTGCCTCAAAAAGGACATTTTTTACCTTCCTACAGTCTGCAGCCACCAGGAACAGGACAATAAATCTCAGCAAAGGTTTCCACCGAGATAGATGGTCCAGCAGGGAGACTACAGCATTCCCCACAGGCCAGGGAGAATAGACAACTGCACCTGCTTCACCACCCCATGCCAGTGCCCTGTCCCCACCTTCCAGGGCAGCCTCGGGGCAAACCAGAGAAGGAAGGCCTGAGCCTCTGAATTCACCTCTCTGCCAGTCTTCCCACCCTCATTCGAAGACTTCTTGCCCCAAGAGAGACAGAAGGCTTGTCAAGTGCTTACTGTGTGCTAGCCACGTGCTTAGTGAATTTGTTTTCTGTGGCTCCATGACTTGGATATGTGCACTTTCCCACTTTACAGGTGAAAGGACCGAAGTTTATTTATGGAGGTTAGGTGTGCAGTTGGTAAGGAGCAAGCTGCACTGCACGCATGGGTCTTTCAGGAACCCAGTTAATGCACCTGACTGTGGCTTCCACTCAGTTACTGAGGAGCTGGCCAGAAAAAGCGGAGAGGCTTTGGGGCAGACCGCAGCAGAAGCCCCAGAGCCACTGCTGGAACAACCTTTAGCCTAAATTTCCTCCTCATGCTCAGCCAAAGGCCTGACTAGGGGGTTCTCCTGCGTTGTTGTTCTTCCCTGAATGCCAACAGACAGCAGCCACAGTCTCTTTCCATCAGTCACTGTGGGACTCAGACACACTTTGCTGCTAGCGTCCCCAGGGAGGATGCTGGCTCTCAAATGGCCACGCACGAAGTTAAAGACACAATCAGAACTAGACTTCAAGGCCCCGACTCCTGGCCCAAGATCTTTGTTCTTACCCATCATCCTGGCCCATGGACTACCTCCCAAATATTCACCATAACTCCTTTCTAATACATTTGAAAATGTATGGTTTGACCATCGGTTATTTAATGACAAGATCATGGAGTTGTAAAATCTAGCAATCGCCAAATAGAGCAGTCACACAAAGCTGCTTATTGTCTGATTCCATTTATATGAAATGCCCAGAACAGGAAATCCATCGAGATGGGAAATAGATTGCCAGGGACAGAAGTTGGGGATATTGGAGAGAATAGGAAATGACCACTAAAAGGCACTTTTTGGGGGTGATGAAAATATTTTAAAATTGATTGTTTTGATGGTTATGCAGTTCTGTGAGGATCCTCAAAAGCATTGACCCCACACTTTAAATAGGTAGACGTTAGGGCATATAAATTATATCCACAATAAAGCAATTTAAAAAGTTCAGTTTAAAAAACAGGTAAGGGACCAGCAGTTAGCATAATGGTTATATTGCTGAACTCCCATGTGGCCAACTGTGGTTCGAGTTCCGGACCTGGTGGCTTAAACTCACGCTGGGCGCGTGTGCGTGCGTGCCCAAGATCCCGAGAGGAGAATGGAGGAGAAGGGATTGCGGCGTGGCCATCCCCCCTGGGGGGTGATTTCTCGCTTTCTATCTCTCTCGCTTTGTCTTTCTGGCAAGCGCACACACCCTATAGCAAAAAACTCTCCAAAAAAATAAATAAATAAAATAAAATCATTAAAAAACAATAGCTGGATCCCACATGGCCAAGTTCATGGTTCCAGTCCTAGACCTGGCAACTTAAAAATGACACTGGAGGTGCCAGCAAGTGGTATAGTGGTTAGGGTGCTGGACTCCTACATGATCAACCGCAGTTTGAATCCTGGGCCCAACGGCTTGACACTCATGCCAGGCATGTGTGCGTGTGTGTCAAAATACTGAGAGGAGAACAGAGAAGGGATTGTGGCATGGCTATCTCCCCTGGGGGGGTGATTTCTCACTTTATGTCTCTCTGTGTCTCTGTCTCTGCGACACTCTCATACATGCTGAAGCAAAAATCTCTCAAAAAAAAAAAAAAATTACACTGAGTGCATGTGCGTCTGTGCCCAAAATCTCAAAAGAAGAATAGAGAAGACAGGATTGTGGCCATCCCCTCGGGGGGATGGGGCGATTTCTTGCCCCCCCACCCCGTCTCTCTCCAGTGAGTGCATGCACCTGTGGCAAAAACAGCAACAATAAACAAACAAAAAATTCATTAGCCTTTCTCAGCCCATTTCTTTTCTCTAAATTGGTGACCATGAGAATCACCTCATGCTGTCATTACGAAACTGAGTTAGGATTCAAAAATCTCCCAGCCAGATGCTCCCACATGGGGGGGACGCACGGTCTCCTTTGAGGATGGCGCTCGAGAACACCATTCAGTCCTGAACACTCAATAAATATTCACGGACGCCTAACACGTCCCAAGCTAGCACTGCCCAACAGAACTTCCTGTGACCAAAGATATGTTCTATATCTGCACTATTCAGGACACAACGGCTGGCCACATGTGGCTCTGACGTGTGATGCTGTTCTTCAAGTGTGGCTCGTGTGAGTGAGGAACTCGGTTTTGTTATTTTATTTGAATGAATTCATCTAAATAGTCCGTATGGCTAGCAGCTACCGTCTTGGGCCACACAGTTCCAAGCGGTGGAAATGAAGCAGTCGGTGAAACAGTATCCCTGTTCTCAGAGCTGGTGCGAAGACAGACTGACAGCGGGTATTCACAAAATGTAAGGCTAGACAGAACTACGAGGAAACAGCCGCTGAGAGAGCTGAGAGGGCTGAGGTGGCGCCACTGGCATGAGGAGGCTGGGGAAGGTTTAAGGAGATGACATTGAGCAGAGAAGGAGTGAGCCATGCAGTTATCTAGAGGAAGCGCATTCCACGCCAAGGGCACAGCAAGAGCAAAGGCCCCGATACAAAAGCGTCTTATTGAATTTAAGGAATAGCCAAGAGACCAGGGTGGCTGGAGAGCAGGAGTGTGCGGCGAGGGCAGGGGATGGTTCAGAGAGGTGTGAGAGAAGCTGACCGCATGGGCCAGAGTAAGAAATGCAGCAGGGCTGTGAGTAGAGCAGGGACAGGTTTCAGCAGGCCCCCTCTGGCCACTGGGATGACAATAGACTGGGGGTGGGGGGGGGGGGAGGGAGGAAGCCTGGAGTCCAGTTAGGAGGCCACACAGTGCTCCAGGCGGAGTCAATGACAGGTCCAGCCAGGGTAGAGGCAGACAACGTGGTACAAAGTTGGATTCTGGTTATTCTTTGAAGGTAGAGCCCAGAGATTTTTCGATACACAGCACATGTGAGAGAGAGGCATCAAGGACAACTGCCAGACTTGAAAACTGGGCACCTGGGGTGCCCTTCACTGAGACCGAGCAAGCCTGGTGGAGGGAGGAGTTGAACTTGAACTTGTGTTCAGAAAGCTTACTGGGAACCAATACTATGGAGGAAGCCTCCAGAGCCCCAGATCCACTCTCAGGCCATGGAGAGCCCAGGGCCAGACCAGCAAAGTACTCCCTGAAGACAAAAGCACACGTTCATACTATGGTTCGAATGTCCCCAAAACTATGTTGAAACTCAACTGTCATTGTAACATTGGGACCTTTAAGAAGTGATTAGGTCACCAGGATTCTGCCGTCACGAACGGGTTAGTTTATCACAAGAGTGAGCGTGTTGTAAGAGCTAACTTTTCTTGGTCTCTGTCTCATGCCCGGGCTCCTCCTCCCGCTCCACGCTTCTGCCTGGAATGACCCTCCCAAATGCCAGCACCATGCCCTTGGACTTCTCAGCAGCCAGAATTGTGAGCCAAACAGACCTCTATCGTTTATAAATTACCCAGTCTCAGATATTCTGTTATCACGGCAGAAACAGACTGGACCAATGGTAAATGGGGAAAACCGGCTGCCCTTGCCCCCATCAGGAGGAGGCCGTGAGGCTGTGCTCAGCAGGAAGGGCCAGGTGACCACTGGACAGGAGTGCTGGAGCAAGGTCACACCTGCCTGAGCCACTGGGTCTCTCCAGAGATGCTGTTGAGATCCTTCAAGGCAGTTCAGCTGGGACAGAGACAGCTGCTGGCAGACCAATGTGGACAAAGTCCTCTGAGGAGGCAGCGCTGGAGCTGGGGCATCAACACCTTGGCTGCCAGGGGGAAGACACCAAGCACATACTTGGATCTCAAAAGGCTGCTTGTTCCGTCCTGGGCTAGCCCCCAAGGAGAAGAGCCCTGCTCGTGTCCAGTGGGACATGGCGTTTGAGGCAGCTCAGCTGGGAGAGGAATGGGAAGTGGGTCAGGGCTGGGGAAATAGAGCAGCAACTCTCCCCTGCTTCTTCGCCCACCACCTGCCAGCTGGCCCAGGACTGGGCTCTTCTACCATGGTCTTTGCAGAGACTGGACACACCAAGGAGATCCCCTCCCAGCCCCGGAGTCTGAAAGTCCACTGCTGCCAGGGGCAAACGCTGTCCACACATGCATGCACTCACTGGACAGGTGTTTCCAAGAGCCCACTGGGTGCTGGTCTCCGTGTGCATTGGGGATACATCTGTGAGCAGAAGAGAGAAAATGCATCCCAACCATGGGGGCAGAGTAAGCACAGACAGACAGTAAAGAATATCATCAAAAATTAGTGAATGATACAGTGTGTTAAAAGAAGGTTAGGTAGGACACCAAGACAGTCAGGAAGTTGGACCGAGGTATACAGGTGTCATTTTAAATAGTAAGGGAAGGGGAGGCCTCTTTGAGGAGGTGACATTTGAACAGGGACTGATGGGGGTGAGGGAGAGGAGTCCTTGTGCCTGTGCCATCCATTCACTTTCACTCCTTGCCTCCTTCCTCCTCTCTTCCCTGGGGCCTCCATTAGTTTCTCCTCCTCTGTCTTTCTCTACCTCCTTCCCTCCCTCCCTCCCTCCCTCCCTCTCCTCCTCCTGTTTCCTTTACCCGTTTCTTTTTTTTTTTTTTTTTTTTTTTTGAGAGGTTTTCGCTATGGGGCGCATGCACTCACCAGACAGAGAGAGAGAGAGACATAGAGACAGAAAGCGAGAGATCACCCCCCGGGGGGATGGTCACGCCGCAATCCCCTCTCCTCCATTCTCCTCTCGGGATCTTGGGCACGCACGCACACGCGCCCGGCGTGAGTTTTAAGCCACCGGGTCCGGGACGCGAACCGCGGTCGACTACATGGGAGTCTAGCGACATAGCCATCACGCTAACTGCTGGTTCCCACCATTACCCGTTTCTTATCCCTATCTCTCCCATTGGGACACAGAAGCCAGATATAAACATCAATGGAGGGTTAAGGGAAAGAGAGAACAAAGAGACAAGAATGGCAATGAGAAGGGGGCGAGAGAGGAGCCCCCCACCACACTCTCCTGAAGCCCCTCTTCTAGGGATTGGGGCTCTCCATACAGCCCAGGGGAGTGGGAGGGGCTGGGCAGCCTGGGAACCCGGAGCCAGGGTCTGTCCCCCGAGAGAGGTCCAGGACCACAGATGCTTTTCAGAAAGGGAAGATGCGCACTTTAGCATCTTCCTTTCTTTAGCACAGCCAATTCAGAAAATAGAAATGTGGTCACAGATTCTGAGGATTTCCTTGGTCACCCAGTTAGCAGGGATTTGGGAGCAGGTGTCTAAACTAGGCCAGATTTGCCCTGAGACTGTGACTTAGCCCCACCACAGAAAGCTCCTGAAGACCTCACCCACTGTCAAGTTCCAGTAACTTCCCGTGACCCTTCCCAACCCAGCCCATCCCCTCAGGTCAGAGGGTGGTCACTGAGGGTGGGGCCAGGGGAGGATACAGGGCACTGCTCATCAGGAGAGGCGGCCTGTGCAGCTGCTGCCTCCCGTTGGTGTCCTGGGTGCTGTTATTCCAAAGGGCCATGACTCCTTTGCACGGCAGGCCAGACCTCCAGTCATGGTGGTGCGTGCCTGTGGTCCCAGCCGCAAGGTCAGTTGAGACAGGAGGATTGCAACATAGCAAGACCCTATCTTAAAATCATTCCTGAATTCTACACTGTGTGTACAAGACGCAGGGTCAGGGACGGGTGAGCCTGACAGAGATCCTTCACATTGCCGGCCCGGGAGCAGCACTCCGGGTGGATGGCTTAACTGAGGAACCCCCATTCCTCCACTGGGAGGTAGCCAGCTGCCTTCTGCATGCCCCAGGCCGTGCCACTCCCAAGGAGAGAAAAACTGGACAGTTTTCTCCCACTTACTTAGAGGGCACCAGGATTCTGCCCCATCAGGAAACCTCACGGCCAATGGCTGGGTTTTATCCCACGAGCATCTTTAACATCTTGGGGGGTGGGTGTCCACTTACAGAAGCCTGGCAGGCCTGAGCCTCTCTGAGGCTCTCTGCTAAGTGGCAAGGTCTGCTTTGCCATGGTCACCACCATGGTTACAACCATTGCTCTTGGCAGGAGCCCCTTCCCCCAACACACACCCCAGAAATCCCCAGACAGAAGGTGGGTAGCACAGTAAGGAGGAGGCTGGGGGCCCTTTGGATGAGTCAGATACCTTATTGTGCTGGGCACACCTGTGGACAGGTGCTTCTGGCCTTGGGATAGGCAGCAGGCAGGCCCAGGAGGACGAGGGCAGGGTGAGGACACCAAGGGAACTCATAGTGCTAGGGCGGCAGGCTGGCTTCTGTCCTCGCTGATGTTTCTTCTTCCACCTACACTGAGCTACAGCTGGGGGACATCATGTGGGCGGCATGTAGAGAAACAGAGACCAGAGAGCCAGCAGCGTCCTGGCAGGTGGGCTGAGTCCTTGGGGAGCTAGGAATAAAAGAACCATCACTGTGGCAACCACATTATTCCCGGTGGAGAAAGGCTCCCCAGATGAAGAGCTGGCTTCTCATCCCAAGCAAGAGGCCCAGGGCTGGAGGGAGGACAGGGCATGGCTGACAGGTCATCTGCAGTGGAGGAGAGTGTGCCCTGCCAAGGTAACGAGGGGCGGGGTGAGAGTGACGGACATGCTCCTCCCTGTGAGCGTGATGGCCTAACAATTCCACCAGCTCTGAGCCGTGTCCCTCCTTTTACAGATGAGAAGAGTGAGGCACAGTGAGGGGCATATGCCAAAACCATCGAGGCTAAAAGAATGGCTCCGCCCTCCAGAGGAATGTGATGGGAAGGGAGAGCTAAGCGTGCGCTGGCTGGACTGTGGAGGAGGGTAGTGCCACCTGACCAGGTGGGGGCAGGACTGAAAGGGCAGATGCTGGCAGGGCCCTGTGATGACTGGGTCGGATGATGTGTCACAGGCTCCTGGAACAAGGTGTGTGTATTCTTGTCCTGTGTGTGCTGGGTGTGCCCGGGGGTGTTGGTTGTTGCAACCTGAACATCCTTCATGGAGTGACTGAGTGTGGCCTTTGTAGTAAGCTGTGTCAGATGGTGCGAATATTGAATAGCAAGCTGGCTGTGTCTCTCCTTATTCATCTGTACAATGGGGATGATAGCAATAGCGCTCACCTCCTAGAGTTCCAAGGATGAAATTAGTTCATTTACAGAAAGTTCTTTGCACTGTGGCTGGCACTGTAAGCACTGAATTAATGTTAGTTATTACCATGACAATATTATAATATTCTATACCCATTGCCGTGAATGCATCATGTGGTCTGGACATTGTACGTAGTATGTGCGTTCTTTGTGGTGAAGAGTTAGCGATGTATGTTGTGTGTGGCTTGCACATTGTGTATATTGCATGGTGCACGTGGCTTGGGGGTGGTGTGCTTGGGTTTGGTGGGTGTGTGGTACGGGATTTGTGTATATTGCGTGCTGCCAATGGTGGGGTTTGTGTATTGTGGGACTTGGGTGGTTTGTGGATCTGGTAGGGCATGTGATTGTTCTGCCCTTTAATTCTTTTTTAAAATTATTTTATTTTATTTTATTTTTTAATTAATTAATTTATTTACATTTAATCACATCTTTACAGTATATAACATTTCTTTTTCTAGCACAAATACCAAGTATGTCTGTCAAGCCAATGATACGACTCTATAACTTATCAGCAAATAGCTTCTCATTTTTTTGTCAATTAAGCCTGCTTTTACTTGTTTTTTTTTTCTCCTCCTATCCCCTTTTTTTTTGGAGAGGTTTTTTGCTATAGTCCATATGTGTTCACCAGAAAGACAGAGAGAGACAGACAGACAGAAAGTGAGAAATCACCCCCCCCCCCCAGCGGTATGGCCATGCCACAATCCCTTTTTCTCCATTCCCCTCTCAGGATCTTGGGCACACACGAACACACGCCCAGCATGAGTTTGAGCCAGCGGTCCGTCCGGGACCCGAACCGCGGTCAACTACGTGGGATTCCAGCAACATAGCCATTACACCAACTGCTGGTCCCTTCCCCTTTCTCCCTTCCACACTAAACTTTTTTTTTTCACATTTTATTGATTCACTAACTACCTTAAACTAAAAATATGGACAAAGCTAGAATCTAGTGACAAGTGCACTGTAATTTTTTTCTAAAACATTATTTTAATTAATTAATTAATTTACATTCATTCTCTGAGCATAGTTATAGCATACAAAATGTGATTTCCCATCCAGAATATACTGCATAGGGGCTTAATCATACATGTTATTTTTAATAATTTTCCATTTCTAGTTTTATATATATATATATATATATATATATATATATATATATATGTATATGTATTTTCCCCCCTATTTCTCACCCTCTGCCATTTCCACCCTCCTCCCACACCATCTTAGGTGTCTACAGTTGTTTTCCATTCCTCTTTTTCCCCACATTTTATTGATTCACAAAATTTCTTAAATAATCTAGCTACTTTCAATAGCAAGTTCAGCTGGTATGTACATATCAGTGAATACATGTCTGACTTTAGGTGTGAAACTCTGAGTAGAATGAATATACTATAAGGTAGCACCTAGCTGAGGATATATAGCTTACTACGGTCATTAAATAGGTGTTTTTCATATATTTTTTATTTCAAGAAAAGCAGTTTTAGCTTCAATAAATCAAAGAAATGCTAAGGAACTTTGCTTAAAGCTTAAAGTCAGAAAACAGGTTAGGAATCTGTGCCCTTTAATTCTTTCGAGTTGCAGGAAAACCAGCCAACAGAGCCCCTCTGTTCAAGATGTGGGTGGATCCCCGCATTTGGATAAATCCTGAGCTGTGTGTCCTTCTAGAAGAATGGCTAACTCTGCGGGGCCACCATGTGGGACTAAAGGCAAACCGATGACCAGCGTCCTAAAGGGGGTGCCCCACCAGGGGCAAGGAGGCAAGGAAAGGAGGGGAAGGAGCTGAGGACAGAGCTGCCCTATACAAGGCCCCCAGGGCACTCGTGCACCTGCTGACCCTGCCACTCCAGGCCTTGCAGTCAGGTCAGCAGACCCCAGAGACCAGCGCTTCCAGAAGGAAAATGAGCAGGGAGAGGGGCTGACTATGATGGCTGTGACGAGATCCTCAGCCCTGCCAGCCGGGAGCTCCAAGAGGGGAGGACTCAGCTGAGTGACAGCCTGCTCAGGAAGAGGACATTTCCTACTTCCTCCAGCAGACGCAGCAAGGAGGGTGGGGTTGCGGGGCTCTCAGACAGTTGGAGAGTTCAGGGTCAAGCTAGGCCTGGAGCCAACTCTGAACTAGAAGTCAGAGACCTGCTAAAGAAGGCTGTGGGGGGGCCAGCAGTTAGTGTAATGGCTATGTCTCTGGACTCCCATATAGTCGACCGTGGTTCAAGTCCTGGACCTGGTGGCTTAAACTCATGCCGGGCGCGTGTGCATGCGTGCCCAAGATCCTGAGAGGAGAATGGAGGAGAAGGGATTGCAGTGTGGCTATGCACCCCCGTCGGGGGGCGGGGCAGCGGTGATTTCTCTCTTTCTGTCTCGCTGTCTGTCTATGTCTCTGCTTTCTGGCAAGCTCTCGTGCCCTATAGCAAAAACCTCTCCAAGAAAAAAAAAAAAAAAAAAAAAAAAAAAGAAGAAGAATGGCTGTGGGGCTTCTGCCAGGCGTTTACCCTCTCTGAGCCACCACGAACACATGATAAGGTGTTTTCTTTTCCCTGCCTCCCTGGGAAAACCACAAACATAGGGAATTCTTCAGAAAGAAGATGCCATTGGCGTCTCAGATCATACAGACAAGCAGCGGTTCCTGAAGGAACCATTCATTCATAGATCTTGGATCTAAGGACAGGCCAGGAGTTCCTTCAAAGTCAGCAGAATTAACATCTAACAAATGAGAACAGGCACGCACACCATCTTTAGCTATGCGCAGGAAGGAAAGGAGGCCAGGAGTCTCCTACATCCGATGGGGGGCAGAGTGGCTTTCAGTCCCAGGAGCATGTCCGAGCATTTCTCTGTGGGCTGGAGAGCCCAGCCTCACCAATTGTGCATGGCCTGCCTGTTCCGTGCAGAGGGTCCATCCTGTGCTGACCGGTGGAAAGGAGGACACCAGTGTCCAAGGGGGAGTGCCCCACCCAGGGGCAGGGGGGCCAGGGAAAGGAGAAGGAGCTGAGGACAGAGGCCGCATGCTGCATTCCTAGTGATGGCCATCTGACGGCAGGAACAGCTGGTTGCTGCGGAGAGCCATGGGCCCTGCTGGGGCGGGAAGAGCATACCAGGCTCAGCCTGTCTAGAATCGGACACCTCCCAGGGCATAACTGCTCCGTCCATACTCAGCCACGACCTCTGGCAAATACACAGTCTAGGTGTCCTGAATGGTAGGTGAGTAGGGGCCAAGTTCAGTTGAAGGGCTTTTTCTCACCAGAAGCTGACCACTTGGTAAGTTGTGTAGAAACTGCAAGCTGCAAGCATCGGATGCCTGTGAACTAATGATTCAAACAAATGAGAGCTCGTACTCTTGTGCACAAGTTTAGATGCAGACAGTACCAGGCTAGCAAGGTCTTTCCATGGATAGGAAGACTCAGGATTTCTCTGCATCTACTGTCTCATCCTCAAGGTTACTCTTGGTTCAAGATGGCTGCTGGTGTTCCACCCATCACAACTGTATTCTAGAAAGCAGAAGTTGGGAGGGAGAGAAGAGACAAAAGGGACAGCTCCTTTCTTTTAAAGAGACTTCCTAGAAGTTTAATATATCACTTAATCATACTTTGCGAAGGCCAGAACTTAGACACATGGACACTTCTCTGGGGACGTTAGTTGGTATAAGTTCCCTTGAGAGCTTGGGTGAAGTGAGAACATGAAACATCTGAACCCATAGGTCTGATAGCAGATCCTGGACCCTGGCGAGGCCCCAGCTTCACCATCGGAGGCCTTCACCTTTGCCAGAATTGCCCAGCTAATAAGTGAAATAGTATTTGAAACCAATATTGCCCATGTGCAGCCTATGTTCTTCGTTGCTTAGGCTGTTTCGTTGAGTTCAGTTCTGGCTTCACCTCTTAGCCATGTGACCCTAGGAAAGTCCTCCAAGCCTTAGTCCCTACACCTATGAAGTGAGAGTGATAACCGAGCTCAGAGGGCTGACTTGTGCAGCAAGACAGATTATGTATATAAATGGAAGATGGAGGCGACTTTATCGCAGATCAAGAGGTCAAGGGTCCCAGTCTGTTTAGGGGATGAGTTCAAATTCATTACAAAAAGGTGCCTTCTTAGGGCTGACCACATAGCACAGTGGTTAAACACTAGGCAAAGGAAGTAGAAGAAGTCAGATCACCCCTGTCCAACCAGGGTTCAAGTCCTGGCCACGGGAGCTTGAAAAGCATACAGGCACTGTGTATGTGCCCGCCTCAGGATCCCAATGTGATGGAAAATTGGAGGAAAAAGAATTGTGGCATGACTGGCCCCATTAGGGAGTGCTTTCTTGCTTTTGCTCTCTGGACCTGCATGTGCCTTCTGGTACAAAAATAAATAAATAGATAGATAGATAGATAGATAGATAGATAGATAGATAAAAATAAAAAAAAAAACCCTGCCATCTGTAGTAAGCGGGGGCACCTGTCTGCAGCCCCTGAAAAATCCGTTCTGCAGCACAGTGAGGGGAGCAGTTGCCCAAAGTCCTCATCTCCAAGATGCCCCCTCCCCATCTGCTGTCTCTGACCCTAAGCCCCAGGCCCTATTACTGTTAGTTGGTCCAGAGAGAAACAGACTACAGAGGAGGTTGCCCATTGCCATGGAAACCAAGGCCAAAGCCAGTGCCTGCGGCTCCTGGGCACGTGGCGGATGTGCTGTCTCTGGGTTCCAAGTCTACAGATGCCCCAACTGGCAGGCTCGGTGGACTAACAGCCTTTCCCTGGGCTGTCCCAGAGGACCAAGTTTCTCCAGCTGGTGGAAGACCAGCTGGCCAGAGAACTCAGTGGTCAAGGACATCAGAGAGCAAGACTGGTCCCAAGGGGCTGAAGGCCAGCTGTGGGGACATAACAGTGACACCATGCTTCATGATGCTGACGTTCTTGGGTTCATTTCCGGAGGTCTCCCATATACACTGGGAGTATGCACGTGCCCATATGACTCTGGCTAGCTGAAGCAGAGGTAAATTGTGGCATAAAGACCCCGCGGGAGGTGCCGGTCTCTCTCATGGAAGAAATTGTTGAAAAAGGTGAGGTCTGAGACAGGCCACTGAGGAGCGGCTCTGACACCCTCTTTAGGCCAGTGCGTGGCCATGCATGTAAGCTCCGTACCAGCAGAATCCCTGGTCCTGTGAGAGGCACATGAGTTTTGCAGTTCCCAGCGTAGTAAGTGAGCCAGGCAAGGGTCATCAATAGAAGCCATAGTATATCCACATAGTCTCACACTATTACCTCAAATGACTGACTCATTACAAGGAAAAGATATCTTTCCAAAGGACGAATCTACCAGGTATCACCTTAACCACATGATTAAATGCAGGGTCACCAAAAATAGGACAAACCGACAACACACGTTTCCATGAGTAATGTAATTATAAGTACGCGACATCTCCTATTTAGTATTCTCACAAAAGTGTTGGAGTTGAATCAAATCATGAGGGAATAATCAGACATATTCAGGTTGTGGGGCGTTCTACAAGACATCTGATATGGACTCTTCAAAAATGTCAATTACAAGAAAGACCAAAAGACAAGATTAAAGAAGACTAAAAGGACATGACAATTAAATGCGATGCACGATCCTTAAGTGGATCCTGAATGGGGGAGGACGCCTGTAACAGATATTTTTAGAATACTTGGGGAAATCTGAATATGAACAATACATTAGATAACATTATCGGATCCCTGTCGAAGTCCTTGGGTATAATTATTTTGTTCTGGCTATGCAGGAGAAGGTCCTTGTTTGAAGGAGATATGTGCTGATTATTCAGAGGTGAAGAGTCAGGTGTCTGCCTTTTTTCTTTCCTTTTTGGGGGGTTTTTGTCATAGGGTGCTTGTGCTTGCAGGAGAGAGAGAGAGATGGAAAGTGAGAAATCACCCCCCCCCCCCCCGCCAAAGGGGATGGCCACTATGCAATCCCTTCTCCTCATTCTCCTCTCAGGATTTTGAGCACGTGTGCACACATGCCTGGCATGATTTTCAAGCTGCCAGGTCAGGGACTCAAACTGTGGTAGGCCATGTGGGAGTCTAAGGCCTTAATTACCACGTCATCTGCTGGCCCCTGCCATTTACTTTTGAATAATTAGAAAGAAAGAAAGAAAAATAGAAAGTACAAGTGGCCAATGTTAACGATCAGTGAATCCATGTGAAAGACATAAAGATGGCTAACAGTCTGCTCTTTCAACCTTTCTGTACATTTGAAATGTTCAAAATCTCAAAATAAAAGCTTAAGGGAAAAGACTCTGAAAAAAGAGTTCAGTCAGCCAAAAGCATGGTTAAGGTGGCTGGATCCCACGTGGCCAACGGCGTGGTTAAAGTCTGAACTTGGTGGCTTGAAAAACACACGAGGTACATGCACATGCATGCCCAAAATCCCGAGGAGAAGAAAGTATGGCATGGCCATCTACCCTGGGGGTGCTTTCTCTCTCCAGTAAGCACATGCGTTATCGCAAAATTTTAAAATACATAAAATAAATAAGTAAATAAAAAGGAGTCAAATCATTCTGTATCTTTCCCAATTCTTCTGGACATTTCTGTGGCAAGGGATGGGGCCTCTTCCATTTCTTTCAAGACAACTTGGCCTCCAAGTTTCATCTTTTCCCAAATTAGTTCAAGTTGTGAATCATCTTTTCATCACACATGGTTTTTCCTGTTGTACGCAAGCTCTCTTTATTGGAATTCGACAGTGAAAGCCTCCCATAGCTCTTTATGGTGAGTAGCAACTTTATCGAAGGTCTGGAGGTGGAGGAAGTTGACATTTCAGAAAATTACATATTCAGCATCCTCTGTTAAAACCTACCAGGGTCTCATCGCTCACTCAACTATAACCCACCACCATGTGGCTTGACTATTTCTACTTTGTTTGCTTTTATTTATTCCTTCTATGAGCAAGTGAGAGAGACAAAGAGAAAGCGCCTCTAACAGGATCTCCACGCTGCAATCCACCCCCAACTTCGGCCAGCCTGGGATCATGGGTACACATGCCCAGAATACTCCCAGGTCTCCAGTCCTGAGCCCAGTACCTTCCCTACGAGTCTGCCTCTCAGAGCACCACATTTTACTTCTGACCCACTCTGGCCCCAACTCTTTCTAGTTAATTTCCTCTCTCCTCACCCCTCATCTCTTCTCTCTTTCCCTTTTCTTGTTTCTTTTCTCTACCCCATGATTTCACTGTCTCTTTGAAGTCTTCTTTCCTGTGTTTCAAAGACCAGCTTCAATCCGCTAAACAAAGGCACCTTTGTAACACCTGAGTTCCTCTTGGTGAAGCCTAGTCTTCCGTGCTATATACTTGACTCTCTCCTCCAGTATTGGTAATAATAATAGGTACCACTCTTTGAGCACTAACCACGTGCCAGGCACTGAGCCAGGCCCTTTGAATATATCATCTCTAACATTCATAACATCCCCACGAGAGAGGCAGTAAGGAATTTGAGATTCAGCATGGCCGACGAACCAACCCGAAGTTCGCAGCAATCAAGCGAAGATGTTGCCCAGTCTGGGCCTTTTAAGATGTTTGCCAACTTGGTCAGAAAGTGTTTCAGGAGCTGTGTAACTTGCCAAAGGTCACACAGCTACCGGATAAGCAGAGTGGGGACTGGACCTTAGGATATTGACTCCCAGGCCTTGGCTCTCATCTCCTGGCCCATGCTGGCCAGCGCCCCTCCTGCAAACAACCTCTGGTGAAAAGGGCATAAGCAACCCCCAGTTTGAGGAAGCAGGAGTGGAGACTGGCAGATGGAGACCGGAGGGCGGCCAGGCTCTCCAGTGACCTCAGGGTGGGATGACGGAGACGCAGGTTGGGCTGGGCTGTCCTGAGCTGAAGCCTGCAGGAGTGTTTTGGGGTACCAGTACCTGGATAGAACAAGCAGGTGAAGCTGGGAAGGGACTAACAAGAACGGGATGCTGGGGGGCAGAGTGGGCAGAAGAGGGTAGAGACCAGAAGTCCACAACGATGGGTCACTCAGCACTCCCACTCCAGAATGTTCATCTCTGACTCTCTAAGCCTTCCCCAGAGATCCAGCCACCTCTGCTTCCAAATGGCAAGAAGCAAGCCAGGAGACCCAGGGGAAATAAACTTGAAAAGAGACTGGAAATTTAATCAAAAGTAGCAACAATGAGCGGTGTGCTGGAAACTAAGAGAGCAGCAGTGGAGGGCAGAGGCCTGGGAGGAGAGAGAGCAAGAAAGGGCAGGAAGAGAAGAGGGCTGGGGAGAGGCCAGCTCAGCCCCTCACCCACTGAAGCGCAGACCGCTCTCCAGGGAACCTGGAAAATATTCCATCTACACCTGGATCTGATATTTCTTCTGAAATGTAAATGAAGATCACTTCGGCCGGGGGACATCTGAGGCATATAAGAGGAGAGACTGGGACCCAGGAATAAAGAGAGGAAAGGCAGCAAGTACGAACACCTGAAACACTCTTTCCTGTGCCGTCTAATTTAATATGGCCATCTCCAGGACAAGGAGTGATGCCCATTTTTCATGTAAGAACACTGAGCTCACAGAGGTGGTCATCTGCCCCAAGTCACACAGTGGAAGAGCCATTGACTCCAAACCCCCAGACTGCACTGACATGGGGATCCATTTGGAACTTATTATTCAAACTTTTGGCACCAAGACAGGGTCAATGAACCAGGAGATAGAAGACTTCCCGAGACCACACAGTGAGTCCAACAGCCAGGTCAGAACAAGTGAACGCACGGCGGCAGACGGACCCAGGCACAGGGCAGCAGAATGGAGTCAGAGGACCAGGCCCTCGCCCAGAGGTCTCCTTCACAGCCTCTCATCAGCCCCATGAGCTGACTCGGGCAGGAATAGCAATGCCCAGATGGATGGATTGACAAGAGGAATACGGAATGGCCACATCCTTCTCTGTGGAGTCTCAAAATAGCTGGGCTCCCCATGACCAAAAGAGGGCACAGCACACTTGGGTTTGACGCCTGATTCTGCTCCTTAGTGTATGATTGTGGTCTGTCCCTTCACCTCTCTGAGCCTCAGTTTACCCTAGTATAAGACAGAGATGATGGTAGCTCCATCCTCATAGGATTCCCCTGAGCATTTATCAAGATAATGGCACCTAGGAGACTGGCAGGTGATGTGGTGGTTAAAAGCACTGGATTCCCACACGAGTGACTGTGGTTCGCGTCCCAGACCTGTGGCTTGCTTTCTCACTTTCCCTCTCTTTCTCTGTCTCTCTCTGATCAAACTAGAAAATAATAATAGTAAATAAAGTTAAATAAAATAATTCTAAAAAAAGGTAATGGTACCTGTGAACCATACTCTCCATAAACTCATTTCTATTATTTTATTTTTCAAATACATATTAAACATACTAGAAACCTGCCCTGTAAAAGACTTCCAGGGTGATTCCTTTTGTAAACAACATGAGCTTCCTCGACGTACTTGCTCTGTAAGCCTGAAGGCTTGTACTTAGGATATAAATCTGTGTGAGACTACATAACTATCCCTGACTTCCCTATCTGCCCATGTATGCTGTCTTCTTCTTCTCTTCTTTTTTCTTTTTTTTTTTTTTTCTTTTTTTTTTTTTTTTTTTTTTTTTTTGAGAGGTTTTTGCTACAGGGCACGTGCGCTCGCCAGAAACACAGAGAGAGACAGAGAGACAAAAAGAGAGAAATAACCCCCCAGGGGGGATGACCATGCCACAATCCCTTCTCCTCCATTCTCCTCTCAGGATCTTGGGCACGCACGCACACGTGCCTGGCGTGAGTTTAAGCCACTGGATCTGGGACTTGAACCGCAGTCAACTACGTGGGAGTCCAGCGACATAGCCATTATGCCAACTACTGGTCTCCTTCTTTTTCTTCTCCTCCTCCTCCTCCTCCTTCTTCTTTTTTAAAGTTTTGCTATAGTGTATGCATGCTTGCCAGAGAGAAATGGGGAAGAGGGAGTGAGAAATCACCCCCTAGAGGGGAAGGCCATGCCATAACCCCTTCTTCTCCATTCTCTTCTTGGGATTTTGGCACATGCACCTAGCATGATTTTTCAAGCAACCTGGTCTGGGACTTGAACCATGTAGTTGGCCATATAAGATCCAGCTGCCTTAAGCTCCTTGTCACCTCCTGGTCCATGTGCTGCATTTTTAACTTTTGGCACTTACTTCCTCTCTCCTATCCCTCTAGAATTCTATGCTCATGTCTAAACTCTCTCTCTCTCTCTCTCTCTCTCTCTCTCTCTCTCTCTCTCTCTCTTTTTAATGGAGAGGTTTTTGCTATAAGGCAGATGAGTGTGCTCGCCAGAAAGACAGAGAGAGACAGACAGACAGAAAGTGAGAAATCACTCCCCAGGGGGGATGGCCACACCGCAATCTTTTGTACTCTATTCTTCTCTCAGTATCTTGGGCATGCACACACACGCGCCTGGTGTGAGTTTAAGCCACCGGGTCCAGGACTCGAACTGCGGTCAACTACATGGGAGTCCAGCAACATAGCCATTACGCCAACTGCTGGTCCCTAAACTCTTTTTTTGTTTGTTTATTTTTCTGTGAGTGAAAGAAACAGAGAGACACCACTCAAAACAGGGTCATTGACACTGCAATCCACCCCTCAACCCCAGCCAGCCCTGGATAATGGGCACACACATGCCCAGTATACTCAGAGAAGTCTCCAGATATGAACCTGGAATCGTCCCACGTATCACCACTGCTCCTCCATCTAGTCCACATGCTCATTTCTAAAATCCATAGGATGGGACACAGGAAGTGTTCAACCCCAGAGCTACCTGTTGACCTCTCCGGGCCTGGCATCAAAAGGAGAGCAGGAAGCACCGTTATTCAGTTTAGCCCTATTCAGCTTCACTTATGCTAAACCTCTAAGCAGATGTGATGGTTAATTTTATGTGCCAACTTAACTGGGCTAAGGGGTGCCCAGCTAGTTGGTAAAACATGATTTGGGGATTTGTCTTTAAAGATGTTTCCGGAAGATATTCGTATTTGAATTGTACACTCAGAAAAGAAGATCCACCCTCACCAGTGTGAGTGGCATCATCCAATCCGCTGAGGACCCAGAGAGAATAAAAAGGGGGAGGAAGGGTTAATTTGCTCTTCTGAAGCTGGGATGTCCAGCTCTTCCTGCCCTTGGCCATCTGTGCTCCTAGTTCTTGCACCTTCAGACTCAGACTGGGCCTTAAACCATCGGCTCTCCTGGTTCTCAGGGCTTCAGGTTTGGACTGAAACCCCACCATTAGCTTTCCTGGGCCTCCAGCTTGCAAATGGCGTAGGACTTCTCAGCCTCCATAAGCAGCCTCCACGTGAGCTAATCCCTCATAGCAAGTTTCTGTCTCTATATCTATCTATATCCTATTGGCTCTGTTCCTCTGGAGAACTATGAGTAATACAGCCTGGAATAAGACGCCTGTGCTTCACCATCCTTGCTATCTTAGGTCAACTTCCCTAGGAAATAAGCTCTGAGGCAAAGATGTGCCTGCAGAAAGTTTGCTGGGGAGAACTCTCATTGGCAGCGACTTTATGAGGGTGAGGGATCCCTGATTAGGCAGGGGGAAATGTTGAACTGAGATGCCTCCACCAATCCTGCAGAGAGAGCTGGAACTAGAATGGCTCTTTGAAGCTATTCCAAATCAAGGCAAAGGAGACAAAACCTTGTACCCCTGCACCAACCTGGCACCGTGAACTGACCAGTCTCTGGATGCAGGCTACCCATGATGAGAGGGTATAATCTTGGGTGAGACAACTTCATTTAGAGGAGGACAATTCAGGGAGAAAGACTGAAGTGTGAGCCACTGGCAGCCAACGTGCCCAGCAGCTGGGGGAATGAGTACTGTGTGCTGCATGACAGCATCCACCGCATTCACCCCTTTTTCTCCTGGGATCTGCTTGCTTCAGGTAGTAAATTCACCCACCCAGGGTTAGTTCTTCCAGGATTCTGATTTGTCTCTTTCCCCAAAGAAACCTAAAAGAAGATGGCTAGTTCATTGAGCTACAGCATCCTTTTCCACTGCAGCTGGCCCTGAGGCTGCAACTGATATCCACTCTACTGCACATTGCAGACACCCTCTCGAACTCTGCTGGCACCTCTGCTGGTCTAGAGTTTACCTGGTCACAGCAGACTTGGGTTTGACGCCTGATTCTGCTCCTTAGTGTATGATTGTGGTCAGTCACTTCACCTCTCTGAGCCTCAGTTTACCCTTGTATGAGATGGAGACAATGGTAGTAGCATCCTCACAGAGTTTCCATGAGCATTCATCTAGATAATGGTACCTATAAGCCATACTCTCTGTAAATCCATCTCTATTATTTTATTATTCAAATATGTATTAACCACACTAGAAAGGAGCAGTAAAGGAGCTCCAGGATGATTCTTTTTTTTTTTTTTTTTTTTTTTTTTTTTGAGAGGTTTTTGCTATAGTGCAGGTGCACTCTCCAGAAAGACAGTGAGAGACAGAGAGACAAAAAGTGAGAAATCAGCCCTCAGGGGGATGGCCACGCCACAATCCCTTCTCCTCCATTCTCCTCTTGGGATCTCACGCGCCCAGCGTGAGTTTAAGCCACCGGGTCTGGGACTCAAACTGTGGTCACCTACATGGGAGTCCAGCGACATAGCCATTATGCCAACTGTTGGTCCCCAGGATGATTCTTTTTTATGAACAACATGAGCTTCCCTAATGTACAGCTTCCCTAATGTACCTGCTCTGTAAGCCTGAATGCTAGTACTTGGGGTGTGAGTTTATGTGATGCTAAATAGCTATTCCTGATTTTCCTGTCTGCCTACTTGTTCTTCATTTGTTTTTTTGTTTGTTTGTTTGGCTGGTTGGTTGGTTTTGAGTGGGTTTTAATTTTTTTAACTTTTTACTTTTTAGTTTACTTTTTTAGTCTAGTGGTTAAGACCCAGACCCTCATCTCTAAAGAGTTTGAACCCTGGTCGCCGTGCCCTTCTCAACTCATGGTTGCTTCACTTGACCAAAAATGGGCAAGGGACATTGAGTAATGGAACAAAGAGACAACCCAATGGATAATTTGAGTACCAAAATTAATCTTTTTTTTCCTGTTTTCATTGTGTACCTACAACCCTACCTTCTCCTGTCAGTTGATCAGGGTGAATTATTCCCACCGATATGGTGACTCCTTGCCTTGCCTGCTGGTTTTTGGGTTCAAGGAAACTGAAATTACCGGTAGAAGATGTAGGTTAAAGTTTAATAGAACTCTTACCTTGTACCCTGGTGAAAGTGTTCCCCATTTGCGAACCTAAACAGGCTCTAGACCTACAGAGCAGAAAGTTAGAGGGCCAGGCAATAGAAGTTTCCTAAGGGAGTCTTGCGAGTGATAGTAGATAGTTTCCAGGCCCATGGAATTTACCTACTAGAGACACACGCCATATAACGGTCAATAACTTGGGGTGTGTGTTGTTTTCTGGAGTATAGGTCTCTGAAGCTGTCTCTTTCATGATGATCAGGGGCCCCAGCTCTACAAAGACCTAGAGGCATGCTAAAGTTATTTTTCAAAAAATGCATAATTTTCTATTACAGATGGCATGGCCCTGTTCCAGAACTGTGGGGCTCTATGTTGTTATTCTCCGACTGGGACTTGCCAATAGTGTCTTTTCCTACCACAGATACGTCTGTTATCAAAGTCTGCTGGGTCACATGACCTCAGTCGTGGGACTGCTTGTTTCACAGCCTGGGTTTGCTGCAGAACCCTTTCATGCCTTGCACCCCTCTCAAAGATGGCAGCCTTCCATGTCTCTTGGTGAAATTGGTTGGAGTAGTATTCATCAAATATGGAATTGCTTAAAGAACCCAAAAAGGCCTATCGTATGTTGTGTTTCCTTCTGATATGTGGGAGGTGTAAGATACAAAAACTTGCCTTTTCTTTTGGAGGGGATGTACTAGCATGACCTGAATCACTGTATCTCTAAAACCTTCACTGATATCTAGTCCCCACCTTTTAAAGACATTTGCCTTATCAAGGCCTCCAAAGTACTTGCAGCTTCTTGCTGATCTGTGTTACTCAACATATGTCATTGATATAATGAGCCAATATATCTCATTGATATAATGGACCAATATATCTCATTGATAGAATAAACCAAGGTGATGTTTTATGAAAAGATGGGATAGTCCATCTTTTAGTCTAGGTTTTCTCAGCCTTGGCGCTATTCACATTTTGGACCAGATAATTCTTTATTGTGGGGCTGTCCTGTACACTGTACAATGTTTAGCAGCATCCCTGACCTCTACCCACTATGTGCATGCCTCCTCCCCACTCCCCAAGTTCTGACAATCACAAATGTCTCCAGACATTGCCAAATGTTCCATTTCAAACTAGTATAATGCTATAGCATGATAGAGGGTAGCAAAATTAACTTATGCATAAAGAAGAACTGTACACTTATACTGTTAACCATTCCATGTGAATGCAAACTGGTTCTGATCACCCTTCCTAATAGAAATGGGAAAAAAATAAGACATTTGCCTAATCAACAGACACATACCATGTACCTGGTTGTGCTGATCTGCCCAAGAGATACTATATGTAGCACAGCAGCTGCAATTGAAGTTGGCTGCTTGATTGCATTTATGGAAATCCACTCTTAGATTCTATAATTCTTCTGGTTTTAAAATAGGGCCTTGAACTGAATAAAAATTAGATGAGGACCACCATCTATGCATCTTGAGTCCTTAAAGGTGGTGTTAATTTCTGCCATTTCCCCTGGAATGTGATACTGGATTTGCTGGTTTGTTTGTTTGATTTTGATTTTGTTTTTCCCTTGGCCAGGAGGAGGGACAGTAGAGAATTCCATTTGGCCTTCTTCACTATAATAGCTTTTCGCTCACAGGCCAAGACACAATACAGAAGTTCTTCCAACTACGTGTGTCCATGACATTTACACATTTATAAGACAAGAAATTGAGAGGGTTCATGGACTCAGTGGATCCATTATGGTCAAAGCTTGGACCAGTATTCCATTTATTTTCTGGCTCCCATCTGCCCCAGTTGGACCTGGAAGTCATGAGGACGCTTCAGATCGCTATATATCAACATCGTCTTGGACTCTGCTCCCAATAATCTTGAAAATATCTCATTATTCCCTTTCTACCAAGTACAGTAACCCAAATAAATGACCGTAGGTCCCTTTGCAGAGGACTGGGGTAATCATCAACATGCTCGCTTGCCATGTGTTGCAGCCTGCTTCTTCTTGAGGATCCAGTTTCTTCTTTATTGAATGTGTTCTGTGTCTGAGTTCTAGCTCAGGCCTAGAAACTGAGGAAAAGATCATGGCCTTTTATTGGGGCAGCTGCTTCAGCATTCTAATCATCTGTCCCTGCATTCTCTTGGTTATATAAATTATATAATACTCTTTTGGGCTGCCCACCTATCTTGCTTCTGGGAACACTATGTCCAGTAATTTTTTTTAAGAGAGATTTTTTGCTATAGGGTGCATGTGCTCACTGGAGAGACAGAGAGAGAAAGTGAGAAACCACCACCCTCCCCCCGGGGGAGATGGCCACACTGCATCCCTTCTCCTTCATTCTTCTCTTGGGATTTTAGGTATGCACACACACTAACACACACACACACCTGGCGTGAGTTTCAAGTCATCAGGTCTGGGACTCAACCATGGTTGGCCATGTGTGAGTCCAGCATCGTAACCACTATGCCACCTGCCCCCGGTAGTCTTTGTTAAAGATCTCTGCAGGCTCCCTACTTGCCACTCTGACCTCGTTGCTCATTTCAATAATTTTGTCCATCTTGCTTATGATGTTTAAGTTCCACCCCAGGGTGCTATCATTTCAGGATCCCATTTTCTCCATCAGGTTGTTGAGCCCAATTTTATTACAGTACCTCCTACTGTCTGCCTTGGCTTATACAGGATTGCCACCAATGAGCTTTTCAATCACGCTATTACCCATCTCTCCAATGCTTGGTTAATGGACAGTCCTCTGGGCTTTCCACGGAACACAGTCAGCAGATGGGTTTCTGGCTTATGTGTGCACTGTATATCCACTCTAGCATGCACCTTCTTTGAGCCTTTTGATCTCTTCCTCT
Source organism: Tupaia tana (assembly GCA_026018925.1). NCBI lineage: Eukaryota > Metazoa > Chordata > Mammalia > Scandentia > Tupaiidae > Tupaia > Tupaia tana. The sequence continues at coordinate 81,386,023 of JAKSZU010000007.1, read as the reverse complement.
GCCATCTACCACACAAGTTCTGGCATCCCTAGTTCACATAGTATGAGTCCTTGCCTTTTTTTTTTCAGGGTTCCAAGAGCCATCCCAACAGTGGCTCCTGGGGTTCCTGAAATCCCATATCCTGGGAGGGTGCTCTCATGTTAATAAACTCTCCTCACCCAACTTCACCTTTCCATCGCCTTTATTTCTAGCACTACCGTGATCTAACCGCATATATACCTCTCTGATTTCTGCCAGTGAATGCTGGCTGGGTCCTGCTACCTACTTGGCATATGTCCCCTTCCCTTCCTTAGCATAACCGGATTAGGATGTAATCAGTCTGGTAGACGGAATAGGAGGTGGAGGCACATCCTGAGGTGGGCATGTTTTGTCTTGCTAGCCAAAAGCCTTTAGATTATCTTCAAGCAAGGCAGTGGTGAGCCACTTCTGCAGGCCCAGAGGGATTAGCAGAATTTAGGCGTTCAAGATTTTCAAGTACTTCAACCCAGCTCTCCCCATCCTATGTCATATATCAGCCTCCCACTTTTTCCAATCAAGGCTCTGACCTTGGAGTAGCAGATTTGCTGGTGTTGAGACTTCAGCCCTCTCTGCCGCTCCACTTATAATTAAGTTCTGGGCCCGATCCTCAGCTTTTTCTGTCTCTGAGCTGCAGGAGATGAGAGCCTCTTGGTATAGGCTGCCAAGGAGGGCCTCTGGATTTTATACTTCACTTAAATTGGTTAATCACCCTCAGCCTTTCATGGTCTTTCTCCCATGCCTTGGTAGGCCCCCAGCAATTGCTATTTGCCTCCACAGTCTATATAATGATTACTTCCTCCGAATGTCTCAAGTGCCTGAGATATTGTATCTGCCAATGCATTCCCTTCCATGAATTTTCCATCCCAGTTCACCAGCAGTGATGGTTTTAACAACTGCACTGCTACAGCATCATAGTCCCTCTTAGCACCATACTTCCCACCAGGAACGGGGTCTTCATTGACAGCTGACCAGGAAAGCAACTCAAAAATCTTTTTTTAATTGCCAGAGGGCACTGCACTTGCCAGAGAGTGCACAAGTATGTGTGTGTGTGTGCACACACACCCACCCACACACACACACACACACACTCACCATAGGCATAGTTGCATTGAAATCCTTCTTTCTCTCTTCCTCCTTCTCATTAGAATTTTGACACACATACACATGCCCCCAGTGTGGTTTCAAGCCCCCAGGGGCTGGATTTGAACTCTAGTCAGTCATGTAGGGGATCCAGCTCCCCATGCACAGTGCTTAACTGCAGCACAATGAGGTTGACCTCAAATTTGCATTTTAAAGTCTGCTTCCCAGACCTCTTCTAGTACTATCTTTCATCAGAACTCAGAGACAGGGACCTCTGTCTTCCTTTCTAAAGAAAAACCAGAATTGGACAGAGGGAGGAGTTGACCTGTGGTACAGCAGTTACAAAGGCCTCAGCCAGTACTGTGGGGCTCAGATACCCGTCAGAGCTGTCTTGGATGAAAGCATCTTATTTGGTTCTCAAAGCAACCTTTCAAGGGCCCTGTAATTATCTTTTCTTTATAGATAGAAACTGAGCTCAGAGAGGTAGGTGGACATACCCAAGATCACACAGCCTTCACAGACCTCCCAGATCTTCCTCCCCCTCAAGGCTCCTTTCAGCTGGTCTTCCACCATCTCCTAGAGCCTCTGAGTTCTCTGGTAGATCCTCTGCATTTGGCCAGCAGAAAAGATGTGAGAGAGGCAAAAGTTGCACGGGTGGTTTCACAGACCAGGTCTGGGCATGACAATCATCTCTTCCCCTTACTTTCCATTGGCCATGACTCAGTCACATGGTCCAGGACCCCCTGGGTTACATGGGAGGCTGGAAAACGTAGCCTAGCTGTGTGGTCAGGAGGAAAGGAAAGCTAGTTTAGCCCAGTTCCTGCCACGGTAGGAAGCTGAGTCCTGCCCTCAGAACAGGGAGCAGCGCCCAGAGCCGACAGAGCAGACAGAGCCCATCTGTTTCATTAATTTGCTGTTTGTTCTTGGGCTGGGGTCGAGGAAGCAAGCCCATGGATGCAGTCCAGGAGCTGGCTTAGATGGCAGTGAAGGAAGTGCTTTGGAAGGAGCCCAAGGGTCCTGGTTCACCAACCTGGCCCCAGGCATCAAAGGAACAGCCACCTCGGAGGAAAGCCAGGCCTGGAATTCAGGTGGACGGTGTTCCGAGGAACCTGGAAGGTGGAGGCTGCCATTATCCCAGCGGAAGTGAAAAGTGAGGCTATTGTCGATTCACACTACTTACTGTGTCCTTTGCTGTGCAGAAACTTCTTATCTGATGTAGTCCCACTTGTCTATTTTAGGGATTATTGCCTGTGTTTTGGGAGTCTTATTAAAGAAGTCTTTGCCTATTCTGGGGCCATTTCTGATTAACACAGGTAGCTTCCTTTTTTAAAAAATATTTTTGTAAACTATGCCTCAGATAAGGGATTGATAACCAGAATACAAAAGGAATTCAAGAGGCTTACCTCTCCCCAAAAAAAGATTAACTCAGTTAAAAGATGGAAAAATTAGCTGAACAAAAATCTCTCTAAGGAAGACATATGAGCAACCAAAAGCATATGAAGAAATGATCAACATCCCTCATCATAAGGGAGATGCAGATTAAAATCACCAGGAGTTAGATATCACCTAACCCCTGTCAGAATGGTGAAGATTAAAAATACAAAAAGTGATACATGTTGGCGGGGTTGTGGTGAAAGAGGAACTCTCCTACACTGTTGGTGGGAATGTAAATTGGTTCAGCCAAGGTGGAAAACAACATAGAGGTTCCTCAAAGATCTACTAATAGAACTACCATATGATCCAGCAATCCCACTTCTGGGTATCTACCCAAAGGACAGGAGAACACTCAGTCAGAAAAGTGCTTGCACATCAACGTTTATTGTGGCATTATTCATGATCACTAAGACATGGAACCAATCCAAATGTCCACAAACAGATGAATGGATTGAAAAAGTATGGCACGTGTACTCCATGGAATACTATTCAGTTGTTAAAAAACAAAAAACAAGACCCTGGCATTTGATAGGAGTTGGTTGAAATGGAAGATCTATTGCTGAGTGAAGCAAGCCAGGCTATGAAAGAAAGAATTGTGGGACCAGCAGTTAGCATAATGGCTATGTCACTGGACTCCCATGTAGTCGACCGCGGTTCGAGTCCCGACCTGGTGGCTTGAACTCATGCTGGACGCGTGTGCATGCCTGCCCAAGATCCCAAGAGAATGGAGGAGAAGGGATTGCGGCATGGCCATCTCCCTGGGGGGTTATTTCTCACTTTCTGTCTCTCTGTCTCTGTCTCTCTGGCGAGCACATGTGTCCTATAGCAAAAACCTCTCCAAAAAAAGAAAAAGAAAGAAAGAAAGAAAGAAAGAAAGAAAGAAAGAAAGAAAGAAAGAAAGAAAGAAAGAAAGAGGGAGGGAGGGAGGGAGGGAGGGAGGGAGGGAGGAAGGAAGGAAGGAAGGAAGGAAGGAAGGAAGGAAGGAAGGAAGGAAGGAAGAAAGAAAGAAAGAAAGAAAGAAAGAAAGAAAGAAAGAAAGAAAGAAAGAAAGAAAGAAAGAAAGAAAGAAGGGAGTTGTATGTATCCACTTAATATATATTGACTATCCACACTCTATGGTAGAGATTGAAATATTGGACAGCATAAAAGCAGTGAAAAGAGTTATGGATGCTGAAGACAGTGTGGAATGGGGTTGGGGGAGAAGGGAAGAATGTAGAGAAGGAAATCAGGAGAAAAATAGAGAGGCATGACATTAGTGGGACACAGAAATGGTTTATTATGTGTTGATAACATGTATAGTATTCTCAACTGGACTGGTCTGAGAAGTATTAGGTAAATTCTCTTTACAAGTCAAATAATGTATAGTAATTGGATGTTTAAAAGAAAAATAATAATTTTAAAAATCTGAAAAAATAGTTAAAAAGAAAAAAGAAAAGTGAGGCTGTGGGGCATGGGTGTGGCCAGGGGCTCAGCATGACTCACCTACCCCTGAGTGAGCCAGGCCAGGGAAGGGGCTAAAGAACACTGACATCAGCCTGCCTTGCTCCAGGGATTTCCTGTGAGGCCTCTGGGGCTGGGCCTCAGCTCACCTCACTGCAGGGTACATCCACTGGGGCAGGGGCTTTGAGAGCAAGCCAGCGAGGAGGGTAGGTCCTCCACACTGGAGGCTAGAGCGAGCGGGATGCAGTACTAATCCTCCTGCAGAGTCCTCAGGACCCCAGGCTCTGGCTGCTTCCCATCCCTCCGCCTACAAAGAATCACGATCCAGTTCATTAAAGATGCTGAAAAGTCCTATAGACAAGAATTTTCTTTCTTGTGGTTTAATCAGTATTTCTCAGGCTTATTTCAAAAATCCCAGAATTGGAAAATACTGTTGCAGTTCAAAGAAAAAACACAGATGCAAGTTTAAATCCCAACCTGGACACTTGTAAGCTACATCTCTTTGCTAATGTGAGCCTCCAGGAAATGGAGATAACAAGAGGAACTTCCTACGCATGAGACTAGCTTAGGGGTTAGACAGAACGACAAGTGTGCGAGTCTGTCACTTAACTGGTCTAGCTCCTCTGCCTCCTCCCCAAGACGGCATGTCCCCAGGGAAGACCCCCACACGCAACATACATCCATGTGGTGTCATCTGAACTGTGCAAGCTGCCACCTTCCTGGGTCAGGAGGTTCAGCCTGGCCAACCTACTGACAGCAGGACCAACCAAGTCAACTAGTCAAGGTTGGAGTGTCTCTCCACCCTCATTATCTTGAAGCCAGAGCACAGCTGTCACTCGGCCCCAGACACAAGCTCTGTTACCCTGTCCCATTTCTGGCCTCTCCCACACCCCAAAGATGCAGGCAGGACAGTTGATTTCTGTGGGCTTGCCTGGCTCAGGGCCCCGAGTATGGCAGCAGCCGAAGATGGCCTCCTGACAGTTTGGTTACCAGTGACCTTCAGAGCTAGCATGGCTAGGAATATGATTTATAACCAAATTATAGGGAATCCTATCACAGGAAATCCGGTGGGGTGCTGCAGAACACCTCCCAACGCAGTCCCTATCTCATTATCTGGCTTCAAGAATCCAGATCACCTAAGATTAATTCCAAGCTCTAACTCTGACTAGCTGTGTGACTTTGGGCAAGAGACTTGACTCCTCTGGGCTCAGCACTCTCATTTGCAAAAAGAGAATGATAATATAGCCCATCTCAAAGCGCTGAATGAGGACCAAATGAAGTAGTAAGAATAAAGCATTCATCCCACACAGGACCTGGTGCAGAGAAAAGTGGTGCTTGCTCACTCCACAAGGGGAGTCATTACAGTTAGGAGGAGGAGTGGGGACCAGGGACAGGCTAGCTGCTCCTATGATAGAGATCCCTAAAACCCAGGCCTGCTCCCTTCCTATCCTCCTCCCCTGACAGGCCTCTGGAAAGAAAACCAAAAAAGGGTTTTGTTTTGTTTTGTTTCATTTTTTTCCTTGATTCTTCAAGCACAGAATCCATTCAAGTAGTCAGTAGCTGACCAAGCTGCTTGTAAATTCTTTTTTTTTTTTTTTGGAGAGGTTTTTTTGCTATAGGGCGCACGCACTCGCCAGACAGACAGAGAGAGACATAGAGACAGAAAGCGAGAAATCACCCCCCAGGGAGGATGGTCACGCCGCAATCCCTTCTCCTCCATTCTTCTCTCTGGATCTTGGGCACGCACACACACGCGCCCAGCGTGAGTTTTAAGCCACCGGGTCCGGGACGCGAACCACAGTCAACTACGTGGGAGCCAGTGACATAGCCATTACGCTAACTGCTGGTTCCCGCTGCTTTAAATTCTTTTAAATACCAGCCCTGCCATGACCCTAGGGGACATGAGTGTTGGAAACACTGCAGTTAGGCCAGTCTGCTCTGGAGCAGGATCCGCACCCCTCACAGAGGGGGCTTTACACCCCTCACTCTGGGCAGCTCTGGAGTTCAAGCTCTTGACTGAGGCTAACACGGCACACACCTGGGCAGGCGTTAACACAGATGGGGTCACTGCACCTCTGTAACTGTCACTGCCAGCAATAAAAAGTTCTCTGGGGAAGGACAATGGCAGCCCAGGACCTGAGTAGGACCGCTGCTGCACCTGGCCCTGAGACTTCCTGATGGGAAGGAGTGACTCCCCCCTGGGATGGGCTGGAGTAGGGGAGGAGGCAGGACAGGACAGGAGGTGTGCCCCGGCTGCTGCTGGTGCATCTTACAGCAGTCAAGGTGCTTCCTGGGGTGGTCCTGGCTGGATGCACCAGCACTGGGAAGGCGGTGGTGTGGAGGCACCAGACACACCCAACACACGTATACACACACCCTTCACATCTATATACATACACACGTAAACACACATACACATCCCCACACCCCACATACCCATCCACACATGAAGACATGCCCCCACACACAACACACATCCCCCACGTATGCACACTAGGAAGGTTTTGTGATTAGCTAAGGATTCGCCCCCTCAGACCCTTGCTATCCAGAATCCTCTCTTCACCTTCCCTCATTGGTTCTCCCTTGTGGGCCTTTGGAAGCCCAGGTCTAGCTTAAAGCCAAGGGGCTCTATTTCCTCTGAAAACACCACAGTGAGGACAGGAAGGTGGAGAGACGGGACAGGAAGGTGGAGAGACAGCACTGCAGGTGGTATGGCCGTGGCCCACAAATGTTCACGGCTGCAGACCAATGCCGGCATGCCCCACCTGCCCTAGGCTTGGCTGTGATAGTTAGACTGGGATGTCAACCTGACTGGACTAAAGAACACCTGCAAACATATGGCAATATTCTGGGTGTGTTTCCCCAACCATGGGGGTGTTTCCCGAAGAAATTAACATGCAGTCTGAGTACACTAGGTGGGAAAGATCCACCTTGTATGTGGACAGGCATCATCCAATCAATAAGGCGTCCACAGAGAGCAAATACAGGAGACTAGGGTTCTTTTGAGAGAGAGCAAGATAGACTTCTGCTGCCTTGAACACTAGAACTAGGGTCTGGCCTGCCTTCGGACTCCAGGACTCACACCAGCGGCCCGTGGGTTCTCAGGCTTTGGCCTTGAGCAGTCATTGGCTGCCCTGCCTCCGAAGCCTTAGGATGGGCTGACCACACTCCGGGCTTCACAGGCTCTTCAGCTTGCAGACCACTGCTGTGGAACTTTCTCAACCACCAAATCACGTGAGCCGATGAAGTCCTTCTTATATAGCTTGAACCATGGTCTATTCTTTCTGTCTCCTGTTAAAACCTGCTAATAGTCACCTGAAAACGTCAGCTAACCTTTTTCAGGATGGTGTGCAAAGTAATTGAAATTACACCGGGACAGTTGCAGAAGAATTACCCAATAAATTATAGCCATTATTAAACATATTAGCAAAAGGGGATTATCACACTCTATTTATAATCTTTTTCCAAATCCAAATTATACAGCATTCACTATCTGATGCCAAACCTGTCCTTAACTTTTATATTAAACCAGATTGGGTTTGTAGAAATGAAGTAATATGCACACCCATCACCAGTGGTCATTTCCCTTTGAATATGGTTTCTTTACCACAAGTTTAATAATGAAAGGCTGGCTTAGCAGTCCTTTTATTTCTCCCAAATTGATTCTGAGACACCCAACAGCTCCCCTGGCCTCATCACCAGCCCCCCTGCCTGCCCTCACCAGCAGCTGGTGACCTCGGTGCCTGCCACACAGTCTCTGCTTCACAGAGGAGGAGACTTCTGTCTCTCACTCCTGATTTTGTGCTGAGTCCCAACCTCATCTCATCAAATCGAATTAATGACCTGGCTTTGAGCACTTCTTTGAGCCAGCCACTTCTTTTTCCTAACCTTTCTCCCAATCCCAGAGAAGCTGCTTCCTCCCAACAGCCCTTATCTGTTTTTTGTTGCTAGCTCCTTTTTTTTTTTTTTCTTTTTTTTTTTTTTTTTTTTTTTTTTTTTTTTTGAGAGGTTTTTTTTGCTATAGGGCATGTGTGCTCGCTAGACAGACAGAGAGAGACAGAGAGACAGAAAGCGAGAAATCACCCCCCAGGGGGGATGGCCACGCCGCAATCCCTTCTCCTCCATTCTCCTCTCTGGATCTTGGGCACGCACGCACACGCGCCCGGCGTGAGTTTTAAGCCACCGGATCCAGGACGCGAACCACAGTCGACTACATGGGAGTCCAGCAACATAGCCATTACACTAACTGCTGGTCCCGCTAGCTCCTCTTTTGTGCCTAGTCCTCCTGCAGCGAGGCTGACCATGCAGTCCCCACACATGCATTCTCCTTTGCATCTTTCAGAGACATCAGCCACCCACCTGGCTTGTCAAGAAAAGTCCCAAGAAACCTACACTTCATTTAAGTATGAAGAAAGAAATAGCTCTAAAGAGAAGATGTGACTTAACAAAAGCTACACAACAAGCTGATGGCAAACCATAGTGACCCAGCAATTCAATCCTTATGGGTATACACATACCACTCCTAGCTGTATACCCCTAAGAATTGAAAATAGGAACTCATGGACCAGCAGTTGGCATAATGGCTATGTTGCTGGATTCCCATGTAGTCGAACTCGGTTTGAGTCCTGGACCCAGTGGCTTAAACTCACACTGGACACATGTGTGTGTGTGCCCAAGATCCTGAGAGGAGAATGGAGGAGAAAGGATTGCAGTGTGGCCATCTCCCCTAGGGGGTGGGTTCTCACCTTCTGTCACTCTGTCTTTGTCTTTCTGGTGAGCACATGTGCCCTCTAGCAAAAACCTCTTAAAAAAAAAAAAAAAAAAAAAAAAAGGGACTCAATCAAATACTTGTACAAGTATATTAACAGCAGTTTTATTTATAATAACTATAAAGTGAAAACAGCCAAGTGCCCATCAAACAGACGAATGAATAAACTCCATACTAAGGAATATTGTTCAGCCATGAAAATGAAAGTCTGGTGCTGGTCCTGTGGTCTGATGGTTAAAGGAGCTGGATCTCACATGGAAGATCATGCAGTTCAAATCCCAACCTTGGTGCCTTGAAAAATACCCAGGCGCATGTGCATGTGTCCCCAAAATCCCACCAGGACGGAGAAATGGAGGAGAAGGGATTGTGACATGAACATGCCCCACTGAAGGTGCTTTCTCACTTCCCTTCTCCCTCTTCTGTTTCTTTTAGTTGGACACATGTGCCCTCTGGAAATTAAAGAGAGAGAGAGAGAGAGAGAGAGAGAGAGAAGAATGAAGAAAGAAAGAGAAAGAAAAAGAAAGTTCTGATATATGCTACAACGTGGATGAAAATGTCACACTAAGTGAAATAAGCCAAGCCAGCACTCAGATGCAAAGGACAAATAGTGTATGATTCCACTCACATGAAATGTCTAGAATAGGCAAATTCTCGAAAGTAGAAAAGAGGTTACACGGGGAAGGAGGACAGAGGAAAAGGAAATGGGCAGCTGTCACTTAACAGGTACAGAGTTTCTGTTGAGTGATGAGAAAAAAGTTCTGGAAGTGGATGGTGATGCGGTCACCCAGCATCATGAATGTGCTTAATGCCATCGAATTAAACACACAGAAGTTAAAATGGTAAGTTTTACGTTATGTACTTTTTACCACAACAAAAAAGTTTCTTTAAAAAGTAGTCAGGCCAGGGCGGGCTCTGCCCCGCGTGCCGTGGCCGGGGCCCTGTCCCGTGTGCCGTGGCCGGGGTCTGCCCCGCGTGCCGTGGCCGGGGTCTGCCCCGCGTGCCGTGGCCGGGTGTTGCCCCTCGTGCCGTGGCCGGGACTCTGCCCCGCGTGCCATGGCCGGGGCCCTGTCCCGCGTGCCGTGGCCGGGGTCTGCCCCGCGTGCCGTGGCCGGGTGTTGCCCCTCATGCCGTGGCCGGGACTCTGCCCCGCGTGCCGTGGCCGGGGCCCTGTCCCGCGTGCCGTGGCCGGGGTCTGCCCTGCGTGCCATGGCCGGGGTCTGCCTCCGCGTGCCGTGGCCGGGACTCTGCCCCGCGTGCCGTGGCCGGGACTCTGCCCCGCGTGCCGTGGCCGGGGTTCTGCCCCGCGTGCCGTGGTCGGGCTCTGCCCCGCGTGCCGTGGCCGGGGCCCTGTCCCGCGTGCCGTGGCCGGGGTCTGCCCCGCGTGCCGTGGCCGGGGTCTTCCCCACGTGCCTTGGCCGGGGTCAGTCCCGCGTGCCGTGGCCGGGGCTCTGCCCCGTGTACCATGGCCGGGGCACTGACCCCGCGTGCCTTGGCCGGGGCCTGTCCCGCGTGCCGTGGCCGGGACTCTGCCCCGCGTGCCGTGGCCGGGGCCTGCCCCGCGTGCCTTGGCCGGGGTCAGTCCCGCGTGCCGTGGCCGGGGTCTGCCCCCGCGTGCCGTGGCCGGGTTCTGCCCCCGCGTGCCGTGGCCGGGTTCTGCCCCACGTGCCGTGGCCGGGACTCTGCCCCGCGTGCCGTGGCCGGGACTCTGCCCCGCGTGCCGTGGCCGGGTTCTGCCCCGCGTGCCGTGGCCGGGGTCTGCCCCGCGTGCCGTGGCCGGGGCCTGCCCCGCGTGCCGTGGCCGGGGGTCTGCCCCCGTGTGCCGTGGCCGGGACTCTGCCCCACGTGCCGTGGCCGGGTTCTGCCCCCCGCGTGCCGTGGCCGGGGTCTGCCCCGCGTGCTGTGGCCGGGGCCTGCCCCGCGTGCCGTGGCCGGGGGTCTGCCCCCGTGTGCCGTGGCCGGGACTCTGCCCCGCGTGCCGTGGCCGGGGTTCTGCCCCGCGTGCCGTGGCCGGGGTTCTGCCCCCGCGTGCCGTGGCCGGGGCCCTGTCCCGCGTGCCGTGGCCGGGGCCCTGTTCCCGCGTGCCGTGGCCGGGGCCCTGTCCCCGCGTGCCGTGGCCGGGGTCTGCCCCGCGTGCCGTGGCCGGGGTCTGCCCCGCGTGCCGTGGCCGGGTGTTGCCCCTCGTGCCGTCGCCGGGACTCTGCCCCGCGTGCCGTGGCCGGGGCCCTGTCCCGCGTGCCGTGGCCGGGGTCTGCCCCGCGTGCCGTGGCCGGGTGTTGCCCCTCGTGCCGTGGCCGGGTCTCTGCCCCGCGTGCCGTGGCCGGGGCCCTGTCCCGCGTGCCGTGGCCGGGGTCTGCCCCGCGTGCCGTGGCCGGGGTCTGCCCCCCGCGTGCCGTGGCCGGGACTCTGCCCCGCGTGCCGTGGCCGGGGTTCTGCCCCGCGTGCCGTGGTCGGGCTCTGCCCCTCGTGCCGGGGCCGGGGCCCTGTCCCGCGTGCCGTGGCCGGGGCCCTGTCCCGCGTGCCGTGACCGGGGGTCTGCCCCGCGTGCCGTGGCCGGGGGTCTGCCCCCCGCGTGCCGTGGCCGGGACTCTGCCCCGCGTGCCGTGGCCCCCTGTCCCGCGTGCCGTGGCCGGAGCCCTGTTCCCGCGTGCCGTGGCCAGGCTCTGCCCCGCGTGCCGTGGCCGGGGCCCTGTCCCGCGTGCCGTGGCCGGGGTCTGCCCCGCGTGTGGCCGGGTGTTGCCCCGCGTGCCGTGGCCGGGTCTCTGTGCCGTGGCCGGGGCCCTGTCCCGCGTGCCGTGGCCGGGGCCCTGTCCCGCGTGCCGTGGCCGGGGTCTGCCCCGCGTGCCGTGGCCGGGTGTTGCCCCGCGTGCCGTGGCCGGGTCTCTGCCCCGCGTGCCGTGGCCGGGGCCCTGTCCCGCGTGCCGTGGCCGGGGTCTGCCCCGCGTGCCGTGGCCGGGGTCTGCCCCCGCGTGCCGTGGCCGGGACTCTGCCCCGCGTGCCGTGGCCGGGGTTCTGCCCCGCGTGCCGTGGTCGGGCTCTGTCCCGCGTGCCGTGGCCGGGCCCTGTCCCGCGTGCCGTGGCCGGGGCCCTGTCCCGCGTGCCGTGGCCGGGCTCTGCCCCGCGTGCCGTGGCCGGGGCCCTGTCCCGCGTGCCGTGGCCGGGGTCTGCCCCGCGTGCCGTGGCCGGGGTCTGCCCCGCGTGCCTTGGCCGGGGTCAGTCCCGCGTGCCGTGGCCGGGGCTCTGCCCCGTGTACCGTGGCCGGGGCTCTGACCCCGCGTGCCTTGGCCGGGGCCTGTCCCGCGTGCCGTGGCCGGGACTCTGCCCCGCGTGCCGTGGCCGGGGTCTGCCCCCGCGTGCCTTGGCCGGGGCCTGCCCCGCGTGCCGTGGCCGGGGTCTCCCCCCGCGTGCCGTGGCCGGGGCCCTGTCCCGCGTGCCGTGGCCGGGGTCTGCCCCGTGTGCCGTGGCCGGGTTTTGCCCCGCGTGCCGTGGCCGGGTGTTGCCCCTTGTGCCGTGGCCGGGACTCTGCCCCGCGTGCCGTGGCCGGGGCCCTGTCCCACGTGCCGTGCCCGGGGTCTGCCCCGCGTGCTGTGGCCGGGGTCTGCCCCCGCGTGCTGTGGCCGGGTTCTGCCCCGCGTGCCCCAACCGCTGATGGCCGTCTCTGCTTTCCTGAGCCGCGTTCCTGAAACTGTGTTCCATGGAGATTCACCTACATTTGCGGGGCTGCACGAGACCCACCCTTGGTCCAGCCCTGAGTGCAGTCTACGTTTCCTATTGTTGGGAACTTTATGATCTGATCATTGGGAAAAAAATCATGTTTATCATAAAAAATAATTAGAATAATAATAATAATGATTGGGGGAAACATAGGAAAGATATTGAATGTTGAAGCGGGGAGATCAATGTCTCTGTACTGACTGACATGCATGACATTCCCTTTTGAAAAAGCAATGTAATACACTGTAAAGTTATATGTAATTCAATGTAATAAAAAAATAGATAATAAAAAATAAATAAATAAATAAATAAAAAATAAAAAAATAATAATTTTATTTACATTGTTATATGTATAAATAAATTATATGTATATTTGTAAATATATATAATATATGTATCATGTATTTCTATATGTACTTATATTCCAAAATAATTTAAAATTCCTAAAAGTTAATGATATGGTATTAATCAGGCAGTTACAGGTAATATTAAACTAGTATATTCCATAAATAGTGACAAATTTCTTTATCAGTTATAAATTATTGTCAGATCTTTAACTAGAGTTAATTCGAATCTTATTAACCATGAGTAATTACTTTGTTTAACATTTTTCTAAAACCTTTTTCCAAATCGCTATAATCCTAATGTGTTATATCTTTAAGGAAATTCACGAAGAGGATGGAAAAAAAGATGTACTCATAAAAGTACAGGTTTCTAATAATCTAATCATTTAACTAGGTAAGCGTATCCATTTTTTTCTATTAAAAAAAACCTAATCAATAAAAAAAAAAAAAAAAAAAGTAGTCAGGCCAGGGACCAGCAGTTAGCGTAATGGCTATGTCGCTGGACTCCCACGTAGTCGACCGCGGTTCGAGTCCCGGACCCGGTGGCTTAAACTCACGCCGGGCGCGTGTGCGTGCGTGCCCAAGATCCCGAGAGGAGAATGGAGGAGAAGGGATTGCGGCGTGGCCATCCCCCCTGGGGGGTGATTTCCTGCTTTCTGTCTCTCTGTCTCTCTCTGTCTGTCTGGCGAGCGCACGCGCCCTATAGCAAAAACCTCTCCAAAAAAAAGGAAAAAAAAAAAAAAAAGTAGTCAGGCCAGCCGATGGCATGGCGGTTAAGGCTGCTGGATCCCACGTGGCTGACTGCGCAGTTTGAGGCCCAGACCTGACAGCTTCAAAAACATGCAGGGCCAGTGTGTGTCCAGTGTCCAAAATCCCAGGAGGAGAGTAGAGATGAGATTGTGGGTGACCATTACTCCCGGGAGTGATTTCTCACTTTCCCACTCTCTGTCTCTCTCCGGTGAGTCCACACACTCTCTAGCAAAAAAAAAAGTAAAAGAAGAAAAGGTGGTGGTGGTTGGTTAGATAGCCTGGCACTTTTATTGGAGCATGTCAAGTGTTATGTATCAGAAAGGGTTGAAGTCAAGGTCCTGTCCTGCTCTGGGGCTGGCTGATACCTCATGTTCTGCCATTAGTTGAACCCGAGCTCACTTGGTTCCCACTCGAAGCACTGAAGTGCACAACGCTCAGCCACATGCTATCAATTCCCAGTCCTCATGCCGAGACCTCAGCAGCTACATTTTTCTCTTGAATCATCAACTCCAACCATAATGATCGTCTATTGAACTCCTTCCCTGGGCCATACGTGGTGCTAGAGGCATCTGTGCAACCTCTTGCTTGAACGTGGATATCCTCTGACTCGGCCCTCTTCTTGATGTGTATTTCGTCTGCCTTTTCAGTAGGTCATGTCCCCTTTCTTTTAAATACCTGCCCTCTCAGCCACTTTTCTTTGCCATTGTTCCCCTTCACCTAAACAACTTCTGCTCCAGCCGGTCTGCCTCCTCCTAGGAATACTGGTCAGAGGTATCAGCCAGCCCCAGAGCAGGACAGGACCTTGACTTCCACCCTTTCTGATACATAAACACTTGACATACTCCAATAAAAGTGCCTGTCTTGTCGGCTCAAGCACATCCAGGACCAGGCAACTGACCCTTCCCCACGGCCAGCAGGTCCACGTTCTTTAGAATGGCACTTGGGGATCAGACCTCTGCCTGCTCCTCCACCTGACAGGTAAAAGGCCTTGTTCCTATAGTCTCAAAATGTAACCAGGGCTGGCATTTAATAATTTTGCTCAATAAGTAGTAATCGAATGTTATGGATGGGTATGTAATGGGAATGAAAAAAGATATAGCCTCTGTCCTCACAGAGTTTAAAGTCTAGCAAGAATCAGCATAGTAATATAAATGATAATTACAGATGGCCCCCAACTTACAATGGTTCAACTTACAATTTTTCAACTCTACAATGGATAGGAAGTGATACATATTCAGTGGAAATTGTACTTCTGACCAACTGGCTCTAGATAAGTTTGGCTTATTTTTTTTTCAACTTATGAGAAGTTCATTGGAACAACCCAGTCAAGGACCAGCTGTACATATTGACAACTGCTAAAGAGAAGAAGATAGGGATATTATGAGGGAAATGAATGGGGGAACATACTTGTGTAAATGTCTAATGAATTAACAAGTCAAAAAATGAATGAGTTTAAGCACTGGTTCAAAGAATGGTGGAAACCATAATCATATAAGAACCTGTTGTTAAGTGTGGACACTGGGGCCAGACTGCCTGGGCTCATCTCCTAGATGTACTACTCATCAGCTGCATATGACCTTGGGCACGTCACTTTCCCTCTGTGCTTAACTTTCCTCACTGTTAAAATGTGGGAAAAACAACAGCATCCCCCTCATAGGTTATTAGGTTTTGTTCCAGGAAAAACAAGTTCAAAATCTTTGGTTTATAACCTCTACATTCATTCCCCTTATCATGGGTGTGAATGTCGGTTGAGACTCTGCTGGGCTTGACTAGGATCAGCCAGTCTTAACTCTAGGTCAGGTTGGGTTCAGTCAGTTCCATGTCTTTCCTCCTTCTCCATGAATCAGCATCTTCCCAAGTCTGTCTCTCTCTCTCGTCACAAGAGCGTATAGTAGGGCAAACCAAGGCTACCAAACACACTAAAACCTTTGCAAATATCACATCTGCCAACACTGGCCAAAGCAAGTCACATAGTCAAGCCCAATATGAATAAGGTATGCATGAGCCAGAATAAAACACACTGGGTGAATTAAACAACAGACATTTATCTTCTCGCTGTTCTGGAGGCTGGAAGTCCACAATCAAGGTGTGGTCTTGTGATTCCTGGTGAGGGTTCTGTTCCTAGTTTATAGGCCATTGATTTCTTCCTGTTTCCTCACATGACCTTTCCTCTGCACACACCCTTTCCTGGTGTCTCTTCCTCTTCTTTTTTTTTTTTTTAAGAATTATTTATTTAATTTTATTAAGACCTTGTGTGGAAGCACAGGGCATCCAAGATCACTTTAAGGGGCTTCCAGGGAGAACCCAGGGAGTGGCCCTCCCCAAATCACCCCAGGCCCTTGGTTCACCACCCCCCAGAATGGTTCCCTGGCCATGATATTATTATTATTATTACTTGAATTTGCTATAGGACACATGCACTCACCAGAGAGAGAGAAAGTGAGAGAATAAGCCACCAGGTCCAGGACTCTAACTGTATTCAGCCGTGTGAGATCTGGTACCTCAACCACCACGCCACCTGCTGGCCCCATCTCTTCTTCTATGAAGACAGTATTCCCCCCTTATGACCTCATTTAACCTTAATTGCCTTCTTAAAGGCCTGTCTTCAAATACAACAGTCTCGTTGGGGGTTAGTGCTTTAACATATCCTATAGATTTGGGAGAAGGATGCAATTTAGTCCAGAGTAGGTATGAAAATATACAACTTCTACCCTAGAGGGAGCCCCTGATCAGTCACATGGCAGAGAGTGTTGATAATTCCATATCAGGGAGTGGAGAAATGGCAGTAGTAATCTCCTCTACCACAGGGTAGTGTGAGGAGTAAATTATTCATTCACATAAAGTGTTTAAGACAATATTTATACTTAGTAAACTCTAAACAAGTCTGGCTGTTTGTCATTTTGTAGTTCAGTCAAAATGCCTACCAGGTGATGGCTTCACAGATATATACCTATATTAAATTTATCAAAATATGTATCTTATATGTGCGTGACTCATTGTGTGTCAATTATACCTCTATGAAGCTGTTTTACACATAGGAGAGAGAGAGGGGTAGATAGAGGGATTTATCATCCATAGTATTTATTTTTTAAAAAATCAAGGCCCCTGGGGCCAAGTAGGAGGCATGATGGTTAAAGGTGCTGGACTTCCACACGGTCAACAATGATTCGAGTCCCAGACTTGGCGGCTTGCTTTCTCACTTTCTCTCTGTCTCTGGTAAAACTGAAAAATAATGATAATAAATAAATAAACAATTCTTTAAAATAAATAAATAAATCAAGGCTCCTAAATACAATGTGGCATTCTGGATTTGATCCTGTACCTGAAAAAGGACTTTAGTGGAAAAACTGATAAAATCCGCATGAAGCATGAAGTGTAGTACATAGTACTATATACCAACGTTACTTTCTTTTTTTTCTTGAGCTAGTAATTGAGAAGATGAGTGGACTAGTTTGTGACAAAGGCATATTCTAAGTGGTAGGTGACAGGAAAGTGTAGAGGTGCTAGATTCATTCTGTATCCAGGTAATGGAATATTTTACAGACATCGTTTAAACAAAAACAGAGTTGGCAACTAATGTTACTGCCTTGGTTTTGACAAATGTACTGTAGTTGTGTAAGCTGTTACCATTAGAGGAAACTAGGTGAAAGGTATATGGGAATTCTCTGTACTATCTTTGAAACTTTTCTGTAAATCTAAAATGATGCCCTCCAAAAAGTTCAAAACAAATCGATCTCTTCTCCCTCCTGTGGCTTCCTCTGCCTTCCCCAGGCGTACAGAATTTCTGGCTCCCAGATTCGGCCTTCATTTCCTCTGACCTGTGAACTAATTCCAAGAGTGGACTCGGGCCCAAAGTAGTGAACACGTGATACCATTCTACTAAAAAGGAGAGGCTGGGATGGAATGCAAAAGCCAGAATCACTCAGGCCCTCCAGGTTGCTTCCTGCACCAGGTGACCTAGAGTTGTGCCATGGTCACCAGCCTCATCTGGGTACTGAGCACTTGAGACGTGGCTGTTCCAAATTGAGATGTGCTATAAGAAGGAAGACTTAGCACAAGAAACAGAATGCAAAATATCTCACTAATATTCCTTACACTGATTACATGTTTAAATGATAATATTTTGAATATATTGGATTAAATAACACATATTATTAAGATTAATTTCACTGTTTCTTTTCACATTTTTGTAAGGTGGCTGCTAGAAAACCTTAAACTGCATTCCTATTCAATGGAGTATGACTATGTCCTATATTCCATTGCTACTGGACAGCACTGGTCTAGAGTGAGGGAGGTTCTGTCAGGGCCTGAGGACTGTCCTGCAGGCGAGTCTTGAGGGCAGAATAAGGTCAGGCTCCAGGCAGCTGGACCAGATGGCCTGCCTTGCAACCAGGCCCACACTTATGATTCAGAGGCGAGCAATAGTAACAGAAAAGAAGTGAGATTTACATAAGCCACTTCATGCAAATCTAACCTTTCTACCTGCCAAGCCATCAGACTTTGTTGATGGCAGCCAGGCTGCATAAATTAGAACAG
The DNA here is from genome assembly GCA_026018925.1 of Tupaia tana. Taxonomy (NCBI): domain Eukaryota; kingdom Metazoa; phylum Chordata; class Mammalia; order Scandentia; family Tupaiidae; genus Tupaia; species Tupaia tana. The sequence continues at coordinate 81,367,942 of JAKSZU010000007.1, read as the reverse complement.
GCAGCCAATCGTGATGGCAAACTGAAAAGGCCAGAAGATCCTGAGTCCACCCTCAGTTCCCGGGGAAGGAAGCTGCCTGGTAGGGTTACCCTGCAGGAGGACAAGAGCCTAGTCTAGGATTATCCAGCAGCAGCGGTGATCAGACATTTAGGTTGTTCATCAAGAGCTTATTCCCCGTTCCCCTCTGTCTGGGTGGCACCTCACGATCACTCTTCCAATTCAAAGTCCAAAGGGAAGGAGAGCAATCTCAGGGAAGAATTTTGATTGGCCCAGTTTGGGTCACGTGTTCATTCCTGGACCAATCATAGTGGTTGTGGCTGAGTCTTGTGGTTATAGGGTAATACAAAAGTACATGGAATGAGGAAAGTACAAGGCAAGAGGCATCCTCTAAAAAGGGACAGGGAGTGCCTGACCCGAAGCAATCTGAATTGTCAGGGTAATGGGAGAAGCATGATAGAAAACAAAACTTGCAGATGCCCGTTCCACCCTCCTAGGGACTCCTGCCCTGCCTCTGTGGAGCTTGTGCCTCCAGTGCCACATCCCCAGAGTCCACCTCTGATGTTAGCTGCAGCTACAGAGAAGTTCTAGGAGGCTTAGAGACTTGCTTTGGACTGGCAGTCTCCTGCCTCTGTGTATGGCACACCAAAGACTTCAGGCAGATGCACTCCAGAAGTCAGTTCACCTCAACTAATGGGCAAGATATCCGGTGGATAAATGCTCTCCTCGGGCGGGCATGCTAGGAGGTATGCCACCTTCTCAGCAAAGTCTCTGGAATCAACACCTGCTGCCCACAGCAAGACCTCACATGGCCTGGCCCCCTTTCCTCCTCTCCTCCCCTCCTTCCTTGTATGCTTCCCAGTTAAACCGCCTGCACCACGTACTTGTCTCAGGCTCTACTTGAGGAGGGGTGGACCCCCAACTAAAATCTCCAGGTACCCGCTGACACGCGGAGATGCACAGATGAAACGGTGCGTCATTCCTGCCTTTGATAAAACGTGTGTGACAACCTGCAGGAAGACCCTGTGTGGCACAGGGCAGCCAAGGCCTCTTCAAGGGCCTTCCAGGGAGAACCCAGGGGTGACCCTCCTAAATTCACTCCAGGCCCTTGGTTCCCCTCATCCCCAGTCCTACGTTTTACACCAGAATGGTTCCCTGGCCAAGGCCCCACTTGGCTGGCCCTCAGCACAGCCCTGCTGGAGCCCCTGGGGAATGACAGCAGCTTCCCGGGCAAAGCCAAACACAGGGGAAAGTAATTTCCCATTCTCCACTAATTGCTTTCCACAGCCTGGCCCATCCCTCCCGCTGCCCCTCCTTCTTCTCCTCCCCTTCTCCTTTCTCCACCTCCCAAGGACAAGGACACAGAGAGACAGCCCCCTTGGGCCCAGCTTGTCTCTCTCACGAGTTTCTGAAATGTAATCCCAGAGGTGACAGTTGGACTGTGTCTGGTACAGCCCCCTGGGGAGGGGCGGCCGGGTGCGGCTGCCAGGGACCTTGGGACTCAGCCTGGCTAGAACAGCTCTGGGCTGGAAAACAAGTGCTCGCACCCTCACTCACTCTGCTTTCACTCACTCCTCACCTCATTCAGGTCTTCGCTCAGTATTCTTTCACCCCTCCATCAATCACTCTGTCACCAGGCACCCTGGCAGATGTTTGTAGCAAACACCCAGCCCTCCTCCACATTTTCCAGGCCCCTCGCATCAGAGAGGGCTTTGCGGCTTGTTCTAGCCCAAAGGCTGTGAGCAAGAGTAACATGAATTCCTTCAAGGGAAACATTAAATAGCCAGTGTTCAGCCCTCACTTTGTTTTTTAATTGCCAGATGTGTACACTTGCCAGAGAGACTCAGAGAGAGAGAGGGAAAGGGAGAAAACAGCCCTCAGTGGGGTGTGGTCATGCGCAATCCCTTCTCCATTTCTCTGTCCCATCAGGACTTGGGACACACATGCACACACACTAACACCATGATTCAAACCACAACTGGTCATATAGGATCCAGTTCCCATAACCCTAGGCTATGGGGTCAGGGCCCTCCCTTATTTTATTTATTTATTTATTCATTTATTTATTTATTTTTGAGGAATTTTTGCTATAGGACATGTGTATTCACCGGAGAGACAGAAAGCAAAAATATCACCACCCCCCCAGGGGGTTGGCCACGCCACAATCCCTTCTCCTCCATTCTCCTCTTGGGATTTTGGGCATGTACACACATGTGTCCAGCATGAGTTTCAAGCTGCTGGGTCCAGGACTCAAACCACAGTTGACCACGTGGGAGTCTAGCACCCTTAACCATTATGACACCCACTGGGCCCCTCACTTCTTTTTAAAGTGTCTTTCTTCCATTAGTGAGAGAGAAAGAGAACAATATAGTGACCCCAACTGGGTCTTCCCACCATCATTCACCCTCATCTCCAGACAGCCCTGGGTCACAGGCCACATATACCCAGTGTGTTCAGGGAGGTCTCTAGACATGAACCCAGAATCTTCCCCTGTGGACCAACCTGCCAGAGCGTGTGTTACCTATAGCCTCTCACCCCCACTGTAGCTACCATGCAGCCCTCATTCCCAGGTGTTTCAGCCACAGGTGGCAGGGCCTCCATCAGCCTGGGCCTTTGGCTATTTAAGTGACCATGCTGAGCCAAGCATCACCATCCCTTCCAAACCACACTGAATGTGCACTGTGAGAAATGAGACTTTGTCGGATTAAGCCTGGCATTTTGGGGCTGATTTGATTCGCAGCATACCCTATGCTCCCCTGACTAGTCCACTCGTTCACTCACTCACCCATTCCCTTGCCCCTCTCCTTGTCCCTTCCTTCCCCCCACACACACCAGAGAGGGGGTCCCTTGCTGGGTCTCTTGCCGTAGATGTACTGGGTGGCCACGTTGAGCTCCTTAATGCTAATAGTTTCTGTGACACCGGCAGATGTGCAGAGACCGAGGGCAATAGCTGAGCGCACAAATGCAGACAGAGCGGCCTGCCAGCGGCCCAGTACACTTGTTAAAGGACCTTGATCACTGAGCCGATAGTTGACCCTCAGTGACACTGTCCAACGATAGTGCTGTGAACCAAAGAGAAAGAACAAAACAGCGAGCTGTCGATGTGCTGATACTGTGGTGGGATGGCGTCTGTGATGACGTCCCGGTGTTTCCAACAAAGAATTGAATGAAACACGCAAAGAATGTAAGGAAAAGGTAGCTTATGAATAGCTTCTAAAGTAAAAGTGCACTCCTGAGAGGTAGGAGCAGAGTGGTTCATGAGGCCCTGGCAGTTGCCGTTCTGCCGGATTTATCATTTTTAGCCTAGGCTGTGTGGGTTGGTCGTTGGCTGGGCCCACTGACTGTTCTCATCTCATTGGCTCTATCAAATGTGACTGGACCCACCGAGTTCCCATTGGCTATTTCAAATGCGGCTGTGCCCACTGATCATCTCACTGGCTATATCAAATGTGGCTTAAAAAGCTAGACATCCCCCACTAACCTCCTGCTTGCATTTCCTTGGGCAGCAAATTTTCAGCCCTGATCAGGTTTTTCTATCTAGCCATATGGGAAGACACTCCAGCCCCCTTCCCTGCCTCCATTTGCTAGCTTTCTCCTGCCTCAATACCATAAGGGGGTGTGGGGGTTGCTACAGAGCACCCACTTCAAAGAGCCACCGAACGTTTCACCCCAGTCCCACACGTGAGGAAACTTTGGTCCAGAGAGGTGCTTGGACTTACTCAAGTGCCCATGGTTAGGACCCAGATTCCCATGACAAACCCCTGCCTCCTGAGGTCAAGGCGGGGCCACAGAGTTTTCAATTTAGTGGACATTTTTGAGAAGCATGAATGCCAAAGGCAGACTTTCTGGGACCTCAGCTAGATCTCAACAAAAAGCATCCTTCATTAACCCCTTCCCATGTGCAGAGATTAACTAAGCTGGGTTTTTTTGTTTGTTTGTTTGTTTCGTGTTTTTTTTTTTGGAGAGGTTTTTCGCTATAGGGCGCGTGCGCTCGCCAGACAGACAGAGAGAGACATAGAGACAGAAAGCGAGAAATCACCCCCCAGGGGGGATGGTCATGCCGCAATCCCTTCTCCTCCATTCTCCTCTCGGGATCTTGGGCACGCACTCACACGCGCCCGGCGTGAGTTGTAAGCCACCGGGTCCGAGACGCAAACCGCAGTCGACTACGTGGGAGTCCAGCGACATAGCCATTACGCTAACTGCTGGTTCCCAACTAAGCTGTTTTAACAAAAACAAAAGGAATGGAAGACCCAGCTCCTGCTCAGGGAGCTAACCAGGCAGCTGAAGGAGACCAGTGATAAATACCTCCAAATAAGGGCCCAAAGTAAAGTAGCCTCGTTTTGTCCTGGAGGGCATAATGGATCCAATCCAGCACATAGTATGAAGCTGGGGCTTCGAGGTGGCCGTTCCCTTTCCTTCCCTCTTCCCAGCCTGTACTCTTGCTGAAGCCCAGAGAAGCAACCCTCAGGACCCCTTTAACTCCCACCATACCCTTGATGCCACACAGGCTTGGGGCTCTCCTAAGCCCCTCCCTCCTTTACTGTCATGTTTTTAGGAGAGTTTCCAGGACACCCACATCAAGGAATGGCAGCTGAGAAAGCGCCTTTACCCAGGCCTCAAACTCTCTCTCATGCCAAATATTTTGCTAAACCAGCCTAGTCAAGCGTGAACAGCTCGCTGAGGACTCACCTCCTTCCCTCAAGGCTGGCCTTCAACAATGTTAGGTGGCCAGCAATGACGCTCCACCACGCTGCGTGTGGTGTCTCACTTCAGACCTTGTTCGGCTTTATTCGATGGTTTGCAAATCTCCCAGCTGAGAGTGAGTTTTGTGATGGTAAACAGGGCCTGGGTTTTTGCTCATTTCCAAGTCCTTGATGCCTAGCACAGAGCTTGGCACTTCATAGATGCTCAGTCAATGTTTGTTAAAAGCACATTATAGGGGCCAGTAGGTGGTGTGGTGGATAAGGCACTGGACTCCCACATGGCCGACCGCAGTTTGAGTCTCAGACCTGGCAGCTTGAAAGTCATGCTGGGTGTATGCCTGTGTGCCTAAATCCCAAGAGGAGAATTGAGAAGGGACTGTGGCATAACCATCCTCCTGGGGAGGGTGATTTCTCACTTTCCCTCTCTGTCTTTCTCAAAGGAAAAAAAATAAAGAAAAAGAAAAGCATTTTATGTATACCCAGGAGCATGATTACATGAATAAGTGGTAGACGAAGGAAAGGACTGTGCAATTCCAGGCATCAAGCGGCAAGTGGGGATTGTGGCTGTGTGTGTGTGTGTGTGTGTGAGAGTGTTTGTGAGTGTGTGTGAGTGTGAGTGTGTGTTGTTGCTGGGGGCCCATATCATTCCGTCCCTTTAACCACAGCATGCAGGTGCAACCCAGCACTAAACTGCAACTTCATGGCAAACGAATATCCTGTCCTATTGCCAAATCATGCATCAGGCCAAGTGTTCTGGTTTGGGGTTCATAAACTCCAGTCCCTGTCCTTACAGGTAATTGAGCCTGCTCATGGCAAGGGACCAAAGCATTCTAAGTCTTCAGAAGCCAGGACAAAATGCAGGAGGTGGAGAGAAGAGGGCAGCTTGGGAGGAGCCTTGCCCCTCCTCCTCAGTCTTGAGCTGAGAAGATGTGAGGAGACATCTGGAGCTTGAAGCACACCCACTGATGCTGGGCGGGGCCGCATTGCACTGGAGACTGGGTGGTGGGGGGCAGGGGCGGAGGAGGGCCTAGTTCCTGGCATAATTGACCAGCTGCCTCTGACATCCAAGGAGCTGCCTGAAACAGGTGGAGTAGGAAAGCCAAGGAGCTGAGGTGGGAACGACCACCATTTCCCAGCCCTCACCTTTCAATGGCCAGCTGTCCACCTCCTGACCTTCCTCCGTTAGGAGGATCAGCTGCCCCCTTCTTTGTACCACCTCCCCATCTCTGGCCACAGGCTCTCTCCCACCATGTATCTATGAACCTGACACTCTTACTAGTCTGCCACCCCCTCGTTGCAAGGACTACGTCTTGATCACCCATATACCAGGTACTTGGCAGTCAAAGTTTGATGGGCACATTGGCTGATGGGTGGATGAAATGAGATAATAGGTACCGTTTGAGCTCTTACTGTGTGCCAAGTACCACGCTTCGTCCTTTTGACATGCATTTTTCTCATTTAACTTTTACGGCAGTCCTCTGAATTAAGTCATCCTAACCGAGTTTGTGATGAGAAGACAAGACTGAGGTTGAGGCTGTGTACCCAACATCATACAGCCAGAAAGTGTCCAGGCAGAATTCAAAGCCAAGCATGGCATCTCCAAATTGCAAATGAGCCACTCTCCTGGTGGACACACTGCCTTCGCTGGAGCCTTGGTTAGTTCATCCGTAAAATGGAATGTCAGTGCCCACCTTGCAAACTGAACACATAGCCATGGGGTTGAAAGGTAGCTTCACAGTTCCCAGGAACTGTGCTTTTCTTGCCTAGTTTATGCTCATGGGGACACCTACCCATGAAACCACTCCCTTTGCCCCCATGTGCCCTGCTCTTCTGCCGCAATGCAGATTATGACATATTTTATTTTGTTTTCTTTGCTGCTTGAACAACCCCCTCAACTCTTGGGATGTAGCTTCCTTGAGCTTGCAGAGAACCAGACAAACAACAGTGCTGAGTCCCGTTCAAGGGTCACCACACTTGCCAGAACAGCATGCCTCTCCCACTGCCTGATCTCTCCTTTCCTGCCTGTGTCCCTTTCATTCGACAGGTCACAGCTATGGGATATATTCATCTCATTTCTCTGCAAGCTGTGGGAGCTCTCACCTGCTCTGGGATGGCGCCACTAATCCACCAGAGCACTCACAGGGGCCTAGCGGCCCTCAGAGTCTGTAAGCCACCACAGCTGCAGATCCCACAGCCACCAGAACTGGAGCCCAAACTCCACATTTCTGTTTGAGGGGATAGGTGGATTCCTCCAGCTTTTCCAGACAAGGAGGACTTAAGGAGGTGGTTTCCTAGAAGCTTGCTTGAACAGGGAATGAGTGAAAAGCCTGAGTTAGTCAAGCCCATCCTATCAGGAGGGCCTTCGTGGAAAAGGAGGGATTCAAACTGGAGCTGAAATGAGGGTAGAGACAGTGAATATGTCTGGTGGGGAGGGGCAAAGCTGAGAAAATGAGCTATTTTATGGGAAGTAAGAGGAGACAGCAGGGAAAGGAGAGACTAACTGGTGTCTGACAGGCTACAGGGAAGAAAGCCGAGGCCTGTGGGAGAGGGCGGGGCTGTGAGATGCAGGGATCAAAGGCAAGGTTCACAGGGGCACTGGGCAGGGGGAGGGGGAGGGCCTCAGAGCCAGCAGGCAACTGACCGGGCCAGCCCTGGCCAGAACTGGGGCTCTCCGGGAAGAAACAGCCAGCGAGCCCTGGGGAATGAATGGCCTTGCTAATTGGCCATTTTGTTTTTTATGTATTTTCATTAGCAAGATAAAATAACAACTAATCATGTAACTGTCTTCTGTACAGAAATAAATGCTCACTAACCACCTGAGCGTTCTCGCTGCTGGGAGAGCGGGCTCCTTCTCCCTGAGCCACTCAGGTACTGCCATGGAGTCCCGGACTTGCAGCAGGGGTGGCCAAGGGGACCTTGCCATCAGCATCTTCCTGGGAGGGTAGGAAGGGCCAGGACCCAGGCCAGCCTCTAAGACCCCCAAACAGCCCTGGGTGACTGTTGAGGAAACAAGATGTTCCTCTTTGCCAGAGCGAGGGTCTCAGTCATTTGTCCCCTCACCCAGCAAGACCCCTCAGCCCCAAAGTCCCTCCCAACAGCCATATTGAGATAGGTGCTCTGGAAAAGGGGCAATGAGGAGGGATCCCAGGTCTCCATGGCGACCTTATCCACTCACCCTCCCACCAAGGGGGGAAGGGCTGAGGAGGTTTGGTTGGTGGGGAAGTGGGGCAAGGGAGCCGGTTACCTAGGCAACTCCCTTGAGGTCTTAGCCAAGGGCTGTGCTCCCACAGGTGGGGGCTGGTGTTGTCATGGAGACTCCCTGGCAGCGCTGCCATGAAGGAGTCTGGTTCCCCTCCCAGCTCTGGGGGCACTGGGCATCAGAGGCAAAGGCTCAGGAACCTCTCCAAATAATATGGATGAAAGAGTGGCAGCTTGCCCAGGAAGAAAGTTCCAGAAGACAGGGCACTGTCCCCTCTGGTCCTCCCCTCCCCACCTCACCCCCAACATCCCTCCCTTCTTCTTGACCTGCCTGGAGAAATCCACTGGAGCTTGGCTCTCAACCTGTGGCAGGTGGTCCTGGTTTTCCACCTCTTGGCCCTTCTTTCTCAGTGATATTGAGAAAGGCAGGGATACTACCCAAGGTCGCCATGACGACCAACCAAGCCTTTCGTCTCCATGGTGACAAGCCCTCAAAATTATTTTTATTTATTTATTGGGAATTTCAAAGGATTTTCCACACCCTTGCCCAGGTCTGGAATTTGGGAGACTGGGATAGAACCACCCTGCACCCCTCTTGATCCAGAAAAGGGGACTAAGTTTATGAGCTGTTGGGTGACAGCTGAAATGTGGCCAAAAGGCAGTCAATAAATACTTTCCTGAAGCTGCTGAAGAAGAGGTCTTTCTGAGCTTTTGCCCAGCCTGCCAGATGCCTGGGGAGGCTCTCAAAAGCCACTTGGCAGCCACCAACCTCAGGTTGATTCTCAGTGCAGCTTCTGAGGATGCACAAACTGATTTAGACACATCCTTCTTTGTTCTAAACAAATATGCAGAGACTAGGAGAATTAGAAACAGAGAGACAAGGAACTTGGAGCAAAGGGAAAATAAGATAATGCCAGGCGAAAGGGTCAACACCAACATGCACACTCTTAGGTACTAATGGTAAGTGAGAGGTGCTACAAATCTCTGAGATTCCTGGTGGGTATAGCAAAGAAGTAAACAAGATTGAAGAGTCTACAAGGACAAAATAGAGAGAGAGAACTGGAAGGGCTCCACCTTGCACAGTAATTATCCAGTGCCTACGATTATCTCCATTGGGATGGTTTTGGTTGCAAATATCAACAGACCTGCCTCAAAATGGCCTTGTCAAATAGGGATTTATGTCACAGAACAAGATGTTCAAAGGTGCAACAGCTCCAGGCTGGTGGATTCTGAGCCTCAATGGCATCACCCAGGGGCCTTTCATCTTTGAGCTGGGCCATCCTCAATGTGCCATGTTAGCCTCCTCTGTGCAGCATCGGAGTTACAGCCATCAGCTGTGTGTTCGGTGGGGGAAATGAATTTATTTGTGTAATATTTTTAGAGCAAACCCCCCTCCATGGGGCATGGTCATGCTGAAATCCCTTCTCCTCCATTTCTCCATCTTTTTCAGGATTTAGGGCACATGTACACATGCATGTGCCTGACATGTTTCTCAAGCTGTCGGGTCTGGGTCTCAACTCATGGTTGGCTATATGGGATCCAACACCTTTAACCACAAGGCCTTGAGCTGCCCCATGTGTGTTATTTTAAGAAAAACATCCCCTGGGACCAGCAGTTAGCATAATGGCTATGTCGCTGGACTCCCATGTAGTTGACCATTGGCACGAGGATCTCTTGTACGGCCCTTTGGCCAAATTCACCTTCCTCCACCCTCTCCATCCCAAATCCCGGCGACCGTAAGCTGTTCTGTATCCCTATGACTTTGTCATTTCAGGAATAAAATTATATAAATGGGATCATATAGTATGTAAACTTTTGGGATCGGCTAAGTATAATTCCTTTAAAATTCACCCAACTTCTCATGTGTATCAACAGTTTTCTTGGGACCAGCAGTTAGCGTAATGGCTATGTCACTGGACTCCCATGTAGTCGACCACGGCTTGAGTCCCGGATCTGGTGGCTTAAACTCACGCTGGGCGTGTGTGCGTGTGTGCCCAAGATCCCGAGAGGAGAATGGAGGAGAAGGGGTTACGGCGTGGCCATCCCCCCGAGGGGTGATTTCTCGCTTTCTGTCTCTCTCGGTGTTTCTGGCGAGTGCAAGAGCCCTATATAAAAAAATAAAATAAAATAAATAAAATAAATCCCCAGGCCAGCCAAAGAAGCTAGGTCTCACATGGCTGACTATGTGGTTCAAGTTTCAGACTCAACAGCTTGAAAAACATGCCAGGCACGTGTGTGTGTGTGTGTGTGTGTGTGTGTGTGCTCAAAATCCTGAAAGGAGCAGAAGAGATTATGGTGTGACCATCCACCAAAAGGAGTGCTTTCTCACTTTCTCTCTCTCTTTTCCTATCAAGCACATGTGCTCTCTAGCAAATTTTTTTTAAATGAAAAAACCATTCCCAGAGGCCCCCAGTACATGTCCCATCATGTGTCATTGGCCACCTTTGGGTCACAAGTTCCCTGCTAGCCCTGTCCAGGGCAAGGGGAGCATAACTGGTCAGACTGAGTCACAGGGAAAGAGCAAAGGGCTCCAGAACAAAATTGAGGCTGAGCCCACAGAGGGGGCAGGGGATGCAGTGCAGGCAGATGTCCTCCTTGAAGCTCTCAAGATTAAAAAATGAAGGGACCAGCAGTTAGTGTAATGGCTATGTCGCTGGATTCCCATGTAGTCGACCGTGGTTCACGTCCCGGACCCGGTGGCTTAAAACTCACGCTGGGCACGTGTGCGTGCATGCCCAAGATCCCGAGAGGAGAATGGAGGAGAAGGGATTGCGGCGTGGCCATCTCCCCTGGGGGGTGATTTCTCACGTTCTGCCTCTCTGTCTCTGTCTGGTGAGTGCACTCGCCCTAAAACCTCTTTTAAAAAAGATTAAAAGATGAAGATCCATGTGCTGTCCTTTAAGAAAGTGCTCCTAGAAGAAACCGGTATGGGTGCAGGACAGAGAAGGGGATGAAGCTAAGCAAGATCCCAGGCCTAAGCCTACTTCTCAAGGAAAGCCCTGGAGGATAAATGAGGTCTTAGGGCTTGTCCCAAGTACAGACAAGGGAACAGGACTTCTGTTCTGCAACATTCATCAGCCCTGGCTGAGGGCTGCCTGTGGGGAAACATGAATTTCTGGGGAACTCCTGGTCCTCTGCACATGGACACATCAGCTCTGGAAGCCCGGGGCAGTCCCCTGAAGAGACTCACAAGTGCAGGCCAGCTGTTAAAAGCAAAGCCATAGAAGCTGAGGGATGGACACACAGAAATGACAAAAGGGATCCCAGGGGCATCTGGTCAACCAATAGCATCCACCACAGAGATCGCCTGATCCCCCACTGGAATGCAAGCGCCACGACGGCAGGGAGTTGGTCTGTCTCGTTCATGAGGACTGCACGTGCCAGCACTCGACAAACAGATGTTGAATAAATGCATGCCACCAGGTCTAGGGCACAGAGGGAGCCATGGCTGGGGTTTGGAAGCTCAACAGAGGACCCTCTTTGTGAGTTCACACGCACCATCCTCATGCCCCCTTGCAGCTCAAAGGCCCAGCTGCCAGGAGGTAGCCTTCCATCCCCAGCCCACATTTCAGTTTTCCAGGATAATTTCTCTTTTTTCATAAAGATGGGAGCAGCTTCTTGGAGAGCTCCCAGCAAACTAAGCCTTCAAGGTTGAGACCCGATTCAGAGACACGGAGGGTGGAAGCTATCCTCAGGAACGGAATGTACCCGTGAGAAGCAACTCAGCCTTATTGTTTTGAAAAAACAGTGTAAATGAATTCATAGCAAACCACAGTGGTGCCTCACCTTCCAAAGGCTTCTACAGACATCACCTCATGCATTTTTCACAACTATCTCATGAGTGAGGTGCTACTGTATCACTTTCCTCACCCCCGAGTGTAGGAGGAAGAAACTGAGGCTCAGAAAAGTCAGCTTGTCCATGTGCAAATGAATTTGCTTGCCCTTGAGGTCAGAGCCCACATCAACCTTCCTCCTGTGAGTTCTAACCCCCTGGCTCATCGTTGACTGTATATCTGCCTTTAAGAAAAAAATCATTATATTTATTTCATTTTATTTATCATTATTATTATTTTATAAGTTGCCATAGGGCACGTGCACTCACCAGAGACAGAGAGGAAAAGTGAGAAAGCAAACCACCAGGTATGGGACTCGAACATCAGTCAGTCACGTGGGAGTCCAGAGCCTTAACCACCACACCACCTGCTAGCCCTGTGTGCATCTTCCTTTTCCATCTGCCTCTTGCACTATGCCATGAGCTCATCCGTAGAAAAGACCAGGTCCCTGTACTGTTATCTTCCAGGACCCAATGCAGTGCCTGCGAGATCATCACCAGAAGCATTCACAGATAGCCCTGTTCTCCACCCTCCGGGCGGCACTTTGCTATACACTTGAAGTTAGGTGTGGCCACGCAACTTGCTTTGGTCCATGAAATGCAAGCAGAAGTGTTGAGAGTCATTTCTTAGCAGATGCTTTAAAAGGAGGCACCTGCAGGGGCCGATGGTGGCATAGCAGTAAAATGCTCTATGAGGCTGACCCATATGGGAAGGTGCCAGGTTTGCATCCAGAGACATCCCTGAGTGTGCTATGCACACACATGCCCATGGTCCAGGCTTGCTGAAGCTAGGGGGTAGATCGCAGGGTCAAGACCCTGTCAGAGGTTCTGTCTCTCTCTTTTATTTTTTTCTGTCTCTTTATCTCTCATTCACTCATAGAAGAAATACATAAATAAACTTTTTATTAAATTTTTAAAATAAAAAGAGAAGATGCATGCTATAGCTATAATCAAGATGGCGACTGTGGCCCAGCCTCAGCAGTGTAGGCAGAACTGTACTGACATAGAGGGGTGGAAGCCACATGGCCGACAGCAGGCTGGAGCCCTCACTGACCCGAAACACACCAGGCACCGCAACCAAGATTCTGACTAGCTGACAGGCTTGGGGAAGAGAATTGCAGTGTGATGTGTCACCATCCAGAGCACCTATTTCTCTCTCTCTTCCTCTCACTCTTTATTACAAAAGATATATAAAATTTATAAATTTAGAAAAATAAAAGGGGTAGCAGGTGGCAAGATTGGCACTGGACTCCCACATGCCCAACCATTGTTTGAGACCCAGACCTGGTGGCTTGCTTTCTCACTTTCCTCCTTTCTGTGTCTCACTCTCTGGTGAGCACACGTTCTCAATAGCAATTTTTAAAATAGTAATAATAAAAAATAAAATTAAATAATTTAAAAAAAAAAAAAAAAAAGAATAGGTAATGACTGGCCCACCAGCCTGCTTCCCAGAGTGAGGATGATGTAGATCTGTGATGACAAGTGACTTCGGCAAGAAATAAACCTGTGCTCTTATGCCACTGAAATTAGGGGGGTGTTGGTTACTACAACGTAACCTTCCACCCCCTGACAGGTATGGCATATGTGAGTAGATACACAATAAACATTTATAGAAGGAAACAGAGAGAAAAAGGAGGGAGTGAGGGGGTCACCTGACATGGACAAGGACCTGTGGTTCCTCTGAGCAGGCCAGTGGGAGAGACAGATACGTCAGGACCCCAGCGGTACCTTCCAGCAACTGACAAGGTAAGTGGGTCCTCCCGCTCAGACACTCTGCCCCCGCCCCCTTACCCACACCAAAGGATTCCAAGTTTCAGAGGTTGACAAGGGGGACCTGGAGCTTCCAGGAGTCCTTTCCCAGTTATGGAAAAGGCGGCCCAATAGAGAGGCTATTTCCCCCTCCAATTGAAGCCTTTTTTCAGCCAAATGAATAATTCATTGTAAATGACTTTGAGATGAGTTGAGTCTCCATGTTGCCACCCGATTATGTGTACCATAAAAAGCAATGACAGTAATTTATCTCCTTCCTCTGGCGGGGAGGGCCGTGCGGATGAGGAGGAAATGCACGGTACCTGGCATGGGGTTATGAATCATTCCTCTTCGCAGTTAAGCTGCAAGCTGCTGACGCTTTTACTGATTTGGCATTAAATAATTCTAGCCTTGGTCTGGAAGCAGAGAGAGGGTCCAACTTTGTTTCCTGAGGGAGAGCCAAGGGGAGTGAGAGAAGTGGGGCAACGGGCCATCAGGCGGGGCGAGGAGGAGGACCGGCGTGGAGGGAGAGGCGACGAGCAGTTTGGCCTCATTAGTTCACCCGGAAGTTGTCTTTCCTCTAAGACTCAAAGACTCGGCCTGTGCTTGAGCCGCAAGTGACAACGTACCATCTGAGCAGTGTCAGCTGCATGGGCTACAGAGGATGACATGTAGCAGAGCCCGGACCCTCCCGGATGCTTTCAGCCTTCCCAACTCACAGGCGGCTAAGGGGCGGGAACCTCCATCCACCTTCACATAACCCCGGTGTTTGTCCTGGAGAAATCCCGGAGCTTCCCAGCAGCGTTGCCTTTTTCCATCATACATAGCTGCATGAGTGGAATACAGCTCCCAAGGTGCAGTCGGAGACTCTGAGCCCTACCGCGGAGTCATCGTGAGACAGAAGGTATGAAGAGAGAGTGGTGGGATGCCCATCCTTCCAAATACAGACCACCACTTTCTCCGCAAACCCAAATTGTCTTTTCTATTCATAGACAATGAAGATTGGGAACTTCGCAGTTGTACACACACAATACCTCTCTTTCCTTTGACAGAAAGAAAATTTTTTTATGCTTTAGGGGTGTGATGAGGATCAAAACCAAACTGTGCTCTAGAATTCGAGCTCCGCATTCATGCTCCACCTGGTTAGCAACAGCACAAACATTTCCTCACCTTTCCTGGCCTTACCCTGGGCCCACCCCTACTGAGTCAGAACCTCCGATGGAGGGGTCTGGATGGCTGAGTTTTTAAAAAGCACCCCAATAGCAGTTTTATTTATAATAGCCAAAATCTAGAAACAACCCAGATATCCTTCAACGAGTGAATAGTTAAACTGGGGTATTTCTGCACTCTGGAATACGGCTCAGGAATAAAGAACAAACTGGTTTTTTGTTTTTGTTTTTGTTTTTGGAGAGTTTTTTTGTTTGTTTGTTTGTTTTTGTTTTTGTTTTTGTTTTTTGCTATAGGGAGTGTGCACTCGCCAGACAGACAGAGAGAGACAGAAAGCGAGAAATCACCCCCCAGGGGGGATG
Source organism: Tupaia tana (assembly GCA_026018925.1). Classification (NCBI taxonomy): domain Eukaryota; kingdom Metazoa; phylum Chordata; class Mammalia; order Scandentia; family Tupaiidae; genus Tupaia; species Tupaia tana. The sequence goes on along the minus strand of JAKSZU010000007.1, from coordinate 81,352,931 downwards.
GCCACGCTGCAATCCCTTCCCCTTCATTCTCCTCTCGGGATCTTGGGCACACACGCACATGCACCTGGCATGAGTTTAAGCCACTGGGTCCAGGACTCGAACTGAGGTCGACTACATGGGAGTCCAGGGACATAGCCATTATGCTAACTGCTGGTCCCAAGAACAAACTGTTGATACACATGAGAAGTTGGGTGAATTTTAAAGGAATTATACTTAGCTGATCCCAAAAGGTTACATACTGTATGATTCCATTTATATAATATTCCTGAAATGACAAAGTCATAGGGATAGAGAACAGCTTATGGCTGCCGGGATTTGGGATGGAGAGGGCAGAGGAAGGTGAATTTGGCCAAAGGGCTGTACAAGAGATCCTCGTGCCAATGGGATTGTTCTGTGTCCTGACCAGTTAGATATGCCAACTTACACACATGATAGAAATGCATAAACACACACACAAATTGGTACATGGAAAACTGTTGAAATCTGAATAAGATCAGTGGATTATATTAATGTCAATTTCCTGGCATGATATTATACTATGGTTTTGTGCAAGGTTAATTTGGAGGAAATTGGATGAAGGGTATGTGGGATCTCTCTGTATTATTTCTTACCACTGCATGTGAATCAATAATTATCTCAAAATAAAAGTTTAGTTCAACCAACATTTTTAAAAGCTGCCCTAGTGATTCTGTTTAGCCAGGATGAGAAGGTCTTCCATGTTTAGCCTTTTTATTTGAGTCCGTTTTCACTTTATTTATTTATTTATTTATTTATTTATTTATTTATTTGGAGAGGTTTTTAGCTATAGGGCACGTGCGCTCGCCAGAAAGACAGAGAGAGACAGAGAGACAGAAAGCGAGAAATCGCCCCCCAGGGGGGTTGGCCACGCCACAATCCCTTCTCCTCCATTCTCCTCTCGGGATCTTGGGCACACACGCACATGCACCCGGCGTGAGTTTAAGCCACCGGGTCTGGGACTCAAACAGCGGTCAACTATGTGGGAGTCCAGCGACATAGCCATTACACTAACTGCTGGTCCCAATCCATTTTCACTTTATATGAATAATTCAATGTTCCAATCTATACAGTCCACACACTTCTCTTTTTCGGTGGTCAAGGAGAAAACACTCACCCCTTCAGGAGGTTGACATCCACACCTGGCCCAGTGCTAGCCAAACAATAGGCAGTTCTTTAGTTGGGGAGCAAAGAAGAGGGGAAGAAACCGGATAAGTCAAGGTTCAGCTCTGCACCTTTGAACAAATATTTAACTTCACTAAGTGTCTCTGCAAAAGGGCGCATCAATTTCACCTGCTATAAAGCTGGTTGTAAGGGTCAGAGATGGTGCAAGTATGGAGCTAGGGAAATAGAAGTTGCTAGGTGGTGTAAGCTATTGGCGAATGTTTGTTGAGTGGTGAGGAATTGGGGTAGATCTTCATCTTCAACCCCAGGCCTCCACTCTCCATGAGCATATCTGCATGCATTACCTCCCCTGAACTGCAGGTATTTGCTTGAGAACTTGGAATCAATCTGCATAGTACAGGATTCCAGGGGACAAGTGACTCAAGGCTGCTCCTTTAAGACCTGCTGTGTATGTAGAGGGGTTGCACAGAGAAGAACTTCATAAAATGTTTTCCCCTCCTGAATCAGACATTAGTTACTCCAAGTCAACAGCCCCTGTGGTGAGATTGGAACTGAATTTAACTAGGCAATGTCTGGTGTTTTCCCAGCTTGTGCTTAATATAGTACAAGGCCTTTCTCCTTGTCCACTGGAGTCTTTTTATTGAGTCTACAGTGTAGACGCCCAACCTACCCAGCCCTGTGTGTGCTGGCTCCTCTCTGGGTGGGCAAGTGAGTACATACACATGCAAACATACACACACCTGGGCCATGCACATTTCCTTCCTAAGGACTTGGATTCAGACATAACAAGGATGGTTTTGAATGCCAAGGCCACTCCCCATAGGAATGCCGGTTCCTTGCAGAGCCTGCCTCCTCACCTGGACAGGCAGAAGGAAGCAGAAAATGCAGCTGGGACACAGGCACTTTGATTATTTATGAAGCTTTCGTTATTTCACGTATAAATAATCAATGACTGCAAAGTATGGCAGGCACCGCTGCGGAATATTCATGAGCAATGTTTGTGGGGATTTCGGCTGCCGCCTCGGTCCCAGATGTGCACGCACTCACACACGCCCCCAAATAAAAATCATCATAATAAAGATTTCATCTGTCAGGCTAAGGCCTCATCTCCTGGAGAGAGGCAACTTGTGCATTCCCATCACTCAGAGGTTTGTTCTCCTGGTAATAGCTGGAACCAAGCACCTAGCTGGAGGGGAAGAAGAGGTGAAGCCCTGCAGCAGGGGTGTCCTGACACTCTGCAGACTGATCTGCCTCGCACATCCAGCTCCACCAGCCCCAGCGGATCTTCGATCAGACTCTCCTAGTCAAAGATCAATAATCTCCCCTCCACGTGTGCCTTTTGAGGCCTCTGTCCTCTGACCCATGAAGAGGGAGTTTAACTGACTCTGCAGACAGAATCCTGTACACCTTGCTCCTCAGCATCCCCTCTGCCTTGGGGAGCAGAAAGCGCAAGGAGAGCTGACCTCCCATCATGGGTCTCTCGCAAGGAGGCAGTAGATGAGTCAGAAGGAAGCAGCCTGGGCCCCCAGTACTAGGCTGGTCCTTACCTGGCTCCCAGGCCACCACTCCACCTGGCACTCCAGGCTGCAGCTCCTTTCCGTCCTCTCCGTCCCCCGGGCCATTGCACTTGCTGTTTATGTGTCCCCTTTGCCTGAAACACTCTTCCTGCCCCCATGTTGCCTGGCTCGAGCCTACATACCCCTTAGGTCTCCACACAGATGTCACCTCCTCTGTGTCATCTTCCCTAACTCCTAAAGCTGGATTAGGCCCCTCCTCTGGGCTCTGAAGACCAGGACCAGGACTCCTCTGTCCTGTCACCTTTCCCGTCATATAATGATCTCTTTGCTAATGCATCCCCCTTCCCCAGCCCCCACACACCAGATTGTAAACTATGTGATCATGGCAGCCTTCGGCACCTGAATGGTTTGAATCCAAGCTCTGCTACTTCCTAGCTGTGTGTCCTCAGGCAAGTTATTTAACCTCTCTGTGCCTGGACTTCCTCTTCTGTAAGTTGGAAGAACACAAATAGAACCAGCCTTGTAGAGCCATTCCAAGGATTTACTGTATGACTCCAGTAAAAGTGATTGGCCCAGCGCCTTCATAGAGCTAGCTCAGTAAGTGGACAGTTCCTCATCCCTTCACCATTCTAACATCCCCAAATCTCTGAAAACCGAAAAGCTGTTCAAAACTCATTTGGCAGCAAAACCTGAACTGAATTGATCTGAGAGGTTCTTTTTTTTTTTTTTTTCTTTTTTCTTTTTTTTTTTTTTTTTTGAGAGTTTTTTTTTTCGCTATAGGGCGCGTGCGCTCGCCAGACAGACAGAGAGAGACATAGAGACAGAAAGCGAGAAATCACCCCCCAGGGGGGATGGTCACGCCGCAATCCCTTCTCCTCCATTCTCCTCTCGGGATCTTGGGCACGCACGCACACGCGCCCGGCGTGAGTTGTAAGCCACCGGGTCCGAGACGCGAACCGCGGTCGACTACGTGGGAGTCCAGCGACATAGCCATTACGCTAACTGCTGGTTCCCGATCTGAGAGGTTCTTATAGTCTTTATTTATCCCACTCGCTAGGACTATTCATATGTATTTTACTACAGAGATAAATGTAGGTTGGAGTGGTCCATAATAAGAAGCATTACGTTTCTAAATTTGGAAAAATAAAATAAAATAAACCTAAATCCGAAATGTGCTTTGTCCCTGAAGGTTTCTGTGGGGAACCGTGAACCCATCGCATTTCATGATTTTACTGCAGATAGCCTGGTAAGCGCTCAATAGCCAGGACCATGCCTGTCTTATTCGCCAGCATGCCTGGCCCAGCAGCCCTCCATAAACACGGAGTGATGGCTGGGGTAGGGACCACCGTTCACCCTGCTTCCCTGACCCTCTAGGAGACTGTACCCTGTCACTCAAGCCCTCAGAGACCGAGCCCTAGACCCAGCTTGCTGACTTCCCCAGGCCCCCCTTTGTTGGAGGCAGAGGTAGAGAGAAGAATTTCCTCTGGCCTTCCTGATCGCTCCTTGATTTTGCGCAGGGGGCTCATTCCAAAGCACAACCAAGGAGCAAGAAGCTACAGGGGAGCTGTTGCCCTGTCCCTGCTACTAGTCCACAGGCTCCAAGGCAGGCCCGCCCTTTCAGAAGACAGGAGGCCTTCCCTGGCTCCTCAGCCCCTTCCTGCCCCCTCCTCACAACAGCATCTGAGGAAGAGCCTGGAAGGGAAGAACCCCAGAGAGACAGAAAGTGAGAAATCACACTCCAGGGGGGATGGCCACGCCGCAATCCCTTCTCCTCCATTCTCCTCTCGGGATCTTGGGCACGCACGCACACACGCCCAGCATGAGTACAAGACACCAGGTCCGGGACTCGAACTGCAGTCGACTACATGGGAGTTCAGCAACATAGCCATTAGACTAACTGCTGGTCCCGGATCTTTTTCTTTTTTTAAAGAGGTTTCTGCCTTAGGGCACATACACTTGCCAAAGAGAAAGAGAGACAGAGACAGTGAGAGAAAAAGTGAGAAATCGCCCCCTAGGGGGATGGCCATGCCACAATCCTTTCTCCATTCTTCTCCCAGGATCTTGGGCACACACGCACACGCACACGTGGCATGATTTTTTTTTAAGAATTATTTTATTTAACTTTATTTATTATTATTATTATCATTATTATTTTCCAGTTTGATCAGAGAGAGACAGACAGATAGAGAGGAAGTGAGAAAGCAAGCCGCCAGATCCGAGATTTGAACCGTGGTCGGCCATGTGGGAGTCCAGCACCCCCAACCACCATGTCACCTGCCGGCCCCACACGTGGCATGATTTTCAAGCCACTGGGTTCGGGACTCAAACTATGGCTGACCATGTGAGAGTCAAGCAACGTAACTGCTACACCACTGGCTGGCCCCTATGCTGGTCTCAGAGTATCAGTAGGCATAGGTCTAGATCAGATATAGCTTAGATGTAGAGGACAGAAATAGCTGTAGACACTGATATCGTCTGTTTACTCCTCACACCAAGCCCATGGAGTGGGTACTGTTAAGGTTCAGTGAATCCCACCTCCCTGCAAAGAGTAAAGACTTGACTGAGAGAAAGACACTGGAATCCCACAGTTAAAGGTCAAAATGCCAGGGCTACCCTTTGCCAAAGCTCAGTTGGGAGTGCGACATCCCTCTGCAATGAAACATGAAGCCCATTTCATGGTGAGGAAACTGAGGCAAGTGAGAGGAAGATAAGGATTTGAAACTGGGCCTGTCTTCCTTACGTCAGTCTGTCTTCTTATATCCTGACAGAGGCCCATGTATAAATAAGGACCCACATCTAATCTATACCTTTATCACGTTTGTATCTCAGGACCTCTGGGAGCCCATGGTGCAATGAATTTCACAGGAAAAGATGTTAGGGTTTGGGGAGTCTGCAGCAGAGCCCTGGGGTCTGGCCAGTGACTGGTCCACAAACTCCCTCCTCTCTCCTTTCCTCACACTCCTCTCCTCTTCTCTTATCCGTCTCTGTCAGATCACCATCACTCGTTTTCCTCTGGCTACCAAGCTTGGCAAGGCAGCTTTCGTGGCTCCATATCCGATCTGTACACCAAGCCAAGGCAAGGACTTGCTTTCGGGAGCCACTTTCATCTCTAGCTCATTAAACAGCTGGTACACTTGTCTGTGTTCCCTGGTCACAAGCTTGACCCATGTCTGGCAGCTGGAACAAATCCTACCAGGGACTCAAACAGTCCTAGCGACTCTGAGCACCTGCAGGGAGACTAGGAGACCCGGCAACTGAAAAGCCACATCCCTAGACAGCACCCTCTGAGGCTGCATTGATTTTTGTCTCATGTAACAGAGTTGTGGTCTGTTTATAAATCAGGCAGAAAAAGCTACCAAAGGTTCAAAAACAGAGTTCTAAGTTCAGAGATTAAGCCATTGCTAGTCTCTACTCACCAGATAAGAACCCCAGGAGAAGCCTCTCCCTGCAGCAGAAATGGCAAATATTTCCTTTTATAGACCAATCCCATGCAGGCTTCCCAGAATTCTGAGGTTACACCTGAGCTCAGCATGAGGGGCCCTGTGATTGATTAGACATGTCTGCCATGGCTGCAGTCTGGGAGATGGTGGTGCACATGCCATGTGTTCACTTTCTTGGCACTCTTGATGCCTATGGTAATGGCCTTTGGGGAAAGACCCTGCAATTGTATCACTTTGGGTTGAGAGATCCTCTCTGTTTGGGGGTGGAGGGATGTGTGTATGTGCTTTTAAAAAGCATACATTTATAATCACTCATAAACCAATGGTCAACTCAATCCCTTTTCTCCATACCATATGGCTATATGCTTCCAGCAAGCACAGAATCTCCCTGAGCTTCATTGCTGCATTTACAAAACAAAGAGGAAGCTGCCAGGTTGGGACACAGTTACATGCATTAAACTCCTCTCCACTTATGGCAATAAAGAATTTTTTTTAATTAAACAGTCATAGCTGCATGCCAGGGATCTGAAACTGAGCAGAAGCAGGAACAGGGGATAGAGCCTCAGGCTCACTAGTGTCCAGGTCCTGAACAGGTAGGAGCAGCAGGAAATCCAATTCGTCCAGGATGTTGGAACCAAAGGGACTCCCAGTGCAGGTGAACTCCGCTATCAAAATTCTGCAAGAGAGCCACATTTCCTCTGGCAATAGATGAATTCTTTGCAAAGAGCCATGCTTCCTCCTCAGTGACCTCTCCTACCACTTTTCTCCTTTACTCCAGCCTAACCACACAAACCTTCCTGTTCCTTAAGCTCACCCAGCATGCTCTGCCTCAAGGCCCTTGCACTTGCTGTTCCCACTGCTGCACGCTCTTCCCCATACCTGCGCTCCCCTCTTCACTTCCTGAAGGGCTCTATCTTACCAGATGTTATCTTATCAGGACACCTGCCCAATACCTTATATAAAATCTCCTCTCCCATTCCACTGCTCTTCAATCACCGTTATTTGGTCTCATTTTCTTATAGCACATCTATTTGTTGTTTGTTTGCCCAGTTAGAATGTTAGCTCTATGAGGACAGGAATCTTGTCTACTGTGGAAATCACTGTACCCCCAATGCCTGGAACAGAGCCTGGCACATGGTAGGGTCTCAATGACTGTATGCTGAATGAGTGAGTGAGGGTTAGGCACTTCATTTTATGGACAAAGACACCAAGGCAAAGAAAGGTTGGGTGTCTTGCCTGATACTAGCAGTGCTTTATAGACTGTGCTCTAGGGTGAGCACTGTGCAGAGCCCTTTACGTACATTGTCCTTCGAACTTCACAGCAACTCCCTGAAGTAGGACTGTCCCCACTTTCCAGATAGAGATCAGCCCAGATGAGCAACTTTCTCAAGAACACACAGTGAGTCCGACGGGAAGCTGAGATCTAACACCGGGCTGCATCACTCCCAAGTCCCCACTGGTAAGTCTTCTGACCTCCAGGGTCCCTCAAACAAAGCAAGATTGTCTGTGCTGTGTGGATCGTTCAGTCTCTCCCCCATCTCCAGGCAGCACTATATCGAAGCCACCAGACAGAATCCATCCAGATTTTATGAACTCTTCACGGAGAGATTTCACCAGTTCCCATTTCTTCCCTCTCCCACGTTCATTCTCACCACAGTAAGTTCTTTCAGCCTAACCTAAATCCCACTTGTTCCATAGTCAGTCTATTTCTTCTCATCCCACTTTCCATGGAACTGGACAAAGCCATGTTGGGGGCACCTGGCACTGGCACTGCAACCAAGACCTCTCACTGAGCTTGGAGGGGAGCGCGGGCTCTGCACCCCAGGAATTCATTGCAAACCCAAGAACCCCAGCTCCCAAGGCTAGTGCTGTGTCAGCACTTTGCTCTGTGTTCCATTCCCAGGGCCCCGCCTTGCCACAGTGATTTATGGGCCCTGTCAATCTGCAGGCTGAGCCGTGAAGACAGCTGGAAGTAGGGGAACAGGAGCAGTCATCCATCAGGCCAAAGAGGGGGTGGGGGCTCATCAGGATTGTAGAGGGAGGGGGGGGAGGGGCAAGAGACCCAGATGTTTCAGCTGACAGTGTGACAGAGACGGGGACAGAGACCCCAGCACACTGGGTCAGAGAGGCCACCAGCCTGAGCCCGGGCTGGGGGACAAGTCACACAGAGCTGAGAATAATGAAGAAAGAGGGCAGGAGGGGTGAGAGAGCTTGAAAGTCAGTTGTGCAAAAATCCACCTCAGGAGTTTCTGATTCTCTTTATTCTGAAGACAAAAGCGAAATGAAGATGACAGACGGTGAGAGACGTTTAGCGAGGTTTGCTTTTCTGCAGACGTTCTGGAGGACCTGGTTGAAATCACAAATTAGCATGCCGCCCCATGAGCTTCTGAGTGTCAGCAGCTCTGGCGAGGACCAGAATTACCCCACCTAGTCCCAGCCGCTGGTGACTCAATCTTTCTGTCTCTCAGCCTCCCTCGCCCTCCCTGGTACTGTGTGACCCCTTGCCCCCCTCTCTGGCACATCTCGCTCCCCCCAGGAGCCACTGGAGTACGCTCTCTGGCCTGTCCCATCTGCCTCTCCGCCTCTGGCACTTCCTGCCCCTTCCTGATGCCTCCCTCCTGGGCTGCCTTATCTTTCAACTGGCAGAAGAAATCTCAGTTGATAGGAGGGGCCTCCACCTCTAATGCCCAACCACTGCAGATGCCCCTTACCTGGCCCCGGCGGTGAGTCCAGGTGGCCTATGGAGCAGGAGAGCAGGCCTCCTAGCTAGGATTTCCTGCAGAGGAAGGAGCCCCCATCTCTCTGAGCTGCAGGCAGTTTGCCACAAAGTTGAGGCAGTGCCCATAGTTAGGGAAAAAGAGCTGGCAGCCAGCAGCTCCCTTTTCTCCAGAGTAAATTTGATATTCCAGGCCAGGCCCCGATGAACATTCAGGCGTGCGTGTGCTCTTTCGCTCTCTCTCTCTGTCTCTCTCACACACACACACACAAATGGGGACTCACAAAGCACCATAGACACACACTGAAAAGCATCAGACAGCCTCACAACTAGACTCACAAATTCATTTCTCTCCATGGGCATCCCGGAACCAGAGATCCCCTCCCCCAACTCTCAGTCCCAAAGCACACCCCCACAGAGATGTGCCCCCTTCAGAGTGTCAGGAACCCTGAGATCTAGAAGGAGGCCTCAGGGACTGTCCACTGTCTGAGAGAGACGGACAAGGGGTCCCCAGACTTAAATTCACTACATGCTCCCCTCTCAGAGATGAGATGCCATCCTCTCCCACATAACGTGGAGGAGGAGGAGAGGAACAGTTTTCTCCACCCAGCTCCTCTGTTGGAGAAAGAAGGGAAGATTTGTTTCCAGTACATCCTGTTACCCAAAACCTGTCTTCTCTCCTAGGGCAGAAATTCAGAGCCATTCAAGCCCATCTGTTTCCAGGCGCCTGTGATTTCTTTGTTTCCCCCTTTCTGTGTATGACCTTTGATTTATGAGACCAGGGGTGAAGATCTCTTCTCATTTAACTTACTTTGAAACTGATTCAAGATGTTTCGAAAATAAATCAGTCTAAATAAAAAGCAGGTTTCCACCTGCTTTCATGGAGTCTGGAGGGTGGCTGCTCCCTGACTGGTTTGGGCGGGGAGGATGATGTGCCCCCTAGGGGCCAGAGTGGAGATGGCAATGCCTGCCCGAAGAAACCAGGCAGAAGGAACATCACCTTTGAGCACTATATACATATACTACATATATGCTATACATGCACTATAAGTGCAATATATATACCATATATTCACCACATAGACATTATCTGCACATTGTATGTGCACTATCTATGCCATACTGACATACTATGTATACACTACATATGCACTGTCTGGGCACTATCTGTGCACTATATATGCATACAGATATACCATATATACACTAAATATACACTGTGCACCACAGTACACTACATGTGTACTCTATCTGCACTATGGAGATACCACATATGTGCTACATATACACTACGCACCACTGCACACTACCTGTGCACTCTACCTGCACTATGAAGATACCGTGTGTGCTATATATGCACTAGGCACCACTGCACACTACCTTGCACTCTATCTGCACTACGGAGATACCATGTGTGCTACATATGCACTAGGCACCACTGAACACTACCTGTGCACTCTATCTGCACAATATACAATATGTATACTATCTATATACTAGTGTATACTATATGTGCGCTGTACATGCACTTTATATATACCACATGTTGTGTGCCTATAGTGTATATGTAGTGTATTGAAAGTGATTTCCTTTCATTTTAAATAAATACTCATGTAATGCATGTTTTCAAGTTTCGTCCTGCTTCAGCAGGAAGCAATCGCAGTGTGCAACCCCACAGACTACTCCAGACCCAGCTTCTCTGCCTGAACCCCTCATCCAGGCTCTGCCACATAGAAATGCCCACACAGGTCCTCCAGTGTAGGCAACTGGAGACTCGGAAACCCAGACAAAAGTCACTTGAACCTATACCCTAACCCTAGCTCTGTCAGGTCTTAGCTCTGTGACCTCAGGTAGCTTGACATCTCTGAACCTCCTTTTCCCAGGCTGACAATGAAGCTAATGGTTGTTCCCACCAGTTGAGGTTATGAGGAGTATGCTTAGCCCAGTGCCTGACGCAGGGTAACTGCTTAGGAGATGCTTGCTGCTCTCACAGCTCCTGCCTCTTGGGAAGCCCCCTGGAGGGTGAGTAGAGGCATGGGGCAAAGGTAGAGGGGCTCCGAGAAGAAATCTCAACTGATTGGAAGCAGGCAGAGAGCTAAAAGTGAAGCTTAACGTCACACAGGGACACCCCTAAATGCGCCCTGTCCCCTTATAAACCAGCAGAGGGAGGACAGAGAGAGTGGGCTGGAAGGAGCTGGAGGGCAACTTTTCACAAGTACATCTTGGAGTCTCGGGCCCCACCAAGTGCTGCCACCCTGGGGAGCCAGATGAAAGGAGCCAACGTTTCTGGGCTCAGGACGCCAGCTGTCCCTGCAGCCAAGGATGAATGGCCCAGTTAAGAACCCGCAGATGACATTTGCTGTCAGCTCAAGACCGGATGGGAGGTCTCCAGACGTCCTGGCCAACTCTGGGCCCCAACCTTGAGCTCTCAGTGGAGAGTGGGAGGTCATGGCCCATGAGGGGCAGGGGAGGCATAACTAGATTTTAGGGACAGGGATGGGCTACGAGTATAGCCCCAAAACTGTGTGTAGGACGGGGCTGGAGCTTCCAGAGAGCACCTGGAGCACGTGTCGGGGGGTCGTGGCCCAGTGAGGCAAGGGCCTAGGGGTACTAGAGGCTTGGAGAGGGGGTCCAGGCAGACCATGGCAAGGAAAACAAGGATAGCCACAAGGTTGGGCGGCTGGCGGCCCTATTGGGCGTGCAGAGCAGAGCCTCTAGGTGGCAGGCGGGAGGGTGGGGGCCAAGTTGCCATCAGCATCTCACTTGGCAGCTAGTGGGAGCTACTGTCTGCTGGGGACAGAAGGTGTCTCAGGAGGTGACAGGGTGTTGTTTCCCCTAAAAATAACAGTGATGGGGGTTCTTTTCTTGGGAGAGAAAATAGCTCAACTTGCTTCTATCAGAATCTCTGCAGGCCCTCAAAGCCATCTGTCCACTCTAGGACTCCAGCTAAGCCAGGTATCAAGTGGGGCCTGAACTGAACCTTCCTGCTCAGGCCCTAGACTGCCACCAAGTAGCCTGCGTGATCACGTCTCTCCTCCTACTCCTCCCTCCCATACTCACCTTTATTTCCCCTCCCATCTTGAGGCAGAAGCCAAGAGGAATTGCAGGGCCCAGTCTCTTCCCCTCTCAGCTGTGGCTTCTGCAGGAGCTGAGCCAGCCAAGGCCAGAAGTGGGAGGAGACCTTCCCTCTCCCCTCCCTCTCCCTTTCCCTTCCCAGTTTGTAGGGCCCACCAGCCGGGTGGAACTCTCTGTACATGGAGGAGATAGGGAGGGCCCAGGATCAGCCACAAACCCATTTACAAGCCAGTCCTAATAAAATGTGGCATTGCTGTCTTCTAGAAAATATGGTGCCATTTTCCCATTCGTGTCTGGCTCAGCTGGATGGCAGGTGGGGGACGGGGGGAGCATCATTCCATCACCTCCCACCCCACCACCTCCCGGCATGTGCTACTGCCATTATTGATAGGAAGCTGCTTCCCAGGGCAGCCACCCGGTGCAGGTGCATCCATCTCCCTTGGCATGACCATCACCCCCCACGGCTCAGTATCTGAGGGAGTAGTGCTCAGACTGGGTACTCCAGCCCTACCCCTGCGCCCCTCCCTAATCCCCCACCCTGTGTTCCAAATAATAACGTATCAAGGCCTTGGGGGGGGGGGGAGCTGAGTTGCCTGGCAAGGATGCCCCAGGACAGCCCACCCCCAAAGTGAACATTTCATTCATTCATTCATTCATTCACTTATTCAACAAACACTTATTGAACAACTGCTAAGAGGCACACACTGTTCTGGGCCCCAAGATCAGAGCAGTGAACAGACACAGTCCCTATCCTCATGGAGCAGACTGACATTTTGATGGGGGGAAAGACATGAAGAAAATAAACTATAAGTTAATGAGTTCATCTGAGATTTTAGACTCGCAGTGTTAGGTGTGATAAGGGAATATAACAGAAAAGCAGGTATGGTGTGCCAGGGTGGGGGAGATGTGGTCAGGAGATCGCTGTCCAAAGAGGTGACATTTGTGCTGAGACCGGAGTGATGAGACACAGTGGGCTTTGAGAAGGTCTCAAGACAGAATGTGCCAGTCAGAACGGCAAAGGGGAAGGCGTGGAGGGGACCGAGCTCTGGCATTGCAGGGACAGGAGGTCACTGTGACAGGGCTGGTGGAGGAGGGGTTAGAGAAGGAGCTCGATCAAGCACTGGACAAGAGGACCTGGATTCTTTAATAAGCAGAATGGGAAGCCTTGAAAGTTCTAGGCAGGCAGTGACCTCATCTGGTTTGTTTTAAAAATCACTCTGACTACTGGTGGAGAGCACATGGCAGGGGTCTAGGAGGCTAGGTAGTAAGGGGAGGGGACTGAGCAGCTGTAGTGTGGGGCAGCGAATCGCCATCAGATACGGGGTGTGTTCTCCACATTGGCAGGTCTGCTGCATCCCTCCGGCTTCCTCCTCTCTGAGCAGGAATGAGGAGTGTGGCCTTTTATTTCCATACCCACCACATCCAGCTGGGAACTGTGTGCTCCACTGTCCCTCTGCCTCCTGAGCCTGAGGCTCATGGTTACTCCCAGCCAGAGCACAAAGCCATGTCTGCAGTTACCTGGAGGGATGGAGAGCCCAGGCCAGAAAGCGTTTCTGAGAGCCAGGCCCCAATGCAGGGGAGAATCTGGGCCTACTCCCAGCACCCCTGAGAAGTTCAACCCATTTTGTAGAGGAAAATGTGGAGGTACCAGAGTTTGGGCTATTCTTGGCTTCTGTGCTAGCCTGGGATTAAAGTTCCTCCAGGCAGCTCCTGGCAACTCCTGGCAGCTCCTGGCAGCTCAGGGCAACATAAGGGAGCAGTTAAAAACTCAGACTGTGCCATCAGTGGGTATGAATTCCAGACCTACCAGATACAAGCTGTGTGACCCTGAGAAGATGACTTGACCTCTCTGCACTTACACACTTGAGAAAGTCCTTCATTTATTCAGAAATACTTAGTGAGCACTTACTGTATGTCAGGCTTCGACTGCGTGATGGGGTTGTATTAGTGGACAGGAGGAAGGCACAGTCTGAGAGCGAAGACAGGGCCAGCAGGGGGAGTGGCGGTTGAGACGACTGGATCTCACACGGTTTCCTGTGCAGTTCAAGCCACAGACCTGGTGGTTTGAAAACACACCAGGTGCATGTGCATGTGTACCCAAAATCCTGAAAGGAAGAATAGTGGAGGAGAAGGGATTACCGAATGACGTCCCCCTAGGGGGGTACTTTCTCACTTTCCCTTTCTTTCTCTGTCTCTCTTCAGCAAGTACACATGCTCTCTGGGGGCGGGGGGAGATAGGCAGGTAAATTAATCCATAACACAACTTATGACAGAAGGTAATAGGAGGAGAGTCCTATTTATAGGGTGGTCCGAAGAATTAATTGAAATAATATGTGTCAAGCCTTAGACACTGAGCTGGGCACATGGTAAGTGCTGGGCCTGCTCAGGGGCTCACAGGGAAGGGGTGAGGGCTTCAACTCCAGCCCAGAGCTGGCTGAATGGGGAGCCAGGAGCAGTGGAGCCCGCTTTCTCCCCATCCACAGACCAGAACCAGGACTGGAGCCTCTCACAGAGAGGTTGGGAATAGTGCCATTCCTGGCTCCCAGCCTGGCCATGAGCGGGGCCTAGATCGCGGGACCCTAGAGCCAGTGGCTCCTCTTCGAGCTCCCCGTGGGGGTTCTCTTCTTCTGCTTCAGATAGGATTTGTGAGACCTCTGCGGCCCATGGTGCCCCAGGGCTAGAAACCCTCGAAGAGCCTTCCCAGGGAGAGTGGAGGAAGATTCGGCCCGCTCAACCTCTCCCCCACCCCAGCCGCCCTTTTGCTGTGGTCATAAAGATGGTTTATAGCCCTCTCAGTGGGGAGAAAGTTCAACAGAACTCCAGAGCTGGGCCTTGACCTTCTTTCAGACCAGAAGAGAAGAGCTGGCATCTTTCAGAGTCGGGGTGAGGGGGCAGTTGAGGTCAGTCTTACACAGCACTCTGTGGGAACCCTGCCCAAGGCCTAGCAGCAGACAGCAGAGGTGGCTGAGGCCCCCATAAGAAGCTCCTCCTGCTCCTCCAGGATTCCCTGTCCCCAGCCTGCCTGCCTTTCCTCCATCTCCCAGGAGTCCTCTCTGCTCCCGTCCCCTTTCCTTCCAGGGGAGGAGTCAGGCACGCTGGCCCTTTAAAAGTCAGTCCAAAGCCACAACCTTCTCAGGTGTCCAGGAGGACCTCCCTGATTTTTCTCCAGGCATCTCTCTATTTCCTAGGATCTCTTTTGCCTTAAAAATAAAAAGGTTTATTTTTTAGAGGAGTTTTAGGTTTGCAGAGATTTGAGGGAAAAGTAGTTTCCATGAGTTGCCCCCCCCCACAACCCCCGCAGCATCCCCTGCAATTAACATCTTGCATGAGTGTGGTCCTCTACCTTCGCCAGTTCCCGGCTCTCAGCCCTGGTGTCCTGCTCTAGCCCTGCTTCCTCTCCCTGCTGCGAATCTGGTGCTCACTGTATCACCGAGGGATCAGGTACACAGCTGGTGCACCAGGTAGCTGACCACCCGGTAACCCCTACACCAGGTAATCGACACCCCAGGTAACTGATGTGCCAAGTAATCAATGCACCAGGTAAGCGATGCGAGCGCTGTGCCTCCTGGCGCTTGCCCCATGCCTAGCTCCCCTCGCTCCCCTGTGTCTAACTCACCATCCCCGTCCTCCTGGTCCTCCTGGCCCTACCCACCCGGAAATGGCAGAGGAGAGGATAGAAGGGATACCCCAACCATCCTTGATCTCCAAGGTCCCCAGCCACCTCTTCCTCTGAGACCCCAGCCTGGTAAGGGACAGTGGTGGCACTGGGCAGGTCTCTCTGGTCCCTCTGCCTTCTCGTAAGAAGTTAATAAAATTGCAGGCAAGGATGACCCAGAGGACATGATTTACTCAGGCTGGGGAAAAGCTTTCAATAAGGTCCCTCCATAAAAGGCCATTAAGGGAGTGGAATAACCACAGGCTAAGGGGCAAGTGTTATGGATTCCAGAGTGGTTTAAGCAGAGGAATTAAAGAGGCATTCGGAGCCGAGAGACGTTATTAATAACCACACTGGGCACTTGGAAAGCCTTTTCATCTCAGCTAGCGTTGCGTCACGGGCACTAACTCCTCAGCGCTCAGGCCTCTGGCACAGACAAAGGGGATGGCTGTATAAGGACAGGATGGCAGGGGTCTCGGAGCTCAGGGGTTCCTGAACGAGCCTGAGTCATCGTTTCTGATGCTGAAAGATCAGATTTCCAGGAAGGAAGGTGAGGAGAGTAGGAAGACGGGGAAGCGTCTTGTGTCCAGCCTCATCACTGGGGCCAAGGTGGCAAGTGTTGCTGCGTGGCATATGGGAGCCGGGAACCAACTTTCCCCATCCAAACCGTCCAAGAGAAGGAGAGTTCCCTGAGGAAGAAGAGGCTGTTCTCCCTGGTCTCATTCTTGCCCTTCAGAACCCTAACGGAGCCTGGGCCCCGAAGCCTGGGCCTCACCTATGTGGCGGCCGCATCCCACCCAGATCTCCTCTGGCATGGTGATGGGGCAGCTTTCTCTCCTGGATGAAAAGTCCAGCACCCACAGGTCCCACTCCCTCCTCCTAATCCATTATTTAAGGCTCAGTTCAAGTGCCACCCCTTCCATGAAGACCCTCTGTACCCTAGTATCCATGACACAGACAAGACTTCACAAGATTCCAGTCCAGCTAGGTCCAACCCCAGGTCCAGAGTCACCCCACCCTACCCACTTTCTGCTTTGGGTCTTCAACAGGCCTGTGCTCCTGGATAAGGTGAGCACTAAGGGGTCCTTAGAACACACTGACAACCTCCCTAGGGGCTAAATTCCTTTTTTTTTTTTTTTTTTTTTTTTTTTTTTTTTTTTTTTGAGAGACAGACTTTTGCTATAGAGTGTGTGCTCTCCAGGGGTTGAATTCTGAACGCATCACCTGGTATGGTTAGCCCAGCCCCACCGCAGCTCTGTCCTTCTCTTAGTTCTCCTTCCCAGAATTTATCTCTCCTGCTGAAATTAGCATTCCTTTTAAATGTCTTCGCACTCGCAAATCGTTCCTTAAATGTGCATATTAACTGGCAAAATGACTTGCCTTAGCTACTTCACCCGGCCTCCCATTAATCTCCACACAACCCCATTACACTTCACATGGCTCGTCCTCTCTCGGCGCAGCCTCATAAACTCAGGGCAACTCCAGAACCGTCCCCAGTCCCCATGGTTAGCAGCTCTAAAGGACCAGATGCCACCTGGAGGGACAAAAGGAAGAGGCACCATCCCACTGGGCTTGACAGCCCTAGGCAAAGGCTTGGGGCCAGTGAACCCAGAGGAAGCTGTCTGCACGGCCTACCCTTCCTGAGTTACTCACGTACCAGCAGCTTCACCTCAGAGGAGTGACTTGCTCCTTCTACAGGTAAGGATGCTGCGAGTGAGAAGTGAAATCACATGCATAGGCTAGGATTTGAACCCCAGACATTCTGGATCCAAAGCATAAGCCCTTCCCCACCACATAGCACAAGTAGGCGATGGGCAGGAGGTGGTCACATGGTGTGGCTTAACCACCTGCTCACTGTGCGCCTTAGGCCAGTACAGTTAGGATATAAGATCAGATGTTTATTATTTATAGCTCTTCCCTATAATTATACATTTAATCCTCATCACACCCTATGAGGGAGATGCTGTCACTGCCATTGTATAGATAAGAAAGCTGACGCACAGAGAGGTTAAGTGACTTGCCCATGGACAAATAGCTAATAGGTAGGAGAGCCAGGACTCACAGCCAGGGAGCCATTCTCTTAAGCTCCATATTATACTACCCCTCGATAATGACAGGGGAAGCCCATGGCTACCCGCCACTCTTCCATGTGGCCTTCCAATCACTAACAGCTAGTCACTTCTTGTCCTGAGTCCAGTGTAACTTTCACATCCAGCTGCATCTTTAGAACCAGAACAACCTCTCATTCAGCCCAAGTGAAGATGTCAGAGCAGGGACTTCGCCCCCGGCTCTGCCAGCCAACCACTTCTTGGCCAGTGTCCCATGGGATGATGGTCATCTAGCATCTGAGCATGTGGGGCCTCACCTGGTACTTCCCATCAGAATTCTTTGGACTTTTCCACCAGGATCGGGACTCCATGCTGAGACAGCCTCTCTGAATCAGCCTCTGTCTAGGAGGCAAGTCAGGGCAGCATCCAGGGAGATCAGACTCTGGTACTCCCACCCTTACTGGAAATGCCAACAGGACATGTGGTCCAGAAGAACCACCTCTCTACTGCTGGGCAAATGACTCTGAAGACACACTGTCTGTCTAGACTCTGAGTCCAGCCCAGAGCAGAGATTTCTGTCATTCTGCACACTGCCCACCTTTTCCCCAGTGGGAGTCCTCATACCAGTGTCCAATCATAGGGACACCTGATTCCTGAATTTGCTCTGGAGTTGCCAGTTTTACCAACTTTCTGGTATTTTTAAGCTTATTAATTCATTTCTTCCCTGAATGAGAACCATAGATGAAGGACAGAGAAAAAGGTGACCCCCCACACACACCTCCGACAGCATGATCAACTCCCAGCTTCCACCAGCCCCAGATTGTGGGCACACTCATGCCCAGGGGACTCAGGGAGGCCTCCCGACACAAACCCAGAACCTTCCCGTGCGAGTCAGCCTTGCAGAGTATCACATTCCACCCCTGCACCGCCATCGGGCTCCCAGGGCAGGAGGGAGGCAGAGTTCCACGCAGGCGAGAGGCGGATGGGGTGGGGTTGCAGGTCAGACCGGGGTCCTCGCTCTCTCGCTGGGAAACAGCAGTCCTGGGGCCTCCCTGATGTGATTCACCAGACAATGACAACCTTTAATGTCCGCTCTGTTATAATCTCCTTTATCTTAATACAATCTTTTCCTGTTGAACTCTCCAGAGTCCCAACCGCTATTTTTCAATGGAGGGATTTTTTTATTATTACGACTTGATACTGTGATTACTGTCGAACTCTCAGTCTTTGTGGAGGGGAAATTAATAAGTTTTTCTTAAGCACTCTGCACGGGCACTGCATACTGATTAAGCCGAAGCAGCTCCCCACGGCAGGAGTCAATTATCAATCTGCCCTCTTGTCTGCTGAGACCCAGCAGTTCTCACGTCTCCGGGAGCTGCTCATTAGGCGCCAGTTCTAGTCCCTGTGCCTCTGGCCTGTGCTGGGCATCCTACAAGGGGTCAGGGGTCCACTGCACTCCATTCTAGGCTGTGTCTTGGGGCAGGAATTACAGATGTCGAATTTCACAAGAGACCTCCATTTTTCAGCTCAATCTTTTCCCGCCCATGTTACAGATACAGGAACTGAGGCCAAGCAAGATGTGACCTGCCTCAGTCAGACAGTGACCAGGCTGGGGCTGCCACTCCTAGAATGACATCCTGGTCCTTGAATTCACATCCCTTCAAAAAAGATGTGTTTTCCCTTTCAGTTTGGCTGTCATCCTTCTCCCTGTATTGTCTTTGTCCTGCCTTAATTAGACCGAAGGGTTCATAGGTGGAGTCCCTTGTCTCTACAGAGAAGAGAAAACACAGCCTATCTCCACCAAACCCAACTCCCCCTGCAGCCGGGGCAGACTCGGCTTAGCTGAGGAAGGGCTCCCGTGGGCACCTGCCAGCTGGCTGCCTCCTCCAGCAAGTGTGGCAGCGAGTGACAAAACGAACGCCATCTCCTCCAGGACTGGGGCAAGGCAAGGGCCACGAGGTGGTCCCAGTCCAGGAGGGACCAGGGGACCTGGAGATGGCCAGGCCTCGCAGGTGGAATAAAGTTTTCCCTTGAGAACATGCCCCTACCCCAGCCTCCACCCAGCCACGCTGATGGAGAACAGTTTGGGCACAAAGGACGAGTCAGGTTAGATATCAGGAGGCTGTCGATCCCGAGGAGGTTCTGCCCTCCCCGGAGCACTGGGGAAATGGCAGTTATCAAAGCAAGTAAAGTGGGAGGCTCGAGCTGCCCTTAGGAGGCAGGACCCCCACCACGCTCTACACCCGGTCAGGAGCCAGCTGGTCTTGGTAGCCCTGCTCCAGTAGACACGACAGTGGATTCAGGCTTGGACTCCTCCTGCTCAGCCTCTGTGATGTATGATCATGGATTTCTCCGGTGATGACTCTGGACCACCTGTCACCTCCAGACACCACCTGGGAGGAGAGCTGAGATGGGAAACACACGAGATTCGGGGGAAAAGTCACCAGATTCAAAATCATCCTGACTCAAAGAATGAGGCACACGGTGCAGGGGATTTGACTCTCATTCATTCATGCATTCACTCAACAAACAGAGCACCTGGGGAAGTTCTTGTCCTGTCTTAGAACTGGAAGGCGGCCATGAGGCACCCACACGAAAGGATGTCAGCTAGAGAACTACATGAGGGTGATGAGATCGGGGCTCTTTGTGCTCTGTGCAGAGGTGACTTGCAGGGGTAAGAAGGTCCGTCCTCCCTGAGAAGCCGTGGCCCAACAGCTTCTCACAGGGCTAAGAGATCTGATCCCTGCACTACCAGGGGTCAGCTGACAGGCATGGTGATGGGCAGGCGAGGTGCCAGGGCCCAAGGGAGGTTGGGCCACCAGTGGAGAGGCTACAAGAGCTTGGTGGGAGGGCCACTTGTGGAGGGTGGGAGTAGAGTCTAAAGCTGAGCTGTGACAACAGAGTGATGACACATTACTCTTTCTAAGTAAATTAAATGCATTAATCACTGTAATTTGCAAAGCTGCCCAGCAGGCCTTCAGCCTGGCTATTAATACATTGGCACAGGCTCCCCCACAGCCTGGGTGACCTCCCCACAGCTGGCAGTGCGGGAAGGCATGGGGCTAGCCGCCAGGCTCCAGAGGGAGATGGAGGATGGGGACCAGTCCTCTAGGACGGGAGAGGCCGCTGCCCCTTCCAGGCTCCTCCAGTCTCAAGCCTTCCTTGGATGACCTGCGCAGACACTTCTACCAGCATGCAAGCGCCAGGCAGGAACCTATTGCAGTTTGCCTGGTTCACTGCTGTGGCCAGCCCCAGCATCCAGAAGGGTGCTTGGCAGGTGCTGGAGAAAGTGCTGGAGAAGTATCTGCTGAATGAAGGGAAGAATGCTCTCTCATTTCTGGGCCTCTGTGCTCACCGATCACCCTGCCTGGAACACTTTCCACTTTGCCTGGCTAGGTCTCAGCTTAGATGTCCTCTGCCCTGGGAAGCCTTCCTGTCTCCCAGGAAGAGGTTAAACCCATCCTCTTTTGCACCTAGAGTCTCCTATGCTTATACCTGCTGTAGAACTCAAAAGGCCTCACTACGATTGCTCAATTACGCCTCTCTCTACTCCACAAGCCTGGACACTTCATGAGGGATAGAGCAATGTGTAAGTCCAAAGCTAGTCCAATGCTGGGTACTACGAATCAGTGCATCAATGAATGAGGAAGGAGAAGCCAGCCGCTGATCTGCTCTGAGTCTCTCCTGTGCTTTTCTCACTTCCAGTGAGCTGGACTTGAGCAGCAGGCATGGCCAGAGGGGGCAAGGCAGAGCCTGAGACCACGCCCCTAGGGGCTGAGGGGCTTCTTCCAGGCCCCTGTATCTCGAGGGCCCTGCGCTTTAATACTGAGGATGTTGGGACCAGCAGTTAGCATAATGGCTATGTCACTGGACTCCTATGTAGTCGACCGCGGTTTGTGTCCCGGACCCGGTGGCTTAAAACTCACGTCAGGCATGTGTGCGTGCGTGCCCAAGATCCCAAGGGGAGAACGGAGGAGAAGGGATTGCGGCGTGGCCATCCCTTCTTGGGGGGTGATTTCTCACTTTCTGTCTCTCTGCCTCTCTCTGTCTCTCTGGGGAGCGCACACACCCTATAGCAAAAAACCTCTCAAAAAAAAAAAAAAAAAAGAATACTGAAGATGCTGATCTAACAGACCAGATCCTCCTGGATCTCTGGCTGGGGTCAACCTGTCAGGACATCGCTGACCCTGGGAGCCTTTTGTTAGGGATCCCCAAGGTTAGTCCCTCTGCCCTGGCTCCACCCTCCCCCCACCCCAGGACCCCAGAAAGGCCCATGGCCACTCTGACCACTCCCTCTAGTGGCAGACAGGCCCTATGGGAAACTGGACGGTGCAGCCCAATATAAGTAAAAGGGGAAATGGTGCAAATGAGGCTGCAGGGGGGCTTGCCAGGCCTCCAGGGGTGGGCAGGCCAGGGATCAGAAGATGGAAGTTGGGCCCACGTGAGGCCTCCTGGGGGGGTATGGGGCAGGCACTCTGCATGGAGCGGGCCTCTGTGGCTGGGGTCCTGTGGACGCTTTAGAGTTAGTGCACTTGAGTAAGCATCTTTACTTTACCATCCTTCCTCTTCACCACACTGAAAGTCACAACCACATTGATGTCAGTAAACAAACTTGACCCCTGACCCTTCTCTCATGGGCCTGGAGGGAATTTTTTCTCTTTTAGTTTTTGCAATAGGGTGCATGCACTTGACAGATAAAGAGAAAGAGCAAGAGAGAAAGTGAGAAATCGCCCCCCAGGAGAGATGACCACACTAATTCCTTCTCCTCCATGCTCCTCTGGGGAGTTTGGAAACACAAGGATGCACAAGTGCCTGGTGCACACATGCCCAGTGTATTTTCCAAGCCACTGGGACCGGGACTTGAACCACACAGTCAGTCATGCGGGATCCAGCCGCCTTAACGCCAGGCCACCTGGCTGGTCCCTGGAAGGAGTTTCCACCTTGGACAGGCCAATGACTGAGCTCTTCAGAGATGGCCTGACTTCCCTGTTCTCAGAGTACCAGAGGCCCAGGAGTCTCTCAATGCATGGGAAAGTCATTGGCAAAGGAAAGAGAAGACTATGATTCTACTAGGACCTCACAGTCAGGTGGATGTCAGTTACTTCTGCAGCCCAGCCCTCCCATTCTTGAGGAATCTCTCCCATTCCAGGAAGTTCTGATAAGGTTGACAATTAAGTGCCCTCCCTCCCCAAGGGTTTGGCTAGACCAATAACAGCATACATTCACTTCTGTAGCAACAGTGATTGGGCTGTGGTCATGTGGTCCAAGCAAAGCCAATCCCATTGCTTACTAGAGTGTAAGTTACAAAAGGGCAGAGTTTTGCAGGCATTGCTCAGCAGGTAGAGATTCCACAATATTCTCTGGTTGAGCAGATAATTTGATGGTGTTACCAGGTATGGGCTCTGGATGCTGGTGTGAGATTGGTCTCGGGGAACGGGAGGAGGGGTCAGGGTTACCAGAAGCCTAAGCAGCATCTTACATATTTTAGGAATAAGTGTCTCCCCTTGGCAGGAATTAGGAAGCGCCCTTCTAGGTCAATTGCCTTTTCCCAGGGCACAGAGCTTGGCAAGCAGAACATAGGATGTATTTCAGCGGCTGCTCAGCTGCTCAACTGAGGGCCTCTGAGCAGTGTCCAAACTGCCAACATGTGTGGCCCCACCTTTCCTTCTCTGTGGACAAAAGAGAGAACTTCTGGTGAATGAGGCCAAGAGAGACAGGCCATGGCCTGGTGACATCATTTGATTCCTAGATCCACTCTCTGACTCCCCTGTCATGTGAGCCAGTTAAGTCCCTTTTCCATTTAAGGTACTAAAGTTGAATTTAGGTAGTGAAACAGTTAAACACTATGCATAGAAAGCCAGAGCTCTCGGGACCAGCAGTTAGCGTAATGGCTGTGGTTGGATTCCCACGTAGTCGACTGCAGTTCAAGTCCTGGACCCGGCAGCTTAAACTCACGCCGGGCGCGTGTGCGTGCATGCCCAAGATCCCGAGAGGAGAATGGAGAAGAAGGGATTGCCTCATGGCCATGCTCCCTGGGGGGGGTGATATCTTGCTTTCTGTCTCTCTGTCTCTCTCTGTCTGTCTGGCGAGCGCACGCGCCCTATAGCAAAAACCTCTCAAAAAAAAGAAAAAAAAAGAAAGAAAGAGAGAGAGAAAGAAAGAAAGCCAGAGCTCTCATGGCTGACCATAGTTCAAATCCCAGCACCAGTGGTTTGAAAAGCATGCAGTTGCAAGTGCATGCCCAAATCCTGACAGGATGGAGAAATGGAGGGAAAAGGATTGTGGCATGATCATGCCCCACTGGGGGCTCTCTCTCTCTCTTTCTCTCTCTCTCTGTCAATTTTAAAAATAATAAATTAATTGAAACTATCACAAGAATAAAGTTGAGTTCCTGTTGTTTACTATGAAGTGTCCTTATCAAGGTGTTCAGCTGTGTCTCAGCCTTACAGTTCCTAGAGCCCTTAAGTTCTCCAAATCCCACCCTCTTCCTAGGCATGAAGAGCCAAGAATAACTCTACAGTTTACAGAAGTTGGACTTGAGTCTGGAGCCTAGCGCCATCATTTACAAAGCCCTGTAACCTGGGTCACTGACTTAAATACTGGGCCTACATTTCCTCATCTGTAAATCAGGGATCATAGCAGCATTTACTTCATAGGTCGTGGGGAGAATCCAGCGAGTGAACATGTGTAACAGTGAGTCACGCGTGGCAAGGAGACATCAGTCCAGAGTGTCGTTGCTACCTGTGTACTCTAGAAGTCATCTCAAACTCAGAAGGTCATCATGGACATTAAACGGGATGGGCAGGCAAGACCTTTGGCACAGAGGCTCATACTGGGCAGTAGGTGCTCCGTGTTCATTAAATCTGGATCTTCTGCTGCTTCGCTGAAACCTCTGAGCTGAGCTCTCCTGCTGGAGCCAAGCAGAGACGTGCCTGCACTTCAGCTAGAAGCCCAGCAATGAGGAAATAAATCCTCATGCATATTATTCCTGAGTAAAAGTTCTCCTGGGACGCTGCTTGCTCAGAGCCTTCTCGTTCCACAGCCAGCACGCAGCAGAGACTGCAGCAGCTCACCTCTGGCTCGCTTGCTCACTCGCTCACTCGTGCGCTGGCTGGCTCGTCCTCCAGAGGCAAGAGAAGGGGAGAGGAAAGGAAATTGAAAAGCCTTTGATTTGTCAGGAAGCCTGCTGGCGCTGGCGAACATCACTGAGTCCTGAGGCCCAGTCCGCCAAATCACCAGCCCAGTTCTGCCAGTCCTCTGGTGTTGCTTGTAATTAGTCTGTCTGAGCATTTAGGGCAGCCCTGGAGGACAGGGAGCAAGATGAGAGGGTGAAGTGGGGGCATCTGAGGATGGTGCTGCAGAGCAAGGCCGAAGGGAACCACCTAGAGGCCCTTCCCAGCAGAAAGGGAGCAACAGGGACCTATGCCCCAACATCCTGTCCAGAGATACAGCCTTGCAGAGAGCCTGTCAGTGCAAGCTAAGCTGTTGCTTGGTCTTCACCACCACAGGGCAAGCCAGAATCCACTTCTATCCAGCCTGGAAATTTTACCAGCTGTGAGACTAGAGCTCTGGGAGGTAGGGGCAAGGGATGAACATCTTTGTAGAATGGAGCTAAGCAACATTTGTTGGGTCTACAGGACATCACAGACCATGAAATCAAAGATGCAGACATCCTTCTGCAGTGGACTGCTTTCTCCGCCTTTTGATGAGGCATATCTTCCCCCAAGAGTCCCAAGCTTTGTGCCTCCTGGTGGCTCATCTCTCGTTTCCTATCTGGGGGACAGGAATGGCTGAATTGCTTCCCTATTTTAGAGATGAAGAAACTGAGACTCAGAGAAGGGAAGATGACCTAGCAAGCTCAAGTTGAAAAGAGGCTGGGGGACAGCAGTGTATGATGGCAGTCAAGAGGCCTGAAGCCAGGTCCTTTCTGCTGTGTGGTCCTAGGCAAGTCACTTAACCTCTGAGACCTCAGTTTTCTGTAAGAGGGGAGGGTAATGATAATAATCGTATAGAGATAAATCACTAATGAACTATACGGCATCTAGGAAACATTCAAAATAGCTAATCCATACTGATCATTGTCTGCATGGCAGGCACTAAGAATTATTATTATTATTATTATTATCATTATCATTAGCAAACCAAAGGCTTCACTCTCATTTTCTCATTTCTGGTAAGAGCTAGATTTTTTTTTTCTTTCATTTATTTATTTTTATATTTTTCCACAAACATTTACTTTACATAGCAAAAAATTTTAGCTCATACTCCATAATTCTTGACAGTTTACAAACAACTTTCAAAATTTCAAAATACTGAATTTTAAAGATAATGTTCAAAATATGTCTTATAATTTTGTATAATTTTATAACTCTATAACAACACTCTATAACAACAGAAGCAGTATGGTTTCAATATATATATATATATTAGAGTGCAGACACTCGGTATATATTAAGTGGGGAAGAGTTAGATTTTTTAAAAGTCTTCTTTCCCTGTGTTCCTAATGCTTCAGTTGGTTTCCTTCTCTCACAGAAATGCCTTCCGGAAACCTGGTTCCTGCTCTCTCTGTAGTTAACAAGATGGGCAAGCAAATCCAAAACATGGCTTCTGGGCTTAGAAATGCCTCAGGAAAGGGCAGAGCGTTTTGGTGCCCTTCCTGATTGCTCAGAGGCAGGCTCAGGAAGCCCTTCTCTGAGCCTCCAACTCCATTTTCCATCCAAGGCTCAGAATCCGGCATCGGCTCAGAAACCAGGGGGAAGGAAAGCAAAGCTTCCCAAGTGAGCTGCTGGGAAATCCTATAAAAAGGCTCTCTCCATTTCCCTAATTTTCAGAGATGATGATTTATGGAGACATCTGTCTTCCAGCCTAAATCTACTTCCTAGGACTTGAGCCGTCAGTGATGTAAGACTAATGCAAGGTTTATGAGTTACTGAGCTCCAGGTACTATTGATAAACTCCCTTTCAATGCTGTTGTTACAGCCCGTCGTCTGCAGAGCAGCTCTGGATCTTTGAAGCAGACAGTGAACCTCAAAGGTGGATCATTCTAAAGCCTCCCCTCTGAAGAGGAAAGCCTGTTTGTGCTGCTGCCTCCCTCCTCCCTCCAAGTGCTGGTCCAGCCCCTGCCAGCAGCCTGGACCACAATCCAGTAGGCAGGGAGGGAGTCCAGGCCAGCAGGGGTCATTGGAGCCAGAAAAAGACCACGTGAAAAAGTTTAGGAGACGGTGGTGGTAATGGTTGCCCAATAACGTGGAGGTCCTTGTGCCACTGAACTGCACACTTATCAACAGTTAAAACTCTAAATCTTGGGACCAGCGGTTGGCGTAGTGGATAAGTCACTGGACTCCCATGTAGTTGACCGCGGTTCGAGTCCCGGACCCGGTAGCTTAAACTCATACTGGGCGCGTAGGCATGCATGCCCAAGATCCTGAGAGGAGACTGGAGGAGAAGGGATTGAGGCATGGCCATCTCCCCTTGGGGGGTGATTTCTCACTTTCTGTCTCTCTGTCTCTCTCTGTCTTTCCAGCAAGTGCACACACCCTATAGCAAAAAAAAAAAAAAAAAAAAAAAAAAAAAAAAAAAAAAAAAAACCCTATAGACTAGTGGATAAGGGAGTTGGATCACCCATGGCTGACTACAGTTCAAATCCCAGCCTTGGTGACTTGAAGAATATGCCAGGTGCACACATGTGCATGCCCCAAATCCAACAGAATAGAAAAACGGAAGAGAGGGATTGCAGCATAATCACATCCCACTGGGGGTACTTTCTCTCTCTCTCTCTCTCTCTCTCTCTCTCTCTCTCTCTCTCTCTCTCTCTCTAGCAAGTACAGTCACTCTGGGCAATTAAAAAAAAATCTTTTAATAGGGGCCAGCAGGTGGCATGGTGATTAAGGCACTGGACTCCCACATGGCTGACCGTGGTTTGGGTTCCAGACCCAGTGGCTTAAAAATTATGCCAGACACATGTGTGCATGCCCAAAATCACAAGAGGAGCGGGAACCGTGGCTTGGCCATCCCCACTGGGGGGTGATTTCTCACTTTTCCTCTCTCTGTCTCTGTCTCTGTCTCTCCAGCGAGTGTATATGCCCTACAGCAAAAACCTAAAATATAAAAATAAAAATCTTATAATAAATACAAATTGTAAATTTTATGTTCTTATGTATTACCACAGTTAAAACAAAAAGATCGCGGTCATTTGGCCTTTGGCTGTAGTCACCGCAGCCTGGTAAGATCCTACTTCCCGATTGGACTCAGAGGACAAGGCTGCTCTGTAGTCTCATGATCTATGGCCAGAGGCTTGAACCTGTGCCTTTCTGGCTGTACTCTGAGCCCCGATCCTTGTCTGATACACTGACTTCTTCATGGAAAGAGAATTCAGCCTCACTTCCCAGATGTAATAAATATAAGGTTGGCAGAGTGGACTCTGTAGGTAGATTGCCGGGGTTCATCTCCTAGCTCTGCCGCTAAAGAGCTGTGTGGCTTCATCAAACTAGTTACCCTCTCTGTGCCTCATTTTCCTCATCTATAAGATGTGGTGAGTGGGAGGCACCTGCTCTGTAGAGAAGCTAAATGGTGTTTGAAAACAGTGTATCACATGGTAAGGCCCCCATGAAGCTGGACTCTTCTCAGCTTCCCCTATGAGCCAATCACTGCTGCCTTTCTAGGACATGAGAGATGTGACCATGGGCATGGGGTGCAGTGAGAAGGTAGGGTGAATGGAGGGCACGGGATGGCAGCAGAGCCTAGGGCAGGTGGGCAGCGAAGGTCTGCCTTCCCTGACTGAAACAGCTTGCATGATAATTTCTGAAAAGAGTCCTTAGGGTCATTGCTGTCATAACCTTTAGGGGCTGGCCATTCTGGTGGTAGACACAGCAGCCCAGGGCCCCCCAATAGCCTGGCTATCAGTGCTGGTTATGTGGCATGCAGGAGAAGCTGGGAATAGTAACAGCCAGTTTTTAGGATTTAATATGTCTTCTTAGGCTAGTTCATAGAAACCATAGCAGCTTCGGCCTCCTTCCTTCTTGTATCACTCACTCTGTGGAGGTCGCCACCACATGGGGAGGTCCCGTGGGGAGGAACCGAGGCCTCCTGTCTGGAAAACAGCTCTTCCAGCCCCTCAAGCTTTCAGATGACTGCAGCCCTGGTCGACATCTTCACCTCAGCCTCATGAGAGCCCCTGAGCAAGCTAGTTCCCAAATTCCTGACCCAGAGAAACGGGAAGAGAGAGAGATGTCTGTTGCTTTAAACTGCTAAGTTTTAGGGCTTAGTTCAGTAACATAGGTGGGGGGAAAGTGATTGGGCAGGGCCAGGGCTACCTCACCCTGGAGCGCACAGATCATGGAGGACATCTCATTTCTGCTCCCCACACTTCCACCCTGACTTTAATGAAATGACATCCGCATCTGTGGTTTGTCACTTGTGGGCACACCTGCTCTTCCCAGCTCCATGCCTTGACTTTGCTGCTGTCTCAGTGGCTCCAGGCTGGGCTGGGGCTCGGTCTTACTCACCACTAGAGCCGGCAGCTGGCAAGCTGTGTAATAGAGAGATCGCAGAGGCTCTGCGGCACATGATGCTGTAGATTTTAATCCTTTCCTTCTTTAATCTTTCTTTCTCCTCCTGTGGTTCACAGGTTTCCACATGCACTGCAGAGTTTCAAGAGATAAAGCCCCACAACCAGATATGGGAGGCCACCCCCTCGCTCTGCCACCAACAGGAGCAGAATTCAGCCAAGCAGGAAACCACCCAATCTCCGATTGCCTCCTGGGAGCCGGAGGCGCCTGTAGGTGTCAGAGACCCAGCAACCTCAGCCTCACACTGTCATTTCCTTTGGCGTCTGGCTCAGTCCTGCTGAAATCCTATAAGGCCCCTGGATGAACTGAGGGACACAGCCCAAGTTACCCCTGAAGTGGGGTCTTTAAAGTTAGGTAGGCCTGGGAGTCACTCTTAGCCCTGCCATTTCTTGTCTTGGGGCCTCAGACAAACGATCTGACTTCTCTGGGGCTGTGAAGTATTCAATAAATAGGAGTGGCCAGAAGTAGGATTGGAGTCCGCAGGGGATTCCCTTCCTAGCCTCCCGGGTGCTCAGCTTTCCTCACAGAAAATAGGCAAGCAAGGCGTTATCCTGCCTCAGAACTGGCCAGGCTGGGACGTGGGGGGGGGGGGGGGAGGGGGGTGGCGGGGGCATCAGTACATTAAGCCATCCTTCAGGCCAAAGGATCCCCACATAACAAATTCATTCTGTGCAATAAGGAGCTTGGCTGCACCCCTGCTCGGGGCATCTGAGATCTGAATTGCTGCCGTGGTACTTTGGAGACACAGAAAGGAGAAATGAGCTCAGGGTCTCTGGGAAAAGACCTTTAAACCTGTTTTAGAAATCAGATTTGTCTGACTGCTGCTCATCTGCCCTCCAGGTTAGGAATGAAGGGGAGGGATTCTGGAGAGCTGCCTGCCAGGCACAGAGCACAGCAGGCCAGGGAGGGCAGGGGTCAGGAAGAGGGTGTGACCATGGACACGGGCCTGCCAGTGATGCCTCGCACCCTGATCCAGGGCAATAAGAGAGAAAAGTGCCCTCGACAGTGTTAGAATAAGCAGGCCTGAGGGCCAGCAGATGGAGTAATGATTATGTTGCTGGACTCCCACGTGTCAACTGCGGTTCAAATCCCAGACCTGGAGGCTTAAAATCATGCCAGGCACATGTGCGTGTGTGCCCAAAATCCTGAGAGAAGGGAGAAAGGATTGTGGTGTGGCCAACCCCCCTGGGGGGGTGATTTCTCGCTTTCTGTCTCTCTCTCTGTCTCTCTGGTGAGAGCATGTGTCCTATAGCAAAAATCTCTCAGAAAAAAAAAAAAAAAGAAAAAAAGAATGAGAAAAGAATGAGCAGGCCTGAACCACAGACACAGACCAAAGAGCAGCTTACGTCCCTCCCATTCATGCAGGCCAAGCTCTGCCCTTCTCCCTGCTGCACACGCTGCACATGGTTCCTCTCTTCCTCCCCAAGGCACCTCTGCTGCTTGCTTGCTCATTCATTCATTCAATACCTGGTACACTCAGCATCCTCTGGGTACCACTGAACAGGGTAGAGGAGCAGAATTAATTAATGAAATTCAAGTACCAAACTCTTTGTTTCAAGGAAGCAAGCCCTTGGTCCCTGAAGCAGGTTTTCCCATCAGTTTCCATGATGCAGTGGGTGTATTGTGAGGCAGGGTCGGGCTGACCTTTTCTTGGGGAAGGGGCCTGAAGGTCAAGAGGACTGTCTGTGTCTCTCAAACCATGGACTTTGCCAACACATAAAATTGGGCTCTCCCTGGCCATTGTCAATTGCCCACATGGCCTCTAGTTATCCTCTAAGCAGGCCCAGTGTGCCCTCCAGAAAATCCCTGAAATGCTGCCAGTCAGATGACCCCGACTTGGCAGGGATCACCCATGCCCACAAGATCCAGGCGGGGCCTGGAACCTGCTAAGAAGTTCATGTGGTTGGTGGGGGATCCCAGTGAGCGTGGATCTGCCCAGCCTTGGTCCTGGACAGCTCAGATCTGCCTGCCCCTTGGTCTGTGTAGGCCTTGTATAATTGGAATGCCAGGCAGCACCTGCAGACAATTTTATCACACTCTGTATAATGTGTAAATACCATTAAGTTAGACAGATTTTCTCATTAATTCTCGGTCCCAGTGACAGACCAGGAATTAACACAATTGATTTTCCAGTCCCTACTCATTATCAATCATCCCCCAGAACTTAGTCACATTTCATCTGTTCCACCTGGGCCCCAGCATCTATTTGGAGGCTTCAACATATATTAAACTAATAAAGAGCAATGGGCATGGCTGTGTCAGCCCTGGAAACTGGTGGGGATGAGCAAAGAAACAAATCTTGGAAGAAAGTTGTTTCAGGGGCTCCTAGATTGAAAGAAAGAACAGGGCACTTGAGGCCAGACTCCTGCTCCCCACCCCAGGATGCCAGCATCAGTCAGTGGGTGTCCCAGCAAGGGCATTAGTAACTCTCAGTTATTAATAGCTATAAAAAAAACCACTCGAAACATAGTAGCTTAGAAAAGCAAGTGTTTGTTTGCTCCTGACTCCTCCGTGGACTATTTGGGCTGGGCTTTCCTGAGCTCACCCCTGGGACTGCAGTCAGCTGGTAGCTGGCATGATTTGAGTCTCACACACAGGTCTGGTGGTTGGGACTGGCTGTCGGTGGGATAGTCTAGGGACTTCAGCTGGGATGGCTCATTTCTGCTCCACATGGCTTCTCCTTCAGGAGACCAGGCCAGACTTCTTTGAGTAGCAATCTCAGGCAGTTCCAAGTGGACAAGAGCAAGAGCTGCAAGGCCTCCTGAGACCTAGCTGGGAAGTCACACAGCATCACTTTTGCCATTCTGTTGGTCAATCGAAGTCAGAAAAGGGATACAGATTCAAGGGGTGGGAAACAAGACTCCATCTCCTGATGAAATGAGTGGGTAAAAGGCACCTGGCAAAAGGGTATGCCAAGTACAGGGTACGTACTGTAAACAGAATATCACAGTGACCAATCTGGGATTGGGTTCTAAGGCTCTCCCACAGTGGGCAGTTTCTTTTGATCCTTAATACCAAGAGACAGTGGATCTCATTCTTCAAGGCCTTTCTCTGGTACTCATCCAAGCAGAAGAGAAATGTGCATTCCAGCAATCCAATGGCAACCATGTCCAACACTGAGATAAGGAACAGGACATGGAGGGAAGAGGTGATCTGTCTCAAATTTTTAAAAATTATTTGTTTTACTTAATTTGCTATGGAGCGACATGCACTCAGTAGAGAAAGAGAGAGAAAGTGAGAAAGCAAGCTGCTAGGTCTGGGACTCAAACTGCAGTTAGCCATGTGGGAGTCCAGTGCCTTAACCACCATGCCTCCTGCTGGCCCCATCTGTCTCAAATTCTTAATCCTGCCTTGATCTGACTTCCTTGCCACCTGGAATGTTTTCGAATCATATTACTCCTGAAGTGGAGTAGACTGTGTTCAGAATTTTTCAGTTAATTTTAATATTAACAAGAGCACATATACTTCCAAAAGCAACTTTTGCAAACAAATTCATATTGTATAATGCACTCATTCCAAGTCCAAGTAGAAAACAATTATGGGGGCCAGCAGGTGGCATAGTGTTTAAGGTGCTGGACTCACATGGCCAACCATGGTTGGAATTCCAGACCTAGCAGCTTAAAATTCATGCTGGGCATGTTTGCATGTGTGCCCAAAATTCCAGGAGGAGAGCGAAGGGATTGTGCCATGGCTCTCTTCTTACTCTCCCTCTCACTGTCACTCTCTGTCTCTCTCTCCTCCAGCAAGCACATGCACCCTATGGCAAAAAAAGAAAAAGAAAAAAGGAAAGAAAAGAAAAGAAAAAGCAATTACAGATTAGCCACTGCTTTCTATTGCCTGTGCCATCTTGTACGTACAGAGATCATTCGATCGCAATGATATTATGGAAGTAATAACAATATGTATTTCACAAAGGGCTTTTTGTGTAAACTTGTCATAGAGGTGTAACATACATTCAGAGTAGTGCATCATTTAATGAATCTTTATAAAGCAAATACAACTGTTTAGTCAGTGCTAACAAGCCCCCTGCTAATGCCCCTGCCTCAACAAAAACAAATACCAGTCTGACTTCTGACACTAAAGATTAGCTTTGCAGTATTGCGTATGCATATGAAACTTTTTTAAAGAGGTTTTTGCTATAGGGCGCGTGTGCTCGCCAGAGAAACAGAGAGAGACAGAGAGACAGAAAGCAAGAAGTCACCCCCGCCCCCAGGAAGGATGGCCATGCCACAATCCCTTCTCCTCCATTTTCCTCTTGGGATCTTGGGCACGCACGCCCATTCACTCGGCGTGAATTTAAGCCACTGGATTCGGGACTCAAACCGCAGTCGACTACATGGGAGTCCAGCAACATAGCCATTATGCCAACTGCTGGTCCTGAAACTTTTTTTTTAATAAGAGACTTTTGGGGGGGCTAGTAGGTGGTATGGTGTTTAAGGCAGCTGAACTCCCACGTGGCTGACTGCAGATCGAGCCCCAGACCTGGCAACTTGCTTTCTCACTTTCCCTCTCTCTCTGTCTTCCTCTGGTCAATTTTAAAATAAATAAATTAATTAAATTAAATTAAATAATGGCAATGAATACAATTAAATAAAATAATTATCTTAAAAAAAATAAAAGACTTCTTGGGACCAGTGAATGGCATAATGGTTATGTCACTGGTCTCCCACATGGTCAATTGCAGTTCAAGTCCCAGACCCAGTGACTTGATATTCACACCAGGTCCATGTGTAAACATGCCCAAAATCCTAAGAGGAGAATGAAGGAGAAGTGCCAAATGGCAACAATCTCTCTAAAAATAATAATGATAATAATAACAAAATAAAGACATCTTAAAAGTTTATCTGGGGGGCCAGCAGGTGGCATGATAGTTAAGGTGCTGGACTCCCACATGGTCAACTGCAGTCCAAGTCCCAGACCAAGCAGCTTGCTTTCTCACTTTCTCTCTCTCCCTGGTGAATTAAAATAATAATAATGATAATAATAATAAATAAAAATTAAATAATTTTTTTTAAAGAGAGAGTTTTGCTATAGGGCACGCTTGCCAGAGAGAAACAGAGAGACAGAAAGTGAAAAACCATGTCCCAGGGTGTAAGGCCACACTGCAATCCCCTCTCCTCCATTCTCCTCTTGGGATTTTGGGCAGGTACACACAAGCGCCCAACGTGTTTGAAGCCACCAGGTCTGGGACTCGAACTGTGGTTGACCACGTGGGAGTCCAGTGACATAACAATTACCATCTGCTTGGGACCAGCAGTTGGCGTAATGGCTATGTCGCTGGACTCCCACGTAGTCGACCGCGGTTCAAGTCCCGGACCCGGTGGCTTAAACTCACGCCGGGCGCATGTGCGTGCGTGCCCAAGATCCCAAGAGGAGAATGGAGGAGAAGGGATTGCGGCGTGGCCATCCCCCCTGGGGGGTGATTTCCTGCTTTCTGTCTCTCTGTCTCTCTCTGTCTGTCTGGCGAGCGCACACGGCCTATAGCAAAAACCTCTCAAAAAAAAAAAAAAAAAAAAAAAAAAAACAATTACCATCTGCTGGTCCCAATAATTCTTTAAAAAAATAAAAAAAGAAAGTTTATGTCAGCCAGCCAGGTGGTAAAGTGGCGGGATCTCACATGGCTGACTGTATGGCTCGAGTCCGGCTGACTGCCAGTCCTAGACCCAGCAGCTTAATAAAACATGCAAGGCTCATGTGTATGCACACCCAAATTCTGGAGCAGAAAATGGAGAAAGGAATACAGTATGGTCATCTGCCCTAGAAGGTGATTTTTTCACTTTCCCTCCCTCTCCCTCATGCACCCTGAGAGCTCATGTGTCCTATAGCAAATTTTTTAAAATAAAAATAAGGGACCAGAAAATGACATAATGGTTACATGACTGGACTTCCATGTAGTCAACCACGGTTTGAGTCCCAGACCTGGTGGCTTAAAACTCATGTCAGATGTATGTGAGTACACGCCCAAAATCCCAAGAGGAGAATGGAGGAGAAGGGATTGCAGCGTGGAGGAGAAGTGATTTCTCGCTTTCTGTCTCTCTGTCTCTCTCTGACTCCCTGGCAAGAACACACTCCCTATAGCAAAAATGTCTCTAAAAAAATAATAAATAAAAGTTTAAAATGATTCATTTCTTCCAGGAGAGAATTTATGTGTAAGAGAGAACGAGTCACCCCCAAGAGTGTCCCCAGTCCCAGCTGGCCTAGATCACATGTTCCCCGCATGCCCAGACGTGATCCCAGGACCTTTGCTATTTACATACAGCTGAATTACCTCTTGGCCCAGGGAACATGCTTTAAGGAGCCTATGGCCAAGCTCCTAGCAGTAGGGACAGCCATTGTCTTTAGGGCTCCTGCTTGGAGGCGAGGGAATACCTTCCAGATTCTCAGGCTCCTCCCCATCCTCCTTTGCTCCAAATAGCTCCTCTTTTGCCACACCAGAGCATGGGAGTAAGGGTGGGCAGGTGCAGGGGAGCGTAGGGGAAGGGGAGAGCGGGCCATCAAAGGCCAGTGAAGCTCTGGGGGCTTCTGGCCAATTGCCTTCCATTTTCTCCTGGACCGTGTTCCTCAACCAACCCTGTGTCCTTCCGGAGCACAGGGCCAGCCTTTGGGTGCTGTGTTAACACGAAGACAGACTAGCTGGTAGGCATGCAGTGAGGACAGTGGAAGGAGGGAGGAGAGAAGCCGGAGACCCTCAACAGACCCTTCCTGTGGTAGCAAAGTGTGTGGCCCTGGGGAACTTTGGCTGCAGGGCCACCCTCTCCCTTCCCCCTCTGCTCTGGCATTCTGTACGCTTGTGCACCCACCTGGAATTATCACTAGATAATAATAATAATTGTCTTTATGGAAACCATTTAAGATGAATTCTAATGTGGTTTATTATGTGACTTTCTCAGAAGTTCTGCTTCAAGAAGGCCAAACAGGTTCTGAATATTAAGCAGGAAGAGGTTGCAAAGGGCATCACTGCCTGGTGGGCACCTCCCCAATTAATTGGTTCCCTAATACCCACCAGGTGAAGGGGGAGAGTGGAACAGGGCTCCCCTCACCCCCATTCAAGGATTCAGTTCTCTTTCATTAAAATCATCCAGGTAGAACAGGGAACTCTGCCCTGGGGAAGCTTCTGGCTCAGGGCCTGAGCTCACCTGCAGTCAGCCCATAGCTCCGGCTGGGAGAAGAGCCAGGCACAGGGCAGGATGTGGGTCTGGGTGAGGCAGCAGGGGCATAGAAGATGGATGGATGCTGAGTTTCCCTCTCCATCCCATCTCTGGGGCAGAGGTGGCTCAATCTCTGAGTTTTCTAGTTTTGAGGGCCAGGAGAGCATAAAAATGCACTCACCTCCTCCTCCAGTGAAGGTCAGAAGTCTGGACTATTTTTCTTTTTTCTTTTCTTTTCTTTTCTTTTTTTTTTTTTTTTTTTTTTTTTGGAGAGGTTTTTGCTATAGGGCACATGTGCTTGCCAGAAAGACAGAGAGAGATAGAGACAGAAAGCGAGAAATCACCCCCCCAGGGGAGATGGCCACACCACAATCCCTTCTCCTCTCAGGATCTTGGGCACGCACGCACACGTACCCGGCATGAGTTTAAGCCACCGGGTCTAGGACTTGAACCACGATCGACTACATGGGAGTCCAGCGACATAGCCATTATGCTAACTGCTGGTCCCTGGGCTATTTCTTCACGAGTCTGTACTTCCAAACCCTGCTAGTCTCAAAGCAGAATGGAGCAATCAATAATGCACAGAGCCAGGTCCCCCTCAGAACTGCTCCCCTTAAATTTCTAGTTCTCTCATAAGGCCTCTCAGGTCCTCCCTTCCTGGGCTGGACATTTCTCATCTTCACTCAGCAAACCCTCCGCATCTTGCCTAGTACTCATGTTAGGTCCTAATCCTCTTTCTCCACAGTGACAGGCAGGTTTTTTTTTTTTTTCCTCTGTGAGAACCTCCTCAGTTATGCACTTGTATTCTAGCAAGGACCTTTGGGAAATATAATGCCTTCATTCAAAGGACTGACTGATGGTACAATTGGAGGCATCGAGGCAGGTTGATGCAGAGCTCTTAGGTGCAGGAGAGCCTCCAAGCTCCCATTAAATCATAGCCAGGCTGACCTGAGTAAGAGAATGTACTGTCCTTTGCATGAAAAGTTTTCACCTGCAAATCAGCATGCTGCTGTCAGGTGTAGGGGTAAGCCTTTAAGAATGTGCTTAGCAAATCGAGG
Source organism: Tupaia tana (assembly GCA_026018925.1). Taxonomy (NCBI): domain Eukaryota; kingdom Metazoa; phylum Chordata; class Mammalia; order Scandentia; family Tupaiidae; genus Tupaia; species Tupaia tana. The sequence goes on along the minus strand of JAKSZU010000007.1, from coordinate 81,315,567 downwards.
AAGGAAGGGAGGGAGGGAGAAGCCCAAATAAGAATGGAACAAAAAGACTTGATCTCATCAGTCCTTAACCCCCCATCCAGCCTTAAAAACTCTGGGAATCCAGACACAAGGCTAGAGCTCCCTGTCATCCCTCCCTGTAGTATCAGCTAGGGTCCAGTCCAGGTGGTGGACCTAAGTGAGAAAAGTCATCTCCTCAAAGGACTAGTCCTCAGCACCCACTGCCCTGTGCCAATAGGGCATCTTCTCCCCAGCCCGTGCCAGGAACACTCAGGGTAGGGGAAGGGGTCCTTCCCTGCACCCACACTACCCCAAACCCCAAACCCCACAGCAGTGCACGCTTCCGGAAGAGCCTGATATAGTTAAACAATCCTGTCTCTGTTTCTTGTTCCCCCTCCTGTGCTTAAGTGCCTATTAGGAACAAAGGACAGGAACAGAGGACAATAACATCTGTTTTTCCAACAAGCCAGTGACAGTGTGGATCTGGGGGTGGGACGCACGTCAGCACTGAGGCCCAGATGCAGCCCTGCAGCTGCGGAAGCAACTGGCACTCCATCATTTCTCAGGGAGATTATTTCCCAATCAGAGGCTCCTCGCTTGTTGGCGTTTATCCTCACCCAGGGAGCCATCGCTACTCTCTCGGCATCGGGCAGATCTCTTGCTTGTTTTATTTATTTATTTATGTATTTTAATCTCTGATGGGCCGGGTCCTGGTTTTAAGAGAAACCAGGAAGCCATAAATCCTCCAATCTCAGTCCTGCCTTCTCAAAATGAGGCTGGGGCTGAGGATGGGACACTGGCCCACACCACAGAGCGTGATGGAAAGACTGCTGAGTTAGGAGTCAAAGGACCTGGCTTCTAATCCCAGGTCCGCCACCAGCTCTGTGACCTTGGGCTGCTGTATCCGTCTGGGGACGTTGAGAACAAGCTACTCAACTTGCTGAAACTTGATCAGTTTCCTAATCTAAAAAATGGGAGCTATCGTAACTCAGTCACGGAATTGTTCTGTGTTTCAAATGAGGTAACACGCACGTATGATGCTAATTCAGGTTAGAAGGCAGAGGGACTGAGAGTGAGGGGGTGAGACACGGAGGTGTGTTTCTGTAGGCGACTGCCTGAGACTGCCCTGCCTAAAGCTGACTCCAGGTCCCAGAGATGGCAGAAGTGACTTCTAATGGTGAACGGCACAAAGCAAATAGACTTATCCATCTCCTCAAACAGTGGCGACCCCTCCCCTGAGGCCCTCTCTCTGATGAGGCCCCTTAACCCTGCCTCTTCTCCCTCCCCTCCAACACCATGGGCGACAAGCAGGAGAGACAGGCCATGGCGTGTGCAGGGAGAGCTAGGGAAGCGTGAAAAGGGTTAAGGGAGGGAAAGGAGAGGAGGGCCGAAAAAGAGAATGGAAGAGGAAGACAATGACAAGAAAGGCAGCTGTGGCTCTTTCAACATTTTAAAAGAGATTTAAATTGAAAATGAGATTTATAAAAAAAAAAAAAAAATCAGGCTTCCCCTCCTCCACTTCAAAAGACAGAAGAAGTGTTGAAAATGGAAATTATTTTTAACTCAATGAGCAGGGTACTTAGAAGAGAGCCGATTCAGGCCCTGCACGGTGCTGCCATCCCGTGGCTGTGTGACCTTGAGCCAGTCACCCACCCACTGAGCCCATGAAACAAGGCACATGCTGAGCTTGCTCCTCTCAGTGTAGAGACAAAGCCAGGTGACAGACAAAGGAGAAGGGCTTCGGAAACCCCAGCTGAGTCCCAGATTCAGATTGTAGTGCTCTCACGGCGACTGTGGTCAGGGCTGACGCCACTGAGAGGAAAAAGAAAGAAGTATACTCCCAAGGAGTTAACTACAGTTTGAATCCCAGACCTGGCAACTTAAAATCCACATCAGGCATGTGTGCACGCATGCCCAAGAGCCTGAGAGGAGAATGGAGGAGAAGGGGTTGTGGCATGGCTATCCCCCCTGGGGGCGGGGGAGGTGATTTCTCACTTTCTGTCTCTCTGTCTTTATCTCTCTGGCAAGTGCATGCTCTTTAAAGTAAAAATCTCTCAAAAAAAAAAAAAAAAAAAAAAAGAGAGAGAAAGAAGTATACAGAAAGGATCACCCGAGCAGTAGTGGGGCTTCCAGGGCAGGGACTGGTCTCTTCCAGGAGAAGCTAGTGTCCCTGCTAGGGAGGAAGGTCTTCTTCCAGCTCTCAGGCAGAGCAAGATTGCTGTAGCCACCCACTGGCCTGGGGCACCAATTATACCACGCTTTGCCCCACTTGACTGATGGCGGTTATCTTTGCTCTTCACCATCCCCTCACTGTTCCTTCTTAGGAAAGGAATGGCTCTTCTCAGCAGAGCAGCCAGGCCCCTGCATCCTCTGCTCTGAGCTGGCAGGATAACGAACAGCTCCGTCTCTCTGCCTCTGCCCGGAGCACTCTGGGCTATCATTTGCTCACAGTTCCCGTGGTTTCCTTTGATCCTCTCTGGAACTGCACGGAGATTGGTTATCTGGTAATTGAGATTGTTTTACAAGGTTTTGCTCATCACATTGGGTTCCATTACGTTTTGGCATCTCTCAAATGCCCAGAATCCTAACGGCTGTGTTGAAGTGTATGTGCTGTGTACATAAGTGCACACATGCATATGCCCACACGTGCACGTGGGCAGTTTTTAAAATACAATAACAACTCTGGTGAAACAGATGTAAGATGTTTTCTGGATGTTCTTCCTTTGTTGCACTTTGCAAGGAGATGAGACCTCAACTAGAGATTTTGGAAGCCCCTTTGAAGGACAGGACGCTCACACCGTGTGTGAGACCATCTTCTCTCCATCCAATACCCCCTTACCACCTGCTCAATGGGCAGGACCCCAGTGAGGGGCTATGGGACACTGAAATGAGAAGCCACCTTGACTATCTCTAGCCCCAAGGCCAGGATCCCAATTCTCCCATAGTCACCCCATTGGGATTCTGGTCTCAGCACAAGCAGGCTTGAATTTCCTGAGAGGAAAGCATCCAATTGGATTGTCCCTCATTTCTGCAGAGAGCCCTCTGATGGTACCAGAGCAGAGCCCCTCTGGGGATATCAGAGGGCTCACACACACACACACACACACACACACACACAGTGCCTTAGTGTATTCAGGCTGCTGTAACAAAATATAGGTTGCACATCCCTATTTTGAAAATCTGAAATCCAAAACACTCCAAAGTCCAAAATTTTTTGAGCCAGTATGTTGCCACAACTGAAAACTCCCACACCTGATTTCATGTGATGGCTCACAGTCAAATCCCACTGGCAAAACACTCAGCTTGTCCACAGAGTAGGGGGAAAGGCCCTTCCAGACCTCCTCAGCTGCAATATGTCTTATCCATGAATCCCAGATTCCTCCTTCCACAGCGTGCCCACAAAGGGTAATTAAGTTGCACCTGTGCAGGCCAGACCTCCAGGCTGTGTGGAGAAGGTATATATGAAACATAAATGAATCTTGTTTAGACTTGGGTCCCTCCCCCGAGATATCGCTCACTTGCTCTGTCTATACGCACACACACACACACACACACACACACACACGTATATATTTGTATGGGCAAATACTCCAAAGCCAGGAAAAACGTGAAATCCAAAACACTTCTGGTCCCAAGCATTTTGGGTAAGGGATACTCAACCATAAACTATACTAATGTATTTCTAGCAGTTCTTGAGGCCAGGAAATCTAAGATCAAGGCAGATTTGGTGTCAAGTAAAGACCCACTCTGTCTTATAGATGGCACCATCTCACTGTGTCCTTATGTGATGGAAGGGGCAAGGCAGCTCTCTGGGGTCTCCTGCTATTCAAGAGGGTCCTGCTGTCAGAACCTCATCATCCCCTAATGCCGTCACAGTGAGGATTAGGTTTCAACATACGAATCTTGAGAGACACAAACACTTAGACCAACGTGCACGATTTCGCAATGAAGAGTTGTTTCCTTGCTCTTCCACCCTCTCTTCTTCCATCCTCTCTTCCGTCCTCTGTGCTATCTTCGCTCCGTAAGGGCAAGGATCTGCTGTTCATCTTCTCAGTGTCTAACACAGTGCCTATCCTTACCAGTATTCAATAAATGTTTGTTGAGCGAATATATGTGCCAGGCACTGTGCTGGGCATTGTGAAGGCCAGAGTCGTGTCAGCTGTAGGTCCTCTGCGCTTGGTAGCGAAGTCTGAGATTATATAAAAACAGCCCGTCTACAATGTTCAGTAAGAAACAAGAGAAAGGGACCTCACTTTTTTTTAAAGAATTATTTTATTTAACTTTATTTATCCATTTATTTGTTTATTTCAATTTGACCAGAGAGGGACAGAGAGAGAGAGAGAGAAAGTGAGAAAGCAAGCCCCCAGGTTCTGGAACCTGGACTGTGGTCATCCATGTGGGAGTCCAGCGTCCTTAACCACCATACCACCTGCCAGTCCCGGAACTCACTTTATGAAGTGTCTACTATGTCTCAGGCACCATGCTAAGTACTCTGTGAACACTATTTCACTCAAACCTCAGAATTACCCTAGCAGCAAGCACTATCATCTTACTTTGCAAAGTAAGGCCGGCAAGTGGTAGAGCCAACCTACCCAGTGCTGACAGATGCAAAGCCCAAGCCCTTCACACCGCCAGTCAAGCTCCATGAGAGATCTCAGGGGTCCCTGTTCTGAGCTGTAAGTCTCCAGATCATAGATAATGGGTCTTATTCACTAATTTACCCTCTGCCCCCAGCCTAGGAAAGTGCCTAAGGCGCAGTATTTGCTCAATAAATTGACCGGTTTTGTAGTCACCTGCAGTTGGCGCCAGGGGGGATCAGAAGACAAAAGAGGCTCTGGTTATAATCTGATGAGGGCCTGGAGCTATGGGGCATGGAGAAGTTCCTCTCTTCCACTCTCACTCTCCCACAGCACTTTGTGCCCCTTTGTGCCATCTGAGATGGCACCAGGATAATTTGCATACATGTGCTTTCTCTACTAGCTCACCGGGAGTCCTTAAAGGGCAGGCCCTGCCTTGTTTATCATGAGGCCTCCTGGGCCAGAGCAGGCTCTCAGTAGATGTCCTTGGCCAAGGAAAAGTGTCAGGTCAAAGGCCCTAGTTGGCGCCAGTGGTGACCTCTGGCCCCTTGGCAGATCCTGATTCCAGGCTCCTCCTCACCTGGCATTTCCTTGGTCTCTCTGCAGCCCTGACCTGAGGGGCTCCCCTTTCCCAAGAGAAGGGCTGTGCTCCTGCTGCACACGGTGCTTTCCCTGGGCCTGGCCTCTCAGACCATTCATCTTGATTAGGTAATGGCAGCCTTGGCTGATTAAATGCCCACCATCCCCTCCTGTTTGTTTCTCAGCAAGGAGGTGTCAGGGTTTTCATTCTTCACAGGCTTGACCTTAGCAGTAGTGAGCGCGCCCTTGGCACACCTGCCCCAACATTCCAGTGGTCCAACTGCGCGAAAGAGGTTGACTAAGGGTAATTTCGCTGTTTTACTCCTTCAGGAAGCAATCAGGGGGCTTTCTCCAGCTGTCCACCAGCATCTGGGCTTCCAAAGAAACAGTCACCTCTCATGACCCCCTCTTCCTAGAAGCCTCAATTATCACCCATTGCCACCTCTTCCTGTAAAACTTCCTGATCAGCTCCACCCACCAGCTCTGTCTCTATCCTGAGCGCTGGTCGTGTTTATTCTGCAGTTGACAAATATCAACTTCTCCATACTGTAAGCACACCGAACCCAGAGAGTGAGTCTTCTGTGTCCCCCACACCCAAACTATCAGCTCCAGGTACTGCTCACACTGAAGGTAGAGAGAGGCTACCCTCAATCTCCCCCAGGTGGCCAGCCATGGAGGAGGCAGGATCACTAGAGTTTCTAGGAACTTGGGCACCACTGCTCCCCCATTCCTACTGTGAACATTCTGATTCTATAGCTGGATGGGGACTAGAAGAGAAGAGGAAAATGAAGTTAGACAGATGGGGGGAGGGGTGGAAATAGTAGCATAAATTTAACCTGAGAATGGAACATCTCTGTCATCATGAGTGAGCAGGAACTCCTCTCCATTGTGCAGGGATGGGCACGCTGTTTCGAAAACTTTGGCTTAGCCAGCTGGAGCAGGTTGGGCACGTGGACCTAATTATTATCGCCTCAAAGCTAGCCTCCTGGGGGTGTTGGAGGACTAAGCAGAGCCCAAGGGGACTCTACCTTGATAATCAGAGTGCAGCAGACCACTGCCAAAACTGAGCAGCCGCCATAAATCCATGGAGCTCGTCTCCCTCCGCCTGCTCGTCTCTTCTGCCACATCTCAGGCACTCTGCTTCCTGCCTTGCAATGCCACCAGCCAGGATGCAGCCATCCGACCATGTTGGGAACCACCTCCCTGGGCCAGGCCCACTCACACTTGGGAACAACCCTGGGAGTCCTTGCCCAAGAGCCTCAGGGTAGCTGTGATGGCCAGGATGGTCTTTGACCGTACTGAAGCCCCCTCCCAGGCACCCCTCACCATCAGCCTTGTTTTTTGCCTTCCCACTCTTCAGGGCAGACCGAGCAACTGAGCCCCTCATGAGCAAAGCATTGCAGGGCATGCCAAGACGGTGCCCAGGAGTGGAACTTGCACTGAAATAGACCAAAGTTTGAATTATGGTTCCATCACTTATCAGCTGGGTGACCCTGGACAGTGTTAATCTTGCTGGACCTCAGTTTCCTCCGTTATGAAAGACAGACCCTTTTACCCCACTCGTGGGGTTGTTGTGAGCATTCAAAGCATGTATTTAAGCTTTGGAACAGTGTCTGGCACATAGTGAGCATTCAATAAAGGATGGCTTTATTACTGCCTTTCACTCAGTTATTCATCCGACACTTTTATTTAGAGGCGTCCATGGACCAGGAACATGAGCCAGGTCTTAAAATATCTTAGGAGTTACTGCCATATTCCCCTTCTACTTCCAACCCTAAGTGGAACACACTTGTCCTCACTGCTCAGTCAGCCAGCTGATGGGATACAGCAGTCGAAACTCTCACACCTGTCAGTCAGCAGAGGGTTCAATCACACCCACATAATTCAGTCATTCAACAACCAGGGATGGGGTGCCTATTCTGTTGCATCAAGCATGGCACTAGTGCTCAGACAGGATGACAAATAAAACAGTTCTTATACTCCAGTCCTACTGTCTGCTAGAAAAAATTAACAATAAATATGTTGACAAACTAATAGATGCGTAACACATGCCCTGTCCTTACCGTCCCTGTTAAACCCACTAGGATGCTAATGAGGGGTAATTGTAAGTCTGGCTACGGAAGAGGGGGCAAGGATAGGACAGGAGTGTAGGGTGTGAGATCCAGAATCCCCCTTAAATCACACCACACAGAGCCTTGACCCACTTTCTGCCTGTCACCGCCCCCCCAACACACACACACACACACACACACACACACACACACACACAGAGCCTGGTTGAGGGCATGTGACCCTCAATGTCCCTCCTGCAGCTCCCACATCTCGAGGTGGTCGTGTGTTTTGCAATTTCAGCCTTTCCCCCCACTCAGAAAACCATGTGCAAGCTTCCCAAACAGCCCAGACTCACCCCGTCACCTCCTCAGGGAGGGACCCAACTTGGTTTACACCACAGCTTGGCATCCTGGCTTAATCGCTCACCATGGGAGGGCTGTCCCAATCTGAAGAAGGGCAAATCACAAATGTCAACTGGCTGAGACCCAAGTGCCAGATTCTTGCCAGAGGCACTACTTTTACACCAGCCTGCAGAGTCTGGAGCCCATAATGAAAGAGGCTGACAGCCCATTAGCACAGAGTGGTCACCGGGCTGGGAGGAAGAGAGTTGTCATCCACCTCACTTCAAGGGCTTTCGGGGGTAGAAAGCAACTGTGTGTGCGTGTATCCGTGTACATGTATGTCCATATATATACTATTTTAAAGAAAGAGGAAGGAATATCAATCACAGCTGTGCCTGTGAAGATGAGTAGATAGCTACCAATCTGACATCAAGGGAAAGAAATGCCAACATGTTCCTTCAACTGTCCTTTCAACCCCTGGGGGCAGGTCTGAGAGACAGTTCCATAATAACCGGATAACTGTATCACAGGATTGGAAAGTCTTCTCATTCCACCCCTCTCAGAGGTGACTCTTCAATGTTCCTGACAAAGAATCGTCCTTTGCCTTGAATGCCTCTAGTCGCACAGGGAATTCACTGTCCACCAGGACATTCTGAACATCCCACTCTAATGGCTAGAAAGTTCTTCCTGATCTGAGAACTTAAACTTGGAGCACTATAACGTCCTCACATCCATCCTAGTTTTACTCTTTGAGGTCACATGAGAAGAGAGGAAAACACAAACAAAACAATCCCTCTGCCCTAAATCACCCTTACATAAAAGCATGCTGACATGGTTTTATGGGTCTTCACCAGTCTGCCAACTGCTTTCTGGACAAAACCCAGTTGTTAATAACATCTTCAAAATGTAGTTCCCATACTGAGAAACAAAATCTTTGCCACAGCTGTTACCAATGCAAAAACATACAGGCATGTGTACACATACACGTGTACACAGAAATAAAGCTAACTATATTTGCAGCCATTCCACATTTCACACACATTGTCAAGTGCCTTGCTGAAATCCAAGTATAACAGACTAAAGAAAGAAGGTGGCCAGGACTGGTCACATGTGGAATGACCAGCATAGGTAGGGGCAGAGACTTCTTTTTTTTTTTTTTTTTTTTTTTTTTTTTTTTTTTTTTTTTTGAGAGGTCTTTGCTATAGGGTGCATGCACTCACCAGAAAGACAAAGACAGAAAGACAGAAAGCGAGAAATCACCCCCAAGGGGGTTGGCCACGCTACAATCCCTTCTCCTCCATTCTCCTCTCAGGATCTTGGGCATGCGCATACACGCGCCTGGCATGAGTTTCAGTCACCGGGTCTGGGACTCAAACAGCAGTCGACTACATGGGAGTCCAGCGACATAGCCAGTACACCAACTGCTGGTCCCATGAGACTTCTGCCTTCCTTATTCCAGACACTCATCTATTAATTCCACCTTGGGTCACGTTAACATTCGTGGAAGTCAGAGCTCATCACTGACTCAAACTGAACTGCAGGACAGGCTACAGGCACAGACTTTTGTTTAATACAGAAGTAACAGAAGAATTAGTAAGACGACATACAACGTTTTCATATCTTCTTTCTCCACCAAACTCCAGAAGGTTAGCCCTGAGTTTCTAAAAGCCCCTGGCTGGGACCCTGTGCAAAGGTACTGCAAAGGATAGGGAAGAAAGGAAATGCACTCAGTCGGGGAGGAGCACAGGGTAGATTACTGACAGAAAGGGACTCCCCTGAGTTGGGCAGAAATGGGAGTAAGGTGGCAGGGTCCAGTGCCCTGCAGGCCAATGGTATGTGTCAGCAGGACAGGACAGTCAGAACCCTTCTAGAGCCACAGAGCCCAAGACAAGGGCAGTTTCCAGGGCAGAATCCCAGCTTCAAGTAGCAGAGAGGCAGCTTGCTTTTGGGTGGTCCTAGACAAATAGGAAGGGGCTCAAAATGTGACAGGTTGGGTATCCAGCCACTCCACTTGAGAGAGTAAATCTGACTCAAAGAAAGAAAGGTATGGGGACTAGCAGATGGCATAATGGTTACATCACTGGACTCCCATATGGCCTATTCTTGGTTTGAGTCCCAGTCACAACAGCTTCAAATTCACACCAGATGCATGTGCGTGTATGCCCAAAATCTCACGAGGAAAATGGAGAAGGGATTGTGGCATGGCCATCCCACCTGGGGAGTGATTTCTTGCTTTCTGTCTCTCTCTCTCTCCAGTGAGTACATATGCCCTATGGCAAAAATCTAGAAAAAAATAGAAAGAAATTAAGGTCTGTGTTGCCATATCTCAGAGTCATCAGCAAAATTTATACTCACCGCATCTACTGCTGTCATGCCATGGATCTCTCCCCTTCTGGGGACCAACTATCTTGCTTTGTATTTATTCATGCTAAATTTCTCCTTTGATTCATCAGAACAGCCTTGGGATTTATGAGGATCCTAATTGTCACTTTATAAGTTCTTCCTCCAAGGTTCATGACACCTGCAACTTTGGCTGATTCGTTTGAGTCATTAATAACAGGTGTTGAATCTAGCAGCACCAGGGGCAGAGGGCAGGGCTGAGTGCTAATAATGGCTTCCTGCCCAGATGACAGTGACACACCAATCAGTTGGCTCTATCCCACAGCTTGCTCAGTCTCTCGGGAATTTATCTGACTATACTGTTATCGGTTCCACATTATCTCTGCCTTATTCATAAGGATATACTGTCAAATGCCGAGCTGAAACTCAAATGTACTCAATCTACTACGTGTCCTCAATCTATCAGCACAGTGACCCTATCAAGAATAAAGAAAAATGAAAGTAGGCAAGGACGGAAGGAGATGAGGTTCACTTGGCCTGACTGCTAACTGGCTCTTGGAAATTCCATACTGGCTTGAAGTGGTCCCTGTTGCCCTTTCTTTCTTTTTTAGAGAGAGATTTTTGCTATAGGGCCCATATACTCACTGGAGACAGAGAGAGACAGAGAGACAGAAAGCGAGAAATCACCCTCCAGGGGGGATGGCCATGCAGCAATCCCTTCTCCTCCATTCTTCTCTCAGGATTTTGGGCATGGACGCACATGCACCCAGCCTAAGTTTTAAGCTGCTGGGTCCGGGACTTGAACCACAATCGGCTACGTGGGAGACAAGCAATGTAACCATTATGCCATCTATTGGTCCTCCCTGTTGCCTTTTCTAAGGGCCCATCAAACATGGTCAAACCCTATCCAAATCGACCACCAAAAACCAGGTGTTCCTCCCCCACCCCAGTGTCCAGTGTCCTTGCCCTGGTCTCTGAGATTTATCAATCAGAACTTACAATCAGACAGGAAGAGAAGGAGGAGGAAAGCAAAGAAAAACCAGAACCAGACCACTGATGAATAATTTTCTTTTTTTTTTTCTTTTAATTAACAAGTCTAAGGAAAATCTTCATTGGATCAGGGGACATAATACAAATTATAATGACTTGTATATAAAACCTGGCACCAAATTTGGCCTTTCGGGAACGTTTAGTTATAAAAGTCTGCATTAAAATCTGCACTAGAGCACAGTGCAGCAGCTATCTGACTACGCCAAGGGGAGCAGCCACAAAGACAGGTCTGGCCTGTGGGTGCAGGAACCCTTTGGTCCTCCAGCCTCAGGGATAGCCCTATGTGACAATGCCCTACTCTGAGGAAAGGCCAGAGGAGCTTCTTTGAAGGCAGGGTCCCTGTGAGCACCAAAATGCCACAAGAATGGCATGAAACAAAAATGGTGCTGGGAAGGGCAGGAGAGAAGGGTTGTCTTGTCTCCCTCATTCTTGGGCTCTGACCACTGTTCAAGGATTCTGACTCTCTGGTAGACAAACTATTTCCTTTCATTTCATTCAATTAATTAATTTATTTTTGAGAGAGAGATTTTTGCTATAGGGTGCATGTGCTTGCCAGAGACACAGAGAGAGATGGAGAGACAGAAAGCAAGAAATCACTCCGGGGGGGGGGGGGGGGGGGGGGTGGATGGCCATACAGCAATCCCTTCTCCTTCTCCTCCATTCTCCTCTTGGGAACTTGGGCACACATGCACATGTGTCTGGTGTGAGTTTTAAGCCACCAGGTCCAGGACTTGAACCATTGTAAATTACGTGAGAGTCCAGCAATCTAACCGTTATGCCACCTGCTGGTCCCACGACCTTTAATTGTAACAGAACTTATATAATTTCCAAATATGTTCTTTCTAAATAAGCTGACCCACTCTGACTCGAAGAGCCATATCATAATTAGCCTGATCTGAGGGATTAAGAACTAGTTCTTATGTCATTTTCTGTAAGCCAAGCCCCTTGACATAACTACCATGGTTATGATCACAAGAGAAAACACAATTGTCTCTATTTTAGTTTTGGACAAAATGCAGCTGAGGAATTCTAGCCCAGAAATTCCACTTAGGTAATGTGATTGAAAGCAGCTACGATTCACACTGGAATCCTCTCTCTTTGGGTATGGCTTCATTGAAGCCTCAACTATCTTTATACAAGGCAAGAGAAGCCCTGGACGGTGGGGTCAATATTGCACATCAATGTCATTTTCCTTCAAAGATGAAGATGCAGCTCCTTCATTGGCAGGGCCTGCCATTCTGGCCGAACAGGACTCAGGCTGGCTTATGCATCCACTAGGTCTCTGCTCTGCCCACCCTGTGGCTCTGTGGAAGGTGGCAACTGTCCATGACTCAGTTGCCCAAAGAATCTGGCTGTGGACGGGAAACACACAAAGGGGAACCAGACAGGTATGGAGGGTGGGTATAGGGAGGCATTAAGAAAGATGACCTGGATGTCTTGTGGGTTTTAAGTGGCGTGTAAAGATGGCTGCTACAATTTCTGGGCTCCTTATAGTTACTGAAAGGGCTGAGAGTCCTTCCTGTCATTCTACTGAATTCTACAAAGGGAAACAACTACCCTACTAATTTCTATCCAAAAGCAGAGCAGTTTTCTCAGATGCCTCCAGGGTGGGTCTTTTCCCCTCCCGTCCCTGGCTTGAATGATCTGATGCTGTTCCTTGACTGCGACAATAAGTGAAAGGAGAGATGAAGGACAAAAGTGTCCAAATGACAATTTAGGCAAAAAGCCTAGAGTCACACAAGGTTGTTAATGAGGGCCTTTCTCTCTCAAGCAGCATTTTCAGGACACCAGTGCTGAGAGTAAGAGACAGGTGCTCCCCAAGCTAATGGGGCCTGGCACCAATCATTAGCAAGGCCAATGTAACGGATGACACTTCGCCTACAAGGCCAAGATAACAGGATGACACTTCGCCCGGTTACTATGGCTCTTTCAGGATAGGTCAACCCAGGATGCTCCTTTACAATGTCTTAGAACATTTTTTACGAACAAGGAGGAACTCAGGCCATTCCATTTTAAAGTGACCTGACAACACCCTCTAGTGGAAATTATAAATAAAGCAAGGCCCATGTGTCCCATTCACCTTCTGATACAGGGTGGTTTCAAGATTCCCTATAAAATGGAAAATGAAAACAACGAAATAAAGCAAGTGATTACCTTTAGAAACATAATAATAATTACAAAAAAGGAGGGATTTCACACTTGTGCTAACTACCCTCACACCCAAATCATATTCCCTTCTCAGATACTCTGACTTCAATACATTCTAAGACAGGGAGACATGTTTTGGGGCTGCTATTGGTCCCGTTAAAGTTTGGGCAGACTCCCTGCTGGTGCCAGAATGATACCAAAAACATAGAAAAGTCCCAGCAGGAGGTTGAGCTTGGCGGTCCTCTGGGGCAGTTTGTTGAAAGCCTGGCTTCGGAACTGCTTCTCGAGGGAAAAGGCCATGGGAATGGTGAGTAGGGGCAGTGCCAGGCTGATGCTGCAGTGTGTGGCCAGGATGCTGAAGAGCAGGTAGGGCAGGAAGAGGAGCGTGTTGTAGAGGACGTAGGAGAGGGTGGGGCCGATGAGGATAGCCAGCGTGACGATGCCAGCCTCTCGGTCGGAATCCATGTCCCTGGTGTTGTTGGAATGGAGGATGGCCTCGGTGCTGAGGGCGAGAGGGATGGCATAGACCAGCGGGAAGATGGCCAGGGAGCCCACCTGGACAGCATAGGCGAACATCACGGCTAGTGGACCAAATGTGATGAGGATGACGAGGTCTCCCAGAGCCACATACTTGAATCCAATTCCTACGACCAGAAAACCCAAAGAGTTCACGTGAGATCAAGGGCCGGAAACTCAGAGACCATTTATTATTCATGAGGGCCATTTCTGGCCAGAAATGGTGAATTCTCAGACTGTGAGGGTGGCCACCCATTCAGTCCCCTTCCCCATAGAGCAAAGTTGGATTCCTTCTCCAATGAGAAGAAACAGGTACAGAGAGGGCACCCAGCTAGGTTTCAGAGTCTGTCTTCACAGGCTCATACCCAAGTTTCCCTTCCTACTGTCCCCAACAAAGAGCATCTGACTCCTGTAGCACACACAGAAGTGTGAAGAGTCCACGGACAACCTAAAAAGTCTTCTAGTCCAAGGCTTTGGTTCCTTTGACCCCTCACCAACCCCTGGAAGACACCACTAGATCAGTCGCTCACAGAATATCCATCCTGGCCTCCTACTTTTCCTTCTCTTTCCCAAATAATTTCTGGAGGCATCTGCTGGTTTTGAGAAACCCCAGTGAATCACAGTTCAATTTCCAGATCCGTAATCTTCCACAAAAATAAAATTTTGCCTGTATAATGAGTAAAACGGCTAGGACAGCGAAGTTACAATGCTGCTTTCCTGCTCTGGTTCTCATTAAGTTAAAATAAACCGTCTCCAACTCCTGCTCCTGTCTTGCTCATCAACTTCAAAGCCTGTCTAACTCACTTCTTTCAGACCTGCCAGTTCTTCCCGTCTGCAGGGTCATACCCTGTCCCAATATCCTCTATTCCCAAATCTTGTCCTGGTCATCTGATGCCTGGAATATGGTGCCCTTGTAAATGATGCCTCAGCTCCCGTCTTATAACCACCTTCTCCCCATCCTTCATCTAGTCTCCAGACTGTAGTTGCCAATAATCTTTTTTTAAAAATAATTATTTATTTTATTTATTAATTCATTCATTTTAATTTGACCAGAGAAAGATATAGAGAGAGAGACAGAGAGAGGAAGAAAAAGTGAGAAAGCAAGCCACCAGGTCAGCCATGTGGGAGTGTCCAGTGCCTTAAGCACCACACTGCCTGCTGGCCCCACAATAATCTCTTTTTTTTTTTTTTTTGGAGAGTTTTTTGCTATAGGGTACATGCACTCACCAGAAACATGAGACAGAAAGCGAGAAATCACACCCCAAGGGGGATAGTCATGCCGCAATCCCTTCTCCTCCATTCTCCTTTTGGGATCTTGGGCATACACACACATGTGCCCAGTGTGAGTTTAAGCCACCGGGTCCAGGACTTAAACTGCAGTCGACTACATGGGAGTTCAATGACATAGCCATTATGCTAACTGCTGGCCCCACAATAATCTCTTAAAAATACTAAACTGGTAATCCCGTCTCTGCCCCAAAATACCTTAAACAATGATCAACAATTTCCCCTTGGGATACAAGTTCCAGATCCGTAACCTGGCTCACTTCTGACCCCGCCCAGCCTCTCTCCTGCCACATCTTGAGCTCTTGTCTCCTCTCCACTGAGGCTTCTCTCAGTTCCTCAGGGCCTTCAGACTACCACTCCCTGTACCTGGCTAATTCCCACTCACCGTTTAAGACTTCCCTCATCTCCTAAACCAAATTCAGTCCCCTTGTGAAATGCTCCCACGGCACCTTCACTGCCATTTGTATGGTTTCATCCATCACGCTTCTAATTATACAATCACAGAGCCCTTCCCACTAAGCTGTGTGTTCCACGAGGGTAGAGCCTGTGTCTGGCTTGGTCATAGCTCATCCCAGTGCTGCCCCCAGGGCTGAACTGAACACAGAGCTATGGTTAATGAGCACCTAGAATTCGGGACCAAGGTCAGGAAAAATCTCCCATTGAGACAGAAACAGGTGAAGCAGTATGAAATGGGTCAAAGGTGCCCACTGAAGAGGTGGTCCACAGGTACACGGCTAATGGCTACAGAAGCTTGGGAAACCTCTGGAT
Source organism: Tupaia tana (assembly GCA_026018925.1). Taxonomy (NCBI): domain Eukaryota; kingdom Metazoa; phylum Chordata; class Mammalia; order Scandentia; family Tupaiidae; genus Tupaia; species Tupaia tana. Next base: position 81,299,912 of record JAKSZU010000007.1, on the reverse strand, counting down.
ATACTAAGCTACAAGGTATGACCACAGGATCAAAAAACAAAGAAACTCTTAGGTAATCAATTGCATTTCAGACAGTACGAAATGTTCAGTGGTGACGGTTTCCAGTAGCTCTAAAACCATAGGAGCCCAGGAACAAGTTTTTTTGTTTGTTTGTTTTTTGTTTTTTTTTTTTTTTTTTTGAGGTTTTTTTGCTATAGGGCGCGTGCGCTCGCCAGACAGACAGAGAGAGACATAGAGACAGAAAGTGAGAAATCACCCCCCAGGGGGGATGGTTACGCCACAATCCCTTCTCCTCCATTCTCCTCTCTGGATCTTGGGCACACACACACAGGCGCCCGGCGTGAGTTTTAAGCGTGAGTTTTAACCGGGTCCGGGACACAAACCACGGTCAACTATGTGGGAGTCCAGCGACATAGCCATTACGCTAACTGCTGGTTCCCAGTTTGAGAACAAGTTTACCTTCACATTAGTGGTTAGTTTTTTGGTGCTACATGGCCACTCTGGGTTTGTGAACAAAGTGTCCCAAGGAAAAGGCATTACAGGTAAGGGCCCTGATACTCTCTGCACCCCCCCCCAGCTGTGTTCTGATAATTTGGTTGTCTGAAGACATGCCTTACAGAAAGAAGTTCTCTCAATCAGAAAACCAGCTCCAGTTCTGAGACTGGGTAGATCTTGCAATATCTTTTTTTAATTAATTAATTTTTTTTTCTTAAATTATTTTATTTAATATGGCCAGAGAGGGAGGGATGAATAGAGGGAGGGAGAGGGAGAGGGAGAGGGAGAGGGAGAGGGAGAAGGGGAGGGAGAAGGGGAGGGAGAGGGAGAGGGAGAGAAAGTGAGAAAGCAAGCCACCAGGTCCGGGACTCGAACCACCGTCGGCCATGTGGGAGTCCAGTGCCCTTAACCACCACGCCACCTGCCGCCGGCCCTTAATTAATTAATTATTTTTAGTTTTTGCTTAGGGCATGTGAGCTCACCAAAGAGAGACAGAGAGAGAAAAAGTGAGAAATCACTATGCAGGGAGAATGGCCGCGCCGTAATACCTTCTCCTCCATTCTCCTCTAGGGATTTTGGGCATACACACACATGCACCCATTGTGATTTTCAAGCCGCCAGGTTGGTGCGGGACTCAAACTTCATAGTTGGCCATGTGGGATCCAGCGCTTTAACCTCCACACCGCCTGCTGGCCCATCTCTTACAATATCTTGCCCATTCGGGGGACAACCTCTGACCAAAGATGCCGGACATGAATACTCTCAGCATAGTCTAGCAAGTTTCTCCACCAGCTGCCTACTCTTCTTTTGCTCATTTTCTCAGCTCCCTACAACAGCTCCGGGACTCTGGCTATGGAAGAAAATATAATGCAAGGCTACAGCCTTGACCTTTGGTTAGGTTATCCGAGAACACCACCTCAGATCACCTGGAAAAAAATTATGTGCGGTCAGGAGTGCTGCAGTGGTAACATAGCTGAAACACAAATCATAAAAGTTGGCAAGGACACAGAGTAACTGAAACTCTGATATAATGCTGGTGGAAACATAAAGGAGTACAACCACTTCAGGAGACAGTTTGGCAATCTCTCACAAAATTAAACATCACCTATCCCATGACACGACAGTTCCATTCCTAGGCATTAACCCAAGAGAAATGAAAACACATACCCACTAAAAGACTTGAACATGAATGTTCAGTCACAATAACCAAAATATGGAAACAATCCAAATGCCCCTGAACAGAAGAATGGATAAATTGTGGTACTGAGATAGAAATTAGACCCCATTTACAGCCAGACAGGCTAAGGGCCCTGAAAGGAAATCACTGTGTCTCTCTTTTTAATGAAGTCTGTGTTTTTCCTCTATGGTCTAGTTTATGTATAATATACACCCCTTTTACAACAGTTTCTTTCTTTCTCTTTTTTTAAAATTTAATTTTATTTATTTATTTATTTTAATTTGACCAGAGAGGAACAAAAGCAAGCCACCAGGCAGGTCTGAGACTTGGACCGCAGTTGGCTATGTGGGAGTTCAGCGCCCTTAATCACCACACCACCTGCCAGCCCTTTACAACAGTTTCTATTTAGTAACCTTATTCTAACAAGAAGTACAGAACCAGAAGAAGAAGGTAATCAATCACTCAGACTACCATGTAACTATTTTCTAAAGCCTATTTCCCTCTCAGAAAGTCAGCCCATTGCTCAGACTGCTGGATAAAACCCCCTTGGTTTCAGATCCTCTTTGGCAACCCATTCAGGATCCCTTCCTGCTTGGAAGCTCTGTTCTTCCTTCCCTCTCTTAATAAACTCCGCTTTGCTTTCCTCTCTCTGTGTCCGCATCTCTAATTTTTCATGAGTGTCAGATAAGAAGCAGCACTGGTGTTGGGTCTGATCACCCAGCAATTCCGGCAACAGTATAGCCATACAATGGGATGCTACTTAGCAATAAAAAAAGCACTACTGATACTCATGACATGATAAATCTCAAAAACTTCATACTGAACAAAAGAAGCCAGATGTAAGAGTTCATACTGAAACACATACATATGGAAATAAATAGTTTATACTGAACGGTTCCATTTACATGATGTTCTAGACCAGGGATAACTAATCTATGAGAGAAATCAGAACAGTGGTTGCCTCTGGATAGAGGCAAGCAGGAGAAGCAGCACAGGAAGCCTTTGGGGCTGATAGAAAAATGTGCAGCATCGGGACCTGCAGTTGGTGTATTAGCTATGTCACTGGACTCCCATGTAGTCGACTGCGGTTCAAGTCCCTAACTCAGTGGCTTAAACTCACACCAGGCGCCTGTGCTTGCATGCCCAAGATCCTGAGGAGAATGGAGGGGAAGGGACTGTGTTGTAGCCATCCCCCCTGGGGGTGATTTCTCACTTTCTGTCTCTCTGTCTTTGTCTTTCTGGTGAGCACGCGCGCCCTATAGCAAAAACCTCTCAAAAAAAAAGAAATGTCGGGAACCAGCAGTTAGCGTAATGGCTATGTCGCTGGACTCCCACGTAGTCGACCGCGGTTCGTGTCCCGGACCCAGTGGCTTAAAACTCACGCCGGGCGCGTGTGCGTGCGTGCCCAAGATCCCGAGAGGAGAATGGAGGAGAAGGGATTGCGGCGTGACCATCCCCCCTGGGGGATGTCTCTATGTCTCTCTCTGTCTGTCTGGTGAGCGCAAGCGCCCTATAGCGAAAACCTCTCAAAAATAAACAAACAAAAAAAAAAACACTGGGAACATGTGTGTGCATCCCCAAAATCCAAAGAGGAAAATGGAGGAAAAGGGACTGTGGCATGTTCATCCTCCTGGGAGAATGCTTTCTCTCTTCTTCTGTCTGTCTCTTGTTGGCAAACCCACACGCCTTAAAGCAAAAGAAAAAAAAAAAGAAAGAAATCAGATTATGTTGTTACTCAGCTCAATGTAATTCCATGTCTTCCCATCTGTTCATCTGATGGATATTAGTACTACAGGCCACACACGGCTCTGGGCACTAGGGGTTCAGCTAAGAACAGAGATAGCAACCCCTGACCACAGAGAGCTCACAGTCTAATGGAAAGCAAATTAACTAAATGAGTATTTTATAAGTTATGTTGGAAGGTAACAAGTGCTATGGAGAAAAATAAAGCAGAGAGCAGTAGGGGGTGAAGGTTGGGACAAGGGGTGTCCTAATTTTAAATTAGGTAAAAAGGAAGCCCTTACTGGGACCAGCATATGGAGTAATAGTTAAGTCACTGGACTCCCACGTAGTTAACCACAGTTCAAGACCTGGACCTGGTGGCTTAAAACTCACACCAGGCACATGTGCATGCATGCCCAAAATTCTGAGAATGGAGCAGAAGGGATTGTGGCATGGCCATCCCCCATGGGGGGGTGATTTCTCACTTTCTGTCTATCTCTATAGCAAAAATCTCTCTAAAAACAACAACAACAAACCAAAGTCCTCACTAAGAAGCTGGTATTTGAGCAAATGGGTGGAGAAAGTTAGGAAGTGAACCAGACATACAGGAGAGGAGCATCCCAAACAGAGGAAACAGCCTCTACAAAGGCTCATGTTCCCCACCTGAGGAAGGAGCATGTCTGACACATTCTAGGACCAATTACGAGGACAGTGTGGCTGGCCTGGGTAAGCAGCAGGAGAGGAAGAGGGCAGGTCAGAGAGCTGAGGGGAGAAAGAAGGATAGACAGATAATCTAGGGCCCCTGGGGGGTCACTACAAATTCTGGCCTTGGGTTCGGCAAGTGGCCTGGTGGTTGGGGCGCTGGACTCCCACATTGCCGACTGCACTACAAGTCCTGGACCTGTTGGCTTGCTTCCTCTCCCTCTCTCTCTCTCATCAAATTGAATAATAATAATAATAAATAAATAAAATTAATAAATATATTTTTTTAATATTCTGGCCTCTGCGGGACCAGCAGATGGTGTGGTAGTTAAGGGTACTGGATTCCCATACAGCCAACTACAGTTTGAGTCTCGGACCTGGCGGCTTGCTTTCTCACTTTTCCTCTCTCTGTCTCTTCCTGGTCAAATTAAAAAATATTAACAAATGGAATTAAATAAATATTTTTTTTTTGAGAGGTTTTTTTGCTATAGGGCACGTGCGCTCGCCAGACAGACAGAGACATAGAGACAGAAAGCGAGAAATCACCCCCCAGGGGGGATGGTCAGGCCGCAATCCCTTCTCCTCCATTCTCCTCTCGGGATCTTGGGCATGCACGCACACGCGCCGGCGTGAGTTTTAAGCCACCGGGTCCGGGACGCGAACCGCGGTCGACTACGTGGGAGTCCTGCGACATAGCCATTACACTAACTGCTTGTTCCCAAAATAAATATATTTTTTAATTCTGGCCTCAGGGGCCAGCAGATGTTGTAATGGTTACACTACTGGACTCCCACATGGCTGACCATGGTTCAAGTCCCAGACCTGGAGGCTTGAAACTCATGCCAGGTACATGTATGTGCATGCCCAAGATCCTGACAGAAGAATAGAGGAGGGACCAGCAGTTAGCATAATGGCTATGTCGCTGAACTCCAATGTAGACGCCCGTGGTTCGAGTCCCAGACCTGGTGGTTAAACTCACGCCAGGCGCCTGTGAGTGTGTGCCCAAGATCCCGAGAGGAGAATGGAGGAGAAGGGATTGCAGCGTGGCCATCCCCTCTGGAGGGTGATTTCTCACTTTCTGTCTCTCTGTCTCTCTCTCTCTCTCTGTCTGGCGAGCGCACGCACCCTATAGCAAAAACCTCTCAAAAAAAAAAAAAAAAAAAATGGAATAGAGGAGAAGGGACTGTGGTGTGGCTATCCTCTCTGGGGGATGGGGGGGGGTGATTTCTCACCAGCAAGTGCTGTGGATGTTAAGGCAGATGGATATGGCGAACTGTGCAGTTCAAGCCCCAAACCTGGTGGCTTGATAATAAACCGGCCTGTGTGCCTGCATGCCCAAAATCCTGAGAGGAGAAAGGAGGAGAAGGGATTCCAACATGACCATCCCCTCTGGGGCGTGCTTTCTCATTTTCCCTCTCTCTCTGTCTCTCTTTGGTGAGCACAAGTGCCCTATGGTAAAAAACTGATAAAAAAAAAAAAAGGTGAGAAAGAGTCAAGTACAATGCCCATGACTTTTGCCCTGAAGAGCTAGAAAGATAAAGTAGCCATTGAATGAAATAGGAAAAGCTGCCAATAGAGCAGTTTTCTTTGGAGAGATTAAGAATTTGTTTTCAGACATGTTAAGCCTGAGATGCCTTTGAGAAGAAATTAGAAGAAATTACTGGAGGCCAGCAGGTGGTATGTTGGTTAAGGCACTGGACTCCCACATGGTCAATGTGGTTCAAGTCCCAGACCTGGTGCTTTGCTTTCTCACTTTCCCTTTCTTTCTCTGGTCAAACTAAATAATAATAATAAATTGGGGCCAGCAGGTGGCATGGTGGTTCAGTTGCTGCACTCCCACATAGTCAACCACAGTTGGAGTTCCAGACCTGGCAGCTTGCTTTCTCACTTTCTCTCTCTCTCTCTGGTGAGTGCATGTGTCCTGTAGCAAATTTAAAAATAGTAATAGTGATAAATAAAATTAAATAAAAATTGTTTAAACAATAATAATAAACAGTTTTACATTTAAAAAAAAGAAGAAATCAATAAATAAGTCAGATGAGTCTAGAATTTGAGAACTTACCAGATGGCATCTGAAGCTATGAGACTGGCTAAAATCACCAAGAGAGTAAACAGAGACAGAAAATGAAGGTCCATGGACTGGGCCCTGGAGGTTGGGGTGTGGGGAAGAACCAGCAGAGGCGACTGAGACTCTAAGACCAGCGTGATCTAGCCCTACCTACCTCTCAGCTGTAACTCATCCTCCTTCTGGATCACAATGGCCTTTCCACAGATCCTAGATGATGCCAAGCTCTCTCCAACCCGGGACACTTGTCAGCTCTGAAGGACTCAGCACTGCAATCAGACCCCAATTTTGCCTTATAGCTGACTCTTCCTTAAATGTCACCCTCAAGGGGGCTTTTCCCTTTACCACCACCACCTTATCCTTTTTATTGCAGCACCCCATGGATTTCCTTTATTGAACTTTATACAACTGGCTACCAGGACACCACAATCTCTTGGTTTTCCTTATTCCCCTGGATGCTTGTTCACAGGCCCCTTTACCTGTTCCTTCTCTTTTCCTCCACTCTCTTAATGTTGGAGTAGCCCAGGGCTCAGTCCTGATTCCCCTCACTTTTCTACTCCCTCTCCTGATGATCTTTCCCAGTCCTACCACTTTCCCTATGTGCCTATGACTCTCAAATATCTGTATCTCCAGCCCACATCTTCAGAGTAGAGACCAAAGGCCTACCAGGTCTACATACTCTGTGTGTCTCCTTATTGTTCCGAAATGTACTTCTCTTACTATACCTCCTTTTACTCTCTCCCTCATTTATACACTGGACTCCTCACTGTTCCTCAAGCTTGTTAGCCCCACTCCTGCCTTAAGGCTCATTGGCATTTGCTGTTCCTTCTTCCTGGTACATTCTTTCCCCAAGTTAGCTTGGCTAAATTCTTTATCTATCACTCTTTCTAATTTAGCTCAAACATTACCTTCTTTGATGAGGCCTACCTGGGTTGAATTACCTAAAATAATAATCTGTGTCCTCTTCTTTGCTCTACTTTTTCTTTCTTTCTTTTTTTTTTTCCTATCATAGCACTTACATAATGACGGGAAATTTCTCGGGTTTTAGCACTAAATGTCCTAGATCTTGGGAACGCTCTCAATTCTGAGCAAACCTAATTGTAATTTACTATTTTTACTGTCTCTCCTTATGATAAAACATAGTACATTCCACAAGAACAGTACTGGTGAGTGCTCTGCTTGTGTAGAGCAGTGTCTGGCACATACTAGGTGTTCAATAAATAGGGCTTAAACACTTATTACCTTTATCGGCTGCTGCTAAGTCACCTAGAAACTAGATGAAAATAATTAGCTGTATAATTTAGGGCTTTTCAAATTTAATTCTACTAAAATTTCAAACTGTGGATTCTAAAGTATGACCAACAAAAGAAACTAGATATGATAAAAGGTCCATATATTTTTTGAGTCATTCTCAATAGCTATAAGTCAATCCAGGATCTTCTCAACTTAACTGTTTTTTTAAACTCCACATGACATTGCATGGTGTTAAAGGTGTTGGATTCCCACATGTGGGACCATAGTTCAAGTCCTGGACCTGTAGCCTTGCTTTCTCACTTTCCCTCTCTTACTCTTGTCTCTTTTTGGTCAAATTAAAAATAATATAATTAAATAAATAAATCTTAAAAAAAAAAAAAAAAAAAGACAGGGCAACAGGTAGCATAGTGGTTAAGGCACTGGACTTTCCATATGGTCAACCATGGTTCTAGTCCCAGACCTGGTGGCTTGCTTTTTCACTTTCTGCCTCTCTCTGGCCAAATTAAAAAATAATAATACAAAAATTAAATAAATAATTCTTAAAAAAACAACAACACAGGACCCACATATTACAGATTTCAGGTAAAGTGGCCTAATTCAGAAAAAAGTCTTTGATGCTCCTCCCCTAATCACAGAACTACATACAAAACAGCAGTTTCCAGTGTAAACGACTAAGACTTGCAGCACCAAAACAAACCAATTCTTACCTCCAGTGTAGAGAAAGGAGCCAGAAAGACCTCCAAAGTAGATGAGAGCCAAGTGCTCCAGTCTCAGAGGGGACAGGTAATAGAGGCAAGCAGCACAAACACAGCCCAAGGTGTAGAGAAAGACTCCAAACCGGACAACATCCTGGGGCTCCAAGATTCTATCCACCAGGGTTCTGTCATCACTCTTTTTGTGGTCAATTCCCTTGGAAAAGTCATAATAAGTGTTGACCAAATTGCCGGCCCCATGCACAGCCAGGACAGCCACTGCACAACCCACCAATAGTCTGGGATCCAGAACGCCCTGGGATCTGTACGCCAGGGCACTGCCCAGTGCCACGGGAGTGAGTGAGGCACTGAAGCTCCAGGGTCTCAGGGCCAGCACGTAGGAAGCACATTTCTGTCTCCAAGAGCGCAGAGGGGGTCTGTCCTGCTCGGGATAGTCGTCCCCCAGCAGGTCCCTGTCCCCGACCTTGGCCGTGTCTACCGCCTGGATGTTAATCTCCCCCGGGATCTGCGAGGCAGCCATGGAAGCTGCACGTGGCTGAAGTCAATTCTAAAAGTAAGCCACTCACAGCGACCTCCCGGGGGCGAGAAGGGACGGGGCGGGGCTGGACCTGACCTTTCTTCGGTTCCGCCCCAGGCAGGGCTGGGGAGGCGGCGGAACCTGGAATAGCCAGGTAGCGAGCCCTGCACCCCAAGAAGCCCGGCGGCGCCACCCAGACTACGAGTCACCTGGAGTAGGCCTGTCCCCAGCCCCAGCCCAGAGCTAGAGCCCAAGGCCGTGGCGTGGCCCCCGACCCCGGGCCGCCAGGGCGGCCATCTTGTGCGCTGGCCTCAGGAGGCCCGCCCGGAAACAAGGGCCGGCGGCGCGAGCAGGGCCGGAGGGCGGAGCGGGGCCCGGGCGGAGCGCCGCCCGGGCGGGGCGAGCCCGCGGTCAGCCTGGCTCCCGCTGAAGCGGACCACGCCCCGATGCTACTTCCAGATTCTCTGCAAACTGCTCACAGCGCCGCAAGACAAAATCGAAAGTGTGTCATTTTACGACTTACCGTACACTTTCACTCACCGAAATAGGATTCATTTAATTTATCTTGTAGCGAGCACTTACTGAGCGCCTACTGTGCTCACTTTTCAGGTTTTGGGTTTTTTTTTTTAGGTCTACTGTTTCTGCACTGTGGAAATACTGTATAAGGATGTGCTATTGCTCGGTTCTTCCTATCCTTTCATTCAGTGACATCCTTTGGTAACTTGATATCCGCCACGGTGGGAGTATTTACACGACGCAAATCTGCGTGTGATTATTGTTAAATTGTCTGGACTTTAGAGAGTGGAGGGGGGGGGATGGAAAAATGTCAATAATGCAGATTGAATTTAAAAGTGGGTCAGCGCTGTAGCAGTTGCATTGCAAATAGCATCAAAAACTTGAGGAACTATTCTTCTAGTATTGGAAAACTATTATCTGATTCAGCAAAGAAGTGGCTCGTGTCATTGACGAACTAGTGAAGTCCTGACATATTTCTTTTGTTTCATTTTCCTCTCATGAAAGAAAATAACATTCATATTAGAACTACACTCGTTGGTCGATTGCAACCACGGACGGGGAGGCTATACAATAGCAAAGAAAGCACTATGTGAGAACTGCCTATGTGGAAAATACAGTAAAGTATAGTATACAGATTATTTGTAAATTGCATGCTATACAGCATTTGTAAAAGCAAAAGCAATAATACACATATATACATGTACATAGGACTATGTAATTTGTGTTACCTAGTGCAAAATGAAAATGTGGGGTCCTGGGCTAGCAGGTGGTGCCGTGGTTGGGGAGATGGACTCCCACATGGTCGACCACCGTTCAAGTCCTCAGACCTGGTAACTTGCTTTCTCACTTTCTCTCTGTTGAACACGTGTACCCTATAGCAAAATTTAAAAATAATAATAACAAAATTGGCGTGGCGGTTAACACTGGACTCCCACATGGCTGACCCCCATTAGAGTCCCAGACCTGGCAGCTTATTTTCTCACTTTCTCTCTCTCGCTCTCAAGCCTTCTCTGTCCCTCTCTGGTCAAATTAAAATAAGTAAATAAATAATTTAAATAAAACAATTCTTTTAAAAATTTTAAATAATTATTTTTTAAATGTGGGGTCCTTTGGAAATCGTTAAGAATATAGGGACCAGAAAAAAGAAAAAGAATATAGTGACCAGCAGATGGCATATTGATTATGTCACTGGACCCCCACATGGCTGACCGAGATTCAAGTCCTGGACCCGGACCCGGAGGCTTGAAACACACACTGGGCACATGTGCATGCGTGCCCAAAATCCCAAAAGAAGACTGGAGGAGAAAGGATTGCAATGTGACCATTCCCCCCGGGGAATGAGATCTCTAAAAAAAAGAGAGAGAGAAATCATTAAGAATATCTGATCCCACGACAGTGGCACACTTGCAGAACACCCAGGTTCAGTTCTGGGCCCATCCTAAATGCCCTATAAAGTGGCGTGCCCCTCTCATCCCAGATGCTAGGGAGGTTGAGGCAAGAGCTCATGACAGTGAGACCCTGTATTAAAAAAATAGTAATTAAGAATTTCAAAGCAAAGCATTTCAACCTCACAGATTTCACAGCCACGATACCAGCTGTGTGTGTGTGTGTGTGTGTGTGTGTGTGTGTGTGTGTATGTGTGCGTGTGTATGTGTGTGTGCGTGTGTGTACTTTTTCCCTCCCTGCTACCTTTCCCCCTGGCTGTTCGTTAAACATTTACAATTTCAGTGCTCAGCACAAGCTTGTGATGCTGGCCAAACCCAAGGTCCTATGATGCCAAGTCAGACAATATATCAGAGATATATTAAAATCCTGGTCTGTCACTTACCATCTCGGTGACCCAATCCCTCTGCCTCAGCTTACTCATAAATAAGGTGGGAACAATACAATCTGCCTTTAGAATTGTTTGGGAATAATATGTTGTATGTTGTTTAGGTACTTTATATGTATTCATGTTTAACTCTCATAAGAATGCCTACCGATGTAGGTACTATAATCCTCCCTGTTTTACACATAAAGAAATAGGGACATGAGTGTAGGAGCCTAGTTTCAGACTCGGTTTGACTCCAAGCTGCTTTTTTTTTTTTTTTTTGTGGAAAGGTTTTCTTTTTTTTTGCTATAGGGCACGTGAGCTCACCAGAAAGAAAGAGAGAGACAGAGAGAGAGAAAACGAGAAATCACTCCCCGGGGGGATGGCCATGCCACAGTCTCTTCTCCTCCATTCTCCTCTCGGGATCTTGGGCACGCACAAACACGCGCCCGGCGTGAGTTTTAAGCCACCGGGTCGGGGACTTGAACCGCAGTTGACTAAATGGGAGTCCAGTGACGTAGCCATTATGCCAACTGCTGGTCCCCCAAGCTGCTTTTAACCACTACTCTCTAATGTCTAACAAAGTCCATGATATATTGAAAATGCTCATTATTATTTTAGTATACTATAGGGTGCATGTGCGCTCTGGAGACAGTGAGAGAGAGAAAGTGATAAATCGCCTCCTGGGGCCATGGCTACTGGCATCTCTTCTCCATTCTCCTCTTGGGATTCTGAGCATGCACACACACAAGCCCAGAATGATTTTCAAGATGCCAGGTTCAGGACACAAACTACAAAGTCAGCCATGTGGGGACCCAGCCACCTTAACTGCCACACCACCTGCTGGCCCAACGCAATAATATTATTTTAAGGGGCCAACAGGTGGCATGGTGGTTAAGTGCTGGACTCCCATGTGGCTGACCGTGGTTCAAGTCCCAGATCTGGTGGCTCGCTTTCTCACTTTCTCCCTCTCTATATATCTCTCTAGTCAAATGAAATAATAATAAATTATTATTTTACCTTTAAATTTAAGTTGACCAGAGAAGGACAGAGAGAGAGAGGGAAAGTGAGAAAGCAAGTCACCAGGTCCAGGACTTGAACCACAGTTGGCCATGTGGGAGTCCAGCATCCCCAACCACCACACCACCTGCTGACCCCAATAAATAATTATTTTTAAAAACAATAATGAGGGAACCAGCAGTTAGCGTAATGGCTATGTCGCTGGACTCCCACATAGTCGACCGCGGTTCGCGTCCCGGACCCGGTGGCTTAAAACTCACGCCGGGTGCGTGTGCGTACATGCCCAAGATCCCGAGAGGAGAATGGAGGAGAAGGGATTGCGGCGTGACCATCTCCCCTGGGGGATGATTTCTCGCTTTCTGTCTCTATGTCTCTCTCTGTCTGGCGAGCACACGCGCCCTATAGTGAAAAAACTCTCAAAAAAAAAAAAAAAAAAAAAAAAAAGAACCTGAGGGGGAAAAAAAAACAATCATGATAACATTTTTTTTTGGGGGGAGAGGTTTTTTTGCTATAGGGCGCGTGCATTTGCCAGACAGCCAGAGAGAGACAGAGAGACAGAAAGCGAGAAATGGGATGGCCACACCGCAATCCCTTCTCCTCCATTCTCCTCTGGAGATTTTGGGCACACATATGCCCAGCATAATTTCTAAGCCACTGGTCTAGATTTGAACTGCAACTGGCCATGTGGGAGTCCAGCTTCTTAATCACCATGCCATGCCACCTGTTGGTCCCCTATCTTTGCTTATTAGTAGAAAACATGGGGCCAGTAGATGGTGTGATGGTTAAGGCAGCTGGATCCCACATTGTTGACTGCATGGTTTGAGTCCTGGACCCAGTGGTTTGAAAAAACACCCTGGGCACTGTGTGTGCATGCCCAAATGCTAGAAGAAAAGGGACTGCAGCGTGGCCATCCTGCTTTTGCTGTGTGTGTGTGTGTCGGGGGGTGCTTTCTCTTGCTCTCTTTGACAAGTATATGTGCCCTATAGCAAACATTTTAAATGAGACAAAATAAAAAACAAAAAGCAATCTAATTACATTTTAGGGTGGCAAAAAAATCTCATATATTGCTAGTGGGAGTAAAAACTGGTATCTCCCTTGAGGCCAGCAGGTGGTAAGATGGTTAAGATTCTGGACTCTCACTTGGCCAATCCTGGTTCAAGTCCCAAACCTGGCAGGTTGAGAATCATGCCAGGCATGTGTGTGTGTGTGGACCTAAAATCCCAGTAGGAGAATGGTATGTCCATCCCCCTGGGAGGGAGGTGATTTCTCGTTTTTCCTCTCAGTGTCTCTCTCTGTCTCTCTCCAGCGAGCACATGTACCCTTTGACAAAAACCTTAAAAAGAAAAAAAAAAAAAAAGGAGGAAAGAAAAGAAAATTGGTACCTCCTTTAGAGAAATCAATGTGACACCATCCATCAAAACTACATATGCATTTACCTTCTGGCTCCATAATCCCATTTCAGGGAATTTATCTTGGTAGAGCTGCCAGGGAATAAAATGATGTACTATGTACAAAGGCACTCATTGCAGCATTTGTAATAGCAAAAATCTGGAAACCATGCAAGTGTCCATCAACAGATGACTGGGAACATAAATTATCTTGCAACCATATGATGGAATACCCTGAGGCTCTAACAATAGCAGAAGAACAAAGAAGCTTTGTTTTGTTTACTAAGATGGAAAGAGGTTCCAGGTAAACCAAATTTGTTTAAATGCAGCATAGTATATATAGTGTAACAAAAGGGGGAAAATAAGAATGTATATTCATATATTACTTGTATTGGCATAGAAACTCAGGAGATACATTAAGAAACCAAGAAAATAAGTAGTTAAGGGGAAAGGGGGGAGCAAGATTTTTTATGATGGACATAATTCACTTGCGATCTAAGCAGTAAATATATTATTACTAGAAAACTTTTAATGATAAAAATATAGATGTGATACACAGGTGAAAATGTGAAATTTAGGGGGCCGGGAGGTGGCAGGTGGGTGCTGGACTCCCACATGGCCAACCACAATCTGAGTCCTGAAGCTGATGGCTTGCTTTCTCACTTCCTGTCTCGCTCACTCTCTCTCACTCTGTCCCTCTCTGATCAAATTAAAATAAATAAATAAATAAATAAATAAATAAAATAGTTTTTTTTAAAGAAAATGTTAAATTTAGAAGAATTTCACAGAAAAAGCAATATAAAAAGTGTAAAGCTAAAGTAGTAATCATAATTTACTTTTTTAAAGGTTTGCCATAGGGCTCCTGTACTCACCGGAGAGAGACGGGGAGAGAAAGTGAGAGGGAAAGTGAGAAATCAGCTCCCTGGGCGATGGCCACAGCATAATCCCTTCTCCATTCTCGAATTTTGGGCACACTCGCATTTGGTGTGAGTTTCAAGCACGGGGTCTGGGACTTGAACTGCAGTCAACCTTATGGGGGCCCAACACCTTAACCACCACACCATCTGTTGTTCCCCTCCCTACCACTGCACTATAATTCTTTTTTTTTTTTTTTTTTTTGAGAGGTCTTTGCTATAGGGCGCGTGCACTCGCCAGACAGACAGAGAGAGACATAGAGACAGAAAGCGAGAAATCACCCCCCCCCCCCCAGGGGGGATAGTCACGCTGCAATCCCTTCTCCTCCATTCTCCTCTCAGGATCTTGGGCACTCACGCACACGCGCCCGGCGTGAGTTTTAAGCCACCGGGTCCGGTACGTGAACTGCCGTCGACTACGTGGGAGTCCATACACTAGTCCATAGCGACATAGCCATTACGCTAACTGCTGGTTCCCCTGCACTATAATTCTTTATTCCCAGCCTTTCCCAGCCAGTAAAGATGGCATGTGTGAGTCCACCTGTGAACCCAATCTCCATTCCCCTTATGGCTCCCTTATGGCTTCCAGCACTGCAGAGCATGGAACAATGCCTATGCCACCACGTCTGAGCCAAAACATTTCTTTTTATTATATGAGTAATTGATGGTAATGTAAAGAAAAAAAAAAAGTATCTTTCCTAAACCCCATTACAACATATTTGTGTAAAGATACACACGTAGGAAATGTATTTTTTAAATGTAAAGGGTAGTATTTACATTGTTATAAAACTCATTTCTGTTTTTCAATTTGTTGTTAA
Source organism: Tupaia tana (assembly GCA_026018925.1). Lineage (NCBI taxonomy): Eukaryota > Metazoa > Chordata > Mammalia > Scandentia > Tupaiidae > Tupaia > Tupaia tana. The sequence goes on along the minus strand of JAKSZU010000007.1, from coordinate 81,284,801 downwards.
TTTATTCCATGTGTGAGAGACCACATGCACCCTGAACTGGGTTCCTATGCTATGACCATCCCCAGCCAGCTCTGTACAACTCTGAATCATGGGGCACACAATGCCTGGTGTACTCAAGGAGGTCTCTTGATGTCAACTGTGAACATTCCAATATATGTAAGCTTGGAAGAGCATGGAGTTTTCCATTCCCACCGTCCAACCACACTTGCATTTTTAAAAAAATATTTCCTTTGTTTTATTTATTATTATAGTTATTTTCAATTTGATCAGAGTGAGACAGAGAGAGAGAAAGAAAGCTACTGCGTCTGGGATTTGAACCATAGTCAGCCATCTGGGAGTCCAACACCCCTATCCACCTTGGCCACCAGCTGGCCCCCCCCCCCACTTGCATTTTCTAAACAAATTGTGAGCCTTTTTCTTAACAATATGAGGGGACTTCCAAAAGTTTGTGGTAAAATGAAATTAAAGTATGTGTTTATCTTGGTGTAAAAAAAAAGTAAAACCTGTGCATAGTTTTTTCATAATATGTATTTTCCATGATATTTTTGAAGGTCCCATATATTTACCTACACTATCAACGGTTATACGAGTTGTCCTTAATCTGAATGCATCATAATTAATTTCGCCGAACTTTTTTTTTTTTTTTTGGAGAGGTTTTCACTAAAGGGCGCGTGCGCTCGCCAGACAGACAGAGAGAGACAGAGAGCCAGAAAGCGAGAAATCACCCCCCAGGGGGAATGGTGACTCCGCAATCCCTTCTCCATTCTCCTCTCGGGATCTTGGGCACGCACGCACATGCACCCGGGATCCGGGACGCAAACCGCGGTCGACTACGTGGGAGTCCAGCGACATAGCCATTACGCTAACTGCTGGTTCCCAATTTTGCCCAACTTCTATTGTGAGTTAAAATTTTTAAATATTTATTATACAAACAGCACTGTGATTTTTTAAATAATTGTTTTATTTATTCATTCATTTATTATTTTAATTTGACTAGAGAGAGACAGAGGGTGAGAGTGAGAGAGAGAGGGAGAAAGCATGTCACCAGATTCAGGACTCGAACCTTTGTCAGCCATGTAGGAGTGTCCAGCGCCTTAACCACCATGCCACCTGCTGGTCCCAGCACTATGATTTTTAAGATTTTAATTTTCAAATTCCATTTTCTATTGATTTTTTGAAACAATTTTTTTTAAGATGTTGCTTTGAAATTGATTTACGAGCAGCTCTTTGTTAAAATTTGGCTATGGTTTCTCGGGAATGACGAGAACATGTAACTAAAAACATTTTCAAATGCCTCTTAAGTTTAACAATAGAGAAATCACAGATTTCTAAAGAGCGCTAGCCCGAAGATTGCACGTCTTTTGCCGCAGGAATGACAGGGCGCCAGCGCCGCTCTCGCGGTCCTCTCAGATTCACACCGGGCGAGCTAGCCAGCCTCCGCCTACTACCCTCGGAATCCAGCCCGCGGTACCCAGACAGCGGACTCCGCACAGCCACAGCTCGGATGCACAGGGGAACCACAGTAGCGACGCACCGGATGTGTGAGTGGAAGTGACTAAAGTCAACTCAGGACCGATTGGTTCTCACGAGGGGACCTAAGCTTATTTTGGCCTGCCACTGGCCGCGTGGTTTGTCTATTTGAACAGTCCCCACCCCCTGGAGAAGCCGGGTCCTGAAGCTTCACTTCTCCTTCGTTACTATTGGTTTTTATCCAAGTCCATCTTCTTCTTGCTTCTGATGATTGGTCGTTAGGGTTGGGAGCCCTCCCTCCCTCCTGCCCGGCTTTAGAGGACAGCGGGGAAGGCGGGTGGTGGGGCCGGGGGCTTGAAGCGGCGGTATTGGCGCTGGCGGCGGCAGCTGAGGCCTTGGCCGAAGCCGCGCGGTGAGTCTGGGGCCTGACACTGACCCCTCCAAGGCGGCGGAATGTCCAGACCCACGGCCAGTCTGGCCCGTGGGGGTGCCCGGGGAAGCCGCCTGTCTGGGACGTGGGATCCACTCAGTACCAGCCTCACCAGCTGGAGACTGCCTGAGCCTTTGGCCAGTACCGCGCTAGGCAAAGCTTACCTCCCCTGGCCCCCCAGGAGATTCCCACCCCTTCATCTCCAGTACTACCGAGGCGCCTTTGGGTCGTTCTGAACGTCACAGTGACCCCTTCTGAGCCACCTGAAAATTGGGGGTTTCTGTCTCAGGGAGCACCAACTTCAGTGTCAGCCCCTTGCTCTCCACCCTGCGGACCTCACTGGGATTTAGTACCTGGAGTTTAGCTTGGTTCTTTCCATGGGGCTCATTCTCTGCCTCTTTTCTGCCCTCATCCCTTGTTTCCAGTAATTCCACTTTAACTTTTTCTTCACCAAGATGCTTATTAATAGAATATTTGACTTAAAGTAGTTTAATTGAATTCAGCGTGGAGCGATGATCTGTGGGCTGGAGACCATATAAAGATACACTCATTCTTTCCTAAGAATGGAAATTCTTTGCCTGCCTCCTTCCCCCTCCTCATACACAGACACACAAACTATAGTAGTTTTCCTATCAGGGATACCTAGCTTTCCACTTCCCTAGAAGATGACAATATTGTCCGCATTCTTTCTTGGCACTGGAGTATTTGAAAATTTTTCAAAATAAATTTTCCCTGGTTTTTCTCTGCATCTCACAAATTCATTTAAAAATAAGAATTTTAAGAAATTGATTTTCGGGACCAGATGGCATAATGGTTACGTTGCTGGACTCCTACATAGTCGACCATGGTTCAAGTCCTGGACCTGGTGGCTTAAACTCACGCTGGGCATGTGTGTGTGCATGCCCAAGATCCCAAGAGGAGAATGGAGGAGAAGGGATTATGGTGTGGCCATCCCCCTTGGAGAGTGATTTTTTTTTTTTTGTATTGGTAATGTATTGAAGTGATATTTTTGGTTATATTGGATTAAGTAGAATACACTAATTTCACCTGTTTCTTTTTACTTTTTAAAATATGGCTACTAGGGGGACCAGTAGTTAGCGTAATGGCTATGTCGCTGGACTCCCACGTAGTCGACCGCGGTTCAAGTCCCGGACCCGGCGGCTTAAACTCACGCCGGGCGCGTGTGCGTGTGTGCCCAAGATCCCGAGAGGAGAATGGAGGAGAAGGGATTGCGGCGTGGCCATCCCCCCTGGGGGGTGATTTCCTGCTTTCTATCTTTCTGTCTCTCTCTGTCTGTCTGGCGAGCGCACGCGCCCTATAGCAAAAACCTCTCCAAAAAAAGAAAAAGAAAAATATGGCTACTAGGAAATTTAGAATTACATTTGTAGTTTATATTATATTTCCTTTTTTAAAAGAATTACTTTAAATTTAACTTTCTTTCTTTCTTCCTTCCTCTCTTTTTTTCCTTCTTTTTTACCAGAGAGGGGCAGAGTGTGAGAGAGGGAAAGTAAAAAAGCAAGCTTCCAGGTCCGGGACTCGAACTGTGGTCTGCCTCGTCGGAGTCCAGCGCATCTTTAACCACATGCCACTTGCCAGCCCCTTATATTATATTTCTACTGGACAGTGCTTTTATAGAATAATAATCTCTCTCTTTAGAGTGAACTTGAGGATGGGAACAACATATAGCATAAGAGTTATGTTGCTGGACTCCCACGTAGTCAACCACAGTTCAAGTCCTGGACCTGGTAGCTTAAAACTCACACAGGGTGGGGAACCAGCAGTTAGCGTAATGGCTATGTCGCTGGACTCCCACATAGTCGACCGCGGTTCGCGTCTCGGACCCGGTGGCTTACAACTCACGCCGGGCGCGTGTGCGTGCGTGCCCAAGATCCCGAGAGGAGAATGGAGGAGAAGGGATTGCGGCGTGACCATCCCCCCTGGGGGGTGATTTCTCGCTTTCTGTCTCTCTGTCTCTCTCTGTCTGTCTGGCGAGCGCACGCGCCCTATAGCGAAAAACCTCTCCAAAAAAAAAAAAAAAAAAAAAAAAAAAAACTCACACAGGGTGCATGTGTGTACATACCCAAAATCCCGAGAGAAGAATGAAGGAAAAGGCATTGTGGTGTGGCCATCCGTTCTGGGGGATGATTTTTCTCTTTCTGTCTCCGTCAAGTGCATGAACCCTAGAGTGAACTTGAGGAAAGGGTCAGTTTTAGTCTTTTTTTTTTTTTTTTTTTTATTCACTATCTTTTTTTTTTTTTTTTACAGGTTTTTGCTATAGGGTGCGTGCACTCGCCAGCCAGACAGAGAGAGACAGAGAGAAAATGAGAAATCACCCCCGGGGGGATGGCCAAGCCGCAATCCCTTCTCCATTCTCCTCTCGGGATCTTGGGCACACACGCACATGTGCCTGGCGTGAGTTTTTAAGCCACCGGGTTCAGGACTTAAACCGCAGTCAACTACATGGGAGTCCAGCGACATAGCCATTAAGCTAACTGCTGGTCCCTTCACTGTCATTTTTTAAAAGAATTATTTATTTAATTTTATTTATTCATTCATTTTAATTTGACCAGAGAGAGACAGAGTGAGAGAGAAAGTGAGAAAGCAAGCCACCAGGTCTGGGACTCAAACCATGGTCAGCCATTGGGACCAGTGGTTGGCATAATGGCTATGTCACTGGACTCCCATGTAGTCGACTGCAGTTCAAGTCTCGGACCTGGTGACTTAAACTCATGCTGGGCACATGTGCATGCATGCCCAAGATCCCGAGAGGAGAATGGAAAAGAAGGGACTGTGATGTGGCCATCCCTCCTGGGGGGTGATTTCTTGCTTTCTGTCTCTCTGTCTTTCTGGCGAGCGTACATGCCCTATAGCAAAAACCTCTCAAAGAAAAAACAAAAAACTGGTCGGCCATGTGGGAGTGTCCAAGGTCTTACCACCATGCAACCTGCTGGTCCCCATTGTCATTATTTTATTTTTTATTTTTTTGAAGTTGACCAGAGAGACAGAGAAAGAGAAGGAAAGTGAGAAAGTAAGCTGTTAGATCCAAGACTCAAACCACGGTCAGCCGAGTGGGAGTCCAGCTGCCTTAACCACCACACCACCTGCCGGCCCTGAGTCTTAGTCATTTTTAATTCTGTCCATCCTCTGTATTACTTAACACTGCCATATATATAAAATAGTAATAATTATTAGGAGTTCACTGTGTGCCCAGTGCTGTTTTAAATACCTTTTTTATTAACTATTTTTATTGCCAGAGGGCACGTGCACATGCCAGAGAGGGACAGAGGGAGAGGGGAAAGCATCCCCACAATGGGGCGTGGTTGCACAGCAGTCCCTTCTCCATTTATCCATCCTGTTGCACACATGCCCAGTATATTTTCAAAGCTGCCAGGGCCAAGATTTGAACTGCATTTGGCCATGTGGGATCTGACTCTTTTAACTTCTAGGCCATGGGTTGACCCTGTTTTAAATGCTTTTTTTTTTTTTTTTTAGAGATTTTTGCTATAGTGTGCATGTGTTCACCAGAAAGACAGAAAGCGAGAAATCATCCCCAGGAGGGATGGCCACACTGCAATCTCTTCTCCTCCATTCTCCTCTCAGGATCGTGGGCATGCATGAACATGCGCCCAGTGTGAGTCTAAGCCACTGGGTCTGGGACTCAAACCACGGTCAACTCCATGAGAGTCCAGTGACATAGCCATTATGCCAAATGCTGGTCCCTGTAAATAATTATTTTTATTTAATTCATTTATCATTTTTATTTTTTAATTTGCTATAGGGCACAGAAAGATAAAGTGAGAAAGCAAGCTGCCAGATCCGGGTCTCAAACCATGGCCAGCCATGTGGGAGTCCAGTGCCTTAACCACCACATCACCTGCTGGCCCTGTAGCCTATAATTTAACCCTCCTTGCTATGCTTTTAAACAGTAGTTGTTATTGAATGAATCTATGCTTTCTATAAATTTCTGAGAGTCTATAAATTTCTCAGTAAGCTCTCCCAACATTTTTATAATCCCCTGCCTGGTTTGGGCCAGGTTGAGATCTGTGATAACAAACAAATTTATGATTTGTTATCTGGAATATTAAAGAAAGCCCCTCTCCAAAAGAACCTCAGGGCAAGATGCTTGGAACTGGACCTGCCGCCGCCACCGCAGCCACCACCACATCTAGCAATGTGAGCGTTCTGCAGCAGTTTGCCAGTGGCCTGAAGAGCCGAAATGAGGAGACCAGAGCCAAAGCTGCCAAGGAGCTCCAGCACTATGTCACCATGGAGCTTCGAGAGGTTGGGCTTTTGTGATTACGTCCACTCATGGAATATTTGGGCTAGATGTGCCACTACTGCTTTGCATTTCTTTTGATAGCTGAGTGAAAACAGATTTCTGTTTTAGAAAGTCACCCAACTTCTCACACCCACAGAACATACATGTTCCTTGCAGTGGTTGCACTTTCCTGTGAAATTTCTTGCGTCTGTGGTCACATTTAGGAATCAATATAGATTTAACTGTTTCTTTTAATTTTTTTTCTTTTTATCCCTACCACATACCAGACCTTCATTTCCTTCTCTCTGATAACAGAGGTTGGAATAGCGTTTAGGGAACTGGTAACTGGGGGCTTTCAAAAGAAAGAGCAGAATCTCATTCATCCTTGGCATCCTGGTACTGGGAAGAACCTAAGATAGGATGAAGTATGCCTAGAGTAGATACTCAGTAAGTATCTGTTAAATACAGATGAATTGTGAGTTCAGTTACTCTGTTTACAACTGTGAAAACAGGCAGTTGTAGCTTTTCTTCTTTTGTTTGAACTGTACCTGCTGCCTTTCAGGTCCTAATCTTTAGATGCCTGCCACTACCACTGCTCTCAGGGAGACACTAGAAATTGTTCTGAGTACATCTTCCTTTGCAGATGAGTCAAGAGGAATCCACTCGTTTCTATGATCAGCTAAACCATCACATTTTTGAACTGGTTTCCAGCTCAGATGCCAATGAGAGGAAAGGTGGCATCTTAGCCATAGGTAAGGACAAAGTCTCTGGTAATAATAATAATATCTAGGAATAAAGGTCTGCTTACTTTTGTGTTCCCTATAGTCTATACCTGCCACTTAACTAGATACTTAGTTCATATTTATTTAATGAATTTTGAGAAGTCGGTGACTTTTAGTATAGTATTCTTTATTTTTTTTTTTAAGTTTTTGCACCATATGCTTGCCAGAGAAAGACAAAGTCAGAAAGAGATACAGAGAGGGAAAGTGAGAAATGATCCCCCGCTTGAGGAATGGCCATACTGCAATCTCTTCTATATTCCTCACACGATTTGGGGCAGGCATGTATACAGGCTCCATGTGATTTTCAAGCCATTGGATCCAGAACTCAAACCATGGTTGGCCATGTGGGAATCTAGCTGCCTTGACCACCGTGCCACCTGCTGGACCTAGTATAGGTATTCTAGTAGCAGTCCTGGGCAAAACAATTGTTTATGATGTAGAAATTGAGTCTCAGAACCATTAAATGACTTTTCTAGGGCAAAACAACTTTCCAGAGCTGAGACTAGAGGCTGACTTTCTTTCCGCTACCCCTTTTGTGGGCTCTGGTTTCTCAGTAGAGCAGGGTTTTACTTAATAGGGCTCACAAATGGAAAAATGGAATATGGGTTCAGTTAATATAAGGCAAGTAATTTTCAGCCATTTCCCAGGGTTGTCATTAATTCTGTGAATGATTATTTTTTTCTAGTTTATTTTTGTTTTCTCTTTTTCCTTGGGAAAACAAATTATATATATATATATATATACATATATATATATATACACACACACACACACACACACACACACACACACATTACATAATTTTTTATAATTATTTATTTGATTTTTATTTATTCACTCATTTTAATTTGACTAGAGACACAGAGAAAGAGAGGGAAAGTGAGAAAGCGAGCCACCAGGTCTGGGACTCAAGCTGTGGTTGGCAATGTGGGAGTGTCCAGCACCTTACCACCATGTTACCTGCTGGCCCCCAAGGGAAAACAAATTATATATTAAAATAAGATAATTTTGCTTTACACAAATAGTTCTAGCATAAATATCAAATCTATTAGTTAAAGTGAAACTTACTGGGGCCAGATGGTGTTGTAGTGATAAAAGGCAAGACTCTGTCAGGCAATCCTACATAGGAAGGTTCCTGATTCAAGCCTATAGACCTCTCTGAGTATGCCAGGCACATGCCTGCCCATGATCTGGAGCTGGCTGAAGACTGGGAGTGGATCATGACATCAAGACACTACTGGGATGCCGGACCAGCAGGTGGCATGGTGGTTAAGGTGCTGGACACTCCCACGTGGTTGACCACGGTTCAAGTCCCAGACCTGGTGGCTTGCTTTCTCACTTTCCCTCCATCTCTTTGTGTCTCTCTCTGGTCAAATTAAAATGAATGAATGAATGAATAAAATTAAATAAGTAATTATTTTTTAAAAAAAGACACTACTGGTATACTTTCTATCTCTTTCTTTCTTGCTCATAGAAGAAAGAACGAATAAACTTTAGGGGGAAAAAAGTGTGTACTCGGAGTGAAATGAAGAGATCAGTCAAGGCTGTGCACTTTCTTGGTCAGTATGTGCCCCATCACTGCCTTTTGCCTTCCTCTCTTTTCCAGCCAGCCTCATAGGAGTGGAAGGTGGAAATGCCACCCGGATTGGCAGATTTGCCAACTATCTTCGGAACCTCCTCCCCTCTAATGACCCAGTTGTCATGGAAATGGCATCCAAGGCCATTGGACGCCTCGCCATGGCAGGGGACACTTTCACGGCTGAGTATGTGGAGTTTGAGGTGAAGCGAGCCCTGGAATGGCTGGGTGCTGACCGCAACGAAGGCCGGAGACACGCAGCTGTAAGTGCCTGCAGGGAGGAGCACTGTCAGGCCTGGGGAGCAGCGGCACCACACAGTGTCCTCAGGTCCCTGTGAGACGAGGGGATGCCTCGAGCAAAGGCACTCTGCTTCTTGGTAGCCTTGGGCTCTGTCCCAAATCCATTTCTCTCTTTAGTCTGAATTCAGTAATCAAAGAAGAAATAAAAAGTTCTCTCTGTACCATTACTTGAAAGGCAGTCTTAAGTGCAATGTATATTCTGACTTCTGCTCTTTTAGAATCAAAATTGCCTCCCAAAGAGAAAGCACCTCTCAGCCACAGGGGAGAGAAGGAGCCACAAGGCTCAGACAACTAAGCTATCTGCACGATCCCTTTGGTGTCTTTGTCAAAGTTTCTCTGCATATGCTGTGGGAGTACGGAAGTACTGAGATTAATATAGGAGCAGAGAGAATAGGCACCTTCCTGGCCCCTCATTAGAGAGTTGATCTTTCTTCTTCAGGCTTTTCCTGTTTATTTTTAATACACTTGTTGATCAGTTGGTACCTAGCCGAAGCTTCCTCTTATTCATTGGCTGTTGTGCATTTGGGGGAGTGGTGGCTTCTTATCCTCTTCTTCCAGTGGTACATCTTTGCTGCTTTTCAAGACTTGTCCCTGAAAAGGGCTTGCTTAATGGCTTAGAATCCCAGGTTGTGAGATGGGATCTAGTCTGTCTTGAAGAGACAGAATCTAGGAATGGGTATAGTTGGAACCAGAAGCGTCAGTCGGGACAGAGCAGCAGGAGAATGGACCATGATACCAAGAAAGGGGCACACACTTGCTACTCTTTGACCTGTCACTTGTGACAATGAAAAATATTTCATGACTTTTTTGACAACCCAATACTTAGGAAATATGCACTGTATTCCAGGCATAGTTCTAGAGTATTGGTATAATGGTATGGTTGTTCTCACTTTATCCATGAGGGAATTTTTTCTTTTTCTTTTTTTTGGAGAGGTTTTTGCTATAGGGCATGTACGCACAACAGAAAGAGAGAGACAGAGAAACAGAAAGTGAGAAATCACCCCACAGGAGATGGCCATGCCACAATCCCTTCTCCATTCTCCTCTCGGGATCCTGGGCACACACACAAACACACCCAGCATGAGTTTAAACCACCGGGTCTGGGACTCGAACCATGGTTGACTACATGGGAGTCCAGCGACATAGCCATTACACCAACTGCTGGTCCCGAGGGATATGTTCTGAGACCCCTAGTGGATGCCTGAAACTGAGGATAATACGAAACCCTATATATACTATGTTTTCTCCTATACCTAGACATGCATACATTTCATTTATAAAGTTTAAAATTAAACACAGTAAGGAGGTTAACAACAATAACAAATAATAAAAAAAATTATAGAAACATATTGTAATAAAAGTTACATGAATGTGCTCTCCCTTTCATAGTACTTATTGTACAGTACCAAGGAGAACTGCAGCTGTGGAAAATAAACCATTGAAAAGGAGAGACTATATAAAGCATGTCTACTCTGCCAGAACTTATGTTCACATAGCATTATAAGCATTATAAGCTCATGATGTTCATTATAAGTATTCTGTATTTGTAAACAACCTAGGATAATGAACACTGAGGTGTTTGATCAAGTTTACTTTATTCCTCTGCCCCCAGAATTTCCTAGGTGGAAGGAAGAGTAAGTCTTTTCTTCCTGTGTGTGGGCCCTAGGATAACAAGAGACTATTCCTGAGAGAACAAAACTCTGATACTGACAAGAGTTCTATTTGCCTTTTTTCTCAGGTCCTGGTTCTCCGTGAGCTGGCCATCAGTGTTCCCACCTTCTTCTTCCAGCAAGTGCAGCCCTTCTTTGACAACATTTTTGTGGCCGTGTGGGATCCCAAACAGGCCATTCGTGAGGGAGCTGTGGCTGCTCTTCGTGCCTGTCTAATTCTCACCACCCAGCGTGAGCCGAAGGAGATGCAGAAGCCTCAGTGGTACAGGGTAAGGAGATGACCCTGTTCCAGCCCCAGCAGAGCACATTTGCATAGGGCATTCCCTGGCCCAAGGGCAGCAACAGACCTCTGGCCATGGAGCAAGTATTGCATTTGTTTTGGTCTGAAATGATTATTTTATGCTCACTGTGAACCAGTAGCTACTTTATTGCATTTCTTTAAAGCCACCTTCCATTGATGCCACACCATTATTTTATGTATTATTCAGAATGAAAATATGCTAGTTAAACTGACTCAGTGCCTGCTTCTCAGTTATAAGATGTCTCATTTCAGACATGTTAAAAAAATAAGGAAATATTAGTGTCTCTGGATCAGTGACATCTGGCTGATGCTAATTTAGACAGTGCCAGTTATCTCGGCTCTAGTATCTCGAGTCCTGTGCTGATTACTGCTGCCAGGGCATCTTACTAACGAGCCTTATGTTACCAAAAGAGCTCTGAACATGGGTTTGACAGACTTGGGTTCCAGTCTTCCCTTTGATGTGTGAACTTGAACAAGTCCATCTTTTTAGCCTTTTTTAGCTATCAAATAAGGATGATATTGGTATCTTCTTCAATGACCTGTTAAGAGAATTGAAGTTAAATTAAATGAGAGTGTGATAAGATCATATTGTTGATGATACTAGCACAAGGCACTGAGCAGGCATGGTAACATCTCAGAACCACCAGATGAATGGAGTGGGCCTGTGTTCTTTCTCTCTTTGGACACTGTGTCTCTACATAGCACACGTTTGAAGAAGCAGAGAAAGGGTTTGATGAGACGTTGGCCAAAGAGAAGGGCATGAATCGGGATGATCGTATCCATGGAGCCTTGCTGATCCTCAACGAGCTGGTCCGAATCAGCAGCATGGAAGGAGAGGTAAGAAGCTCTGTGCGAGGGGATTCTAGGCTTCTCATATGCCATTCTGTAAGATGGGCAAGGAGAGGTCCTTGTGTCATGGAGCTGACATTTTGTAGGGGGAAACAGACAATAAACAAGAAAACCAGATAGTTTCCGATAGCAACAAGACCTGTGAAGGAAATAAAACAAGAAATAGGATAGAGGGTGTTAGTAGCAGGAAGTGAACACAGCATCCGTCATTTGAATGTGAAATGTACGTGAAGGAGCCGCCTATGTTTCAGGCAGAGGCCCTGGGGAGGGAGAGAGTTTGACAAGTTGATGAAATAACTTATACCTTGTATAAAGGAGAGAGGGAGGACCAAATTAATTGGCCTGACAGTTCATGGTAAGACTAGCTTTTAGTCTAATTATAGGGGCAGACATTGGAGGTGTGCACACAGGAATGATGTGATATCATGCATTCCTGACATCACTGGCTGCTTGTGGGGGGAAATGTGTGGAGGGGCAGGAATGAAAGCAGAGAGACCTGCAGTTAGGAGGTGTGCTAGCTCAAGATGAGCTTAAAACTACAAGGGTTTTAATAAGGCAGTAGCCTATGAAAGAAACTGGGGAGGGACTATGCTTCGAGTCCCGGACTCGGTGAGTTAAACTCATGCCAGGCGCATGTGCATGTGTGCCCAAGATCCCAAGAGGAGAATGGGGGAGAAGGGATCGCAGTGTGGCCATCCCCCCTGGGGTGATTTCTTGCTTTCTGTCTCTGTCTTTCTGGTGAGCGCACACGCCCTATGGCAAAAGCCTCTCCAAAAAAATAAAAGAAAAGAAAATGGGGAAGGGGCTGGGAGAGGCTAGAAGAACCATCAGACTGCCATGTGCATCTGTCCCTGAGTAAACAGGAGAGGGAAAAGCAATTAGATGAAATCTCCCTAGTCTACCATGCAAGGCCTTTGTGAAGTCCTCAAGCCAAAGTTGGCCCAGCCCTCAGAGGAGGTCCTTGTGCCCCAGGAGCAGACTTGTCTCAACACTTGTACTGTGTTCTGTCATTGACTGGAAGCAGTCTGTGGAAAGCATGACTTGGCAGACGTGATATGTTTGAGAGCAGCAGCCAGGGCCCTTGGTCAGTTATGCTCCTCAGAGTTGGAGGACACGTTCTCACGGCTACCACAGGAAGCTATTATAATAGTCTGGGTAAATGAGATCGTGGCTTCTGCTAGGAATGGTGGTACAAACCCTGAGAAGTAGATTCAGGGCATATTTGGGAGGTAGAGCTCCATCTTTGAGACATGGAAGCTTGTTGGTGTGGAATTTCATCTCAGGGCCTACTGAATTTCATGATTTGTTAACTCATTCGGTATTGTTTCTTTTTCTTTTTTTCTTTTACTTTTTTTTTTTTTTTTTGAGAGGGTCTTGCTAAAGGGCATGTGTACTCACCAGAAAAACAGAGAGATTGAAAGTGAGAAATCACCCCCCCAGAGAGGCTGGCCACGCCACAATCCCTTCTCCTCCATTCTCCTCTCAGGATCTTGGGCACGTACGCACACGTGCCCAGCATGAGTTTAAGCCACCGGGTCCAGGACTCGAACCATGGTCAACTATGTGGGAGTCCAGCAACATAGCCATTAAGCAAACTGCTAGTTCCTCAATAGTTTTTATTTTAAGTTTTTGCATAGAGTACATATACTCACCAGAGACAGATAGAGAGAGACATTGACAGGGAAAGTGAAAAATCATCCCTAGGGAGGATGGCCATGTCACAGTCCCATCTCCTCCATTCTCCTCCTGGGATTTTGGGCACGCACGCACACACAACCAGTGTGATTTTCAAGCTGCCAGGTCTGGGACTTGAACTGTAGTTAGCCACGTGGGAGTCCAGTGCCTAAGTCACTATGTCACCTGCTGGCCCCTTATTCAACAAATATTAATTGAGCATCTAGCATCCAGCTACTCTGTGTCCTAAGATCTAGAATAATGCAACAGTGAACAAAACAGATTATATTTTACCTGGGAAGACAGACAGTATACAAATAAGTGCTATGGAGAAAAGTAGGGCAGGAATAGGAATATAGAATGCTGGGATGGATTAAAGATTGCGTTTTAAAATATAGTGATGTTTGAGCGTGGTCATGAAGGTGGTAAGGAAAATAGCCATACAGATATCTGGGAAGAGCATTCCAGGCAGCTGGTTCAGCAAGTATCAAGGTCCTGTGCCATGAACACACCGGTGTGTTTGGAAAGCAGCAAGAATGCCCCTGTGGCTGAGCAGAGTAAGCAGGAGAGAGGGAGTGGGGTCGGAGCAATACCCAGGGCAGGGAGAGGGCTCATCACGTAGGGCCTCAGAGGCCACTATGCGAACTTTGTGAAACAGGAAGCTATTAGTGGGTTTTGGGCAGCGGAGTGACATTTGACACATTTCAAAAGGATCTCTCTGGCCACTGTATTGAGAATCAATTGTCACAGGGCCAAGGGCTGAAACCAGGAGTCCAGTTAGTAAGGAACTGCAGCAATCTTAGCCAGGGATTTTTGCAGCTTGGACCACTGTGGGAGCTGTGAAAGTGTAAGAAACAACTGGATTCTGATTTAGGGATTTGGTGATACTCTGGAGGTAGATGGGGAGAAAGAAGAGTCAAAGTGTTTGGCCTGAGCAACTGGAAGGATGGAGTTGCATCTACTGAAGTGGGAAGAATGAGATGAGAGCAGCAAATTTGGGGGAGTTCAGCAATGAGATTTGAACCTACTAAATTTGAGATGCCTCTTGGCTAAGTGAGTGGATATACTGAGTGGCTCTCAGAAGAGATGTAGGCACGAGATATGCACTTGGGAACTGTGGGAATTGTCAGCGTACAGGTGATATTTCAAGTCACGGGTCTGGGTGGTTGGGAAAGAGATGGATTTGTGAATCTGAGGTTAAGAGATGAAGAGGAGCCAGTGGAGATTATGAAGGAGCAGCCAGGTAGGGGGGAGGAAGAGAACTAAGAATTTGGGGTCCGAGAAGCCGAGTAAAGAAAGGATTTCAAAGACGAGAAAATATCCGTTGGATCAAATGCTGTAAATGAGTCAGTTAAGATGAGGACTGAGAATTGACATTGAACTTAGCAACATGAGTCCTTGGTGGCCTAGCAGTAGTACATTCTGATTGACACTGCTCCTCAGCAGGCTGAGGCCACTTGGGAGGCCTAGGTTCAAGTCCAGGCCCTTTAAAGTCTGGCACAGTGGTGCACATCTGTAGTACCAGCTATTTGGAAGACTGAGCAGGAGGATTGTGGCAGTGAAATCTTGTAAAAATTAATTAATTTAAAAAATGTTTTAAATGAGTCACCGGTGGGGCCAGCAGGTGTCATAGTGGTTAAGGCTCTGGGCTCCTACATGGCCAACCACAGTTGAGTCCCAGACCTGTGACTTGAAACTCATGCCAGGTATGAGTGCATGCATGCCCAAAAATTCTGAGAGGAGAATGGAGGAGAAAATTACAGAGTGGCCATTCCCTTGGGGGTATGATCTCTCACTTTCATTGCCTCTGGGGAGTACACATGCCCTATGCCCAAAAAAAACAAAACAAAACCTAAAAAAATGAATATCGGTGACTTTGTCAAGAACACTGGGCAAGATTTTAAAAAAAGAGAGAGAGAAGGAAAATACCAAGAAAAGCTTGCAAGTTTGGAAATCACTTTATATCCTTGCATTTGGACTGTTGGAGAATTAAGTTATTAGGCAACCCTCTGAAAAGGATAGACATGATTTCTCAGCCAGTAAATTTACTGCATGCCTCCTGTGGATTTTTCGGGTGCTGAGAAAATTACTTGCCCAAGTTTTTACCTACGTTTCTGGGGAGAAAACAGCAACCAGAATATCCTTAACAGGCTCCCGGCATGATGCTGCTCCTCACCTTTGTAAGACGCTTCAGTACTGTGATCTCAGGTCTGTAACCACAGCTCTTTACAAGTCAGCCTTCCCAAACCAAGTGGGGAGTCCTGGGGGTAGGAGCCCTTGGCAGCAAGCTCCCTGCTGCTTTTGCATCTTTCAGTAGGGGTGCTCTTCTGCCTAGATTAGAATAAATGCAGGTTCTCAGCAAGTTTCTGGGGGAATTATAATCCTGAAATAGTTGTATTTCAGAATTTGGCAAATGTATTGTTTCATAGACCCTACAGTACCCAGGAGAAATGCCACTCATAAGTAAGGGTGATTCTTTTTTTTTTTTTTGGTCTCATGTATACAGCGTCTGAGAGAAGAAATGGAAGAAATCACACAGCAGCAGCTGGTGCATGACAAATATTGCAAAGATCTCATGGGCTTTGGAACAAAACCTCGTCACATTACTCCCTTCACCAGCTTCCAGGCTGTACAGCCCCAACAGTCAAATGCCCTGGTGGGGCTGCTGGGGTACAGCTCTCACCAAGGCCTTATGGGATTTGGGGCTTCTCCAAGCCCAGCAAAGTCCACCCTAGTGGAGAGCCGATGTTGCAGAGACTTGATGGAGGAGAAGTTTGATCAGGTAAGTGGTGAGAGGCCCTCTCCCTCTTCTCCCAATCTCCACGCTTCATCCTTCTCTGCCAACCCTTTATCATTCCTCTCTCAGGTGTGCCAGTGGGTGCTGAAATGCAGGAATAGCAAGAACTCGCTGATCCAAATGACAATCCTTAATCTGTTGCCCCGCTTGGCTGCATTCCGACCTTCTGCCTTCACAGGTGAGGATGTCCACAGATGACATCATTTCCCGCTTAAAGAAAGAGATCATGATCCCAGGCTGCTTCCCCTGTGAAGCACCACCAACTAAAGGGCTGTTCTGTGATTTCTCTGTCACATGTCCAAATTTGGTGATAACCAGTTCAGGTTTTCCACTAATCTCAGGCAGCAGACACAGGAACTATCAGAATGTATATGTAGAGGGGCAGTTCAGGGTCAAGCAAGTTCCTGCGTATGGATACCAACAAGTTCATGAATGGACTTCAAAGAGACCAAAAGAAGGAGGGCAGTGTCTGTGTGGCTACTGTGCAGCAGCTTCTCTGGGACGGGGAAGTTTGGTGACCTTCCTGCCTCTGCCCTTGACGTGGTGACCAAGCTGTCTTCCCCACTCACCAGAAGGAAGGGCTCGATATTTTGTAAGCAGGTTCCACGGGTGATAGATTTGTTCCCGTATTTCTGTACTATCTTCAGTAGTAATGTGAATTCCTGGCTCCTGAAGCTGGCCAAGATAGCGGCTTCTCCATGAGCCCTTCTTGTATTGCTAGCTAGAAATGTTCTTTTCCTCTTTCATTATAGCCCTGGGCTGTGAGAAGACTTTGGCAATAGACCCGGGCCGAATCTTGCCTTGTCCTTAACTATGAGATTTTAGACAGGTTATTTGACCTCCTGGGCCTCCACTTCCTGACTTGCAAAATTGGAAAAACAGTTCCTGCCTCCCAAGGTGAACATCATTAATGACTGAGCACCCACGGTAGTAACTGGACAGAGTAAGCCCCAGTGAGTGGGAACCATAATTATATTATTACTGCCTCCTCAAGCTACTTCAGATCCATTTTGGAAATAAAGTAGATGTAAAAATTATCGTTCTACAAGTGCCTGTTCATACTTAATGACCTGGTCTTAATTCCTGCTTGCCAGGTGCAGACACTGTCTCCAACATCTCTTTGTACCTCATTGTGGTGCACATTGCCTGTGCTTAGTAAATATTCAGAACTGAATGAGAGCCGGTAGAGTGAAAGTGGAAGGCCAGCCCAACCCTTAGCAAATGCAGAGTCATTTCATAGTACCAGTCCAAATAAAACCGAGGAAGAAATTTCGCTGGTGCGGTGTTAAACATGCTGCCTGGTGGAAGTAGAACACGTTACTTAAGGACAAGACAGTTAGCCACATGAGATCACTGAACCAGAGAGAAATGATAGAAAGAGAATTACCCCCATATTTTCGGTTTTCCCTTCTTCCCACCTGACACCCAACTTTTCCCTTTTTTAGTGACCAGAAGTGCCCCGTTCAGTAGAGCTTTAAATGAGCTTGGGTTAAAAGTAGGTGGTTCAAAAGAAATTAATAACTAGGTCAAATTTGATAAAAACCTGGCACATTATAGAAGCAGTTACCTTTATAAGTTTAAAAGGCTGCCTAGCAGCAGGATACAAAGGCTCAGAGGGCCCATAGTTTATTCTTTTGATGTAGGTTTTTGTTGTCTTATTAAATATTGTGCTGAAATATGTCCCGAATTCAGCCTGGGCAGCCCCATCATTATGTATCTCAAGGTGTAGGTGCCACTCACTTGAAGCTCACAGTTTGAATGTCTCTGGTTGACTTCCACGGTGCATAAGTACCCTGAAAATCAGTTGGAATCCACGATATCAGATTCCTAAGTTCTTAGGGTATGAAACCTGGAAACGGAAATTATACTGTTGATTCAGCTCATGTCCTGCTGAAACTCTGTCCCCATATGTAAAGACCTAGTTTTCCTTGTTGATGCATTGATTTTAGGGTCATATCACATTGGTCTGCCTGTTTTCAAGCTTCCTTATCATATGATCACAAGAGCTGTGGGAAAAGATATATTTCATTAGAGTAAATGCAGAGATGTGTGTGTGCTGTTTGGGAATCTGCTGTTTAAATATAGTTCTGGTTGCCCTCCACACCCGACCCTCACTTTCTAATGGGTTTCACCTTCTCTGCTTTTGTATACGTGCTGTTGGGGCATGGACTTGTGGCCAACATCAGTGGAAGAGAAACATGGAAGAATAAGGAAACTCCAGCCTTCAGTGGAGAAATAACTATTTAGTGTAAATTGCCCAAGAATCGCCTAGCTATGCACATTGGCTTATATAAACTTAATGAAAATGCACATGTGGCTTTCCAAATTACAGACTAAATCTTGTACTCTTAAATATATAACAAAAATCTCTAGGTAGTAGCAAAGTGTTTTCCAGGCCTAAGTTGAATGTAATGGCCTGTTTATTGCAAACAGTATTTGATATTACTTGAAATTTTATTGTAGTATAAAAGAATTTAGATGATCTTCTCTTTGTTTTTAAACAAGATGTAATGTTTATTTCTTAAACAAGAGCATGTTCTCTTTCTCTTAAAATGTAACACTAATGGAGATAATTACACAATAATATTATTATTTTGGAGACTCTTAGGTTTTTTGTTTTTCATTTTTTTAATTAAAGGAAAAAATAGCTTATATTTTGAATAGTTCCAAAAGCTGTATCTGAGTAGTAATGATCACTTTTAAGACTTTGGTTAGTATATCGTCTAAATCCTTTTTAATATCCAACAACTTTCTTAATTTAGTCTTAAGTTTAAGTATGTTATAGGAACTTTGGCCGTTGATGTGTAGACCAGCCCTGACTTGAATCATCCACTTTGTCTTTCCTGTGCTCAGATACCCAGTACCTCCAGGATACCATGAATCATGTCCTCAGCTGTGTCAAGAAGGAGAAAGAACGTACAGCAGCCTTCCAAGCCCTGGGGCTACTCTCTGTGGCTGTGAGGTCCGAATTTAAGGTCTATTTGCCTCGTGTGCTGGATATCATTCGAGCAGCCCTGCCTCCTAAGGACTTCGCCCATAAGTAAGCATCTCTGTTATGATTGCGTCTTCTACCCCATTTGGCTGGAGAGGAAGGATGCTTCATCCCAGGTGCATAGAAAATCTTATAAATGGTACAGCAAATCTTATAAAGAACAGCCTTTCTTCTGTTGAATTCTAACTTTTTCCAAGTGACATATATGGGGACCAGCAGTTGGCATTATGGCTATGTCGCTGGACTGCACGTAGTTGACTACGGTTTGAATCCTGGACCCAGTGGTTTAAATTCACGCTGGGCGTGTGTGCATGTGTGCCCAAGATCCCGAGAGGAGAATGGAGGAGAAAGGAGTGCGGTGTGGCCATCCCCCCTGGGGGATGATTTCTCATTTTCTGTCTCTCTATCTCTCTCTGTCTTTCTAGCAAGTGCAAGTGCCCTACAGCAAAAACCTCTCCAAAAAAGAAAAAGAAATGACATATATGTAAATATTTTGGAAGATTGGATACCCTGAGAATATGCTAATAATGCCAGTGCTATTTTCAGTAGTATTATTTACTGAGGATTCTCTGGTATTGCTCTTCTTATCTGGTTTTCAGATGTCATTTTTTTTTTTTTTTTTAATTTGCCCAAATGTGTACACACTCACCAGAGAGAGGGAGGAGAAAGCATTTGCCCACCAGGGTGTGGTCATGTGGCAATCCCATCTCCTCCATTTTTCCATCCTTCTGATGTTTGGGCATATATACACATGTGCCCGGCATGTTTTTACAACTGTAGGCGCTGGGATTTGAAACAAACAGTTGACAAACAGTTGACCTTGTAGCTTCTGGCTTCCCTAACCATGAGGCCAAGGGGCTGACACTCTCTCTCTCTATATATATATATACATATATATATATATATATATATATATATATATATATATATATATATTACATTGTTTATTTATTTAATTTTATTTTTCATTATTTTTTAATCTGCTATAAGACATTTATGCTCACCAGAGAGAAACAGAGACAGAGAGAAGGGAAGTGAAAAAGTAAGCTCCAGATACAGAACTTGAACTAGTCAGCCATGTGGAAGTCTAGCACCTCAACCACCACACCACCTGCTGGCCCCAACTGTCTTATTTTGATATAAGACCTAAAGAGAGGAATCCTTGGCTGGAACTGAAGAGACCTTAACGATCTTTTTCCTTTTCACTAAAGATGAATAAGTTATTCCACCTCTTTAAACCTCCCAATGAAGAGAATACAAGAAAAATGTTCATCACCCTGCTGGATAGAGATGCTAGAGTGTTTTTGCTAAGGCTAGGGGTTCAGTCTTGGCTTTGGTCTTAGAGTTGTTTTTGTATTTCCCCATTTTATTAGCAAAGATTGCCTTGGTGAATTAATTCGCCCATTCTGAAGCACAGTATTCTCATCGTAGGGAGAAGAATTACTTTCCATAGGATGGCTGTGCACTTTTTAAATTCTTACCTTGGTCAGCCCTGCACTAACCCAGGTGGCACCTCTGTAATTGGAAAACAGGCCCATTCTTTAAGATGCTTACTGCCATCTGCTGGATGCTCATTAGAAATAAACAGATTACCATGACTGAAGTGATGGGCCCCCAGAATTGTGCAGTAGAGGGGCTGGCAAGTGGCATGGCTGATCACATTTCAAGTTCTAGACCTGGCAGCTTGCTTTCTCGCTTTCTCTCTCTGTCTCTGTTCAAATTAAAATTAATCATACTAATAAGGAAATAATTTTTTTTTGGAGAGGTTTTTGCTATAGGGTGCGTGCGCTCGCCAGACAGACAGAGAGAGACAGAGAGACAGAAAGTGAGAAATCACCCCCCAGGGGGGATGGCCACGCCGCAATCCCTTCTCCTCCGTTCTCTACTCGGGATCTTGGGCACGCACGCACACGCGCCCAGCGTGAGTTTTAAGCTACTGGGTCCGGGATGCGAACCGCGGTCGACTACATGGAAGTCCAGCGATATAGCCATTACGCTAACTGCTGGTCCCAAGGAAATAATTATTTTAAAAAAAAGAATTGTGCAGTAGACAGATAACTTGTACAAAGTGATGTTTTTTCATTTTTGCAGTTTTTACTAAAAGCAGTATATAAGATTATTTTATTCCTACCTCTTCTCAATTGTTCCTTCCTCATATTTGCCATTTTCCTCCTACTTGGACAGATTTTGCTTTCCATTTAAGGATCTTTTTGCAGTCTTGGTCCAGTGTTAGTCTGGTGATAACAACCTTGCTGGGGTGAATGCCCACATGGACATTTGTGTCATTAGCCTTTTTCTGCTGGACCTGCTCAATGTAGAGGATATATTTCTTCCTGTAAACTTGAACTGCTTTGCCAGTTTGCTGACCTCTATAGTGTCCTTGTGCAACCTGAGCTTGATCATCCTTTTGGATGAGCATGGATCAAACATTGTACTTCTGCCTCAGTTCTTTGGAAAAAAGGGAAGACATAATCTCCCTGCAGATACGGAAAGATGCATTGAAATGCCTTTTACGGCTGTTGCTTTGGTCAGAAGTCACAGAAGGACTGAACTTCATTCTGGCCGCTGCCGCTCCAGCGATGGCCACTAAAAAGCATCCCGAAGTGATTTTGAGGTGGGATGACACAGAATGTCTTTATGTCTAAACTAGCCACTCTTCGTTTCTCTGCAGGAGGCAGAAGGCAATGCAAGTAGATGCCACAGTGTTCACTTGCATCAGCATGCTGGCTCGAGCAATGGGGCCAGGCATCCAGCAGGATATCAAGGAGCTGCTGGAGCCCATGCTGGCAGTGGGACTAAGGTGGGTATCAGAGAGCTGAGCTCTCCCGTCTCAGTGTGAGGCTTGGTCCACAGCACTGGGACTGTGTTAAAAGGGCAGGACATGGGACCAGCAGTTGGTGTAATGGCTATGTTGCTGGACTCCCATGTAGTTGACCATGGTTTGAGTCCTAGACTCGGTGGTTTAAACTCACACTGGGGCGTGTGTGTGTGTGTGTGTGTGCATGCCCAAGATCCCAAGAGGAAAATGGAGGAAAAGGGATTGAGACATGGCCATCCCCCCAGGGGGTGATTTCTCGCTTTCTGTCTCTCTGTCTCTCTCTGTCTTTCTGGTGAGTGCACGTGCTCAATAGCAAAAAAAAAAAACCTCTCCAAAAAAAGGGCAGGACATGGTTGTTTGCACATTGAATTGGATAGGCTGGACAGCTCAGAGTAAACATAGGTTAGTTTTGAATTCTGGTTCCATCACTAGTATGTGATCTGAAGTTACTTAACATCTCTGAGATTCAATTTTCTCATCTGAAAAGCGCATATAATAGTAATTCCATTATCTGCAGTCATTGGAATTAAGTGAGAGTTTTTGAAATAGTTTCCCTTAGCACGGTTCCTGGTATATAGGAAGTGCTCAATAAATGTTCATAGCTATTGTTTATGTTATTATCAGGCAAATTGCTTAAACTTCCTAAACTTTAGTTCTCTTCATCTATAGAATAAGGGCCCTGCTCTTGATTTGCTTCCTTGATTGTTTTTTGAGACTTAAAAGCTGAATTGTATTAAGCGGGTTCTCCTGTGGCAAAACTAGAAGCTCAAAGATTGTTTTGAAATCTAAGATGAGGTCAAAAAGAGTTCAGCACATTTACTCTCTTTTATAGTCTATTTTCCACTTTAAAGACCAAGCAGGGATGGGGCCTGATCACGAGACTGGGCAAGGAGGGCTGGATGTTGTCATGTGTGCAGCCCTACATGTGACTGGTCTCCTTCCCCTCAGCCCTGCCCTCACTGCTGTACTCTATGACCTGAGCCGTCAAATTCCGCAGCTGAAGAAGGACATTCAAGACGGGCTACTGAAGATGCTCTCTCTGGTCCTTATGCACAAACCCCTCCGGCACCCAGGCATGCCCAAGGGCCTGGCCCATCAGCTGGCCTCTCCTGGCCTCACGACTCTTCCTGAGGCCAGTGATGTGGGGAGTATCACTCTTGCCCTCCGAACTCTTGGCAGCTTTGAATTCGAAGGTAAGAAATTAAAGTGGTTTTTGCCAAGATACCACGTGATGCTGAGAACTTTGAAAAAGAAATGAAGGTACCTAGAATTCCTGGATCTTGCTGGGGTCCTGGAGCTATAGCAGCTCATTCTTCCTGGCTCTTTCCATATATTGTTAATTCCGACTGTATGTCTCTGTCGTATACTGAGTTTTGGGAGGAATGTGCTCTGGAAGAGTATGCATTGATTGATCCAAGGAAATAATGCCTCAGAGTTGAAGAAATAGGTCTGCCTCCTCACCTTCCCACATCTCTGTACCTGAGGTGGTATTTACTACTTCAAAATGTATACGGAGGGGTTTTCAATGCGTCTATTCCTATAACAGTGTGCTTTCTAAGAGTGCTGTACTGTCTAATTCAGTGTGGAATTTTAAGCTGCAGATAAACCCACATTATTACTCTAGGGAGTTATATTTCAGGAGAATAAATAAATACTTTTGAAATTTAAGATCATGTAAGTGGTATTGGCCAAGACTACAAGGACCAAATAAAAAGCCTAAGTAGGCTGTCTGGAGACTTACAGCAGTCTGTGGTTTCCCTGTTGTAGTTCCTCCACTTACATGATTAATGCCCACAATAATTTATTTCTAATGAATAGAAAGTAACTGTTTAAATCGAGCTTACATCAGATTCTCCCTTTTGGTATTTAAATCTGGTAACTAAAATAGAAAGATAAACTTGATCAAGAATTGCATTACCCTCCAGGCATGTAAGCGTTGGGTCAGAATAAAACTAAATTATTTATTTTTTTAAGGGACTCTAGAAAGTGTTAGGATGGGACTGTCTCTTCTGTCTCTCTACTCCTTCACCACTCTCTTCTGTCTTTATGCCCATTTATTGCCCTGTAACAGAAGAGTTCTGAGTCAGCATGTTGTTGATCAAAATTTTGTTGAAAATGAAATTAGAGGCCAGCTTGTGGCATGATAGTTAAGGCGACTAGATCCCACATGACCTACTGTGGTTCAAGTCCTGGACCTAGTGGCTTGAAAAACACATCCGTATGTGGATGCGTGCTCAAAACCAAAAAGAGGGAGAAATGGAGAATGGATTGTGGTATGACCATTCTCCATATGGGGAGCACTTTCTTTCTTTTCCTCTCTCTGTCTCTGTCTCTCTCCAATAAGCACATACTCCCTCTGGCAAAAATTTTTAAAAAGTAAAAAAGAAAGAAAATGGAATTGGTAGCCACAAAATGGAAAATACATCTAGCACGTTGTGGACCTACCTGTCTAAAGCAGCAGTGATTACCTTGTTTTCTCTCTGCCTTTGTATCCAGGCCACTCTCTGACCCAGTTTGTCCGCCACTGTGCGGATCATTT
The DNA here is from genome assembly GCA_026018925.1 of Tupaia tana. Taxonomy (NCBI): domain Eukaryota; kingdom Metazoa; phylum Chordata; class Mammalia; order Scandentia; family Tupaiidae; genus Tupaia; species Tupaia tana. Next base: position 81,260,345 of record JAKSZU010000007.1, on the reverse strand, counting down.
CCTGAACAGTGAGCACAAGGAGATCCGCATGGAAGCTGCTCGCACCTGTTCACGCCTGCTCACACCCTCCATCCACCTCATCAGTGGCCATGCTCATGTGGTTAGCCAGACTGCAGTGCAAGTGGTGGCAGATGTGCTCAGCAAACTGCTCGTGGTTGGCATAACAGATCCTGGTAAGGCTTATAGGACAGAAGCAGTCTAAGGAAGTTTAGGAGCTCGGGACAGTTGGAAGTAGCCAGTTTTATTACACGGCCTTTCTAGAGATCTTCAGCCTCGATAAGCTGACGTTTAGCTGTTTCTCTGCCATGGCATTAGGCTTGTTACTCCAGCCTGTTGGTATTAGATAATTGCCTTAATTCTTTCACCTATACCCCTATGAATAGAGAAAAGATGAAAGAAGGTTAGTAGAAAGAAAAGAGACAGGCCAGCGGGTGGCATGGAGGTTAAGGTATTGGATCCCATGTGGCCAGTGTTGCAGTTTGAGTTTTGGACCTGGCAGCTCGAAAAAAATGCTGGGTGTATGTGTTTGCATGCCCAAGATCCCAAGAGAAGATACCTGGAATGTTCTCACTGGGCTGACAGCAGGGGAGGTAGAAACTGGGGAAGGACTGGAGGGGATGAATCATGAAGAGGCCTTCAAAGGCTCACTTGCTCTTGCAGACCCTGACATCCGCTACTGTGTCTTGGCATCCCTGGATGAGCGCTTTGATGCACACCTGGCCCAGGCAGAGAATTTGCAGGCCCTGTTTGTAGCACTGAATGACCAGGTGTTTGAGATCCGGGAACTGGCCATCTGCACTGTGGGCCGGCTTAGTAGCATGAACCCAGCCTTTGTCATGCCTTTCCTGCGCAAGATGCTCATCCAGGTAATGGGGTGACAGTCACACCCATAGGCAGTGGGGAAAAGACTCACTGTGAGAGCTGCTTGGGGAGGACAAGGAGGGGGAGAAGGATTGAGCTACCTGGTAAAAGCACACTTGACCCCAAGGGTCTGTGTGTCCGCAGCCTTGTAACTGCAGTTCTACTGCTCATCACCTCATACGCCTCTTGTCAGTGTGACTTCAGGGTGCCTCTGTTTGAGGCTAACCTCATACAGTTCTTCCTAGCTGGTCACCAGTGGTTCTATTTCTTGGCCCTCTTTGCTCCCTTGCTTGGTCTGCTGCAAGTGGTGTCCGTCAGCATCTCCCTACCCTTCCGTCTCCTGCTTTTCCTGCTGATGCCAGGTTGAGCACAGAGGCCCTTATTCCTAACAAAAATTGTAAGTGTGAGAATGTTTCCAATGTTTTCTCATAGTCCTTGCCTCTGGCCTGTGGTCCCTGGCTTTCATTCTCAAGTGTGAGATGCCACGCTAATCTGCTTGGACTATAGCCTCAGGGAAATGCAGGTTGGCATTGCTACTAGATCGGGTAGGATTTTTAATTCCTGCAGAAACTTGCTCCTCAGTTTTTTCCACCTACTTGAGTAAGTTCCTTGGCCTCCTTGTGAGCAGTGCATGGGCCAGTCCCTCCTGCTTCTCAACTTATTTCCATCTACATCTTCTGGGTCTCTCACTCAGTCACTTCCTCCACGCTGTCCCCACCTTGCCCTCTACTTTCTGACCTTCTCTCATGGTTTCTTTTGAAGTAAACAGTTTTCATAATATAAAAAACTTAAATATAGAAAATCTTTAATATATAATATGTAATTCACCCTAGAAAATGTTTTATTCACAGTTTGTCATAGTTAAAGTGGCTATAAATTATATCATCAATCAGCAAATTAGAAAATTGACCTTAGGTAGACACTTCTGTTTTTAGCCTAATGATTTATTTCTATAACTGCTGGCCCGTGGTCGGAGTACCTGCCATTTTAAGTCTTTTTAAAATACCTAAGATTTTAGGAAGAAAAATTGTTGAGTCTGCCAGCTCAAATTATACTAGATAGATTTGGTACAGAAATATCTCCTAATGAGAATATCAGTATGTTCATTCAATCAGCAGACTTTATAAGAACCTACTGTGTCCCAGGTACTGAAATATTTCAGTGAAAAAGCTAGACATAACTCCTATCCTCTTGAAGTTAACATTAAGGTATCAGACTATCCCATTTTTCTGATATTTGGAAAGTGTGAAGTTCCGCTGAAATGAATTTATCATGCCCTAAATTTAGCCCTCAAAATTCCAAAATTGTAAATATTTTGTTTGTTTCTTTTTAAATCCTGAAGTAGATTTTTCCAGGTGGAGTTGTAGGTGTTCGTGCCTTGGTAAAGACTGTCCATTTCTTGAGGTCATGGTCATCAGGGTAGGTATTGGTTATTGTCATTAGGGTGCATTGAGACTCTCTGGCTCTGGCAATGAACTTGGGCCTTTTTGGTTTGGCTCTGCACTGCCCCAGGTAGTTGTGCTCTGCTCACTCGGGCACATTTCCTAGCAGTCAGTCACTTCTTGCTGTTGTAAGTCTGTTCTTATTGTCCCTCTTCATTTCCTTTCACTGTGACTGGGACAAACAGACTGTCTAGGGAATCAGAGTTATTAACTCAATAACCTAAGACAAAGTAAGATGTTGTAGATTTCTCCTTCAGATAGCTGCGTTTATATGAGCTTCATGATGTTCACTGTCCTCACTGCACAGGGATTTTTGTGGTTACTGTAGCTATCTACAAGTCATCTCTATTAAGTTGTCCGTGTCATCAGAAGTATAATGTGCTGATTGGCTGATGTTTTAAGGATGTCAGTTAGAACCAGATGCTCCCTCTGTTTACTGAGGCCCAGGGGGATCTTCTTGATGTGATCCCTAACTGTTTATCTAGCTGAACCCCAAAAACCTACAGAGTATTGGCATTTCTTGCAAGAGCATGGCTGTTCTGACTGTCCTTTGATTTCTTTATTGTTATTTATAGACCCTTTTGTGATTTGCTGTCTGGACAGAGTTTTTTCTCCTGGGAAGCCTGACCTTCATTTCTCATTTCTGCAAGACCCAGCTCAGAAAACACTATCCCTGTTGGTTTTTTCCATTTTCTGTGTCTGTACTATGCCTTTAAAAGCTATGCTTTAGAGAGGACCATGGGACTTTGGGGTGCTGCAATTGAAGGAGAAGGGGCTGTTTTCAATAGTTTTTCTTCTAGTTACGGTCGTGTCCAAGGCTGTTCTCTCAGCTGCAGAGATAGCCTTTGCTAGTTGAGGATCCAGCAGTTACTTGACCTGCCGTGGAGGTCTGGTTGCTTCCCCCAGTTCCCTGCCACATTTTCCCTTTTGATACACAGTCCCTCTCTAGATGTCCTCTGCCACAGTGAACCCTTCTTCCCTACAGATTTTGACAGAGCTGGAGCACAGTGGCATTGGGAGAATCAAAGAGCAGAGCGCCCGCATGCTGGGGCACCTGGTCTCCAATGCCCCTCGACTCATCCGCCCCTACATGGAGCCTATTCTGAAGGTAATGCTCAACAAATGAAGAGGTGGCACCTTTTCTCCTGATGCTCTTCTATCAGCACCTTTGGGAAGCTGGGACTTGGTACACTGAATGCAGGAGGTGATTTTTTTGGTTCTAGGCCCAGGTACAAGGGCCATATCAGGCACTGTCATTTAAAAATACCAAGCATCTCATCAATTGCAGAAAAGTACTCTCCTTCAAAGAGATGAGGTTATGCTTGAGGTACACCGTTGAATGTGCTTAGGAAGGAGAAGTAGAAGCTGGCCCCATAGCACAGCAGGTAAGCAGTGCATAGGGAGCCACATTCTACATGGTCAACCGTGGTTCAGATCCTGGCCCCAGACCTTGAAAAACTTTCTGGGCATTTTCATGTGTGCCCCAAACCCTGACAGGATGGAAAAGTGCAGGAGAGAAGGATTACAGTGTGACTTCATCCCATCGAAGAGTGTGCGCTTGCTCGCTCTCTCTCTCTCTCTCTATCTGGCGGCTGTGCACACCCTCTGGGAAATAAATATAGAAAATATTATTTAAAAAAGAAAGGAGAAGTAGATGGTTAGTGCCATAAAATAGCTCTGGCAAAGTGAAGAGGGGAAAAACGAGCTTGTAAATCTGAAATAACAAGGACTGACCTAGTGGTAAAGGGAGCCAGATCACACAGGGCCAACCATGATTCGAGCCCTGACCCTGAGTGGCTTGAGAAACATGCTGGGCATATATACATGTATGCCCCAGATCCCTACAAGATGGAGAAATGGAGAAAGAATTGCAGTGTAACCAATGGGGTATGGACCCCATTGAGGAGTGGTTTCTTCTTCTCCCTCTCTGTTTCTCTTTGGAAATTACACATGCCCTTTGTCAATTGAAAACCAAAATCTTGGGGCTGGCAGGTGGCATGGTGGTTAAGGGCACTGGCTGACTGTGGTTTGAGTCTTGGACCTGGCAGCTTGCTTTCTCACTTTGTCTCTCTCTCTGTCCCTTTTGGAGAGGTTTTAGCTATAGGATGCGTGCGCTCGCCAGACAGACAGAGAGAGACAGAAAGCGAGAAATCACCCCCCGGGGGGATGGCCATGCTGCAGTCTCTTCTCCTCTGTTCTCCTCTTGGGATCTTGGGCACACACGCACACGCGCCCGGCATGAATTTTAAGCCACCGGGTCTGGGACGCGAACCACAGTCTACTACGTGGGAGTCCAGAGACATAGCCATTACTTACGCTAACTGCTGGTCTCAATAAAGTAATTCTTTAAAAAAATAAAGTAATTCTTTAAAAAACAAAAGAAAAAGAAATTCTGAAACAATCCTTACATTTGAATATGTTAGAATCATGTGAAATCTTTTATAATATATGTGAGTCTAAATAAATTATCACAGAGATACAGTTTAGAGAAGACATGGAAAATATATATATATATATATATATATATTTTTTTTTTTTTTTTTTTTTTTTTTTTTGGAGAGATTTTCGCTATAGGGCACATGCGCTCGCCAGACAGACAGAGAGAGACATAGAGACAGAAAGCGAGAAATCACCCCCCAGGGGGGATGGTCACGCTGCAATCCCTTCTCCTCCATTCTCCTCTCGGGATCTTGGGCATGCACGTACACGCGCCCGGCGTGAGTTTTAAGCCACCAGGTCCGGATGCGAACCGCGGTCGACTACATGGGAGTCCAGCGACATAGCCATTACGCTAACTACCAGTTCCCACATGGAAAATATTTTTAAATCATGGTACTTACTAGCTCTCTCATATGTGAGATTTCTCAGTATGGAGAAAAGTTTGAGAATTCACATTCTAGAGAAATACTGGATTTGTAAAGCTTAGAAGTAATTTATGCTAAGATGGGTGAATTTTACTTACATAAAAGAAAGTTTTCTAGGGACCAGCAATTAGTGTAATGGCTATGTTGCTGGACTCCCACATGGTTGACCGCGGTTCGAGTCCCGGACCCAGTGGCTTAAACTCAACGCTGGGCGTGTGTGCGTGCATGCCCAAGATCCCGAGAGGGGAATGGAGGAGAAGCTGTTGTGGCGTGGCCATACCCCCTGGGGGGTGATTTCTCACTTTCTGTTTCTCTGTCTCTGTCTGTTTGGCGAGCGCATGTGCCCTATGGCCAAGACCACTCCAAAAAAAAAGAAAGTTTTCGGGAACCAGCAGTTAGCGTAATGGCTATGTCGCTGGACTCCCACGTAGTCGACCGCGGTTCGCGTCTCGGACCCGGTGGCTTACAACTCACGCCAGGCGCGTGTGCGTGCGTGCCCAAGATCCTGAGAGGAGAATGGAGGAGAAGGGATTGCGGCGTGACCATCCCCCCTGGGGGGTGATTTCTCGCTTTCTGTCTCTATGTCTCTCTCTGTCTGTCTGGCGAGCGCACGCGCCCTATATTGAAAAAAACCTCTCCAAAAAAAAAAAAAAAAGAAGAAAGAAAAAAAAAAAGAAAGAAAGTTTTCTAGACGATTCTAATCTGCTTTTGTTTTCTCATATTTTCTTTCCATAGGCTTTAATTTTGAAACTGAAAGATCCAGATCCTGATCCAAACCCAGGGGTGATCAATAATGTCTTGGCTACAATAGGAGAATTGGCTCAAGTAAGAGAACAACTGCTTTTTCTATAGGGTGGGAAGAACTGACATCTGAGGAAGCTAAAAATACTGTCATAATTTCTAATCTTATGTGCCACCTTTCATTTAATAGGTTAGTGGCCTAGAAATGAGGAAGTGGGTTGATGAACTCTTTATCATCATCATGGACATGCTCCAGGATTCCTCTCTGTTGGCCAAAAGGCAGGTGAGTACCACTACTTCCTGACTGAACAGGACAGACTCCATGAAACCAGGAATCTTGTCTGTCTTTATTTTAAAACTTTTTATTGTTTTTAGGTTTTGCCATAGGGTGTGTGCATTCATTCCCTTGGGGGAGATGGCCACACTACAATCCCTTCTCCATTTTCCTTTTGGGATTTTGGCCATGCACGCACGTGTGCCTGGTTTGATTTTTCAAGCCGTCAAGTCTGGGTCTTGAACTGTGGTTGGCCATGTGGGAGTTTAGCACCTTAACCACTGCATTACCTACCAGTGGCCCCTTGTTTCTCTTTATTAACCTGAGTGTCCCTAGCCAGTGCCTAACACAGAGCTTGACACATAGTAGGTGCTCAAAAATACTTGCTGAATGAATAAAAAGAAAGACTTGAGTCAGAATTAACTATCATCTTAACCTGGAGTCACTTTCAGTAAGTATCAGGGCTGAATAGTGGCATTTCCTCTATACAAAATAAAATGCAAATGAATTCCCAGAGCCTTGGCTCCCAGAGGGAGAAAGAAAGCTGTAGTTGCTCTCCCTTAGTCCTGGTTCTACTTTGGTGATTTAAGGTGATAAGGTGGCTAAATTAAATGAAGAAAAATTTTTGTTTCTTTTTGAATAGGCTGTTAATCATTTGGTATATGGAAGGACTGTTTTTTTGAGTTTTTTTGGTAGGTATATTCTTTATCTTTTGATGCAGTGATTGTTGTCGATTTGTACTTAATTCACCTAGTGTTTATGCCCTCTCAGATTTCTGTTTATGATTTGTGTCTTCATTGGAAATTTCCTTCCTTTTAATAGCCTCTAATACTTATTATAATTATTATACATAGAATATAACTATGCTATTTTTTTCTCTCATGCCGGATCAACAAACCATGTGTTTTTTTTGCCTAATTAGGTGGCTCTATGGACCCTGGGACAGTTGGTGGCCAGTACTGGCTATGTAGTGGAGCCCTACAGGAAGTACCCCACTTTGCTTGAGGTGCTGCTGAATTTTTTAAAGACTGAACAGAATCAGGGTACACGGAGAGAGGTAGGAATCATGGCAGACTTGACCTTTAAAGACTCTGTTGAGAGAATGGAGAGAGAGAAAGTTGTAGCATCAACATGCTCTTTTAGTATTGATCAGACTTCTGTCCCTCTCCATTTTGTTTGCATAGCTGGTCGGTCAAGTTTGAACTAAGGATTATGGATTGTGAGAATAATATCTGCAAAACCTGTTGCAGTCAGACAGTATGATGAATGTTTTTCCCCTCCCTTTTCCTACCAAGGCTATCCGTGTGTTGGGGCTCTTAGGGGCTTTGGATCCCTATAAACACAAAGTGAACATCGGCATGATTGACCAGTCCCGGGACGCCTCTGCTGTCAGCCTATCAGAATCCAAGTCAAGTCAAGACTCCTGTAAGTTAGAGGGAACTTTGAGAGACTTCCCAAGTTTCTGACATTCACGGCCCTCATTGGCTATGTTTGAAAAGAATCTGGGACCAGAAAACTGAAATTTTAGGATATCGGCTCATTTAACACTTCTACAGGGAAGTCAGTAGTTTCCTCTTGAATCCCGGCAGGGATGTTGCTTCCCACTGTGATCAGTATCCTCTCATCTTGTCTAGAGTCTTCATTAAACGTTTGGGCCAGCCCTTTGCATTGGTGATTATAGGAGCTGAATCCCACATGGCTGGCTACAGTTGGAATCCCAGCCCTGGCAGCTTAAGGAACATGCTGGGCATGTGTGTATGTGTGCCCAAAATTCAGACAGGATAGAAAATAGGAGAAGACCATGACCATGCCCCTTTGGTGGGTGTGTTCTCCCTTTCCCACTCCCTCTTGTGGGTCTCTCTGGTGAGTGCACCTGCTCTCAGGCAATTAAAGGAAGAGAAAAAGTTAATAGGCTAGCTGAACTCCTTTTGGTGCTGATGAGAGAGAGAGAATGAATTGTCACCTCATCACCTCTTTTGATCTCTTATTCTTCTTCTATTTGTTGTTTTGTTGTTGTTGTTGTTAGAGGGTGTATACTATTCTTTAGAGAGAGTGGGGGAGAAGAGAAAGCACCCCCTGGGGGGAATGGTCATGCCACAATCCCTTCTCCTTCTCCCTCCTTTCAGGATTTTTGGTACAAATGCAGACACATCTGGCATGTTTCTTAGTTCCCTGGGTCTAAGACTCAAAATGATGATTGGCCATGTGGGATTTGGCTGCCTTAACCACCAAGCCATGGAGCCAGCCCGCCTCCCATTCTTTGTAAGTGCCTGTTTGATATTTTTTCTACCATAGTACGCAAGAGGAAGAAGGTAGACTTTATTTGCCCCCCCCCTTTTTTTTTAAATTGATAGGGAAATCTGAGGTAAAGTTCAGGGGATGGAAAAATAATGGTAACCGGAAATCAAGGGCTCTTTTTTCCATCAAGTGATCAACATCTTTTTTTTTTTGGAGAGGTTTTTGCTACAGGGCGCGTGCACTCGCCAGACAGACAGAGAGAGACAGAGAGAGAGAAAGCGAGAAATCACCCCCCAGAGGGAATGGCCACACTGCAATCCCTTCTCCTCCCAGGATCTTGGGCACGCACGCACATGCACCCGGCATGAGTTTAAGCTACTGGGTCCGGGACTCGAAGCGCAGTTGGCTACGTGGGAGTGCAATGCCATAGCCATTACGCTAACTGCTGGCCCCAAGTGATCAACATCTTGAGAGAATGGGGATGTAGGAGTTCTCTAGACATAGAGCCATTGTCCATCAGGGCAGGCTTACTTCTGAAAATGAAAGTTCAGCAGTGGCTCTCCCAACCTTTCCAATAAATTGTTATTTCCCCGTTTTTTTTTTTGTTGTTGTTGTTTTTTTTTTTTGTTTTTAGTTTGCCATAGGGCATGTGCGTTTGTTGGAGGGAGAGAGAAAGTAAGAAATCACCCTCAGGGGAATGGCCATGCCACTATCCCTTCTCCTCCAATCCTGCCCCTCAGGATTTGGAGCATGCACACATGCACCCGGCATGTTTTTTAACTTTATAGATGGGATCATATTGCTTCCAATTTCTTCTCTCTTTTGTGTATCAGAGAAGAGTGCCTTTCAGGTGACCCACCTGAACCATGACTGTCAAGAACATGGCCTGAGCTGTGTCACTCTGGGTTTTCCTTCTTATTCATTGGCACCAGGCACCAAATTCTTGGCCTATTCTAATTCTAGTTTTTTTAAAGAAATTTTTGCCTTAGGACACATCTGCTTGCCAGAGAGAGACATAGATAGTGAGAGGGAAAGTGAGAAATCACCCCCGGGGGAGATGGCCATGCTGCAATCCCTTCTCCATTCTCCTCCTGGGATCTTGGGCATGCACATACACACACCCTCCGTGAGTTTCAAGTCACCAAGTCTGCATGTCAGCATGTGGGAGTCCCCCAACGAAACCGCTATGCTATCTGCTGGTCCCAGATATTCTGGTCCCGCAGCAATTCTTTTAATTGCTCGAGGGCATGTGTGCTCACCAGAGGGAGATGGGAGAATAGGGAAGGAAGCATCCCCCACAAGGGGTGATGGTCACACTGCAGTCCCTCCATTTCTCCATCCTGTTGGAATTTTCCACATGCATGCACAAGCACCCTGTGTGTTTTTTCATCCACCAGGCTGGGATTCAAACTGTGGCTGACCACGTGTTAACTCCCTTAACCACTGAGTTATAGGGCAACCCTAACCTGTTCTACAGTAGTTCTTATCTTCCTCATTGTACTGTTAAAAAACAAAACAAAACAAAACAAACAAACAAAATAAACATGATCAGAGTCCTTGAGATTGAGATTCTGTTGTTCAGATCAGATACCGTTTGCCTACTAACTTGTCAGAGTTCCCCAGAAGGACCAAACAGCTACTGAACAGATGTTTGCCTAATTTAATTCCCTTTACTTTCTTTTGGGGATATAATTATTTTTATTGATGGTTTCAACTGTGAATTTTTGAATTGTAATGGCAAGAATCTAAGTTAAATGTAGCAATATAAAGAAAACCCATCATGTACTATTTCAGGCTTTTGTAGTTTGGGTAATCAGAAAGCCAGAAAAGCCCTTGCTGGTGAGATCCTGTTCACCAGTTCCTTGTAAATCTTGTATTTCCAGTGATGTTAGAGCATAGCAGGAGAAATGCTGATGTATTAAAGGAGGTTTTTCGTTTAACCATGCTCCACCAAAGTCAAAGTCATGGTGTGGCTCATGTGCTCTCCCTGTCGCTCTGTCCTAGCTGACTACAGCACCAGTGAAATGCTGGTCAATATGGGCAACCTGCCTCTGGACGAGTTCTACCCAGCGGTGTCCATGGTGGCCTTGATGCGGATCTTCCGAGACCAGTCTCTCTCTCACCATCACACCATGGTCGTCCAGGCCATTACCTTCATATTCAAGTCCCTAGGACTCAAGTGTGTACAGTTCCTGCCCCAGGTCATGCCCACATTCCTGAACGTCATTAGGGTCTGTGACGGGGCCATCCGAGAAGTAAGTACCTAAAACTCCAGCCCTCACTCTCTCCTAGACCACACGTGCTCAGACAAGCCATCTGTACCTCCTTCCTAACAGTGCACACTGCTTGACTCTGAACCTGTCTTTCCTGCCCTTAACTAACAATAGTCCATTTTCCTGGCTTATCTCTTTAAAATGGCTGAAAGGTAAATGGCTGTGGGAGAGAGAACTTTACTAACCTCAGTCACCTAGAGTTCAGTCCAACCGTAGAATGTCCTGTGCTCTCGATTTCTGGTTTCATCTTCATGACTAGATTTAAGACACTTTTAGTGAAAATACCACGTAGATGAAGTTGCATGCTTCTTATTGGATCTCTTAATGTCAGTCATCCCATTATTGTTTTTTTTTTATAATAATTATTTATTTATTTATTCATTTATTTTCATTTGACCAGAGAGAGACACAGAGAGAGAGAGAAAGTGAGAAAGCAAGCCACCAGGTCCAGGACTCGAACTGTGGTTGCCCATGTGGGAGTGTCCAGCGCCCCAGCCACCACGCCTCCCGCTGGTTCCGAGTCATCCCATTATTGTTGATCCTAAATTTGAGCACGTGGTTAAGTTGGTATCTGTCAGATCTCTCCATTGTAAAGTTACCTTTCTCCTTTCTCATTAGTAAGTAATTTGTGGGGTGACACTGTAAGACTGTGTGACTATTGTAATCCCCAACTACCCTTCACCCAGTGATTTAGTAACCATTTGTAATCCTTGCCTGAATCAGTTATCACACCAGTGGTTACCAAATAATGACTTTCTAATTCTGTCAGTCTTCCTGATTTTATTTCCTGTTATTTTTTTTGTAAAGAGTAATTCCCTCAAACACTTTCTCTTGTCTTTTCTTCTCTTTCTCCAAAACACAAAATTTGCGAAGTGTTTCCATGGTTACTATACCCATACCACTACCAAAACCAAAACTGCTAAAGTTTAAGGTGGCTCTGCATTTCCTACAGGTTTTAGAATATATTCTACTAAGGGTGTACAGCTAGAGCACTGTACTTAAAAGATACTTGAGGGACCAGTAAGTGGTATAGTGATTAAGGTGTTGGACTTCCACATGGCCAACCACAGTTTGAGTCCCAGACCTGGTGGCTTCAAAATCACACCAGCATGTGTGCCTACATGCCTAAAATCCCAGAAGGAGAAAAGATTGGGCATGGCCATTCCTCTGCCGCCACTAGGGGTAATTTCTTATTTTCCCTCTCCTTGTCACTCTCTTGCTCTTGCAAATGGCACATGCCCTATGGTAAAAATCTAAAAAAAAAAGATACTTGAATTATTTTTCCCTCTCTGCACCCATCATCAGTTTGATGTACAGCTACAGAAGACAATATCTTTTTAGAAGTTTTATTTAAAAAATTTTTTTTCAGAAACATTTTTTTTGAAAAAAATTATTTATTCAATTCCATTTGTTGTTATTATTTTTTATCTTGACAAGAGAGAGAGAGAGAGAGAGAGAGAGAGAGAAAGAAAGGGAAAGGGAAAGGGAGAAAGCAAGCCGCCAGGTCCGGGACTCAACCCACAATCAGCCATGTGTGAATCTAGTGCCCTTAACCACCATGCCACCTGCTGACCCCTAGAAGTTTTATTTTTTTAAAATTTTATTTCTTTATTTATTTATTTGTTTTTTTGGGACCGGTTTTTGCTAAAGGGCACGTGCGCTCACCAGACAGACAGAAAGAGACAGAGACAGAAAGCGAGAAATCACCCCCCAGGGGGGATGGTCACGCCGCAATCCCTTCTCCTCCATTCTCCTCTTGGGATCTTGGGCACACACGCACACATGCCCAGCGTGAGTTTTAAGCCACTGGGTCCGGGAGGCGAACCGCGGTCGACTATGTGGGAGTCCAGTGACATAGCCGTTACACTAACTGCTGGTCCCATAGACGTTTTATTTTTTAATTCTGTGTCCGCTGTATTAAAGTATAGTCTATTTTTTTGTTTGTTTTTTTAAATACTCATTTGATTTTAGTTATTCATTCATTCTTTTTTTTTTTTTTTGACCAGAGAGACACAGAGAGAGAAGGAAAGTAAGAAAGCAAGCCACCAGATCCAGGACTAGAACTGTGGTCAACCATGTGGGCATGTCCAGCACCCTAACCACCATGTCCTTGTTGGTCCCCAGTGCAGTCTATTTTTATACATTGTACATAACTATGACCTTCACTGAATTCTTTTTAATTCTAATAATTTACCTATAAATCCTCCCAGGTTTACACTACAGATAGTTATGTAGTGTAGAGATTAAAAAATATATATATGTTTTTGGGGACCAGCAGTTAGCGTAATGGCTATGTCGCTGGATTCCCATGTAGTCGACCGCAGTTCGAATCCCGGATCCAGTGGCTTCAACTCATGCCAGGTGCGCGTGTGTGTGTGCCCAAGATCCCGAGAGGAGAATGGAGGAGAAGGGATGCAGCGTGGCCATCCCCCCTGGGGATGGTTTCTCGCTTTCTATCTCTCTTTCTGGCAAACGCATGCACCCTATAGCAAAAAAAAAAAAAAAAAAAAAAACTCTCCGAAAAAAATACATGTTCTTTGTTTGTTTTTAATTTAATTTATTTATTATTATTATTCAGTTTAACCAGAGAGAGAGACAGAGAAGGCAAGCTGGCGGGTCTGGGACTCGAACCACGGTCGACTATGTGGGAGCCCAGCGACATAGCCATTGCGCTAACTGCTGGTCCCAATAAGTATTAAATTTTTACAATCAATAGGTGTTAAATTTATCTGTTGTGATGATCATATGGTTTGTCTCTTTCAATGTGTTAATATGGTGAGTTTTTGGCATATATTCTAATATTGAAATATCCATGCATTCTTATATTAAAACCGTCTTGGTTATGATATATTTTTTTAATTTTGATTTTATATTTAATACTTAATTTCAAATTTTTACATATATATTCTTGAACAGAATTGGTTTGTAATTGCTTTTTTTCTTTTTTCATTTCTGGAGGGCTCTGGGGTGGTGGTGGGAGGGGCGAGAGAGAAAGCGCCCTCTAGTGAGGTGGGATTAAACTGCAATCCTTTTTTCTCCATCCTGTAAGGATTTCAGGCATGTACAGACTCATAGCCAGTGTGTTTTTCAAGTTGCGGGGCCAGGATGTGAATCAGGGTCAGCCACATGGAACGCAGCTCCCTCTGCACAGTGCTTAGCTGCTGAGCGACGAAGCCAGCCCTGTCATTTATAACTGTAGGCTCAAAGAGTTGTTTAGTTTTCTGTTTCTTTTTGACACAGTTTTGGTTACTTTTGGAGGGTTTTTTTAGATTTTTGCCATAGAGCAATATTTTTTTAGGTTTCTGCCATAGCGCATTTGCCAGAGAAAGGGAAAGGGAGAAATCATCCTCAGGGGGTACAACCACACTGTAAATACCTTTTCCTCCATTCTTCTTGTGGTTTTGGGCATGCACGCACACTCACTCAGTGTGACTTTCAAACCACCAGGCCCAGGACTTGAACCACAGTTGGCCATGTGGGAGTCTAGTGCCTTAACTACCATACCACCTGCTGACCCCGAGTTTTGTTTGGTTACATTTTTTAAGAAACTGTTTTATCTAAATGATAAAGTTTGTTGGCATGGTAATTCACACTAGTCTCATTTTTTAATTTCTTGCTGAAGATTTGTCGTATTCTTTTTCTTTTCCAAAGAACTTTTACCTTTGTTGATTTCTCTTGTATCTTTGTTTTCTGTTTTATTAATCTTTTTTATTACTGTTTATCTCCTATGTCCTTTTTCAGCTTTTAAAACAATTTTTTGATGCTGGTATTTATGTCATTGTCATCAATTTTTTTCATTTTCTAATGTGATTTGTTAGGGCTGTTTATCTCATGGCATTCCAAATACTGTTTAGTGACAATTCAAAGCATTTTAAACCTTTTTTTTTTTTTTTAAAGGTTTTTGCCATAGGACATGTGCGCTCCAAGACAGAGAAAGAGAAAAAGTGAGAAATCTCCTTCCAGGAGAGATGAGCACGCTGCAGTCCCTTCTCTTCTGTTCTCCTCTCAGGAGTTTGGGTATGTATGCACACTTGTCCAGCCTGATTTTCAAGCCACATAGTCTGGGACTCCCAACTGCAGAGTCAGCTGTGCAGGATCCAGCTGCCTTGACCTCCATGCCACCTGCTGGCCCAACTTTTTAAAACTTTGAGATAAAACTTACCTACCATCAAACCTTCACCCTTCTCAAGTGTAAATTTGATTGATTTTTTTAATGTATTTACAGTGTTGTGCAGTCATCACTAACCATCTAATTTTAGAAAATTTTCATCTCCCTAGCAAGATGCCTCCTGCCCATTTGCAGTCATTTTCCATTCATACCCTAGCCCTAGGTGACCACTAATCTACTTCCTCTATCATTGGTTTGCGTTTTCTAGACTTTTCTTGTGTGTGTGTTTTTTGTTTGTTTGTTTATAATTTTGTCAGAAGGTGCACGCACCAGAGAGTCAGATGGGTCAGAGAGAGATGAAAAGCGAGAAATCCAACCCCTCCCCTCCCCATGGGACTGGTCATGTTACAATCCCTTCTCCATTTTTACTTTTTTTCAGAATTCAGGGCACATATACATGTACGCATGTGTGTGTGTGTGTGTGTGTGCGCACACACACACACACACACACCTGGCATGTTTTTCAAACTGCTGATTCTGGGACTCAAACCATGTAGTCAGTTGGCCCTGTGGGATGTAGTCACCGTAACAACCAGCAATGGACTGTCCTTTCTTTTCTAGACACTTTATATTATTGGAATCATAGAATATGTGACCTTTTGTGTCTGGCTTCAATTTTTCTTTTTTAAGAATTTTTTAATTTGGTTTTATTATGATTATTATTCTATTTGAGCAGAGAGATACAAAGAAAGGGAGAGAGGAAAAATGAGAAAGCAATTTGCCAGGTATGGGACTCAAACTGCAGTAAGCCATGTAGGAGTCCAGCACCTTTACCACCACACCACCTGCTGCCCCCGTGTCTGGCTTCTTTCACATAATATAATGCTTTTGAGGTTCATCTATGTTATAACGTTCATTCCTCTTTATTGCTGAATAATGATGTAGTATTTTTATTATTATTCAGAAATAAGTATTTTCTAATGTTATTATTTCTCCTTTCACCCTTGAGTTATTTAAAAAATGAATGTTTTATTTACAAACTTATAGGGTTTTTAATTTTTTAACTTCATTTCTAACTTAATTGCATTGTGTTCATCATTCTTTGTTTGCTGAAACTGACTTAATGGTCTGGTGCTTGATCAGTTTTTATAAATGTTTCCCGTATGTTTGGAAATAGTATACGTATATTTGCTCATATTTATGCACAGGGTTCTACATATGTCATTGCATTGAACTTAATATAATCAAACCTCTGGTGTCTTTCATAATGTTTTGTTGGGTTGATCTATCAGTTACTAAGATAAATGAGATAAAAGTCTCCCTTTACAATGGTGGATAAAATTTCATGCAGTTCCATCAAACTTATTTTATAAACTTTTGAGGTTATGTTGTTAGATGCTTATAATTTTAAATCAACATATATCCCTGGTAAATTTAATTCTGTATCATGCAATGACCCTTCTTATCTTTAATAATATTGGATCATCGGAAAACTCATGATGCATCTATGCATAAGAAAACACAGAAAAATATGTCATGACTTTTCTGATGAACCCAAAACTTTACATTTTATTTCACCTAATATTAATATAATAGCTACACCAGTTTTATTTATTTTTATTATTTTTTTAGAGGTTTTTGCTATAGGACACATATGCTCGCCAGACAGAGACAGAAAGCGAGAAATCACCCCCCCAGTGGGGATGGCCACTCCGCAATCCCTTCTCCTCCATTCTCCTCTCGGGATCTTAGGCACGCACGCACACATGCCTGGTGTGAGTTTTAAGCCACCGGGTCGGGGATGCGAACTGCGGTCAACTACGTGGGAGTCCAGAGACATAGCCATTACGCTAACTGCTGGTCCCACACCAGTTTTATTTTTTGAGATGTGTGTCTTTTTATATCTTTCTACTTTTAACTTTATCTTGTGACTTTTTATTTTAGATGAGTCTTTTGTAAATATAATACAGCTAGTGATAGTTTATCTCTTTTTTTGGAAAGGATTTTGCTATAGGGCACATGCGCTCGCCAGAAAAACAGAGAGAGACAGAGAGACAGTGAACAGTCACCCCCCAGGGGGCATGGCCATGCTGCGATCCCTTTTACTCCATTCTCTTCTCGGGTTCTTGTGAACGCATGCACACGCACCTGGCATGAGTTTAAGCCACCAAGTCCAGGACTTGAACTACGGTCAACTACAATGGGAGTCCAGCAACATAGCCATTGTGGCAACTGCTGGTCTCTTTTTTTTTTTTGGGGGGGGGGGGGGGCGGGTTGATAGTTTATCTTTAATCCTGTTTAAAAACCCTTATCTCTCAAGCAGTACATCTAATTCAATTGTATTTGTTATGATTGCTGACATATGGGCTTATTTCCACCATCTTAGTGCTTGCCTTTTTTTTTTTTAAGAGAGATTTTTGCTTTTGGGCATATGTGCCCACTGGAGAAGAGAGACAGAAAGTGAGAAATCACCCCCTGGGGGATGGCCACACCACAGTCCCTTCTCTTTCATTCTTGGGATTTGGGGCATGCGTGCACATGCTGCTGGGTCCAGGACTCAGACCATGGTTGACTACGTGGGAGTCCAGCGACGTAACCATTACTCCATCTGCTGGTCCCATTAGTGCTTTCTTTTTGTCCTGCTTTGGTTGCTTATTTATTTGTGTTTCTTTACTGTCTTTTTGGATTTGATTGAACTTTTGTTTTTTATCTTTTACCTTTTATCAACCAGCTTTAATTGGACAGGTGGTGCGTGTATTATTTGCTGGAGAGAGACTAGAGAGAGACAGTGAAAGAGAGAGACAGAGAAAATGAGAAATCACCCACGTGAAGGATTCCATTCTCCTCTTGGGCCTTTGGGCACACACGCACATGCACCTACCATGTTATCAAGCCACCAGATCCAGGACTCAAACCATGTAGTTGGCCTTGTGTGAACCAGCTGTCTTAATTATCATGCCACCTGACCTGGATATTTAATTTCAACTACATTTAATTTCTTTAAGTAACTCTAGGTTCTCTCAAATACACTTAGTGTTTTTCAGTGGTATTTTATTTCTTTTCTTTTTAATTTGCTGGAGGGCATGTGCACTCTCAAGAAAGACTCAGACAGAGAAGGAAGGAAAGTGAGAAAGAACCCCCAGGTGTGATGGTCACACTGCAATCTGTTCTCCTCCATTCTCCTCTGGAAATTTTGGACAGGTGTACACGCACCTGCAGTGCTATTCAAGCTGCTGGGTCGGGAACTCAAACCATGTAGTTGGCTGTGTGGGATCTAACCACCTTAATCACCATACTACCAGCTAGCCCAGGTATTTTGTTTCTTACTCATATTTTTTGCTCTGTTATTTCTTTAAGCCTATTTTTTCTCACATTTTGCCAGAGGGTATGTGCACTCCAAAGAGAGACAGAGACAGAGAGAAGAAGCACCTCCCCTGTGGGGGATGGCCACACTGCGGTCCACTCTTCAGCATCCCTTCCTTTTTTGGGGATTTTGGGCACACGTGCACATCTGCCTGGTGGTTTTATGACCCGCTGGGACTGGAACTTAAACCATGCAGTCGGCCTTGTGGGATCTAATCATCTTAACCACCAGGCTACAGGCTGGCCCTTTTAAACATTTTAAACAGATTTGTTTTATATCTTTTTTTTTTTTTTTTTTTTTTTTTTTTTTTAAGAGGGCACATGCGCTCACCAGAAAGACAGAAAGAAATCACCCCCGGCGGGGGGATGGCCATGCCACAATCCCTTCTCCTCCATTCTCCTCTTGGGATCTTGGGCACACACGCACACGTGCCTGGCATGAGTTTAAGCCACCAGGTCTGAGACTCGAGCTGCAGTCGACTACATGGGAGTCCAGCGACATAGCCGTTACGCTAACTGCTGGTCCCATGTTTTATATTTTCTATCTTATAATTTCATAATATAAAAAAATCCTTGATGGCCCTAATTATGTTGTTTATTGTTTTGGCTGAATCACACTTATAGTGGTCTATTTTCTTATGTTTTATCATTTTGGATTGTATATACTCTTCTTGGCCTATCCCTAGAGCAGTGCTAGGAAATCTGCTCTGTATCTGTATCTCTCCAGAAAGAATATCCATCTGTTTCTCCCAGGTGTTCCAAGACAACTTTAAATGATTCTTTTGGCTTAGGGTTTCCTAAGCCACACAAGTTCATTAAAATAAATCCTTAAGTCCATATGAGAGTATCCTCAAAGTTGTGGACTTTCGAGAGAGACTTTTTCTATATAGACCCCACATCAGAAGTGACAAATTTGGAGGCCAGAAAGAAGATGGTCTAGAGGTTAAGGCACTGGATCCCACATGGCCAACTGCGTGTTTGAGTCCCAGGCCCAGTGACTTGAAATACAGGTTGGGTTGCATGTGCATACATGCCCAAAATCTAAAGAGGGCAATGGAGAAGGGATTATGACATGGCCAACCCCCTAGGGGGTGACTTCTCACTTTACCTCTGTGTCTCTCCAGCAAACGCACATGCCCTATAGCAAAAACCAAAAAGAGAAAAAAGTGACAAATTTATCTTCATTTGCCAGTGGAGATGGATGTTACATTGTCAGGAAACTCATGATATGTTTTTGTATGCAAAAATGTGTCATGACTTTCCCGACAACCCAATAGATAGATAGAGAGATATTTTTTCCTCCCTGACTCATGTTTTCTCTTAATATGTAGCACTTTGAAGGTCTGGCTTCACGTGAGAGGTTTTAGTTTTAGTTCTGATAATCTATTGTAATAGTCATGTTTGTTATCTTTTTTTTTTTTTTTTTGACGAGGTTTTTGCCATAGGGCGCATGCGCTTGCCGGAAAGACAGGGAGACAGAGAGACACCCGGGGGGGGGGGGTGGCCACGCCACCTTCTCCTCCATTCTCCTCTTGTCCAGTGACAGAGCCATTACGCTAACTTCTGGTCCCCCATGTTTGTTACCTTTATGAATTAATTTTAGGTTTTTCATAGTGAAGGAGTTTGAAAGGAGATCTAGTCCATCATATTTTCAGGAACAAGCCTATGTGTTCTTTTGAAATACTAGTGTTCAGGGAGAGGAAGATGAAGGGGTTAGAACCTAAGGGAGAAGAGGCTCCTCAAACCCCTTACGTGTGACTGAGGCACTTGCCTGTCTCTCTGGCGTGTGGCTGCTCCTTGCATCTCAGCCCCCAGCAGGCTCGGCAGCAAGGGCCAGCAGGCTTGTTTCAACTTTCTGTCTTTTGGTTTCCCTGGCCCTGTCTTCCTCAAGGCCAGGCTTTTCTCCTATTTAGGTTTTCTACCTTCTTTCAAGCTTTGTATAACAAAAATTTAGCTTAAGATCCATTATGTTTATACTCTTGTCTCTTGACCTCTGTTACATACTTTTATAGAGATCATTTCAGCAGTGATTTAACGAAGGAACCAGGGATGAAGAGATAGGTAGAGATGGCTCTACTGAGTCAACTGCGGGCCATGCCATGACCAGGCTATCACCACTTACAAGCCATCGGTTTCCCCTTTGAGATCAATTCTGTATGTCTTATCAGTAATACAATAGTAATGCGTACTCTAAGTCTACTACTCAGTATTTGAAATACACTCATTTATCCACATCTTACCAGTGACAATGTGATGTTCATCTCTAAATTATCTCTGTTAGTGGGGAGAAGCAAGAGACAGGGAGCTACCAAAAATAATGGGGGGAGTGGTGGTTAGGGTGTGATTCACTACTTAATATTGACACGGAACAGTATCTACAGAGCCTAACGAAATGAAACTACACCTTAAAGACAAGCCTGTGACCTGTAAAGTAGCCGGGATTTCCCTTATCCACGTCATTCATATTTATTGAATGGCATCTTCTCTTGTACTTAAAAGGTACCAATCTAAATAAACTCTGTTTATCCCATCCGTTCCCCAATTTGCTTGGTACTTTGGTCCATAATTTCTTAGACATATTTAGTTAACTAAGACCTGACTGAGTTAATTACTATAATAAGCTACAATATCCATAGTCAAAGTTATCTAGGTCCAGCCTTAGTTACATCAGAGATAGGGTGCCACTATATGAGGCTGGGGTCCCATGGGAGACCCAGGTTTATTTCCTATACCTACCTACAAAGAGCAGACACGGTAACCTCCATCTGTAATTCTAGCTAAGCAGGAGGGTGAGGAAGAGGATCACTGTGGCAAGACTATCAGAAATTTTCATCTACCTGGGACCAGCAGCTGATGTAATGGTTATGTTGCTGGACTCTCACGTAGTTAACTGTGGTTCAAGTCCCTGACCCAGTGGCTTAAAATTCATGCTGAATGTATGTGCATGCATGCTCACAATCCCAAGAGAAGAGCTGAGGAGAAGGGATTACAGTGTGGCCAACACTGTAGCTACTGTATTTGTTTTAGAAAATAAGAGGAAATAGGCTAGCAGGTGGCATGGTGGTTAAGAGTGCTGGACTCCTACATGACTGACCATGGTTCAAGTCCCAGACCTGGCAGCTTGCTTTCTCACTTTCTCTCTCTCTCCTTCTCGCTCTCCCCCTCTTTGGTACAATTAAAATAAATAAATAAATGGATAAATAAAGTTAAATAATAAAATAATTCTTAAAAAAAAAAAAAAAAAGGAAAAAGTGCTAATGAATTAGGACCAAATAGACCAAAGGTGCATTTATAGTTAATTAAAAATTTCATGTCCTGGAGTCAGCAGGTTACATAGTGGTTAAGGTCCTGGACTCCCATGTGGCTGAATACAGTTCAAGTCCTGGACCTGGCAGCTTGAAACTTACACCGATGCTTATGCATGCATGCCCAAAATCTTGAGAGGAGAAGAAAGGAGAAGGGATTGTGGCATGGCCATTCCCCCTGAGGAGTAATTTCTCGCTTTCTCTCTGTTTCTACTGTGGGCACACATGGCTTGTGGCAAATATCTTTAAAAGAAAAAGTCTTTTTTTTCCCCCTAGATTTTTCTACAGCATGCATGTACATCCTGGAGAGAGATGGGGCAGGAGTGATAAATCACCCCCCAAGAAGCATGGCCATGCTGCCATCCCTTCTTCATTCTCCTATTGAAATTTTAGGCATATGCACATGCATGTGTACCCAGCATGATTCCCAACCTGGTGAGTCTGGGACTCAAACTGTGGCTGGCCTTGTTTGAGTCCAGTGTCTCAACAACCACACCAGTCCACCTGCTGGCCCCTCCTGTCCATTTTTAAATCTTTAATGATTCCAGAAATCCTTCAGTGATTGCTGACATTGAGTCCCAAACAGTACTCATGTCCCTGTTTTAGTGTTTTACATGTTTCATCCTATTTAATCCTTACACATGTATGAAATAAGTACTGTTATCTCTGGGTTTTTTTTACTGAATAGGCCAGGTATAGGAAGGTTAAATTCATAAAACTAATGGTGACAAAGGCTTGAAACAGCTGGTGTGGCCCCAGAGCCCTGTTATGCAGTAACTGACTCACCCAGTCATAAAGCCCCTAACAGTTGCTTTTAGTCCCCACCCTCCACAGTGTTTAAGTCTGAATCTGAAATATATTCTTACTAGACAAGTAG
Source organism: Tupaia tana (assembly GCA_026018925.1). Taxonomy (NCBI): domain Eukaryota; kingdom Metazoa; phylum Chordata; class Mammalia; order Scandentia; family Tupaiidae; genus Tupaia; species Tupaia tana. The sequence continues at coordinate 81,237,999 of JAKSZU010000007.1, read as the reverse complement.
TGCAGAAACCTATCCCACAGTTGTCTTTATTCGTTCACATGGACTTCGGGTAAGCTTGGGAGTTGTACGTGCTTCATGACACCAACTTGTTGACCTCTTGTCTGTTTCAGTTTCTATTCCAACAGTTGGGAATGTTGGTGTCCTTCGTCAAGAGCCACATCAGACCTTATATGGATGAAATAGTCACCCTCATGAGAGTGAGTAGACGTTAATGCTTTGGCTTCTTTACCCATGTTCATGTCAAGGAAGCAGGTTCAGATAACATGGATAAGATGGGCAGTCGTTTTCTATGGGTCACTGGAGAGCTGTTACAGCCCAAGTGTAGAGAGTAGAGTGAGGTAGCCCCCCAGATCTGGAGGGAAAGAGGGGCTGTAGTCCCCGGTTCATAGATGAAGTGTGTAAGGTGTGAAGTCTGAAGACAAGTCCTGAAGTAATTGATCTGCCGGAAATAGACTCTTGAGTTATTTCACACATAACAAAACAGTTTCACTCTTATATCACAACAGTGCATTCCTGTTCCCACAAAAGCCCTCCTCCTTATTGCCTATAAAACCATGACCTGAAGAGGGGATTGGGGTCCGGGCTCCTGTCAGGTACTGAGGAATACGGTGGTGCTTTACTCTGCACCTCCAAAAGCAAAAATGATTCCCAGGATTTTACAGCACACATGAAGCAGGTGCTGGAAGACACCCCGTTGATGGCAATAGCGCTTTTCCTCCTGTTTTGTGTCATTTAAATGTCTCTGTTGGGAAGCTTGCTTTGCAAAGATGGCTGCATCCTCAAAGAGTTGGAAGGTAATTTCTGTTCTTCCACACCAGACCTTTGTAGTTAGCTTGGAGAAAGCAGTTGTTGGTTTCAAAAATGGAACTTCCCAGCACCTGGTCTCAGAACCGACAAACTTCTCCATGTATAAATAATTAAAAGCTGCTCTGTCCCTTGACTCTTACACAGAGGCCTCTGTACTGGGAAGCTGTGCACAGAATGCTTAAGAGCCAGGCGGATGGCTCAGGGGAAGAGGGCAAGGGCAGAAGCCGTTGCTTGTGGTAGGAAGCTGAGGAAGGTGGTGACTTTCCTCCCAGAAAAGATTAATGGCCAGAACACAGGAACCTGAGGCAGGGAGTCTCACACCTGCAAAGTACAGCTTTAATTTTATCCCAGACAAAGAAGGGGCCACGGGGCTCTTCCTTTGGCTGTTGATCCTGGACATTTTAATGAGCTCCCCTGAGCCCAGGAAGAGAACAGTCTTTGTGAACAATGATCTAGCCGACATCCCTTGGCAGACTGCCTGGCTTCTTTGAGATAGAGAAACCCCTGTGAGGAGCTGAGGATAACACAGTGAGGGGGTAGGTGGGCTTTCTCTTAGGAGGCAGAGTGTGGTCCAAGAGAATGAACATCAGACAAATGATGTAGGTTGTAAAATCTGTGGTGTTTCTCTGGCAAAGCTTTTTATCTAGAGAACATAGCTTTTCAGAGAGACTGTTTCTTTCTAAGTGAAGAGAAAAATATCTTTCACCAGCATCTTCTAGTATGGTTTTTACTTTCTAAACCGATATGCTTTTTAAGAAAATGTTTAAAATAAAAAAAAAAGCTTTTTCTTTATATAAAGCCTTTTACCTGAGGTCTTATTTTTGTTTTGTTTTGTTTTGTTTTTTAATTCTGTGAATTATTTAGGGAATCCCAAGGATGTTAATATCCATGTGTTGCCCTTATTACTATGGTTTCTAGTATCATTAAGTTTCCTACTCTGGAAGTTTTAAAGGAGGCAGTAGGCAATTACCTATTTGAGTTGAAATTACAGCTTTTCCTGGCAGTAGGCAATTACCTATTTGAAATTACAGCTTTTCCTGGAGTCAGAAGCTTGGACCAGTCTGCCTTAAGTACCAAGGCAGGATCTATAGCTAATTGGACAAGTTTTTATTTTGGTAACTTATATGGAATATGGGTGTAGAAAAGTACTCATTTGCAGTACCAACTCATTTGGATAGAGTTTTTCACCTCAGATGTCATTTAGCAAAGTCTAAAGGGCAGAACATCATTTTTTAAAAAAATATTTATTTTATTTTATTTATTAATTCATTTATTTTTTTTTAGTTTGACCAGAGAGAGACAGAGGGTGAGAGTGAGAGAGAGAGGAAGTGAGAAAGCAAGCCACCAGATTCAGGACTTGAACCCTGGTTAGCCATGTGGGAGTGTCCAGCGCCTTAACTACCACGCCACCTGCTGGTCCCTGGGCAGAACATCTTAATAATACTGGAGTTGATCTCTGATTGTGTGATCAAGGATACCAAAGTAAAGAATCTATCTTGGATCTCTTCGGAGCTCTTAGAGTAACTTAAATTTAGTCAGCTGAACATTCTGCAAGCATGTTTTTGAATGGCAAGAATATTCCAGATGCTCTGATAGATTCTGCAGATACAGAGATAAATCAGAAAGGTTCCTTGCCTTTAAATAACCTCCACTCTAGTAGAGGGAGGATATCAATTAAGTCTTGCAGTTGATAGGGAAGAGGAATGTAAAGGGACCCAAAGTGGGTCATAGAAGAAGAGGAAAGCCTTCATAGAAGTGAGGCTTGAGGCATGTCTAGAAAGACCAGCTGGGCTTAGCTGGGCAAGAAACAGGCTTTGAGGCACAGGAAATAGCTTGAGCAAAGCATAGGGAGCAGCATGGGTTGGCACAGTAGTTTGATGCAGTCAATATGGTTGGATGTAGGAGATAAGAAGAGCCCTATGAGAGGAAGATAGGGCAAGAGTTTTATCTTGAGGATTGCTCAATACATTTTTACTTCTTTTTAGCCATCTTGACTTTTTTCATAGTTGAACAGAAGGGCACCTGACTCTGCTACTCTCTCTCCCCTCTTTGTAGGAATTCTGGGTCATGAACACATCAATCCAGAGCACGATCATTCTTCTGATTGAGCAGATCGTGGTAGCTCTTGGGGGTGAATTTAAGCTCTACCTCCCCCAGCTAATCCCACACATGCTGCGTGTCTTCATGCACGACAACAGCCCAGGCCGCATCGTCTCCATCAAGGTGAGTAGCCAGGGCATCCCTAGAGAGGCTTTCAGAGCCTCTGGATGATCAGCTGAAAGGCAGGGTCCTATTCTAGTGATAGCTTGGTGCTGCTCCACAAGACCACATCCCGAGAATATTGACATCTGATGTTTACAATTTATAGTTCACATCATATTTACCATCCTTTCTTCATTTTCCTATGTTTTTCCTCCTCAAATGGATTAATCTTAGTAAATGATTTAGCCCAGACCAGTTTTCTCTATTACTGAGCAACTGATTATCAGTTGAATAAGTACTGAAAAGGCAAGGTAATATATAACTAAATAAAATGGGAGGGGGAATGCTACCAAAACAATGTATTAAGGCTACTTAATAAAGGCTTCAGAGTCCCTACAGAACTTTGAATTATCTATCCACTGCCCCGCTCGACATCCACAGACACTTGATCCCTGACCATGTTTGTTCATCGTCCTGCGTTTGCTCCCTTTTGTAGTTGTTGGCGGCAATCCAGCTGTTTGGCGCCAATCTAGATGACTATCTGCATTTGTTGTTGCCTCCTATTGTGAAGTTGTTTGATGCCCCTGAAGTCCCACTGCCATCTCGAAAGTAAGCACCTGCCCTTTGGGACTAACAGTATTAAGCTTCTGATGTCTCATTGAAAATGTCCTTTTCTCAAGTTCACAGGTCATCTTTCTGTTCTTTTTTTACTTCAGCTCCTATTATTTAAGTCCGAAAATGCCCCAAGTCAATGAAAATCTTTACTGTTCCTCCTATCAGCATATATATTAGATCCATGTCACCCAAAATATTCTAGAAGCCACTCTTTGCCACTCCTTTGTTGCTGACTGTTAAGGTCACCATCGCCACCTCTCTTACTCTGAGATTGTACGTTAGCAATTACTATATGGTAGCTATTGTTGTAGGGCAGCATTAGAGACAGTGGACCGCCTGACAGAATCCCTGGATTTCACTGACTATGCCTCCCGGATCATTCACCCTATTGTTCGAACACTGGACCAGAGCCCAGAACTGCGTTCCACAGCCATGGACACGTTGTCCTCACTTGTCTTTCAACTGGGGAAGAAGGTGAGATAGGCGATCTGAACAAATAGGTGCTCTACTACCATGTGGGGAAGAAGACTGTCTGTGAGCTTCTCCATATGTTAGACTGTAGTTTCTCAGCCACCATCAGAGACCTGGAAGTTTTTGCTTTTTTCCCTGCATTTGTTCAGTAGATGTTTACTGAGCTACCTGTGCTGGTTGACTGCTATTCTAGGATAGAATAGCAAACAGAATAAAGTCCTTGCTCTCTCAGAGCTTGAATTCCAAAGAAGCAAAGCCAGTGAACTAAATTCGTCTCAGAAGAGTGCTGGGTGGAAGTGGGGAGAAAACCTGTTTATTTAGGATACTCAGGGAAGGCTTCTCTGGTCAGTTGAAAGTTTAGCAGAGACCCAAATAAAATAACAAGCTCCATCCCAGAGAGCTAGACACAGGCAGAGGAGCAGCAAATGCAGAGGTTGAGAAGGCAGCATGCTTGAAGAGCTCAGGGCACAGCAGGAGAGCACTCAGACTTCAGGAATGAGCAAGGGGGTAGTGTGGGGTTAAGGTCAGAGAGAGAAAGTGTGGTAGGGGTGGGGTAGAGACTAACTCTTGTAAGGCAGTAGGTCTCAAATTGTGATCCTTAAACAAGCAATATCAGTCTCTACATACCTAGGAACTTGTTAGAAATACACATTGTTGGACCTCAGCTCAGACCTGCCGTATCAGAAACTCTAGCTGTGGAGCCCAGCAGTCTCTGGTTTCATAAGTCTTCCAGGTGACTCTGATGCCCACTAAGATTCGCAGATCACTGGTAGGGGCCATTGTAAGAACTTTGGCTTTTACTCCAAACAAGCTTGGAAGTTTTTGGAGGATTTTGAACACAGGGAACATATAATCTGAGTTAATATTTGTAAATGATTGCTGTCAGTGCTGTGTGGGAAGATAGGCTATGGGGGCAAGGATGGAGGCAGAGCCCCAGGTGGAAGGTGATGGGGACTTGGACTGGGATTAGAGCAGGATTAGATATTCTGAATATCACAGAATGAGCCCAAAACCCAGAAGACATGACTGTAGTGTAATCGTAGTAATACTTGGATTTCCACTTCCCAGAGTAATGGTTTATGATCTCTTCCCCCTCCTCTTGCAGTACCAAATTTTCATTCCAATGGTGAATAAAGTTCTGGTGCGACACCGAATCAACCATCAGCGCTATGATGTGCTCATCTGCAGGATTGTCAAGGTGACCTGCTCTTCTGCCCTTCTGTTCTGAAGCCCCCTGTTACCTTTCCTAATAGTGTTCTTAAAATCTTAGCTGTAGGGGCCTTTCTAACTTCTTAACTCTACACCAGGATTGGCGCACTTCTTCTATAAGATAAGTTTTTTCAGCTTTGTAGGTTATGTGGTCCTTTTTGCAACTACTGGGCTCTGCCGTTGCAGTCCGAAAGCAGCCACACATAGCAGCAAGCCAGTGAGCCTGGCTTCATTCCAGTAAAACTTTATTAATGGATGCTGAAATCTGATTTTCTCTAAATCTTCATGTGTTGCAAAATCCTAATCTTACTTTGATTTTTTTCCAACCATTTAAAATTGTAAAAAATCGTTTTTAGCTCTTGGACCATACAAAAACAGACAGCAGGCTCTTTGCCAACTTTGCTATAAATACCTCACTTTTATCCTTGCTCACAGTTGTTTCATCTTTCCCAGTTGCCTAGTTGCATGCCTTACTACTAAGTCAGTGCTCACTAGGGACCAGGAGCCACCAGCAAAGAATGGTCTGCAGTGGGGGATTCAGCCCACTTGTGCTTCTTTTTTGTCCCATGCAACATTTTAGTTGTTGAAATTCTGGCTCTTCTAGAAGCCCTGAACCTCTTGAGGCTTAGGATGTTTTCTAAACTAGGAGTGTCTGGTATAGTTGCAGATGTTTTCTATAAATCTCTGTTGCAGGGGTACACCCTTGCTGATGAAGAGGAAGATCCTTTGATTTACCAGCATCGCATGCTGAGAAGTGGACAAGGAGATGCATTGGCTAGTGGACCAGTAGAAACAGGACCCATGAAGAAATTGCACGTCAGCACCATCAACCTCCAAAAGGCAGGTCCATTGTCTCTGAGGACTTGGGAAGGAAAGCTCTGCTTTATTCTCTTGTTTGAAACTGTTCCCTCTCGCTGCCTCCAGTTTAAACTAACTAAAACCCAGCCCAAGTGCTTCTCTGGAAATCTAGATCTATGAAGTTAGACCATTATGTCTTTCTCTGGGTGTCTGGATTGTGATTTTTTTTTTAATAGAGGGAAAGTAGAGAACAAAATGTCCATTTGTGCTCACTTGGAACTTGAGGAGTAGAACATTTTGGTGTAAATAACATTCTTTTTTTTTTTTTGAGAGAACATTCTCTCTCTCTTTTTTTTTTTTTTTAAAGAATTATTAAATTTATTCATTTTCATTATTATTTTATCTTATTGAAGTTGACCAGAAAGAGGCAGAGAGAAAGAAGGAAAGTGAGAAAGCAAGCTGCCAGGTTCAGGACACGAACCACAATCAGCCATGTGGGAGTCCAGCTGCCTTAACCACCATGCCACCTGCCAGCCCCCATTCTCATTTTTAATATGAACAAAATAAAGTTGGTAGCTGGTGAGCCTCCTAATTAGCACTGAGATTGCTGCACTTGCCAGAGAGAGAAAGAGATGGTGAGGGAAAGTGAGAAATCACCCCCCAAGGGGGGGGTGGCCATTCTCCTACTGGGATCTTAGGCACACACTCACGTGCACCCAGTGTGATTTTCAAGCCACTGGGTCTGGGACTCGAACCGTGGTTGGCCATGTGGGAGTCTGTAGTGTTGTAATTAATCACTACGCCATCTTCTGGTCCCACTTCACAGACTTTTAAATAAATACTGGTTATTTTTCATTAGTCTTCAGTGCTTCTGGTGACCATAAGCAGCTCCCAGTTTGGATTTCAGCATGCTGTTATTTTTTCTTTTTAGCAGCTTACCCATGATGGCTATACTTCATGTGTAGCAGTAGGTAAAGGTGAAGGACTAAGTAGGACCGTGTTCCAGCTGTCTTGTTCTCTTCTTTTGAGCAAACCTGTAAAGACTTGAACACTGACTGTGTGTGTGCTCACCTTCAGCTTTGGGACATTAGGGGCGTATTACTCACTATTGTGTCAAGTCTTTATCCACATGGACAGTGTTAAGTGACTACTGCTAAGAAGTGTTTGATGATTTAAGGTGGAAGTCGCAAAATACCTCTGCTGCTTTCCCCTTGTGGATTTCATAACTGTTAGTCTGAGACTTCAAGGGGAAGAAAAAGGTTACCAGTCACCTGGCATTCCCAGGCAATTCTCAAGGCCACCCTGTTGACACCTCACACTTGAGGGAGGAGCCAGGCAAGAATAGATGCACATTTCCAGATGTTTTGAGCCTGCCTAGGTTCAGAATGTCCTTCCAACCAGGCAGCTTTCCACCCTGCTTTAGAGTTTTGTTCTCTCTATTTTAGGAAATTTCCCAGTAGTCTATTTGCTTCCAAGGAGTTTTGCATTCTATCCCAGACTTGGAAAAATAAGCATAAACCTTGCCAACACACAGAAGAATCTGTAGTTTATCTCACTGAAGAGAATATATCTAGTTCACACACCCTACAAAGGCTGGCCGAAGCAGTGTGGTGGTGATACCACATTCCACAAGGCTCAGGTTGCTGGGAAGGTGCCAGGAGTCTCTCCGTGCATGCCAGGCATGTGTGTATGCCCGTCCCTGGCTGACTGAGGCTAGGAGTTAGACCTCAGTGTGAGACTTAATTAATTTATTAGTAGTAGTATTATTCAGTTTGACCAGAGAGAGAGAAAGTAAGCCACCAGGTCTGGGACTCTGACCATGGCTGGCCCTCAGTGTGAGACACTGTTGGGAGTAAATCCCTCCTTATCTCTCTCTCAGTCTCCCTCTCTCATGGAATAAATAAATAATAAACTTTGTGTTTAAGAAAAAAAAAAAAAAGACTAAGCAAAATCCTTCATAGCTAACTCTCAGATCTGTTTCATCAAAAAATAAATTGTGCTTCCTTGTAGTCATGTAATGAAAATCACAGATTGCTCTATTTATCAGTTTTTTGTTTTTGTTTTATTTTGTTTTGTTTTGTTTTTTGAGAGGTTTTTGCTACAGGGTGCATGTGCTTGCCAGAAAGACAGAGAGAGACAGAAAGCGAGAAATCACCCCCCCCCAGGGGGGATGGCCACACCATAGTTCCTTCTCCTCTATTCTTTTCTTGGGATCTTGGATATGCACACACACACACACACACACACACACACGTGTCCAGCATGTGTTTAAGCCACCGGGTTTGGGACTCAAACCACGGTCAACTACATAGGCGTCCAGCGACATAGCCATTACGCCAACTGCTGGTCCCCTATTTATCAGTCTTAATCAGCTTTTAAAATAACAGTTTACCATCTCAGTTGTCATACTGTTGGCCTTGATAATTGGGGGTTTGCATGGTACAGAAAAATATGAAAACCAGTCTTATACACTTCTTGAATGCCTTCTAGGATTTGCAGCAGTTTTACTATCTTCTGGTAGTCAATCTGGGCTTATCTTCACAACAAATAAGCTGGGATTCTGTGAACATGCACCTTATTAGTCAGCAGTGGCTGGATAGCAAGAGAAAGTTGGCCAGTGTTTACGCAGTCATTATAGGACCCAGAAACCAGACAGTTGATTTTTTTAAAGAATTATTTATTTTATCATTATTATTTTTAATTTGCCACAGGGCATGTACACTCACCAGGGAGAGAGAGAGAGAATGTGAGAAAGCAAGCCACCAAGTCTAGGACTTGAACCACAGTCAACCATGTGGGAGTCCAGCGCCTTAACCACCATGCCACCTGCAGGCTCCAGTTAATACTTTAAGAGCACAAGGAGAGGTCTGCATTTGGGATCTGGCCTGCTTAATAGATGGTGCAGTTGTCCTTTAAGTTATTTTTGTTTTAACTATGCCAGAGGGCACATGCATTGGCCAGAGAAAAGAGAGAGGGAGGAAGCGCCTTCTGGTGGGGTGGGGTCGTGTGGATGTGCTCATGCTGCAATCCCTTCTCTATTTCTCCGTCCTGTTGGGATTGGGGGCATGCACACATACGTGGCTGGTAAATTTTTCTTTTTCTTTTTTTTTTTAATTTTTTTTATTTTGAGAGGTTTTTGCCTTATGGCATATGTGCTCACCAGAGAGAGAATGAGAAAGACAGACAGAGATCATGAGAGGGAAAGTGAGAAATCCCCCAGGGGGATGGCCATGCTGCAATCCCTTCTCCTCCATTTATGGGGGAGGGAGGTGCTGGTCAAGTTGCTGGCGGCTAGGTAGTAAAGCAGGCACACGAGGGTCCTCTCACTACCTGGGCCACTACACTAGTCCAGAGTTGGAGGACTTCTGCTCTGACATGTGTAGTTGGTCACTACACTGTACTTCCTGTCTCCAGAACTGAGTCTTTCTCTCCACCTACCTAAGCTGTCCCTGGTAGTAACTTGGTGCCTGGAGAGTTCAGAGTTTTGCAAGTCAGAGGGGATAGACTAGAGAGTAGAAGTGAAATCTGTTGAATTCCCCCTTTTTCTTGTTCCACCGCAGCACCATGTGCTTGCTCTCTGCCCACCTAGTTGTAACTGCTTCACAGTGATGAGAACCTGTGTGACTCTTCACTGTCTGGCAGGCCAGTGTCTTAATGCAGAGTAACCAGTTCTTTCACACGCTGCTGGAGGCCATTAGGCTTTGTCGAATGCACTCTGACAGTGACAGCCCCATCCATTTTGGTTCTGTAGAGCTCACTGCCTTGCTGATAGAGCAAACTATCAGCAAAGCACTCTGAATTGTAAAATGAGTCATCAAATAGACGTTTTCTATATTATGGTATGTAAGATGAATTGTAAAGTAGACTTTCTATACTGTAGTCTGTTCTTAAGGTTGACATTTTTGTTTATGGCTTTTAATTAAATATTACTCTTTTGTATTTCTGTTCTGGAGGAATTTTATCATGAGAGGTATAGTCTTATAAATCAGAGAAGCAGAATAATCATTAAATAGATGAGAACTCTTTATAATTGGTCCTTGAAGCTGACAGTTCTCTGTTGTCATCCATGGAATTTCAGGCCTGGGGAGCGGCCAGAAGGGTCTCCAAAGATGACTGGCTGGAGTGGCTGAGACGGCTGAGCCTGGAGCTGCTGAAGGACTCCTCGTCGCCCTCCCTGCGCTCGTGCTGGGCTCTGGCGCAGGCCTACAACCCGATGGCCAGGTACGGCCCCTCAGGGCTCCCTTTTCCCAGCCTCAGGTCGAGGGCAGCACAGGAAACACATAAACACTAGGGGTTTTTTTTTGTTTTGTTTTGTTTTTTTTTTGAGTAGTAGTAACAGGGCTAGTATTTTTAATTTTGTTCACTCATGGGACCAGAAAAAAAAAAAAGGCAAATTGAACAGGCTCATATTATAGGAAAAAAATCTATCTTAACCTTGTTAGTAGACTACCCGTTGTAGATACAGGTCCAAAATTTTAATTACAAAGTTATTTACAACTCTGAAAATAATTATATAATCGTTGAATGTAACCTATTTTTTTGTTTTGTTTTGTTTTGTTTTGAGAGGTTTTTGCTATAGGGTGCGTGCGCTTGCCAGAAAGACAGAGAGAGAGAGACAGGAAGCAAGCAATCACCCCGGGGGGATGGCCACGCCGCAATCCTTTCTCCTCTATTCTCCTCTCAGGATCTTGGGCACACATGCACATGCACCCAGTGTGAATTTAAGCCACCAGGTCTGGGACTCAAACTGTGGTCGACTACATGGGAGTCCAGAGACATAGCCATTATGCTAACTGCTGGTCCCAAATGTAATCTACTTCTAATAATAATAAACTAATTAATTATTTACTGCTGCATTAAAAATGCCATAAAAACTTAATGGCTGAAACAACAACATTCATTTATTTTGCTCATGAATGTACAATTTGGGAGTACTTGTGGGGACAGCTTGCCTCTGCTCCACACAGCATCAGCAGCGGTGGTTTGAGTGGGCTGGAGGATCAGCTGTCAGGACAGCTCTACTTGCCCATCTGACACGTTGAAGCTGACTGTCAACTGGAAACTCAGCTTTGATAGTGTGGAGGGTGGAGCTTGATTCTTCTTGTGTGGATCCGTCCATAGGTTGCTTGGGCTTTTTTTACAGAAGGTAGGTGGGTTCAAGAGTGAATGCCCGGGACCTGCAGTTAGCGTAATGGCTATGTCGCTGGACTCCCACCTAGTCGACCGCGGTTCGAGTCCCAGACCCGGTGGCTTAAACTCACGCCGGGCGCGTGTGCGTGCGTGCCCAAGATCCCGAGAGGAGAATGGAGGAGAAGGGATTGCGGCGTGGTCATCCCCTCTGGGGGGTGATTTCTCGCTTTCTATCTCTCTGTCTCTCTCTGTCTGTCTGGCGAGCGCACACGCCCTGTAGCAAAAACCTCTCCAAAAAAAAAAAGAGTGAATGCCTCAAAAGAATGTGGTTGGAAGCACATGGTGTTTTATGACCTGCCAGCCTTGGACGTCACAGTGTGTCACTTCTGCCTTGCTGTATTGATCACAGCAGTTTCACATGCCCAGTCAGGCTCAGGGCAGGAGACATGATGCTGCTTCTTGCTAGGAGAGTAGCACAATTATAGAAGAGAATGTAGAACAGGAAATCCTGTTACAGTTATCTTTGGAAAGTAGAATTTGCCATAAAAAATATCATTTTAAATAGTAAATCTTAAGCAGCCATTAAAAATTTGGTTTATGAGCCAACTGGTGGTGTGGTGGTTAAGGTGGCTGAGTCCCACATGGCCTACTGTGCAGTTCAAGTCTTAGATCTAGTGGCTTAGAAAATAAAAAAAAGAAATAGCAGGTTCAAGTGTATGTGTGCCCAAAATCCCAAGAGGAGCATGGTGGAGAAGGGATTGTGGTGTGACTATCCCCCAGAGGGTACTTTCTTAAAGTTTTGATTTATAAGTATTTTTAACACATGTGAAAGATTTGCATTATGAAGTAAGTAAATAGAATACAAAATGCCATAAATGTGTGATTTAAGAAAAAATAATGGCCATAAATAAAGATTAGAAAGTATACATCTGTGGTTAACTCTTAAGTGGGAAGGGTTTTGTTTTGTTTTGTTTTTCCAAGAGGTTTTGCCTTAGAGCGTGTGCGCTCATCAGAGAGAGGGAAAGTGAGAAATCACCTGGTGGGGGGGAGAGATGGTCACGCTGCAATCTCTTCTCGTCCATTCTCCTTCTGGGATTTTGGGCATACATGCCCAGTGTGTTTCAAGCCACCGGCTCCAGGACTTGAATCACAGTTGGCCATGTGGAAGTCCAGAGATGCAACCACTATATTATCTGCAGGCCCAAAGGAGGAAGGTTTAAAGAGTGATTTTTTAAAATTTATTCTTTTCCCTATTTTCCAGATTTTTCTACAGTAGACATTTATTATTTATAATGGACCATAAAACGGTGACGTAATTAACAAACAAAAAACAAGGCATTTTATTTCACTTTTATCAACATAGCCGTTTTGCTATTATAGTGTGTATTTAGCAGAAGTACTGATGATCCCTAAGACTGTTGCTTTGGTGCCATGTTTTGGTTCCTCTCATTTCTTTCAAGTATTTTTAATGCTTTAAAAATGATTTCTAGGGCTTCCTTGTTTCCATAGTGTTCATAGTTCATGTGCTCAGCTGACGTAGCATATTTGTCTTCTACCCAAGCCACTCTGAGCACAGCATCATCCAGAAGAGGCTTGTGATAAATATACACATATGTGTTTGTCCCCTTAGTCCCAACTGTGTTCATTTGAGGTCTAATGTGGTCCTGACCTAGATCAAGAAAGTTTATTTACTAGTTTACATGTGAATTCTTTTGGTCCTCATGCTATTCTTTGAATTTCACATCTTTTTTTTACAAGAGGTTTTTTTTTTTTTTTTTTTTTTTTTTTTTTGCTTTAGGGCACATGCACTCACAAGAGAGAGACAGAGAGACAGAAAGCGAGAAATCACCCCTAGGAGGGATGGCTATGCCACATTCCCTTCTCCTTCAGTCTCCTCTTGGGATCTTGCGTACACACACACCTGGCATGAGTTTTAAGCCACTGGGTTGACTACGTGGAAGTCCAGCAACATAACCATTAAGCCATCTGCTGGTCTCTCACATCTTGTTTTTTCCATCAGAGTTCAAAATTATCCACATTGGTCCATCTTAACCTTTCAATATGTCACAGGAAGAGGTATCAAATGCTAAACCCATCAATTATAGGCATAGTCTGTCATTTCCAACTTGTTTCCCCCAAAATTCCCCCCAAAGATTCATAAAAAAAAGTTAAATTAGATTAAGATTCAATGTCAGGGATGGCAAGTATGTCCATCAATGTAATGCTGTAGGAATTTAAGGTAGTTGTAGTTATTTTAGAAATGGTACCTCTGGTTCCAGGTCTTTGTAAGGCCCAGCTGTTAGAGAATGGCTTAGAGAATAAGATTGTGGATTTGGAGTCTATTTGCTAATGCTTCTAGTGTCTTAAATTCTGTTGTCATTTTTTTATAACGATCCAACTAAGGTTTCTGGTTATAGTTGGAAAGCAGTAACAGATGCTGCCTTTGCCATTTCGGATCTTAAAAATTTGGACATTGCCCAAAACACATTCTAAGAATCATTTGAGGGTTTTTTGTTTTCTGAATCCGTTAATGCCAGCTACTGTGTTAGAAGCCCCTTTTCTATTCATTCTCCATTGAAGAGAAATAATGTAAAAAATGCCAAGAAATATGCCTGTTATTAAAGACAAGTCACTTTTCTCTACTCTCTCTCTCTAACCAGAGTCCCCTATATGTCAGTGTCTACACCTGTGTTGTAAGATACAGTAGTCACTAGCCATGTGTATTTTTTTTGAAATCACATTAAATTGAAGTAAAGTTTAAATGAAGTAAAATTTAAGGTTCAATTCCTCAGTCACACCTGCCACCATACAGACACTTAATACCAGTGGCACCATGCTGGACAGGAAAGGCAGAGACCATCTCCAGCGATTTCTCTTGGATAGCACTGATCTGTATATCCAGCATCAGTGACCTCCAGAGCAAGTAGATAGATGTGACATAGAGGTACCAGGCAGATCCTGAGAGGTGTTTCCACCATCTGTCTCCCCTCCCCTTCAGGGATCTCTTCAATGCTGCATTTGTGTCCTGCTGGTCTGAACTGAATGAAGACCAGCAGGATGAGCTTATTAGAAGCATCGAGTTGGCCCTCACCTCACAGGACATCGCTGAAGTTACCCAAACCCTTTTAAACTTGGCCGAATTCATGGAACACAGTGACAAGGTGAGCTTCCCCCCCATGGTCTGGGTGGAGGCTGACAGCTGGTGGGAGGAGAGAAGCATGCACTCAGCCCCTTCTTGTCTGTGCCCTGTCTGCCGTTCTCCTACGCTGTGGGGTTTGCTCTCCTCCAGGGCCCCCTGCCACTGAGAGATGACAACGGCATTGTTCTGCTGGGTGAGAGAGCAGCCAAGTGCCGAGCATATGCCAAAGCACTACACTACAAGGAGCTGGAGTTCCAGAAGGGTCCCACCCCTGCCATTCTGGAGTCTCTCATCAGGTAGGCCAAAACCTTTCTACCCGCTGCTGCATCGAAAATAACTTCTCTTCCACTGCCTGGTGCCACTTCCCTGGGTCAGTTGGAGACCTCTGCTCTGTGAAATTTGCCACAGGGTCTGGCCAGCACGTTTAAATGACATGTGGTTGCAGATGTCTCTCCCCAGTATTATAGCCCACTTGTCAGCTCTGCTGACCCTTACCACATGAGCGCCTGTCATCCTAACGTGTGCTCATTTGTCTCTCTGAAATTAGTCTAGAAGAAATTCTGTGGCTGCAGCAACCTGGGAAAGATAGATCTTGTGTTGAGGTTACATAATGCTCTCTGGGACAAGAGTAGGGGGACATATTGGTTCCTGGGCATTAACGGTCACGGAGGGGCAGGGTGGGGTCTTATGGCCTTAATCTATCGGTGCCTTAGTCTTCCTACTCGAGAAATATAAAAGACAGAGCAAAGTCTGAGATCCATTGATTTCCCCTGATTTGGTTATGTTCTCTCTTCTTCTAAGCTGGTTTTGAGTCTTCTGGGTATGCAAAAAAGTAGGTTGTTTAATAAGTTTTCTGCTATTATGAAATTAAAAGCAGATGGAAATGTTAGCTCCAGCTCCTAATGATTATCAGAGAATATTAACCCTGGGATCTAATTATCTTCATGCTAACATGGTTGATCATTTCACTGCAGATAGTTTAGAAAAAATCAGCCAGCTAATAAGTTCCTGCACTGTGGCTCACGGAAGCTGCCATGTATGGCACTTACTTCAGTAGAGAAGATCATTGAATAGCCAGATTCTTTGCTAACTCTGGTTTTGAGCAGATGCTAAAAAGTGTCCCTTTAACTCCTTTAGAAGTGACCTGGGCCCAGCTGGTGGCGTGATGGTTAAGGTGGCTGCACTACATGGCCAGTTGCAGTTCAAGTCCTGGACCTGGTATTTTGAAAAACATGCCAGGCATGTGTATGTGTATACCCAAAATGCTGAGAGGAGAAGTGGAAGAGAAGGGATTGTGATGTGGCCATCCCCCATGGGGGCTGCTTCCTCACTTTCGCTGCTCACTTTCTGTCTCTCTCTGACACTTTCTGTCTCTCTCTGCCAAGCACACATGCCCTATAACAAATTTTTTAACATTTACTTTTTCATTTGTTTATTTTAATTTGACCAGAGAGGGACAAAGAGAGAGAGGGAAAGTCAGAAAGCAAGCCACCAGCTCCAGGACTTGAACCACAGTTGGCCATGTGGGAATCCAGCCTTCTTAACCACCATGCCACCCTGCCAGTCCCTAGTATATTTTTTCAAAAGAAAAAAGACTCAAATGGTAGAAATAAAATCATGTTTCTGCCTAAATAAATTGGGCTTTGAGATACTGTTGACTTCTAAAATACCATATAGAAACAGTTAAACAAACATGCCATCTTATGAGGCATGCTCAGTTTCAGCCACGTGGGAGTCCAGCACCTTAACCACCACACAACCTGCTGGCTTTTATGCTCAGTTTCAAATTAGGCACAAGCAAATGTGAAAACCTCCATTTTCCCCCTCCCATCTCTGGCTTAGTCAATGCAGTCTCGTGTGACAATTAATAGACAATTTATTAACTGACTGTAACTTCAATGACAAATAACTAGTTTTGGGGTTTTGCTGCTGTGTTGTTTTGTTTATTTGTGTTTTGCTATAGCGCACGAGCACTTTCTAGAGACAGAGAAAGTGAGAAAGCATCCCCCAGGGGAGATGGCCATATCACAGTTCCTTCTCTGCATTCTTCTGTTGGGATTTTGGGCACACACACACACACACACACACACACGCCCAGCGTGTGATTTAAACTGTTCAGTCAGCTATGTGAGATCCAGCTGCCTTAACCACCATGTATCCTGGCTGGCCCTCAAATTTTAGCTAGTTTTGCACATTAATTTCCTAACTGACTTTTTTCTGTTTGGTACCTGCCTGAAATCTCCCTCATCCCACCCTTGATTTTTCTCTATATTTAAGACAGTCATAGAAGCATTAAAGTTTCTGCAGATTTATAATAGAAGGATATAGTCAGAGACCTGGAAAGCTGCTCAGGAATATCATTTAGCTTTGTAAGCCAGCATAATTGAAAGTTAGTCCTCAGAATTCCCTGCAGAACGATCTTGGCTTTTTTTTTATTTCCCCCAGCTCTGTTCTAAGGTAAAGCCTGTGCTGCTCATAAGCTCTTCAGGCTTATTCAGCTAATTTGGCTCAGTCTTCAGTTCTGCCTCCCTTCAGTTGGACTCCTGTGTCTTTCCAATATCTTTTTCTTTCTCTTTTCTTTTTTTTTTTAGAGAGATATTTTTCCTATAGGGCACATGTGCTTGACAGACAGACAGAAAGTAAGAAATTATCCTCCCAAGGGGGTTGACCACGCTGTAATTCCTTCTCCTCCATTCTCCTCTTGGGATCTTGGGCACATTCACACATGCACCTAGTGTGAATTTTAAGCCGCCGGGTCTGGGGCTCTAACCATGGCCTACTACGTGGGAGTCCAGTGACGTAACCATTATGTCTTCTGCTGTTCCCTTAAGACACAATCTTAGGGGGCCAGTGGTGGGTGTGGTGGTTACGTCACTGGACTCCCACGTGGCTGACTGTGGTTCCATTCCTGGCCAGGCACATGTGCACGTGTGCCCAAAATCCCAGGAAGAGAATCATGAAATTCAAGTTCATGGTTTAAACTAGGATTTGAAATTCTCAGAATCCCAGGAGAAGCAATTGTGGCGTGGCCATCCACATGGGGGGTGGGGGGGAGGCGCGGATTTCTCATTTTTTCCTTTCACTGTCTCTGTCTGTCTGTCCAGTAAGCGCACATACCCTATGGCAAAAGCCCTTTAAAAAAAAATCTTAGGCAAAGCTATTAAGGATGATTCTCACAGTACTAACTCATAGTCCTTTGGAGGACTACATAGAAATTCTCCAGGGGTCAGACCTTTGGTTGTTGCAAGTCCCTGAACTGCTACTTTGGTCTTGTCTTGGGGATGTTGCTCTTCAGTAATAGATTGAATTCCCTTTCTCACAATGGCTACCAGAGAGCTTAGTTTACAGCTTCCTGCTCCCTCACACAGCAAATTACAGACCATTTTACTTCTCTTAACTGCTAACGCTCCCCTATTGCCCCTTTACTTATTATTTTCCCTTCACTAATTAGTCTACTTTTTTTAAAGAGCATTTTCTGTTGTAGGGCATGTGCAGTCATCAGAGAGACAGAAAATGAGAAATCCCCCTCAGGGGAGATGGCCACACTGCATTCCCTTCTCCTCTCAGGATTTTTGGCACTTGCATGGCACCACTAGGTCTGAGACTCAAAACTGCAGTCAACTACATGGGAGTCTAGCGACATAACCATATGCCATCTGCTGGTCCCCAATTTGTTTACTTTTTTTTTTTTTTTTTAAGAATTATTTATTTTGGGGACCAGTAGTTAACATAATGACTATGTCGCTGGACTCCCATGTAGTCGACCATGGTTTGAGTCCTGGACCTGGCGGCTTAAACTCATGCCGGGCATGTGTGCATGCATGCCCAAGATCCCGAGAGGAGAATGGAGGAGAAGGGATTGCAGCATGGCCTTCCTCCCTGGGGGGGTGATTTCTTGCTTTCTGTCTCTCTGGTGCGCGCACGTGCCCTATACCAAAAAAAAAAAAAAAACTCTCCAAAAAAAGAGAATTATTTATTTTTAATTTTATTCTTTTTTTTTTTTTTTTTAATTTGACCAGAGAGAGAGAGAGAATGAGAAAGCAAGCCACCAGGCCCAGGACTTGAACCATGGTTGGCCATGTGGGAGTGTCCAGAGCTTTAACCGTCATATCACCTGCTGGTCAAATTTGTTTACTTTTTAAGGGCTTATTGTAATATATTTGTTTGTGTCAACTGCTTTAAATTCTTTTTGAGGGACCAAGACCTGGCAGCTTAAAACTCACTCCGGGTGTGTGTGCTTGCATGTCCAAAATCCTCAGAGGAGAATGAAGGATAAGGGATTATAGTGTGGCCAGTCCCTCTTGGGGGTGATTTCTTGCTTTCTTTCTCTTTGTCTCTCTGGTAAGCACATATTCCTATAGCAAAAAAAAACTCCCCCCCCCAAAAAAATTTCTTTTTGAAATAGAGTAACCCTACACAAAAACATGTTTGTGTAGCTATTTCTTATTTTCTGTTTTTGTTTTAAGAAGCTATTTTCTGCTAACATTGTACTCGTCCTGTTTCAGTCTGCTTTGCTACCTGTTGTCTTTTTACCTGTCTGCTCTAGGACAAATTAAATCCCATGTGTAATGCCCAAACTAGGCTAACTCTGACAGGGTATAAACTACTCTCATCTTCTCAAAGCTCTCATGTATCAGTAGTATAATTGTTTCTCAGGGGAACAGAGGGCTATGTGGCTATTCAGTTACTAGGATTCACACATGACACAGCCGAGGCTTGCACGCAGCATCGGATACAGTCTGGCCTGGCCTTTCTTCCTCTCTAGAAGTAGAAAAAGGGGTCTGATCAAAGCTGCATGTTTTCAGTGCCTAGCCTCTGACATGTAAGCCCCTTTTAAAAAATGTTTCTGATTGAGACATCTACAAAATTAAAAATAAAAATGGGGGCCAGTACTTACTAGGTAGATGTTCTCAAATGTGTCCATTCTGTATAGCACTATTCTCTTTTTTACCTCTGTCTCGCATCAACCTTTTCTTTTTTTTTTTTTTGAGAGTTTTTAAAAAATTATTTAATTTTATTTATTCATTTCTTTATTTTTATTTGACCAGATAGAGAGGGAGTAAAAGTGAGAATGCAAGCCACCAGGTCTGGGACTCAAACCATGGTCAGCCATGTGGGAGTGTTGAGCACCTTAACCTCACGTCATCTGCTGGTCTCCAAGAGTTTTTTTTATTTTTTTGGTTACAGGGCACGTGTGCTCATGGAGAGACACAGAGAGACAGAAAGCAAGAAATCACCCCCTGGGGGCGGGAATGGTCACACGGCAATCCCTTCTCCTTCACTCTCTGAGTTTTGGACACACATGCACACATGCCCGGCGTGAGTTTTAAGCTGCCAGGCCCAGGACTCGAACTGCAATCAGACATGTGGGAATCCAGCAAAGTAATCATTATGCCATCTGCTGGTCCCTTTTTTAAAAAAATTTTTTCCTTATTCATGATATAGCGTATGCAAGAATAAAAAAGAGAGAGTGCCCTCCTCAGTGTCTAGTTAAACCATCATGGTGTAACTAGACACCATGTAACCCTTCCTCCAGTCCTCTAACCTTAAGGGTCTTAGCACTGGTGTCCATGCCTCGTGTGTTTCAGGCAAACCCCTGTTGCCACATGGGATTTTACTTCTCTTGAGTAGTGTTGTTTTTTTCTTTTTTTTTTGGAGAGGTTTTTCGCTATAGGGTGTGTGCGCTCGCCAGACAGACAGAGAGAGACAGAAAGCGAGAAATCACCCCCCAGGGGGGATGGCCACGCTGCAGTCCCTTCTCCTCCATTCTCCTCGGGGGTTCTTGGGCACGCACGCACACGTGCCCGGCGTGAGTTTTAAGCCACCGGGTCTGGGACGCGAACTGCGGTCGACTACGTGGGAGTCCAGCGACGTAGTCATTACGCTAACTGCTGGTCCCATGAGTAGTGTTTTACTGCTACATCATGGGGCTGTCCCTCTCACATATCTTGAAAAGATCTAGTCAGACAAAATATTAACCTTCAAAAGGAGAACAACACTGAGCTCTCCTTTTGGTCTCTAGTAGTTATGGTTCTGTCTTCTTTCAGGTCAGAGATAGTGCTATGTTCTCACCTCTGAATCCTCAGTATTTATGAACAGGTGCTTCGTGATGTAGGTACTGTCAGAATCCATACCACTGCAGATGTGAAGCGGCCGCGGACAGCCTGTGCGTTCTTTGGCACATGCCACCCCTTATTAAAAGCCTCAGAGGACCCAGACAGTGGTACAGTGGTACATGACGCTTTGCAAGGCTGACCCACATGGAATGGTTTCAGGTTCACCTAGAGACCTTCCTGAGTACACTCACTCTCAGGAGCCAGTTAAAGCTGGGATGGATCACAGCGTCAGGACCCTATTGAGGTTGTGCACTCCCGTGCTCTCTCACTAAGTAAATGCAAATTTAAAAAAAAAGCCTCAGGGTTTCATTAGCTGGGGGTATATAAGAAATGGCAGCTACTCTGTTATTTTTAGAAGCTTCTCTACAGTAGTCGTTTTGCTCTTTCCACTTCTCTTGAGCCCCTTTTTCTTTTCTTTTTTTATCACCAGAAGGTATGTGCACTCACCAGAGAGAAAGTATCCTCTGGAGGGGATGGTAACACTGCAATCCCTTCTCCTCCATCTCTCCCTCCTTTGGGGATTTTAGGCCCACACACACCCACAAAGTGTATTTTTCAAAATGCCAGGTCTGGGACTTGGACCTTGCAGTCGGCCATGGGAGGTCCTGCTGCCTTGACCGCTACACCATCAGCTGGTCCAAGCCTTGGTCTTTTTATTCTCTTTCCTAAGCAGTGTGCAGCCGAGCATCTCAGCTTTCCTGCCTGGCTGAGGAAGTTTCTGTTCTAGTGTCCCATGGGAAGCCCTATTCAGGTGTAGTTCATTTCCACTCATTTTATTTCTTTGAAAATCTCTGAGGCATGCATGAATTTCAGGTGAAGTAGGCGCCCAACAATCAGAGGGTTGTAAGTGCAATAGAAAATATCAGGTCAGTATGATACTTACCTTACATTGACTGGTATAGGAGGATGCTTCTTTTTGGAAAGGAAATTCACTTCCTAAAGGTTAAAATTACTTCACACTCATGGTTGAAGATATTTTTCCTTTCCATATGTTTTAAATGGAAGTAGGAGTGTTTATTTGCAAAGTATTTTGAAGCTGGGCGGTGGCAGTGGCCTCCACAGTGTGAGTTAGATGGCCCAGCTTCTGACCATGTCCCAGGGCCACTGCCTTTTTTGTCTTGCCTTTTTTTTTTTTTGGCTCTCCACTCCTTTGTCAGTTTTCCTGAATCAAAACAAGCAGCCTATTTCTCACTGCTTACCCTGATTTTTACTTAACTTTTTACAGTGCTCTAAGTGGTCATAGTAAGAATTAAAAAAGAAAATACTCAAGTTTTAAAAGTGTTTATTGTGATAGAAAAGAAACTTTGAATGTTTAAAACACAAACTACAATATTTTATTTTTACAAAGCAAGATGCTTATAAACAGCATAAGTTATTAACCACATCTCCATCTATCTTCATTTTTCATCCATTTATTTAATAGACAAGATAAAAAAAGGAAGCTCTTTGAGCTCATTTCTTGTGAAGTAAATAAAAATAAGTATATCTATACTGAATATTTAAGGCATTTTTGTGCAGGTGTCCATGAGGGACCATACCCACCTCCAGCTGGTACTCCCTGCCACCTCCAGACCCACTTTCTGCCTTTTGGTGTTGTACCATGCTGGAGACGAGCAGGGAAGGTACTAAGAGTCTGATTGCAAGGCCCAGTGCCCTGGCGTTCCCTCCAAGCAAGTCCAGCCTGGGTCAGCTTACCTCCAGCTGAACAATTTATGTGTATGTGTGTTTTAATGTAAATTGAAGATATATTGTTGGATTTAAAATAGAAATTCTTTTCCATCCTCTTTCACTCCTTTCTTGAGGCCTCTCCTTTAAGACTTGAGATAATATGTTTTTTCTTGTGTAACTTAAGCCTTAGAGAAAAATGGGTAAAGCAATCTCTCAATTACTGTTTTTTCATAGAAAAATCATGTGGAAAAGACAAGTTGCTGCTATATCAGGTATCACAGGCAGAGACAGCCCCCTCAGTCCTGCCCCCGAGAAGTGTATGGCAGGGCCACTTGGTTAAATACTTCATCCTATTTGCTGTAACAGCCTTGGAACATGTGATTTTATTGAGCTTCTCAAGGACTTGCTCTCCCATTAGATATTATCGGCCATTTCCCATTCCTACCCTTTCTGCATTCTTTTCCTATCCTTCTCTGTCCTTGCCAGTCTCTGTTTGTCTTCACCTCTGTAGCCTATTCCACAGCAGCCTCTTTTTAGGACTTGAAGTCTTCTGGACGGATCTTCATCTCCACCCGTTTGAGAGAGTAGGTGGAGCCATGCCAGCCGTACCAGGTTATGCCATCCAAGTGGTTTCTGTGTTCACCCAGGCGGTAGTAGACCCCATTGAGGTTGGAATCTGTGCAGCAGTTGTACCAGTAACCACCTGACACAAGAAACAGATGAGTGCCAATAGGCTGAGTATGTTCTGCCCTCTAGGTAAGCAGCTAGACCTTAGGGATTTCGCAGTGTTATATGAACAGTAGGTAAACAGAGCCAGTGTCACAAAGGATACCAGAGCCAGAACAGCAGCTGTAAAGTTATACATTCAGCCTTTCTCCGTAAGTGGGTTTATGGGCTTATAATACCTGAACTCCTTCCTGTCCCCCCAAATCTCACCTTTGCGGAGCTCTGCACATTGGTCCAAGCAGTTGTCATTGTCCTTATCCTTGGTGCTGAAGGCTGTGTTGTTATGATAGTAGAGGGCGTCATTGCTCACGCTGCCACTGAAGTTCCCCAGGTAGAGGCGATAGCTGTTCAGTTCATTGCCCAGAACAAAGTGGCTATATTCAGCATGGAACGCGTTGCCCTCCCAGTCCTGTGAGGGAGGGGTGGAGCCTTAGAGAAACTACAGCAAGGCTTCATTGCATGCTGTCCCCATACCTCTGCTCTCTCTCCAGCCCCCACAGCAAACCTGTTCTCATAGCTGTGAATCTAGTAAAACTTTATTACTCATTTACTGCTTGTTTACCACACTAACCTGGGAATCAGAAAACAAGGGTCCTTGATCAAAGTTCTCTCCTGATTCACTGTGTGGCCTGGATTAGTCTTTCTTCCTATATTCCTTCACTCCCCTGTCTATGAAGTATAGATAACGTGTTTTTCCTGAATCCCACTCAGAGCAGAAAAGGACACAATGAGTGCTTTAAGGTCTTCACTGAGAGTCACCAACCAGCATCAGTGAGGTTTGCACGTAAAAGACCTCCTTCCCCAGACCAGAACAAAGACAGTGGTGTTTCAGTCCAGCTGATTGTTGGGTTTACTCTGCTCTGGCCTGGGTCTGACCTATGCATGTGCCACCTGAAATTCCATTTTTTTTAAAAACAGGGAAAAACCTATTCCTCAGTAAGTGTACTGCAGCTTTTAGGAAACCATCTTATAAATATACAGATCTGTAGTCAACCAAGATAGAAATTATGTCCCAGGAAGTGCACAGCAGTGTGGGGTGGTTGTGGCTTCAGGCCTCACACTTACCTCCATCTCTACACGGAGCCGGGTAGGCTGTTGGGTAAGGCGGTGGATGTGTTCATTCCCCAGCCAGAAGTCCCCACGGATGCTGCCAAAGCCCTGCTTGTACTGCTTCCAGTCTCGGTAGAAAGAGACAAGGCCACTCTTTCGTCTCTGGATGATGGTCCAGCCTCCGCCTAGAGTCTCCATGTCACAGAATACCTGGAACAGAGAGGATGCTCTGATCAGGAGCACATGGGCAGGCAGCAGGAGCATGTAGGCGTGCTTCCCAGTCTTATTCCTGTCCTTGCAGAATCAGCAGGTGCATGCACCCCTGTGCATTCTGGCTCACCATGTTGCCCCGGTGGTAGTGAGCTAGGGCAGGGTGACAGTATGCTGAGCAAGAATGATCCACAGTGGAGCCCGGGCTGGGTGCATATGTAGCTTGAAGGGAAAAGTCCAGGTACTTCTGATATATATCCTTTATGATCCCTCTCTACTCCCCAGATATTAGCTGTTCTATGACATGCCAAGAGACTTAAACTAGCTATGGTTATAAAAATTACCTAATCTATGTTAGAAGGTTTAGTATTTGGTCAATAATGACTTAAAGGGGACAAACGTGCCTGGATTTGGGGAGGGCGGCACATAAGTGAGTATTTACTTTTGAGCTTCTCTTTTGAGTTTCCCTTCCTTTGGACTAGGGGTAGCCCTGTTGTCACCATCCCTTTGAGCAGGTGGAGAACAGATGGTAGACCATAGGTACCAGGCTACAGTGACCTCACCTCCAGCTCAGGGCTGCCCAGGAAGTCATCAGAAGGTAGCTTGTATACCCCAGAGATGCGGTAGTTCTTCTGGTAGAGGGATGAGCAGTCATAGATCGCATCTACAAAAGGAGCAGACCACAGTGAGCTTCCTGACTCAGGCGGATTCCTGTTAAGAACACAAAACACACCAGGTGTATGTGCATGTGTGCTCAAAATCCCAAAAGGATGGAGAAGGGATTGTAGCTGGACCATGCCCCATTGGGGGTGCTCTCTCTCTCTTCTGTCTCTCTGTACCTCTCTGGCCAGTACATGTGTCCTCTGGCAATTAAAACAAAGCAAAACAGGGCATTTCTGCTACATCCGAATTGGATGTTTGAAAGCAGAGACTTCATTTCCACTATAAATCTATGGATACCACCAAATATCAGGGTTTAGGAAAGGTGGGCATCAAAACAAGAAGAAGTGTATTTTGGCTTCACAAGCTGTAGGGTAGAGAGGTGGAGAAGCCCTTCACCTGGATAACATCAACAGAATAAACAGGTGGTTCGTGTGAACTCTGAAATCAATGATCCTGCTGCAGTACTAGACAGTGAATTCTAGAAATGTTACAGTGTGTGAGGGCCACGTAAGACACTCCTATGGAATAAATTCAGACTTCTTGGACAGCCACCTCTATTACAAGATAAGTCATGAGTATCTCACAGGGTCTGGTTTTGATGTTGTTTCTTGGTTTGTTTTCCCCAGCAGTAATGGCCACTACCAACTGGGACCCTAATTAAGGGATGTAGAATTTGCAGTCTCCTCTTTGCTCCCTTAATCTAACAATGCTAGGTCCTCAGATGAAAAGAAAAGCACCCTGAGGGACCCTTTAAGACCTTCCCCCCCACCAGAAGGTTTGTTAAAATAAGGAAATGAGTGGGACCAGCAGTTGGCGTAATGCCTATGTCGCTGGGCTCCCATGTAGTCGACCGTGGTTTGCGTCTCGGACCCAGTGGCTTAAAACTCAGGCCGGGTGTGTGTGCGTGCATGCCCAAGATCCCGAGAGGAGAATGGATGAGAAGAGATTGTGACGTGGCCATCCCCCCAGGGGGTGATTTCTCGCTTTCTGTCTACCTCTCTCTGTCTGGCGAGCACACGCACCCTATGGCAAAAACCTCTCCAAAAAAAAATTATAATAAGGAAATGAAAGCATCAGACAGTTGATTTTTCTCTGTGGCTATTTTAAATGCCTCCTTGGTAGACCTTGGGGCTACCACCATATGCCAGGTTTGCCTCTCTATTTTAAATATCAAAGAACACTGTGGAAGGGACAGCCTTATTGATAGGATTCTGTGTCTTGAGGTTCTTGTTTTTGATGACCACTGCGCTGAGACCTTAGAGTAGGAAGATAGCACCTGGTTACACTGCCACCATGGAAGCTGTTCCAGATGCCCAGTTCCCTTGAAGAGCATGTTGGGGCAGGGGTAATGGGGTATGCTTGCCTTCGCAATCAGAGTTCTTTGTTTCATGTTACCAGTTGAAAGCATGAACTCAGTGCTTTCTCCAAGGAGCTGCATACTTATAAAATATAAAGGTGACTCAGCATCTGGTCATTGAGAAGAAAAGTAAAGAATGTTGTCCTGGGCAAGAAGAGTAAGAGCTGCTTTTTTTTTTTTTAAAAGAGAGGTTCTTTGGTTACAGGGCACGTGCACTCACTGGAGAGACACAGACAGAAAGCGAGAAATCACCCCCCCCCACCCCACCCCCAGGAGATGACCATGCCGCAAGCCCTTCTCCTCCATTCTCCTCTCGGGATCTTGAGCACGCACGCACACACACCTGGCGTGAGCTATACGCCACCAGGTCCAGGACTCAAACTGCGGTTGACACATGGGAGTCCAGCAATGTAACCATTACACCATATGCTGGTCCCAAGAAGAGCTGCTTTTGAACCCCAGGAAACTCCCCGCCGGGTGGTGAGAAATTCTCTAGTTTGGAGCAGGAAGTGGCACAGTCAGATTCCTCTGACTGGCCTGACTTTCCACATGTCTAGTTTCATCTCATAAACCAAATCAGGACTCACTTGTCTGGAAAATGGCCTGAGAATACCTTTCTGATCCCAAACTGAAGGTCGTGAAGTCCATGCTTAGAAAGTGATTTATACATGTTGGTTTAAGTGACAGAATTTTTTATCTTAAATGTTAAAGCCCTCTCATCATTTGAATTGAGGGTATCCAGTGGATTACTCATGAAAAGAATATGTCTTTGTTTTTGGCCTTGTTTATAATGTGACCAACAGTTTTTATGTCAGCAAGAAAGACATGTCTGTAGGCTATGCTCCTTAAAACTAATACTTAACTGATAATTTCAGAACCAAAATTTATCTCTAAACAATAAATTTACATTGGCCCATATGAGCCAAGCTAACCAGGAACTGAAAGTTATATTGGAAAATATTAAATGTATCTTCCTTTGGCCTATTAAAAATCTGTTTATCGGGTCGTCCCCATAGTGTAATAGTGAGAGCACTGCACAGAGGAGGCTGGATCCCACAGGGTCGACCAGGGTTCAGATTCTGGCTCCAGCAGCTTGAAAAACATGCTGGGCGTAGCCAGTCCCATTGAGGATGTCCTCCCCACCCCCACCATGGTGCATGTGCACATATACCCTCTGGCATGAAAAAAAGGGGGAGAAAGGAAAAAAAAATTCATATGACAGTGTTGCCTTTTATCTCTTGAATTATTTGGGAGAATGGTGTTTGAGACCATGGGAAAAAATAGAATTATCAGATTGAAGAGCCTGTCCTTTCCTGAGCACAAAGGAATTCTTCAAAAGGCTAAAAGCAGTGTTTCTACACTTAATTCGGAGCTAGTGAGAAAGGTTGGGTTTGCAGAGGGAGAATGCAGGAGTCCATTAATGCCCGTTTCTACTAAATCTCAGGGGCACCAGAGGACTGTTTTCAGTAAAACGTTACTTCCAGAGCAACAGATCTTAACAGTTTGAGGGTCATTCTTGCTTCCTTGGTTAGCGTGTACAGCCTGTCAGCTCTTGGTGAGGAAAAGACATAGCTGTACCAACCAGGAAGACTTTGAATCGTGCTGCTAAGCCTTGCTGTGTAACAATGGGCAAACCGTGTACTCTCAGATGGTAATTTGTGCCTTCCTAATGTACTGAAACATGTCAATAAAAGAGACCTGTGAACGTACTGGGTACATGAACAGAACATTAGAAATCAGAAGTAATCCAAAAGCCTTTACTAAAGGGAAAGCATACCACAGAGAAGCCCCAGTGGTTGTTCTGATGCCCAGGTTCCTAGCAGTGCTATAGACGGAGAGACACTGCTGTTTGACCGGGTGAGTAGCACGAGGCCGTGTTCTGCTTACCTGCCGAGGTCTGCGTGACAGTTTGCGCTGCCTGCAGCTGCATAATGTCGATCTGGTTGTTCATTTCAGAGTACTTGCTCTCAGCATCTGTGAGCCGCGACTCCATACGCTTGGTGTTGCTCTCCAGCTCCATCACCTGCATGACCACGCTGACCCAGTCCTTCTCCTGCTTCTTGCTCAGTTCGCTTAGCAAACTGCTCAGGTTGGCCACGTGGGCCTTGAGTTCCTTCACCTCCTCACAGCAGGCAGCCACTTTAAGCTGTGCAGGGGTCTTGCGCTTAGGGGGCTTCTGCAGCCACACGGGGTGGCTGACAAAGGCCACGATGAAAATGCAGAGCCAAGTGACAGCCGAGAGATTCTTTTTCAGCATCTTTCGTGGGCCTGCGTCAGTTAGGGTCTTCCTTTGGGGAAATATCTGGATATGCCCAGCTGAGTTATGCAAAGCTGCAGCAAACTAGGAACTTACACTTTCGCTCTGGATGGTCTCACCACTTAGTCTCTTTTTTTCTCTTGTTCTTGCTTAGCTTTTCTCAAAGTTTGAGTTTCAGAAAGTGAAGCTTAATGGGTATCCTGAAGTTTTCTTCCCAAGCCTGAACACTCTAAAAAGCCAGCATCTTAAATATTGTGTGCTGCCTGCACCTCCACCCCCACCGTGGCTGTGCATGGGGCTTTAGCCCCTCCCAGCTCATCTGGGAGGGTCAGGTGCCTGTTGGGTGAAGTCAGCGTAAACTTAGGCCAGAGGAGGGGAGGAGGGAAACAGGGGCAATTCTTATTTTGCCTGCACAGTCTCTGAGACAAGAGGACTGTGAGTTTGTGTGTTTCCAGTTTCGCATATTAGATTATGACCCTGCCAGCCACTGGCTCAGCTCTATCGGCAAGCAGGGCAGGGTCAGAGGAATTTCTAAATTCCATTCTAAAGGTTATATAACCATGGGGTGAGGACAAGGTAGGCAAAAAAAGGTTGGAACTAAGACTCTCTACTTACCCAGAGAGGCCTGCTAATGAAATACATGCTGTTTATATGGGGATCTGGTATATTTCGACACCCTGCTGAATGTGCTTTAACTAGGTTGGTTACTCCTTTCTGTGATCACCGTTCACTTTATTACAGAATCCTTATTAGATCAGGACTATTTCACATTTGAAAATTTCCAATTTAGGAAAGTTCTAGAAATAGAAGAATAGAGTAAATCTCTTAAGAAACAAAAATAAATTTGTAATTTGTACCCTAAATTTGCAGTTTAGAGTTGGCACAGCTGGCTTTCTTTTTACATACTTTCTCCTTCCAGAAAGAATGGGCCAGTATTAGCTTTTCACACTTGGCATTTTGCAAGGAGGTGTCAGAAGATTACAAGCAGAGATGACAACTCAGCGTGGTTATCCACACTTCAGTCAGTCCTCAGGCAGAAGAGTTTAGGCCATCTTTGACTCACTTTAATAAACGTTGTTTATTGGGACCAGCAGTTAGCGTAATGGCTATGTTGCTGGACTCCCATGTAGTCAACCGCAGTTCAAGTCCCGGACCCTGTGGCTTAAACTCACACCGGGCGCGTGTGCATGCGTGCCCAGGATCCCAAGAGGAGAATGGAGGAGAAGGGATTGTGGCATGGCCATCCCCCCTGGGGGGTGATTTCTCACTTTCTGTCTCTCTGTCTCTCTCTGTCTTTCTGGTGAGCGCACATGCCCTATAGCAAAAAAAAACTCTCAAAAAAAAAATTAAAACGAAACGTTGTTTATTAAACATAGTTTATTAAAGTATGTTGGAGTAGAGAGAAAAAAAATTCCCACCACCAAATAAATTCATATCTAGAGTCTTATTTCTTCTTTCTGTGGAGTATAATTTGAAATTATTCTTTTTTATATATGACATTGTATTCACTGCTCTTTTGAAAACAAATGTGGAAAACATGTAATTTGAGCAAATATCTTTAAAGTAGGCTTTTTTTTTTCAATTTTGCTTAGTATTATTATTATTATTTTTAATTTCAACCAGAGAGAAAGAGAGACAGGGAGAAAGCAAGCCACCAGATCTAGGACTTGAACTACGGTTGGTCATGTGGGAGTCCAGCACCTCAATCATCATACCACATGACAACCTTCAAAATAAGCATTTCACAAAGGTGCCTCTGTCCCTAAAATGGTAACTCTTGGGGCCAGCAAGCAGCATGGTGGTTATGGCTCTGGATTTCCCACATGGCCAGCCATGTTCAAGTCCCAGATCTGGTGACTTGAAAATCACATGGGGCACATGTATGTGTATGCTCAAGATCCAGAGGAAACAGAGGAAAAGGGATTGCAGTGTGGCCATTCTCCCAGGGAGGTGGTTTCTCACTTTCCTTCTCTCTGGCTCTCTCTTTGCCCTATGGCAAAAACCTAGAAAGAGAAGAAGAAAAAAAAAGGTAACTCTGTCTTTGGCACACAATTGCCTTTTCCTTGTTATGGAGCCATAGTTACTTGTACGATTGCTACTTGAGCCTGATGCCTGACAGCTCACTTTCTCTGCCATAATCCCCCAGAGCCCTTTTCCATTCAGGACTTCTAGTTCCTTGGAAAATAATTTCTGTTCAAGCAGCTGGAAGTACCAAACAATTATTTTTCTCTGAATTGAAAAGCAGTAGAGTTTATTTTCTCACATCCCCAGTCTCTTTGCATACTAATGAGTGAGAATGTCGTTGGCACCCTACAGCAACTTGTTGTTCTGCTCAGAAGATTCTGTTTAGAATTGTCACTATTTGCTGGTCTCTGCTTTTTTTGTAAATGTCTAACCCAGCGAAGCACCACAGCCTTTGCTCCGTGGGGTTCTTTTCACTAAGGAGAACCTGACCCCAATTGTCAACATCCCATAAGGTCTGCTAAACTCCATGGGATCTTCAAGGTGATTGCCTGGCCATCAGATGACACCACACTTAAACTGCGTGCTACCAAAGTACTTCATGCCACACAGCCATATTTAATTCTCTGTGTGACCCTGCTGCCTTTGAACTCCTGTGTAGCAATACAGTAGAGAAAATATAAAGGAACAATAGGGGTGTATGTATTCCCAGCCAGCTTTTTGTTTATTCTTCCCAATAGCAACTTCTCACCCAAACAGAAAAATGTTGTGAATCAATTTTCATCTCTGGGCAGAAAAATGAATTAATCATTCATATTTGTAACCCATGTAGCAAACACTCCTTGTTAGGAAAAGTATGAGGGGATTAATAGGTTTGAATCAGAAGCATCTAGATTTTAAAATGAGAGCCTAGTTTTTGACATTTATTTTCTGGAAACTTATTTCGAACATAAGGCACAACTCGGAGGCAGAAGCTTTTCTTATTTGAATATTTTCTTAAATTGCCTATGCTGTCTGGGTGTCAATAACCTCCCCCTGCCAGATTTTGAGAAAATAGCTAATTAAGGGTATTTCACATGCCATATTTTTTCCCAAAACATCCGCAGCTCTGTGATGTCCTAGATTCTAAATTTCTAAAAGAAGTAAAAGTAAAGCCCTGTTTTGAATACGACGAAGCCAGTAGAGAAAGCCACAAAGAACATGGAGGGCTAGAATGGTTTTCCCTTCTTGAGAGGCTTTTAAATACCTTTCTGCCTATCTGAGCAGTGACCATAAAATAGAAACTAATGGAGAAAAATGGAACACCTGGGTTGTATACTGTACGTGATTTTATTTTTGCCATTTTGTTGGTGGTGAAAGAGGGCTAATGTGGTGCATTGGGGAAAGAAGTTGATGAAAATAAAATTAATGTTCTTAGTGGAAAGAAGAAATCCAGTGATCTTTTCCTTAGCCTGAAAGTTCTCAAAGACTTCACACTGTTTGGACTGGGACCAAGGACTGGAGGCATGAGCACAGCTGAGGGTTCTACAGCTGGGGAGGGCCTAGAGGTAGCCTCTCATTCTACCCAAATAGGAGTGGCAGGTCTCATTTTCTTGAAAATGTCCCCATTGGAGACTGTTCCTCCTTTTCTAATGTATTCCCACTTCTGCTTCCCCTCCAATAGTCACTTTCAGAGATGGTGAGAAAGAGAAGTGGTGCCCTTAAGACCAGACTCTCAGCTTGTAGGGAGAACATGTCAGAAGAAGCTGCCTTGTTGTCGTTTAACTGTGTACTTCATATCTGAAGTATTTTTTTAAAGAATTATTTATTTTATTTATTAGTATTATTCTTCAATTTGAACAGAGAGAGACAAAAAGAGAGAGAGAGTGAGTAACAACAAGTTGCCAGGTCCAGGACTTGAACCGTGGTTGGCCATGTGGGAGTCCAACACCTCAACCACCACACCACCTGCAGACCCCATATCTGAAGTCTTTTAATGAGTCACAGCCTGCCCTCCTATGTATGGCCATTGGATATCTGACTTTTTTTGTCACTGTCTTATTTCTATCTTAGCTGGAAGTCCAAGTTCATCACAGAAGGTATTTCCATCTTTTTCCTAAGCTTTCTAATTTGCCACTTCTATCAAAGAATGTGTTCTGGATCTATTAGAAATTGTTTCTTTGAAGTCTCCTCTGAAAGTTCATTATTACATCATACAGCAAAAAGTCTGTCTCTGGGGACAAGTAGTTAGCATAATGGCTATGTTGCTGGACTCCCATGCAATCGACCGCGGTTCGGGTCCCAGACCCGGTGGCTTAAACTCACACTGGGCGCATGAGCATGCATGCCAAGATCCCAAGAGGAGAATGGAGGAGAAGGGATTGCGGCTTGGCCATCCCCCCCTGGGGGGTGATTTCTCGCTTTCTGTCTCTTTGTCTTTCTGGTGAACACACACGCCCTATAGCAAAAACCTCTCAAAATAAAAAAGTCCATCTCTGATATTTCTCAGGATTTTATAGCAAACTTTGCTCTGTTAGCCACCATTCTAGTTACAGAGCAGTGCTAACTCTGCCCCCTGTCTCTCAGTGTAGTTGGAGAGAGACAACTGACCCTTAGGACATTGTGACATGCGAGGATACCCTGAGGAACCTCCTAAGGAAAGTGATACCCAGGATTGAAAGAAAAAGAAGGAAGCAATTAGGAATGAGATAGAGCATTCTGAGCAAAGGTGTCGCTATGTGGAAGACCCTGGTTTAGGAGAAGTGAGTAGCTGAGTGTGGCACAGGAGTCAGGAAGAGAGAGGAGTCTGGCGGAGCTGCAGCAGTGTACATATATTGTGTCTGGAGACCTCCTTGAATACGTAGGGTATGCGTGTGCCCATAGTTCAGAGCCAACTTAGGCTGGGCTTGGATTGCAGCATCTAGGCTATCGGAGGTTTTCTTATTACTCATGAAAGAAGTAAATAAATAGATTTTTAAAAGAAGAGAGAAATGGCAGCAGGATTTAAAGCTGGAGAAGTGGAAGGGAACCAGACCAAAGACTTAAGAGTCCAGGTGAAGGGTGTGACTATTTGGAAACAGAGAGAGCTATGAAAGGTATCAAAGAAGTTTTTGCCTCTAGTTGCTTTGTTTTTTGAGTCTTATCAAGATAATGGCCTTTTGTAATCGCCAAACTGAAGGTGGGTGATTTTAGAGCATTCGGACTTTTTTTTTGAAGAGGTTTTTGCTATAGGGTGCATGTGCTCGCCTGAGAGACAGAGAGACAGAAAGCAAGAAATCACCCCCCCAGGGGTATGTCCACACCGCAGTCCCTTCTCCTCTTGGGATCCTAGGCACACACGCACACATGCCCAGCGTGAGTTTAAGCCACCAGGTCCAAGACTTGAACCGCAGTTGACTGCATGGGAGTCCAGCGACATAGCCATCACACCAACTGCTAGTCCCAGAACTTCTTAGACTTGTAATGTGTTCTTATTAAATGCCCTGACAGGGTCGTCCAGCCTTAGGATTAAGGAAGAAGTACATGAAGCACTTAAGTACTTAGGTCTAGAATGAGACAAATTTGGTTCTAATATTCTCCCAACTCTTGATAACTGTATGACTATGGGTGAATTCCTTTTTTGAATTTGCCAATCTCTGAAATAGAGATAAAAATAAAAATTACTTTAACTCACAGGATTTTAGTGAGGATTAGGTTTAATAAAGCAAAAGGTTAAGAAAGTTTAATTCATTTCAGAATAAGGAAAATAAATTTAGAGAAATCATACTACTCTAGATAGACATCTAGTATAAAGCTACTATAATTAAGGCAGTATATTATTGGCAAAAGGGTGAACAAGTGGAACAGAAGTGAATGCCCAGTAGCAGACCCACGCGTATATGGACACTTAGTTTTGGCAGGATAGCACAGTGCGGAAAGGACAGTCTTTCCAATAGATGCTGCTGGGCCAGCTAGATAGCCTTGTAAGGGGTCAAAGGGCTCTTGATCATTACCTCACATCACATATAAAAACTCGGGAAATTTAACTTCTAAATGTGAAAGTAACACGAAACCTCAGGACCATTAGTTGGCGTAACGGCTGTGTTGCTAGACTCCCGGGTAGTCAACTGCAGTTGGAGTCCCAGACCCAGTGGCTTAAACTCACGCCAGGCGATGTGCGTACATGCCCAGGATCCCAAGAGGAGAATGGAGGAGAAGGGATTGTGGGGGGGGGGGGGGGGTGATTTCTCACTTTTTGTTCCTCTGTCTCTCTCTGTCTTTCTGGCGAGTACACATGCCCTATAGCAAAAACCTCTCCAAAAAGAAAGAAAGAGAGAAAGGGAGGGAGAGAGGAAGAAGAGAAAGAAAGAAAGAAAGAAAGAAAGAAAGAAAGAAAGAAAGAAAGAAAGAAAGAAAGAAAGAAAAAGAAAGAAAGAAAGAAAGAAAGAGAAAGAGAGAAAGAAAGAGAGAGAAGAAAGAAGAGAGAGAGAGAGAGAGAGAGAGAGAGAGAGAGAAACCTCTAGAATACAACCTAGATTAGGAGATTATCTTCTATACCTTGGGATAAGCAAAGATTTCTTTTTCTTTGTCTTTTCTTAAAACTTGCCAGAAGATGCTCACCAGAGAGAAGCAGAGAGAGAAGTGAAATAGTCCCCATGGGGGATGGTCACACTCCAATCCCTTCTCTTTCATCTCTCCTTTTGGGATTTTGGGCATGCATGCAAATATGCCCAGCATGATTTTCAAGCCCCCAGGTCTGGGACTTAAACTGCACATCTGGCCATGTAGGATTCAGCTGCCTTAACTACCGTAACATCGGATGGCCCCAAACATTTCTTAAATAAGACATAAAAACTACCAATCACTAAGGAAAACAACAAAAGTAGTCCTTTCTGTTTATTAGAAGACACCCAGAAAAGGATTAAAGGTAAGGAATTTTTTTTTTGAGAGAGAGGGATTTTTGCTATAGGGCACATGTGCTCACCAGAGAGACAGAAAGTGAGAAATCACCTCCCAGGGGGATGGTCACACCACGATCCCTTCTCCATTCTCCCCTTGGGATTTTGGGCGTGCACACACACATGCCTGGTGTGAATTTTAAGCCACTGGTCTCGGATTCGAACTGCAGTTGGCTATGTGGGAGTCCAGTGATGTAACTATTATGTCATCTGCTGGTCCCTGGTCAATAAATATTTCTAATATATGCTCTTGTGTGTATTGTATCCAGATTATATAAAGAACTTTTATCAAAGAAAAGTATAGCCCAATTAAACAATTGGCAAAAGATATGAGCAAGCACTTAATTCACAAAAAGTATATTCAAAAGGCCTGTAAACACTTGACAAGCTGCTCTATCTCACTAGTCATTATGGAAATTCAAATTAAAACCATCATAAAATGCCACTTCACACCAACCAGAATGGCAGAGGATGAAAATACCAAATGTTGAGAAAGATGTGGAGCAATTAGGGTTTTCCTATACTGCTGGTGGAAATGTAAATTGGTAAAAGCCACTTTGGAGAACAATTTCTCAGTATCCTCCCTCCCCCCAATTTGCTGTAGGGCACTTATACTCACCAGAGAGAGAGAGAGAGATGGAGGGAAATCATGAAATCATCCCCTGTGGGGAGAGCCATGCTGCAATCCCTTTTCCATTTTCCTGTCAGGATTTTGGGCATGCAGGCTCATGTGCCGAGCATTTTTTCAAGCTCCTGGGTCTGAAATTCAAACCACATAGTCAGCCAATGGGATGCATGCCGCCAGTTGGCCCCAATTTTTTGGTATCTTATAAAAATAAACATAACCTATATCCCAGTAATTCTACTTCTAGGTATTTTCCCAGAAAATACCCCACTCAGAAATATAAATACACATGCTCCAAAAGACATGGACAATAATATTTATAACAGCACTACTAATGACAGCCAAACACTGAGAACAATCTAAAGGCCCATCAACAATAAGGTAGACAAATTGAGAATCAGTCATACAGTTAAAATATTACATAGCAATAGAAAGAAAAAGCTACCGTGGCATGTAACATGAATTCATCTTACAGACATAATGTTGAATGTTTACATAAAGTTCAAAACTGACCAAATTAACCAATTGTGTTCAAAGTCAGAGTAATGGTGTCCTCTGTGGATGAGGATGGAAGCATGATTGGGAGCAGGCTCGACTACTTCCAGGACAGTGGCTGTGCATTGTATTCTGTTTCTTGGTCTAGGCAGTCATTACAACATTGTCTTCACTGTGATGATACATCAACCTATACATTTAAGTGTATACATTCCTATAGACTATATTTTAATTAGTTTGCTTAAAAATTGGGATCAGCAGTTGGCGTAATGGCTATGTTGCTGAACTCCCATGTAGTCGACCACGGTTCGAGTCCCAGACCTGGTGGCTTAAACTCACGCCAGGCGTGTGTGCCCAAGATCCTGAAAGGAAAATGGAGGAGAAGGGATTGTGGCATAGCCATCCCCCCTGGGGGGTGATTTCTCGCTTTCTGTCTCTCTGTCTCTCTCTGTCACTCTGGCGAGCACACACACCCTATAGCAAAAACCTCTAAAAAAATAATAATAAAAAAAAAATAAAAGTAGATATTGCACAGAAAACACTTGGACTAGTATCTGACACATAGTCAGTGGCCAGCAAATACTAAGTAGTACTTAGTACACAATTGTGATCTCATAGGAAACATCTTTCCTGACTGCCCTAATCTAAAATAAGACCTCCACTATCCTCTAAGAGCCCCTGTTTTCTTCTTCATGATATTTGTCTCCACAGCACTTATGAAGGCTCTTGAAAAAGTCCGTGGAAAAATGGAATTAAAGTACAAATTTAGGGCTAGCAAATGGTGTAGTGGTATGTAGCCGAATTCCCGTATAGCCAGCCATATTCCAAGTCCCAGACCCAGGGGCTTGAAAATCACATTGGGCACTTGTGTGTGTGTGCCCAAGATCCTGGGAGGAAAATGGAGGAAAAGTGATTGCGGCACGGCTATCGCCCTGAAGGGTGATTTCTTACTTTCCCTCTGTCTGTCTGTCTATCTGTCTCTCTCTCTCTCTCTCTTTCCTCTTCGCTCCCTCTCCTGAGCACACACACCCTTCAGCAAAAACCTCTTAAAAAAATAAAAGTACTGGGAACCAGCAGTTAGCGTAATGGCTATGTCGCGGTCCCACGTAGTCGACCGCGGTTCGCATCCCGGACCTGGTGGCTTAAAACTCACACCGGCGCGTGTGCGTGCGTGCCCAAGATCCCGGGAGGAGAATGGAGGAGAAGGGATTGCGGCATGACCATCCCCCCTGGGGGGTGATTTCTCGCTTTCTGTCTCTATGTCTCTCTCTCTCTATCTGGCGAGCGCACGTGCCCTATAGCAAAATCTCTCCAAAAAAATAAAAGTACGAGTTTTTTGGTGCAAAACATTTTGAAATCCATGCATAGTTTTTTCATACCATCTTTCATGAACTTTTGAAGAGCCCTCATGTTTCCTTTGCTCTTTTTTTTTTTTTTTTTTTTTTTTTTTTTTGTATATCTACTTCACTGACCTGTTAGCTCTATGAAAGCGAAGACATCTATCTTACTTACCATAGAAACTCTAACTTCTAGTGCTTATCATAAAGCCTAAGACAAAATAGGTACTTAATGGGAACTTGTCAAATGAAATGATGAATTCCAAACAGAAGGTTTTCTTCTCGCTAGTTATATAGAGACCTGTAGTCTCCCTTTGTGGTCATTACTAACATTTTATTGCAACAAGGTCTTTATTGTAAAGTATTACACTCTCTCCTGCCTTTAGTCTCTCTCTCTCTTTTTTTTCTTTTTTTTTTGAGACGTTTTTGCTATAGGGCGCTTGCACTCGCCAGACAGACAGAGAGAGACAGAGAGATAGAAAGTGAGAAATCACCCCCCGGGGGAATGGCCCCATGCCACAATCCCTTCTCCTCCATTCTCCTCTCGGGATCTTGGGCACGCATGCACATGCACCTGGCGTGAGTTTAAGCCACCGGGTCTGGGACTTGAACCACGGTCGACTACGTTGGAGTCCAGTGACATAGCCGTTACGCCAACTGCTGACTGCTGGTCCCAGTCTCTCTCTTTTCACACTAGGAAGTGCATGTGTTTGCCAGAGAGACAGAAGTGAAGAGGACAGAACAACCATGGTTAATGGTCACACTGCAGTCTCTTCTCATCTCTACCTCTTGGAGATTTTGAACACACACACACACACACACACACACACACACACACACACTCTTGGTATGTTTCTCAAGTCACCAGGTCTAGTACGTTAACTGTGTGATTGGCCATGTGGGATCTGGCTGCCTTAACCACCAGGCCATGGAGCCAGCCCCTTCCTTAGGTTTTAGTCATAGAATCAAAGGAATTGAGATCTCTGTTTTTTTCCATTAGTAACCTGAGGTAGCATCTTTAATTGTTCAATTATTTTGTATCCCAGGAAACCACCATTTTGTGTCTTGACCCCTTTTCTTTACTAATTAAGATTGGTGAGAGGGCCACAGAGTACTTGGGACAAGATTTTATCCTGCTCCTGTTTATTCTGGAGGCCTGTGTAAATGCCATATCACTTCAACTTGCATCAGCCCAAGGGTGAGGGCGTGCAACAGCAGATACTGAAGACAGAACATAGAAAGTGACACTACCATAAAAGCAGCCTTATCTCTGGGCAGCTGCATTCCAGCGGTTCATCCAGGGTCCTAACAAATCTTGTCTGTGCCCAAGGGAAATCAAATGCCCATCTAATTGCAGTTTTAGTAGATCTCTGTTAGCCAGAGAAAAGACCCTATCACGGGTTGCAGGACAAGATCACAGTTCCATGCTCCCAGCGTCCCTGTGAACTAGCGAGTTTCTCTTCAGGCTGTACTGCCTCCTCCCTGACTTAGGCACCACCAACTGGAAAGCAGGCATGTCATTCTTAAGGAATGTTCGAGCATCGTGCCTGTTGTGCTTTTGTGCGTGAGCCACCAATTCACGGCAAGGGTGACTGACTTTTACAGTCTACAGGCGAGGGCTAGCTGGGTGAACAAAACCCACTCTGTGTCTTAATTCTAAACACATGTTTCCAAGGTGTCACTATCTGCCTGCTTGGAAGTATAAGTCCTGCTTTTACAGTTATTTCCTGGCTTTCAGAAGAGGTGCACAGCCCTGTCCTTTTCCCGCACCTCAGCTGGAAGAAAAAGCAATCCAGAGAGGTGAGGATTTACTCCCAGCAAAAACACATTCCAAACCTCTGAGTCATGCTGACTTCAAAAGCACCAGTGTGCCTCTAGGAATCTGAGCCCCTGTAAAAAA
Organism: Tupaia tana; assembly: GCA_026018925.1. Lineage (NCBI taxonomy): Eukaryota > Metazoa > Chordata > Mammalia > Scandentia > Tupaiidae > Tupaia > Tupaia tana. The sequence continues at coordinate 81,198,346 of JAKSZU010000007.1, read as the reverse complement.
GCCCCACACCACTAGAGTATGACAGTGGAGGACAACCCTGTGTAGCAAAAGCATAAGCCAGAGCATATCTTTTTTCTCTAGCTCTATCTTTCATTTAATGTCCTTTAATTTCAGCCATACCCGAGGTCAGATCCCAACCGGTCATCAGTAGAACGTAAATTTACTTCTGACTGTTCTAAAGACTTTTCATAGGATCACTATATGGTGGATTACCTTTGTAGAGCATCTTACAACCTCAAGGACAGTTTTTCAGTGCCGAAAGCTGGTCATCAATGAGAACCTACAAGAGGGGAAGACTTTGTGTTGCTCATAAAGCTGGGCGAAGGTCAGAGAGTCTTTTATTATATCACAAGACCATTCTAAAGGAGGAAACTTGCTATATTTTAGTAGTAACCCCCCACTCTCCCACAGCGTGTGCTCATCCTCAGGACTACCTTGACATTTAATGGGAGTGCACTTACATAAGTTAGAGAAACTGAGTTTTAGTTACCGCTGTGGGAGGGTGAGGCACTGGCAATTCAGCTTGTGTCACAGGACTCTGAAACTGAATCATCCCCCGCATCCTGATTTCAGAATGTTGAAGTGTGAAAAAAATGTCTGTCCCAGAACTAAAGAAATCCAGCCGCGCTGGGCTCTGCCTCATGGCCGCCTCAGACAGTCCATCCTGGCGATGATGGAATGTGGCAGCGGTGACACCGTGGGCCTCTCCAAATCCTTCTAGGCACTTCACTGCCTATGAGTCTTGGAAATCCAATTATAGCGTGCCATAGTTCTCTTCCATAAGCTTTTTCTTACCAAAAAAAAAAATAGGCGTATTTTTTCTTTTCCCTGACCCCAGACCAGGCATCCATATTCCTACAATGTGGCCCAGCTCCTTCATAGAGAGGGCCAGCTCACATCTGCTTCCACAGGTAAACATGGAGTTAGGTACTGCCTGCCAGATCACTGTGTGCTTGCTCATTTAGTTTTTGTTTCCCAACTTCACCCACTGAAGTCAGACTGAATCAGGACTCTTGGACATTCAGAGGCTAGGAAGTCAGGGTTTTACCCCAAATACCAACTCTGCTGTGAGTCAAGGTAGATGAAAATTAGCTTTAGATTCTATCTCTCAGCTCCCTCCCCTTTTGTTCCTTTTCACTTCTTTCTAATAATCTCTCTCAGAGCTCTTCATTTCACTGTAGCTATGAAGTAGTAGAAAGCAGGAGAGAAACCTCCAGGCATCACCAGAAAAGGAGCAGTGCTCATTGTTGTAGAATAAAAAGATAATGGCCAATTTGTCAAGAAGTGTTGACAAGAAAGATAAAGTTGCAAGTAATTAACTGGCTGACATGCTGGGAGCGATGTGCCTGCCAATAGCTCCCTAAATCAGCCTGAGCCTTGGAAATGTGACAGCCATTCATCATTTTTACAACACCCTCTGACAGGCCCCGCAGTTGGAAATCCAACCAGCACTAACAGCGGCTTTGACACTCTGGTGTTGTGCACCTCTCTGTACCTCGTTCTGAGTTGTTCTAAGGCACCTGGGCCCTGCATCCAGCCTGGAGATGTTACATAAAGTTAGATGGCTTGCCAGCCCATAGCTGGGCAATGTTCATCCTAGAGAAGGCACCCTGGTCCCCCAGAGTGAGCATTGTAAACTTTTGCAGAACAGATCACTCAATGAGCACAGAAAGCACCTAGTAGGAGCTTATAAGCAGCACTCCTGGTGGCCTGGCATCTAGTAAGTACTGCTCTCAGGGATCTGACAGTGAGATGAAGCTATATGCAGCCATTAAAGTAATTATGAAGCCCGGGATCAACAGTTAGCGTAATGGCTATGTCGCTGGACTCCCACGTAATCGACTGCAGTTCGCGTCCCGGACTCGTTGGCTTAAAACTCATGCTGGGCGCATGTGCATGCGTGCCTAAGATCCCCAGAGGTGAATGGAGGAGAAGGGATTGCGGCGTGGCCACCTCCCCCCCCCCCCCGGGGGGGGTGATTTCTCGCTTTCTACCTCTCTGTCTCTCTCTGTCTAGCGAGCGCACGCGCCCTGTAGCAAAAACCTCTTACAAAATAATAATAATTATGAAGACCTACGTTATGTGAAAGAGCAGAATACAAAATTGTACTTACATGCTGGTCACCGCCATGGGTAAAATATGGCTGTATTTATACAGAATATGCCCAGGTAAAAATATTTTATAAAGATGGTTGTGTTTCAGTGAACTTCTCTCCCCCAAATTTTTCTCAATTTAAAAGAAAGAAAGAAAGAAAGAAAGAAAGAAAGAAAGAAAGAAAGAAAGAAGGAAATTCTTCTCCCTACCAATCTTAAAAATATAGATTCTGCTCTACCAGATGGTGTAATGGTTATATCATTAAGCTCTCACTGAATTGACTAGAGTTGACTACAGTTTGAGTCCTGGACCCAGCGGCTTAAACCGCACGCCAGGCACCTGTGAGTGCCTGCCCAAAATCCTGAGAGGAGACTGGAGGAGAAGAGATTGCAGCATGGCCATCCCCATTTCTTGCTTTCTGTCTCTCTGTCTCTCTCTTTCTCTGGTAAATGCACATACCCTATAGCAAAAATCTCTCTCAAAAAAAAAAGAGATAAATTCCCCCCCCCCCCCCACTTTCTAATCTAGACGGCATTACTGTCCTACCCTTTTTATTCTTTAGGGCCACGCTTCCTCACATACATATTTAGCGTGTCCTTTACATAGTGTTGACAGACATGACATTCAAACTGTGATCCAAAGACCTACTAAGAATTCTTTATTCTTAGCCACGCAGGTGAGATGTCAGGAACCTATGTTGATTGTCCAAAGTTGGCCACCTCTTCCACATCAAACATTTCCCTGTTGCTTTAGGTTCACCAAAGCTCCAAAGATACAAACTGCCCTAACTTCAAGACCTTGTAATGGGACCAGCCTTCTTGTTCTTAGTATGTACAAAAGGAATGAATTTATTTTCTAAAGTTTTGACTCTGTCAGACACAGGGGTGATGTTTTCATCACCTGCCTCTGCTTTTAAATTGAATACCTCTTAAGACCTGCCAGTCTCCCTTTACTTTACCTGTTGCTCACATTCAACTTACTCAACCTAACCTTTCTCCATATCATTTTTCTTTCTTTTTCTTTTTTTAAGGGAGATTTTTGCTATAGGGTGTGCATGCGCTCGCTGGAGAAACAGAGACAAAGAGACAGAAAGTGAGAAATCACCCCCCCGGGGAGATGGCCATGCTGCAATCCCTTCTCCTATCGTCTCTCGGGATTTGGGGCATGCACACACACGTGTCCGGTGTGAGTTTTGAACCATCGGGTCCAGGACTCAAACCGCAGTCAACTACATGGGAGTCCATTGTCATAATCATTAAGCCATCTGCTGGTCCCATCATATCACTTTTAAAATGTTTTAATTTGTCTTCTGTTTTCACTGCTGCCCTTTACCTCTTAAATTAGTCTGTTTAAGAAGAGAGTGTTACTTCGTGAGTTCCCCAGACAGTTTCTGTTCCCAGAGTCCCAGGGTAGCTTCCTAATAAAGACGTTGGTGCCCAACCAACCCCAGGTCTTCCTGGCCCTATAAGGGAATGAGATTATTTTGTTTATCATCATATGTTGGGCACAGAGCTAAGCCTCAATGCTGGAAGAAGTGACGGGGGAAGGTCTAAAGCACTTACCACTCCAGAAGCGAAACAAGAAAAACTGCCTGAAACAGTAGTAGGGACCCAAGGCAGTGTCCAATATTCCCTCGTCGTGGCTGGTCAGGACTGCTCAGTGAGACCTGTTGCTGTCCTCTGTCAGCTGTGGTGCATATGTCACCAACCTAGCGCCAAGGGAATTCAGAGCATTCTTCCCTGACAAGGAACCAGATGAAACGCAGACTGTAATCTGCACTAGACACAGACAGGAGAAAGAAGGCCCCGAGCCATTTGGGAAACCAGCGGGTAATGTTCTCATAAATTCCTGCTGAGAGCACCAGGGAGGCCTGAGCGGTCCCCCAGATGTGACTGCAGATGCTCCTCGTTTGCCTGAGGACTTTCCACCAGGCACAGGCTGCAGGGAAGAGTCTTGCATCACTTTGCTCTTAATAGCCTAGAGGTCACCAAGGTGCCAAGGCTGAGAGATGAGGGCGATAACTCAATGGGCCTTAGAGGGAGAGATTACCAAGCCAGATGACTGGATTTGACATCAGCCCAGAGTGACCGGAATCCTTTCAGGAGACAAGTGTTCTTTAGGGTTCTCTTCAGGTGGCAGAAAGGGCCTTTGGATTGTGTTGCCACGGGTCAGCATTAAGGCCTTGAGCAGTTAATGACCAACCCTTTGGGTCAGTCTCTTCCTCCTCTGAGAAACTGGTCATGACCTGCCCATGAGAAGCCCTGAGAGGAAGCTTGAGAGGGGAAGGGGTTATGGGGAGTCAGCAGGCCACTCTCAGCACTGGCTCCTCTGCTGTCATCGGACAGGGCACCTGCCAATCTGGACAGGGCACCTGCCAAGGCTGCGAAGCTCCTTCGTGTCCGTATTGCAGATTGCATTTGCATTCTTGCCCTGTTCTGGAAGGAGGTATTCAGGTAGTGGGGAGGAAAGGTGCTTGATGTAATCTCTTTGGTATATGAAACATTGAGGCAGTTTCTTATTCTTATTTGTTAATTCTACTCAACTCTAGAAAATGTTGCCAAGTGCATGTGCATGTGTGCCCAAGATCCCGAGAGGAGAATGAAGGAGAAGGGATTGTGGTGTGGCCGTACCCTCAGGGGGTGATTTCTCGCTTTCTGTCTCTCTGTCTCTCTCTTTTTGGCAAGTGTATGCGCCCTATAGCAAAAACCTCTCCCAAAAAAAGTCCCAGACCGGAAACTTGAAGAACACATCAGGTGCACCCTCTGTGACAGAAACTGAAAGACTGAAGGGCTTAAAAGCATGAGTAGCTACTGTCAACACCAGAGACAGTTTGGGAGCAGGATAAAAAATGAGGAGATGGGAAATCCAGGGGAAAAATAATTCATTTTAATTAATTTTAAAAAGATAGAAAGAAAAGCACATCAGGCGCATGTGCATGCATGCCCAAAATCCTGACAGGAGGGAGAAATGAAGGAGAGCAGATTGTGGTGTGACCAGTCCCCATGGGGGTCGGGATGCTTTCTCACTTTCCTTCCCTCTTTTTCTTTCTCTCTGTCTCTCTCTAGCAAACGCACATGCCCTCTGGCAAATTTAAAAAACAAAACAAAAAATGAAGGAAGAATGAATATATCTATACAATGACCTCTTTCTGAACTGATAATTCAGTATTACCCTTTCTGTCTCTCTTCATCATCTTCCTAATACCAAGTTCATTGTGGGCTCTGGGTTTTATTGTGCAGATGGGCAGTTTCTGTTTCCTTTATAAGCACATAACTGTGTAAGATTGCAAGTGGGTATTCTCACTGGAAAATGAAGTAGAATACAAATACACCCTGCACTGATGTTTAGACAGCAGTGGGATGCAGCATCCACCAGCTTAGAACATCTTTACAGTGCAGTTCTTTTTTCTTGCTGGCCTCAGTGCACAGTGAGAAGCGGTGGGAAAGTTGGTTGACCTGTCGTCTCTACACACCTGCCTTCATGGGCACATTACTGCCCGAGCCTCAGTCTCTAAACTTGCTCACTGTCAGATCTTTTTCACTAGACCAATCTCACTGGGGTCTAATTTGTATCACTAAGCATTCCTCTGCTGTTGGGCTGGGGCTTTGAACAGTTTGCCCTTTGTAAGCGTCCAGCATTAGGAGGGGAAGACTGAGGGGCACATAGGAGCATTTATAGAATGGGCTTTATAAAACTCCCATCTACCCCATAAAGCAAGAGTTCTTCATTAAAGGGACTTTGAGCAGAGGTGATTTCTTCACCTGAGCTGAATATGTAGTCTTCCCCTTCAGTATCATAAAGCTGTTTCAGAGTTTAAAAGGCAAATGTTTCAAAGGACAGCCTTGTTTCACCCAAGGAGGCAGGAGACAGCCCTTAATGGCTAGGAACTCCTGAGGTTCCATAGATGTTTACCCATCCTGCACTATGCCATCTGGACTCTGTGAGCCTGGCCGGCAACCTTGAACAAGCTCTTCAGGAAAGCCTGCTGTGGTGGCGTGGCGACTGTCACATGGGATGCTTTAGGCATATTAGTAGATTCCCCCATGAGGTCTCCATCTACTCCTGTAAATAAAGGCGGGGGGGGGGGCGGGGGGAGGACATCCAGCTGGGACTCACTTCGGTTGCAGAGCCTGAATTCTAGAGCCTGGAAACTGGACCCTCAAATAGTCCGGTTCAGCAAGAGTGTGGGACATGCACTGATGGTGTCCTCAGGCTAGTTAAGGCTCAACCGAGGTGTAAGGTTTCCTGTAGGCAAGCATATCACTATTTTCCCAGCAACTTTTATGTTTGACAAAAACAGATGGAGAAGCATTTATAAGGACCTGCTTAGCAATTTCATAGCCGTTATTTCACTTAATTCCCTAAAGAATCATGTGAAGGAGGTGGTATTAGCCTCATTTTATAGATGGAGAATTTGTTTGTATATTTCTTTATTTAAAATTTGCTGTAGGACATGTGTGCTCACAGAGTGATAGGAGGAAGGGTAAGAAATGATCCCCCATGGGGGATGGCCATACCACGATCCATTCTCCTCTCAGGATTTTGGGCATACATGTGCCTAGCATGTTTTTAAGCCACTGGGTCCAGGATTTGAACTACATCGTCAGCCATGTGGGATCCAGCCACCTTAACCTCCATGCCACCTGCTTGCCCTAGATGAGGAATTTTAAACTCAGAAAAGATGATTTGTTGGGGCCAGCAAGTGGTGTAGAACCCACATAGCCAGCCGCGGTTCGAGTGTCAGACCCAGTGGCTTGAAACTCACTCCCAGTGTAGGTGCATGCGTGCTCAAGATCCCAGGAGGAGGATGAAGAAGAAGGGATTGTAGCGTGACCACTCTCCGGGGGGGGGGGGGGGGGGGGGGGGCAGTAATTTCTCACTTTCGCTCTCACTGTCTCTGTCTCTCTCTCCCTCTGGCGAGGGCATGCACCCTAAGGCAAAAAACCTCGGGGCAGGGGGGGAAGATGACGTGTTCATGATCACACAATTTGTAAGTGACAGAATTAAACCTCCAGAAATGTAAACCCAAGTCTTCTGGTTCCAAACCCAAAGCTACTTCACCCCACTTCTCTTTAACAAAGAGACAATCATTTTAGATCATATTAGGGCCATCCCAATTAGGCTCTGGGAGAAAGTCATTGCCTTTCCTGGGGCCTTCATTTCCCCATTAGTAAAATGGGAGTGATAATACCTTTCTCTTAGATCTTAGGGATATGTGAGGTCAAAAGAGTAATAGGTTGGAAAGATTATTTGAAATGTGCCTTATAGGGACCAGCAGGTGGCGTGGTGGTTGAGGCACTGGGACACTCCCACATGGGTGGTGACCATGGTTCAAGTCTCGGACCTAATGGCTTGTTTCTCACTTTCCTTCTCTCTCTCTCTGGTCAAATTAAAATAAATGAATAAATAAATAAAATTAAATATTTTTTTAAAAAGAAAGAAATATGCCTTATAAACATGAGACATTAGGTTATTACTTTCACAAATGTTAACTTCTCTAGTCATCAGATTTCTGGGCAGTTCCTTCTTAGTTTTATTGGAAAAAATGTGGAATTTGGATTTTTAAAAATAATATTTACAACAGCAGTCTCTTGCCATATTACCACATTGAACCTAAATCCTGGAATTTCCTAAAACCACTTAAAAATTAATTCAAGTAGACAGTTTGTACTCAAGGCAATAAACTGGGTTCTTGCTCGTTAAACCAGTCTAGACTCCCAAGTTGGTGTGTCACATTTTGCTCCTTGCCTATACACGGATAGAATTGTCGTCATCCTACAGCTTTCTCAAGCCTGCTCCTTTGTCCTCCTTCTCTCCCTTCCTTCCATAACTTAGACTCATGTTTAGTGTTAGATTCGGTTGCATAGTTTCCTATTGGAACAGAGGTCCAAGACCCGCAGCTCTGCTGCTCTCAGGGCCTCCTTGCAGCCTCTTGATTAACTCCGGGCACCAGGCCTTCGGTGTCACTGCCCTGTTGCCCCAGTACAATTACAGTCCTCCAGCCCCATTGGCCACTTACTGCCTACAGATGAAATCAGCAAAGCAGAGGTTGCTAGTGAAAAGCATCTCTATTCCAGAGGCTGGTGCAAGGTCTGTGTACGAGCCCATCACAGCCTCCTGTGGGGAGAGAGTCAGGGACTAGGAGGCACCTGGCTTTGAAGGAGATGGGCTATCAGAGGAGCAGTCAGTGTGGCTGCACAGCCTGTTTCTGGGGTTCGCTGTCACTGAGGTGGATGACCCAGCCTCAGTGCACTTCTGTGTCATTCACGAGTCCGATCATTTTTGTTGATTTTGGTCATTCTTACTGAAGGCAACCGATGAGAAGTAGGAGTTAAAAGTTCAGACATCGAATATGGTTGTACACTCCAACAGAACAATTTGAATGAAAGGTTTCTAGTTTCTAAGATAGACATGTGCTGTCCGCCCAGCAATATCTGAGAGGACACCATTCTGTGCTCGTTAGAGAATGGGCTCTAGAACACCAGGTGTGTTTACTTTATGCTCCTTGCCCAAAATTAGAAGGGATCAAAAACCTTTCCTCAGATGAAATCGTTCGAGCTGAGTTTTCTGGGTGGTGGTAGATCATTGCACTTCTGCATTTGCAGGACGTTGTCCCCAGTGTGCTAGCGAACCATCTGCCCGTGAATGACCCACTTTCTACCCTGAGATGCACGCAATGAAACCGTCTCTGTCTTTGTTTTTTTCAGCATTAATAATAAGCTACAGCAGCCCGAGGCAGCTGCTGGGGTGTTGGAATATGCCATGAAACACTTTGGAGAGCTGGTAAGTGTCTCATTCCTTTTAGGAAAACGAGAGGTAGAGACCTGGCTAGGGAGGCACCCAGCCACTACCTTGAGGAAGTTACTTTCTTTTTTTTATAACAGTCCAATGCTGACTTCCCTATACCTGTTTGTTTAATTGGCCAAAAGGCATGTGCCCTCACCGAAGATAGGTGGGAGAGGTGTGTGTTAGGGAGTTCTTACCACCTCTCCCAATGGGGCATGGTCATGCCACAGTGCCTTTGCCTTCATCTTTCCCTTTCAGGACTTTGGGCACACCATGCATGTGCCAGGTGTGCTTCTCAATCCACTGGGTCCAAGACTCAAACAGCACAATCAGCCGTGTAGGATCCAGCCATCTTAACCACCATACCCTCGGCTGACCCCACCCTACCTATATCTTAAGGGCAAAAGAGGCCATGTCAGGATTTTACTTAACCTGGACATAGCTCACAAGGGCAGCATCTAATAAATAGTGATCATTGATATTTATCAGACTCTTAGCATGTGCCAGGCTCTTTGCAAAGTGCTCTATATACTTCATCTACTTTAGTCCTTACAATGACACTACAAAGTGGTTACTGTTACCCCATTTTACAGATGAGAAGACTGTGCTCCTAGCAGGTTAAGAACCTGTCTGACCAGGAAGAAAATAAATGGCAGAACCAAGACTTGAACCTTGGCAGTTTCGTGTCAGAGCCCAGGCATTTAACACTGATCTGAGTTATATTTGTATCATCTTGGCAGCTGACATTGTGTCTGGTCCATGGTTAATGCTCAGTACATACTTCAGAAGAAACATGGCCAATTCTTCAGAAAAAAAACTATAATTTATACCTGATACTGAAGGAGTTTTCATTTCTCTGTTGCTTACATAGCTGTTTTTCTACTGCCATCTTTGCCCTACTGATATTAAAATGTCCCAATTAGTCTTTGTGGTCTTGGAAGGGAGCTTTGGTAACTTCTAAAATATATAAAGCATCAACTTAATCAGCTTAGCATTGAATTCCTAGAAGATCAAGAAGCTATGGGCCCATATATTTGATGAGGAACATTTTTATTAGTCATTTAGGTCATTTATTCTGGTTCACTTTTATTTGATTGTCTAGCATTTTTGCCAAAGGCTAATAAACTGTGCTAAAACTTTTAAGAGAATCTTTTCTCCATCTTTAGTACGTACTACCTATAACTAGACGCAGACCGTATCTCTCTGGATGGTGACAAAATAGAACTCTGTCTCATACATCTTTGCCACAGCCCTTGTTTGCAGAAGGAGGGAAGTAGGCCCTCAGGGTATTTAATGTACTGCCCCTAGACCAAGATGTACTGTCCTTTGATATCCTTAGAGCTTAGATCCCAGTGAGTATGGATGGAAACAAGGATACCACGAACATCTGGTATCCCAGAGACCTGCCAGCAGCTGTTTCTACCCCAGTGTTGAGAATGCCAACCTTAAATGAAAGTCCCTCCCTGTTCAGGTTCTGAAGGTGGTCATTAGCTCCAGGATTACTGCTAAACCCATGGTGGATTTTCTGTTACATTTAGGTAACTGAATCATATTAAGCTCGACAATCGCTTGCTTTTTCTTGGCAGAGCCTACGCTTTCTCAGCACAGTTTATGTAACAGCAATCTCATTAGAACTGTGTGTGATTCATTGCTTAAACCTTATAGTTTCTGCCATCTATTGCAGTTGAAAATATCCTGCCCCCTGCTTGACCTGCCCATATGCTGCTCCCTCCACTTTCTGCTTGTTCATGCTACCAAGTGTATGCCACACATTAGTCACTAGCATCTCAGTACTTTTCCCCTCATATAGAAACTCAAAATGTGGAGCTTACGAGTGCTACTCTTAAGAGTTTTTCACTTTATGGGACCAGCAGTTGGCGTAATGGCTATGTCACTGGACTCCCATGTAGTCGACCGTGGTTCGAGTCCTGGACCCAGTGGCTTAAAACTCACGCCAGGCGTGAGTGCATGTGTGCCCAAGAGCCCAAGAGGAGAATGGAGGAGAAGGGGTTGCAGCGTGGCCATCCCCTGGGGGGTGATTTCTCGCTTTCTGTCTCTCTGTCTGTCTCTGTCTGTCTGGCGAGCGCACGCACCCTATAGCAAAAACCTCTCAAAAAAAAAAGAGTTTTTAACTTTATTTACACAGTCTTTTCGGTCACTTTTCCCTAGATTTTCTCTCTTGTATTTAGACATGATCAAGAGGCTTTATTCTAGATAGACTTGGGAAATGAAGTTTAGATAATTTACCTTCCATGAAGCCAGATATGTTTTTGGCAACTCCACTGACTCTGGGGAAAAGACTATTGTGACAGCAGAATTATTGGATTGTTGGGGAAAGTCATGACGCATTTTTGCATAGAAAAACTTCCCAACCACCTAAGAGTACAGGAGCAGCAGAAGGCGTTGGCTATACCAAAGACAAACTAGGAACGTAGGCAGAGGTTAACAGTCTGAAATATAAATGACTCCTTACAGAGATTCAAGAAGAAAAGTTTCTTTCAGACAGCTGAGCAGAGTAGTTGTTAGTGTGTATATTACGTTACACAAACATCAGTTTTATTTAGAGAGAGCAAAAGGGTAATGGGAGAAACTAATGTGGGTCCTGCATTATACCATACAAATTCCACTACAGAATCATATTGTTGCTAAAGAAATCCCTGGAGAGCCACTGCCCTGGCCTGGTAGAGAAATAGTCATTTACTGAGTTGATGAAGAAGCCCGGAAGACAAACAGGTGGAGATCGGATGGAAGGCAGATAGAAAACACATAAAACAACCCTCTGACCAGTTAGTGAATCACAGTCCATAACTCCAGTACTGTAGCACCTCTTACTCACATGGATGACACTCAAGTTTCAGCGTGGCACTCCATCTGCCCGAGCAATGGGATCCCTCCTTTGGCCCCCGACACTGGTAAAGCTGCCAAGGGCTAAGCAGGAGGAAACTTTGGCTGGGAGATTCTAGAAGAGAAGAAAGGTTTTCCAAGTGATTTTATCTGGTTGTGTTCTTTGGTATCTTTAATTATTATTTCCAAATACATGAAGAAATCCAGAGAATCAAGTTTTTTAAGTGAGTTATCTTTCTCCAGCAAATATGCAGATATGATGGGACCAGCTGTTAGCATAATGGCTATGTCACTGGACTCCCCATGTAGTCGACCACAGTTTGAGTCCTGGACCTGGTAGCTTAATATCACGCCAGGCGTGTGTGTGTGTGCTTACCCAAGATCATGAGAGGAGAATGGAGGAGAAGGGATTGAGGCATGGCCACCCCCACAGGGGGCGATTTCTCGCTTTCTATCTCTCTGTCTGTCTCTTTCTTTCTGGCGAGCTCACGCACCCTATAGCAAAAACCTCTCAAAAAAAAAAAAAAAAAAAAATACAGATATGGCCTGATCCTTCTGGCCCCATCAAGAAAGCAGCTGCCATCCCCGCTGAGTAGTTCAGCATCAGCACTCCAAGAGATGAGTGCCTTGGCATCTCTGCAGGAACTCTGGACAGGGCTTCACTTGCCCCAAATGAGATCCCCTCTCCTCACCTCTCCACGTGCTACTGTTCTGGTGACTCTTGTGTCAGGGCAGAAAGTGATGGGAAGGACCATGGCTTGACGTCTACTTTCGAGTTATCCCAAGATCACTTTATCAGTGTGCTGTGGAACTGGCATTTCCACCCTCTCCAAATGACATACCTCCAGAGAGTTGGTCCAAGCCCAGGTACACTGGGATGTGTGGGGTGCTGTGCACACAACACAGCACCTAAGGGAAGAGAGTATGTGCATTTTGCAACGTGACCCTTTGTCTTTTGTGCCTCATAGCAGTGCTCTTTCTTCTCCCCTTGGCAGGAGATCCAGGCTACCTGGTATGAGAAACTGCATGAGTGGGAGGATGCTCTTGTAGCCTATGACAAGAAAATGGACACCAACAAGGATGACCCGGAGCTGATGCTGGGCCGCATGCGCTGCCTCGAGGCCCTGGGGGAGTGGTGAGCTTTGTCATGATGATGGCCTGAGTGGCTGTGAGAGACTCTCTTGATCTTTGGATCTGAGAGAAGGGTTTCCCTCAAATCAAGTTCTCACCTCAGGCTCTCATTTTGTTTTGATATTTTCCTAGGAATCATGTATCACTTTTATGTTTTAGCTCTCTATTCTGTCTCCTACCAAATAGCAAGGATATTCTAATTTTTTCTCTAACTTAAAACTTTAATGCTCTTAGAACTTACCAGCCTTGGGTGTGCACCAAAGATCTACTCCTGTTTGTTCCATCCGCTCTCTTGATCTTGCCTGACCTGGTGGAAATCTCATATTCTTACTCTGCAACTTTAATTTTTTTTTCAAATTTTTTATCTTTATTATTATTATTTTATTATTTTTTATTTGCTATAGGGAACATGCACTCACCAGAGAGAGAGAGCGCAAGTGAGAAAGTAAACCACCAGATCTGGGACTCAAACTGTGGTCAGTCATGTGGGAGTCCAGCACCTTAACCACCATGCCACTTGCTGTCCCCCCCTTTTTTTTTTTTTTTTAAAGAATTATTTTATTTTAACTTTATTTATTATTATTATCATTATTATTTTCCAGTTTGATCAGAGAGAGACAGAGAGAGAGAGAGGAAGTGAGAAAGCAAGCCACCAGGTCCAAGACTTGAACCGTGGTCAGCCATGTGGGAGTCCAGCGCCTTTAACCACCATGCCACTTGCCGCCCCCCCCCCCTTTTTTTAATTAGCTCTTGTTAATGCTTTTCAGAAAGAGGAGTAAATACAGCCCTCTTCAGGTGCTTCACCTTTATTGGATACTTAACTGTGTGCCTTGTACTATGCCAGGCCCCAAGGACACAAAAGACATGGGAAGCAGGCTTTAACTGTGAGGCTGATGGACAAGGACATAAACCGATGGTTACTGAAGCCTGAGAGAACATTGACAATGTTATGAGCGGACTACTTTGGAGCCCAAAGGAGGGAGCAGGGTGATCTTGCAGTGCTTCCTAGAGGAAGGACTAGGAGGAGACAGGTGAAGATAAGGAGTGGGAACAGGTATACCAGGTAGAAGCAATAGTAATGCTTAACTGTAAACATTTGACCAGGTTTGGAGACTTGTTTGGGGCTACTGAAGAAAAAAATGGTTCCCATTTTATATCTAGCCATCAAGTGCAGTTTTTTTGTTTGTTTGTTTGGTTTTTTTTAGAGGTTTTTGCTATAGGGCGCGTGCACTCACCAGACAGACAGAGAGAGACAGAAAGATAGAAAGCGAAAAAATCACCCCCCAAGGGGGATGGCCACGTTGCAATCCCTTCTCCATTCTCCTCTCGGGATCTTGGGCACATACGCACATGCACCTGGCATGAGTTTAAGCCACCGGGTCTGAGGCTCAAACCGCGGTCAGCTACATGGGAGTCCAGCAACATAGCCATTATGATAACTGCTGGTCCCTCAAGTGTAGTTTTTTTTAAAGTAGTTAAAACACAGTGCTGAGCCAACCCCATGGCCTAATGATTAAGGGAGCTCGATCCCACATGGCTGACCACAGTTTAAATAGAGGCTTGAAAAACACACCAGGCACACATGTATGCATGCCCCAAATCCCTACAGGATAGAGAAATGGAGGATAAAGGATTGTAGTATGACCATGCCCTATTAAAGGATGCTTTCTCCCTCTCCTTCATTTTCTTTGTGTCTCTCTCTCTCTCTCTCTCTCTCTCTCTCTCTCTCTCTCTTTCTGGCATGGCAGCGCACACACCTTCTAGAATAAAAAATTTTAATGCTATACTACCAACATTAAAGAGTTTAACTGCAGTTTTAAATGACTAAAACAAAATGTCATACAGCCTCCCTACTAGTGTATTATCTGAACTTTCCTAGGACATGACACTGAAGACCCCTGTTTATTCATACAACCAGAAATTTAATGCCTACTCAATGCCAGTGTCTTTGCCAGGTCTGAGGACATAGCAGTAGCCATGGCAGATGTAGCATCTGCCTTCCCAGAGCTTACAGGACAGACAGCCAGGCTGCTGTCATACTCGGGATGCAGAAGCAGCTTGTTGTGATGCCAGTGATACAGGAGAAGCCCAGGGGCTGTGGGCAATAGGGCATGCCCTAATCTAGGCTTGGAACGTTACAGAGGAAGGCTTCCCGGAAGGAGTGATATCTAACTTGGACCTGTATATTGAGGAGCATGATGTGTTTAGGGTTCTGAAAGTTCATTGTGGGTTGGTGTGATGTGGAAAGAGGTAAAAAGTGGAGCAGTCGAGGTAGGCAGTGCCCAAATCTTTCATGGAAGGCTTGTGAACCCTGATGGAATTTGGGCTTTAACCTAGAAGTCATTGAGAGGCCATTGAAGTATTTGGAGAACCATCATAATCAGGTTTGTATTGTATAATGAACCCTTTAGGGGCAAATTAGAGAGTGGATTAAAGGGAGGCCAGCGAAGAGACGGCCAGAGCAGTACCGAGACCATCAAGGGGGGAGAGGTAATGTGGTGAGGAAGGCAATGGCAGCAGCTGGAGAGAAGCAGCTGGATCCAGAGATCCTTAGGAGGTGGCATTAATGGGGATTTGGAGACCGATTCAGTGTGGAATGGGACGGAAAAGTAATTGTTACTATTTAAGCCTTAGTACTGAAGGTGAGGCCTGAACACCCAGAACTCCTCAGAGGCCAGGTCACCTTAAGCCTAACCTCCTGAGGAGTCCTCGAGGGGAAGCCAAATCCTACAGGACTACCTATGCTCTTATAATTGGGTCTGAATATGGAACATTGCAGCTCCACAATATTAAAAAAAAAAAAAAAAAAAAATCTGGGCCTGCACTTTATCCTAGTAGTTAAAGGAGCTAGATTCCACATGGCTAGCCATGGTCCATATCCTGGACCCGGAGACTTGTGTGCATGTATGTTCATGTCCAAAATCTCAGCAAGATGGAGAAATGGAGGAAGAAGGATTGTAGTGTGACCATATCCCATTGGCTTGGCTTTCTCCCCATCTCCATCTTTCTGTCTCCCTTTGGAAAGCCCACGTAACCTCTGACAGTTAAAAAAAAATCCTTGGTGGGAACCAGCAGTTAGCGTAATGGCTATGTCGCTGGACTCCCACGTAGTCAACCGCAGTTCGCGTCCCGGACCCGGTGGCTTAAAACTCACGCCAGGAGCGTGTGCGTGTATGCCCAAGATCCCGAGAGGAGAATGGAGGAGAAGGGATTGCGGCGTGACCATCCCCCCTGGGGGGGTGATTTCTTGCTTTCTGTCTCTATGTCTCTCTCTGTCTGACGGCGAGCGCACGCGCCCTATAGCAAAAACCTCTCCAAAAAAAAAAAAAAAAAAAATCCTTGGGACCAGCAGATGGCATAACGGTTACGTTGCTGGACTCCCACATAGTTGACCATAGTTTGAGTCCTGGACCCAGCGGCTTAAAACTCAGGCCAGACACATATGCGTGCATGTCCAAAATCCTGAGAGGAGAATGGAGGAGAGGGTATTGTGGCGTGGCATCCCCCTAGGGGGTGATTTCTTCCTTTCTATCGCTGTCTCTCTGGTGAGTACACTCACCCTATAGCAAATATATCTCCAAAAATTTAAAAATAAATAACTATCTTCATATTCTTTTTTATTTTTAAGGCATTTTTTTGGAAAGGTAGTATGCACATGGTACAAATTCAGTAGTACAAGACTACGACAGAGCTATAGACCTCGGATGTCATCTTGTCCCCCACCACCCAGACTTCTAGACACTGTGATCACTTTATATGGGCTTCCAGGGATAATCCAAGTGCAGGGAAGGGAAAATATGTTTTCTTCTACTCCTCTTAGGTTCATGGCTGAGGCTTCTATAACAAAAGACAGATTAGATTAATAGAATAAAAGCATACAAGTTTATTTAAGTTATACATAGGAGGCTATGAAGATTGAAAGAAATAATTAAACCTAAGTTTTTTTATTTAAAATTTGTCTCTTCTATGAACAAGAGAGAAAGAGAAATAGCATGTGTATGTGTGTGCCCAAAATCCTGAGAGGAGAATGGAAGATAAGGGATTGTAGCATGGCCATCCAACCTGGGGGATGATTTCTCACTTTCCCTGTCTCTCTCTCTCTCTCCTGGAAGCACACGTGTTCTGTGGCAACAATCTAATAAAAACAAAAAGTAGATAGTTATGGAGAAATAGAATAGAGCACAAAGGGTATGATCTTATGATAACAAGCTGGGGAAACAGCAAAGCCTGTTAAGATTATCTGCTGTGACTCTAGGCCTTCAGAGATAAGGTTGTTTCTTTCTTCTGGGTATAAGGAGAATGCCTTTCACTTGAGGGTTTTATGACCTTCAGAAGATGACATCTTAGATGTCTGACCTGCTCTGGGGAGAAGGGCAGAGCAGGGCAGAATGACCTTTCTGCTGCCATTTTCTTAAAATGTGCAGTATTCCAAAGTGGCATATCTTGGGGTAGTATGTCCTGTTTCCTGTCACACGTGTACTAATGCTCTGTTTATAATAACATTTTAAACCTCACTTTTTTCACTTAGGAAGTCTAGGCCACGGGTCTTGACAGTACCTATAGGGCTACTGTCTCGTTTTTAATGGCTTTATAATAATCTATCATATTGATAAATATAGTCTATTTACTATTGGCAGATTTTTTTTTAATTATATACTTTGGGAAGTTTAAAGAATAATATTGGGCAAAATTATAGTCAGGTTTCTGAAAGAATGCTCTTTCACTACACTATCTTTCTGTACCTAATTACAGATATTCTTTTGGTAAACTATCATTTCTTTTTTTTTTTTAAGAATCATTTAATTTTATTTATTTATTTATTTATTTATTTATTTTAATTTGACCAGAGAGAGACAGAGAGAGAGAAGGAAAGTGAGAAAGCAAACCACCAGGTCCTGGACTCGAACTGTGGTCAGCCATGTGGGAGTGTCCAGCGCCTTAACCACCATGCCACCTGTTGGCCCTGGTAAATTGTCACTTCTGCCTCTTAATATAAATAAAGTTATTACTGTATTACCAAGACAGAAGATGTCGAAAGACTTTGCATGAAAATTTAGTGTTGGGCCAGCAAATGGCATGGAGGTTCAGGTGCAGGATCCCACACAGCCAGCTGAGCAGTTCAAGGCTCAGACGTGATGTCTTGAGAGTCACACTGGACATATGTACATGCATGTCGAAAGTCCTGAAAGGAGACTGGAGAAGGATTGTGGAGTGGCCATCCCCTTGGAATGTTATTTCTCACTTTCCCTCTCTCTCTTTTACTCTGGCAAACACATGTACTCTAGCAAAAAACTAAAAAAAAAAAAAAAAAAAAAATTTAATGCCAATGAATTTAGCCTTAGACATTCAATCACACACACATATATACATACATATATATAATATATGATAATGTAAGATCACTTGAAATTAACTTAATTGTCTGATTTAACCATTATTAGGAGATTCAAAAATATTGTTGTTACTTATTTTTATAAAGTACCATCTCACATTATTCAACTCAATAAATTTAGGAAGCATATCTTCCCAAATTCACTTCATTGCTTCATAATAACTAAAACTTTTTAAATACAAGTATCTAAAACTGCACTGTTCAAGTGTTAGCCACTAGCTACAATGGCTATTTTAAAACTAGATAAAATTTAAAATCTCATTTCTCACTCCCAGTAGCCACCTTTCAGGTGCTCAGGAGCCATGTATGTCTGTGGCTACTGTGTTGGGCCGTGCAAGTGGAGGACGTCCACTCTCTCCAACAGTGACAATCCGAAGCAGAAGAAAGACATGATAACAAGAGTTAGACATGTTATTTCAAAAACAAGTTATTTTATTTTCAAGTTAGCTGTCATACAATCATATCTTTTTTATGAATTATTTTATTTAACTTTATTTATTCATATTTTGATTTAATCAGAGAGGGACAGAGTGAGAGAGGGAAAGTGAGAAAGTAAGCCACCAGGTCCAGGACTCAAACCACGCTCAGTCATGTGAGAGTCCAGCACCCTTAACTACCACACCACCTGCTGAGCCACAAGCATATCTTTTTTAAGAGAAAGGTAAAACAAGATAAAAATGTTCTGGGGTTTTTTGTTTGTTTTTGTTTTTTAATTTGCCAGAGAATGCATGCAATTGCCCGAGAAAGACAGACAGGAGAGAGAAGATAGGAAACCATCCCTGTGGGGATTGGTCATGCCACAATCCCTTTCCCTCAATTTCTCACTCTTTTTGGGATTTTGGGCACACACACACGTGCCTGGTGTGTTTCTCAAACCGCTGGTTCCTAGTCCAGGAGGTCAGCTGTGTGGGATCTAGCCACCTAACCACCATACTGCAGGACTGGCCCCTAAATGTTCTTAAAAATTCAACTCTAGGGAACCAGCAGCTAGCGTAATGGCTATGTCGCTGGACTCCCAGGTAGTCGACCGCGGTTCGCGTCCCGGACCCGGTAGCTTAAAACTCACGCCAGGAACGTGTGCGTGCGTGCCCAAGATCCCTAGAGGAGAATGGAGGAGAAGGGATTGCGGCGTGACCATCCCCTCTGGGGGGTGATTTCTCGCTTTCTGTCTCTATGTCTCTCTCTGTCTGGCGAGCACACGCGCCCTATAGCGAAAAAAACTCTCAAAAAAAAAAATTCAACTCTAAAGCATTCTTAAAATGCTTTCATATCTCTCTGTTGCCTTTAGATTTACATACAGATGTCACCACCTGGCATTCAGAATCTTTCACCTGTGGTTCCAACTTGCTTCTTTAGCTATTTTTCAGTGAACTGTCTCATAATCCGGGCTCAGTCCAAGTTATTTACACTTGCCCTCCTCACTTGCCATCCCCTTTACTACTTTCTGAAATCCTCTCCACCACTTCTTCTCCCTTGAAACTGTGCCTGGTCCCTACCCTTTTCCCATCCCCTTTTGGATTAGAAACAACCACAGTTTCTAGCTGGGTTAAAGTGATACAGCTTAGATGAATGGAGAGACTTGGGATAGGATTTCGTGTCCCCTTATGCGGCAGGCTCACAGAAGGTGAGACAGCTTTCCTGAAATCTCCCAAGAATGGAGTGATTCTGGTCTCCTAAGATTGTAGTTCTCAGTCCCATGGATCTCCCATCTCTTGGGTTCTTTTCAGATGTATAGTTACCTATAAAGTATGAATGGTCAGTGATGCTGACCAAGGGGTTCAACAATGTGCACAACTAAAAGATTTTAGAAAGGGATAATGGAAGCTGAGTTTTTTTTCCTGATTATATACAGATTTCTGATGTGGTTTATTTCATCAATTTTGTTTAGAGCACAGTGTCTAAATTTCTTTTGCTTCAAGCATATTATCTCAAATGCACCTGAGCCACTTGAAGTGGCATTCATAATAATCTGGAGTTACCTGTGAGCGAAAACCCAAGACCATTTCTCTTTCCCTGTGGCACACACAGCCACGCCTGCAACCTGAGTGGGCCTAAGCGAACCTTTCCTCACACTGTTTCCCACACAGCCTCTAGACCCTGGAGAACAGACTCCTTGGGCAGAGCACAGGCAGCAAACCAGCAGAGGCATTCCAAATGACAAAACCCCTTCAGACTTTTTCAAACCTACACACTAGGTGGGAAGGCCACTGTCCTGCAGGGCAGGCCTTTCACCCAGTTCTCTTGATGTGCAGGAAGGGTATAAGAAAACTTGTCCTGGTTCTTGCCCCACAAACAATCTCTTACTTTTTGTTTATTTTATTTTTTATAACACACATTTGTGGGAGAGAAGAGCTGTGCCTCTGTTTCTCCGAATGTACCACCAGGTTCTGACTGCTTTTGCACACGGCCCCATGGTAAAGGCAGGCCTGCTGTCACCGCCAGGACGCCACTCCTGCACCACTACCTACCCTGTGTCTTGAGGTGACAATCTGTGGGATCTAATCACTGAATTTGCTCCCTGGCTCTAGATGAAAAGAAAAACTGAAGCGGAACCAGGAGGTGGCATGGTGGTTAAGGTGCTGGACTCCCACATAGCCAACCAGAGTTCAAGTACCAGACCTGACAGTTTGCTTTCTCACTTTCTCTCTGTCTCTCTGTCTCTAGACAGTATACAAGCTCTATAGCAAATTGAAAAATTATAATGATAATAATAAATAAAATTAAATAAATAAAAATTTTTAAATAGAAAAAAAAATGTTGAAGTGACCTGTGTCACCGAAATGGGTGGTCCTGAGCAAAGAATAGAGGAAGGCTGTAAAATTTTGAATTTATAGGTTGGAAGGACCATTCGGATTTCATGTAGCTTTCTCCCTTACCTTTCTCCCTTACCTCCAGGCAGGACCCCAACACAAATCTGCTACACAGATGAGCTGCTCCTCTAATCTAGTGGTCCTCGAGCTGTGCCCCCTGGACTTACAACTGACAACACATAGAAACTTGCTAGAAACACACATTCTTGGGCCCCACCCCAGACCTACCAAGACAGAAACTCAGCAGGTGCAGCCCAGCTATCTGCAGGAGCCCTCTAAAGGATGTGGGTACATACATTGCTCTAAGATAGCACCTAGCTGGGCCCAGGAAAAGAGGTTCTTTTTTTTTTTGCTTTTGTTTTTGAGAGGTTTTGCAATAGGGCGCGTGTGCTCACCAGAAAGATAGAGACAGACAGACAGAAAGTAAGAAATCACCCCCCAGGGTGGATGGCCACACCGCAATCCCTTCTCCATTCTCCTCTTGGGATCTTGGTGTGAGCCCCCTAAGTCCGGGGCTCGATCCACAGTCACCGACATGGGAGTCCAGCGACATCGCCATTATACTGGTCTCAGGGCAAGAGGTTTAAGTCGGGGTGGCAGGGAACAAACACTGAACTTCAGCCAATGCTCAGCACTGAGCTTCATTCAATGCATAGAGCATGATGGCTATCCACTTCCTCTCTGGTCTCAACTCTGTATTGAGCCAGAGTGCTTGTGTTTTGGTTCTCTTGAGAGCCAGAGAAACAGTGAAGTTAATATCTGCTGTGCCAAGATGCTGGATTCTGGCTCTGAGCACTTCTCCTAATCAGGTTCTCAGGGAGCTCAGCCTAGATCCCTTCGGCAGTGACTGGCTTCAGTGTCTCTATCCCTACCACCAGCATGTCCCGCTGTAGTACAGTGCAACTCATGTGCCATGAGGCTTCTCACCTGGGCCCTTTTTCTTGACTCCACTTCCACTGCCAAGTTAAAATACCCGGCAACATGTCTTTCAGAAAACAGGAAGAAATCAGGAGTCTCCTGGCTGCATTTTAAAGGTCACATGAAATCAGGTTCTTGAATTTGCATAATAGTATAAAACCACAGTTTTAACAGGACCTCTCTGTTCTTAAGAAGGGCTTCCTTTTCTCTTTGTGTATCAAGGCCTACTGAGCACCATCCATATCTTAATATCTCATAGAACTTAGACTCGTAGTAATTGTACAGAATTCTGAGGATAAGCAGCATCTAGATTTCTGGTAAGTGAACCATTGTAGAGCCTTTCTTCTATACAGATTTATTTCATTTGGGTTTCATTTTAGTCTGAAACCATTTGTATAATACTGTTCAGAGCCAATTTCCCTATAGCTTTGAACACAAAATGAATGTCCAGATGTGTCTCTTCAGATTGCTTTCTCTGTAGGCCTGCCAAGGGGAAAGAGCCCAGAGTTCACTGGCATAGGAGAGAAGTGATTTAATATTTATGAAGGGGGCCAGATGTTCAGAACATTTCACATCACATAGAGTTAAACATGGTCCCTGCCCTTGATAAACTCATTCTCAGACAAATTGTGAACGCCAGGCCATAGAAACAAGAAATAGCCCATTCACTTTTCTAGTACATGAGCCTGTATGCTTTTTATTTAAAGGCTCCCAGTTCAAGGCAGGCCCCTTTCAGGCCAGTTCCTCTATAGCTGTGTAGCTGCTCAAGGGACTGGAGAGGAAGACTAGTTAGTTCCAGAGGCTATTCTGGTTAACCTGACTGTATAATTCTTTTCCTTTAGGGGGCAGCTCCACCAGCAGTGCTGTGAAAAGTGGACCCTGGTTAATGATGAGACCCAAGCCAAGATGGCCCGGATGGCTGCTGCAGCTGCATGGGGTTTAGGTAAGGCACCCGGGTCGAGGTGAGGCAGGGGGTGCATATCCTAGGAGTGAGGCACTGTGGCTCCAGGTGGAGATGTGGGTACTGAGAACTTATGAAAACAGTCCGAATCTACCTACTTCTACAGACGCCCTCTTTCCTACCTAATCATTTTGATTAACCTGTTCAATGGCAGTAAAAATGGATCTTCATGGGGAGGCCAAGGAGACAGTGAGCAAGCATCAAAATCAAGATTTGGTGGGTGAGAAGAACAGACTCAGTACACTCATGCACAGCCACACAGTTCTGCTGGCACCGTATATGCGGGGATTGTCCCCACACGCCAAGCAGTCCTCCAGCAAACAGCAACGCAGTCTAGCAGTTCCGATACTATCTACCTGGAAATAACATCAAGGCCCGCAGGTTAAGGGCTCAGTTCTGAAAGATGGCCCCCGACCACAAACACCAGGTACAAGTTCAGGTTGTGACTTGCGCTTTGGACTGACCAGCTCTGTCACCCTGGACCCTTCAGCAGTGATTGACATCAGTATCTGTATCTCCCTTCCACCAGCGTGCCCCCCACCCCCATGCAGCTCATGTCCCATGGAGTTCCGACTACCCTCTTTGGGTTTGATTATTTGCTAGGATTACTCTCAAAGCTCAGGGAAATGCTTTACTTGTATCTACCAGACAATATAAAGGATGTGGATGGACAGATGCACAGGGTGAGGTATGGAAGGGTGTGGAGCTCAGGAACTTCTGCCCTTGTGGAGCGGGGTGTGCCATTGGCCTCCTGGCACATTCACCAACCCGAAAGCTCATTGCTCACGAGTCTGTATTGTACTTAACGTGCAGCCCCCGCCACTCACCTATCCTAAAGGCCTGGGTGACCCTTAGAATTTCTAATGACTTGATTTTTCTAGAAACCATCCCCTTCCTGAGGCTTTGTAGGGACGTCAGTTTCCTCATTAGCATAATCAAAAGCATTCATTGTGATTAGCAAAAGTCACTCCTATTAGTGGGGACATTCTGAGGGCTTTAGAGCTCTGTCCCAGGAAACAGAGACAAAGACCAAATATATGTCTTATCATACAGTAGTAGGACTTATATTCATCTTTTTTTTTCTGCTTTACGTTTTTTTTTGTTGTTGTTTTTTTCATTTGCTCGAGAGCATGTGTGTTCTTTGGAGAGTGAAGGGGAGAAAGCATCCACGGTCATGCCACACTCCCTTCTTCATTTCTTTGTCCTGTCATGATTTTGGGCACATGTGCATACATGCCTGACATGTTTTTCAAGCTTTCAGGCCTGAGATTCAAACTGTGGTGGGCCATTTGGGATCCAGTCTCCTTGATCATTAGGCCATGGGCTAGCTCATTTTTTTTATTGTTTATCTTAAAGTTACTGGGTTATTTTTCTCCTCCAAAAATGAAATCTAGGGGGCCAGCAGGTGCTTGGTGGTTAAGGGCACTGGACTCCCACCTGGCTGACCATGGTTCGAGTCCTGAACCTAGCAGCTTGCTTTCTCAATTTCCCCCCCTTTTCTCTCTCTCACTCTGTCCTTCTCTGGTCAAAATAAAATAAATAAATAAAGTTAAATAAAATAATTCTTTAAAAAAATGAAATCTAGAAGGCTGGCAGGTGGCATGGTTAAGGTACTGGACTCCCACATGGCTGATCGCAGATTAAGTCCCAGACCTATCAGCTTGCTTTCTCATTTTCCCTCTCTTTCTGTGTCTTTCTCTGGTGAGCACATGTACACTGTAGCAAATTTTTTAAAAATTAATAAATAAATAATGTGGAAAAATAGATCTAAAGGTAGGAATTCCCAGACTGGTTGTTGGCTCCATCATTATTAGCCTTTTTCCATATTTCTGCTTTGCGTGCTTAGCATGGGCCCTTCATTTTTCTCTTTTCCCAGGCCTGCTCCCTGCCAGGCACTAGCCTCCCTCTGCCAGGTCTTTCATTTTAAAGTCCACCTCATGATCCAGTATAGTTGCTAGAGCTCCATCCATCATGTCTTTATCCTAAGCAGGAGTAAAGGGAGAAGATAGTTGTCTATCTCATTTTATTTAACTTTTATTACAGAATATTGCCAACATATTAAAAAAATTTTTTTAATAAAACAAAGAGAATTATATAATGAGCCCCTATTTTTTACTTTCTCCAACAATTACAAACTTTTTGAACATTTTGTTTTCTCTGATCTCCTCCTTGCTATAGCCTAACACTTGCCCACCTTAGTCCTACTTCCAGAGTATTTTAAACCAGGGATTTATTTTTAATTCCTACAGACATGCAAATTTCTGGCACTAGGTAGGCCCCAGCTGAAATTGGCAAGATCTATTCCAGAGATGTCCTTGACAAGAGAGGAGAGGCTCTGTATAATATAGGATGTCCCAGAGGAAGAGCTTCACCTCTGGAGTCCAGAGGAAGGTTACGTAACCTTCCACCTCCATTCTATCCTCCTGTCCCTCTTGAGTCACAGAGTTTATATCCTTTCCTTTCATAGCTCTGGGCTGGACCTGGAACATTTTTCAAAAACAAATTGCTTCCTGAGGAGTCATCATTTGCTATTTGCTTTTGCCCAGAGGCATAGAGAATAGATGAGATGATGGTCTGGAGTGAAAGGCAGGAAAATGCCTTGTAAAACCTGCAGTTCGCAGCTAATGAAGCTGCTGTCTTTTCTGCAGATGGTCTTGCAAATCCTGGCGTTTGACACATGTTCATCCCACCAGGGGGAAGTGAAACCACTTCCTGGAAGCAGCCGTTTCCTCTGTCTAGTGTGACACAGAGACCATGGTGCTGTGACCTAGTCTATCTTCCTGCTGTAACAGAACCTCTTAAAACATTTATTTCCTCCCTCTGGAGGCAAAGATATTGCCAGAGTAGGATGGGCAACCTATTTGTCTAATCTTGTCCCGTATCTGTTTCATGCCATTTTCAGTTGTTCAGAGGAAAATGTAATTTCCCATTGTGCCATTGAACTGTGAGGTGCTTCATGTGTAGGGAAAAAGGCGATTCATCTGACCTAGTGAAACCTGAGAGAGTTCGCTAGGTTAATGAAGTGCTGCGCTAAACCCACTTGGTGTGCAGGCTTCACACCGAGCACTTCTTCTCTGCCTGGGGCAGCAGTAGGGACCTGCGTTTGGAAGACAGCTGTGGGCTTGGTTAAATCAACCCCCATGTTGTATAGAGGCTCTCTGCAGGATTTGGTAGTTTAGACTCAAGTTCATTCATCTTATGTACAGAGCAAGTACATGAAAGTAACAATAGCAAGGCTTATTTGCACTGCCACCCATAACCTAGACAGCGGACCACCTGATCTTCCCTGTGCCTAGGTCAATGGGACAGCATGGAGGAGTACACCTGCATGATCCCGCGGGACACCCACGACGGGGCATTTTACAGAGCTGTGCTAGCACTGCACCAAGACCTCTTCTCCTTGGCACAACAGGTAAAAACCTAAGCTTCCATCAGAGAGTAGGTTGTTTTGGATGGCTCGCGGCTCCTAAGCACAGAGTTCTTGTGTAAATAGATTCTTGCACTTCAGATCTAGTCTTTGGCTCTGCAGGTTCAGGAGAATGATTCTGATGTATAGTCGGTAAGATCAGTTGGTAAGAATGACTCTGATCCCCAACCAGCACAACAGCTGGGGTTATTTCTGTCTGGCGGAGGACAAATGTGTTCTGGAAGTTACCCTTTCAGTTCTTTTGGAGTCAACTTCTTGTTTCCTCATTGCACCCTTTTTTTTACTTGCTTTAGCATTAACATTCCTTATAATAGAGAGAAGCTGTCAGGTTTAGTCTAGAGGATTCAGAGAGCCAGCAGTTCTTACTATGCAGCAGAAGTCAGTCACCAGGGCCTTCTGGCCATGCAGGTATGTCACAGGTTGATTACCTCCCCAGGATGCTAGTGCTTTATTTGCAAATACTGTGCTGACTTGGCAGGATGAAGTAAGGAGGCAATCACATCTCCCCATCAGGCACCAGAATGTCTTAGGTGAGGTGCATGGAAAAATTACCTAAGCACTTAAGGGAAAGGGATACAATGATTAACCTTACGCAGTGAAAAAGGGAAAATGTGAGGGGTTGTTAATTGATGGCACAGAGAAGACTCAAATTACAGTCCTGTGACATCCTCTGGTCTCTGATCTACATGATGAGAACCAAGAATACCCACTCACATGCAGGGGATTGGGCATTTCCACTCATGTCATGCCGGGGTCAGACTTAGAAGCCAGAGACAACCACCTGGAGCCACTCCAATGTGTGCAGAGTTTGTTTTCACGAACATGTCCCACAAGGAAAAATTAAAAGAACACAGAGCCCCAAGGGTGTTCTCTTGAGATGCAGCATACAGTGATTCTGTTTCACAGCCATTTGCTCTCCCTCACCACCCAAGACTGTGGGTGTGACCTCAGATAAACTTTAAGCTTTTGATGCCATACATTTCTGTGTTCAATGAAAAATTGAGTAGTACTCTTCTTTAGCCTTTTAGTTGTGGGAAAAGATCTTCCTTTTTCAGTGAATTTTCCTCTTCATCACTGGAATTTCAGTAACACAGTTAACTTCTGCAGGTAGTTGAGAAGCCCTAACATAAGCTC
The DNA here is from genome assembly GCA_026018925.1 of Tupaia tana. NCBI lineage: Eukaryota > Metazoa > Chordata > Mammalia > Scandentia > Tupaiidae > Tupaia > Tupaia tana. Next base: position 81,170,849 of record JAKSZU010000007.1, on the reverse strand, counting down.
CTAAGTCCAGTGCTCAGTTCCAGGGGTTCTCTCTTTCTCTTCTAGTGCATCGACAAGGCCAGGGACCTGCTGGATGCGGAGTTGACTGCAATGGCAGGAGAGAGCTACAGTCGGGCATATGGGGTGAGTATCACATATTCTTCACATTGTCTTTTTTGAGGTTAATTTCAGCTATTTTTTTCAGAGTTAGGTAATTGAGAACTCATAAGCTGCTGGGAACATGCCTGTTTTCTCCAGTCAGGAGATACCCTGATACCAGAAGGAATAACTTAAATTAATCCTGTATTTCGAATTGTTCATGCAGTAATTAGGTTGGAATGTGACTTGCTTCTCTTAGGCCATGGTTTCTTGCCACATGCTCTCTGAGCTGGAGGAGGTTATACAGTACAAACTTGTTCCTGAGCGACGAGAGATCATCCGCCAGATCTGGTGGGAGAGACTACAGGTAAGCCAGGTAGAGGGCCCCAGTTCACCTGCCTACCCGTGCCCAGGGGCTGGGCGTGCAGGGACACCTCCTTCTTCCTCTGCTCCTACTGCATACTTTGCCTGCCCCCGTCACTGATGCTGGGTGCTTGGCTTGTATACAAAGCAAAATGCACCAATCTTAGCCTTTAGCTGTGAGAGAATGACCAATTTTCCAGCCTCCTCTTACTCTTCTCTAGGGATAAAAGATAATTTCTTAAATAAATGATGGTTATGACCAACCAGTTAAGAGTCATAACCTCAAAATGAGTGGTTTTCAACTTTGGCTGTATAGTAGAATCACCTGAAGGACTTCTACAAATCCTGATGTCCAGGCCAGTTGACTCAGAATTTCAGGGGTTAGATCCAGGATCGGTATCTTCTCTTGTTGTCCATATGATTTCAAGGTGTGGCTATAGTGAGAACCACTGTTCCGAATTTGCTCACTGGCCACTTGCGCTGATTGACAGCAGGGTTGCCTGGTGTTTGTATTCACCAGTTCCTGCCATGTATGATTCCTTCGACCAGGGTCTTCCTGTCACCTCTATTCAGAGGTTTTTCCACCAGTTTTCCCTCGTAGATAAATTATTCCAAGTCCTCCCCCGTATTTTTATTGTAGCATTCTGATCGGTTTGGCATGAGGAGCTGTCAGTCCCAGATCTGAGAGTCAGCAGTCTTAAGTGTTCTTGGAAAGGACGACTGGTTCTCCCATTCCTGGAGTAGGTAGGAAGGGAAGTTCATGAGCAAAAGAAAGCAAGCCGTTACTGCTCCGGAAACCACTTGTCTCTCTGCTGGTCATAATCGACCCCCTCAGTTATGAGCCATTTCCTCTTGGTCAGATCCTCACCTAACTCCAAATTCTCTCTCCAGACCAATCGGGGTTTGTGCTTCCAGGTATTTTAGTAGGCAGTGACAAAACCTTTTGACTCCAAGTTGCATTCCTGCCTGGGAAGCTCAGAGCACATTCCACTGGACAGGAAGGAGCAAGGGCAAAGGAACGTCCATGAATGCAGTCATTTATGACTCCGAAATGAGCACATGCAGTTCTTTTACATGTTTTATTGGTAATTATGAAATGCCCAGTGAATGTTTTGATGGAAAATTGTTTAGTGGGCACCAGAAAGAATTCCACAAAACAGGCATCTCCCACTTGAAAGGTACACACCCTGGCTTCTTTAAGTGCCTGTAATGGGGTGAAGTTTCCAAAATCAGAGATCTGATGCTTCTTCTGAAATTCTAACGAATGGGACTTAATCCAAATACAGCTTCAGAAGGGGGATGTGTTGACTGAATTCTGGGAGGGAGGCATGTGTCTAGCTTTGCAGGGACCAGGACACCATCATCACCCCAAAACTTCATGACTTGCTGTCTCACAGCAAGATGCTTTTCAGCTTACAGAGGGCCAAATTAGTTCAACATCTGGAAGCACTAGCCACTAGTGAAAAGTAACCGAAACAATCACTCAAAATGCTTCTTTGTGTTATTCTGACTTTCCAAATTATTGTTGTCATACTCCATGGGAGGGAACAATATGGTCCAAGGCCTGAAAATAGAGCATTACGTTTGTAGTGGAAACTTGGCCCTCATAGGTGGCTTGCTCTCAAAACACTCAGTGAATTGCCTAGGCTGGAAAACTGCCATTTTGTGGTTAACTCATTTAAGTTAAAATCCCCAATCAATGTCAATACTAGAGGTAGGCCTTACTTACCCTGGGTCTTTTCTTACCTTGGGTTCTCTGGTTAGGCTCAGACTGCATCCTATCGTGACCAAAAGCCTGAGATCGTTGTTGCCAACCTTTTAAGTGTATCTCTGTGGAGGACAACGCCATGGGCTCATGGACTTCATCCCTGAAATGATACATCTCAGGAACCCATCTTCCCTCCTGAGTCTGATTTCTTACCAGCCAGGGTAAAAAAGGAAAAATTCACTTTACTCTTACGTGGAGAGCAGCCAATCTGAAAACATGTGATTAAAACATGTGGCCTGCAGACACATGCAGAAACATGTCATAAGCTACTCTAGCAGAGCTGTTGAGAAGCATCTACATACGAAAGCAGTATCTGTCTCTTGTCAATGGTTGTCTTCCTGTTGTTGATACCCAATATCCCGATACTGCCCAGTATCAGGCTAAAGGAAGTCACATGCAGTTGTCAGATTGTCCCCCCCAAAAAGATCAGAGAAATTACTTGGTGCCAGTCATTTTCACATCTTCAGATGATTTACATCCAAAAACAACTGGCTTTGCATTCCGATTTCTCCTCCCTTATTCTCTTTGCATTCCACTTCCCTCTTCCTTTTGCATCCCATTTTCCCCTACCCCCATTTTCTGCCCTTTAAAAGAATAAACCTGAGGCTGGTTCTGGTCGCAACTTCTCCATCAGAGAAGCTGTGCCCACCCAGTCCTCACTTTTCTATACTTGTGTGTCTTCGTGTGTTTGTTATTGCGTCTATTTCTAATCCACAGCCTTCCCCACTCAGGGAAATGTGTTCATGCCAAGCTGTTCCCAGCCTCGCACTTGCTGGATTAGAAATTACATGCACCCAGCCTGAGTCTAAGCCACTGGGTCTGGGACTCAAACCGCGGTCAACTACATGGGAATCCAGCAACATAGCCATTACGCTAACTGCTGGTCCCCAGTCAAAGATATTATCATATACATTATCATCAACAGATAATTAAAGTTAAAAATCCATTATTCGGGGCCAGCAAGTGACATGGTGGTCAGGGCGCTGGACTTGCACATGGCTGGCCACAGTTCAAGTCCTGGACCTGGCACCTTGTTTTCTCACTTTCTCTATCTTTCTGACTCTGTCTAGTGAGCACACATGCCCTATAGCAAATTTTAAAATAATAGTAATAGGGGCCGGCAGGTGGCGTGCTGGTGAAAGGCACTGGATTCCCACTTGACCGACTGCAGTTCGAGACCCAGACCTGGTGGCTTACTTTCTTACTTTCCCTTTCTCTGTCTCTTTGTCTCTGGTTGAATTAAATAAATAATTATTTTTAAATTAATAATAATAATAAATTAAATGAATGATTCTTTAAAAAATGCATTATTCATAACTCACAAAAGAAATTAAGATCATTTCATTCATTTAATCCTCACCATAGCCCTATGAAGTTGGTACTTTTTTTTCCCACTTCTTAGATCATTCATAGAGAGGTTAAGTAACTTGCCAACAAAGATAGTAAGTAACAGAACCAGGGTTCAAGCTTCAGACCCCAGGCTCTACTACATCTTGACGTGTTGCAAAGTTCCTAAGAGATCTGTCACTCATGGCACGCTGACTTGAGATAGTTAAGATTTTATCAGTGAATCTCCCTTCTATTTCAGAGTAGATTGCACTGTTGCTTGTGGAAATTAAGATACAGTGAGGACATAGCTAAAACTCATTTCTGAATGTTTTAGGGTTGCCAGCGTATTGTAGAGGATTGGCAGAAAATCCTCATGGTGCGGTCCCTTGTGGTCAACCCTCATGAGGACATGAGAACCTGGCTCAAGTATGCAAGCTTGTGTGGCAAGAGCGGCAGGCTGGTGAGTAACCCCACCAGGCTGGGGCGGATAGAGTGGCTCTTCAACTCGTGTTCTGACGGTAGCCTAACCTCTCTTGTCTTTAAGGCTCTTGCGCACAAAACCTTAGTGTTGCTCCTGGGAGTTGATCCATCTCGGCAACTTGATCATCCCTTGCCAACAGTTCACCCTCAGGTGACTTATGCCTACATGAAAAACATGTGGAAGAGTGCTCGCAAGGTCTGTATCCAAGTCCATTCGATAGTAGACAACCTTCTCCAGAATGTTCACCTAATCCACTTTTTACTGCCTCCTTAAAATCCAGAAAGGAAACATCTAAACCATCAACCCACAGTGTCAGGGAGTTTCTATCTATTAGGAAGCTATTTGGCCTGATTTCACAAATAGAATCAATTTAGGAGATGCACATGTATCACTGGTCAAAACGCTGAGTGTGATTACAGTTATATTTACTGGTATCCAAAAAGTGCTAGGGCACGGGCCAGCCAATGGTATGGTGGTTAAGACAACCAGCTGAGTAGTTCGAGTTCCAGACCTGGCAGCTTGCAAATACACCGGGATTGCATGTATGCATGCCCGAAATGCTGAGAGGAGAATGGGAGAGAAGAGATTGTGGCATGACCATCCCTCCTGGGTGGGATGCTTTCTCACTGTTCGCCTTTCACTCTCTTTATCTTTCTCCAGCGAGTACATATACCCTATAGTAGAAAAAAAAAGAAAGTAAAAGTGCTAGGACATAGAAATATCTCTTCTGTGTTCTTAAGACAAGATAGAGGTTTGGGACGACGAACTTCTCCCAGGACCATGGCCCAGTTTGTCTGTAACCTCACGGAGAAGACCTTGGTGCTGGTGAACACTGCTATGACTTACTCAAAGCCTCGGTTGGCCACATTTTGGCACTGCGCCAAGGTTGAGCTAGTTCCTCCAAGCCCTGCTGAGATCTCTACAGCTATTCAGAGCCTGAAAAAAATAGTCAGTAGTGCTCAAACTGGTTAAGGAAGCTCTGCTGAATGGTTTGGTGGCCACTGAGGTGTGGATGTGGTTTTACGTTGGCGAGATCATAGGCATGCGTGGCATCATTGGCTATAATGTTTGAAGACCAGTCTTTTAACATCTGTTTATATATTTGATTTATTATTTGAATATGCTTGGACCAAGTGTGATCAGAATGCTATCTAAATAAAATAAGACATGTCAAAAAAAGAAAAAAAGAGACAGAAGATAGACTTGGGGCCCACAGGTAGCTTGGTGGTAAAGGTGATGGATTCTCACATGGCCGACCAGTTTGAGTCCTGGACCCAGCAGCTTGAAAAATCACGTTGGGGGCAAGCATGTGTGTATGCCCAAAATCCCGAGAGGAGAATAAGGGATTGTAGTGTGGCCATCAACCCTGGGGGGTGATTTCTCACTCCCCTGAACCCCGACTTTCTCCAGCAAGCACACGTACCCTATGACAAAAACCTTAGAGAGAGAGAGGGAGAAGATAGATTGTTTAGAACAAAAATAGCATATTTGTGAAAACAGATTAGAATGGTGTAAGACTGGGGGCCAGCAGATAGCATAATGGTTACATCACTAGACTCTTACATGGCTGACTGCAGTTCGAGTCGCAGACCCAGTGGCTTGAAACTCACACTGGACATGTGTGCCCAATATCCCAAGAAGAGAATGGAGGAGAAGAGATTGCAGTGTGGTCATCCGTAGCGGGGGGGGGGGGGGTGATTTCTCAGTTTCCCTCTCACTCTCTCTGTCTCTCTCTCTCTCTCCAGCGACCATACATGCCTTATGGCAAAAACCTCTTAAAAAAAAAAAAAAAAGAGGGAACCAGCAGTTAGCGTAATGGCTATGTCGCTGGACTCCCACGTAGTCGACCGCGGTTCGCGTCTCGGACCCGGTGGCTTACAACTCACGCTGGGCGAGTATGCGTGCCCCAAGATCCCGAGAGGAGAATGGAGGAGAAGGGATTGCAGCATGACCATCCCCCCTGGGGGGGTGATTTCTCGCTTTCTGTCTCTCTGTCTCTCTCTGTCTGTCCGGCGAGCGCACGCGCCCTATAGCGAAAAACCTCTCCAAAAAAAAAAAAAAAAAAAGAAAGATGTTGTAAGACCAATTTGTTTTTTTCAGATTTCTGTTCTCCTTTCTATCATCAATTTGGATTCAAGAGTACCAACACAGGGAACCAGTAGTTAGCGTAATGGCTATGTCTCTGGACTCCCACATAGTCGACCTCGGTTCGCATCCCGGACCCGGTGGCTTAAAACTCACACCGGGCGCGTGTGCGTGCGTGCGTGCCCAAGATCCCAAAAGGAGAATGGAGGAGAAGGGATTGCGGCATGACCATCCCCCCTGGGGGGTGATTTCTCACTTTCTGTCTCTATGTCTCTCTCTGTCTGTCTGGCGAACGCACGCAACCTATAGCGAAAACCACTCCAAAAAAAAAAAAAAAAAAAAGAGTACCAACACACAGCAATGCTGAAACCAGGAGGGAAAGTTATCTTGAAACCAGTGTAGGTCATTCTTACTTCATTTACAAACAAGCCCTTGGGACATAAGTGTAGCTCCTGGTTTTGGTTTTGATTTTGGGTTCTTTTATTTGTTTGTTTGAAATTATTTCATTTATTTGTTTGTTTGTTTTAATTTGACCAGAGAGGGACAGAGCAGGAGAGAGAGAGAGAGAGGGAAAGTGACAAAGCAATCCGCCAGGTCCGGAACTCGAACTGCAGTCAGCCATGTGGGAGTCCAGCGCCCTTAACCACCATGCCATCTGCTGGCCCCTTTGATTTTTTTTTTTTTTTTTTAAACAATATCTTGTGCTGGTGGTGATTAAGAAAAAGTAGGCTCTGGAGGCAAACTCAGCATTGCTTTGGCTCTCCCATCATCCTCCTCACCAAAAGGAGGAGGGAGTCTGGCTGCCTTCTCTCCCTGCTGGTGTCAGATGAGAAAGGAGTGAAGACCAGCCAGTGGAGCCATGGCTGAGGAAAGACCTGGTAACGCAGACGTCGTGTCTCTGCTGAAGGTGTATTTAGACGATCCCTGGGCTGGGTCTAGAAGCCAACTTATTTTGTAGGTGGTTGGCTCATTCTACTATGAATATCACCCAGAGTGGGATCAACCGTCCTGCACCCAGGCACTTGGTCTTTGACTAGGTTTACTTAAATACTAGGGACCCAAGTTTCCTCATCCAAATGTGCAGGTTTGGGATTTTGTTTGTTTTTGTTGTTCTGTTTTTCAGTGTCTGTGAGCCTCCCAGACCAGAACATTTCTAATTCAAAGCCTGATCTCCAGGCAAATGAGAAAAACAGGAGGTGCTTGATCTGAGTACAGTCTGGTTTTCTTCCTATGCAGTCTCCAAGTCTTTGACTGTCTTGCCCAAGGCAGGCAGAAGGAACCTTTTGGGTAATATCTCAACCAGGGAGTGGCTTATTTCATCATATGACTGCAGTCCAACTTATCCACAGAGGATGGCATTCTTATATCACAGTTTCTGGTGGGATTAAAATTTAGAAACCTGTTTAAAGTTGGGCGCTTGGGCTTTGGTCCCAAAGCTAGGTGTTACACTTTCATAGTTTGGAAGCTACCCAAAGAAAACTGACTACTTAAAAACTGTGCTGCTGAACAAGCCACTCTCCAGGGCTTACTTTCCTCCACCATGTGTAAGGACAGTACTCTCTCCTTGCCCAAGCAAATGGAAGTATTTGGATGGGAAGCAGACTGTTCTACAGGAAGGGATCCAGCAGTAAATATATGTTAAATATCTTCCCCAAAGAGACACTTCATAGAATCTATAGACAGGCTGGTCTTTCCATGAAAGTTCACTGAACCAAGAACATCATTCTTGGGACCAGCAGATGATGTAATGGTTATGTCTCTGGACTCCCATATAGTCAATCACAGGTCAAGTCCTGGACCCCGTCGGTGAGTTAACACTCGCACTAGGGGGCCGACAGTTAGTTGGCGTGATGGTTAAGGGCGCTGGACTCCCACATGACCGACCGCAGTTCGAGTCCCGGACCTGGCGTGGCACTTGCTTTCTCACTTCCCCCCTCTCTCTGTTTCTCTCACTCTGTCCCTCTGGTCAAATATAAATAAATAAGTAAGTAAGTAAGTAAGTAAGTAAAAATAAAGTTAGATAAAATAATTCTTTAAAAGAAAAAACAAAAACGGGCATGTATGCCCAAGATCCCGAGAAGAGAAAGGATCATGGTGTTGCCATTCCACCTGGGGGGTGATTTCTCACTTTCTGTCTCCCTGCATCTCTGGTGAGCACACGTGTCCTACAGCAAAAAAAAAAAAAAAAAAAAAAAAAAAAGAAGGCATCATTCTTGCCCACAAACTACTAGGTGAGAACAAGAGTATCATCCACAGCCTAGACTCTGAGGACCTGAGAGAAGCACTTTACTCCAGGTGATCAGTCCTTTAATTATAAGAAGAAAAATCACTTTTTCCCTTTTTTGTTTCCTCAGGATGGAGAAAAGAAGCTTTTGTTTAGTGTTTTGTTTTTTTATTTTTTTTGTTTGTTTCCTATAGGGTATGTGCACTCACCAGAAAGAGAAAGGTAGAGAGAGGGAAGGAGAACATAAGAAATCACCCCCTAGGGGAGGGACCAGCAGTTAGTGTAATGGCTATGTCACTGGACTCCCATGTAGTCGACTGCAATTCAAGTCCCGGACCCGGAGGCTTAAACCCACGCCCAGTACGTACGCGTGCGTGCCCAAGATCCCGAGAAGAGAATGGAGGAGAAGGGATTGCAGCGTGGCCATCCCCCCGGGGGGTGATTTCTTGCTTTCTTTCTCTCTGTCTCTCTGGCAAGCGCACGTGCCCTGTATTGAAAACCTCTCCAAAAAAAAAGAAAGAAAGAAAGAAAGAAAGAAAGAAAGAAAGAAAGAAAGAAAAAGAAAGAAAGAAAGAAAGAAAGAAAGAAAGAAATCGCCCCCTAGGGGAGATGGCTGTGCCACAGCCATCTCTATTCCCCTCTTGGGATTTTTGGCATGCACACACATGTGCCCAGTGTGTTTTTGAAGCCACTGGTCTTAGACTCGAACCGTGAAGTTGATGTGGGATCCAGCCACCACGCCACTGGCTGGCCCAAGAAGTTTTACATAGAACATGCTCAATTCCTTGCAAGTTGCCTCATGCTATAGAATAGAAAGATACTGGATCTTTCATGCTGGATAAACTTAGTACTGGGCTTCAGATCCAAACTAATACCCAATTTCCCCAATTTTGGCAGTTTATTTTTTTTTTTCAGCCTTTTGCTAAGTTCATTAAAAAGAGTTTAAACTCTGGGGGCCAGCAGATGGCAGAATGGTTAAGGCACTGAACTCCCACATGGCTGACCACAGTTGGAGTCCCAGACCCAGCGGCTTGAAATTCATTCTGGTAGCATGTGTGTGCATGCCCAAAATCCCAAGAGGGGAATGGAGAAGGTCTTGTGGTGTGGCCATCCTCCTTGGGGGGTGATTTCTCATTTTCTCTTTGTCTCTGTCTCTCCAGTGAACACACACACCCTGTAGTAAAAAATCTAAAAAAAAGAGAAGAATTTAAACTCTAGATTGTCAGTAGCACATAGCTTATAAGGAATACCTGGCATCAAAGTTCCTAGTTTAGTTTCTTTCTGTTTGATGTACACACTGACCACACCGAATTATCAGTTACCTTTTTAGTGATTAGTCTTTTTCTGCTGCCTCTCAATTCTTATTTATTTATTGTGATTTATTTATTTATTTTTTCCACAAGTGAGAGTCAGAGAGACAGGCACCAATAGGGGCTTGATACTGCAGGCTACCCCCAGCCTCAGCCAACCCCAGATCACGTTCACACATGTGTCCAGCATACTAAGGAGGTCTCTGGGCATGAACCTGGACCCTTCCCTCTGTGTCAGCCTCACAGAGCCTTGCGTTACCACTGTGCAGCCCCACTGCTTTTAAATCAGATACAAGTCTGATTAATATCATTCTCCTTAAAGAAAAACTGAAGGAACATTTGTCACTTCCTAGGCATGGGATGCTAATGTTCCTTTTTCAAAGTGGCTGGTGAGTAATGGAACTCTGTGAAGGCCACTGAGGGAGACAGTTGTGCAGCTCCAGCCCCAGACCTGGCACCAACTGTGCAGCTCCAGTCCCAGACCTGGCACCTTGAAAAACACACTGGACAAGTGTGTATGTGTGTGTGTGTGTGTGTGTGTGTGTGTGTGCGTGCACGCACACGCTTGCACCCAAAATCCTGAGAGGAGAATGGAGGAGAGGCATTATAGCTTGGCTATCCTCCCCTGGGGCGTGCTTTCTCACTTTCTCTCTCTCTGGCAACTACACATGCCCCATAGCAATACTGAAAACATTTTTTAAATAAAGAAAAGGATACTGGTACGTCTGGACATAACGGATTTGCCCAGTACTCTGAGATCCGTGACTCTGTTGCTCTTCCCTGATTCAGCTCCAACAGAGATGGCCTCTCTCATGCTGTGTAAAATCCCATAGTATAATTAGATCTGACTGCTTGCGGGTGCTCTGAAGATTTGCTTCCCAGTCACCCTGTCCAACTAGACGGCTGCCTAGCTAGGGTTTTCACCCTAATCCCACTGGATGTGCGAGGCGCTTCGCCCCAATATGGTGTTCTTATCTGATGCTGAGGTTCTCTCTGATTCTCAAATCTAGAGTTTTTGCTATGCTGAAGTGCCCACGATGCCATAGTGTTGTAAACAAATACCAAACTGTTACTGGTTTGAAACAATTCTTTAGTAAGCCTAATTTCCCCAGGTAGTGTATTGATAGTGAAGTAAGCAGTTGTTTCATATTACCTCTTATGAATTATTATTTGGTAGCCAAGCATGTAACTTTTCCAAGGCTTATTAAACTGGTAATTACAGTTGGCAAAGGAGAGCTAAGACTTGAGTTGAATAAGACATGAATCTTCTGGAAAAGCCCAGCCCTGGGGACCAACAGGTGGTGTGGTGGTTAAGGCATGGACACTCCCACATGGCCAACCACAGTTCGAGTCCCAGACCTAGTGGCTTGCTTTCTCACTTTCTCTCTCTCTCCCTCTCTCTCTCTGATCAAATTAAAAAATAAATGAATGAATAAATAAAATTAAATATTTAAAAGAAGAAGAAGAAGAAAAAGCCCAGCCATCTCCCAGCATCATGCCCTGGTCCTCTGTCCTCTGTCCTCACCCTGTGTTCTAGGGTGTCCTCTTTGGAGGGAGGTTGACTCGTGTGCCTATCAGATGAACCGTAATTCCTTTCCTGGGAGGTTGGGCCACATGCCAAGTGGCTGTCTGTGCCTTTGCCCTGCTCCAGATTGATGCCTTCCAGCACATGCAGCACTTCGTCCAGACCATGCAGCAGCAGGCCCAGCATGCCATTGCTACCGAGGACCAGCAGCACAAGCAGGAGCTACACAAGCTCATGGCCCGGTGAGCTGCACCTCTCCCCTTGCCTGGAGGAGCAGGCCATGTTCCCGCCCTGCTGAGTCAGCAGCTTCTGCAGCAAGGGCAGAATGTCCGGGACTCCCTGGGTGCCTAACTGCTGATATTTCTCTCATCATTTCCAGTAGAAATCCCAGGCAGCCATCAAATCATGCTGCTTTAAAACCTCTGCCACTTGTTATCCCAGGGTTCAGCACCAAGAGCACCCCTGTGTTGTTCTCTTTCTGATGTCTGGCTTGAGAGTTAAACTCTTTGTTTTCAAATAACAGATATATAGCTGTTTTAATATATGACTTTAGATAAGTTATTTAAAGTGTCTGAGCCTCAGTTTTTTCATCATATAAAAGGGATAGTAAGAGTTCCTACTTCCTAGGGGAGAGTAAGATGGTTGGAGGGTTAATGGAAAGAGTACAATATCAAGATTTAGAGCGGTAGACTAGTAGATGGTGTGAAGGCTAAGGTGCTCGATCCCTTATGGCTGACCTGATGATTCAAATTGCAGCCCTGGTGGCTTGAAAAACACACTGGACATATGGGACCAGCCAGTGTCATGGGCTAGGTGGCTACATCCCACTTGGCCAAGTGCATGGTTCAAGTCCCAGACCTGATGACTTGGAAAACACTGGGCTTGGGACCAGCAGATGGTGTAATGGCAATGTTGCTGAACTCCCATGTAGTCGACCATGGTTCAAGTCCTGGACCCAGTGGCTTAAACTCATGCTGGGTGCGTGTGTGTGCGTGCCCAAGGTCCTGAGAGGAGAATGGAGGAGAAGGGATTGTGGTGTGGCCAGCCACCCTGGGGGGGGAGGGGCATGATCTCTCCCTTTCTGTCTCTCTCTCTGTCTGGCGAGCGCCTGCACCCTGTAGCAGAAACCTCTCCAAAAAGAAAAGAAAACACTGGGCTTATGTGCGTGCATGCCCAAAATCCCAACAGAATAGACGAAAAGAGATTGTGGCGTGGCTGTCCCCCGACTGGGGATGGTTTATCCCTTTCCCTCTCTCTCTGTCTCTGGCGAGCACAGGTGCACTCTGGCACATAACAGTTTTTTTAACAGGGAGACTCTAATGCTCTCCCAACACAACTGGTTGTTCTCTTTAAGGAATTCCTTTGAGGAGAGAGCCATATGAAGCGTTTTGTTTTCTGTTTTCAGGTGTTTTCTGAAACTGGGGGAGTGGCAGTTGAACCTACAGGGCATCAACGAGAGCACAATCCCCAAAGTGCTGCAGTACTACAGCGCCGCCACGGAGCACGACCGCAGCTGGTACAAGGTGACTGCGTGGGGCGTGGGCTCCCAGCCTGTACAACCCAGCACCACAGCTATGCCCATGTTCTGTGTCCTCATGGTTACCACCGTGGCTCTGATGCTGTGGACTTGTTCCTTGAGGGCTTGCAGCCTGCCTGTCAGAAGCCCATGGAGCCTGTGCTTCCCCTACAAGTTCAACTGATGACCCTGTAGGTTCTTGCTGTCATAGACTCTTAGCTGCTTATTTTCCTAGGACCATCTGGACACACAGTTCATCTCTGGCACCTTCCCTTCCCTTTGGTCGTCTGCTTCTCCCCAGCTTCTTTTTGGTTTCCATCCCTGCCCACTCCTCAGTTAAAAGCTTAACTTTGTGTTTTTATTGGAAATATCTGAGTAACATCCTGTTACATTACAGGAAACTCTTCAAAAAGATAAACAGAATTAGAAAATGTATAAAAGATGTAGGGACCAGCAGTTAGCGTAATGGCTATGTCGCTGGACTCCCACGTAGTCAACCGCGGTTCGCGTCCTGGACCTGGTGGCTTAAAACTCATGCCGGGTGTGTGTGCATGTGTGCCCAGAATCCCGAGAGGAGAAGGGATTGAGGTGTGGCCATCCCCCCGGGGGGTGATTTCTCGCTTTCTGTCTCTCTGTTTCTGTCTGTCTGGCGAGCACACACACCCTATAGCAAAAACCTCTAAAAAAAAAAAAAAAAAAAGAATAAATGAAGGATGGGAAAAGTGAACCCGAGTCATGACAGAATTCTTACTCATCTAATAAAAGTCAATTATGATCAATCTGCTCTGCTTAGATGGGAAAATGGACACACATTTACATCAAAGGTTTTTATTAGCAAGGGAGATGAAGAAATTTCTTGATTATCCTAACTATTAGTAGATTATTTAATTTCCTATATCACAGCAGAGTTAACACACCCCAAGTCGAACTGTGCCTCATGCTCTCTAAACCAAGCTATAGGATACTAGAATCATTGCAACTGTAAACTTCAGAGAGGTGAATAGTCCTCCTTTATCCAAGTAAGCACCCAAGACTTCTTCCATCAAGCATTCATTGAGCATGGTTCTCTGTCAGGTCTGGGCTGTGGATTAAGGCCAGATGGGTAAGATTTACTATCTGTCTATCCCAGTGCTGCCAGTGTCTTCCCTTGCCCATTGTCATGTGACCTGTTAAGAATTTCACGATCTCGGGACCAGCAGTTGGCGTAATGGCTATGTTGCTGGACACTCATGTAGTTGACTGCAGTTTGAGTCCCGGACCCGGTGGCTTACACTCACGCCAGGCTCGTGTGCATGCATGCCCAAGATCCCGAGAAGAGAATGGAAGAGAAGGGATTGCAGCATGTCCATCCCCCCAGGGGGGTGATTTTTTGTCTCTCTATGTCTTTCTGGCGAGCGCGTGTGCCCTATAGCAAAAATCGCTCCCAAAAAAAAGAAAAAAAAGGATTTCACCATCTTTCCCCTAAAATATTTTGACAGCTGGCTGCCTGCCCCCAGATTTTGCTCTCTCAAGTAATCTGTTCTGTAAATTTAGAAATCCAGGAAAGCTCTGTTTTCCTCCAGAGTGAAATGAGACCTCCTTGGCCTCACATGCTTGCTCCTCCATCCTGACCCCAGCACGTGACTAGCCTCCCCTCTTTCTCCTGTCCTGTGTGTACACCAAACTCAGACAGATCCACGTCCGTGTTAGCTTTGAGCCAGTCTGTGCTCACCATCTGTGCATCCTTGTCCTTGCCAAGAAGACCTCACTGCCACCCAGTCTCTTCTCTATGTACAGCTGCTCTTCAAGACCTGCCCCAAATCCCTCTTCTCTAGGGCGTTTTTCAAATCCTTGTCCCTGGTCCACCCATTGTCCATCTTATTGTCCCAGTCATGTTCTGTCTTCAGGTTTGTGAATGAGTTCCCGTTCGAAGTCAGAAGGTCCCTTGAGGCAAGGACTATCCTATGACTCTTGTTGTGGGCCTCTCCCCCAGCACCCACTGGCAGTACCTGATCCAGAAAGTGCTCCTCAGAGTGAATGAGTCACGTGGAATCTAGTGAGGTGCCCTGTGAGTGTCTCATTGAAGTGGACTTCAATGCTGCTGACCATGGAGCAGAGTAGGCGGTCACAGCTCCTACTCAGTGCTGACCGCACAGTCCTCCAAGCCATTGTCAGTCCTTGACTCTCACTCCACCTCCCACCCCAGGCCTGGCATGCGTGGGCAGTGATGAACTTTGAAGCTGTGCTACACTACAAACATCAAAACCAAGCCCGTGATGAGAAGAAGAAACTGCGTCATGCCAGCGGGGCCAACATCACCAGTGCCACCACTACTGCCACCACAGCTGCCACCGCTGCTGCCACTGCCAGCACTGAAGGCAGCAACAGCGAGAGTGAGGCTGAGAGCACCGAGAACAGCCCCACCCCGTCTCCTCTGCAGAAGAAGGTCACCGAGGTACCCTTTTCTTCTTCATTTTTTTTAAGTATATTAATTTATTTCTTGAGGTGGGGAGAGGGAAAGGGATGCCCTCGATAGGCTGTTGGCACCCCCAGTCCTCCCCTCCACCCCCCCCCAGCCACCCGGTATCACAGGCACAGTGATTCACAGCCTGCTCAGGGTGACCTGGACTCCACACCTGGGCCTTCCGAGTGGCTCCAGTAACATAGCAGCACCCCACCACCTCGTTCACCACAGCCCACAGCCAGGCAGTCTGGTCCCTTCTTCCTCATTAAAAACTGATAAAAAAAAAAAAAAAATTAAAATGATGAAGGCACCAGGCTCTCTGAGAAACACCCTAGTTGTTAAGCTGAAAGGAACCTGAGGCTTTATGGAGCTAGAAAATATTGCTTATCTACCATCCCAGTGTTGCTTGACACAGTGCTTTTGTGAACATATTTGGTATTGGTGTTTAGGGAGCTGACATAGCCCCTGAGCTGAAGAATATGTTCCTTGTAGTGCTTCCCAAGTGGATGAGCTCATTTTTAATGTGCTCCACCTGTATGTGGGTGGGTGTGCTCATCTCTGGGTCCATTGTGAGCAGAAGTCTGGGAGTTCCATCCTCCACCTTTTTCTCTTCCCTTCCACCTCCCCTTGGGCAGTTAGTTCAGAGTGCATTAGGGCCACTGGCAGGCCCAGAGATCTGCACACTCAAAGCCTCAGCCCCACCTCCTGCTGTGCTGTTCAGGAGACCACTGTTGGCGAGCCCGAGATAATAGCAGTTAGGACAGAGTTGCCACTTACTGAGCGCAGGCTGGCTATGTGCCAGGCACCGGATGAAGGCTGTTCATTCTTTTAGTCTGTGTAACCAGCTTTTCAGTAGGTAGTATTTGTATGCTGTTACGGCCATTTTACCGACGAGAAAGCTAAGGCAAGAATGTCACTAACGTGTGTGTTCCAACAGGATTTGTCCAAAACGCTCTTGATGTACACTGTCCCTGCCGTCCAGGGCTTCTTCCGTTCTATCTCATTGTCACGAGGCAACAACCTCCAGGATACACTCAGGTATCAGGGAAGGGGAGGCTGAAACTCTGGTAGGCTACGTTAATGGCAGGACAGGGAAGTCACTTGTTTAGGTCCCATTTCTCTTCCCCACCTCAGTCAGTACACCTGGGGTCATCATAGGGACCTTTGTGCTGCAGTTTGAGACATCACCGTTTCACCCATTTGTGTAGGTGAAACCTGCAAAGATTAAGAAAGAGAAGTGGAATGAGAACTCTGTATGTAGTTTATTGTGTAGTGAATAATTTACCCATCCGTTTACCACAATATTTTCTAAAATCTTTAGCAACTTTGAGAGACGTAAATAAATGGCCCAGATCAGTCAGTATGGACGTTAGAGGGACAGCAACCACCTCCTTCATTTAGGAATCTCTAGCCAGCTAAGTGCCAGGTGTCCCCTGTTGCCACTACCCTGCAGGCCCCTCCTCTGCATGTAGATCTGTGGTCTCTGGAGGTTATCCTGGCTCATCTGTTCAGTGTCAGAGTTTATGCCTTGGTGCCCTCAGCATGGTCTGGGAGGAAGTGCTCATTCGCTCCAGGTGGTCCTGTGGTGTTTAGTCGGGAGCGTGGCCACTCACCACACTCACCCACTCCCAGGGGTCCAAAGCCAAACACTGATGGAGACCCCTGACATTTTGCTTCTCGGCCTTAAAGATGAAGAACAAGCAGACAAAAACTGGGAAACCAAATTTTCTGTGACTTCCTTCTTCTTTTCCAGAGTCCTTACATTGTGGTTTGACTATGGTCACTGGCCTGACGTCAACGAAGCCCTAGTGGAAGGGGTGAAAGCAATCCAGATCGACACTTGGTTACAGGTGAGGACGTCTCCTGGAGTCACACAGTGTTCAGATTACATGTTGTACAGTGGTAAGGAAAAAGGGCTTGGTCCCAAGTTCTAGACTCTCTATTTTCTTTTCTTTCTTTTTCATTTAAACTTTTTAAATTAAAAATAAATAAATAAAATTATTTAGGCTGCATGTGCTCACTAGAGGAAAAGAAAGTGAGATGTCACCGCCCAGTGGGGATGGCCACACTGAAATCCCTCCTCCATTCTCCTCTGGAGTTTAGGCACTCACACAAACAGGCCTGGTGTGATTTTTTTTGTTGTTTTTGTATATACATTTCAATCGCTATATATCATTTAGCTTGCAAAGAGAATTTACCCAACATGAAACCCACCTCAGAACAGTCCAGGTTAGAATATTACACACGTTATCATCAACAGGTAATAAACCACAAATGTCTTATTTCTTATGTCAAATGTATCCCACAAATGTCTTATTTATTTTTTTCCTGATGTGATTTTTAAGTCACCAGGTCTGGGACTCAAATCATGCAGTTGGCCATGTGGGACGCAGCCACCTTCACTTCCTTACCACCTGCTGGCTCCAACTCCCTATTTTCATTAGTTTCTTTCAGAAAACTGTAGGGAATGAAGCATTTCAGAGTCTAACAGCATCAACCAAAACAAGTTACAAGAGTCTGTCTTTGCCCAGAAGAATGATTAGGGTTGTTTCCATGTTTCATATGCTGCATCCTGTGTCTTTTAATACCAGGTTATACCTCAGCTCATTGCAAGAATTGATACGCCCAGACCCTTGGTGGGACGCCTCATTCACCAGCTTCTCACAGACATTGGTCGGTACCACCCCCAGGTAGGTAAAGACCCTGTGCAGTTTCTCATCCAACCACTGCCCTTGATTGGGTGGTTGACCTTTCCTAAAGCTGCTCTAGAGACAGAAGTACAGGAAATGGGAGCAAAGTGTACTATCCTACCCCAGGGTCTGCCCTGCTGGAAGTCCCAGTGGCCCAAGGTCCTTTCTAAAAGAAAGAGCTCCCTTGGGACCAGCATTTGGCGTAATGGCTATGTCACTGGGCTCCCATGTAGTCATTTCGAGTCCCGGACCCAGTGGTTTAAAGTCACACTGGGCGTGTGTACGTGCATGCCCAAGATCCCGAGAGGAGAATGGAGGAGAAGGGATTGCAGTGTGGCCATCC
Source organism: Tupaia tana (assembly GCA_026018925.1). Lineage (NCBI taxonomy): Eukaryota > Metazoa > Chordata > Mammalia > Scandentia > Tupaiidae > Tupaia > Tupaia tana. Next base: position 81,152,694 of record JAKSZU010000007.1, on the reverse strand, counting down.
CCCCTGGGGGGTGATTTCTCGCTTTCTGTCTCTCTGTCTCTGTCTGTCTGTCTGGCGAGCTCATGCACCCTATAGCAAAAACCTCTCCAAGAAAAAAAGAGCGAGCTCCCCTCTGGACTGCGCACCCCCTTCCCAGGCAACTCAAGTGTATTTATGTCATCTTCACAACTTCCTTTGTCATCTTCCTTACAGTTAGTGCCGGGCTCCTCTGGCACAGTTCTTTGCCAATGTCCCTTTTGTATTTGCTTCAGGCCCTCATCTACCCCTTGACTGTGGCTTCTAAGTCTACTACCACAGCCCGTCACAACGCAGCCAACAAGATTCTGAAGAACATGTGTGAGCACAGTAATACCCTGGTCCAGCAGGCCATGATGGTGAGTCTGGGGCCAGGGGTTTTCACTGACCCTGGTCACCTAGCCACAAGTCTCAAGTCAGGTTGTTTTCCTTCCTCACCACACTGCTTCCTCCCTCTTCCTTTAAGAAAGAACCTCTCCTCTTTCTCTAAGATAGTCCTTTCTCAGTGTAGCTCACCTTGGTGCCTCTCTCCTCACCTCTTTGGTCCAGGTGAGTGAGGAGCTGATCCGAGTGGCCATCCTCTGGCACGAGATGTGGCACGAAGGCCTGGAAGAGGCGTCTCGTTTGTACTTTGGGGAGAGGAATGTGAAAGGCATGTTTGAGGTGCTGGAGCCTCTGCATGCTATGATGGAACGGGGCCCCCAGACTCTGAAAGAAACGTCATTTAATCAGGTATGAGACACAAAGCATGGGAAGACATTACCCAAGGCCTTCACCAGATTCTTTTTCTTCTAGTTTTACTACTGACTTTAATGAAATGTTCTCCACCGGAGGTCAGAAGGTATAAAAATTGGAGAAATGTAATTGTCCTTAAGCTTCAGTTTCGCTCCTGAAATTTTAACTGGACAACTACAGGGTTCCTCCAGAGCTCTTTCATCTCTCTTCTAACCTTCCCTTGCCTAGTATGTCATGCCAGTGGTTTGGGAGCTCCAGGATTGAGGACCAGCACAGCTTCTCTTGGCTTACCAGTTCCTGGCCAACACCTGGCCACAGTTAGGTCCTAAGGAGTTGCTGTGGTCTCCTTGGGGAACTGGACTCCTGACGAGGCCAGCACCTTGACAGCCTGCGTATTTGCCCTGCTTTCCCTCTCAGGCCTATGGTCGAGATTTAATGGAGGCACAAGAATGGTGTAGGAAGTACATGAAATCAGGAAATGTCAAGGACCTCACCCAAGCCTGGGACCTCTATTATCACGTGTTCAGACGAATCTCAAAACAGCTGCCTCAGGTAGGATCTTCAGGCTTCTAGCAGGCTCAACTGTCACAGTCTTTCCTGTTCGCCTATGAATGTTCTAACACTCATTCCAAAGCATCTGGTTTCACTCTACCTGCTGACATTGGGACAAGTGACTGCTATTAGGATGCTTTGAAAAATACTTAAATTGCATATAAATTCCTCCCTGGAGGCAGAACACTAAATCCTTTGGTAATTATTCACAGCTCACATCCTTAGAGCTGCAATATGTTTCCCCAAAACTTCTGATGTGCCGGGACCTTGAGTTGGCTGTGCCAGGAACCTATGACCCCAACCAGCCGATCATTCGCATTCAGTCCATAGCACCATCTTTGCAAGTCATTACATCCAAGCAGAGGCCCCGGAAGTTGACACTGATGGGTAAGGACCATTGCGTACTTCTGCCACCTGCTTCTCCTTCCCACCCTGGCTGAGTCCCCTCCCTCTCCTGAAATTACTGCTTGCCATTCCCACCACTAATCTTTCATCTCTTCCCTGTTTACCGAGACAGGAATTGAGGACAAATGGGTTTCCCCTTATTCCATCCTTGGGTCTCAGTCTATTTATATAGTGAAGCAATTTTAAGTGAAAAATAATGATTGGGACCAGCATTTGGTGTAATGGCTATGTTGCCGATATAGTCGACAGCAGTTTGAGTCCTGAACCCGGTGTCTTAAACTCATGCCGGGCGCGTGTGCGTGCGTGCCCAAGATCCCAAGAGGAGAATGGAGGAGAAGGGATTGTGACGTGGCCATCCCCACTGGGGGGTGATTTCTCACTTTCTGTCTCTCTGTCTTTCTGGCGAGCGCACATGCCCTATAGCAAAAACCTCTCCAAAAAAAGAAAGAAAGAAGGAGAAATAATGATTGTGCACAAAGAAATTACAAAGGCACACTGTTCGGAGAAATGGCTGTGGTAGACAGTGGTAGGCAGGTGTTGGGAGCTGAGGAGGCCAACAGAAAGACATCTGGATGCAAATGTGGTAGGTGACAAGCCACTTTGAAAACAGAGCTTCCGAACTCTTGACTTCTTTTTTTTGTTGTCATCGTCTCTCTTTGTAGGAAATGATTGTTCAAAGTGAACAAACTGAAGTATTAAAGAATTCTTACAGTGATGATTATTATACAGATACTCCTGGAATTTCTCTTATGGATGTAGTATGACCTACCTGGTATAGTTTAAGGAGGCCTGAGTACTCTGGTGGCCTGTTGAGGTCTCTTGCTCTTACTAATGCTCACGTTTCTTAAATGCAGTAGTTGTGGTGGTCCACAGCCTATTGTCTCTCCAGAGGCTGGTGTCTTCTTTTCTTTTTTTAAAGAGACTTTTGCTATAGGGTACGTGTGCTTGCCAAAGAGACAAAGAGATAGAAAGTGAGATATCATCCTTCAGGGGGGTGACCATACCACAGTCCCTTCTCCCATTCTCCTCTCAGCATTTTAGACACGCCTGATGTGAGTTTGAAGTCACCAGGTCTGGGACTCAAACAGAGATCAACCATATCAGAATCCAGCAACATAACCATTGCACCATCTGCTGGTCCCTAGGCTGGTGTCTTCTAATTCTAAAACATAGGTTAGACAGGTTCTCAAGGTGTTTAGTCAAAGAGAGTTTAATGAAGGGATTGTTTCCAGGGGTGTGAGCGAAGTTCAGAAACCAACAGGAAACTCAGGAAAGCAACAGTGAGAAACTGTTACACCCTAACCTTCTCTCTAGACTTGAAAGGGCAAGCCGTCCAGCAAGAACTGCACCTTTAAAAAGGTACCATCCAACAGAAGCTCTAGCCCAGATAAAGGATGTGTCTGTCCACTTCTAGAACTACGGCCAGACCATCTGTGGGGGCCAAATGCCCTGGCCTTTTCTTTCTATCTCTGACATGGCTATGCCCAGCTGGGACCCCAGGTGATGTAATCTGTAGGAGTCAGGCTTCTCAGGACAGAGAAGGACCCAGTGGGTCTGGGAGTAGGGAACATATAGGATTTTAATCTCCATCCAATAATCATTCCTGGTCCTCAAAACAGTTCATGTCTGTCTTCATTTGAACACAGTGGTCATCAGTCATTGAGAATCTCAGCAGCAGAACTATTCTTTTCGATTCTAGGGAGTATATTTTGTTTTCCTTTTGTAGGAAAAGTGAGTAGACAAGGTGTAGCTGGTCTGTATGATCTTTTGCATACAGTGGTGGCCTACATAAAGGGTTTGAGAGCCTTCAGTCTACACTAACTGCTCCCGCTGTTTCTTACAGGCAGCAATGGACATGAGTTTGTTTTCCTCCTGAAAGGCCATGAAGATCTGAGGCAGGATGAACGGGTGATGCAGCTCTTTGGCCTGGTTAACACTCTTCTGGCCAATGACCCAACATCTCTTCGGAAAAACCTCAGGTATGCAGAATACTATGAAAATGGCAAGATCTGCCAAGACTTCTAGCTTTTTCTTACACGCATCTCATACGGTCATGGACCTTTACAAAATAAGTCACAGAATTACATACCTAGGAGAAAGTCATCAATGGCAAAACACAAGAAGAAATTTCTCAAACACAAAAGAAATTTTCTCCCAAAATTTTTGAGTATTCTCATTGGGAAATGCCTTTTCCACCCAGTTTGTTTATTTCTTCTGAGACAGAAAGAGAGAACCCTCGGGGACCAGCAGTTAGCGTAATGGTTATGTCACTGGACTCCCATGTAGTCAACTGCGGTTCAAGTCCTGGACCCGGTGGCTTAAAACTCACACTGGGCACGTGTGCGTGCGTGCCCAAGATCCCGAGAGGAGAATGGAGGAGAAGGGATTGTGGCGTGACCATCCCCCCGGGGAGTGATTTCTCGCTTTCTGTCTCTCTGTCTCTCTGTCTGGCGAGCGCACGCACCCTATAGCAAAAACCTCTCAAAAAAAAAAAAAAAGAGAGAGAGAGAACCCGCAAGGTCTTTCTTTTCTTTCTGCTTTGTTTTGTTTTTGTTTTGGCCACAGGGCACATGCACTCACTGGAGAAAGAGAGAGAGAGATAGTGAGAGGGAAAATGAGAAATCACATCTCCAGGGGGATGGCCATGCAGTCCCTTCTCCTCCATTTTCCTCTCGGGAGTTTGAGCACACACACACAAGCACCCAGCATGATTTTCAAGCCATCGAGTCTGGGACTCGAACTGCAGTCAACCATATGGGAGTCTAGTGCCTTAGCCACTGTGCCACCTGCTGGCCCCAAGAACCCCCAATAAGGTCTTAATGCTGCATTCCACCTCCAGCCTCAGCCAGCCTTGGATGATGGGTATGCACGTGTTCAGCACACTCAGGGAGGTCTCCAAATACTAACCGAGAACGTTCCCACATTGGGTTGGCCTCGGTGTTGTATTTTACCCCTGTACCACCACCTAGCCCCCTAAAGAATGCTTTCAACAACCTCCAAAGAATCCAGAATGGAGTTACCTGTGGCAATTAGTCTAGAGATTCTATAAATTTGATGTTTTACCCCTCATAGAATTAAAACCCAGCCAAATCTTTCCTATTCTCAGTACTGTTATTTCTCTTCCTTCTAAGACTACAGATAATAAGTTGAGAGGCTACTTTAGTCTTAGAAACAGTCACTTGATTGCTCCACCAAAGCAATAAGTTTGTTAAAGAGGTTAGAAGACCGGGGGACCAAACAGCAGTTGGCATAATGGCTTTGTCTCTGGACTCTCATGTGGTTGACCACAGTTCGAGTCCCAGACCCGGTAGCTTAAACTCACGCCAGGCACGTGTGCATGCATGCCCAATATCCTGAGAGAAGACTGGAGGAGAAGGGACTGTGGCGTGGTCGTACCCCTGGGGGGTTGATTTCTCACTTTCTGTCTCTCTGTCTCTGTCTTTCTGGTGAGTGCATGCACCCTATAGCAAAAACCTCTCAAAAAAAAAAAAGAAAAGAAAAAAGGTTAGAAGGCCAGTCCTGCGGTCATGCCATCAGTGTGCTGTCTGTGATGCTTTGTTTTTCATAGCAGAGCCCTCACCACACACCGCACAGCAGCCTATCCTCGGGGTTCATTAGAAATAGTGTGCATGTGTACTGAGCTGGTCAGAGGTGTCCTCCCTTTACCTTACTTTGCAATAACCCTGCTTTCCTGTGGGCATCAGCATCCAAAGATATGCCGTCATTCCTCTGTCGACCAACTCTGGCCTCATTGGCTGGGTCCCTCACTGCGACACACTGCATGCCCTCATCCGGGACTACAGGGAGAAAAAGAAGATTCTTCTCAACATTGAGCATCGCATAATGTTGCGGGTATGTGATGGGGCTGCCAGACCCCAGCACCTTTGGATGTCTCAGGGGCAAAACTCACAAGTCAGAGAATCTACGCAGAGCTGCTTGTCTAGTGCTTCTATGTATGTTTGTCACTGAAAAATCTATTTGAGGAAATTAGCTGTTAAAGAAGGTTTAATGAAGTAAGTCTTAAGCAGAATCTTAAAGCCAAGAAACTCTGTTTTCATCATCATAGGTGAGATATATCTGTTTACCTCATGTATACAGAGCACTGGCCATATGGGGAAATAATGTTCAATAGATGTGTAAATAATAAGAAAAAGAAGTGTTTCCCAAAACCTTGAAACTTCCAGTGCTGTCATCCACACCTATAGGCTTGCACTGACGTGAGCTAGTACTTTCCCCTATGCCCTGGGAGCTCCCGTTGTCAGGTCGGAGTGGCTACCCCATTTTTCCTTTTGAAACTATTTTTCTTCTCCTTTTGACTGGGTGATGAAATTAGAACTTAGATCTGCCTTGGCCTGAGCCTTGTGTCATCCTGGATTTAAGAAACAAGGCTGCTCTCTTACTGAATGATTATTTCCTTATTCAGATGGCTCCAGACTATGACCACTTGACTCTGATGCAGAAGGTGGAGGTATTTGAGCACGCTGTCAATAACACCGCCGGGGACGACCTGGCCAAACTGCTGTGGCTGAAGAGCCCTAGCTCAGAGGTATGACCACTTGGCCGCTCAGGCCCTCTGCCCAGTCATTGCTTTTTTTTTTTTTTTTTAATTTGTCAGAGGGCATGAGTGCTTACCAAAAGGAGAGAAAGGGAGAAAGCACCCCCAATGAAGTGTGGTCACACCACAACCCCTTCTCTATCTCTCCATCCTTTCAGGATTTGGGGCACATATGCACAAGCACCCGGCATGTTTTACAAGCCACAAAAGTCAGGATTTGAACCCCACAGTTAACCATGTGGATTCTGACTTCCTTAACCTCTAGGCTACGGGACTGACCGTGCACACCCACACTTGACAAGATGACTTTCTCATTTGTTCATGTACATGTGGTAGACTTCTCTTGGGGGACCAGCAATTAATGTAATGGCTATGTCGCTGGACTCCCATGTAGTCAACCACGGTTCGAGTCCCGGACCCGGTGGCTTAAACTCACAGAGAGAGACAGAGAGAAAGCGAGAAATCACCCCCCGGGGGGATGGCCGCCACGCTGCAATCCCTTCTCCTCCATTCTCCTCCTGGGATCTTGGGCATGCACGCACATGCGCCCGGCATGAGTTTAAGCCGCTGTGTCTGGGACTTGAACCGCGGTCTACTACATGGGAGTCCAGCGACATAGCCATTACGCTAACTGCTGGTCCCTTTAGAGAGATTTTTTACTATAGGGTACATGTGCTTGCCAGAGAGACAGAGGGAGAAAAGAGAGACAGAAAGCAAGAAATCACCCCCCAGGGGGGTTGGATGGCCATACAGCAATCCCTTTTCCTCCATTCTGCTCTTGGGTAGATACACATAAATCTACCCGGCGTGAATTTCAAGCTTCTAGATCTGGGACTTGAACCACATTGGCTGTTTGGGTGTCTAGTGACATAATCATTATGCCATCCACTGGTCCCTATAAGATTTTTTTTTTTTACATTTCAATCCTATCCCAATTTGGAAGTTGATTGATTGATTGATTGATTTTAATTTTGACCAGAGAGGGACAGAGTGTGAGAGAGAGAGGGAAAATGAGAAAGCAAGCTGCCAGGTCCAGGACTCAAACCCCAGGTGGCCATGTGCAAGTCCAATGCCCTTAACCACCAGCCACCTGCTGGCCCAAAAGTTGTTTTGTTGTTGTTGTTGTTAGTTATTCATGATAGAGTGCATGAACATGAGAGAGAAGTGAACCATAGGTCTGGTCATGCCACGATGCCCTTCTGCCAGTCATCTATCTACCCTGTCCAACAGGGTAGATAGAGCACTCATATGCATACCTGGAGTGTTTCAGACTGACTGGACTTTGGAGATTCATACCATAGTTGCTATATGGAGTCCAGCTTCTCCTTTTTTTTTTTAAGAGATTTTTATTATAGAGCACATGCACTCACCAGAGAGAGAGAAAGGGAGAGAGACTAAAAGTGAGAAATCACCCCCTAAGGGGGCTGGCCACACCGCAGTCCCTTTTCCTCCACTCTCCTCTCAGGATTTTAGGCACTCACACACATGCACCCAACATGAATTTCAAGTTCCCAGGTCCGGGATTTAAACCGCGGTCAGCCATGTGGGTGCCTAGTGATGTGGCCATTACACCATCTACTGGTCCCCCAGCTTCTCTTCAGTAGCACATTACCACTATGCCACGAGCCAGCCCTAAAATTTAAGATTAGAGTATAACATTTTTTTTCCAGATGATTAGCTGTTCCTGTACTATGTACCAAATGATTTATCCTTTCTCCACTATTTAAAAGATTCCATTTTTATTATACACTAAATTCTTATTTGTCATTAGATTTTTTCCCTACAGCTTCTATTTCATTGCTTTTCTGATTTTTTTCTCCTTAAATACCATTCTTATTCTTTTTTTTTTTTTTTTTTTTTTTTGAGAGGTTTTCTACAGGGCACGTGCACTCACCAGAAAGTGAAAAATCACCCCCCCAGGGCGGAGGGGGGGGGGGGTGGTGGCCACACTGCAATCCCTTCTCCTCCATTCTCCTCTTGAGATCTTGGACATGCATGCACATGTGCCTGGCATGAGTTTAAGCTACCAGGTCCAGCACTCAAACCACAGTCAACTTACATGGGAGTCCAGTAACACAGCCATTACACCAACTGCGGGTCCTCTCCAAAATACTATTCTATCAACAGAAATCCCTGCACATTGGCTATATTCATGTTTTTCTGATTCATTTTGGGATCATTTTGTCAAGGTCTTCAAAGATAGTGCTACTGAATTTTTATTGGAATTATATTCAGTGTATAAAATGATCTGGAGGGATAGTATATCTTTAAAATGTTTTTTATTTAACTTTATTTATTTAATCATTTGTTTATTTTAATTTGACCCAAGAGGAACAGAGTGGGGGGAGGGGGGGTAAGAAAGCTAGCCACCAGGTCCTGGACTTGAACCATGGTAGGCCATGTGGGAGTCCAGTGTCCTTAACTACCATGCCACCTGCCGGCCCCCATCTTTACAATTTTAAGTGAACATCTTTAAGTGAATGTTTTTATTTACTCAGGTCTTTATGTTTCTAGGAAAACATTACTTACTCATCCATGTCTTGCACATTTCTAATTAAGTTTATTCTAGGGCATAATTTATTTCTTGTTGTAGTTATAAATTAGAACTTTATTATTCATTCTAACTGGATATCTATGGAACATAAGAAAGCAACTGATTAAAGTGTGATTATGTTGAAAGTAGTTCAAGTTTTCAGAGCCTTGTTTCCTGTGTGCTCCTGTGTTTTAGGTGTGGTTTGACCGGAGAACCAATTATACCCGCTCCTTAGCAGTCATGTCAATGGTTGGGTATATTCTGGGCCTAGGAGATAGGTGAGTGAATTTGACTCTTTTAGCCTTCTTTTTCCATTGTAGTTTTCTTAAGTGATTTTCATTTTGCTACCAGTGAGATTTATGGCCATTAGATAAGTATTTATATTTTGTACTTTAGGCCTCTTTTGCAACATCAACCTTAGTTGCATTTACTATCCATACCTACAAAACAAGATGAAAGAGCAAAGAAACCATAGTTGAAGGGCACTACTTTCTCTGTAGCTTTGTTTCATGTATCAAAAAACACATCAGGGGGACCAGCAGCTAGCATAATGGCTATGTCGCTGGACTCCCACATAGTCGACCGCGGTTCGCGTTCCGGACCCAGTGGCTTAAACTCACACCGGGCGCGTGTGCGTGTGTGCCCAAGATCCTGGGAGGAGAATGGAGGAGAAGGGATTGCGGTGTGGCCATCTCCCCTGGGGGGTGATTTCTCGCTATCTGTCTGTCTGGCGAGTGCATGCGCCCTGTAGCAAAAACCTCTCAAAAGAAAAAAGAAAAACACATTAGGGGCCAACAGGTAGCATGGTGGTTAAGGCAGCTGGTTCTCATGTGGCCAACTGTGCAATTTGAGTCCCGGGCCCTGCACTTAAAAAACACGCTGAGCACATGTGCGTGTATCCCCAAATCCCTAGAGGAAAATGGAAGAGAAGGGATTGCAGCATGGCTATCGCCCCTGGGGGTAATTTCTCACTTTATCCCTCTCTCTCTTCCCACCCTCATCCCGCCCCTGGCTGGAGCATGCACCCTATAGTAAAACACTTGGGGTGGAGGAGAGGAGATTATTTTATTGATCCAGTAATATTTACCAGTCATTGCTATGCTAAGTAATTCTCTCTACAACTGAAACCAATCAAAACAGTCATGATATTTGCATATCATAATAAATGTCATCCGAATACATTAACTAAAAAAGTACTTTAGGAACGTTCAGAAGTTGACTCAGGAAAAGAAAACTGGCTCTCTGGTATCTACTGTTTTTCTCCTAGAAACATGTCTCATTCAATTATTTGAGAGTAAAAGTAATTTTACCCCACAATAATAATAAACTCTTGTTTAAAAGTAAAAACTGACAGGCCCAGCCACAGTGGTGCAGGCAGTAGGGACCTGCTGTGCAGTGCTGGAACATGTAGAAGAGAGCACCAGGTTCATGACCTGGGTCTACCTGAGCACACTGGGTGTCCCTCAGTCCCAGCTGACTTCAGGGCTCAGGGGAGAATCACATTTGGGGCCTTGTCAAGGGTGGCTTCCCACTACTCTCTCATAAAAGAAATAGAAAACCTAACCAAATGCATGTTGACAAAGCCAGCTGATCCTGTCTGGGTTAGCTCAGAGAGAGGGGAGGCCTGCAATGCCTGCTCAGTGGTAATGACAGAGCCTCACACTCTGAGTTGCCAGCACTGCCGGGAACAATTCCTCATCTGACCAAAGACCTTGGCAAAGCAAACTGTTTTGGTGCATAGGGCAGCCTGTGAATCACACAGATCCTATTTAAGCCGTGGAGTTAGGAGTCGGCAAACTTCTTTTATAAAGGGCCAGGTAATAAACATTGCAGGCTTTGTGGGCCGTATGGTCTCTGTCACAGCTACTCAGCTCTGCTGTTGTAGCTCAAAAGCAGCCTGAAATGATACATAAACAGCAGGCCTGGCTGTGTCCCGGTAACACACAACTCAAAAAGCAGGAGAGGGCTAGATTGGCCTGGGGGCTATGGTTTGCTAAGCTTTGGCCACAAGTGCCACATTCTTGTTGATTTACTTATCGTTGTTGCCCTGTTCACTTCTCCCTGGTCTCTCTTCTATTTCTCGTAGGCATCCGTCAAACCTGATGCTGGACAGGCTGAGTGGGAAAATCCTGCACATTGACTTTGGGGACTGCTTTGAGGTAAACTCAAAGTGGGTGACACAGAGAAAAGCCACCCGCCTTCACCTTGCCTTAGCTAACAGATCTAACCACGGATTTGGGTTTTTCCGTTTATTATCCTGTAGGTTGCTATGACCAGAGAGAAATTTCCAGAGAAGATTCCATTTAGACTAACAAGAATGTTGACCAACGCTATGGAGGTGAGTGGATATTGGGAACAAGCTGGTTTGAAATGGGCCCAGTATAGTCACATCCTTTCTTAGGACAGACTTGCTCATTAGATCTCATTGGTTCCCCAAGGTGCCTGTGGCATGTCTTAGCAGTTCCCTGGAACTTCCTGTTGTATAAGAAACAATCTGTCTTTGAAGTCTTACCATTCTTTCCATCAGACCTGGTTTCTCCCGACCCTCCCCTGATCCCTCCCAAGACAGTCCCAGCCTAATACCTCAGTGTGGCCTGTGTCTGCTTCCTAAGTGAGGGTGGCAGACTCTCTCGACTTGCATGTGGTCATAAGCACTAGTGAGCCGGAGCTGTTAACTCTGTGGTGAGTGGCTTTGTCCATATCTAGGTTACTGGCCTAGATGGCAACTACAGGATCACATGCCACACGGTGATGGAAGTACTTCGGGAGCACAAGGACAGCGTCATGGCTGTGCTGGAAGCCTTCGTCTATGACCCCTTGCTGAACTGGAGGCTGATGGACAGTGAGTATTACCGAGTACATGTGGGGCTGGCATCCTTCCCAGTTAGGAATGTCCAACACATTACATCTCACTACCTGCTCCCTTCGAGCCTGAGCCAGAGATACATGTATTACCAAGCTACGGCATTGCATTTTTACAGAGCAGCTCTGGATAGAGGCTGGAAAGGAATCTCAAGTACTTTTATTAACTAGAACAGAAAACTGCCATTATCAATTTAGATATTAATTAAAATATTTTTCAAGATAAACTAAGCACCCTAGTGATTTTTGCTTATTTGGGCTTTATATAGAGTAGTGAGCTGGAATTTTAATAAGAAGTGCAAGCAGTTGTGATTTGAGATAGCAAATCTTTGATTATCCTTTGTTTTTACCTCCTTAAATGAAGTTACTAACCAGAGGCTCTAATCAACTATGATCAAATCATAATTTGACCTTATGCCATTTGTTTTACATTGTTCAAATAAAAAATCTAGAGTATACCCCTGTATTTCATACCCCATGCTAACACCTGCCCACCTACTCCTGAATAATATGTCTTTGGGATTATAGCTTTTAGAAAAATTATATCTTTTTTTAATTATTTTATTCATTTGTTTAATTATTATTATTATTATTTTCACATGAGTTTTGCCAGAGAAAGACAGAGAGAGAACAAGTTGCCAGGTTTGGGACTCGAACTGTGGTCAGCCATGTGGAAATTCCAGCGCCTTAACCACCACGCCACCTGTTGGCCCCAAATAATTATATCTTTATAATAGCAAAAAAAAAAAACTCAGTCTGGCTCTATGGCACAGTGATACTGCACTACCAATAGAAGTTGGCTGTCTCAGGGCCGGCAGGTGGCATGGTAGTTAAGGTGTTGTACTACCACATGGCCAACTGCGGTTCGAGTCCCAGACCTGGCGGCTTGCTTTCTCACTTTCCCTCTCTCTCTGTCTCTTTGGTCAAATTAAAAAATTAAAATGATAATTAAAAAAAATAAAGAAGTTGGCTCTCACATGGCAACCATAGTTCTGATCCCTAACTGGGTCAGCCTGAAACAAGCTGAGCACATGTGTATGTGCCAGATCTGATGGGCTAGAGGACTGGAGGACGGGGATTGCAGCATGACCAGACCCTGTGGAGGGTGCTCCTCTCTCATTCTCACTTTTGCCTTCTCACATACACGTGCCTATACTCTGCGATGAATTAAAAATATATCTATTTAGGGAACCAGCAGTTAGCGTAATGGCTATGTCGCTGGACTCCCACGTAGTCGACCGCGGTTCGCGTCCCGGACCCGGTGGCTTAAAACTCACGCCGGGCGCGTGTGCGCGCGTGCCCAAGATCCCAGAGGAGAATGGAGGAGAAGGGATTGCGGCGTGACCATCCCCCCTGGGGGGTGATTTCTCGCTTTCTGTCTCTATGTCTCTCTCTGTCTGGCGAGCGCACGCGCCCTATAGTGAAAACCTCTCCAAAAAAAAAAAATATATATATATATCTATTTAAAAAGGAAATATCAACCAAGTTTCTTTCAAGTCAAAGTTTGAAGCACTTGTTAATACACTTTCCTTCTTTCTATAGCAAATACCAAAGGCAACAAGAGATCCCGAACAAGGACAGATTCCTACTCTGCTGGCCAGTCAGTAGGTGAGTGTGTCCCATGAGAGATTGCAAATTCTGTATCCATTGTCCGGAGTATTTCTAGAACAGAGTGAGCATTGTTATTGCCAATAGGAGGCATGACTTAAAGCAATAATGACTGCTGAGTATGAAGGAAGTAAACTTGGTTTTGTTGATGTTACTAACAATGATAGTTTTGCAGAAATAGTCACTGCTAACATATCACCTGACAGGCATTTATTGAACTTCCAAAACTTGGTCTAGAAATATTTACTGAGCACCAAGCACTTAATATATGTTTTTTGGGTTTTGTTTTGTTTTAATTTTCCAGTGGCACATGCACTCACCAGAAACAGAAAAAAAAGGGAAAGCAAGAAAGCACTTCTCATAGGACATGGTCACACTGCAGTCCTTTCTCCTCCACTTCTCCCTCCTTTCAGGACATTGGGCACCCACATGCATACACATATGCCCAGCGTGTTTCTCAAGCTGCCAGGTCTGGGACTCGAACCACGCTGTTAGCCATATGTGATCCAGCCGCCTTAATCACCATGCCACCAGTTGGCATTGTTTTTATTTACTATCACCCAGCATGGAGTTGAGTACCTGAATATCAAAAATTCTTACCAAACTATTTGATTTTAATCTATTAGATCATCCAGAAAACCACGATATCTTTCTGTGTTGTTCTATGCAAAAATGTGTCATGACTTTCCTGGCAATCCAACTGCTATAAAAACACACTTAAGTGCTGGCAGGTGGTGTGATTAAGGGCACTGGACACCCACACGGCCAACCATCATTCGAGTCCCAGACCTGGTGGGTTGCTTTCTCACTTTCCCTTTCACGCTTTCTCTCTCCCTCTATCCCTGTCTGGTCAAACAAATAAACAAACAAATAAATAAATGTAAATAAAATAATTATTTACAAAACACACACACACACTCTTAATGGGCCAGCCAGTGGCATGGTGGTTAAGGCGCTGGACACTCCCACATGACTGATCAGGTTTGAGTCCCAGACCTAGTGGCTTGCTTTCTCACTTTCCCTCCCTCTCACTCTGTGTCTCTCTCTAGTCAAATTAAAATGAATGAATAAATTAAATAAATAATTTAAAAAGAAATAGAAACACACTTAAGGACCAGCTTGTGGCCTAATTGTTAAGGGAGCCAGTTTCCACATGGCCAACCGCATGGTTCAAATCCCAGCCCCAGATGTCTGGAAAACATACTAAGAATATGTGTGTGTGTGCACTAATTCCTAACAAGGTAGAGAAATGGAGAAGGGATTGCAACATGACCACACTGCACTGGTGGGTGCTTCCTCTGTCTGTTTCTCTGGTGAGTACACACACCCTCTGGTAACATACACATAGGGGACCAGCAGGTGGCATGGTAGTTAATGTACTGGACTCCTACATGGCCAATCACAGTTGAAGTCCTGGGTGCTTTCTCACTTTCCTTCTCTTTCTGTCTCTCTCTAGTGAGTGCACATGGCCTATAGCAAATTTTTAAAAATAATCATAAATAAATAAAATTAGGGGGGCCAGCAGGAGGTGTGTTGGTTAAGGATGCTGGACTCCCACATGGCCAAACACAATGTGAGTTCTCAACCTGGCAATTTGCTTTCTCACTTTCCCTCTCTTTCTCTCATTTACTCTATCCCTGTCTGGACAAATTAAAAATAAAAATAAATAAAGGTCAATAAAATAATTCTTTAAACATTTAATAAACTAATTAAATTAATCATTTTTAATAACTATTTTATTTATTTATTTTAATTTGACCAGAGAGGGACAGAGTGAGAGAGAGAGAAGAAAAGTGAGAAAGCAAGCTGCCACGTCCGGGATTCAAACCCTAATCAGCCATGTGAGAGTCTAGCACCTTTAACCACTATGCCACCTACCAGCCCCTAAATAAATAATTCTTAAACACACACACACACACACACACACACACACACACACAGTTAAATGCACATCTGAATATCAGACAGTATTTATTTGTCATTTATTTTTTGCTATAGGGTATGTGTCCTTGCCAGAGAGTGGGTAGGTTCGAAAGCACTCCTCAGGGAATGGCCATGCCACAATCCCTTCTCGTCCATTCTTCTCTCAGGATTTTGGGCCTCCACACACATGCACCCAGGACTTTTTTGTTTGTTTGTTTGTTTGTTTTATTTACTTTTAATTTTATTTATTATCATTATTCTTCAATTTTGGCCAGAGAGAGACAGAGAGAGAAAGGGAGAGTGAGAAAGCAAGCTGCCAGGTCTGGGACTTGAACCATGGTTGGACATGTGGGATTTCAGCATCTCAACCACTACGCCACCTGCTGGTGGTCCCAGACTCAGTGGTTTTCAGGCCACTGAGTCTGGGACTCACATTTAGCCATGTAGGATCCAGCATGTTAATTACCACACCACTTTCTGGCCCCAGAATGTATTTGTATTACTAGGAGAAAAGGAGCAGCCACAGGAAACATTGTTTCAAAGAGTGTGCTGGGGCCAGCAAGTGGTGTGGTGGTTAAGCGCTGGACTCCATGTGGCTGTTCAAGTCCTGGACCTGGCGGCTTGCTTTCTCATTCTCCCTTCTCTCTCTCTCTCTCTCTCTCTCTCTCTCTCTCTCTCTCTCATCGAATTGGAGAATAACAATAAATTAATTAATTAAATTTTAAAGAAAAAGAGGTAACAGGGTTCCCAAAAGACAGCTAGGGTTCCTCCAGAACCTAGACAGCTAGGGTTCCTCCAGAAGCTAGAATCCTTTATGTGTATTAGCAGCTCTCAGAAATTTGAGTAAAGCTGTTGGGGCCAGCAGATGGCATAATGGTTACGTTGCTGGACTCTCATATAGTCAGCTATGGTTTGAGTCAGACCTGGTAGCTTAAAATTTATGTTGGGCACATGTGTGTGCGTGCATGGAAGAGACTGTAGGTTGGCCATCCCCCCAGAGGGTGATTTCTCACTTTCTGTCTTTCTGTCTCTCTCTGACTCTCCGGTGAGTACACACACTCCCTATGGCAAAAATCTGTCTTGAAAAGAGTAAAGCTGTTTTACTTAGCTTAGACTTCCCTTCTGCCCTCCAACCCCATCCTGCCTCTTTTTCCTCATAACACCTAATGACATCTTACATAGCTCATACTATGGAAAATACTATTGCATGTAAAAACGTATTCTCTACAAATATTTATAGAACATTTGCAACTAGTTATTTAAGCCAAATACTATCCTGGAGTACAAAAAGAAAGTATAGGATACAGAGGTCACCTTGAAGAAGCATAGAATTGCGTGATAGGATTGACTGTAACATACATGAAATATTAAGAGAACAATACTACACTCCACCATGTAATCCAGTGCCTCGTGTGTACTGTAGTTTGTAATACGGCTGTGGGAATTCACTAAAGCAAGTCTTTCCCTCTGAACTGTTAAGAAAGCTGGGACTAGCAGATGGCGTAATAGTTGTGTCTCTGTACTCCCACATGCCTGACCATGGTTGGAGTCCTGGACTCAGTGGCTTCAAACTCATACCAGGCTCATGTGTGTTCGTGCCCAAAAATTCCAAGAGGAAACTGGAGAAGGGATTGCAGCGTGGCCGTGCCCCCTGGAGGGTGATTTCTTGCTTTCTGTCTCTCTGTCTCTGGCAAGTATACACACTGTATAGCAAAAATCTCTTTTTTAAAAAAAAAAAAAAAGCTCTTGGGGATGGCGTAATGGTTATGTCACTGGACATCCACGTGGATGATCGTGGTTCGCATCCTGGACCCAGTGATTTGAAACTCACACTGGGCACCTGTGCGTGCATGCCCAAAATCCCAAGAGGAGAATGAAGTAGAAGGGATTGTGACATGGTCATCACCCCAGAGGGCGATTTCTCACTTTCCATATCTCTGTTTCTCTCTGTCACTCAGGCAATCACATGCACCCTATAGCAAAAATCTCTCCTAAAAAAGAAAGAAAGTTAGTTCTTGGATTGGTGGCATTTAATCATTACTTCACCAGAAAAAGGGTAATTTTTCCTCACTGGATGGATAAACTCTGGGTAGGTAGAAAAGAAAAAGGGTGTTCTAGGCAAATTATTGGAGTACCAAGGCATAGTGTGGACAAAATCCTGGGTATTGTGACAGGATTTGTGAATGCCTGAATGTGCCAGGTTTGTAAGACCCATAGTCTCTGGGTCATACATGCATATATCTCTCCCATACCTGTGTATATGGCTGGTCTCAACCAAAGTGTGCTGAGACTTACTGGTTTCCTTCTCAGGATCCACCTCACTAATACATTATTGAATGACTCTTTTTTAAAAAACATATTTTAGTGAACTTTATTTATTAATTTATTTTTAATTTGACCACAGAGGGACAGAGTGAGAGAGAGGTAAAGTGAGAAAGCAAGCCACCAGGTTTGGGACTCGAACAGCGGTCAGCCATGTGGGAGTTCAGCGCCTTTAACCACCATACCACCTACTGGCCCCATTGAATGACTCTTACATACTGCCTATAGCATGCACAGAGAAAATAGGATAGCTAGTTCTAATGGTGCCAGATGGTGATAGACCTGGTTGGTTTTTTGTATCTTAAAAGTCAAGTTCGGGACCAGCAGATGGCATAATGGTTATGTCGCTGGACTTCCACGTAGTCGATTGTGGTTTGAGTCCTGGATCTGTCAGCTTAAAACTCGAACCTGGTGCATGTGCATGCATGCCCAAAGTCCTGAGAGGAGAAAGAAAGGAAGCAGGATTGTGGCCTGGCCATCTTCCCTGGCAGGTGATTTCTCTCTTTCTGTCTCTGTCTCTCTCACGGTGGCATGCGCCCTATAGCAAAAAACCTCTTACACAAAAATGTGCAGTTCCTGGGAGCTATTAATGAAAGCATTGCTGGGCCCGCAGGTGGCGTGGTGGTTAAGGTGCTGGACTCCCACATCGATGACCACAGTTTGGGTCCTGGACCTCATGCCTTAAAAATCATGTCATGTACCTGTACATACATGTCTAAAATCCCAAGAGGAGAATTGAGGAAAAGGGATTACACATGGCCATCCCCTCACCAGGGGGTGATTCTCACTTTTCCTCTCACTATTTCTTTCTGTCTCTCTCCAGTGAGCATACATGCCTCTGGCAAAAATCTTAAAAATAAATAAATTCTAAACGGTTCTCTGGTGAAGGCTATAATCAGCAGAGAGTAACCGTAAAATCTGAGAACTTTTTCAACCTAGAATTGATGTGCAGTTTCCTCCAAGGAATAATACTTCAGTCAGCCATATTACCCATTGCAAAGCTAAGTTTTAAAATATTATCATCAGTTTTTGTTCAACCAAAAATGTGTTGGCCTGCTGACCACACATTGACCTGTGTTCCCATTCTCTATGTAAGAACATTTATTATAAATGCTATTTACTTGAAATTTCATGTTTTAATTCTGATAAGCACTCCATTATTCAATGATAATAACACATTTAAAAATGGCTTTGCAGGGCTGGCCCCATAGCACAGAGGTTTAGGACTGTGCATTGGGAGCTGGATTCCACATGGCTAACCACAGTTCGAATCCCAGTCCCAGCAGCTTGCAAAACACATGGTCAAATGCTGATTTGATAGTGGGACCAGCAGGTGATGTAATGGTCCATTGCTAGACTCCCATGTTGTTGACCGTGGTTCAAGTTCCACACCGTGTGGCTTAAACTCATGCCAGGCATGTGTGCATGTGTGCCTAAGATCCCAAGAGGAGAATGGAAGAGAAGGGTGTGCGGCATGGCCATCCGCTCTGAGGGGTGATTTCTCACTTTCTGTCTCTTGGTCTCTCTCTGTCTCTCGGGCAAGTGCACGCACCCTATAGCAAAACGCTCTAAAAAAAAATTGCTGATGGGATAAAGAAATGGAAGAAAAGAATTGTGGCATGATCACATCTCTCAGGAGGTTCAGAGTGGAGGGTTGTTTCTATCTCCCTCCCTCCCTCTCCCTCTTTCTCTCTCTGGCAAGAGCAGTGTCACACCCTTTGGCAATATTTTTTTAATAGAGATTTACTCCCCAGGGAGATGGCCACGTTGCAGTCCCTTCTCCTCCAATCTCCTCTTGGGATCTTGAGTATGCATGCACACATATCCGGCCTAAGTTTCAAGCCACCAGGTCTAGGACTTGAACCACAGTCACCCATGAGACAGTCTATCGACATAGTCATGACACCATCTGTTGGTCCCCCTCTGGCAATTTTCTTTTTTTGGGGGGAGAGTTTTTTTGAAATAGAGTGTGTGCATTTACCAGAGAGACAGACAGGGACAGGAAGTGACAAATCACCCCCAAGGGGAGATGGCCACACTGCAGTTCCTTCTCCTCCATTCTCTTCTTGGGATCTTGGGCATGCATGTACATGTGCCTGTCATGAGTTTTAAGCCACCAGGTCCAGGACTCGCACCATGGTTGACTACATGGGAGTCCAGTAGCGTAACCATTATACCATCTGCTGATCCTCCTCTCTGGCAATTTTTTTTTTTTTTTTCTTTTGGAGAGGTTATTTTTTTCGCTATAGGGCGCGTGCGCTCGCCAGACAGAGAGAGACATAGAGACAGAAAGCGATAAATCACCCCCCAGAGGGGATGGTCATGCCGCAATCCCTTCTCCTCCATTCTCCTCTCGGGATCTTGGGCACGCACACACACGTGCCCAGCGTGAGTTTTAAGCCACGGGGTCCGGGACGCAAACCGCGGTCAACTACGTGGGAGTCCAGCGACATAGCCATTACGCTAACTGCTGGTTCCCCCCTCTGGCAATTTTTTAAAAAGAAAATGGCTTTACAGATTTAAGAACTTTTAAATATATAAAGAGTAACATTGGGCCACCCATGACCTGGTGGTTAAGGCTGCTGGATTCCACGTGGCAGACTGTGTGGTTAGAACCCTGGACCTAGAAGCTTGAAAAGCATGCCAGGCGTGAGGATGTACATGTCCAAAATCCTGATAGAAAGGAGAAATGGAGAAGAGAGGATTGCTGTATAACTCCATGGTGGATGCTTGCTCTCTCTCTCTCTTTCTCTCTCACTCTTCCTGGCTCCTCAATAAGTGCACATGACCTCTGGCAAATTTTTGAAAAAGGATTAGCATTAAGCTTTTTCTCCCTCCCTCTATCAGGTAGGTAAGGCAGATGTTAAAGAATTAGAATAGGGCCAGCATGTGGCATGGTGATTGAGGTACTGAATCCTACATAGCTGATTCCACAGTTCAAGTCCTTGACCTGGAAGCTTGAAGAACACACTGAGCATATGTGCTCAAAATCCTGAGAAAAGAATGGAAGAGAAGGGATTGTGGCGTGGCCATCGCCATCACTGGGCAGTGATTTCTCACTTTCTCTCTCTTGTCTGTTTCTTTCTGTCTCTCTTTAGTGAGCATACATGCTCTATAGCAAAAATCTTAAAAAAGAAAAGAAAAAAAAAAGAATTAGAAACTAATGGCTTCTCAATGCTTGAATTTTTGCTCATTGATTTTTTTTTTCCTCTAGAAATTTTGGACGGTGTAGAACTTGGAGAACCAGCCCATAAGAAAACGGGGACCACAGTGCCAGAATCCATTCATTCTTTCAGTAAGTTCATTCTCTGAGGAATTGCACAGCAATGACTAGCTCATTAAGAAAATAGCAGCTGTGTTGTACCATGAGAGAGGGTCAACAAGATGAAGCAACAAAACCGCCTTTGAGCAGAAAAAGTTCCGTGAATTTCTCATTATATTCTGAGGACAAAGATGGACACGCAGGAAGGATTGCTCAACATTTACAAAAGTGAATATTTGAGAAAAACAGGGGTGCCCATTGAATCCGTTGTGATTATCCAATTCTTACTGTTATTTCTACTTTTGTATGTTCCAGTTGGAGATGGTTTGGTGAAGCCAGAGGCCCTAAATAAGAAAGCTATTCAAATTATTAACAGGGTTCGAGATAAGCTCACTGGTGAGTATGTATGTATATGTTTACTTAAAGGGACCTAAAATGTGAGAAATCTTTCTAAATCTCCTTGAGTAGGTGATCAGCTTCATTCCTGGATATGTCAGTGCCTGAGTTCTGGCCTCGAGCCATTCACAGGAGTGCCTCTTAGCCTGTCTATCAGTTAAACATCCTTTCTGTTTTTCTTTCTGATGACTAATAACGCTACCCAAAATCAGTTCAATCTTGTAGCCGGCAGGTGGCATGGTGGTGCGCTGGACTCCCCACATGCCAACTGCCGTTCGAGTCCTGGACCTGGCAGTTTGCTTTCTCACTTTCCCCTTCTCTCTCTGTCTTTCTCTGGTCAAATTTTTAAAAATAATTTCAACAAATTGAATTAAATAAATAAATAATTTTAAAAAAAAAAATAGTTTTATCTCATGTAACTCAGGAAGTAAAGAAAGCTCTTTTGAATTTCAAATCAGCCAAATTCGTGGACATGTCTCATATTATATTGGCTGATATTAGAGCAAATTGGCCACCCCCATTCATTGCCTATCTGTGTGTTTGTAACTGTGACAGTGTGGAGAGAATGAAAGGGGAGATGTCTTTCATACTCACCATCTTTCTTCTGATTGTGAGTGGATGTGATGTGGAGGGTGAAAGCCAGCAAGCCAGAGACCCCAGCTCAGCCACCTGCTTCCTATGTGGCCTCTGAGCCTCTCTCTCTGTCTGGAAGATCATGAGGATGCCTCTCTCGGCAGTGCAGAGGATGAAATGAGACATGATGTGCCTGGTATTTTGCACCAGGGCCTGGCACATTCGTTTTATGATCAAGGTGTACATGTTGGCCATAAATACACCTGTAAGTGCTAGACGCTGAAGAAACCATTCTGGTAAAAACAAATGGTTCCCTGCTTTCATGAAACTCAGAATCTATAGAGGAACACTATGTTAAGTGGAGGAGAGAGGGACCAGCAGATGGCATAATGGTTATGTTGCTGGACTCCCATGTAGTTGACTACAGTTCAAGTCCTGGACCCGGCAGCTTAAAATTCATGCTGGGCACGTGTGCATGCATGCCCAAAATCTCAAGAGGAGACTGAAGGAGAAGGGATTCCGTCATGGCCATCCCCCCAGGGGGTGAGTTTTCGCTTTTTGTCTCTTTGTATCTGTCTCTCCAGCAAGCATACACGCCCTACAGCAAAAAATCTGTCTTTTAAAAAAAAAGTAGAGGAGAGAGACTCGGGGCTATGATTCCTCTAATAGGAGGATTAATCTAATTTGGGAGTTCAGATAAAGTCTCCCTAATAAAACAACCTACGGGAGCCAGCAGATAGCATACAGGTTACATCACTGGACTCCCGCATGGTTGACTGCAGTTCGAGTACCAGATCTGGCAGCTTAAATTCACACCGGGCACATGTGCGTGTGTGCCCAAAATCCTGAGAGGAGAATGGAGGAGAAGGGATGTGGCATGGCCAACCCCACCCCAAGAGGGTGATTTCTTGCTTTCTGTCTGTCTCTCCAATGAGCACATGCCCCCTATAGCAGAAATCTATCAAAAGGAAGGAAGTAAAGAAGGATGAATCTATGAGCTAAAATCTAAAAGAGGAGTTATTTAAAAATACATTGTCCCAGGGCCAGCATGTGGCATGGTGGTTGGAATGCTGGACTCACACGTGGAAGAACAAGCCACTTGGCTTGCTTTTTCTCTCTTTCTCTCTCTCTCTGTCTTTCTCTGGTAAAATTGAAGAATAATGATAATGTATGACATTAAACAAGTAATTCTTTTTTTAATAATTATTTTATTTGTTATTATTATTATTATTACCAATTTGACCAGAGAGAGAAAGAGAAAGGAAAAGTGAGAGAGTAAGCCTCCAGGTCCAGGATTCAAACCGCAGTCGGCCATGTGGGAGTCCAGCACCTTAACTATAGCGCCACCTGCTGGCCCAGTAATTCTTTTTTTTCTTTTCTTCATCTTTTTTTTTTTTGAGAGGTTTTTGCTACAGGACTCATGCGCTCACCAGAAAGAGACAGAGAGAGAGACAGGAAGCAAGAAATCACCCCCCCAGGGGGGATGGCCACACCACAATCCCTTCTTCTCCATTCTCCTCTCAGGATCATGGGCACACACACACATGCGCCAGGTGTGAATTTAAGCCTCCGAGTCCGGGACTCAAACCACAGTCGACTACATGGGAGTCCAGTGACATCGCCATTATGTCAACTGCTGGTCCTGAGTAATTCTTTTTTTTAGAGAGAGAATTTTGCTGTAAGGTGTATGCACTCGCTGGAGAAACGGAAAGTCAGAAATCATCCCCCCAGGGAGTATGGCCACGCCACAATCCCTTCTCCTCTATTCTCTCAGGATTTTGAGCACACACGCACACAAGCACGTAAACCTGCTATTAGTTTTAAGTTGCTGGGTCTGGGACTTGAACTGTGGTTGACTTCGTGGGAAAAAAGTGATAGAACTACCATACCATCTGCTAGTCCCTAAAGTAATTTTTTTTTTAATTTTTTTTAAAAATAGCATGTTGGTTAAGGGTACTGGACACCCACATGGCCAACCTGCGGTTGAAGTCTCAGACCTGGTTGCTTGCTTTCTCACTTTCCTTCTCTCTCTTTCTCTCTCTTTCTCTCTGTTGTTCTCTCTCTCTCTGGTCAAACTTAAATAAATAAATAAATAAAGTTAAATAAAATATTGTTTTAAAAAATAAAAATAAATTATAAAAAACAAGAATACATTGTTCCAGGACCAGCAGTTAGCGTAATGGCTATGTCGCTGGACTCCCACGTAGTCGACCACAGTTCGTGTCCTGGGCCCAGTGGCTTAAAACTCACAACGGGCGTGTGTGCGTGTGTGCCCAAGATCCCAAGAGGAGAATGGAGGAGAAGGGATTGTGGTGTGGCCATCCCCCCTGGGGGGTGATTTCTCGCTTTCTGTCTCTGTCTTTCTGACGAGCGCACGCACCCTATAGCAAAAACCTCTCCAGAAAAAAAGAATACATTGTTTTAGGCGAAGGAAACAGCATATGCAAGGGCCCTGTGATGGGAGAAAACGATGGCAAGAAACATGGCCTCGGGACCAGCAGGTGGCATGGTGGTTAAGGCGCTAGACACTCCCATATGGCCAACCACGGTTCAGTCCTGGACCTGGTGGCTTGCTTTCTTGCTTTCTCACTTTCCCCCTTTCTCTTTGTGTGTGTGTGTGTGTGTGTGTGTGTGTGTGTGTGTGTGTGTGTCTGGTCAAATTAAAAAATAAATGAGTAGATAAATAAGTACTTAAAAAAAAAATTCTCAAAAAAAAAAAAAAAGAAAGAAAGAAAGAAAAAAAGAAAGAAAGAAAAAGAAAAATGGCAGGCCAGTTCAGCTGTCCAAAGAGAGCAGGATGGGAGGCAAGCAGTGAAACATGGCTGACTCTGGCTCAGCCAGAGCCAGATCTCATAGGACCTTATGTTTTTATCCTGTGTCCTAAGGGCATTTGGAAACCAGGAGAGGTTTTAAGTGGGGTAGGAGGGAGGGAGAAGGCTGAGCATTTGCCTTGTGAGGTATTCCCCGCTCTGGGTGTGGCAGAATGGATCAGAGGGGAAGGCGTGCCGGTATGCCAGGTAAGAAGCTACCACTGTCCTCTAGGCAAGGTAGGACAGTTGGTTAGACTAAGGCACTGCGAGTGGGGATGGACTGAAGAGATCTCCAGGAGGTAAAGTCTAAAGGGTTAGTGATGAAGCAAGAGGGATGGCTCCAAGTCATTGGTGACTATCTGAGAGCCGCGATGAGCCTGCGAAAGCGGTTACAGAGAATATGAAGTGGGGGTAGGGGGAAGGAGGACAGAGAGATTATCTTAAAAACTAAGCAGTCTGCTAGGAGGAGAGAGGATTAAGGAATGGTTGAATGAGAGGCTTTTTTTTTCCTTTAATGGGAGAGAAGAGCATAAAGTAGGAGGTAAGGCGTCTGCTGAGGGTGAGCAGCAGGAGAGGTCTGGACCTTTAGGGAGAGTAGACATGGTGCTTATGACAAATGAAAGCACATTGCCAAAGAAGCACGGCCAGGCAGGGCCGAGTGCCGGGGCCGGAGCTTATGAACGTGCGACGTAAGCAAGCTGCCCTGTGGGAGGAGAGGCTCTCCAGTGAGGCCGGAGCAGTAAGACAGACAGGGCTTCTGGTCCACGCGCCCAACTCCACAGTGATTTTGGAAGAGAAGGATCACACACACACACTGACTAGATCTTTGCCAGGCTGAAATTAGCCAACCGCAAGACTTTGCCTTCATTGAACCAAGAGAAGGAAGTGCAGGTGAATTTTAAAAATCCAACTATCCTGGCAGATGGCATGGTGGTTAAGGGCACTGGACTCCCACATGGCTGACCACAGTTCAAGTCCTGGACCTGGTGATTTTCTTTCTCACTTTCTTTCTCGCTCTGTGTCTTTCACTCTCGCTCTGTCCTTCTCTGGTCAAATTAAAATTAAAAGAAGTAAATAAATAAATAAGGTTAAAATAAAATAATTCTTTAAAAAATAAAGTAAAAATCCAACTATCATGTGTCCTTCACATCATGTACTGTGTAAAGATGCACAGATTTGGGCAGCACAAACAGTTGAGCCAAACAGGACAGGAAGTGTGGATAACCAGGTGCAGACTGAATATTTTTGTCTCTCCTGTGCTAGGTCGGGATTTCTCTCATGATGATACTTTGGATGTTCCCACACAAGTTGAGCTGCTCATCAAACAAGCAACATCCCATGAAAACCTCTGTCAGTGCTACATTGGCTGGTGAGTGGGCATCTCAGACGACTGTGAAAAATAAGCAGTCAGGAGCCCAGCCTAGTCCCTAAACACAACGTGGCCAAACAAAGACAGATGTAGGTTATCTGTAAAGGGCAGTTTCAGTTCAGAGCTCTTTAAAAGTTTATATTTACTGTGTTTGCTCATTGTCCCAAAAACGAAAAGGTTGCTATCAGCTAGTAGCATGGGGGTTAAGGCACATAGCCAGCTACACGGTTTGATTCCTAGACCTAGCAGCTTGAAAACACACCAGGCACATATATGTGTGTACCCAAAATCCTAAGAGGAAAATGGAGGAGAAGGGATTGCAGTGTGGTCATGCCCCCTGGAGGGGTGCTTTCTCACCTTCTATCTCCCTGTCTCTGGTGAACACACTTGCCCTATAGCAAATTTTTTTAAAAAAGAGAGAAAGTTGGGGCCAGCAAGTGGCACGGTGGTAAGGACGCTAGACTTCTACATGGCTGACCACAGTTCAAGTCCCAGACCTGGTGACTTGCTTTCTCACTCCCACCCTCCTCACTCTGTCCCTCTCTGGTCAAATTAAAATAAATAAATAAATTTTGGGGAACCAGCAGTTAGCATAATGGCTATGTCACTGGACTCCCACGTAGTCGACCACGGTTCACGTCTCGGACCCGGTGGCTTAAAACTCACGCCAGGCGCATGTGCATGCGTGCCCAAGATCCCAAGAGGAGAATGGAGGAGAAGGGATTGCGGTGTGACCATCCCCCCTGGGGGGGTGATTTCTCACTTTCTGTCTCTAATGTCTGTCTCTGTCTCTGGCGAGTGCACACGCCCTATAGCGAAAATCTCTCCCCCCAAAAAAAAAATAAATAAATAAATAAAATTTTAAGATAATTCTTAATTATGGGAACCAGCAGTTAGCGTAATGGCTATGTCGCCGGACTCCCATGTAGTCGCCCGTGGTTCGCATCCCAGACCCGGTGTCTTAAAACTCACGCCGGGCGCGTGTGCGTGCGTGCCTAAGATCCTGAGAGGAGAATGGAGGAGAAGTGATTGCGGCGTGACCATCCCCCCTGGGAGGTGATTTCTTGCTTTCTTTCTCTATGTCTCTGTCTGTCTGTCTGGCGAGCGCACGTGCCCTATAGCGAAAACCTCTCCCAAAAAAAAAAAAAAATCTTAATTAATAAAAAAAAAAAAAGAGAGAGAGAAAGTTGAAAAAGAAGAATGCATATTTGGAAAGAAAATTAAGTGAAAATTACTATAGTTTAGGAGAATAGATGAAGCTTGCTTATTTGTTTGTGATGGGTTCATTGGGGATTTTTGCTGTCAATTCAGAGATACAGGAAGGACAGAGGAAAAGAAGCCAGAACAGGGACAGAAAGGAGATGGAAAGATGAATTTTTTATCTCAGAGTCTGACCTCAAGGACCACTCCGGGGTGTGCTTTGATTAGTTGCCTGAGGCATGCTTGAAGGCAGAAACTTGAGAGAGAGAAGGGGTTGCGGGGAAAGCATCACTGTGGGACCTTAGGCCATCGTCAGCCCTTGACGGGAAATGATGAACGTGTCCCACACAGTGAGCTGTGGGAGACCTCAGGGGATGCCCCGGGTGTCAGACCTTGGTCTTTCCATTTTCAAGTTGTCTGTGTAAAGCTTTGAAGAGGCTCAAATTATTAAAATATTCCTTTTCTGTCTGCCTTTTTAGGTGTCCTTTCTGGTAACTGAAAGGCTGGATGTGCGCCCAGCATTTCTTTTGAGGCTTTTGTACTTTGGTATATGCTTCCACTAAACTGAAACCGTGGTCAGAAAGTTCAACTTTGTTCAAGATTTTGAAACGTAAATGAAGAGAACTACTGTATACTAAATGTTGGTTTGAACCAACTTTCTAGCTGCTGTTGAAGAATACTGTCCGAAACACAAGGCTTGATTTGGTTCCCAGGACAGTGAGGTACAGTAATACCACATAAATCAAGCCGTTGGTTTTGGGGAACAGAAGATCCATAACTTTTGAAATACGGGTGTTGACTTAACGCATAAGAGAACTCATCGTAAGCATTTACTGACAGAAGAATGGCCTAGTCGTTCTTGTCAGCATGGGTACAGCAAACTCAGCACAGCCAAGAAGCCTCAGGTCACGGAGGACATATGTTAGGATCCTGGGCTGCAAAGGTGTGGAGGAAGCAGACTTCAGCCCTTCCACCCATCCCATTACCTCACTGGTCCTCGGACAGCAGCGGCGATATTCGCAAGATAGGCCAAAATGGGTGGGAAAAGTCTCTTCCGCCTGACCCGGGAACGCTGCGACTCACATTTCAAACCAAGACCTGAACCGCTAGGAAGGGAGTTATTCATATCACTGGCAGCCTTGGCTGAGCAAACACACGGAGGGGGTCACAGTGCAGTGGGGTGGCCCCCCCTGGCCTCCCCCAGCACTGTTCTAGGGTGTTTTAGTTCCGTCTGGTTACTCTGTGTTTAGAGCAAGGGCTCAAGAAGCAAATTCTGTCATGCAGGTGCTAAACACAGAGAAGGAGGTGGGGAATTACGAGCAAAGTAAATATTCGTAAATATTCAACTCAATGCACAAAGTATAAAGTGTAGCCATGTCTAAACACCATGTTGTATCTGAATAACTTTTGTGCCAATAAATGACATCGGAATTTTAAAAACATGTATATGAGTGGCTTTTTATTCATAATTTATTAGTCAGTTCAAAATTTTTCCTTCAGCATTCAACATCTATTATGCACTTAGTACTAGGGATCCTAGTACTCACAAGGGTGCAAGGATCTCTGTGGCCTGGGCCCTTGGCCCTGACAAGGTGCAGACAGCGTTCTGTAGAAGTGGCCTGAACACTCTACTGCAGTGAAGGATGAGAAGCCACAGGCAGGAGCACAGATCATACTGGTGCACCACGAAAACCTCATAGCATGGAAGAAGGCAGTTGGATTAGATCTTGAGGAGAAGTGGGAGTTCGTCAGAACAAAAAGCAGAGACATTCTCAGCAGGAGAGGAAGCCAAGGTACTGAACTATGAAAATACAGTATCTGCAGCAGGGGCAACTGTTACCTTGAATCATATGGAACTGCCAGGATATGACCATTTTTAATACATAAAAACAGCATTTTCATACGATTGGACCTCATAATTCAGCGTGTCTGGTTTGGTGATCATTGGGGAATCAGAGATAATGGGAAAAGGTATACTGGGACCTGAAAGGAGGCCTGCCTCATGGTTCAACAGCAAGGAGTTTGAACTTGCTATGTGACACTTTAAAACAGGAATGGAATCCGAGTTGTGGTTTTGTTTCGTTTTGCTGTGCTTTGCTTTCAGTTCTTAATGTATGATGTATGTACTCTCCAGAAAGAGAAGGAAAGTGAGAAAGCACCCCCCAGGAGGATGGCCACACCACAATCCTTTCTCTTCCAGTTTCCTTTTGGGATTTTGGGCATGCATACACGCACATTCACCCTGTGTGTGTTTTTTTCTTTTAAAGAATTATTTTATTGGGGGGCCAGCAGTTAGCGTAATGGCTATGTCGCTGGACTCCCACGTAGTCGACTGCGGTTCACGTCCCGGACCCGGTGGCTTAAAACTCATGCCGGGCGCGTGTGCGTGCGAGCCCAAGATCCTGAGAGGAGAATGGAGGAGAAGGGATTTGCAGCGTGACCATCCCCCCTGGGGGGTGATTTCTCGCTTTCTGTCTCTCTCTGTCTGTCTGGCGGGTTCATGCGCCTTATAGCAAAAACCTCTCAAAAAATAAAAAGAATTATTTTATTTAACTTTATTTATTTATTTTAATTTGACCAGAGAGGGACAGAGTAAGAGAGGGCAAGCAGTGGAAAGTGAGAAAGCAAGCCACCAGATCCAGGACTCGACCCACAGTCAGCCATGTGGGAATCCAGTGACCTTAATCACCACGCCACTGCAGGCCCCCACGCTGTGTGTTTTTCAAGCTTCCAGGTCCAGGACTTGAACCATGAAGTCAGACATGTGGGATCTAGTCACCTTAACCACCATGCTGCCAGCTGGACCCTGAGCTGTTTCTAAGAGACAACCATTGTGGGGCCAGCAGGTGGCATAGTGCTTACAATACTGGATTCCCACACGGCTGACCACAGTTCAAGTTCCAGACTTGGTGGTTTGAAAATGATGCTGGGCACGTGTGCATGCATGCCCAAAATCCCAGGAGGAGAATGGAGGAGAAAGGATTATGGCATGGCCATCCCCATTAAGCGGTGATACCTCACTTTAGTGCTCACTGTCTCTCTCCTGAAAGCACATAGGCCCTATGTCAAAAACCTAAAGGGGAAAAAAAAAGAGAGAGACAACCGGTGTCAAACAATCGGAAAGAAAATTAGAAGTCATTAGACCCAGTAAGGAAGCTGTTGGAGTAAGAGAGAGGAGGGAACGTTAAAAGTACTCTGTATCGGGGGACCAGCAGTTGGTGTGGTGGTTAAGGCCCTGGATACTCCCACATGGCTGACCACGGTTCGAGTCATGGACCTGGTGGCTTGCTTTCTCTCTCTCTCACTCTCTCTCTGGTCAAATGAAAATAAATGAATGAATAAATTAAATTAATAAATTATTTTTTTAAAAAGTACTCTATATCGGGACCAGCAGTAGGCGTAATGGCTATGTCGCTGGACACCCATGTAGTCGACAGCTGTTTAAAGTCCTGGACCCGTGGTTTAAAACTCACACTGGGCATGTGTGTGTATGTGCCCAAGATCCTGAGAGGAGACTGGAGGAGAAGGGATTGTGGTGTGGCCATCCCCTCTGGATGGTGATTTCTCGCTTTCTGTCTCTCTGGCGAGCGCATGAGCCCTATAGCAAAAACCTCTCCAAAAAAAAAAAAAAAAAAGTACTCTATCAGCTGTACCCAACCTTTTTGGCACTTAAAGATAAGTTTCGTGGAATACAGTTTTCCACAGACTGAGGGGAAAGATGGTTTCAAGATGATTCAAGCCCATTACATTTATTGTGTACTTTATTTCTATTGTTATTAAACTGTGATATATAACGAAATAATCATACAACTCATCATAATGCAGTATTTGCAACCACTCCTCAGTGCTAGCTTCACCACCTCAGCTCCACTTCAGATCATCAGGCACTAGATTCTCACAAGAAATGTGTAACCTGGATCCCTCACATGCACAGTTCATAATAGGGTTTCGAGCTCCTGTAAGAATCTAATGCCCCCACTGATCTGACAGGAGGCTGAGCTCAGGCAGTAATGGGAGTGATGGAGAGTGGCTGTAAATCTAGATGAAGCTTTGCTAGCTCACCACCCACTCACCTGCTGTGTGGCCTGGTTCCTAACAGGCCAGGGACCCATACCAGTCCATGGTCCTGGGGGGTGGGGACTCATGGTCTGTATGATTCCCTATAAAATGAGAGAATGCAATAAATTTAAAAAACAAAAAGGGGGGGGGCAGCAGGTGGATTGATGGTTAAGGATGCTGGTCTCCCACATAGCTGACCGTGGTTTAAATCCCGGACCTGGTGGCTTGCTTTTTCACTTTCTCTCTCTCTGTCACTCTGCCCTGCTCTGGTCAAATTAAAATAAATGAATGAATGTAGAAGGAGAACTCCCAAAGAATATCCTTTTTCAGTTGTGTAAATGAGGTTTTTTCCCCTGAATTTATTTGGACCATAGCTACCTAGTGAGAAATACTGTATCATAATACAAGCTACCCAAAGAACTTGTATTAAGACAAGAATTCCAAGGCCAGGAACCATATCTTCTGTGTCTTTGTAGTCCCCAAAACTCCCAGAATACCTGGCCCACAGTGGTGCACCATAGAGCTTTGTTGATGAATTCTTGCATTCAAAACAAAGATGAGGGGCCAGCAGATGGCATAATGGTTATGTCACTGGACTCTCACGTTGTCAACCAAGGTTCGAGTCCTGGACCCAGCAGTTTAAAACTCATGTTGCGGGGGGTGGGGGGCAGGGGTTGGCAGGTGGTGTGGTGGTTGGGGCACTGGACTTCCACATGGCCAACTGTGGTTCAAGTCCTGGACCTGGTAGCTTGCTTTCTCACTTTCTCTCTCTCTCTCTCTCTCTCTCTCTGGTCATCTTAAAAGATAATAATAACAGTGCTCACTTCAGCAGCACATATACTAAAATTGGAACGATACAGAGAAGATTAGCATGGCCACTATGCAAGGATGACACGCAAATTCGTGGAGCGTTCCATATTTTTACTGCTGAGTGAGGCAAGCCAGGATATGAAGGAGAGACATTGTATGTCCCCACTTAACATATACCAAATGTCTGCACTCTGTGACTGAA
The DNA here is from genome assembly GCA_026018925.1 of Tupaia tana. Taxonomy (NCBI): domain Eukaryota; kingdom Metazoa; phylum Chordata; class Mammalia; order Scandentia; family Tupaiidae; genus Tupaia; species Tupaia tana. Next base: position 81,120,503 of record JAKSZU010000007.1, on the reverse strand, counting down.
ACTGATTGACTAAAGGTTGTACAAACACAAGAGATGAGTGTGAATGTCAGATGAGGTGTGCGTGGAGGAGTGGGGCCTAAGAAAGGACATTTGGAGAAGGGATACAGAGGTAGAGCATTGATGGGAAGGGGAAGTGTGGTATTACCTATCAGTTGAAGATATTTTGATCAACGGGACTGGGGAGAAATGTTCACATATTGAAATGCTCACATTGTAAGCTAAACAATGTGATTGTACATAAAAAATTTAAAAAAATAAAGTTCTAAATCTCAAAATAATAATAATAATAACAAACAAATAAATCATTCTTTTATTTTTGGGGAGAGGTTTTTGCTATAGGGCGCGTGCGCTCGCCAGACAGAGAGAGACAGAGAGACAGAAAGCGAGAAATCACCCCCCAGGGGGGATGGCCACACCGCAATCCCTTCTCCTCCATTCTCCTCTTGGGATCTTGGGCACGCACGCACACGCGCCTGGCGTGAGTTTTAAGCCACCGGGTCCGGGATGCGAACCGCGGTCGACTACATGGGAGTCCAGCGACATAGCCATTATGCTAACTGCTGGTCCCAATAAATCATTCTTAAAAGAAAAAACTCAGGCTGGGCATGTGTGTGTGCGTGCCCAAAATCCCAAGAGAAGACTGGAGGATAAGGGATTACAACGTGGTCATCGCTGGGGGATGGGGATGATTTCTCACTTTTTGTCTCTCTGTTTCTGTCTCTTCAGTGAGCACACATGCCCTATAGCAAAAATCTCTCTTAAAAAAAAAAATGAGAGCCCAGGAGGTGGCATGGAGGTTAAGGTGGCTGGATCCCACATGGCCCACTCCATGGTTTGGGTCCTGAACCCAGAAGCTGAAAAAACACACACTGGGTGTGTGTGTCTGTGTGTATGTGTGTGTGTGCATACCCAAAACCTGAGTGAAGAATGAAGGAGAAGGGATTGTGGTGTGACGATCTCCCTGGGGGGGTAATTTCTCACTTTCCCTCTCTCTCTGTCTCTGGTGACTACACACATCCTATAGAAAGAAACCTAAAAAAAGAAACACAAAGATGAGGGCCGACAGGTGGTATGATGGTTAAGGTGCTGGATCCCACCTAGCCAACTTTGTGTTTTAAGTCCCAGACCCAGCGGCTTGAAAAACATACTGGGTGTGTGTGCATACATGCGCAAAATCCGAACAGGAGAGTGGAGGAAAAGGAATTGCAGGGGAACAGCAGTTGGCATAATAGCTATGTTGCTGGGCTCCTATGTAGTCAACCGCAGTTCAAGTCCTGGACCTAGTAGCTTAAACTCACACTGGGCGTGTGTGCGTGCATGCCCAAGATCCCGAGAGGAGAATGGAGGAGAAGGGATTGTGGCGGGGCCATTCCCCCTGGGGAGTGGTTTCTCGCTTTCTGTCTCTGTCTTTCTGGCAAGCACACACGCCCTATACCTCTCCAAAAAAAAAAAGGAATTGCAGCATGGCTATCCTCCTTGAGGGGTGATTTCTTATTTTCTCCCTCGCTGTCTTCGGTGAGCACATATAGATTAAAAACTAAAGCAAAAAAAAAAAAAAAAAAAAAAAAAAAAAAAAAAAAAATTTAAAAAATAGCAAAATTTGAAAAAAAATTTTAAGTGGTACGTGACTGGCAGTTGGCATAATGGCTATGTCGCTGGACTCCCATGTAGTAGACCGCGGTTCGAGTCCCGGACCCAGTGGCTTAAACTCACGCCAGGCGCGTGTATGGGTGTGCCCAAGATCCCAAGAGGAGAACGGAGGAGAAGGGATTGTGGCGTGGCCATCCCCCCCGGGAGGTGATTTCTCACTTTTTCTCTATGTTGCTCTGGCAAGCGCTCGTGCCTGTAGCAAAAACCACTCAAACAAACAAACAAACTCAGAGGCATTGTAAGTAGTTTTTTTTTTTTTTTTTTTTTTTTTTTTTTTTTTTTTTTTTTTTTGAGAGGTTTTTGCTATAGGGCACGTGTACTCACCAGAAAGACAGAGAGAGACAGACAGAAAGCGAGAAATCACCCCCCAGGGGTATAGCCACACTCCAATCCCTTCTCCTCCGTTCTCTCGGGATCTTGGGCATGCACGGACATGTCCCCGGCGTGAGTTTAAGCCACCGGGTCCAGGACTCAAACCGCGATTGATTACATGGGAGTCCAGCCACAGTCCAGCGACATAGCCATTACACTAACTGCTGGTTCCCCCTCCCCATTAATTCTTAAAAACTACTTACAGTGGGGACCTGCAGTTAGCATAATGGCTATGTTGCTAGACTCCCATGTAATCAGCAGCAGTTCGAGTCCCAGACCCCGTGGCTTAAACTCATGCCGGGCGCATGTGCGTGCGTGCCCAAGATCCTGAGAGAATGGAGGAGAAGGGATTGTGGCGTGGCCATCCCCCCCAGGGGGTGATTTCTAGCTTTCTGTCTCTCTGTCTCTCTCTGTCTTTCTGGCAAGCGCACACGCCCTACAGCAAAAACCTCTCCCAAAAAAGAAAAAAAAAAAAAAAAGAATTAATGGGGGGGAGACCAGCAGGTGGCGTGGTGGATAAGATGCTGGACACTACCACATGGCTGACCACAGTTCAAGTCCCAGACCTGGTGGCTTGCTTTCTGGTTCTCTCTCTCTCTCTCTGTGTCTGGTTAAATCAAATTTTAAAAAATAAATGAATAAAAGTAAATAAAATAATTATTTAAAAATAGAAAGAACTAAGGAGGGTAGGTGGCATAGTTACAGGTTGTGGACTCCCACACGGCTGACCACAGTTTAAGTCCTGGACCTGGCAGCTTGCTGTCTCATTTTCCTTCTCTCACTCTGTCCCTCTCTGGTAAATTAAAATAAATAAATATAAATAAATAAAGCTAATAAAATAATTTTATAATTTTGTTAAATTATTTTATTTAATTCCATTTACTCGTTTTATTTTATTTTTTAATTTGATCAGAGAGAGTCACAGAGAGAGACAGAAAAGGAAAGTGAGAAGGCAAACCACCAGGTCTAGGACTTGAACCATGGTCAGCCATATGGGAGTGTCCATCACCTTAACCACCATGCCAACAAAATAAAATGAATTAAGACAGGGAACCGGCATATGGTTAAAGGCACTGGATTCTCACGTGGCCAACTGTGGTTCGAGTCCCAGACCTGGTGGCTTGCTTTCTTGCTTCCTTTTGTCTCTCTCTCTCTGTCTGGTCAAATTAAAAGATGATAATAACAGGGGCCAGCAGGTGGCATGGTGGTTAAGGGCGCTGGACTCTCACAGGGCCAATCACAGTTCGAGTCCCAGACCTGGCGGCTTGCTTTCTCACTTTCTCTCTCTCCCTCAGTCTCTCGCTCTCGTTCTCTCTCACTCTGTGCCTCTCTGGTCAAATTTAAATAAATAAATAAAGTTAAATAATAACAATAACAAATGGAATTAAATAAATCATTATTTAAAAAAAAAAAAAAAAAAAGAATTAAGACAGGGACCAGCAGTTGGTATAATGGCTATGTCACTGGACTCCCATGTAGTTGACAGCAGTTCGAGTCCCAGACCTGGCGGCTTAAACTCACACCTAGAGCATAGTGTGTGCCTGCCCAAAATCCCAAGTGGAGAATGGAGAAGAGATTGTAGCATGGCCATCCCCCTGGGGGAGGGGGGGTTCTTGCTTTCTGTCTGTCTTTCTCTGTCTCTCCAGCGAGCACAAGCACCCTATAGCAAAAATTTCTCTTAAAAAAAAAAAAGAATTGAGACAATAATGTCGCATTACTGAGTTTCAAATCTCAATTTATCTCATAGTACCTGTGTTACCTTGAGCAAGCTACTTAATTTTTCTCATTTCCTCATCTGAGAGTATTAGTAATAATGCAATGTAGCTTGTGAAGACATTTTGGAGAATGAGATAATCCAGTCGAGGCATTTAGCACAGCCTGACACATGGTATTAGGTTGAACCATATGTGTAAGTGTTCAAAAATACTAGTTAAGATGTACTAGGGGGCCTGCAGGTGGTGTGGTGGTTGGGGGCACTGGACTCCCATAGCCGACTGTAGTTCGAGACCTGGACCTGGTGGTTGCTTTCTCACTTTCTCTTTCTCTGTCCCTCTCTGGTCAAATTCAAATAAATTAATAAAATAAAGTTAAATAAAATAATTTTTTTAAAATAAAATAATTCTTTTTTTTAAAAAAAAAAAGATATACTAGGCCTGGGGCCAGCAGGTTGCATGACGGTTGAGGCGCTGGACTCCCACCTGGTCAACCATGGTTCAAGTCTCGGACCTGGCAGCTTGCTATCTCTTGTCTCTCTTTGGTGAGCACACATGCCCGATAGCAAATTTAAAATAATAATAATAATAAAATTAAACAAATAGTTGTTAAACTTAAAAAGATGTACTAGACCTTGGACCAGCAGGTGACGTGGAGATTAAGACAGCTGGTTCTCGAAATACGGGATGGGGGGGGGGCGATCGAGGGGTCATGGCAGTAGCCTCCTCGTCCCCCGCCGTCGCTAGCCTCGCGGGGTCGCTGGCTTCTGCGCGAGGGATCCCCACCGCCTCGGCAGGCTAAGGAGCCGCTGCCGCTGCCGCTGCCGCCACAGAGCTGCGAGTGCAGCGGCTCCCTCTCTGCCTCCGCCCCCCAGTCCCTCCCAGGCACCCCCCTCTGGCAGCTCAGTCCCGCCTCAGTGTCAAACCAGAAGAGAAGTAAAATTCAACAAAAACTTATTATGTGTGGAGTTCCATCTTAAAAGAAGAAAAACGTGATTTTTGAGACTATGGATCGGAGCAAACGGAATTCAATTGCAGGATTTCCTCCACGTGTGGAGCAACTTGAAGAGTTTGAAGGAGGTGGTGGAGGGGATGGGAACATGACCCAGGCGGGAAGAATTTGGCCATCTTCATATCAAGCTCTTATAAGTGCCTTTTCTAGACTGACATGTTTGGGTGACTTCACCTGTGAAAAAATAGGGTCTGGCTTCTTCTCTGAAGTGTTCAAGGTGCGTCACCGAGCTTCTGGTCGAGTGATAGCCCTTAAGATGAACACATTGAGCAGTAACCCGGCAAACATGCTAACAGAAGTACAGCTCATGAATAGACTGTCTCATCCTAACATCCTTAGGTTTATGGGTGTGTGTGTACATCAAGGACAATTGCATGCACTTCCAGAGTATATCAACTCCAGGAACCTGGAACAGTTGCTAGACAGTAACCTGCATCTGCCCTGGACTGTGAGGGTGAAACTGGCATATGACATAGCCGTGGGCGTCAGCTACCTTCACCTCAAAGGCATTTTCCATCGGGACCTCACATCTAAGAACTGCCTGATAAAGAGGGATGAGAATGGTTACTCTGCAGTGGTAGCTGACTTTGGCCTTGCTGAGAAGATCCCTGATGTCAGCATGGGGAATGAGAAGCTGGCTGTGGTAGGTTCACCCTTCTGGACGGCACCTGAGGTTCTCCGGGATGAGCCCTATAACGAGAAGGCAGACGTGTTCTCTTATGGTATCATCCTCTACGAGATCATTGCCTGCATCCAGGCTGACCGGACTATCTTCCCCGCACAGAGAACTTCGGGCTGGACTATGACGCTTTCCAGCACATGGTGGGAGACTGTCCCCCAGACTTTCTGCAGCTCACCTTCAACTGCTGTAATATGGATCCCAAACTGCGCCCATCCTTTGCGGAGATTGGGAAGACCCTGAAGGAAATTCTGAGCCGACTACAGGAAGAAGAGCGGGGACGGGGGGACACACACAGAGACCTGCAGAGCCCACAGCCAAGGGACACTTGGAGAAAGCACCTGGAGTGATGCGACTAAGCTCACTGGATGACAAGATTCCCCCCAAGTCACCACAACCAAGACGTACTATCTGGCTGTCTCGAAGCCAATCAGGTATCTTCTCCCACAAGCCCCCACGTACAGTCAGCTACCGGCCACAACGAGACGGCGCTGCCCGCATCCCCAAAGTCAACCCTTTCAGTGCTCGCCAGGACCTCAAGGGTGGCAAGATTAAGTTCTTTGACCTGCCGAGCAAATCTGTAATCTCCCTAGTATTTGACTTGGATGCACCAGGGCCTGCAACTATGCCCCTGGCTGACTGGCAGGAGCCCCTGGCTGCTCCTCTTCGCCGGTGGCGTTCCTTGCCTAGTTCACCGGAGTTCTTGCATCAGGAGGCCTCTCCAGTTGTGGGCCGGGAAGAATCACTAGCCGATGGACCTCCACCACGCCTCAGTAGTCTCAAGTACAGAGTAAGAAAGATCCCACCATTCAGGCATCTGCCCTACTAGCTGCTCCAGCCCATGAGGCTATGGACTGCTCTAGTTCCCAGGAAGAAAACGGTTTTGGGCCCAGGCCCCAGGGCACCAGTCCATGCCCTATAAGTGCCTCTGAGGAGATGGAGGTAGAGGAAAGGCCAAGAGGTTTGGCTCCAGTCCCCTCTCCATCTCAGGCATAGTCCAACAAACCCAGAGAGAGCAGGATGGGGGAAGGTGTTGGTCCCTGCTTCACCTTGGGGATGGACCTTCAACTGAAGCCATAGGACCCCTTGATGCACAGCCTTGACTCTTCCCTGGAGCCCACAGAGCAGGCTAGACCAAGCTCGGCTCAACTTCTGGGCTCCCAGTGCCCAACGGCCGTGCATGAGAGGGGAGGCAGCAGTGAGAGGCCTTGCCTGTTAGGGCCGACAGCTGATACCACACCTCTAAAATCCAGCAAAGAGCTCTGGCTCCCACCTGACCCTCCAATGTACGTCCCCAAAGGACTCTGAGTTCTAGGTTGAACTGGCAGGCAGCTATCACTATGGTTCTTCTCCCACTCCAGGTCTGTCTCTTGCTCTTTCTTGGGGCATGTAAGCCACTGGCTGAAACCTGGAGCCAACTAGGAGGCCATAAAGGGCATGATTGTTTCTCAGACCTGAAGACGGGGGTGCTTCTTGCCAGTATGTCTAAGGCACTTGAATAATTGCTGTTTGCACTTACTGCATGGTCAGACCACGTCACTACATTTCTATGCAAGGGGAGGGCAAAGCAGCGTGGAGGTCATGGTTCTTAGCTAATCTATTCAAAGACTTTTCCAGTTGATTAATCTATTTTCGTATTTATAAAGGAGTCTTAATGTTCTGCCCCATAAAACTTTCAACCTTATGGTTGGGAGTGGGGCTGGTTTTGTAGGCCCTAGGGCCTGCTCTGTGTATTTGTCGACATGCGATACACCCAATTGGGTTAAACGGTTTATTTAGGGACTGATTTTCTTCCCTTCCTGCTATGGCTGGAACTTCGGGAACAGTCTGCCCTCAAAGAGCCGCAATAAGAAATAACAAAAGATGAAGTTGGTCAAATATTTTCATAAAAAAAAAAAAAAAGACAGCTGGATCTCACATGGGCAACTAAGCAGTTTGAGTCCTGGACCCAGCAACTTGAGAATCATTCCAGGGGTGTGCGTGCATGTGTGCGAGCCCAAAATCCCATCCCAAGAGGAGAATGGAAGAAAAGGGACTGTGGTTTGACTATCTCCCCTGGGGGGTGATTTCCTTCCCTCTCTCTCTCTCTCTCTCTCTCTCTCTCTCTCTCTCTCCCTTCACTTAGCACGGGTGCTCTAAAGTAAAAAAAACTTAAAAAAAAAAAAAAACACACAGAAAAAGTGGAAAGCAAGTCTCCTGTTAACAAGATATTCTGAATAATGATAACAGCTAACATTTATTAAACACTAAATAAGTCAAATGACTTTTACTGAGCGGTCAGGAAAGTCATGATGCACTTTTGCATAGAAAAACAGAAAAGTCTATCATGATTCTCCCAATGACCTAGCATTCGGGGTATGCCACCTCTGACTTGATAAGCAAGCTGCCTGATAATAGAGTGCCTCCCATAAGGTGTTCTTCCTTCTTCCGGCATTGACATAACAAAAGTTTGAGTCCCCACTACGCGCTGTTTCAGTGCTGGTCATTGGGATGAACTTCTGATTGGGAAGAATCAGCAATGGAGGTGAGCAGATACAGTGGGATCTTACAAAGGCTTTTCTCCAGCTTTTTTTTTTTTTTTTTTGAGACCTTTTGCTATAGTGCACATGTGCTCGCCAGAAAGAGAGAGACAGAGAGACAAAAAGTGAGAAATCACCCCCCCACCCCCCCCCACCCCACCCCCCCCACCCCCCCCCACCCCCCCCACCCCCCGGGGATGGCCACGCTGCAATCCCTTCTCCTTCATTCTCCTCTCTGAATCTTGGGCACGCACGCACACACGCCTGTCGTGAATTTAAACCACCGGGTCCAGGACTGGAACAGCCATTACACTAACTGGTGGCCCCTCCAGCTTTTCTTATGAAAGGCAAGAGATATGTGATAGTGGCTGTTAGATGTGGGGCCCAATGTTTTTGATTTTTTTATTTTTGGATAGGAGAGATGTCTGTGCATGCTTAGGCTGGTAGGAATAAACCTGTAGAGGAAAAAGCTATTAACTATTAACAGATGATGGGGGCGGGGGGGGGGGGGGAGGAGTGTAATTGCAGGTGCCAAGATCAAGTGGGTAAGCAGGCCACAGAAACAGCTCTTTTTTTTTTTTTTGAGAGGTTTTCGCTATAGGGAGCGTGCGCTCACCAGACAGAGACAGACATAGAGACAGAAAGCGAGAAATCATCCCCCAGGGGGGATGGTCACGCCGCAATCCCTTCTCCTCCATCCTCCTCTCGGGATCCTGGGCACGCGCACACACACACACACACACACACACACACACGCCCGGCATGAGTTCTAAGCCACCGGGTCCAGGACGCGAACCGTGGTTGACTACGTGGGAGTTCAGCAACATAGCCATTACACTAACTGCTGGTTCCCAGAACGAGCTCTTCTTGAAGGAGCTGGCAGTTTTTGGTTCTTGTTTTCACCTTTTTTTTTTTCTTCCACGAAGGCAATTTGTTGATTTTGCCAAAGAATGCATGCACTGGCCAGAGAGTTAGACAACACACCCATGGGGAATGGTCACCGGTAATCCCTTCCCGTCCATTTCCCGCTCCTTTTAGGATTGCTGGCACCCGCCTGGCACGTTTTTCCAGCCGCAAACTCTGGGACTCAAACTGCGCTGGTGGGCCATGTGAGATCCAGCCGCCTTCACCACCTCCCCAAGGGTTAGCCCCTGCTGGCTTTAATATGAGGATAGTCAGGTTTTCCAGGCCCAACCCCAGATCACAAAGTAGTTAGAATAACACAAAATAAGGTTAAAGAAAAACGTAAAGTTCCTGCTGGAGCTCTCGGACCTGACCCAGCAGCGCTCAAACTCCATCCGCAGGCCCTATATGAGGGACCGCCATTGCACATGCGCGGAAGGCACACGTCCCGTCGGCCGAGACCATCTCGCGAGAGAAGCCGTGCAGGCCGGAAAAATGGCGCCTCCCAGTCCCCGGGAACCCAAGACCCCGCCGGCGACCAGCGTGACCAAGTCTGAGGGAGAAATGGTGCTGCCGGGCTTCCCGGACGCAGACAGCTTCGTGAAGGTGAGCTGGCGGAACATCGGGGGCACCGGGAGCCGCCCGCGGCCTGAAGCAGACCCGGACGCGGGAGCAGAGCCCAGCGGGGGTCGAGCGGCCGCAGTCTGCGTCTGGCACGCACTCCCGCTGCACCCTGCGGGCATCGGGCCTCCAGTGCCGACCATGAGTTTAATTTATGTCCATGCAGCCCAGCGTGTGGAGAGCCGTCTCCGCGTCCCCTGAAGGGCTTCCTTGACACGCAGATGTCCCCAGCCTTAGCGCCATGGGTTCCTTCCCCTCCCGTACCACCCCTGAACCACCCAGCCGAATCCCCGGAAGGGCGAAGCAGCTAAGAGCCCAACACACCTGTCGGGAGTGCTCACCTCTTGTGGCTGGAAAGGTCCTTCTTCCCTTCCCTAAAGTCCAGTCCTACATAATCCCAAGCCCTGTGTTACGTGTCACGGCTACTGCTGGCCTCTCCCTCCTCTAAGCGCCATACATTTATCAATACTTCTTGAAGGGCCACAGAAAGTTACTTTACATTGTGTAATGCAGCTTAGCGTGAACATAGAACTCGGTTTAAGAATACAAAGCCATTGGGACCAGCAGGTGGTGTGGTGGTTGAGGCGCTGGACACTCCCACATGGCCGACCAGAGTTTGAGTCCTGAATCTGGTGGCTTGCTTTCTCACTTCCTCTCTCTCTCACTCTCACCCTCTGTCTCTCTGTGGTCAAACTAAAAAATAAATAAATGAATAAATAAAAATAAAATAATTATAAAAAAAAAAAAAAAAAAAAAAAAAAAAGAATACAAAGCCACGAAACTAAAATAACCTGTAAGTTAGCACTACAAGTTTCCAGCGAGTCTGCTCAGGTCATGTCTAACTTACCAGTTAGCTGATGCTATTATTATTGATTCATTTTTTTGGTTCAGAATAGTTCCTAGACTATTATTATGTTGCAGTCATGCTTACATATACCCTACTGTGACTCAATTTCCCACCTCCTCTCATTTTTTTCTTGGGAAATATTTATTCGCACAATTCCCAGTGATGTCATTTAGTCTTCACACGATCAGCATTTATCTGTGACAGCCTCTTCAGGTTATTTCTCATTACCTCACAGCAATTAAAATTAAAAACTACCTTGGCACAAACTAGCCTATAAACACTAATCTAGTGTAGACAGAAGCCATTGTATAATAAATCAGCCATCCAAAGGATCTAGAACATGATCACATTGTTCTTCGCTATGCTCATCAAGATGAAAACACAGGAGCCAACAGGTGGCATGGTGTTTAAAGCACTAGATCCTCATATGGCTGACCGTTTTTGAGTCCCAGACTTGGCATGTGTGTGTGCTTCTGAAAGGAGAATGGAGAAGGGATTGCTACCTGGCCATCCCCCTGGGGAATGATTTCTCACTTTCCCTCTCTCTGTCTCTCTCCAAGCACGTGCACCCTATGGCAAAAACCATTAACAAAAAAAAGAAAAAAAAAGATGAAAACAAAAAAAATTATTGTAATAAGCTTGACACTTACGTGTCAGGAATGATCCTAAGTGACTTAATTATCTCATTTCATCCTTAAAAGAAACTTGGGGACTGGGCCAGCAGATGGCATAGCAGTTATGTTGCTGCACTCCCATATAGCTGACTGTGGTCTGAGCCCCAGACCCGGTGGCTTGAAACACACCAGGTGCATGTGTGTATATACGCGCCCAAGATCCTGAGATGAGAATGGAGAAGACGGGATTGCAGTGTGGCCATCCCCTGCCCTTGGGGATGATGTCTCATTTTTCCTCTCACTGTCTCTGTCTCCCCCCACCCCCGCCGCCACCCCCAGCACATGTGCCCTAAGGATAAAAACCTCTATAAAAAAAAAAAAAAAAACTTGAGCGGGGTGGCCAGCAGGTGAAGTTGTGGTTGAGGCCCTGGACTCCCACATGAACATGACTGACTGCAGTTTGAGTCCCAGACCTGGGAGCTTACTTTCTCACTTTCTCTCTCTCTCTCTCTCTCTTAAACACACATACCCCATAGCATATTTTAAAATAATAATAGTAATAATAATTTAAATTAAAAAAAAAACTTGTGGGGTAGGCATTTTTAATTATTCCTATTTTTCAGAGGAGAAAAACCAAGGCCCAAGTGAATAAAATGACTTGCCCAGGATCACATTTAATAGGTAGCAGAGTCAAGATTCTATACCATGCCCTGTTGAATATTCATCATATTATATATGTATTTGTTCTTTCTCTTCTCCACTCTCCCAAAAACATAAACTCCAAACTTGGTTTTGTGTTCACTGTCATATCCTCACCATTGTATTCTCAAGCCCAGAATTGGTCTCTAGGTGTAGGTGTAATTAGCACTAAATAGATATTTTTTTGGATGGATGAAAAGTACATAATCTTCAGCGTGTATCACAGTGCCCTCTATATAAATTTAAAAAATGTGCCAAATGATTGGAGATCCACTTTTAAAAAGTGTCTTCTTGGGGCAAGTCAGTGGCATGGTAGTTAAGGCAGCTGGATCCCACGTGGCCTACTTTACAGTTTGAGTCCTGGACATGGCAACTTGAGAAACACAGTGGGTAAGGGTACATGCATGTCCAAAATCCTGAGAGGAGAATGGAGGAGAAGCGATTGCAGCAGAGCTATTCCCTGGGTGGTGATTTCTTACCTTCCCTCTCTCTTTCCCTCTCCTGCAACCAGGTACCCAGAACAAACTTTTTTTAAAAAGTGTCTTCTTTTCTGATTTTTGACAGTTCGCTCTGGGGGCAGTGCTGGCAGTCACCAAGGCATCTGGGGGCCTACCGCAGTCTGGTGATGAGTATGATTTTTACCGAAGTTTTCCTGGCTTCCAGGCGTTTTGTGAAACACAGGGAGACAGGTTGTTGCAATGGTAAGTATTATATGTTGTTTTCTCACATTAATGAAATAAAATAAAGAAGTAGAAATTTTTCCTGATACTTGATTTTTCTTGATCACAATTTTCTGTGCTATAGCTATAAAATGAGGTGATGAGAAATATTATTTGGTAAACTTTTAGTTTAGCATTAAAAAAAAAAAATTGCCTTTTGAACCTAGAAGCAACAAATCTTTTTGAATTAATATGGGCCCTGAAAACTTAAATCACTCTCACAACTTGCAGAGTCACAGTTATTAGCTTTCTAAATGTTTTAGGCCAGACTGTGCACAAACATTAATTTTGGATGGCAGAATTAGAGAGACTTTTATTTGCCCTGTTAAAACAATGAATGTGGTGGTTAAGATGCTGGATCCCACATGGCCAGCTTTGTGATCTGAGTCTCTGACCTGGTGGCATGAAAATCATGCCCAGTGTGTGTGTACACACGTGCTCAAAATCCTGAGAGTGGAGAAATGGATTGTGGCATGGCCAACCTCACTGAGGGGTGATTTTCACTTTCCCTCTCTGTCTCTCTCTCTGGCAAGTGCACACACCCTACACCAAAAATATAAAAAATTTTTAAAAAGTGAATGTAGCATGTTTTATTTACATAGTATATATATTTTTTCTTTTTCAGTAGTTTTCGCTATAGGGCACATGTGCTTGCTGGAGGAGAGAGACAGAGACGGTGAAAGGGGAAAGTGAGAAATCACCCCTCAGGGGGATAGCCATTCCACAATCCTTTCTATTCCGTTCTCCTCCTAGGATCTTGGGCATATATGCACCCAGCACATGTGATTTTCAAGCCCCAGGTTATGGGATTCTTAACTACAGTGGCCATGTGTGAGTCCAGTGACAAAACCGCTGTGCTATCTGCTGGTCCCCTATTTTTAAGAATTTAAAGGAATGTTTGAGGTAATTTCTCTCTTAAGTTAACAGATGATCAAAGGGAATCTTAGATCTAGTGAGTCACACAGCTAGAAGTTGTTTCGTTTTTTAAAAACATTTATTTTACTTATCTATTTATTCTGATTTTCAAGCTGCTGGGTCCAGGACTTGAACCACAGTCTGCCATGTGGGAATCTAGTGCCTTAACCACTATGCCAACTGCTGGCCCCAACTAGCAGTGTTCTTTAAAGGTCGCTGTAAGGGTGCAGATTTTTTTAATTTGATGAGAAAGTATTGGGAACAGTGTGAACCAAGTCATTTTTCAGATTACAAACAAATAAAATAAAAATATACAAACTAATCTTGGTTTTCTTTTCCTCAGCATGAGTAGGGTAATGCAGTACCATGGGTGTCGCAGCAATATTAAGGATCGAAGTAAAGTAACGGAGTTGGAGGACAAGTTTGATTTACTGGTTGATACCAATGATGTTATTCTGGAGAGAGTGGTGAGTATTTCACCTTCTCTTAAAGAAATGGAAAGGTATTTTAAAAAAAAAAAAATTAATTTTATTTATTCATTCATTTATTTTAATTTGACGAGAGAGAGAGGGAAAATGAGAAAGCAAGCCACCAAGTCTGGGACTTGAACCATGGTCAGCTGTGTGGGAGTGTCCAGCACCTTAACCACCACACCACAAAAATCCCGATTGGATGAAGAACTGGAGAAGGGATTACAGTGTGACCACATCCCATTAGGGGGTGATTTCTCCTGCTTTGCCATCTCTCTCTCTGGCACGTGCACGTACCCTCTGGCAAAATACTTTTTTAAAAGGGGGTGGTAGAAAAAGAGTAGCCTTCACAGGAGAGCACCCTGCACAGGTCCTGGTTATGCTGTTATCCCCTTCCTCCGATCCTCCAGCCTGTGAGATCTTAGGCACTCACGCGTGTGCCTTATGTGTTACAGACTGACTGGATCAGGAATTTGAACCATGGTTGACATGTGAAATCTGGCTTCTCATGAGCAGTGCATTACCACCGCGACATGGAGCCATCCCAAGTCTGACATTTTTTTACTAATAATAACATTCCCTCCTGATAGTTGCCATCTTTTTTGTTTGTTTCAAAAATAACAACAATTGGGAACCAGCAGTTAGCATAATGACTATGTCGCTGGACTCCCACGTAGTCGACCGCGGTTCGCGTCCCGGACCCGGTGGCTTAAAACTCATGCCGGGCACGTGTGCATGCGTGCCCAAGATCCCGAGAGGAGAATGGAGGAGAAGGGATTGCAGCGTGACCATCCCCCCGGGGGGTGATTTCTCGCTTTCTGTCTCTCTGTCTGTCTGGCGAGCGCACGCACCCTATAGCGAAAACCTCTCCAAAAAAAAAATAATAATAATAAAAAAAATAACAATTGTCTTCAAAATATCACTGCCCTATGGAAACCTGTTTTTGAAGTTCCTCGTTATAAAGCTATCTGCCAGGTTTGCAAATCTTGTTTGTAGTACAAGAAAAGAGGCCTCTGTATCAGCCCAACCAAGATTTAATCCACTTTCACTATCATTCAGGATCTGCTTAAACACTTTGACTTGCAGGATTGGAAATAGATGGATATTGTTCTTTCTAGATTACTCTCTATTTATGCCCCATTCTACAGCAGAACATTATTTTCAGAAATACACAGAGAGGGAACCAGCAGTTAGCATAATGGCTATGTCGCTGGACTCCCACGTAGTCGACCGCGGTTCGCGTCCCGGACCCGGTGGCTTAAAACTCATGCCGGGCGCGTGTGCATGCGTGCCCAAGATCCCGAGATGAGAATGGAGGAGAAGGGATTGCGGCGTGACCATCCCCCCTGGGGGGTGATTTCTCGCTTTCTGTCTCTCTGTCTCTCTCTGTCTGTCTGGCGAGCGCACACGCCCTATAGCGAAAACGTCTCAAAAAATAATAAATAAATAAATAAATAAAAATAAAAAAACTGCTTTAAAAAAAAAAAGAAATACACAGAGATAGATCATCTAAAATAAATCTAATTTTCGACCATGTGACAGTCCTGGAGATACTTAAATCGTGCTGTCCCGTCCCATGAAGTCATCTCTTCCCTGGACTAAGTTAATGCCTACAAATCTTTGTGTAATTTCCCATATTTTATGTTTCCAAGATGTGCCATATTACCTTTGTCACCTTTGCATGTTAGCTTTTTTTTTTTTAAGTGGTTTTTGCCTTAGGAAGCATGTGCTCGTGGGAGAGAGATAGACAGTGAGAAAGTAAGAAATCACCCCCTGGGGGGGATGGCCATGCCTAATCCCTTCTCCAGTCTCCCCCTTGGATCTTGGGCACACACGTATATACATCCAGCGTGAGTTTCAAGCCATCAGGTTTGGGAGTTGAACCATGGTCGGCTATGTTAGAGTCCAGTGACGTAACCATTATGCCATCTGCTGCCCCCACCCGCCCGTGCTGTTATTAATAATGCCCAAACTAATACTCTTCATCTGCTTTGACAGTACAAGACAGATACAGGCTACCTTCGTTGCCATTCTGTACTTCTGTGTAAGAAAACTTCAAAAAGTTTGTGGAAAAAACAGAATTAAAATACAAGTTCATTTTGTTGGAAAATCATTTTGAAATTTGTATTTAGGGTTTTTTCATAATACATATTTTCCATGAACTTTCTGAAGATCCCTTATATGTATTGTATGCAGTGTAGGGTCTTTATAATTACTTTAGTAGCCGTGTCATACTATTAAATCATATTTGAATTTTCAGCCCAGTTCAGAGCTGTAAAGTGTCAGTCGAAGGTCGAGAGTGGATGACTGCAGCCTTGCTTCTCTTTTTAGAAAATAATGCTTTAATTGCTTGGGGTGACTCCCTACTCACTTCTCATGCGTTGATCTACTCTCTTTATTTGCCATTTTTATTATTTTAATTGATGAAAATTGTACGTGTATGGTATACAAGTTTGATATACATTGGTCCACTTTTTTTTAAGATTATTTAATTTTATTTATTCATTATTATTTTTAAATTAGACCAGAGAGACACAGAAAGAGAGAAAGAGGGAAAAGGAGAAATCAGGCCACCAGCTCTGGGACTCAAATTGTTGCCGGCTAGGTGGGAGTTCAGCACCCCAACCACCACACCACCTGCCGGCCACTGTTACCACTTACATATAATTCTCCAAACATATTCCTTTTTTCTTTTTTTAAAAATTACTTGTTTTATTTTATTAATTAATTTATTTATTTTAATTTGACAAGAGAGAGAAACGGAAAGTGAGAAAGCAAGCTGCCAGATCTGGAACTTAAACCGTGGTCAGCCATGTGGGAGTGTCCAGCACTTTAACCACCATGCCACCTGCTCGTCCCCTCTGAACATATTTCTTAAAAATCTTAGGAAATTAGCTCTGTTAACCTCAAGAGGAAAATATTAAACTAATAATCTGTTCTGCTGTTAGGGTATTCTATTGGATGAAGCATCAGGTGTGAATAAGAACCAACAGCCTGTCCTCCCGGCAGGATTGCAGGTCCCCAAAACAATAGTGTCCAGCTGGAACCGAAAGGTAAGGGCTTGTTTTTGTATTAACTAGATCTGACATAGGGCTTTTGCCTATTCTAATTTACATTTCTGTCCTAATCTATTGGATATAGATCTGGCCACTGCCTACTTTTAACTCATTCTCATAAGCACACTTAACCTAATTACACTCTCTTTTCTACTTCACATTCCCAGTTTCACATACAGATACATTTTTTCAAGAATTATTTTATTTAACTTTCTTTTTTTTTTTAGAATTATTTAATTTTTTTATTTATTCATTTATTTTAATTTGACCAGAGAGACATACACACACACACACACACACAGAGAGAGAGAGAGAGAGAGAGCGAGAGAGAGAAAATGAGAAAGCAAACCACCAGGTCCAGGACTCAAACTGTTGTCGGCCATATAGGAGTCTAGCACCCTTAGCCACCACGTCACGTGCTGGCCCCTAAATGCATTTTTTTTTCTTATTTAATCTTATTTATTATCATTATTATTTTTTTTTTAATTTGACCAGAGAGAGAGGGAAAGTG
This sequence comes from Tupaia tana, assembly GCA_026018925.1. NCBI lineage: Eukaryota > Metazoa > Chordata > Mammalia > Scandentia > Tupaiidae > Tupaia > Tupaia tana. The sequence continues at coordinate 81,103,204 of JAKSZU010000007.1, read as the reverse complement.
GGAAAGCAAGCCGCTGGGTCCAGGACTCAAACCACAATCAGCCATGTGGGAGCCCAGCACCTCAATCACCCTACCACCTGCCAGCCCGCCCAGATGCGTTCTTAAGCAAATGGCTCTTGCAATGTTCTTGTCTCTTTGGAAGACATAAATTACAGTTAATTTCTAATTTGTCGAGTTACCGTGTTTTAAAATATTTGTATGCATTAATTACAGGCAGGAGAATATGGCAAAAAAGCAAAATCTGAAACTTTCCGACTGCTTCATGCAAAAAACATCGTCCGACCTCAGCTCAAGTTCCGAGAGAAGATTGACAATTCCAACACTCCATTTCTTCCTAAAATCTTCATCAAGCCCAATGCTCAGAAGCCCCTCCCTCATGGTAAGTAGTGTGAAAAACAGTCGGTATTAGGGCTTACTTTCATTCTGACCAAAAAACCAGTTAAGGTGTAAGGATCTCTCTGCCACCCTTTCTTCAAAAGATGCCAGTATGGGACCGGCAGTTAGCGTAATGGCTATGTCGCTGGACTCCCACGTAGTCGACCGCGGTTCGAGTCCCGGACCCGGTGACTTAAACTCACGCCGGGCGCGTGTGCGTGCGTGCCCAAGATCCCGAGAGGAGAATGGAGGAGAAGGGATTGCGGCGTGGCCATCCCCCCTGGGGGGTGATTTCCTGCTTTCTATCTCTCTGTCTCTCTCTGTCTGTATGGCGAGCGCACGCGCCCTATAGTGAAAACCTCTCAAAAAAAAAAAAAAAAAAAAAAGATGCCAGTTAATCCTTCCATAACTAGAGAAGATGTGAATCTGTTTCTCTTCCTTGTGATCGTGTGTTTATCACTGCTTGGGTCTCCAGCTCTCTCTAAAGAAAGACGAGAACGCCCACAGGATCGTCCTGAGGATTTGGATGTCCCCCCTGCCCTGGCGGATTTCATCCATCAGCAGAGAACTCAGCAGGTCGAGCAGGACATGTCAGTATTTCTGTGTCTGAACGTTCTACTCTGAGTGCTTCCTGTGTGCCAGTGTGTCCTGATCCCTGTCAGAGAATCAGAGAGCATCAGACCATCTGCTGGTCCCAAGAAGACGTTTTTTACTGGCAGCTTAAGTATCTTGAAAAAACTGCCTAAAATAAACAAGTGAATGGAACCAGTAGATGGCATAGTGGTTACATCACTGGACTCCCACATAGTCGACTGAGGTTCAGTTCCTGGATCTGGTTGCTTAAAACTCATGCCAAGTGCATGTGTGTGCATGCCCAAGATCTTGAGAGGAGAAGGGATGGCGGCATGGCCATCTCCCCTGGAGGGGGTGATGTCTCTCTCTGGAGAGCACACACACCTAATAGCAAAATCTCTCTTTTTTTTTAAGAATTATTTTATTTAACTTTATTTATTTTAATTTGACCAGGGGAGAGGGTCAAATCACAGAGAGGGAGGGTGGGAAGGAAAGTGAGAAAACAAGGCACCAGGTCCAGGACTTGAACTGCGGTTGTCCCTGTGGGAGTCCAGTGCTCTTAACCACCACACCACCTGCCAGCCCCCAAAAAAATCTCTCTTTAAAAAAAACGGGGAGGGGGGTGGACCAGCAGTTGGCATAATGGCTATGTCACTGGACTCCCATGTAGTTGACTGAAGTTTGAGTCCCAGACCCGGTGGCCTAAACTCACACCGGGCGTGTGTGCATGCGTGCCCAAGATCCCAGGAGGAGAATGGAGGAGAAGGGATTGCGGCATGGCCATTCCCCCAGGGGGTGATTTCTCACTTTCTATCTCTGTCTCTCTCTGTCTTTCTGGCACGCACACGTGCCCTATGGCATAAACCTCTCAAAAAAAAAATAAATAAATAAAAAAAAAAAAGAAAAGTGAACAAGTATCAGTCTGGTAGGTGATGTGGAGGTTAAGGTGCTGGATCCCACATGGCCACTGAGTGGTTCAAGTCCCGAACCTAGTGTCTTGAAAATCACATCAGCAGGTGGCATGGTGGTTAAGGCGCTGGACACTCCCACGTGACCAACCACAGTTCAATTCCTGGACCTGGTGGTTTGCTTTCTGACTTTCTCTCTCTCTGTCTTTCTCTGGTCAAATTAAAATAAATGAATGAATAAATAATATTAAATAATTCTTTAAAAAAAAAAAAAAAATCACACCAGGTGCATGTGCATGTGTGCCCAAAATCCCAAAAGAAGATTGGAAGAGATTCTCCCCAGGGGAGTGATTTCTTATGTTCCCTCTTTCCCTATCAAGTAGCAAAAAAAAAAATTTAAAAATAAAAGTGAAAAAGTATCATCTGGGGGCCGGCAGGTGGCATGGTGGTTAAAGGCGCTGGACTCCCTCATGGCCGACCACGGTTCAAGTCCCGGATCTGGCAGCCTGCTTTCTCACTTTCCCTTTCTCTTTCTCTCTCTCTCTCTGGTCAAACTAAAAACTAATAACAAATGGAATTAAATAAATAATTTTATTTTTTTTTAGAAAGTATCATCTGATTTATTTGATGCACTTGAATTATGACTAAATAATGATTCTCTTTATAAAGAGAAGGTATTTTCTTTTTTTTTGAAGAGGTTTTTGCTATAGGGCACATGCGCTCGCCAGACAGAGAGAGACAGAGAGATAGAAAGTGAGAAATCACCCCCCGGGGGGATGGCCACGCCGCAATCCCTTCTCCTCCATTCTCCTCTCGGGATCTTGGGCACTCACGCACACACGCCCGGCGTGAGTTTAAGCCACCGGGTCCGGGACTCGAACCGCGGTCGACTACGTGGGAGTCCAGTGTCAAAGCCATTACGCTAACTGCTGGTCCCCAAGAGAAAGTATTTTCTAAAGAAATGGTCTGTTCTTGGTTTTAGAAATTTAGTGGTTTTTTTCTCCTTCAAATCAGAACCAACCAAAAATTTTCTCTCTTTGTTTTATTTAGGTTTGCACATCCGTATCAATATGAGCTAGATCACTTTATTCCACCAGACTCAGTGCTTCAAAGGCCACATCCCCAGGTTAGTGCCCAGTTACAGTTGAAGCGTGGTGTCTGAGTGACCCAAGAGGAATCAGAAAAGTGGGTTAGTTAATTTTTACTTTCCTTAAATATCTTTAAAGTGGACCGAAAAACTATAATGTACCCACAACGATGTATAGCAATTAAATGTAAGAAATTATAAAACTAGGGCCAGCCTGTGGTATAGTGCTTAAGGTGGCAGGATCTCACATGGCCAACTCCACAATTTGAGTCCCAGACCCAGCAGCTTGACAGATATGTCAGGAGCTTGTGTATGCATGGCTAAAATCCGGAAAGGAGAATGGAGGAGAAGGGATTGTGGCGTGGCCATCCCCCTTGGGGGTGCTTTCAGTCTTTCTCCAGACTCTCTCTCCAGTGAGCATACATACTCTACAGCATATTAGAAAAAAAAAGAAAGGAAAACATATATAACAAAATTAAAAATTAAAGAAAATATCTTTAAAGTAGAGGTTATGGTTTTGGGTTACTTTTTAACTCCTAATTCATGTTGTATTTTCAGGGGGCTGATTTTAATACTCCCCTCTCTCTCTTCCTATACCTCTGATCCAGATATATAGACCTGTAGAAGAAACGCCCTGCCATTTTGTGTCCTCCCTGGATGAACTTGTAGAACTCAACGAAAAGCTCTTGAGTTGTCAAGAATTTGCTGTAGACTTGGAGGTATCTGTAAATGATCTTTTAAGTGGAAATTTTACATTTTCCATGAGCTACATTTATTTGAGAAGCGTGAAGTTAATACTAATTTTAATGTGTTTTTTAGTAAAAATTAATCATATAACTTTGCTTTATAGCTGACTGCAAAGTCAATAAAAGAAAGCCTAAATAATTATTTTCCTGTCTCCCCTCTCTGTGTTTCAGCACCACTCTTACAGGAGCTTCCTGGGACTAACCTGCCTCATGCAAATTTCCACCCGGACAGAAGACTTCATCATTGACACCCTCGAGCTTCGGAGTGACATGTACATTCTCAACGAAAGCTTCACAGACCCAGCTATTGTTAAGGTCAGCCTGCCTTTTCTAACTCTTGTATGTGAGTACAAGATTTGAGTGGCTTTTAGTGTGCTATTTCATTCTTTCAAACTAGACCGAGGAAAGTTGAGAAAATGTGTGATTTCTTACACTAAGTTACCACACATTAAACTGCTCTTGATTCTAAACCCCTGTTCACACAGCTGAGACTTAGCTTGTTACCCCAAGAAAAGTGTCAAATCACTTTAATGACTACCGCAAGGAGCCCCAGGCATCCAGATTGTTTGGACTTAGTGACAGATGTGAAACTCGTTGGACTGCTTCCTTGTATCATTGACTGATTGTAGTTTTAGACATTAAGAGTAGGTGATTAGGAGTATAGACGGTGACCCTGGCCCAAATTCAATGAAGCGTAGGAGTACATATGTCATAGTCTTCATACTGGCTCTGGCTCGTGTTCTAGTAACTTAGCGGCAGAGCGAGTGTCAGCGCACGTGCGGCTGTACCAGTGTGCCGTATGACTTTGGTTTTGTTTTCAGGTCTTCCATGGTGCTGATTCAGACATCGAATGGCTACAGAAAGACTTTGGGTTGTATGTGGTAAACATGTTTGATACCCATCAGGCAGCCCGCCTTCTTAATCTGGGCAGGCACTCCCTGGATCATCTGCTGAAACTCTACTGCAGTGTGGAATCCAACAAGCAGTATCAGCTCGCTGACTGGAGAATACGGTCAGTTTGCTCGTGACAGGGAAATGTGGGTGGCGGAAGAAAGCATGGCTCTTCATTAACCTGTCATCCATGAAGACCTGTGTACCGCTTTGTGATTCTGGAGATGAATGGCGATAGGCTTTTCTCCAGCCGCTTTCAGCAGCAGAAGAGCAGCAGGAAGTTTTAGAAAAACAATGTGGACTTTCTGTTGGGCTGACTGTTACAGGACACGTCCTGGAAATACTAGTTGAAACGAGGTGCCATGCCAGTCCCTTGTTTGGAACTCAGATCTCCCTAGTGGGGCTAGTTGTTCATGTATGAGGAGCTCCTGTAGATGCGAGAGAATACTGCCACATGGTCGGTTTGGCTTTGTAAGTGTTCGCTGTAGTATAAAGTGATAACAGAGTTTTGCCACTCTTTCTAGAAGCTTTGCTCAGCTTGATCGTTTTCAGGTGGCTAGCCATCTCCCTGAGGTTGCAGCTGTCCTATGAAGGTGCCACTGAATTTATCTCCAATTCCACATGCCAGAATTTCTTTTTTTGTTTTTGGAGAGGTTTTTGCTATAGGGCGCGTGTGCTCGCCAGAAAGAGAGAGACAGAGAGACAGAAAGCTAGAAATCACCCCCTAGAGGGGATGGCCACACTGCAATCCCTTCTCCTCTACTCTCCCCTAGGGATTTTGGGCACGCATGCACCCGGCGCGAGTTTAAGCCACCGGATCTGGGACACGAACCACGGTCAACTACGTGGGAGTCCAGCGACATAGCCATTACACAATCTGCTGGTCCCAACACATGTCAGAATATTTTTTAGGTTTTTTTTTTAGAGGCTTTTGCCATAGGGCGCGTGTACTCGCCAGACAGACAGAGACAGACAGAGAGACAGAAAGCGAGAAATCACCCCCCAGGGGGGATGGCCATACCAAAATCCCTTCTCCTCCATTCTCTGCTTGGGATCTTGGGCACACACGCACACATGCCTGGCATGAGTTTTAAGCCACCGGGTCCAGGACTTGAACCGCGGTTAACTACATGGGAGTCCAGCGACATAGCCATTACGCTAACTGCTGGTCCCCACATGCCAGAATTTCTAAATACAAAAATAAAAATGTATTTGGACTAATTAATCTCAAATGTAAAATGCAAATCAATGAACTCTAGAAGCCACTTCCTGTTATTGCTCCCTTACCTGAGCCTAGCACTGCCCCCTATAATCCTCACGTCAGCCTCTGTCACAGGTAGGGTGGTACACTCAGAGAAGCTAGGACCTTGAGACGGCAGCTAAGATTCAAACGTTGGTATATGTTGGCTGTGAAAGAACCTTGCATGTCTGTAGAGTCCAAGAAAGTCCTGGGACTCACAGATACATATATTGAACTGCTGTCCTCGGGCCAACCACTGAAACCAGACCTTCCGTTGCAACTCCAGGCCTCTTCCTGAGGAGATGCTCAGCTACGCCCGAGCTGACACCCATTACCTGCTGTACATCTACGATAAAATGAGGCTGGAGCTGTGGGCGCGAGGTGGCAACCAGCCCGTTCAGCTGCAGGTGGTGTGGCAGCGGAGCAGGGACATCTGCCTGAAGGTATGCCCCTGCCAGAGTCACAAAACCTCCGCATTCTCTCAAGCTCTTTGTTTCTAATCAGGCTCCACGTTATGAAGAGTCCGATGCTTTTGATTCCCATTGATTATGATTATTCTCTGATGTTTGCAGAAATTCCTCAAGCCCATCTTCACTGATGAGTCCTACCTTGAACTCTATAGGAAGCAAAAGAAGCATCTCAACACACAGCAGCTGACGGCCTTTCAGCTGCTGTTTGCCTGGAGAGATAAGACAGCTCGAAGGGAAGATGAAAGTTATGGGTAAGGGGTTAGAGATCCTTTCATTCTTGCTTTTAGACTTAGCAGATCTGGAAATAGTGAGCTTCTTTGTCTTCTGTCATGAAAGCTGATTGGTTGCCCCTGTGTTCCAGCATTGAAGGGAGCTTGCCGGCTGAATTTAATGTGATTTCATTGTGTTTTGTTTCAGATATGTGCTGCCAAACCATATGATGCTAAAGATAGCCGAAGAACTGCCTAAGTGAGTCTCAGAGCTAATGAGTATGTTCTGCCTTCTCTTACATCTTGTGTCCTTCAAAGTCCAGCATTTCTGATTGCTGTTAGCCAAGGCGTTTGATGTAGAGAAGATTAGTGCTCTAAGCTGGGAAGGTAGCAAGTCCAAGGAAGTTTCTGCTCTTGGGCTGCCATTTAAGAACTGAAACTTCTGAACTGGAACCATTTCAAGGATGCTGCTTTATACTGAGCTTATCACTAAGTCTCTGGACCTAGAGCATCTAAAAAATATATATGTGTCTTGGATTCTCCCGTTATTTTCTTCAAAATTAAGGCATCTCTTAGTGTTAAACTTTTGTGATGTTAATTGAAGACTAAGCCAGAATCAGAACTCATGCCCTGCGGTTCGCCCACTACCGACCTGAGAGTCAGCAGTGCTGTGGTGCTTCTCTCCAGTTTCCCCTTGGCAGGAATCGGGCCTTCAGCGACAGTCGACTTCAAGTTTGGTGTGGCAAAGAGTGCATGTGGAAGTGACTGCCCTGACGCAGCCATGCCTCTAGGATCTGTGCCAGTTCAGAAGCGTGTTTTCTTAGGCTTTAGCTTGGCTGTGCCACCATGGCTTTGCCACCATGGCTTTGCCCAGTTGTTCTTGCTGGGAAGCCTTTGCGGATGGTGCTGCCCGAGTGGTAAGTCGAATGTGTTCTTGCTTGTCTTCAGGGAACCACAAGGCATCATAGCTTGCTGCAACCCAGTACCTCCCCTCGTACGGCAGCAGATCAATGAAATGCATCTTTTAATCCAGCAGGCTCGAGAGATGCCCCTGCTCAAGGTAGGAAGCTTTTCTACTAAAGGGCCCCAACTCAGAAGCCTCTTGTCTTTGTTAGCACAGTACTCCTGTAGTCTCTGCTGTACGTGAGCTGGTCTCCTTTCTAAATAAACCTAAGGGAATGATAGGTCTGGAGAAACCCAGTGGGTGTATCTTCTTAGGTCTAACTGCTTTTTCTTTATGGTAGTCAAGAGCTCAAGCTCAGTCTTTTCATCGTATGACCTTATTTTTGGTGATCCAGCATCTGGTGAGTGGGCCAATTAACTGTTGCTCTAAGACAGTTAATCTGTTATAATGAGATGGGGTGGGATCTCAGAACAGGGAGCTGGTTTTGAGAGCCTGGCAGTGGTCCAGATGTGAAGTGACAGTGCCCTGAGTGTGTGTAGCACTCACAGAATGGAAGGAAAGGGATAGGTATAGGATGCATTAAAAGAAAAGAGGGGTAGGACTTGATCACACTACGAGTGTATCTGCTGGTTGTTTTTGAGGACTAAATACTATAGAGGTGTTACCTGAATAGCACCTGGATTTAGGGATGATGGAGGTGGAGTCAAAGACATCGCACTCCAAAGTAAAAGCACTGGTGACCGGGAGAATATGAAAACCATGCCCAGAAACAGGAATTCAGAAAGATCTGAGTTTTGAAGGTGTTAAGGTCTAGGCGGATTTAGCTGAAAGCAGGATTCCAGCTGAAAATAGAGACGTACATATCTGTGTGGGAGTACGTGCACTGCAGACGTGAGTGCACTGGCGTGTCACTGTGCACATGTGCCCTCATGTATGAAATACGGCATGTCACGTTTAGATTTACATGTTTTGCTTTGTATTTTATTGAGACAATGCCAAATGTGTTAACTCCATAGTAATACCAGTATGTGGATTTGAATCATTTGTAATTTTCTGAAATGTCATTGATCCAGAAAGATAAAAGTCAGCTCCCTTGAGGTGGAAAAGAAGAAACTGAGAATAAATACATTTGCAATTTTCATGTTAAAATTTTTTCTTGCGGCCAGCAGGTGGTGTAGTTGTTAAAGCACAGGACTCCCACATAGTCAACCACAATTTGAGTTCCAGACCCAGTGCCTTGAAACTCACTCTGAGCATGAGGGTTTAAGTGCCCAGAATCCCAAGAGGGGGAATGGCGTAGCAGTTATGTCACTGGACTCCCACATGGCTAAGCATAGTTCAAGTCCTGGACCTAGTGGCTTCAAACTCACACTGGGTGTGTGTACATTCATGCTCAAAATCTCAGGAGATGAATGGAGAAAGGATTAGGGCATGGCCATCCCCTCTGGGGAATGATTTGCTTTCTTTCTCTCTCTGTTTTCTCTGGTGAGCACACGCACCCTATAGCAAAATCTCTCTTTTCCTTTTTTTCTTTAAGATTTAATTGTGGGAGACAAGCAGTTAGCGTAATGGCTATGTCACTGAACTCCCATGTAGCCAACCACAGTTCGAGTCCTGGACCCAGTGGCTTAAACTCTTGCTGGGCGCGTGTGCGCGCGTGCCCAAAATCCCAGGAGAAGAATGGAAGAGAAGGGATTGTGGCACAACCACCCTCCCCCGGGGAGTGATTTCTCGCTTTCTGTCTCTCTGTCTCTGTCTTTCTGGCGAGCACACGTGCCCTATAGCAAAAACCTCTCAAAAAAAAAAAAAAAAAAAAAAACAAGATAAAAAGATTTAATTGTGGGCCAGCAGGTGGCTTGGTAGTTAAAGGTGCTGGACCTACACTTGTCCGACTGCGGCTCGAGTCCTGGGCCTGGCAGCTTGCTTTCTCACTTTCTCTCCCTCTCTCTCTCTCTCTCGCTCTGTCCCTATCTGGTCAAATTAAAATAAAGTAAATGAATAAATAAATGAAGTTAAATAAAATAATTCTTTTTTAAAAAAAGATTTAATTTTTTTTCTTTTTTTTGGGGGGGAGAGGTTTTTGCTATAGCGCGCATGCGCTCGCCAGACAGACAGAGAGAAACAGAGAGACAGAAAGCGAGAAATCACCCCCCAGGGGGGATGGCCTTGCCGCAATCCCTTCTCCTCCATTCTCCTCTCAGGATCTTGGGCACGCATGCACATGCGCCTGGCGTGAGTTTAAGCCACTGGGTCCGGGACTCGAACCGTGGTCAACTACATGGGAGTCCAGCGACATAACCATTACACTAACTGCTGGTCCCAAAAAAGATTTAATTTTATTGGGACTGGCAGGTGACGTGGTATTTAATGGCGCTGGATTCCCACATGGCCAACCATGGTTCGAGTCCCGGACCTTGCTTTCTCACTTTCTCTCTTTTCTCTTTCTCTCTCTCACTCTATCCCTCTCTGGTCAAATTTAAATAAGTGAATAAATAAAGTTAAATAAAAATAATATTTTTTTAAGAGGTTTTTGCTATAGGGCGCGTGCGCTCGCTAGACAGACAGAGAGAGACAGAGAGACAGAAAGCGAGAAATCACCCCCCAGGGGGGATGGCCACGCTGCAATCCATTCTCCTCTCGGGATCTTGGGCACGCACGCACACGCACCCTGCGTGAGTTTAAGCCACCGGGTCCGGGACACGAACCGCTGTCGACTACGTGGGAGTCCAGCAACATAGCCATTATGCTAACTGCTGGTCCCAAAAATAATATATTTTTTTTAAAAATATATTTAATTGTATTTATTTACTTATTCTTTTTTTTTTTTTTTCTTTTGAGAGCTTTTTGCTATAAGGCGCGTGTACTCACGAGAAAGACAGAGACAAAAAGCAAGAAATCACCCCCGAGGTGAGATGGCCACGCTGCAATCCCTTCTCCTCCATTCTTCGCACCCGGCATGAGTTCAAGCCACTGGGTCCAGGACTCAAACCGCAGTCGACTACATGGGAGTCCAGCGACATAGCCTTTATGCTATCTGCTGGTCTCTATTCATTTCTTTTTAATTTTTTTTTTTTTCTTTTTTTTGGAGAGGTTTTTGCTATAGGGCGCGTGCGCTCGCCAGACAGACAGAGAGAGACAGAGAGATAGAAAGCAGGAAATCACCCCCCAGGGGGGATGGCCACGCCGCAATCCCTTCTCCTCCATTCTCCTCTCGGGATCTTGGGCACGCACGCACACGTGCCCGGCGTGAGTTCAAGCCACCGGGTCCGGGACTCGAACCGCGGTCAACTACGTGGGAGTCCAGCGACATAGCCATTACGCTAACTGCTGGTCCCCATTTCTTTTTAATTTGACCAGAGAGAGACACAGAGAAAGTGAACTAGCAAGCTACCATGTCTGGGACATGAATTATGACCAGTCATGTGGGAGTCCAGTGCCCTAACCACCACTTCACCTGCTGGCCCCACAAAAATTTCTCTGCTTAAAAATAAATAAATAACCCAAGAGTATAGAGAAGGATTTGTGACATGGCCGTCCTCCCTACGGCGTGATTTCTTGCTTTCTGTCTCTCTCCGGTGGGCACATGTGCCCTATACTAAAAAAATCTCTCCAAAAAAAAATTTTTTATTCATAGCAGGGAGGGTCAGCAGGTGGCTTAGTGGTTAAGGTGCTAGACTCCTGCATGACCGACCCATCATGGTTAAAATCCCAGACCCAGTGACTTGAAACTCATATTAGAAGTATATGCATCCCAAAACCCTTAGGGGAGAATAGATGAGAAGGCATTGAGATGTGGCCAATCCCCCAGGGGATGATTTCCCACTCTCTGTCTCTCTGGCGAGCTCACCTACCCTTTAACAATTTTTTTTTTTTTTTTTATGAAAGAGGTTTTTGCCTTAGAGCACATGCACTCATGGTGTGTGGGATGTTTGGCAGAGACCGTGAGAGGAAAAGGGAGAAATAACCCTCCAGGGGGTGTGGCCACACCACAATCCCTTCTCTTCCACTCTTCTCCCGGGATCTTGGGCATGCATGCATATACTTCTGGCAGGGGCATGTCTTTCAAGCCACTGGGTTTGGGACTCGAACCACAGTCAGCCATGTGAGAGTCCAGTGACATAACCACCATGTCATCTGCTGGACCCACAAAAATCTCTCAAAAAAATAAAATTTCTTTCTTAGCATTTTATAGTTTGTCCAAGTAGAGAAAGAAACCCTGGTTATTAGAGAAGAGTATTTCTCAAACCCTTGGGAATCCTTTGTATTATGTCTAGATGTGATAGAAAGCTTTATTTTTTGATTCAACAAATCATTATTGAGTACCAAATAATTACAGTGTCAGGCACTGGAAGAGATAAAGGGACGAAAGAAAATCTCTGGGCTCTTAAAAACAGTGGTGAAGGCAGCCCGCCTGTGCTGGGGGAGACGTGTGTGTCATCGCATTTGGGCAGCTCTCTCAGATTCTTCTTGTTTGTACTCCTTAGTCTGAAGTCGCAGCTGGCGTGAAGAAGAGCGGCCCCCTGCCCAGTTCCGAGGTAGAGTGTCCTGTGCGTTGTCCCTCCTGAGGGGAGGGTGTTGGTAACGCCAGTGCAGGTAACCCCCCGACAGAGCTAGTGCTGATGCTGCCAGCGAAATGCTGCTGGCCAGCTTACAGGGCTTGTGTGCCAGCCTGCTGGGGTTTTTCCATGCAGAGATTGGAGAATATTCTCTTTGGACCTCATGACTGCTCCCATGCCCCTTCAGATGGCTGTCCAGTCATCCCAGCCAGTGGTAATGTAGAGGGCCCTTGGGACCACCCTGCGGGGGCCGGGACAAGTGGCTTATGTAAAATCTGGTAGACTTTAACCTTGCTGACTTCTATGCTTCTAGGATCTGTGCCAGTTCAGAAACAGACGAGCCTCTTCCCTGACCAGAAGGAAGAGACATTGCTGGATACCGGATGCCTTATTGCTACTGCCGTCATCACATTATTCAGTGTGGGTAACTCAGAAACTTCACCGGGGGGCGTAGACTCGTGGGGACTTCTTTTTTTTTTTTTTTTAATATTTATTTTATTTTTTATTTATTCATTCATTTATTTTTTAATTTGATCAGAGAGAGACAGAGGGTGAGAGTGAGAGAGAGGAAGTGAGAAAGCATGCCACCAGATTCAGGACTTGAACCCTGGTTGGCCATGTGGGAGTGTCCAGCGCCTTAACCACCACGCCACCTGCTGGTCCCATCATGGGGACTTCTTTACACATGGGGCTGGGTTTGTCAGACAGGCTGTCACCCTGGAGGTTGTACATGCTTTGAGACTAATGCCAAAAGTAAAACCCAGCAGCGGTGGAGAGAGGTGCAGAGATATAGCAAGGTGGTGTCTGCTCCTGTGGAGGAGGTGGGGAGGGTTGTCTTGTGAGCACTGTGTGTGGGGGAAGAAATCCTCTAAGAATGGTTGACTTCTTAGAACTTAGCAGTCCGTAACGGGAGGAGGGACACAAAAGTGAAGTTTCTTGCATAGGTCACAGGAGAAGGACAGGGATGGAGTAAGGGCTGCTCCTGCAGAGCATGTGCTGCATGTACATGCTGCTGGCCAAGCCCCGCACATCTGCATGTGCTCTGGGTGAAGAAGGGAAAACTTCAAAGACCTTTTCTCGTATGCTGTGGCTCATTAGAGAAAGTGAGGAGCAGGCTGTGCCAGCACTAGTGAGTGGGTAGAACCTTCTCTCCCACCCCTGGAAGATAGGAAAGGGATGGCAATGACTTTGTCTGTTCTGCAGACCTAGCGTGGCTGACCTGGCCCCTGTTCCTGGAGTGTGCACTGGGCTACAGCAAATCTTCCCATCTGTTACCCCTTGGGCCTCTTACTTCTGCCTGAGATAGAACTCTGTGTTCCTGGTCATAGAAAGAGCAGGGTGCATATGTTAGGATGGGTGAGTGCTAAAACAACCAGACATAAAAGAAAAATGCACAGATAAAACTCTGAATACTAGGCCCAGCCGAGTAACACAGGCGGTAGGGTACCACCATATCCTGGAGCCACATGGGAAACCCGTTTTGAGATCCTGAGTTGACATGAACACACTGGGGGTGCCTGCGTAAATATGTTGTCTTGGCTGGCCGGGAGTCTGCGAGGATGACCACAGCATGGCAGGACTTTCTCAGGGGTGTCTGCCTTGGGTGTGTCTGTCTGTCCTCTCACTAAAAAAAGAAAGATTTTTTTTTTTATTTTTAAAGTTCTTGGGGCAAGCAGGAGGCATGGTGGTTAAAGTGTTGGACTCTGCCATGGCCGACTGCAGTTTAAGTCCCAGACCTGGCGGCTTGCTTTCTCACTTTTCCTCTCTCTGGTGAACACACATGCCCTACAGCAAAATTAAATAATAGTGAATAAAATTCAATAATTTCTTTTAAAAAATATGCTCTTAATACTTCAAGCAACAGGTGTGGTAGAAAGGAAAAAGTGTAATAATTTTCAGAAAGAACTGAGAAGCAAGAATAATGTCTCTCTTGGATAATGACAAGTATCAAGCTTATTAGCAAATGTTCAGATGGTAAAAAATCTGGGTGGTACAGTAAGTTACAGTATTAAATTTCGCAATCATTCCATCATGCTAGAATGTTGGACCAAAGCCAAGAAGGTGAAATGATTATCTGCATAATGTACTGCCTTAGATTTAACCTTTTTTGTACCTTAATTATATAAATTTAGATTGAGTCTCGCTTCAGCAATTCATGAGAAAAATGTAAAGGAGCTTTGGTTGACCACAGAGTTAGTATGAGCCATCAGGGCGATTCATTAGCTAGAAATGTTAGCATAACTTTAGGCCCCATAGATACGGACGTGCTGTTTAGTCTAAAAGAGGCTTTTGTCTCCCTATACTCTGTGCTGGAAGAGTATAACTACAGATTAAGCAAAAGAATAGCACAGATTTTATGCACCCAGTTGGAAGCAACATTTGTTGTCCTGTTTCATAATTTCATTGATTCCCCATAAGGGTTTATAAAAATTTCAGGTGTTGGGGCCAACAGGTAGTTAAGGTAGTAGTTAAGGCTCTGGACTCCCATGTGGCTTATCACAGTTCGAGTCCCAGACCCAGTGACTTGAAACACACTGGGCGCATGTGCATGCATGCCCAGAATCCCAAGAGGAGAATGGAGGAAAAGGGATTGCAGCGTGGCTATCTCCTCTAGGGGGTGATTTCTCATTTTCTGTCTCTCTCTGTTAAGCACGTGTGCCCTATAGCACTTGTCTCTCAAAAGAAAAATTTTTTTTTCGGGTGTCAATTAAGACCACAAGCTCTGGAGTTGGACCTGATTTAAAAATAAAATCTCTGTTCTGCTATAAGTGCTGAAAGAGAGTAACCTGTAAGACTAGAAGACTTCTGTAACTGTCTGAGCCTTATTTTCTCCTCTGTAAGTAAGATGTTGAGAATACTACCATATACCTCATAGGTTGTAAGGACAGTAAGAATTCATTGACTCAACAGGTATTGAAACCCTGCTGTGTGCTCTCCTGGGCACGGTGCATTATTATGCATAGGAGAGCTTAAGAAAAATTAGCCTTTTTTTAAAAAACTTTTTTTCCACTTAGGTTTTTGCCGTAGGGCACATGCACTAGCTCGTCAGAGGGAAAGGGAAAGTGTGAGATCATCTTGCCAGGCCGATGGCCATGCAGCAATCGCCTGTCCTCCGTTCTCTGGGATTTGGGACACACAGGCACATACGCTGGCATGATTGATCTTCAAGCCTTCAGGTTCAGGATTCGAACTGCAGTCAGCTATGTGGGAATCCAGCCACCTTAATTCCATGCCAGCTGCTGACCCAAGAAAATTTAGCCATTATTGGGACCAGCAGGTGGTGTGGATTCCCACATGGTCAACCATGGTTCAAGTCCCAGATTTGGTGGCTTGCTTTCTTGCTTTCCCTTTCCCTCTCTGGTGGTCAAATCAAAAGATAACAATAACAAATAGAATTAATTAAATAAATAATTATTTTTTAAAAAAGAAAAAGAAACTTTAGCCATTATTTTAATTTAATTTAATTTTTATTTTTAAGAATTATTTATTTGGGGCCAGCAGGTGACATGGTGGTTGAAGCACTGGACTCCCACATGGCTGACCACTGTTTGAGTCCCAGACCTGGTGGCTTGATTTCTCACTTTCCCGCTTGCTCTCTCTGTATCTTTTTTCCGGTAAGCACACATGCCCTATAGCAAATTTAAAAGTAAGAATAATAAAAATAAGGTTAAGTAATTCTTTAAAATATTTATTATTTAATTTTACTATTTATTTATTTATTTATTTATTTTTTGGATAGGTTTTTGCTATAGGGCTCGTGTGCTCACCAGACAGACAGACAGAGACAGGGAGATAGAAAGCGAGAAATAACCCCCCAGGGGGGAGGGCCACACCGCAGTCCCTTTTCCTCCATTCTCCTCTTGAGATCTTGAGCATGCACGCACGCACGCCCGGCATGAGTTTAAGCCACTGCGTCTGGGACGTGAACCGCGGTCGACTACATGGGAGTCCAGTGACATAGTCCATGCTAACTGCTGGTCCAATTTTACTATTTATTTATTTTAATTTGACGAGAGAGAGGGAAAGTGAGAAAGCAAGCCACTAGGTCCCGTACTCCACATGTGATCAGCCATGTAGGAGTTCACTCCAACCACCATGGCACCTGCTGACCTCACCATTAGAGAAGGAAAGTGAGAAATCACCCCTTCAGGAGTTGGCCCCACCACAATCCCTTCTGCACTGCATTCTCCTCCTAGGATTTTGGGCTTGCATGCACATGGCCCCAATGTGAGTTTCAAGCCACTAGGTCTGGGACTCCAACTGCAATGGACTATGTTGGAATCCTCGTACCATAGCCACCCCCTGGCCCAAGAAAAATTAGCCTTTACTATTAATAACACAGTTATCCTCTTGCTTTTCTTTTTGGTTTTATTTATTTTATTTCTTTCATTGGAGCATGCATGTGCATGAGAGAGAGAGAAAGACTGGCATCCTCAACAGGGTGACCATACCACGGTCCCCTTCTAGCCCTCTAGGTAGGCAGGTTATGGGCCTTATGCACCCAGTGTGTTCTAGATTGACTTAAGGCTCAATCCCACAGGTAGCCGTGTGGCTCCCAGTGCTCTAGGTGATGCTTACGTCCCATGGGCGGCCACGCGGCTCCCAGCGCTGTAGGTGGTGCTCACAAGACCACTTGTGCCATTCAGGCTAGGCCTCTTGCTTGCTGCTTGATGTCACACATGATAATAATTTGTCAGTTTTATCTGTCCATGTAGGAACCTAGTGTTGAAGAAAATGAAAAGGGTCCATTAACAGTTGCACAGAAAAAAGCCCAGAACATAATGGAGTCTTTCGAAAATCCATTTAGGATGGTAAGTACTAGTTGTGTATGCCGGTGGAATATGGAGAGAGTGCTGCAGCTGTATGTGCCTTTTACCTGGAAAAGAAGCATCTGTGTGTCAGCGGCCCCCCATTCTTCACCCCATGCCTTAAGTTGAGGCCCTCTATGTTAACACCAGAAAAACCCCCATTCAGTGCCCATGTTGTGGGTCCATGTGGAGAGTGGCTACCAGATCCCACTCAGCAGCAGTTCACGTGACTGTTTCCCTCTCTGCAGTTTCTGCCATCACAAGAACACCGTGCCCATATCTCTCAGGCCGCCAAGTCTGACCCGTCGTCGAAAATCTATGAAGTAAGTAGATTTATCTCCTTTTCTTTTTTTTTTTTAGGTTTTTGCTATAGGGTGCATGTACTCACTAAAGAGAGACAGAGAGAGGGAAAGTGAGAAGTCACCCCTCTGGGGAGATGGCCGCACCTAACCCCTTCTCCATTCTCCTCCTGAGATTTTGAGCAACACGCACATGCACCTGCGTTATTCTCAAGCCACCGGGTCCAGGACTCAAACCACTGTCGGCCATGTGGAAAGCTAGCACCTTAACCACCATGCCACCTCCTGGCTCCACCCTACCATTTTCTTTTCTTTTCTTTTTTGGAGAGGCTATTGCTATAGGGCACGTGCGCTTGCCAGAGAGAGACAGAGAGACAGAAAGCGAGAAATCACCCCCCAGGGGGGCTGGGCCCACCGCAATCCCTTCCCCCTCCATTCTCCTCTTGGGATCTTGGGCACGCACGCAGGTATGTTTAAGCCACTGGATCCGGGACTCGAACCACTGTCAGCTACATGGGAGTCCAGCAACATAGCCATTACACCAGCTGCTGGTCCCGCCACCCTACCATTTTCTAACTGTACTCCTCAGACAAGTTACATAGCCCCCCTGAGCCTGTTTCCGTGTCTGTAAAGGGAGGTGAGGCTGGTATGTATGTCCCAGGGTTACAAGAGAGATTGAATGAGGTGATGAATGTGAAAGCCTCCAGCTCAGTGCCTGGAAATACAGTTGTACTTTGTCTTCCTCACTAAGGATTTTAAAAGTAAAGTCAGCAGATTTTCACTTTTTGTGTACTTAGATTTGAATTTTATGACATGTGTATTATTAGGTTAGCTTTCTATACATCACCTTATTTTTTTTTAAAAAAAAGCATTCCTGGTAACATTTTCTGGTAACATTTGTTTTCATCATAGATCAGCAATCATTGGAAGTTGGCAAACCAGGTACAAGTACAGAAAGAATCTAAAGAAGCTGCCAGGAAGGAGGCAGCTGAGAAAACAGGTACCGCTCACTCCCTTGGAAACTCAGGTAGCGTGTTTGTTAAAGGGCGGGCTTGCACGTCGGTCTGTTTATTCAGTGTCCACACAAGTGCCAGATACAGCAGTGAACAGCGCAGGCCCAGCCCCTGCCGGGGGCGCTGACCTTCCACTGAGGAGCAGTGGGCAGAACAGCCAGCAAGTGTCGATTCTGTCAGGAGGCAGCGGGTACTATGCAGAGAGAGAGGCGGGGAGTGCTTGAGGTGGGGGCTGTTCTAGACGGCGCCTAGAGAATGCGGTCTACGAAGTGTGGCTCAGGCACCCCAAAGGCCTCTGTCGAGAGCCTCGTGGGCGAGCTCAAGGAGT
Organism: Tupaia tana; assembly: GCA_026018925.1. NCBI lineage: Eukaryota > Metazoa > Chordata > Mammalia > Scandentia > Tupaiidae > Tupaia > Tupaia tana. Next base: position 81,084,797 of record JAKSZU010000007.1, on the reverse strand, counting down.
AGCAAGGAGGCCTGTGTGGCTGAGCAGAGCTCACGAGGAGAGGGGAGCTGATGAGGAAGGAGAGCAAGCCGGGCCTGATGGAAGGACGTTAGCTTTCACTCCAGGTTCTGAGCAGTGGAGGGACAGGACAGGCTTAGCTTTGTGAAAGTCACTCCAGCTGCTGTGTTCACTAGACAAGGGGGATGGGCAGGAACCTGGTGAGGAGATACGCCAGTAACCCCGGTGAGGGGATGGTGGCCTGGACTAGTGTGGGGTTAGAGAAGGTGGTGAGCAGCACCTGATGAGACGGACCTGGCGTGGGAAGCAAGGAAGGGGCCGTAGATGCCAGTAGACTTCGTCCTGAGCAGCTGGAAAGATGGAGTCGCCTTCATTGAGTGAGGTGGAGCTGATTCCACCAGGAAGAGGTTTTGTTTCTGCCCCTTTACCCTGATGGCTCCCACGGCCGTTAAACATCCTCAGAGTCGAGTCACATGGGCCGTTGGATATTTGCTCTCGGTTTTGGGAGGGGAGCAGGCGGGTGGAGGAGGATCCGATTGAGAGTGTAGATGAGATAAGACTGGCACCCGAACTGAGCCCAAGATTTAGAGACCGGGGAGGTGGAAGTCGGAGAGCGAGGGATTGACTGTGACCACCCTTCGAAAGGCCGAGCCCAGTGGGTTGGAGAATTGGCTGCTGGATTCAGCCATCCCATTGGCAGTTCTCTCTCGCAGCTGCCCAAGAACAAGCAAAGGAAGAGTACAGAGCCACAGCGGAGCAGGCCGTCTCTGTCCGACAGCAGGCTGCGGTATGTGCTGGCTTTTCTGTGTATTCTTTTGAGAAACTGGATGCTTCTGGTCCTGGCCAGGATTTCCCTTGAATATCACAGAAGGTTCACCCCACACTGCAGATTAAGTGCTTCCTTCTTTCCAGTTCACTACTGCCTGCCTCATCTGCCCTCAAAAAATGTTACATTGTAATTTCTGATAGACAATGTCCTTCCGATAGACAATGTCCTTCCGATAGATAATGTCCTTGCGGCTTCATGTAAACATACCAGACTGCTCGTCAGTAGTGGCGGTCAAGGTACTGAGGTGCCAGAATTGGAGCCTGTGGTGTGTCCCACTATGCCCTAGTGACATTTCCTTCTCTTCCACTCCCTGCCTTCAGCACTCCAGAATTCTTAGCCCCTGCTTTTTCTTCAATGGCCTGATGCTATTGTCCTGTTAGGAACTTGCTCCATGTGGTGCCAAGTGTGACTGTCCTTGAGTTCCATCTTGCACAGTCACCCACCACGGCTCCTCTTCCCACCCCTGAATCTCCCTCCACCCCACAGGGGAGCTGAGTCCCCAGCTAATTCCAAGGGCAGGTGGAACTCTCTTAGACTGCCATGCTTCCTTTGCATGGGTGTGTTCAACCTACAGCTAGAAAATGCTGCTAAGAAAAGAGAGCGAGCAACAAGTGACCCAAGGACCACAGAGCAGAAACAAGAGAAAAAACGACTCAAAATTTCCAAGAAGCCAAAGGACCCAGCTCCACCAGAAAAAGACTTCACCCCTTACGACTACAGCCAGTCGGACTTCAAGGCTTTTGCTGGTGAGAAAGGACTGGAGACCTGTAAAGGGACATCTGGTCTTACTAGGTGGGATTTTGGGCACGCACACATGCACACACACCTGGCATGATTTTCAAGCTGCCAGGTCCAGTATTCAAACCACAGTTGGCCATGTGAGAGTCCAGCACCTTAACCACCATGCCGCCTGCTGGCCTCAGAGCCAGGATATTGAACTATGCATTCGGGATGTTGGATCCAACTTCATTAACCACTAGGCCATGGGGCTAGCCCAGATTTTGTTTGTTGAAAAGACCTGAAGCTGGGACCAGCAGTTAGCGTAATGGCTATGTCGCTGGACTCCCATGTAGTTGACCACGGTTCGAGTCCCGGACCCGGTGGCTTAAACTCAAACGCCGGCACATGTGCATGTGTTCCCAAGATCCCGAGAGGAGAATGGAGGAGAAGGGATTGCGGCATGGCCATCCCCCCGGGGGGTGATTTCTTGCTTTCTGTCTCTCTGTCTCTGTCTTTCTGGCGAGCGCACGTGCCCTATAGCAAAAACCTCTCCCCCAAAAAAAACCCTGAAGCTGACCCAGCCCAATAGCACAGTGGTTAAGCCCTATGCAGAGGGAACCAGATGCCTCATGGCTGACCACAGTTCAGGTCCATCCCCCACAGCAACACACCAAGCATGACTGTGTGCATGTCCAGGATCCTGGCAGGATGGAGAATGGAGGGGAGGGACTGTGGCGTGACCAGGCTCTGTTGGGGATGATTTCTCTCCCTCTTTCTCCCTCCCTAGCCCCCTTCCCCTCCTCCCTCTCACGCATGTGCCCACACGCTTCAGCGTTGAAAAAAGAAAGAAAGCCTGAAGTCTCTGCAGTGACACAGTGACACAGCCTGGGAGAGACAGCTCTTGAAGGGACAGCAGATGGCCATCCCGATTCTACAGTAGCATCTAGGGCAACACCCCCATTGGGAAGAGGAAAGGCAGGGCAGAACACACAGGGCTTTTTTGCAGGAGTGTCACTTTGGAGCCCAGCTACTGATGGCATCAGCACCGAGACCAGGATGGGTTTCCTTGATGAGGAAGTGGCCACCGCCTTAGTCTCCTGCCCTAACACTCTGAGATGAGATCTGTGAGAGATGGGCCTGGTCTTCAGGCTGCCCAGAGCTACTTGGGAACAGAGTATCTTACTTCACCCCAGCCCTTAGCTCCTTGGCATAAAACGGGCCACACAGGGACAGCAGTCGCTTTCCTGAATATCACGCCACCAAGTCCATCGTATGCCTGTGACATCTGTTAACTCGTGTCCACAGCCACTGATGCCTCTCCTCTCTTACCTTTCAGGAAACAAGACCAAACCATCTTCCCAGTTTGATCCAAATAAGCAGACCCAGTCTAACAAGGTAAGACACACCCTAGGGGCCCACAGGGCCATGGAGGTTAAGGCAGCTGAATCCCATACAGCCAGCCACACAGTTTGAGCTCTGGACCTGGCAGTTTGAGGAACATGCCAGGCACGTGTGCATGACCAAAATCCCAAATGGAGAATGGAGGTGAAGATACTGTGGTGTGATCATCCTCCCTCGGGGGTGATTGCTCATTTTCTCCCTCTCTCTGTCGCCAGCGAGTGCACACACCCTATAGCAAATTTAAAAATAAAAGAAGATGGAGAAGACGCACTGAAGAATTGTAGCTTGCTTCTATGAGAGAGCTGTACCCCCAGCAGGTCTTCACCGCACCATCCAGCCTGGTCTGAGCTGGGTCCTGGGCACACACATGCCCAGCAAGCCTGAGGGTGGTCCAGGACCATTCTCATAGGTCCACGTTCCTTCCCACTGTGCCATCCCCGGCCTTCCTCCGCACACTTCTCACTCTCCCTTTGCTGAGAAACCGGTCCATGTAGGAATCCTTTTCCTTTGCATATCCTTTCCCTCGCCTCATTTCTCCCCAGGTACAGACAGTCCCCATCAGGTGTTCCAGCAGCTTTCTTAAAACCTCTGTGTCGGTTTCTGTTTGCTACCATGGAAGTGATAGCTGCAGGCCACAACCACTCCCCCTGGTGCAGATACAAGCCCGGATCTGCCCCACGTGGGTGCGAGTGCCAAGCAAAACTCAGTGGCTACAAGTTGGGCGTGTGCAGGTGGGGCTGTGAGGAGCCTTCCTGTTCCTCGAGGGGTGCACCAGAAATGCCCATTTACATGGAAACCAAAGCCGTATTGTGATGCTGGAGTGTGACCAGCCATCAAGCTCGTGTGTGTTTTCCTGTGTACCTTGTGATCAGAGTTGTCACCAGCTTTAATGGTTTTTTTGCCTTTCAGAAATGTGTTGCAGCGAAAAAACTCAAGCAGTCAGTGGGAAGCAAAAGCATGTCCTTTCCAACTGGAAAGTCAGACAGGTATGTGGTAGATGGCCCGGTTGGCCTGGGGAGCCCAGCTGGGAGGCGCCTGCCGGACTTCGTGCCACCCTGGGAACGGCAGCTCAGAGCCTCCCACCGCCAGGTGTCTCGGCCACTCAGAACACGGAGAGGAGTAGGGATTTGCTCTGTGCCACATGTCACATAGCCGGTCACTGTGTGCCAGCACTCAAACCCTGTCGTCTCAGCACCCTGTTCTTACCGTACTGTTTCCTGGGGTTGTGTCTGAGCAGACAGGTGTGAAATTTCCCTAGACCAGCCTCTTTTTCGGGAATAAGAAAAATCAATAAGCAATGCAGGTTGTTGTTGAACATCTTATTAAAATAATGAAACCATGGTACTGACGGCAGACCCTGAGTCAGGAGGCTTGCCCCGAAGGCCTGGGCCTGCTTTCTTTAGATCGCCCTTTAGTTCTTGCTCCCCTCAGCCAACTTTGGGGCTGCAGGGCCCTACCCCCAACCACAGGCTTTTCTGCTGGAGTGTGGGGCATGTGTCACTGCCCAGCCGAGTCTTAGGACCCCCAAGCAAACCGCTCTCCCTCAGTCCTGCATTGAGGTTTGCAGCACTTTGTAAACCAGCCAAGAGCAGCGTTGGCCAGACTAGGAGTAACTTGTTTTTGTACCGTCTGCAGAGGCTTCAGGTTCAACTGGCCAAAGAGATAGTGTTGGAAGAGATCCTTGAGGCGCCAATGGACCCGAAGCACCAAGTGGCGGTGCTGGTTTTGTACATACTCATTTTTAAACCATTAAAAAATAATTCTTAATGGAAGAAAGCTGGTTCCTGACTTTTCTTTTGCTGCCACCCAGCTCTGGCAGGGGAGGACAGATCCCATCCTGTTCAGTTACCGTCTTCGGCTTCCGTGAGCAGAGGTGAGTGTGCCTGCCCACAGAGGTGACTGTGATTTCAAGAGAAACCCAGAACAACCCCAAGGTGGGGCGCAGGAAGCCTTCTATGACTCAGAAGGAGGAGACACCCAAGGCACGGAGCATGGTGCTCCTCTGACTCCATTTCAGAGGGATCTATGGGCCATTTCACTTCCTTCAAATACTGTGAATGAAGCCAGTGGTAAGAGCCACTGTAGGGGGGCTGGCAAGTGGCATAGTGGCTAAGGCACTGGACTTCTACATGGCCGACCATGGTTTGAGTCCTGGACTGGGCTTTCTCACTTTCCCTTTCTCTCTCTCTCTCTTTTAAACTTTTTTAAAAATAATAATAATAACAAAATTAAATAAATAAATAATGCTTTTTTTTAAAAAGCTACTGTTGGGAGACCAACAGTTAGCGTAATGGCTATGTCGCTGGACTCCCATGTAGTCGACCATGGTTCAAGTCCCGGACCCGGTGGCTTAAACTCACGCCGGGCGCGTGTGTGTGCGTGCCCAAGATCCCGAGAGGAGAATGGAGGAGAAGGGATTGCGGCGTGACCATCCCCTCTGGGGGGTAATTTCTCACTTTCTGTCTGTCTCTCTCTGTCTTTCTGGCGAGCGCAAGTGCCCTACAGCAAAAACCTCTGGGGGGGTGAAGCTACTGTTGGGAAAAGGGACTGATATAAGGTGCCTCAGAGCCAGTGTGGCTTCCTCTCTTCTCTTCCTGTAAAAAGCAAAGGAAACACTTTTCCTGACTGAGATGAACGGCACGTCCATTGTGGGAAGCACAGTACGCAGGAAGATGCGGAGAGGAAGGGGCCGTCTGTAGCCCTGCCTCACAGAGGCGACCTCCAGCCTATCAGTGTTTGCTTCTAGGCTTTTTCCCGTGTGTATGCAGATACACATACAGCTTGGTTTTTAATTGCCAGAAGAGGGCACACGTGCCAGCCAGGAGAGCGTGAGCCCCTCACAATAGGGCCTGGTTACATCCCAGTCTTCTCTCCGTTTCTCTATCCTGGCAGGTTTTCTGGCACACACATGTACATGCCTGGCTTTTTGTTGTTGTTTTTGTTTTCGTTTTACCAGAGGGCTCGTGTGTGTGTCAGAGAGAGAAACAAAGTGAGAAAGTGGAATAGGTTATTGTAAAGCTTCTCTCTCTCTTTTATGAGCACCCCTGTGGGAACGGTCACACCATGGTCCGTCCTCCAGTCTTCCTCCCTTCAGGACGTTGGGCGCACGCTCACGCATCCAGCGCGCTCACACATCCAGCGCATGCTCACACGTCCAGCACGCTCACACGTCCAGCGCATGCTCACACGTCCAGCGCGCTCACACGTCCAGCGTGCGCTCACACATCCAACGCATGCTCACACGTCCAGCGCGCTCACACGTCCAGCGTGCGCTCACACGTCCAGCGCGCTCACACGTCCAGCGCGCGCTCACACGTCCAGCGTGCGCTCACACATCAAGCGCGCTCACACGTCCAGCGCGTGCTCACGCGTCCAGCGCGCGCTCACGCATCCAGCGCGTGCTCGCACATCCAGCAGGCTTCTCGAGCTGCAGTGTCCAGGGCTTGAGCCATGTGACTGGCCGTGTGGGATCTGCTGGATCCCACTAAGCATCAGGTGGGAGAGCCAGTGCCATCCTGTTCTTGATAATGGAACATTGAGGGACCAGCAGTTAGCGTAATGGCTATGTCTCTGGACTCCCATGTAGTCGACTGCGGTTCAAGCCCCAGACCCAGTGGCTTAAACTTAGCCAGGCGCGTGTGCGTGCATGCCCAAGATCCTGAGAGGAGAATGGAGAAGGGATTGCAGCGTGGTCATCCTCCCTGGAGGGTGATTTCTTACTTTCTGTCTCTCTGTCTCTCTCTGTCTTTCTGGCAAGTGCACACTCCCTATAGCAAAAACCTCTCTAAAAAAATAAAAAAATAATGGAACATTGAATTATTTCTCTAAAATTCCATTTGATCTTAATCCCAAAATGGGCTGTTAAATCAAGAAAGCACAGGGACCAGCAGATGGCGTAATGGTTATGTTGCTGGCCTCCCACTTAGTCGACTATAGTTCAAGTCCCGGACCTGGTGGCTTAAACCTCATGCGGGGTACATTCATGTGCGTACCCAAAATTCCAAGAGAACAGAGGAGAAGGGATTGCGGCATGGCCATCCCCTCTGGGGGTGATTTCTCACTTCCTATCTCTCTGTCTCTCCAGCGAGTGCACACTCCCTATAGCAAAAACCTCTCTAAAAAAAAAAAAAAATGCAGCACCAAATATCATTATTTTTGTTTTCACAAAAACACTAAGAATCTTTTCTACCCTCACAATTCATTAAGAGCCGACTATGTACAGTGCTCTCTGGGAAACACCAGGCTAAATTGAACATCCTGGCCTGTGTTCAGGGTCTGCCACGGCCGGGCCTGTGCTCTGGGAAGAGGGGTCTGGCAGGGCCAGCAGGGCTGGCGGCAGAGTTTGCATGCGGAAGAGCTCTTTGCTCAGGCAAACCACTCACTGCGGTCTGCGGTGCTGTAGGCAGCTTGCCATGAGCGTTTCAACCAAGTAACCCCACACAGTGGCCAGGTTTGCTCCCACTCATAACCACAGCCGTCTACCTGGCTGAACACCGTGCTTCAGAAATGACTCGAATGCTGACTGCCTGACGGGTCTCCCCAGTGACAGACACAGCACGGGGCGGCCCCATTTCATCAGTGCCATTGGCTCACCTCTGTCCTCTGTCCACCCTACGCCCTTGTCATCCCTAAACTATCAACATGTCTTAGGAGGTGAGACAGTCAACTCAGTAACACCTCACAAGTGAAGTTTCTTCAAGAACATTGGGGGAGTTTTTTTTTTTTTTAAGTTTATCTTTTTCTTTTATGAGCAAAAGAGAGACAAAGCCTTGGGACCTTGACTCCATGACACACCCCAAGCCTCCGCCAGCTCAGGCCCTGGACCCATCCACGCCTGCTCTACTCAGGTGTGTCTCCAGGTAGGAGCCCAGGACCTTCGCATGTAGGTAAATGAGCAGCAGCTCAGATCTTTGTGATTTTTAATTTGCCAGAGGCCAACAAGGACGGGCAGGAGGACGGACAGGGGCGATGAGAAAGTACCCCTCATGGGGTATGGAGCACCACTGTCCCTTCTCTGTTCTCAGGATTTTGGACATGCATACACCCATCATGACTTTCAAGGTTCTGGGTCCGGAGCCCAAAAGACACAGTTGGCATGTGGGGTTCAGCTGCCTGCACCACGCCACTGGCTGACCCAGGAGCATCGCTTACCACTGCACCACCACGGGGCCCAGCAACTGAGTTTTTAATGCACATTGGTCCGAATTTGGAGAAACATTTCATGCTATAACCTGGTTTTTTCTATCCTGAATTTTTTTTTAAGAGAATTTTTTTTTTTTTTTTTTGAGAGGTTTTTGCTATAGGGCACATGCGCTCGCCAGAAAGAGAGAGAGAAAAGCGAGAGACCCCCAGGGGGCATGGCCACGCCGCAATCCCTTCTCCTCCATTCTCCTCTCGGGATTTTGGGCACGCACGCACACACGCCCGGTGTGAGTTTTAAGCCACCGGGTCCGGGACGCGAACCGCGGTCGACCACGTGGGAGTCCAGCGACATAGCCATTACGCTAACTGCTGGCCCCTAAGAGAAATTTTTGGTATAGGGTGCATGTGCTCACCAGAGAGACCCAAAGCAAGAAATCACCCCACAGGGCAGATGGCCACAATGCAATCTCTTCTCCCCCATTCTCTCAGGATCTTGAGCACACGTCTGCACGTGCCCAGTGTGAGTTTTAAGCCGCTGGGTCTGGTACTCAGACCATGGTTAACTACATGGGAATCCAACAACATAACCATTACTCCATCTGCTGGTCCCTCCATCCTGATTTTTAAGAAATTTGCCAGAGGATGGGTGTGGTGTGTGCTCACCAAAGAGGGAGAAGGAGAAAGCACCATTCCAGTGGGGCATGGTCACTCCATAATCCCCTGTCCATTTCTCCAGCCTGTTGGGATTTGGGGCACACACCACCTGGCATGTTTATCAAGCCACCAGGTAGGTCCAAGATTCAACCCACACCTATGGCTGTGTAGGATTCGGCTCCCTCAACCACCAAGCCATGGGGCAACCCCATCCTGATGTTCGAGATGAGTTCTGTTTTCAACTGGGTTGTGCGGTAACGGCCACTGCTGGCGAAACCAGTTTCTTCTCTTGGTGATTTGAAGTTGAGTGGCAGTGCTAGGCCCATGGTGCTGTGCATTTGGGAACTCCTTTGCCTGTAATTTATTCAGGGCCTTTGCTTTCTTTGAGCCTAGAAGTTTTGAGCAGCTGTGTAGCCGGGAGGTATTGGCTGTTCCTGCTTGGGACCAGGGCTGTACCTTCTCTACAGGAAAGCTGAAGGCGTCATTTTCTGCATCTGAGGATGCGTGTGCTGGAGCAGCTCTGTTCCACTTGTACAAGGAATCGGATGAACCTGATCCTCCACTTTCCCCCCTGCACCACCTAGAAGAAAGCCAAGACAGTTGATCCACAAGGTGCCTGGCCTCACACGTTCTCAGCCTGTCATTCAGGGCCTGCCGTCCGCAGACAACATCCCTATCCTCCTGGAGCTTACAGTTTGAGTCAGGGTGCACAGACAAGTGATCGGGCAGTTATAATGCAGAGAGCTACACGTCTTGATGGAGGAAGTAGAGGCTGTTATGAGAACACTTGATCCAATTACAGGGCTAGACCACATTAAGCCTATAGTAACGGGATGTAATGCTTGGCTCCATCTCATCCCCTCTGCGATACTTTTGTGAATCACTAGGTCCTGTAGCAGCTCCCAGAGAGCTGTCGCCTAGCAATTTTTTTTTTTTTTTTATGGCTATAGGGCACATGTGATTGCCAGAAAGACAGACAGAGACAGACAGACAGCGAGAAATCACCCTAGGGGGGATGGCCACGCTGCAGTCTCTTCTCCATTCTCCTCTCAGGATCTTGGGCATGACGCACACGCACCCGGCATGAGTTTAAGCCACCAGGTCCCGGACTGAACCGTGGTCAACTACATGGGAGTCCAGCAACACAGCCATCATGCCAGCTGCTGGTCCCATTCTAGAAATTCTTTAACTTCCTTGGATTGCTCCCCCTTTAAAAAGATGTTTCAAGTTAACCAAGTGTAAGTCTTGAGGCTTACACTCACCAGTAGCAACCCTGTGCTTCTCAGTTGAGAAGGGCACATGCTTCCCACCTTCAGGGAGAGGCTGCAAAACATCAGTCAAAAAACATTCCTAACACTGCTAGTGTCATCTGTCTTGGCATTCCAACGGGGTAGAGCAATTAGCATTTAATATTTGGTAATTAGCATGCTTAATGTGATTCTGAGAAGTTCCTTGACATTTTCATAAAAACAGCACATTCCCGCCCACCTTTCTAGGAGCCCTAGATTGTCAGTTTTCTAAAAAAGAATTGAGTGCCAGTCTCATGGTGCTGAAAATGCACGTGCTGGGCGTCTTCCTGGACATTGCTGGTAAATTTAGAAACTCTTAGAGCTTCTTCTCGTTCAGAGGTCATGTGCTCTGAGAATCTAAGGGAAAAAGGCTAAATCCAGCTTAAGTCACCAGCTGTGATGATCCTTCTCCAGTAAATAAAAGTCTAACGCTCCCGGACAAACCACACAATCTGTTTCAAGCCCCGCCCCCACCCCCCCGGACAAACCACGCAATCTGTTTCAAAGCCATCACGGAGCCAAATTCTGAAAGTGTGGAGGGATACATTCTACTCTCTTGGTTCAGTGCGACAAAGTAACCAACCCTTCGCCAGACAATGTAGCGGCCGGCTCTCCTCCAGCTCAAAGACTGAAGCCCCCGCCTGCAAGTCTCAGCGCTCCAATACTTCGCTCCTACTGGAGACGTCAGCTATTTCTCCTCCCGAGCCCCGCAGCCACACGCGGGCGGTCCTCGATGCCTCCCGGTGCCGAGAAGGGACCGGAGCTCAGGGTGATGTACTACCCCGTCGGCGCAAGGGGGGAGGAGGGACCCCGGACCCCTTCCGCTGGCCCGCCCCGGAACCCGTCCCGCGGCCCGGGCGCGATCACCCGGCTCTGGCCCGGGCCCCACGTGGCCCCTGGAGCGGGCTGCACTAGCCTGCTGCCGCCGACCGACGGAGCGCCCCAGCCACTCTGCGCCGTGCTGCGGCCTGGCGGCCAATGAGCGCCCGGCAAGGCCGCTCCCCCATTGGCGGGTTTGGGCCCCGCCCCCTCGGGCAGGCCCCGCCTTGCCACCCGGGTTAGGTTGCGGCGCGGGCGGCGGGCGGAGCTGGTCCCGTTGTGCTGCGGCTCCGCGCGGCCTGCAGTCCCGGGCCCGCGCCCCGCGCCGCCCGCCCAGCCATGGAGCCCTGCCCCGATGGCCCCGCCGCCTCCGGCCCCGCTGCCATCCGCGAGGGCTGGTTCCGCGAGACATGCAGCCTGTGGCCCGGCCAGGCCTTGTCGCTGCAGGTGGAGCAGCTGCTCCACCACCAGCGCTCGCGGTACCAGGACATCCTTGTCTTCCGCAGGTACCACCGCAGACCCGGCGGGCGCCCCAGCTCCTCCGGCCGCCCTCAGCCTAACCTCCCCTACCCACCCGACGCGACCCCCTCCAAGCTGTGACCCCAACCGGCCCTTATCCTGCCCTAATTCCGGGCCAGACCACCCCTCTTAAAGCTGGACCCCTGCCCTGCCTCTCTCTACCTGCTGACAGCCCTGGGGCCGCCTCTGCCCCCCACCCTTCCCCCTGCAAAACTGTCAGAAGTTCTTCCGAACTAGGCCCGTCTCCTGCCGAGGTCCCCTCCCCACCGTACATCTCGGCTCCCTGAGCTGGGGGCCGGCGTTTCGGGCGGGCCTCTTGGGCGGGGAAGGAGCCGGAGTTTGCGCGGAGCTCCACGTGTCAGTCCTGAGACACGTCAGAGCTGGAGGAGACCCCGAGCCCAGCCCAGCCCCCACTCAGCGGGCCTGCCAGCTGATCCGCGCCACGTGTCACTCTCACCACTCAGCCCTGGGACCCCTTGGTGGGGTGGGAAAGACTCCTCAGGCACGCGGGTTGGGGCATGTTTTCCCCATCCCAGAGCACCCATTCCCCGACTGTCACTCTGGCCCGCAGTAAGACCTACGGCAATGTGCTGGTGCTGGACGGCGTGATCCAGTGCACGGAGAGGGACGAGTTCTCCTACCAGGAGATGATCGCCAACCTGCCGCTCTGCAGCCACCCCAACCCGCGAAAGGTACCCGGGCTGCCAAGAATCGGTCCTGAGCTCAGGGTCCCAAGGAACCGTGCTCAGGGAGGCCCAGGCAAGCCCCGTGCTCAGCCCAGATGCTGCCATAGTGGTTGTCAGGAAAAGCACCAGCAGACTTGGGGCCGGGAGCTGCCACTTGGGGAGGGTAGGTGGGGCTGACAGGTCTGGTCTCTGAGGAGCAATTCCCACTGAGGCCTGAAGCTTCCAGAGCAGTCCTAGGGGAGCTTCCAGGAACCCTGAGCCAGGTTCCTGGGGCAGGAAAGTGTTCCTGAGAGTAGACAGTGGTCACCGCCCCTGCGGGCAGCAGAGATGAGGAACAGCCGTGCGTGTGTGTGTGCTCAGTGTGCCAAGGCCTGCGAGGCTTGGGGGCTGGGGCTGCGCCCTGCTCCTGACGGTTTCCCCACCTCCCAGGTGCTGATCATCGGGGGCGGAGATGGGGGCGTCCTGCGGGAGGTGGTGAAGCACCCCTCTGTGGAGTCCGTGGTCCAGTGCGAGATTGACGAGGTGGGTGCAGGCGTGAAGCAGGCGGGAGGTCTGGGTTTGAGTTCTGGTTCTGCTGCTGACCAACCCTGCCCGAACTGGCCGTGGACCCTCAGGCAAAGTGCTTACCATTTTGGGGCCTGTTTCCTCGTCTGGACATCAGATGCTGGGAGGAGTTGATAAGAAAATTGGGAGAGTAGAGGGCCTGGCCCAGGGTGGGTGCTCTGCTGATGCTGGTCCTCTGTAAGACTAAAAGCTGGTCTTTACGTCCTGGGCCGGGCCCAGGGACATTTCAACCGCTAGTCCATCTACCCTTTCCACCCGGCATGGTTTCAGTGACCATCTGCTATGTGCAGGTATTGCTCAAGGTGCCAGGGGAGCGGCAGTGGGCAGCCAGCCCCTGCCCTCTCAGAGCTAAGCGTCCAGTTAGAGGAGACATGAAAGGGTCTTCTGGTAACGGCGTGCCAGGGCACGGGGATAAGGGACAGGCAGATCCGGCTAGTGGAGCAGGCCTCGGGAGATACAAGGCCTGAACGGGACGCAGCTGGCTGTGGGAGGCCGGAAGGAGGACGTTCTCCTGGCCCAGGGTTGGAATTGCAACCCTGTGAAATAAGAAATAGCAAGAAACCCACACCGATTTGGGAGAGGGGACAGGGATGTGGCCCGAGGAGCAGGGTTCTGTCTATGCACAGAGGTGGAAACTGAGGCTGCAAAGCGGAAAGGCTTTCCCGAGGTAACCAGGCCGAGAGGCACTGCCGGGGTCCCACTTACTGTGGCTCCAGAGCCTCCAACCCCCATGGCCCTTTCTGGTCCCTCCTGTCCCCCTCCCCAGGATGTCATCCAAGTCTCTAAGAAGTTCCTGCCGGGCATGGCCATTGGCTACTCTAGCTCAAAGCTGACCCTACACGTGGGTGACGGTTTTGAGTTCATGAAGCAGAACCAGGATGCCTTCGATGTTATCATCACTGACTCCTCAGACCCCATGGGTAAGCAGAGATGGGGCCTCCGGGGCCCTCTGGCAGCTGCCGGTCTGCAGGCCAGCCTCCTCCCCAGGCCTGATTCCAGAGAGGACAGAGGGTCTCCCAGGACTAGAGCTGCACTTGTCCCTTCTCAGTTGTCACCTCCCACTCAAACATGGCTCAGGACAGTAGGAAGGGGACCAGGCCATGCCTGAAGTTCATGAGTTAGGGACCTGACGAGAACGGGGTCTGGCCTCGGCTCTCTGAGGCCTCAGCCTCCTCTTCTGCTCTTGACTGGCCAGCATTGGGATGGGGTAGGTTCTGGTGTTAACCTAGGTCAGAGGGTCCTCTGCTCAGTGCCAGTGAGAATCCCCCAGGAGTGGGGATCAAATACGATGCCTCAGGCCAGCTTATAGCCTGGTGGTTAAGGTGGCTGAATCCCACATGACCAACCGTGCAGTTCAAATCCTGGACCCAGCCACTTGAGAAACACACCGGGTGCATGTGTGTGCATGCCTGAAATCCCCAAAGGAGGAAGAGATGGAGGCGAAGGGATTGCAGCGTGACCATTACCTATGGGGGGTCTCTGTCTCTCTCTCCTGTGAGCTCATGCACCCTCTGGCAAATCAAAGGGGGGAGGAGCCCCTTCTGATCTTGGAGCGGCGGACCCCTCCCTGCATTTGTGCTGGTGTCGGAGTTCAGATCCAGCCCCGAGGAGCCTGGCACGCTCACTGTCCCCCCCCTCCGCAGGACCCGCGGAGAGCCTCTTCAAGGAGTCCTATTACCAGCTGATGAAGACGGCCCTCAAGGAGGATGGCATTCTCTGCTGCCAGGGTGAGCCGCCAGCCTCCGTACCGGGGCGGGGTAGGGGCTGTCAGCCCTGCCCGATGCCAGCGCTGTGTGGACTGTCCCCCAGGTGAGTGCCAGTGGCTGCACTTGGACCTCATCAAGGAGATGCGGCAGTTCTGCAAGTCGCTGTTCCCCGTGGTGGGCTACGCCTACTGCACCATCCCCACCTACCCCAGCGGCCAGATCGGCTTCATGCTCTGCAGCAAAAACCCTGTGAGCTTGAGGGCTGTCCCGGAAGGTAGGGAGTGCTGGTGGGGGCCCAGGCGGAGAGAGTCCTTCCCTGACGTCCCCTTCCCCGGCCCCCAGAGCACCAATTTCCAGGAGCCTGTGCAGCAGCTGACGCAGAAGCAGGTGGAACAGATGCAGCTGAAATACTACAACTCGGACGTGCACCGGGCGGCTTTTGTGCTGCCTGAGTTTGCCCGCAAGGTGGGAGACCTGCCAGGCCGGGAGGGGGGTGCCAGGGCACCCTGGTCGGCAGTCGTGGCCCCACGTGACCCATAGGCAGCACCACGCTGACTGGCCTCATGTCCCACCAGGCCCTGAATGATGTGAGCTGAGCCCTGGTGCCACTGCTGCCGCTGCCCAGGACCTTGGACAGGGAGCCTCCGGGCGCCTGGGCCCCACCAGCCCTGGACCAGACCTCCTCCGGCTCCTGCCACCAACAAGTGTTACAGGCCCCGGATGCTGCCCAGCTGCCCTGCTGGGCGGACTGTCTGTGTGTCTTTCTGCCTCCACGCCTATACCAGCTGTGTACAGCCCATCTGTCTGCCTTCTGCTGCCCCCTCACCAAACACGTGTATTTATAACAAAGTGTGGAACTCTGTGTCCCCTGACCTTGACTGGCCCAGGCGGGGGCCACATCAGCCATTACCGAGCACTCCTGGGTATGAGGATCTGTGGCCGCTATGTGGCCGTGGCTAGACAGGCCAGGCCCACGGCCTCTGTCCTGTGAGGGGTACAGCACTCATCAGACTGGCACTAAGTCTGCCCTGGAAGCTGGCATAGCCACCTGTCAGCAGCGCATCACAGGTGGTGGGTGACAGAGCCCTGGGGGTGACGAGAGCAAAGTGGAGTTGATGAGATCGAGGCGGGGCTGCCGAGGACTGGGGCTCCTGGAACGTTGTCAGAATCTGGCCCCTCACAGGAGTAAGTCAGGCCCCATCCGGGTACTCCAGGGTGGGTACCGGAGGTGACCCTGGGGGAGGGTTGGGGCAGTCAGGGTCCAGATTCCTGAGGCCTGTTGAAACACTGGCCCAGGTGACACGCTGCGCCCTGACTCTGCTGGTGTCAGACTTGGGCTGACGCCCCTCCTACCCTCCCCAAGGGCCTCTGGTGAATCCCTAAAAGCTCCTGCCAGGCACTGAGAAGTCCAGCATCAGGTGTGTGGGTGCCACACTGGAACCTCACTGCGCAGGGCTGTCCCCTCTCCAAGGTGCTGAACCTCCAACTGGGTCCATTGGTCCCTGCCCTTTTTTTTTTTTTTTTTTTTCTTTTTTTGGAGAGGTTTTTCGTTATAGGGCACGTGCACTCGCCAGAAAGACAGAGAGACAGAAAGTGAGAAATCACCCCCCCACACCCCGGGGGGAGACGGCCACGCTGCAATCCCTTCTCCACTCTCCTCTCGGGATCTTGGGCACGCACGCACACGTGCCTGGTGTGAGATTAAGCCGCCGGGTCTGGGACTCGAACCACAGTCCCACGGGAGTCCAGCGACATAGCCATTACGGTAACTGCTGGTCCCAGGTCCCTGCCCCTCTTGCCCACCAAAGTCAGGGATTCTAGGTGGTGGGAGAAGAGCCACATTTTGGAAGGGAGGGCCTCCAGCCCACTCCCATCTCCAAGGGGATCAATAATAGGAAAAGGGTCCCCCGAGTAAAGGCCAGAGTAGCCAGCCCCTCTACCGACCCTGGCAGGGGTGGAGCCAGAGGAGGGGTGAGCTCTGGAGGCAGGGGAGTGAAGGAAAAGGCCAGGGAGTACCCCTTCTGCCCATCCCAAACCGGAGGGGATGGCACAGCCATCTCAGAGCCCTGGTGCAGCTGGGGAGGGTCTGGGCTCCAGAACAAGAGCGGAGGGGAGCAAGGGTCCAGCTCTGCCTGTCTTTTTCCCAGTTTGCTGTGGGGCACGTGCACTTGAGACGCACAGAGGGAACGCGGGAAGGCACGTGCAGGGGGCTGGCCACACAGTCCTCCCTTCCATCTCGGGATTTGGGCTGGGTACACTGCACACACACACACACGCTTTTCAGGTCACCAGGTCCAGGATGGAGCCACGCAGTCAGCCATGTGTGATCCAGCCACCGTACCCACCACACTACCTCCAACCCCACCAAGTAAGGCCTCAGGCTGTCCGGCCACCGCCCCTCACTGGGCTCCACCCCCTCCCCTGTGGGCTCACTGGACTCCCAGCCGGCATACGGACACCGCTGGCCTCAGCCAGCAAGTTAGCCTCCAGCTCCCTCCTCCATTCGGCCCCCTCGATTCTACCATCTCAAGGCGGCATGGGAGCTAGTGTCTGCCAGAAAGGCCTGGGTGCAGCCGGCTGAAGCAGATGGGGCCTGGGAAGCCGTTCATGGAGTCCAACCGTGCCGGCAGCTGAGTGGGCCAGGCATGTTAGTTCACTCAATGTTCACAACCACCCGAGAGGAGGGCACTTGGTAATGCCCACAGCGCTGAGGGGACGTGCCCAAGGCCACTCCGAGGGAGCAGGCAGCAGCCCTTCCGGGGCCACTTGCCCACCTGGGCAGCTTGGCCAGGTCTCTGCAGCCCAGCCTGCAGCCTGGCGTTGCCAGCAGGACTTCCACTCTGCCGACCAAGCTCCTGGCAGGTCTGTCCCGAGGGTGCCCTTGGCAAAGAATGCCACCAGGGGAGAAGATGGAGATAGCCCCTTGACCACCACAGCCGGCAGGTCTTCTCCCAGGGCTGTAGAGTCAGACCCAGGTCTGAGCCCCAATTCTGCCTCCCACAGTTGTGACGAGATAGGAGCAGGGAGCCCACACTCTTTATTAGGTTTTTACCATATGGCACATGTGCTCACCAGAGGGGAGAGCAGGAGGGAAGGTGAGAAATCACCCCAGGGAGGATGGCCACACCTCAATCCCTTCTCCATTCTCCTGGGATTTGGGGCTTGCACGCCCACGCCCAGTGTGATTTTTCAAGCTGCAGGATCTGGGAGCCCAGCGCCCTAACCACCACACCACCTGCTGGCCCCCAGTCCACCCTCATAAGCTCCCATCAGAAGCACGTGGAAACCAGAACCACCTGGCAAGGCAGAGAAGACGCAGGCAGCTGGGGGCGTTGGGGAGGCACTGGGCCGGGCCTACAGCATACACCCGGCACCTCCCCTGCTTACACAGGTCTCCCCGCCTCCCAACCCTACATCCGGGCGGCCCTCGTACAGACATCCACTGAAGCGGAGGCAGCTTTAGTGCAGACATGACCTGATTCCTCCAAAGTCCCAGAAACTCGCGAGAGGATCGTGAGCAGGCCTGGTTGGTGGTGGAGGAGTAAAATCAAGACTATTTAGATTTTTTAATGTTTGTATCATTTGTAGAATGTCAACAAAAGATGCTTTGTGAAATGTGAAAATATTAACACATTTTCAGCATTAAATACAATATTGCTTTTCCTTTCCTGATTATAAAAGTAATATATGTTCATTGTAGAAAAATTTAAAATATAGAATGGTATTAAAAAAAAAAACTCTTAAAAAAAAAAAAAAACTAGCTACACTCCTGGTTTAAGGAATCAATTACGTGCAAATTGTTACATGAATATTAGTCCCCCTGCCTTCTCCCCGGGGACAGCCCCCTTTGTCTCTTTCAGCTGACTGTGTTGGTGAAGGCTGACCCCTTCGCCCTGGGGACTATGTCCCAGGACTCGGATGGATGCCCGAGACGGCGGAGAGAGCCAGAGGCGCGTCTCTGTGCTCCCGTCCACGCGCACGGAGGGAAAGGCGCAGTCTGGACGGGAACGGAGCGCAGGAGAGGAGCGAAGACTGATGGCGGGCAGGGTATTAGAGCACTCGGTGACAGAGAGCGGGGATGTGCTTCCCTTTCACTGTATCTTATGGGACTGTACTCACCTGTCTTTGGACTGCCAGGGACAGCAGGTAACACACCCCAGAGAGCAGAGGGCGGAAGCCGGGTGGGAGGCTGCTGGCTTTGCCTTCTGTAGCGTAAGAAATGCACCTGGTCTCCGTGCCCTCCCGTCGGCGCACCTGAAGCCCTTGGGGCTTCCTGATTGCTAGGTATGCCTTGTAGTTCAAAATGAGTCCCTATTGGTGACATCTGAGTTTACGTTAATGATGTGACTTAGGGTAGGGCTCCTAGGGAGCCTCAGGACAGGCATGGTCCCCAGAAGGACCAAGTGACTAGAGGATTGCGACTTTCAGCTCCCCCCACTGACCTCCGGGAAAGGGCTGGGAGGCGGCAGAGATGCAGCTGTGAGTGCTCCCAACAGCAAGGTTGGGGAGCTCCCGGGAACACTGCAGGGGTGCACCCAGAGGGGCGTGGAAGCCCCTGGCCCCTCCCCACTAGCCTTGCCCTGTGCTGTCATCCCTTTCCCTTGTAACGGCCTTTATCACGCTTTTCCTTTGTTCAGGGTAGAATGCGTGTGCACTAGAGAAAGAGGAGCGCCCTCCGCAGGGCCGGCCGCACCCCAGCCCTCTCTCCAGTCCTCCAGCCATCGGACCTCGGGCACTGAGCAGGCACCCAGCGTGCTTCAGGCCCAATGGACCAGGGACTGGAATCGGTCGCCACCTGGGCCCAGCTGCCTATGAGAGCTGCCACCACTGCGCGTGCAGCACGCCCTTCATAGTAAACCGTAACCGTGTTCCCCAGTCCCGGGAGTCGTCCTGGCAGACCCCGATTTACAGTCAGGAGGCCGAGTATGGGCTGAGGCCTATCAGCACCTGGCATGGGCCGTCTTGTGGGACCGAGGCCTGCACCTGTAGGATCCGACACGATTTCCAGGTAGACAGCATCAGACCTGAGCTGCAGCACTGGACCCCGATGGTGTCCTCCGGAGAGTTCTAGGTGCGTGGGGAAGCTCCTGCACCAGGTCCCAGAAAGCTCTGGGCTATGTGCGAGCGGAGGAGACGGTCGCTCGGCTCGTGGGTTTCCTCGCCCTCGTGCCCTTGAGAACCGGCTTGCGTTGCTGCTGCTGGACTCTGTCCCTCCTCTGTCGTTTCACAAGGGAAGAGGAGGATTAGCTCTTTCCCTCCCTGACCCCCTCCCACAACTTCCACCATTACAGCTGAATCTTTTTCCTTTTTTTTTTTTTGCCAGATGAAGTGTACACTGGCGAGAAAGAGGGAGAGAGAAGCCCTCCCCACGAGGGGCAGCCATGCCACGATCCCCTCTCCACTTCTGCCTCCTCTCAGGGTTCCGGGCATGCGCATGCCCAGTGTGTTTCTCGAGCTGCTGGGTCTGGGATTCAAACCACACAGTCGGCCATGTGGGATCGGCTGCCTTACCGAGCCACAGACCCAGCCCTCGTCACAGTTTCTCTACTATAAATGAAAACCTGACTTTCGGGCAATAACCCTGATAAATGTGAGGCATGACCAAAGTCTTAGGCTCATAGTTACTTAACCCTTTAAAACTTGGGGCCAGCAGGTGGTGTGGTGGTTGGGGCACTGGATTTCCACATGACCCACTGCGGTTTTACTCCCGGACCTGGAAGCTTGCTCTCTCGCTTTCCCTTTCTCTCTCTCATCAAGATTTTTTAAAATGATAATAATAATACATAAAATAAATAATTTTTTTGAGAGGTTTTTGCTATAGGGTGCGTGCGCTCACTGGAAAGACAGAGAGAGAAAGAGAGACAGAAAGTAAGAAATCACCCCCCCAGGGGGATGGCCACGCCGCAATCCCTTCTCCTCCATTCTCCTCTCTGGATCTTGGGCACACACGCACACGTGCCCGGCGAGAGTTTAAGCCACCGGGTCGGGACACAAACCGCGGTCGACTACATGGGAGTCCAACGACATAGCCATTACGCTAACTGCTGGTCCGAATAATTATTTTAATTCATTACTTTAAAAGAATTATTTATTTAATTTTAGTATTATTTTTAAATTTGACCAGAGAGAGACAGAGAGAGAGAGAAAGGAAAATGAGAAAGCAAGCCACCAGGTCTAAGAACCAAACCGTGGTGGGAGTCCAACACCTTAACCACCATGCCACCTGCTGGCCCCAGTAATTCTTTTTTTTTTTTAAGGGAATTATTTTATTTTATTTTACTTATGTATTTATTTTTAATTTGACCAGAGAGGGACAGAGTGAGAGAGAGAATGCGCAAGAGGGAAAGCAGGAAAGCAAGCTGCCAGGTCCAGGACTCGAATCGCAGTCGGCCACGTGGGAGGCCAGCGCTCTTAACCACCATGCCACCTGCTGGGCCCAGTAATTCTTTTTTTCAGGAGACATTTTTGCTATAGGGCGTGTGCACTCGGTGGAGAGACAGAGAGACAGAAAGTGAGAAATCACCCCCATAGGGGATGGCCACGCCACAATCCCTTCTCCTCCATTCTTCCCTCGGGATCTTGGGCACGCATGCACAGGCACAGAACGTGAGTTTTAAGTCACTGGGTCTAGGACTCAAACCACAGTCAAGTACGTAGGCGTCTAGCATGTAACCATATTATTATGCCATCAGCTGGTCCCTCTTAGAAAAAAAAAATGGCATGAAAGTGTGACTTATTCCACTGTCATGCTTGACTGCTGAGTGCAACTGTCAGAGCTGAGTCACTGGGAACCCTAGCCGGGGAACACGTGCTCTGCAGGAGGCTCCCTGGCAGGGCTGGCCTATCAGGCTGGCTGTCGGCCTCAGTCCTCCCGATGGGGACCTCTCTAGAGGGATGTTTGCGTGTCCGCACAGCATGGCATCTGACTTCCCAGCACACGCGATCCAGAGAGGCGGATGGCAGCCGCTGTGTCTTGTACAGCTTAGCCCATAGTCCACCACCCCACGAGTTCAGGGGTAGCCTGCCCACAGGCCTTTTCACTGTAAGAGAGCACCCCGGGAGTGAGCACCCCAAGGAGGGAACCACTGGAGGTCATCTGGAGGCTGGCTACCCTGCTCTCTAGTGTTCAATGTTGTTCTCTCAAGTTCGTAGAACGTAATTTCTCTCTTTGGTGGTTTTTTTTTTTTTTTTTTTTTTTTGGAGAGGTTTTTGCTATAGGGCGCGTGCGCTCACCAGACAGACAGAGACAGAGAGACAGAAAGCAAGAAATCACCCCCGGGGGGAGGTGGCCACGCCGCAATCCCTTCTCCTTCATTCTCCTCTCGGGATCCTGGGCACGCATGCACATGCACCTGGTGTGAATTTTAAGCCACCGGGTCCGGGATGCGAGCCGCGGTCGACTACGTGGGAGTCCAGCGACATAGCCATTACTCTAACTGCTGGTCCCTCCCTTTGGTGTTTTAAAGTATCGTATGTAAAAGTCTGTCTCTACTCATCAATCTGGCCACTTAAAGGACACTTTCATTTTTTATTTTTTTCAATTCTGGGGAATTTCTTGCCTGATTTTGTTTATAATTTCCTCCCCTCTGACCGACTTATTTCTAGAATTCTGTTATTCAGTTTTCAACATATTACACGGGTCTTCTAATTTTCTTACCTTTTCTCTACTGTTTTTCTTTTTTTTTTTTTTTTTTTTTAATTTGTTGTAGGTCTCACTGGAGTGAGACAGCAAGCTAGAAAAAGTGAGAAATCATCCCCATGGGGTGGCCACACCTCAATCCCTTCTCCATTCTCCTCGTAGAACTCTGGGCACACATGCACACGTGCCCTGTGTGTTCCTCAGGCCACGAGGTCTGGGGCTGGAATCCCGTAATCAGCCACTGGGATCCGGTGCCTTCACCACCACACTGGCTGGCTGGCCCTTTCATTTGTTTTTTGTTCTATTTTCTAGATTGTTTTTTCAGTCTTGTACAATTTTCTTTCTACTATATTTTTTATTTTCCCAAACTACTTTTTGTTCTCCAAATACCTTTCCTCCTCCTTTTTTTAATCATTTTTTTGCCAACAGGACACATGAGATCACCAGAGACAGAGAAAGGGAAAGTGAGAAACCATCCCCTGCAAGGATGGCCACATCGCAATCCCTTCTTCTTCATGCTGCTCCTGGGATTTGGGGCACATGCGTACACACGCGTGGTGTGATTTTCAAGCCTCCAGGTCCAAGACTCCAACCGCGATCGACCATGTGGGAGTCTAGCACCTTAACCACCACACCACCTGCAGGCCCCCAAATGCCCTTTTATTATTTATTTTATTTATTATTATTATTATTATTATTATTATTATTATTTTGCTACAGGGCACACATGCTCACCAAGAGAGAAAGACAGAGTCGGGTCCAGGACTTGAACTATATATAGTCAGCCATGTGGGAGTTCAGCACCTTAACCACCATGCTACTTGCTGCCCGCCCCCCCAAATGCCTTTTCTATTTTTTATTTTTAAAAAATAATTATTTAACTTTATTTATTTATTTATTTATTTATGAAGAATGATTTATTTCATTCCACTTGTTATAGTTAGTTTTTTTTTTTTTTTTTTTTATTTGACCCTTAGAAAGAGAGAAAGGGAAAGCAAGAAAACAAGCCACCAGGTCTGGGACTTGAACCATGGTTGGCCATGTGGGAATCCAGCGCCCTTATCCACCACACCACCTGCTGCTTCCTAACATTATTTATTTTAATTTGACCACAGAGGGACAGAGAGATAGATAGAGAGAGAGAGAGAGAGAGAGAGAGAGAGAGAGAGGGAGAATGCAAGCGGCCAGGTGTGGGACTCAAACCAGGGTCAGACATGTGGGAGTCCAGTGTTCTCAACCACCATGCCACCTGCCAGCCCCTAAATGCCCTTTTTAAAAAAAAATTTTTTTTTAAGAATTATTTTATTGAACTTTATTTATTTTTAACTTGACCAGAGAGGGACAGAGTGAGAGAAAGAGAGAGAAAGGGAAAGTGAGAAAGCAAGCTACTACATCCTGGACTTGAACCGTGGTTGGCCATGTGAGAATCCAGCACCCTTAACCACCACGCCACCTGCTGGCCCCCCTACATGCCCTTTTTAAATAGTGTACCACTCTCGGCTCTTGTTCTTGTGTCTCTTTTTCCTCTGAAGACAGTAATGATTGTTTCTATTCAGTTTGGACATTTTCTTCTCCCTGCTTTGTCACTGCGTTTTGCTTGGTGAACTGTTAGCCCTGAGCACGTGAGTGGGGGCTTGGCAACCTGACTTTCACTGGGATGCTTGTAGAACCTTCAAGATAGTATCTTTAGGTCTTTCCCCCTGGAGTGGTCACACTTCCTGGAAATGAGGGACAAGCCTGGGGTGGCTACCAGATTCTAGGAGTCAAGACAGGAGGAAGACTGCGGCTCAGCCAGCCTGCCTGCCTAATGCCTGTCTTTCAGCTGCCGCCCTTCTGGGCTGGGCCTGGACCGCCACTGTACTCCACAATAGATCTCGGGGCCAGCGGGTGGCATGGTGGTTAAGGCACTGGACTCCCATATGGCTGAGCCATGGATTTGAGTCCCTGGTGGCTTGCTTTCTCACTTCCCCTCTCTCATGCTTTCAGGTCAAGTTAAAAAATAATAATGAGGCCAGCAGACAACGAAATGGTTATGTCCCTGCACTCCCACAGAGCTGACCATGGTTGAAGTCCTGGACTCAGAGGCTTGAAAATCACACACTGGGCAGTGTGCTTGCATGCCCAAGGTCCCAGGAGAATGGAGAAGGGATTATGGAGTGGCCATTCCACCTGGGGAATGATTTCTCACTTTGCCCGTCACTGTCTCTGTCTCTCTCTCTCTCCGGTGAGCATACATGCCTTAAGGCAAAAACCTCAAAAAAAAAAAAAAAAGAAAAAGAAATTTTGCCAGAGTGCACGTGCTCTCCTCTGAGAGAGCAAGCACACCCCTAGGGGCATGATTTTCAATCCTGTCTCTTCTCTTTTGGGATTCTGGGCACAGGATGTGTTTTCCAAGCCCGAACCATGCAATTGACCATGTGGAATCATCTGCCTTAACCCCCTGGCCATGGGCTGGCCTGGGATTGGCTTCTTCTTTTTTTTTTTTTTTTTTCTTTTTGGAGAGGTTTTTGTTACAGGGCATGTGCGCTCGCCAGAGAGACAGTGAGACAGAGAGACAGAAAGCGAGAAATCACCCCCCGGGGGGATGGCCACGCCTCAATCCCTTCTCCTCCATTCTCCTCTTGGGATCTTGGGCACGCACGAACACGCGCCCGGCGTGAGTTTTAAGCCACTGGGTCCGGGACTCAAACCGCGGTCGACTACGTGGGAGTTCAGCAACATAGCCATTAGGCTAATTGCTGGTCCCCTGGGATTGACTTTCTTAAACACTGCCAGAAGGACATGGGGACACAGACTCCCGAGCCACTGTCAGCTTAGCAGAGGTCTGTGCACAGTCATCCCCACCTGTCCCACCTCTTCTTCCAAAACGATGGTTCTGGCTTCTCCCATCTTCCTATCCTCCTGGACTTGCAAGTTTTCAAAAATCCCCTTTCTGTGTCTTTCACTTGGGCCTGGGAAAGGGTGGAATCAGAAGCGTGTGTTCATTCCTGCATGTCTCCCTAAGAGTTCTACTCGTGATACTGTCATGGAGACCCAGGCCTTCCTGGGAGGTCAGGTTCTAGGAGAGAAACACAGAGCTTACGGGTGAGGGGCAGAACCAGGGTTTGTTCCCAGGCCACTGTAGCACAGGTCCAGGTTCTGGCTCCTGGAGCGTCCTGTCCTCCCTGCCTGGAACTCAGAGCTGGCAGTTCACGGGGTCGGTTCCCAGAATCCCAGGGTCAGGGAGGCTGGGGGCAGGGCCAGGTCGCTGGACAAACAGATCAAAGGTGAGAACAGCATGGGACTCCAGACTGGGCTCAGCCAGCCAGACCAGCACACCATGAGGTGGGTGGGAGCTTACACGGCCTCCTTGTGGGGTGAGGAGTGGGAGGACAGGCCCCGGCCCTCACTGTCCCCACCCTGTCTGCAGGCTGCTGATCCTCCTGGGCCTGCTGTGTGGCTCAGCGGCTGTACCCGCCGGCCCTCAGTGGCCTCAGCCTATGTTTGGGCGCCTGGCATCCCCTGGCTTCCCAGGGAAGTACGCCAACGACCAGGAGCAGCGCTGGACCCTGACGGCACCCCCTGGCTACCGCCTGCGCCTCTACTTCACCCACTTTGACCTGGAGCTCTCCTACCGCTGCGAGTACGACTTCGTCAAGGTGCTGGAGGCCTGTGGTGGGCAGTGTGGGGGAGGGGGTCCTCAAGGAGGTGCCAGGACTGGGGACACCTGAGGTGGGCTCTGGTCTCAGCCACGTGGGAGGGCCGGCTTGGGTTTTGCCTTCCCTCCCAGTGACCCCCAATCCGCAGTTGAGCTCGGGGACGAAGGTGCTGGCCACACTGTGCGGGCAGGAAAGCACGGACACAGAGCGGGCGCCTGGCAACGACACCTTCTACTCGCTGGGCC
The DNA here is from genome assembly GCA_026018925.1 of Tupaia tana. NCBI lineage: Eukaryota > Metazoa > Chordata > Mammalia > Scandentia > Tupaiidae > Tupaia > Tupaia tana. Next base: position 81,058,949 of record JAKSZU010000007.1, on the reverse strand, counting down.
CCCGCCTGGACGTCACCTTTCGTTCAGACTACTCCAACGAGAAGCTGTTCACAGGCTTCGAGGCCTTCTATGCAGCAGAGGGTGAGTGAGAAGGGGGTCCTGAAGGGCTGCCTGAGGCAGGGGTCTAGTCCAGCTGGGGCCAGGCCAGCCCTGCCTCAGTCTCCCCACCTCCCCTGGTGGGCTCCTGTCAACTTCCTAGGAGAAGTGAGTCCAGGGCTTGACCTCATCACAGTGCAAAAGTTACCAGTTACAGCAGTGACCTCTCAGCTCCGCTACTCAGAACTGAGCCCCAGCTCTGAGCCGGGACCCCCATCACATCTAACGATGCTAGGACCAAGGGCCCCACCTACAGATGGGAAAGTGCAGCTCCGCCAGCAGGGGCACTGCGCTGCACTGTCTCCACCCTGGGCTTCCAGGCTGTCACCTGACTTCAGATCTGGCTCTGAAGGGACTGGCTCCGTAACTTCGGGCAAGTGGCTCAACCTCCCTGTGCTCCTTACAGGCTGCTGCAAGGGTTCAGTGGGATGTAGCGCAGTGGCCCGCCTGCCTGGTTTGATTGCTGGCTACGACCTTCACTATCTGGGCCTTGGGCCTTGGGCAAGGCATTCAATCTCTCATGGTTTAAACAAGGCGGTGCAGTGTCCCCACCTGCCTCCAAGCACTGCTAGGAGGCTACAGTGACCAAGGCTGGCCCACCTCTGGGTCGCTGTTCTCTGAGTCTGAGACCAGGCTGCAGCAATGTCCCATCTCCTCCCCTCTGACCACCTACCTGGCCTGCCTCTCCCAGACATCAATGAGTGTCAGGCGCCCCCAGGAGAAGCACCCCCCTGCGACCACCACTGCCATAACCACTTGGGCGGCTTCTACTGCTCCTGCCGGGCCGGCTACATCCTTCATGAAAACAAGCGCACCTGCTCAGGTGAGCTGAGGCAGGCCCAGCCCTGCCCTGCCCCGGTACACCTGCTCATGACCAGACTGCTCCGCCCAGGGTTGTGCAGGGACCATCTGGCCCTGGCCAGCTGGGCACTTCTGGGCCTTCCCGCCTTGCCCTTCTTTGGCCTTCCCCATCACCACCCACGCACATCTGTACGTCGACTCCCTCCCGCTCTGCCCTCCAGCCCTCAGCGCATCCTCACTCCCTCTTCAGCTCATTTGCTCAGTCAGCCTGTGTTGGGCCTACTGTGAACCTGACCCTTTTGGGAACCCCTGATGTGGCCACCTGCCCCCCTTGGGCAGCTGTCTCCAGCTCCTGAGGTGGGAAAGTGGCAGACGTGGGCCTGGCTCTGGCCTCCCTCCGCAGAGCTTCCAGGTGGGGCGGGGCAGGGCAGGGCAATGCACAAAGCCTCCTGCTCTGGCCCTTAGCAGCCTCACCCCTTTGACCCCTACTGCCCAGACCCCCCACCCCTGCACTTCGGCTAGAGGCCTGGATGGAACCAGCTAGTGCCCTGGGGAGGGGATAGCCCCAACCTGACTGGCACGGTCCTGCCCTGCCGCCACTCGGTGTCTCTCCCTGTCTCTTTGATCTCTCTTCCAGAGCAAAGCCTCTAGCCTCCCTCAGGCTCCGGCCTCCCGAGTGGGTCAGAAGCCAGAGTGATCCCCACTGACTGCAGCTCTGGGCCAGGGCAGAGCACTGTGGCACCCCACCTGCCCCACCCACGGACCTAATAAACCCGGCTCCACCTCTGCCTGCTGCAGCCTGTCTCTGGGGGGGTGGGGTGGCTGTGTGCACCCTGGCGCTCTCCTCTCCTCCCTCCTCGTAGCCCGGTGGACCCCAGTGCAGGGGGAGCCCCTCCATGAACAAGCCATAGACACTTTTGCATAGAAGCTTAGTTTAACACCACCCTCATTCTGAAGACAGAGGATCGAGGCAGAGGGACAGGGGCTTACTGGGGTTCACGCAGGGAGACTGAGTCCCCATTAGGTCCCCAGAGGCTGAGCTCAGAGCAGCCTCGAACTACCTCTTATTCAGAGGGCCACCCAGGGCCTTCAATGCTGGCCTTTGGGAGCCTGACCCAGAGCAGAGAGACCCAAGGAAGTATTCATTGAGGGGGCAGTCTGGCCTCCCCCCCAAATCCAGGGAGCAGCCACATGGTAAAGGCAGGCTGTGTTGGGCCTCCCCATTTCCCGTGCCTTCCGGCATGACGTTGAGGCACCCCTCTGCTGGCTGCCGTGGGGAGCTCGCGCAGCAGCTGCAGAGTCCGCTGTTCGGAGTGAAGGAGGGCACTGGCGTGTGCAAGATCACTGTCACTTGGGCTTCCCTGAACTCCCCCAGGGCAGAGCCAGGCCTGGGCGAGGGGCAAGGAGAAGCCCTTCCAGACCCTCCCTGGGCTGGAACTGAGAGCGAGGCCAAGCTGGTCCCTCCTGGGGAAGCTGCCTGGTGGCTGAACTTGAGAATTGCTGGGGTGGTGTGGGGACATTTGGGTAGAGCAGGAGGGCCACTCAGTTCTAGGAAACCCCTTCCTTCCTTTTCCTTCAGGCACCTTTTTCTTGCTGACAGAGCCTGGCCTCATGCATGTGCCACCTAGGGAGTGTGACTCTGGCCCAGGACACCTCTTCCCTCACTGAGGGTGTAAATGGGGGTCCCTACAAATACTGGTCCTAAGTGTCAGTTTCAAAGCAAGAGGAACTCCCTTGCTAAACTGCCCCTTCAGTCATCGGGCTGAGTGTTGGTTTCTGGTGAGGCCTTTGGGGCTGACCAGACCCAGGGCACAGATGGCCCAGCCACCCTGTCCTCATGCTCCCCACGGCAGCCCACCTGCTGTCCCCAGTGAGGGCTGACAAACGGGGCACTGCGCTGCCCGACCCTGTCTTCCTTCTTCCCAGCCCTGTGCTCAGACCAGGTCTTCACCGAGCGGACTGGGGAACTCAGCAGCCCCGAATACCCACGGCCGTACCCCAAACTCTCCAGGTGCACTTACCACATCCGCCTGGAGGAGGGGTTCAGCATCATCCTGGACTTCGTGGAGTCCTTTGACGTGGAGATGCACCCCGAAGTCCAGTGCCCATACGACTCCCTCAAGGTCTAGTTCCTGAGACTCCCGCCGGCCCTGGATCCTCCCCATGGCGTGCGGTACAGCACCCCACGCTCCTGCCCAACTCGGACGTTCTGCTCCAGATTCTCCATAGGAGTCCAAGCTGGGCCGTGGCCTTCAGAGTGGGGGAGGCCTGGATGGAGACAGCACCCCTGCCCATGGCCTGGGTCTGCCCCTTCAACCCTCCCCAAACTGGAGGGGTGGCTGGCTTCCTTTAACCCAGGCAGGACCCCCTGGCAGCAGGTGCTGAGGTTTCACCGGCCTCTCGTTTTTCAGATTCAAACAGAAAAAGAGCAATTTGGCCCATTTTGTGGGGAAACGTTGCCCCATAGAATTGAAACAAAGAGCCACGCTGTGACCATCACCTTTGTCACCGATCAGTCAGGGGACCACACAGGCTGGAAGATCCGCTACAGGAGCACAGGTGAGCTGGTGGGTCTCGGGCTCCACGGGGGAGCTCTGAGCTGCTTTCTCTCCTGGCTCATCCAGGAGCGACAGAGGATGGAACTCTCCCGGGCTGGGCCTGCGAAAGGAGACCAGGTGTGAGTGAGGTGCTCTATGAGGCCCTGGTCCTCCGAGGGTAAATACCACCGTCCATCGCCCCTGCCTGTCCATCCGTCCTCCGTCCATCCATCCTCCCTTCCTTCCATCCAGCCATCCGTCGTTTATCCACCCATTTTCTCCCTTCTCCCTCCTTTTCGTACATCCTATGACCGTGCACCAGGGTAGGCAGTGCAGAAGCCACAGTGCCCACAGCCTCTGCACTCGGTCCAGTCACCACAGATCTGGCTTCTTTTAACCCAGGCAGGCCCCCTGGCAGCAGGTGCTGAGGTTTGTGGAAACCGTGGCTTTAGAGCCAAGCACTGGGCAGTAAGAGCCTCAGGCAGGGCCTGGCCCGGGCAGAGGCTGGGTGCTGGGGAAGGTGTCCTGAATAGGAACCACCTGGTTGGTCTTGAAGACAGTGGACAGGTATTTCAGGCAGAGGGAAGAGTATGGCAAAAACCCAGAGGCTTCACAGTTCAGGGTGTGGAGCTGCAGAGGGTGAGGTGTGGGTGTGAGCTGGGGTGGGGTGGGATGGGAGCTTCTGGCAGTGAAGGGTTTAGACTGAAGCTAGAGTCAGGGAGTCCGCAGTCAGGTCTACAACCTCTGCCTCTCTCTGGATTGCCCCCACAGGCCCTGACTCTGCCTTCTGGATCCCTCTATTCCACTTCCTCTTCCTCATGACAGACCCTCAAACGCCAGAATGCCTGGGCTCCCATGGGGTAGTCAATCAAGCCTGTCCCTAGAGATGAATTTGCACTGGGAACTCAGGGCCCCCGGACAAGGGCTGGGTGAGGCCAGCGGCAGCTCACCAGAGACCTGTGGGCCCATGAAAGTCACTGCTAGTGGGGGAAGGAAACTGTCACTACGCCCTGGGTTCTGAGGGGTAGCTGGGGGCAGGGGGTGGAGGGAGTGAAGCTTTGGGGCAAGAGCATGCCGGGGCTGGGGGCCAGAAAGGAGGCAGTGTCCCTGGTGGCCCAGGCACTGTGGACAGTGCTTGTTTTGTGAGGGGAAGGGGAAGCTCCAAGTCAGCCTAGATGAGCAGTTTCTTGCCTGAGCAGGTTTGAGGCTCTAAGCCCGTTTCCAGCTGTGTCCTGAAGGCCGTGCTAAGAGGCCATGGTGAGCTCCGACTACAGCTCCCTCTCCCTGTGCACTTAGCCAAGCACTGTCCTAGGTGCTTATGTGACCCCCCACGACAGTCCTGGAAGGTGAGCAACTATCACCATCACCCCCATCTTTCAGCTGAAGAAACTGAGGCTCAGAGAGGTTACAAATAACCACCGGGAAATGGAGAGCTATGATCTAAACCCGGTCAGCTCTGTCTCAAAGTTCCACTCGTGGCTTTGAGCAGCACGGGTGAGGTTCCTGGTGCAGGGGGACCCTTCCTTTGTGGTGACTACGCACTCACTACACACTGGCTCTCTTACACGCGTTTGGCTGAGTCCCAGGCAAAGCCACAGATCTTAATTTGTACAAGAAACTGAGCATGGAATACCGCCTTTGGTTTTACATTTTAAGCCTTCGCCACTGTGGCAAGCTCTCTTTCCGTGTCGAGTGTTTCATTTTATACACCAAGAACTTGAGAACGCTCAGATTGGAGTGCTACAGACATCGAAACCGGTAACCCGGCTTCCTCCGTGCAGCACAGCCTTGCCCTTATCCGATGGCGCCACCTAACGGCCACATCTCACCTGCGCAAGCCGAATACATCCTCAAAGACAGCTTCTCCGTCTTTTGCGACACTGGCTACGAGCTTCTGCGCGTGAGTTAATACAAAACCAAGCACGCCCCAATCACGATCACTTTGAAATGTACACACACTTATGTCAGCGACATGTGAAAGGAAATGGGTAAATAGCTGTGTCTCTGCATGGTGCTTTACTTTGTGGCTAAACGATAAAAACATTTTCAGAGGGCTAAAGAAATGGTCATAGAGAACTTTTCTAAAATTTATTTTATTGGGACCAGCAGTTGGCATAATGGCTATGTCGCTGGACTCCCATGTAGCCGACTGCGGTTCAAGTCCCGGATCCAGTGGCTTAAACTCACGCTGGGCACATGTGTGTGCGTGCCCAAGATCCCGGGAGGAGAATGGGACTGCGGCGTGACCATCCCCCCCGGAGGGCGATTTCTCACTTTCTGTCTCTCTGTGTCTTTCTGGTGAGTGCATGCGCCCCCACAGCAAAAACCTCTCAAAAAAAGGTTTTATTTAAATTTATTTATTTTCAGAATTATTTTATTCAATGTCAATATTTTATTTTATTTTACTTTTTTGAAGTTGACCAGAGAAAGACAGAGAGAAGGAAAGTGAGAAAGCAAGCTGCCAGGTCCGGGACTCAAACCACAGTCAGCCATGTGAGAATCCAGCTGCCTTAACCATCACGCCACCCACTAGCCCTTTATTTATTTATTTTAATTTAACCAGAGAGGAACAGAGAGAGAGAGAGAGAGAGAGAGAGAGAGAGAGAGAGAGAGAGAGAGAGAGAGAGAGAAAGTGAGAAAGCAAGCTGCCAGGTCTGGGACTTGAACCATGGTCGGCCATGTGGGAGTCCAGTGTCCTTAGCCACCATACCACCTGCCATCCCTGCCATGGAGAATTTTAATCTTGGAACTCCTATCCCCGTCCCCCCTTTTTAAGCTACCTTGGAAAGTTGGTGATTAAAATGACAACTTTTCTGTTTGTCCACCCATAGCCTCCCTTCGTAAAGTAGCTAAAACAGCAGAAAGTTGAACTTGCTACCGTTCCATGTGCTTTGTGTGAGCACTTTATACAACATAAAATTAAGGTCCTCCCCTTGGTCAAATGACCTTTCCATGAAACAACTCCTGGGCCCACAAAAAACGAGACGGCCCTGGGAAAGAGTCCATTCGGCAAAGTTATAAATAGTGATCACTGTTAAGGGAGTGGGAGTATAATTTTAAAAAATGCTTAGCATGTTGCTTTACAGGCACAGGTAAGAGATTAACATGTCCTCTTTATGCTCTTCAAAACTGTCACTGAATCCCAGTGGTAGAAAGTAATAACACTGAAATGATAGCTAGCTATGCAATACACATATTGACCCATGGAGGGTCAAACATTTTAAAAATGAAAAAAAAGTGAGACATTTTTTCTCCATCTTATGAACTTCTCAGGCAGGTTCTTTCTCACAACTCCTTGCACTGCAAACCTGTTTGGTTTTTGACTTTAAAAAACAAAAATTCCCGATATCCTTTGAGGCATAAAGCTTCTGCCAAAGCCACCTTCTTTCATTTTGATGTTTGAGTTTGGTTAGGTATTTCAGTAAGTAAAAATGTTTTTTTGCAGCCAGCCTGTGGCCATTGTGGTTAAGGCACTGGATCCCACATGGTTGACTACAATGTTCAAGTCCCAGGCCTGGTAGCTTGAGAAATACACTGGACACGTGTGCATGCATGTCCAGAATCCTGAGAAGAGAAGGGAGGAGAGGTTGTGGTGTGGCCACGCCCTGGGGGTGCATTCTCACTTTCCCTCTGTGTCTCTCTCTCTGACAAGTACACACACTATAGGAAAGAAAACACACATACACTCAAAAAGTTTCTCTACAAATGACCCTGGCACTGAGTTGACTGAGAACACACATATAAACCTTATCAAGGTATTTTCAGTAGCCTTCCTCTGGCCAAAGCCACAGGCTAGACACCTGCACTCCACGTCAGAGCCCATGGCCTTTCCAAACATTTAAGCACAACCTTCTGGCACTTTACATAAAGAAATGGTGGAGCATCAACACGAACCTCAAGATCCAATGTGTTCTTGGGTTACCGTGGAAAGTAAAAACCCCTATAAATAGCTGCAAAGGTCAACACTTGATTCACAGAATGCTAACATGCGCTGACAGTTGAGCTGCTAACCTAAGTGATACGGAACGGCAGAGTTGTTGGCAGCGGGGCTGTACATCTCAGGGCCGGGCATCCGTACATCATCACGCACAAATACCAGACGTGTGACCATTCCTTCCTGTTGGGGCCATCTCATGAAACGCTAGGATAGGCACCACTGTGGAAGCACAGCTTTGGGGAGTGATCGCATAAGGTAAATGAGAGTATTTTCTGAATTCCTCTTTAGGGTCATTTGCCCCTGAAGTCATTTGCTGCAGTCTGTCAGAAAGATGGATCTTGGGACCAACCGATGCCAGAGTGCAGCAGTACGGCTGTGTGGTGACTACAAGCTTGAAACTGCTTCTGCTGCTGCTAGCACCGGTCCTATGCTGCTGCTGGTCCTTTTCCTTTTTCGTTCCGTAATTTCACTTAGGCATGAATTCCAAATCTGCTTTTCTTCCCCAATCTCTCAGGGCACTCTTAAAGGTTAAAACAGAACCGAGGTACTAGGGGAAAGTTATTTGGTTTTAAAAAGTGGTTTCTAGGGACCACCAGATAGCATACCAGTTACATCACTGGACTCCCACATAGTCAACTGCAGTTTGAGTCCGGGACCCAGTGGCTTGAAAATGCCGGGTGCGTATGTGTGCATACCCAAGATCCCAAGAGGAGAGTGGAGGAGAAGGGATTACTGCATGGCCATCTCCCCTGGGGAGTAATTTCTCCCTCTCCCTGTCTCTCTCTCTCTCCATGGTGAGAACATGTCCCTGTCCCTGTCTCTCTCCATGGTGAGAACAGTGTCCAGCCCATTAGATCCTAGACACTCAGATGTATGCCCCAACTGGGGCAGGGACTTAAACTATATTAACTGTGTGGGATCTGTTTTCTTTTGTTTGTTTAAAGAATTATTATTTTTTAAAAGAATTATTTAATTTTATTTTATTTATTCATTTATATTTTAATTTGACCAGAGAAACAGAGAGAGGGTAAGTGAGAAAGCAAGCCACCAGGTCCGGGACTCAAACCATGGTCAGCCATGTGGGAATGTTCAGCGCCTTCACCACCACACCACCTGCTGGTCCCCTGCTTATTATTTTTAATTTGACAAGAGAGAAAAAAAAGCAAGCAAGCCACCACATCTGAGACTCAGACTGCAGTTGACTATGTGGGAGTCCAGAGCCCTAACCACCACACCACCTGCTGGCCCTGGGATCTGGCTTCTCTTGAGCAGCACATGACCCCTGTGCCACGGAGCTGGCCCCGTAAGTGTGTTCTTAGTAAATACTTTTCTTAGGCCAGTAGGTGGCATGGTAGTTAAGGTGTTGAATTCTTTTTTTTTTTTTTTTTTTTTTTTTTTGGAGAGGTTTTTGCTATAGGGCGCGTGCGCTCGCCAGACAGACAGAGAGAGACAGAGAGATAGAAAGCAGGAAATCACCCCCCAGGGGGGATGGCCACGCCGCAATCCCTTCTCCTCCATTCTCCTCTCGGGATCTTGGGCACGCACGCACACGCGCCCGGCGTGAGTTTAAGCCGCCGGGTCCGGGACTCGAACCACGGTCGACTACGTGGGAGTCCAGCGACATAGCCATTACGCTAACTGCTGGTCCCGAGGTGTTGAATTCTCATGTGACCAACTGAGGTTTGAGACCCAGGCCTACTGGCTTGTGAATCACGCAGGGTGCATGTGTGCACGTGCTCAAACTCCTAGGAGAATTGGGGAAAAGGGATTGCAATGTGACCATCTCCTGTGGGGGTGAAAAAATTAAAAAAAAAAAAAAAGGAAAATATTTTTCTTAGGGCCAGCAGGTGGCATGGTGGTCAAGGTGCTTGACTCCCACATGGTCAGCCACGACGGGTGCGTGTGCGTGCATGCCCAAGATCCCGAGAGGAGAATGGAGAAGGGATTGTGGCATGGCCATCCCCCCCTGGGGGGTGATTTCTCGCTTTCTGTCTGTCTGTCTGTCTCTGTCTGGCGAACGCACATGCCCTATGGCAAAAACCTCTCAAAAAAAAAAAAAAAAAAAATCACTCCAGGCTTGTGTGCATGTGTGCCCCAAATCCAGAGAGAATGAAAAAGAATGACCATCTTCCCTGGAAAGTGATTTCTCATTTTTTCGCATCTTGGTCCCTCTCCAGTGAGTGCACATTCCCTATGGCATAAAGAAAAAAAAAAAAAAAAACTTCAAAAATCTTGTGTGAAAAACCTAAGCACAAATTTTTGATGCAGAAAATATGGAAACTATTTTTCTTTTCTTTGGAGAGGTTTTTGCTATAGGGCATGTGCACTCACCATAAAGACAGAGACAGAGAGAAAGAAAGCGAGAAATCACCCCCTCCCCAGGGGGATGGCCATGCTGCAATCCCTTCTCCTCCATTCTTTCCTCAGGACCTTGGGCACACACACACACGCGCGCGCGCGCGCGCGCACACACACACACACACACACACACACGTGCCTGGCTTGAGTTTAAGCCACCAGGTCGGGGATTCAAACTGTGGTTTGACTACATGGGAGTCCACAGACATAGCCAGTATGCCAACTGCTGGTTCTGAGGGAAACCCGTTTTTCATAATTTGCATCTTCCCTAATTTTTTGACAGCTTCTCATTTGAATTGGAAAAAAAATACTATATTCACAAAAATGTTAAGACAGTGGAAGACCCTTTTCATCTCCCCAAATCAGTGTGTTTGGGGACTATTCAGTCCTTGTTTACTATGCTGTATTCATGAACACGTAATTCATTATTATATACTTTTCAAACAAAATGGGAGAGGAAACCTGATTACAATATTTCTCCCTGTACGTTGGGCTATCTTCCCACATCCATTCAAGTAACAGAGCCACCTAAATCTTTTTAAGGCTGCACAGTACCCCATCCTGACGTATGCCAACTTAGTGTTTTACCGTGTTTTAATATTACACATACTGCTGCAGTTAACACCCCTGCACATTTATTTTTGTACACTTTATGCACTCCCACAGATTTGAGTTCCTAAGGGAGTCTTTCCTCCTTGAGCAAGACAGACAGGAGCACAAGGGTCTTCATGCTATTGTACAATCTACTTCCAGCTTCAGCTAGCACCAAATCATGGGCATGTGTGTGCTTGGCATACTCAAGTCTCTAGATGCCAGTCTGGAACCTTCCCTTGTGGTCAGCCTTAAGAGTGTTATATACCACTCTCTGGCCCCTAAATATTTAAAAAATAAACCTACATTTAATAAATATACATTTTCATCAAGGAGATCATTAATTCTCGTAGTTCAAACAGTAAAGGTAGGGGACCAGCAGTTGGCATAATGGCTGTTGCTGAACTCCCATGTAGTTAACTGCGTATCAAGTCCCAGAACCGGTGGCTTAAAAACTCATGCCAGGCACATGTGCGCCCAACATCCCAAGAGAAAGGAGAAGAGACTGCAGTGTTACTATCCCCCCCCTGGGGGGGGTGATTTCTTGCTTTCTGTATCTTTCTGGCAAGCGCATGCACCCTATAGCAAAAACCTCTCCAAAAGTTAAAACAAAAAAAACAGTAAAGGTGGCACTGACAAAGGATGGGAATCAGGGGCCTGGGTTTGGACCCTGATTCTGCCACTTTTGCTGTATGATTGTTGGCAAACCACTCCCCAACCCCCATTTCCTCATCTATAGGATGGCAGAATGGCCATATCAAAGTTGCTGGGAGAATTGAAGACAATGTAAATAAAACAGCTGGCACAGAGCCAGGGATACCGCTATTGACTTGTTAAAAACTATTCAATGCAAATTCTCAATATCTGCAATAGAAATATAGTCAGCTATTTTTGGGTTGTCTTCTGCTGTAGAGAACTGTTTTAAGACATAAGTCACTGTCTTTTGATTCAATCTGCAAGGTTTTCCCTCTAGTCTAATTAGGAACGGGAATCGGTGTAATGCTTTAAAAATCACACTACCCAATCCTCTCCATATATCTAGAAATCAAGTTACTGATGCCATAAAGAGAAAATGAATATAGCTTCAAATGACAGCATCACACACATAGTCACTTCTTCAGATTAGTTGCTTAAGCCTCCAGACCTTTCTGATTTATTAGAGTAGAAGCTACAAACCACCTCTCCCCCACCCTCATCACCATGTCTCTTTATTAGTTGTTGACTGTGGCCCCCCCGAGAATCTACCCAATGGCCAAGTGAAGTACATCACAGGTCCTGAGGTGACCACGTACAAAGCTGTGATCCAGTACAGCTGTAAAGAGATCTTCTACACAATGAAAACAGATGATGGTAAGTGAGGTTTTCCAAAGTTGAAGGTGAGCAATATCTGGAACTTGGGCCTTCATGGTCCAAAAAAAACTCTTACCAACATTTTTTGGTTAAGGCTGGAGACAAAAGATTAAAAGGCACTTCTCCCACCCACTAAGTGAAATATAGCTGAAGTGATTTTAATGTCAATTTGCAAGAATCTGAAAACAGATCTTATCTAGTAAATGACTACTACAAACACACAATATATTCCAAATGGTTTAACAAGTCAAAACCTTATCATTAAGCACTTGAGATCTTGATACATATTCAAGCTACACATCTAAAAGGTTTCCACTTTGCAAGCAAACATGGTAATGCAGAGACCTTCTATTTATGAAATCATGTAAAATGGTTATTCAGACATCTCTATTTCCCACTGACGCTCAAGAATCAACATTTTTCAAGGGGGTATTCAAGCAAATGACAACCACCTTATACACACAGTTAACATTTTTGCTTTTCCCAATGATTTGCAGGTAAATATGTGTGTGAGGCTGATGGATTCTGGACGAGCTCCAAAGGAGAAAAATCACTCCCAGTCTGTGAGCCTGGTAATGGATACATTTACACAAGAGATTCGTAATTGATGGAAAGTAGAACTGGGTGGGAAACAATAAGTAGAGCTTTAGCTGTGGTCGGCAGAAACGTAACTTCAGCACTTGGCTCTTAGACTAAGTTATTAGTTCTAAATACTATGTTCTCATTATCCCCTTTCTATATGAAAAGGTTGTTAGGTGCTGACTGCATCTGTCATTTGATTATTTCTGACCTTATAACTAGGCAAGCATAAAAAAATTAAATGATTTTTTAAATTATCTTGAACCATTTACACATTTATAAACACGAGTTCTTCTGTTGAGTTACTTTTCTTCTCTGTAAAAATGCTATTAAAACCCAAAGCTAATAACTTCATTATTTCCCTAAGCAATTGTTTTCAATGACATCTAGTTTTAAACATTAATGCAATTTGCTTTTTAATAGTACTTAAAAATTTTTAAACAGAATTGGCTCCTAAGATAATAGTTGAGTAGCGTGATTTTAAAAATACCAGAAAGGTAATAATATATTCATAACTCCTGTGTTATTTGGCTTAAATTAAGTTTAAAAAAAAAAACATACTTGGCAGACACAACGTGTTCAAATTTTAATGCAAGTATACCGCCACAACAGAAAACATATATGGTACGTTAATGAGTGTATTTCGTTTGCAATAAAAATAAGTAAAATTTAGTGTTTGGAGGAATCACCTAGACCAAAAATAATAGTTTCTGAATCACAACTGCAACATTTTAATTCTAAACATTTATATGGTCAAAAGTGAAAGTAATTTTGCAAGGTCCTCTTAGTGACCTTAGTTCCTGCTTTCCCAGAATTACATGATAAACACATTTTTACATACAGGAAAACAAAAGCAATGAGAACGTCCTTTCACTTCCTATGCACATCATCCAGTGCATCAGCAGACCATTCTCATTTGCCCTATTACATAATTTCTCCAACCTTACAGATCAATTTCTTTTGGAGAAACAAATTTGTGGAAGTTAAATTTCACTCATCACTTTCTCAAGAGCTAATGCTAAAGGTTTTTATCAGGTCTTTAAACTGGTTGTTTTAAAACTGCCTTACTTGCCTAGATTGGTAGACATCCACATTTATGACTTGATTTCCAGTTAAGCACTGACTAACTCCAAAGTAAGGGCAATTTGAGAAAACTATCACAGGTTTCTATAAAGACTCTATGTTTCTTTCCCCAGTTTGTGGACTGTCAAACCATACTACAAAAGGTCGTATATACGGAGGGCAAAACGCAAAGCTTGGTGACTTTCCTTGGCAAGTCCTGTTACTAGGCTCAACTACAGCAGCAGGAGCACTTTTGTATGACAACTGGATCCTAACAGCTGCTCATGCCGTGTATGAGCAGAAAGATGAGGTATCCTCCCTGGACATTCGAATGGGTGCCCTGAAGAGACTGTCATCTGATTACACACAAGCCTGGGCTGAAGCTGTTTTCATACATGAAGGTTACACTCATAATGCTGGTTTTGACAATGACATAGCACTGATTAAATTGAAGAACAAAGTTGAAATCAATAGCAACATCATACCCATCTGTCTGCCAAGAAAAGCAGCTGAATCCTTTATGAGGATAAATGATACTGGAACCGTATCTGGATGGGGATTAACCCAAAGAGGTTTTCTTGCTAGAACTCTACAGTTTGTTGATATACCAGTTGTTGATCATCAAAAATGTACAGATGCATATGAAAAGAAGCCCTACCCAGGGGGAAAGGTAACTGATAACATGCTTTGTGCAGGCTTAGAAAGTGGGGGTAAGGACAGCTGTAAAGGGGACAGTGGAGGGGCATTAGTATTTTTGGATAATGAAACTGGGAAGTGGTTTGTGGGAGGAATAGTGTCCTGGGGTTCCATTAATTGTGGGGAAGCAGATCAGTATGGAGTCTACACAAAAGTCATTAACTACATTCCCTGGATCAAGAACATAACTAGTAATTCTTAATTTATATGCCTTAAATCGATAAATGATTTATTTTTAGAAGACACTGTAACAAATCTTAGTGACAATGTGATCTGAGAAGCATTAGCATGGCAGTTGTTTCACCTCCAAAATACAAAATTCCAGGTGAGACTGCTCTTGCAGATACTTCTCCACTTGCTAATTCAAGGGGACATAAACTATTATAGTGTTCATCTTTGTCAACTCAATGCATTGTTGAAACTGCATTTAAGTATTTACGAAGTTCAATGTATTTTCAAACTGGCCGTTTGCATTTTTGTAAGCTGTCCACCCATGCTGATGGTATTCACATTTGCTCTTATTGACCTCTAATGGTGCTTTACATACAACAGGACTTCAAAAAGTTCATGGAGAAATGTAATTGAACTATGAATATTGTAGTGTCGATAAATTTTGAAATCTACACACTTTCAGTTTTGCTATAGGGTGTGTGTACTTGCTCGATGCATAGAGAGGGGGAAAGAAAACACCCCCTGCCCCACGAGGGATGACCACACAGCCACACATGGTGGTTTTCCCCTACCCAAGCCACCAGGTCCAGGAATTGAACCATGCAGCTGGCCATGTGGGAGCCAGTGGCCTTAATCATCATGCCACCTGACCAGACCTCTATGTACATTTTTAATCGGTGTTTGAGAATTAAAAAACAAAATTTGTTGGGGCCAGCAGGTTGGTGGCATGGTTGATAAAGTTGCTGGAATTCCACATGGCTGACTGCAGTGGCATGGTGGTTAAGGTGCTGGATTTCCCACATGGCTGATGAGGGTTTGAGTCCTGGGACTGGTGGCTTGCTTTCTCATTCCCACCCTGTCTCTCTCTCCCTGGTCAAATTAAAAATATAAAAATAGGGAACCAGCAGTTAGCATAATGGCTATGTTGCTGGACTCTCACGTAGTCGACCGTGGTTCGCGTCTCGGACCCGGTGGCTTACAACTCACGCCGGGCGCGTGTGCGTGCGTGCCCAAGATCCCAAGAGGAGAATGGAGGAGAAGGGATTGCGGCGTGACCATCCCCCCTGGGGGGTGATTTCTCGCTTTCTGTCTCTATGTCTCTCTCTGTCTGTCTGGCGAGCGCACGCGCTCTATAGCGAAAACCTCTCCAAAAAAAAAAAAAATAATAATGATAGTAAGATTAAACAAACTAGTTCTTTAAAAATATTAACAAATGGAATTAAATAAATAATCCCTAAAAATTTTGTCAAAGAATGTATATGCTCACAAGAGACAGAGAATGAGGGAGGGAGAAAGCAACTCTCAATGGGGCATGGTCACACCACAATCCCTCTCCTGTTTCTCCACCCTGCTGGGATTTATGCATGCACATGTTCCCAGAATGTTTCTCAAGCCTCTGGGTCTGGGACTTGTGCAGCTGGTCATGTGCGATCTGGAACCCTCAACCACTAGGCCACAAGGTTGGTCCTTGTGCATGTTTTGGAGACTCCTTGCAGCAGTATGTTGCCTCAGGAATAACCCTGGATCACTTTCTGGGGGTACCTAAATTGGAAATGCTGACACCACATGCTGACTGATTTCCACGTTAAAAACCAATACCACAAAATGGTGAGATGTAATTTTTCATTTATCAAACTATCAAACAAAAAGAACATTGGAACCGTACTATTTTACACCATCAAACTTTCTAGAGGACAATTTGGCAATACAATTCAAAAGCCTTACAAACATGTATAATTTGATCTGGGATTTCCCATGCTAAAAATTAAAAATTATAACGATGGTTCTAACCATGAGAAATAACCTAATGCACAATTCATACGGCTTATTGGATCAAATGTGGCATTTCCACAAGATGATATACATTAAAAGTGGGGTAATAGTAGAAAAATGTGTAGTATTTCAACCTGAAATACCTGGGCAAGGTTAAGCCAAACAGATCAAACAAAAGCTAAGTAAGAAAAAGAATTCTAATACAGTTAAGAACAACCCTCCTAGAACTCAACAAGTTACTCTAATTACCACCTACACCTTCACAACTGAGTAGCTAACTTCCTGCTTTTTCCTCCTAAGGACAAAAGATAAATGGTGATTTAACTTTAAAAATCTGATTTGATTTTAGTTGGCTATTCTTCCCTAATTAAGTTTTAATAGCTAACATTTAAAGTTTTTAAGTCTAACT
The DNA here is from genome assembly GCA_026018925.1 of Tupaia tana. Classification (NCBI taxonomy): domain Eukaryota; kingdom Metazoa; phylum Chordata; class Mammalia; order Scandentia; family Tupaiidae; genus Tupaia; species Tupaia tana. The sequence continues at coordinate 81,042,589 of JAKSZU010000007.1, read as the reverse complement.
AAGTTACCATTAAATATAAAAATTCACTGTTGAGTTTTGGTTTAATTTCTCTTGTGCATATAAAGTACAACTTCTTGAAATTACTTTTCAAAGGTAACTTTCAAGCATCTTTGTCAACTATAAAAAGGAAATCATGTTTTTTCCAGTAAGACTCCAGACACTAAACTGTGGTGGCAACAAAAATTTTTATTCAACTGGTTCAAAAAATGTTTAGAATGAATGCATTTAGATGACCAAATAGACTTTCAAAAACAAATCTTTGCCAAATAGTTTAAGTACTACTAAACTCCAACTTTTTTTTTTTGGGGGGGGGGTAAATACCCATAGCTATGTAGTATCATAAACATGTTAATAAAAGGCTACTCAACATAGAAAGCCTTCTATGACTAGTAACTAGATTTACACAAGTGTAAATAAGGGATGAAAACCATGCCATTGACAAGTTAACTTACCCCTGGGCTCCTTGAAGGCTTGTCAGTTTAGTCTTTGGAGGTCCCCGAATACCATTTTAAGTGTTACCATGTTACTGCTGCTGAGTAATAGTGCAAGTGCTAAAATGCAAAATTCAGATGGTACAGGGTTTGGAAATCATGCAGATTTAGATGCAGGAAAAAAAATTAAAACAACTCAAGATCCTTTTACAGAGGAAAGTGAATAACAACGTGGTGATCACAAGTCTAAAGGATGGCTTCATTTATAAATGTTCAAAATACATAATTTGCAAAATGACAAGCCTATTTATCATAATCTAATGAGGTAAGGGCATTAGGTAAACCACCAACACAAAACTGTCACACTCTTCCAATTAGAAAACAAGATCAACTCTCATAGAATTAGGAGTTACATAAAAAGTACAATAGAGAATCAATATATTATTGCTTTTATATAACTTAACAATGCATTGTGAGAGTCTAGTCTGAGTTTTGTAAGTGATTTTATTCACCATTACTATATTCCCCCACCTTTGGGAGACAAAGCCCATTTCACTTAACACTTCCACAGACAGACAGCCCACCCTACTAGTTCTTAAAGCTATCAGGCCTCTTAATGGATTTCAGGCACAGGATAATTTGTGGTTTCTTCTACTTTATCCCTATTGCAATTAATTCCACTTTTCAAATCCCAAACTAGGAAGGTGCTGATAGTCTCATTTCAATTGATATGCCTTGCTACAAAGCATTTGAAAATAATCGATATTGTTTTGCCCTCTCCCAAATAAGAATATTTTTAGAAGGTATGATTTCCCAATGGAGATGTATAAAGGCCATGTAAATAGAACATCACCCAAATGCACAGAGGCACTAAGAAAAAGCTGTATAGGGTACTGCTTACCATTTTAGGTGTGGTCACCCAGACTTATTAAAAACTAGAACTAAAAAGGAAAAAACAAAACAAAACAAAAAATAAAACTTTTCACTTTGGACAATGCAAGAACAAATAGCAATTAAGTCTAGGTATCAGGTGTCAATGCATGACAGGTGATGAATCCATTTGACTTGAGACAACTTTTCAAATAAGTTTATTTGAAGCAAAATAAATTATTGCCAAGAAACTTTATGAAAGTTCCATTTCAAAAGGGTCAAAAAAGGGGAATTAACTGCTATGAATTCTTTGCATTCAGGGCTGCAAAACAAAGACACATATTATTTAAATCAGTTTTATTTAAGAATTTCCAACATTGACAACTCTTATAAAAAGCATCCAGCACAGGACACAGAACTGCAGCAAACAGCATTCTTAATGGGTAGCTAACAGACATTAGAACTTCCACCCTTCTTGGAGACACCTGAGCTCACTGGTGAACTCTGCTTCCACGTACTCCTGCAAAGCACACCACCAGCTCAGTCCATGTCTCAACCCATCAGCTTCAGTTCACATTGCCACACTTACATGTCAGGAACAGAAGAGAACACACACCATACAGCATTCACAGCAGTTGACAGAAGGGTAGGGGAAATACAAGTATCATTTCACTTAACACATTCAACTAACGTGGGTTATCTAAGAACAAAACTCACTTAAAGTTTTCCAACAGAAGTGGATGTCCTTTGAATGCAAAAAACATTCGTACATTATTTGCTATCATTGCTCTCTGCACACTCTCTCACCAAAGCCACAGGATTGAGAGACACATCTCGCCAAGTTAAAAAATATCCATTATGCACCACCAAGTCTCTGCACGCGCTCTCTCCTTTTCTCGCTCATACTAGCCTTTCATGCCTCGGCACCACCATCAATCCCACACAAGGTTTCAAAAGTTCAAACAGCCTTCTGGTTCCATATCACAGCCTTGCGTTCATAGCGTTGATACGACTCCATGAAATAAAGAGTAGCGGATAAAAATGGGACACCCACCGTCAAAGACGCAGCCTGTGCAGCGTGATGACGAATTCTTGGATGAGAAAGCATGTAGACAGAAGTATTCCTATGGCAGAATATTTACAGCACTACTTTCAATGAAGTGCTTCTTCCAGAAACATTTGAAATGAGATGAACTGCAGAGATTAAATGAAGGCTTCAAATTGTACTTTTGTATATGAGGGGAGACAAGTGTTAAAACAAAAACAAAAGAACCAAACACTGACACAATCATCTCCCAAAAGGAGACTTTCCTAAGGAAAAAAATCCATATGGTGGGGTTCAAATTAAAACGAGAAAAGAATGTAGTTCTAACCAATGGTTTCCATTTTGAACATGCAAAGAATTCACTTGACAAGTCCAGGGATAAAATATTACAGGAGAAACCTTTTGCTATCAATTGTAGTGTGTTGGTTTACCAATCAGGCAAACAGCAGTTCACTTTCAACCACTCAATATTCCAACCCTTTATGTAACAAAACTTATAAAATTCCTTTAGCTCTTCCTCTTTTTCTAAAGAAAAATGTCAAAAATACTGCTGAATATACTCCACACTGAACCAATTTTGAAAATTCTTAGTACATATGTATTTTACAATATACTTACCATTGAGTTTAGAAAAATTTGAATTCCCACCATTCTACACAAACCGACCATAACCCACTGTCTACATTCCCCAGCCAGAAGACTTAGAATCCATGCTTGAGCCAAAGCCTCCATTAAAACCGCTGCCTGACCCAGCATTTGATGCTGATCCCCAACCAATTGCTGCACCAGAATTAGAACCACTATAGGAGTTATTTCCAGAACCAAAGGCCTGATTTGGCTCTCTCTGCATGTTGCCTTGGCTTTGGTTATTACCTGATGGGCCTGACTGGTTCTGCTGACTGGCTAACATGCCCATCATACCCCAACTGCTCTGCAGTGCTGCCTGGGCTGCAGCCATCATTGCAGGATTAATGCTGAAAGCACCAAAGTTCATCCCTCCACCCATATTACTACCTTGATTGTTTCCCAAGCCAGCTCCACCCCCCCTACTGTTACCAAATCCACCCTGATTCCCAAAGCCACCTGGATTACCACCAAATCTTCCACTTCTTTCTAACTGTCTATTGCTATTGTGCTTGGGTTCGGCATTGGATATATGTACGCTGATTCCTTTAATGATCAAGTCCTCTCCACAAAGAGATTGAGCAACCTACAAGAAATAAGAATATAAACAAAGATTCAACTACTGACTCATATATTGAAGTATCTACAAAAACTTCAAGCTTAATTTATCTAAGCTAAAAGAAAAATGAATGTTCCTTTCATTTAAACCCAATATAGCCTTTAACTTCAGTAATGTCTGCAGTGATATGTCAGTTTATTTTCAAAAGATATGTACTCCCAAATGCCACATACCCAATGCCTTACTTATCTTTAGATATTTTAGATATAGAGATATCACAAACCCAGGTCCATATATCCCACACTTTACAAGGTCTGGATGGAAAGGTAAAGAGTAATTACTTTCACTAGTGACAAATTATTAAGGAAAAAAAATACCTGATCATCTGCAAATGTAACAAAGGCAAAAGCCCTGAACGGTTTGGGAATGAAGACATCGACCACTTCTCCATATTGACAAAAGAACTGCCGCAGCTCATCGGCAGTCATATCTTCTGTACAGCGCCCAACAAACACTTTTCTGCTTCTCAAAGGCTCATCCGGGCTTTGCTGGTCAAATCATAGGAAAAGACAAAAATGATCAAAAATATTTTATGGGCAATGAAAAGAGTATTTCAGTAAAAAAATGCAAAAATATATTTTTGCATTGTAAATCAGGTAAAATGATTAAAAACTAGACACTCTTTCACTTTTTCATCAGCACTTCGAAGACAACAAAGAATGTATTTTTATTTTTTAAACTGTCAGAGAGCATATACACTCACCAGAGACAGGAAAATACAGAGCAGAGAGGGAAAAAAGCACCTCCCCAATCCCTTTTCCCCCATGTCTCCCTCCTGTCAGGATTTTGGGGATGTGCACACATATGGCCAGCAGGTTTTTTAAGACATTGGGGCTAAGACCTGAACTGTGGTCAGCCATGTGGGATCCAGAGCCTTTAACCACTAGGTCAAGGGGATGGACCAGAAAGAAGTGCTTTCCTTTCCCCTTATGAAGACTGTTAGAGAGTCACAGATAGCTTTTTTCCCTTTTCCCCCAAAAGAAAAAGGAAAGTAAGTAAAAGAAAAATCTCTTTTTTCCTCAGAAAAACTTTATATGACAGAGAAAGAGGAGGAGGCAGGAGGAGGATATGTGTGCAGGAGTATGTGTGTGCAGAAGCAGGATCAACTAATAAAGTGTGGGGTTTGCCACACTGTGATTATCCCCCCCACATTCCAACCAGCTAGGATCAGAGGCAAGCCTGGTATATTCAGGCTGATTTGGGCTCCCAAACTGGGGTCTTCCCACATGGCCCCAGTATTGTTCAGTGTTGTGCCACCACCAGCCACCACCATAGGATGGCCCAGAGGTATGTTTTTTTTTAAAGAGAGACTTTTGCTATAGGACACATGCACTTACCAGAGACAGAAAGTGAGAACTCACCCCTGGGGGGATGGCCACACCGCAATCCTTTCTCCTCCATTCTCCTCTACTTGGGCATGCATGCACATGCGCCCCAAGTGAGTTTTAAGCCAGCAGGTCTGGGACTTGAATCACAGTCAACTACGTGGGAATCCAGCAACATAACCATTATTCCGTCTGCTGGTCCCTTAAGAGAGGTTTTTGCTCTAGGGTACACTCGCTGGCCAGAGAGACAGAAAGCGAGAAATCACCCCCCCAGGGGAGATGGCCACACAGCAATCCTCTCTCTTCTATTCTCCTCTCAGGATCTTGGGCACAAATGCACATACACCTGGTGTGAGTTTCAAGCCAGGTCCAAGACTCGAACCACAGCCAACTACGTGGAAGTCCAGCAACGTAACCATTACGCCATCTGCTGATCCCAGAGATATTTTTTGACAGGGTCTTGACATGTTACAACCTCCTGTCCCAGCCTCCCAATTAGCTAGGATTATAGGAATGCAAAACTGCACTCAGCATGTCCAGGTTGGCCTAAGAATTGAACCCAGGTCTCCCCTGCAGCTTCTAGATGCCCAAGTGGTGGTGCTATAATGTGCACCACCACAGCTAAACCAAGATTAAAGTTTTAGGTTATAAAAGTATATCTTGATTTAGGAAAAAAGTCAATGACTGAGAATGTCTTAGCAAAGATGATGATATTGCAAATAAGCAAGTCTTGCTTGTTCAAAACAAGTGAGGCCTTTATAACAAGATTAATGCATTGTTACATTTTCCTACATAACTATGTAAGAAACTGTTAACTTGACAGAATTAACAAAAAAGGAACAAAATGAACAATTTTAGTTTGATGGAGTAATAAACTAATTTTTTTTTTCACCTTTTTTGGAGAAGCTTTTTTGCTATAGGGCACGTGCACTCGCCAGAAAGACAGAGACAGACAGACAGAGACAGAAAGCGAGACACCCCCCCCCCCCCCCCCCCGCCCCGGGATGGCCACACTGTAATCCCTTCTCCTCCATTCTCTTCTCAGGATCTTACGCGGGCATGCACGCACATGCGCCCGGAGTGAATTTAAGCCACGCGCCCAGAGTGAATTTAAGCCACTGCGTCTGGGACTTGAACTGCGGTCGATTACATGGGAGTCCAGAGACAGCCATTATGCCAACTGCTGGTCCCAATAAACTAAATATTTCTAAGAAACATAAACTATTCAGCATACACAGCCAGATTTGAAATCTGGTAGTTAAGGTAGCTGAATCCCACATGGCTGACTGCATGGTTCAAATCTTGTCGCAAGTAGCTAGAAAAACACACCAGGAACATGTGCTTTGCACCCCAAATCCACGAAGAGTGGAGAAAGGGAGAAGGGATTACAGGGCAACCAAATCCCACGGTGGGTTCCTTTCTCCTTGTTCTCCTCCCTAAGGCAAGTACATGAGCTTTCTGGCAAAAACAAAAACATACATTAAAGTCCTAAGGCTTCATTAGGCAAAAGATTTCAAGAACATATATCCAGTCACTATCTTCTCTAAGTGTATTTAACATTTTATTTTAGTGTCTTCTAAGAATTCGTCAGCAAAAATTTCCAAAGCAGAGAGGATAAAAGAAAACCACAAAGTACCTTAGAATTAGGAAGTTTACAGTCACACCATCGTCCATCTATCATATGTCTCTGTGACATTACTTTCACCTGGGTTTCATATTCAGTGAAACGAACAAAACCAAACCCTTTTGAGTGACCGGTTTTAATGTCTTTCTTGACCTAATTAAAAAAAAAAAAAGGCTTAAATTTAACTCTATACTAAAGCTATACACATCACCCACCCACCCCACACTGAAAATCAAAATTCCCTGACATACAAACTGAATGGCTTCAATTGTTTGCAGTTGCATAATTAAAAATTAAAGCAAGTTAGTACTGACATAAAAGCAGTGAGAGCCACTAATGAATCAAGATCATGCTAACAGTTAAGCAATTCATTTACACAACAGAATTTGTGTGTGTGTGTGTGTGTGTGTATATATATATATATATATATATATATATATATATATGTAAAATTTTTAGAGATTGTGCTCACTGGAGAGAGACATGCACAGAAAGTAAGAAATCACCTCCTGTGGGGATGGCCATGCCACAATCCCTTCTCCATTTTCTTCTCAGGATCTTGGGCATGCACACACAGGCACCTAGCATGAGTTTTAAGCCACCGGGTCTGAGACTCAAACCGCAGTTGACTACGTGGGAGTTCAGCAACATAACCATTACACCATCTACTGGTCCCAGAGCAGAATATTTTAGAACAAGTGCAAAATAGATTTGTTATAAATCTGCATTAAATAGGGAAAACAGAAATTCCCCTTCTAACTGTCAAGAATTATGGAGTATGAGCAAAAATTTTTTGCTATGTAAAGTAAATGTTTGTGGAAAAATGTAAAAATAAATAAATGAAAGAAAGAAAAAAAAAGAAAAAAAGAAATTCTCCCTTCTATGTAATATATAAAGAAAAAGGTTGGAGCTGATGGCAAGGTGGTTAAGGTGCTGGACTCTCACATGTCCGAGTGCGGCTGAGCCCAGGATATGGTGGCTTGAAAATCATGCTGAGTGCCATGTGCCTGACTGTCCCAAATCCTAACAAAATTCTAAGAGGAGAATGGAGGAGAAGGGACTATGATGTGCCATCTTACTGGTGGATTGATTTCTTACTTTCCCTCTCTCAGTCTCTATCTGGAGAATGCATGCATCCTATGGTAAAAACCTAAAAAAAAAAAAAAAAAAAAGCTATTGCCCCCTACTTCCCTAAGCCTTTAGGCAATACCAGGATTTTAGAATATCAAAGGCAAAAATACACGGAATATGCATCGAATGAAGTACAGCATAAGGTGAATTTCTTTATAAGCACCCCCCCCCCATGTATAACAGGTAACATACTAAAGTATCATCTGTTAAACATGAATGAGCCACTGACGTAAAAGGTACACTAGGTGCTCATTCAGATACAGAGAAACTACTACACAATATGGAACTTTACCTGCACCATAAGAACTTCTCCAAAGGTACTAAAATACTCTTTTAGATCCTGTTCAGTTGTTTTCCATGGAAGACCCAACACTATTAAATCAGATGTTTTCTGGACTGCTCTTTTCACTTTCACTGCTGATGAAGCATCTGTCTCATCCATTTTTCTTTTGTTATCTAAACGAGATGAGCAGAAACATTTAGAAATCTTCATTTAGCATTTCTTTTAAAAAATCACTATTTCCTACATCTGAAAATAAGAAGCAAAAAAAGAATCCTAAGAATAAGATACCGAAAACTTTTGGCAAGGAGTTAATGTTAGCTCTCGAGGACAGAATAAAGGCTTAAGTGGCTGAGGAGCTTTTCTGGTGTAAATTCAGGGATTTCCAACTCTCCTTCTCCCTCTCAAAGATTTCTCAAAATAATTCTACTTCACCTTCCCTTTAAAATTCATGAAGGAGGGAAAAAACAGGTTAAAACCAGTGTGATACAATCTCTGTGGTTTTTAAACATATTTGCTTGATTATCTGAATACACAATTTTTAAAATATAATTATTTATTTTTATTTATTTATTCATTCTTTTTTTTTTAATTTGACCAGAGAGAGACAGAGGGTGAGAATGAGAGAGAGAGGAAGTGAGAAAGCAAGCCACCAGATTCAGGACTTGAACCCTGGTCGGCCATGTGGGAGTGTCCAGTGCCTTAACCATCATACCACCTGCTGGTCCCTCTGAATACACAATTTAAAGGCTATCTGCCAAAAAATAAGCAACTTTCATCTGCAGATGTACATTTTAGGGTGATTTTAATCTTTCTCTTTGCTGATCAATGCATACATATTAATTCTGTAATAAAAAAGAAAACATTAGGGCCAGCCCTTTAGCACCATAAAGGGAACCAGATCCTACACGGCTGATGTGGTTCAAATCCCAGCACAAGTGGCTTGAAATACACATGTACGCGTGTGCCCAAAATCCTTATGAATGGAGAAATGGAGAAGAAAGGACTGCGGTGTGACCAGGCTCCATTGGTGGTGCTTTCTCTATCTACCCTCAGCAAATATGCAATTAAATTAAAAAAAAAAAAAAAAGGAAAAAAAAGGAAAGAAAAAGAGAAAAGCTTAGATTATATTGAAAAGTCTACGGGCCAGCCATGGCATGGTTAAAGTGGCTGGATCCCGTTATGACCAACTGTGCAGTTCAAGTTCCAGATCCAGGGGCTTGAGAAATAGACCAAGTATACGTATATATGTGCTCCAAATCTCAAAATGAAGGAGAAAGAGAGAGGAGATTGTGGTGTGACCATTCCTCCTAAGGGGTACTTTCTCACCTCCCTCCCTTTTTCTCCAGCAAGTGCATGTGCCTTCTGGCAAAATTTTAAAGTTTAACCTAACTTAGGTTATTTATTTATAAGCAAAGGGGAAAGGAATGAAATGACATTTTAAATTCATGCTATTTAAAACCTTTTAGACATTTAAGTCAATGTCTTGTATACAGATCAAATTTGATGAGCTGACATTGTTTTAAAATCAAGTTATAATAAAAATAACAAGATATGTCAACTAACACATCTGTATTGCTAAAATAATTATTTCCTTGGAATATTTCTTAATCTTCATGCTTCCTTTTCTTCATGTATGCTTTCCTTAGATTAGGAAAACTGGTAAAAGTCAGTGAGAATAAGACTAGAACCCCAAAAATTATATTGGGGGGGACGGCAGGTGGCATGGTGATTAAAGGCTCTGGACTCCCACATGGTCAACCACGGTTTGAATCCTGGACCTGGCAGCTTGCTTTCTTCCTCTCTCTGGTCAAATTTAAATAAAGTTAATAAATAATAAATAATAAAGTTAAATAAAATAGTTCTTTAAGAAAATTATAATTGGAACAGCATTAATTCAAGATTTGGGTTGCTCCAATTGATTGCTCATTTAAAGGAAAATAAGAAGTCAGATTAGCTGAATGAATTTGACATAAAACTGCACGGACAATGACCTAACCAAAATGCTGGAACACTTTGGAAGAATCTTTTTATAACAGAATCATATAACTGAAAAGCATTTTTAGCAATCTCTTAAATTTAGCATCAACATCTATACCTTAGGATAAGTGAGACAGAAGCCCAATTACCCTTCTACACCACTATAAAAGCAAATGGTAACCAACCTTTGGGATAGTTGACAACATACACTAGATTTCCCCAACCAGCATCCGGAGCATGCAGAATTCCTTCTACCAGCCGGACACCCCTCATACACTGAGACACTGGATTCCTGTAGCGCAGCCCACATGCCCCTGGAAACTGGGCTGTAACCGTGGACAGCAGCACCGTCCCATCATCCTCTGATGGTATTTCAATCGGTTCATCATTCTCATCCTCGGTTACCCGAATATATTCAGACATCTTTTCTTCTTTTTCTTAAAAGAAAAAGATACATGAATTACCAATACTTATATCAGAATAATTGGCTGACAATACCACCACCACGTTATTGTTCTGACTTCCTGAAGAATTCTTGGTTTGGATTCTTATACATACTGGTTATTAAAGTGAAGGCGAAGATAGCAATTCTTATTAAAATGTGATGCCTTGCGGGTTCATTCATTTACTAAATACTGACCAAGTGCTTCCTCTGGGGGCTGCAGTAAACCTATGAGTCTCACGTGACTGGCTAACTGGCGGGGTGCGTATAATCAAGAGAAAGACAGTACACAAGTTAACTATTTTATTACAATCGTGAAAGAAATTAAACCTGAGAACCTACACTGGGAGAAGCATACACATGTGTGGGTCAGAGTTCCCTAAGAAAGCGATGCACAAAATGAGCCTTGAGGGTTGAATAAGGACAGTAAGCTAGGTTAAGAGTACAGAGAAAAAGTTCCTCTGTTCCTCATTTTGGAGGCTCTCCACAGTTGAGCTGCAACGTGGACCTTAAAGCGGCGACAGGTCCTCGGTGCTGCGGGCAGCCACCTCCCAGAAGCCAGTGCGTGACGGCCGCGGGAGGAGTTCTTCAGCGTGGCCCGAGGTGGGGACGCTGGGGCGCAAGGCCTGAGCCGGCGGTGTCTCTCAGAGTGCAAAGCCCCGCAGGCACATGCATCCCCTGGGCCCCGAGGACTGCCCAGGCCAAACCTGCGCCTCGAGCTGCGCGGCACCGGAGGCGCGCCTTCCTAGCTTTGGCGCCAGATGCCGCCCCGCGCCAGGCCCTAACAACGCTCCCGCGAGAGCCCGCTCGGGCAGGACCAGGCAGGCCTGGCCTCACGGATCCCTTCCCGGAGCAGAGGCTGAAGCCGCTGCGGCCTCCTTAGGCCTCCCCAGAGCAAGAGCCGAGGCACCCAGAGCGTCCTCAGTGAGAAGCGTCTGCGACTCACCCACTAGGCCGCTGCTAGGAAGCCCGATAAGAAACGGAAGCAGCGAGGGATCCAAGAGCTGCCCAGCTACCGCTTCGTTCCTACAAAATGGCGCTAGGGCCGCCTCCTCCCCCCGGCGGCCGTCTTCCTCTCCCACCTGCTCCTAGTCCAGAGGGGTAGAGCTTCTCACATAGATATAATAACTCTTTTCTCAGGGAGTTGAGTTTACTCTTGCGAGTTTGAGCATGCGGGAAGAATGTGAAAGCTACAATAATTCTAGCATCTGAGGCTGAAAAGCTAAAGATTTAAAAGGCGTGGGTGTGCAGTCTTTTTTGATTCCCCCCATATTACGTAGCAGATGGTTTCGTCCGACCAACCGCCGCTCCGAGTCTCAGCCGGAGCTTACGCACTTTCAAAGTACGCGAGACTAGCGCCAGGGCAGACCAGGAAAGGTTGGGCGGGGCGGGGCCGGGACTGGGGGGCGGGCCCAAAGGGGATGGGGCGGGGCCAGGTGGAGACTGGGACAGGCAGGGCGCGGAGGGGTTGGGTCTCCGACCTACAGGCATTCTCTGAAGCCCGTCGGGAGGAGGAAGTCTGAACCTGGGTCTAAAAGCCGGGGGTGCCGCCTTTCCTCTCTCAGTTAGCCAATCTTCGAATCTGGGAACAATAATTGTGTTCTAAATAGCAGCAATAAAGGCGCTACTGTGTTTTAGGTTCTAAGTACTCACATATTTAATTTCCCCAATAGTCTTGAGTTATAGGTACTATTGATACTATCTTCATTCTACCGGTGAAAAAATAGAGGCATAGAGAAGTTAAGAATCTTGCATTAAGGTCTTCAAAGGTATAAACGATAGAACTTTGGATCCGGAGGCACAGGATACTAGCATGTTCGAGCTCTAGCCCTCTAATGATAACAATTCTGTACTTTGTTTTAAGACACACCTTCAGGGCTGGCAGCGTGATGGTTAAGGGCGTTGGACTCCCACATGGTCGACCAGGGTTTGAGTCCTGGATCTGGTGGCTTGCTTTCTCACTTCACATATTTCTTGCTGTCTCTCACTCTGTCCTTCTCTGATCAAAGGTAAATAAATAGACACACCTTTTGTTTCACATGTCTTAGTCAGTACTGTATGTGATTTCAGCTCCAGTTCCAGTTGATGATGTGTTATAGTGGCATCTATAGTGGGCTGTGGCAACAGCCCAGCCTGGTTCAGGACTCAGCACTACCTGCAATGCTGGAGCCATATGGGAAGCTTGCATTCAGATCCAGATGAACCTGAACACTCCTGAGCACACTTGTGATACTGGCCTGCTGGGAAGCTGTGGGGATGCTTGTGGCATGGGGGCAAAACCACAAAGGCTGACCCTTCCCCATAGAAGTTTTCTGGTGAGCTGTGAAGACAAGCAAACAATTCTGAAAATGGTAAATAATTCTTCTAGGAAGAAAACCAATAAGGCCAGGTTTCCTGCTGCTGCCTGAGTTTCTCTCTGGTTCCAGCTTTACAGAAATCAGTTTAATTATCTCTGTCAAGAGTATCTGTCTCATTTGGGCATGTTCTTTCTTTCTCAAGAAATAAAATAATAAAAACCTTAAAAATTCAGTGAAATTTAGTAATGATAAAGATTTACACAGTGACCAGGAGGTGGCATGGTGGTTAAGGTGCTGGACCCTCACATGGCTGACTATGGTTTGAATCCTGAACCTGGTAGCTTGAAAATCAGCTGGGTATATGTGCATACATGCCCAGAATTCCAGGAGGAGAAGGGATTGCAGTGTGACTGTACACCCTAGGGGGTGATTTCTCACTTTCCTTCTACCTCTCTCTATCTCTCTCTGGTGAGTGCATGCACCCTATGGCAAAACAAGAAAAAATATTATTTAAAAAATGATTTACACAAAATATATGTATGTATTAACTCATTCCATCCTCACAACTCTGTAGGTAGGTGCATGCTTGCTGTTCATAGTAACTAAATTATGCCTGAACTGATTTGGAGGGATGGAGGAAGAAGAACTGGAGGCAGATATAATGAATGACTTTTAGTCACCTCCAGGGGTAGCCCTGCACATCAGGACAGGGCTGGGCAGATATTCTCTGGTGGCTGCTAATGTCGTGAAGTACTAGATGAAGCAGAGAGGCCTGCATTTTCTCAGTGAACCCACCCGGTCACTTTGGGAAAGAAATCAGTTTAATTATCCCTGTTTTCAGAAGAAGAAACTGCATGTGACTGGCCTGAGGTCATGTACTTGACCAAAGATGTCACTCAGCCCATAAATTATTGCCCCAGGTCTGACAGATCTGAAAACTGCACTCTGTCCACTTTCCTGTCCACCTGCTGTGATGAAATTGGAACCAAGATGTTTAGTGTACTCAGTCAGTGCTGTGGGGATCCTAGATGCCAGCTGCAGGAGGTAGGTGTGCAGAAGCTGGGGGAAGGTCACGCAGAGGCAAAACCACAAAGGTTGACCCTTCCCCATAGGAGTTTTCTGGTGAGCTGTGAAGACGAGCAAACAATTCTGAAAATGGTAAATAATTCTTCCAGGAAGAAAACCAATAAGGCCAGGTTTCCTGCTGCTGTCTGAGTTTATCCAACTTTATAGCACTGATTGTCAAAAGCCCTCAGCATTGGGGCCAGGAGTTGGCATGGTAGTTGAGGTGCTGGACTCCCACGTGGCCAGCCATAGTTTGAATCCTGGACCTGGAGGCTTGCTTTTTCGCATTCCTTCTCTCTCTCTGGTGAGTTGTACGTGACCTATAGCAATTTTAAATAATGATAATAATAATAATAATAATAATAATAGGGACCAGCAGTTAGTGTAATGGCTATGTCGCTGGACTCCCATTAGGTGACTGCAGTTCGAGTCCTGTACCCGGTGGCTTAAAACTCACGCCGGGCGCGTGTGCGTGCGTGCCCAAGATCCCGAGAGGAGAATGAAGGAGAAGGGATTGTGGCGTGGCCATCTCCCCTGGGGGGTGATTTCTCACTTTCTGTCTCTCTGTCTCTCTCTGTCTGTCTGGTGAGCGCAAATGCCCTATAGCAAAAACCTCTTAAAAAATAATAATTATTTAAAAAAGAATATATATCCATTTTTTAAAAAGCCTCCAAAATCAGCACTGATCGTCAAAAGTTTTTTGAAGTGCAGTGTTTTGTAAGTTCTCTTAGTTTATGTGCTAGTTTGTTTATACCCATTACATATTAAGCCTATAGGTTTTTTTTTTTTTTTTAAGGTATAAGTTTTATTATTTATTTATTTATATTTTAAGGTTTTGCCACAGGGCACATATGCTCACCAGAGAGAGAGAGGGAAAGCGAGAAATCACCCTCCACTGAGGATGGCCACACCATTATCCCTTCTCGTCCATTCTCCTCTTAGGATTTTGGGCATGCATACATGTGCACCCAGTGTGATTTGCAAGCTACCAGGCCCAGGGCACAAACCGTGGTAGCCATGTGGGAGTTCAGTACCTTAACCATACCGCCTGCTGTCCCCTAGCCTGCAGATTGCTAGAAGGTACCTGTTCATACCCATTTCTTCTTTTGAGCATTTATTAAATGATTTCTGAAGCTAACAGATCAGAAAGGACTTACTGAGCTCTTATACCTTACCCAGCACCGTAGTAAACTACAATGGAAAGACACACAAGAAAAGGCCAGCCCTGTGAGTTAGTGGTTAAGGGAGCCAGTTCGAATCCTGGCCCTAGTGGCTTGAAAAACACACTGGATATGTGTGTTTGTGCAAGCCCCAAATCTCAACAGGATGGAAAGATAGAGGAGAAGGGATTGTGGCATGATGACACCTTGTTGAAAGGTGCTTTCTCTCTGTCTCCCTGTTTCTGTCTGGAGAGCACATGTACCCTTTGAGCAAACAAGGAAAATGAAAGCCAGCCACACCTGCATATAATCTAGGTGGGGTATACAGCCCAGAGGGAGAATGGGGGCAGGTAGGGAGCCCAACAGAGAACAATTGGAAAACAATGCTAAGAGGCATAGAGCACATGATTCCAGTGCTGAAGAGATGTGAGTATCCCAGGGGTTCCCCAATAGTTCCCTGGGGAGCTGGGGTCCAGCTTAAGGATGAGTCTCGATCAGAAACACAGGCACTGGACAGAGACCCAGAGCATCTGGGAAAGATCCTCAGCTTGTGATCTGTCACTTGGACATGATCTTTCACTCTATCTGCTCCTTCAGGTAAATAGGAGGGAGCTCTACCAGCATTCCTGAAAACTAAAAGAACTACCAAGGTGGGCTGGCTGGCAGCATGGTGGTTGAGGCAGCTAGATCCCACATGGCCAACTGCTCATTTCAAGTCTCAGACTAGTGGCTTGAAAAACATGCCAGGCATTGGGACCAGCTGTTAGCGTAATGGTTATGTCACTGGACTCCCACGTAGTTGACCGCGATTCGCGTCCTGGACCCCGTGGCTTAAAACTCACACCGGGTGCGTGTGCACGTGTGCCCAAGATCCTGAGAGAAGAATGGAGAAGGGCTTGCAGTGTGGCCATCCCCCTGGGGGGTGATTTCTCGCTTTCTGTCTCTCTGTCTCTCTCTGTCTATCTGGCAAACTCACACGCCCTATTTCAAAAACCTCTAAAAAAAAAAAAAAATGCCAGGTATGCATGTGTGTGCCCAAAATCCTGAGAGAAGAATGGAAGAGAAGGAATTGCAGTGTGGCCACGCCCCTGGGGGGCTGATTTTTTACTCTCTCTCTGTCTTGGGCAAGTGTACATGCCCTATAGCAAAAATTTTAAAAAAGAAAAATAATACCAAGGCAATAAAGGTAAATAAGAAAGGTGAGGTCAGCAGGTAGCATGGTGGTTAAGGTGCTAAAATCCCACATGACCAACCGTGGTTCGAGTCCTGGATTCGGTGGCTTAAAAATTATGTTGGGGGGGGGGTGGCAGCAGGTAGCATAGTGGTTAAGGCACTGAATTCCCATGGGGTGGACCCCAGTTTGGGTCCTAGACCCAGCAGTTTGACACTCACACCAGGTGCGTGTGTGTGCCTGGCCAAAATCTGGAGAAGAGAATGGAGGAGAAGGGATTGTGGCCGTTTCCCCTTGGGGGTGATTTCTTGCTTTTTGTCTGTTTCTTTCTGTCTCTCCAGCGATTGTATGTGCCCTATAGAAAAAAATCTCTCTCAAACAAGCAAAACAAAAAAAAAAAAAAAAAAAAGGAAGAAAGAAAGAAAGAAAGGAAGATAGAAAGAAAGAAAATCATGTCAGACACATGTGCATGCCTGCCCAAAATCCTGAGAGAAGAGTGGAGGAGATGGGATTGCAGCGTGGCCATACTCCCTGGGGGGGGGGGGGGGGGGGGCGTGGTAGGGTGATTTCTTGCTTTCTGTCTCTGGTGAATGTATGCATCCTAAAGCAAATTTCTCTCTCTCTCTCTCTCAAAAAAAAAAAAAAACAAAAAAAGGAAGAAAATAGTTTATTTCTTCAGAGAGAGGAAAAGAAAGCGAGGACACAGGTACCTCTAACAGGGTCTTCATGCTGTGATCTGCCCCCAGCCTCAGCCAGCCTGGACTGTGGCACATGTGTGCCCTGTTAGTACAAGGAAGATGTGGATCCAGGCACTTTTTTTTTTTTTTTTTTTAAGGTACAGGCTCTTGGGGTTGGCAGGCGGCGTGGTGATTGGGGGTGCTGGACTCCCACGTGGATGACCGTGGTTCGAGTCCTGGACCTGGTGACTTGCTTTCTCACTTTACCCCCTCTCTTTCTCTGTCTCCAGCTCTCTCTGATCAAACTGTAAAATAATAATGATAATAAATTAAATGAAAAAAAAAAAAAGGTACAGGCTCTTGCTATATTGCCCAAGCTGGCTTCAAACTTATGATCCTCCTGCCTCAGACTCCATAATAGCTGGGAATTCAAGCATACACCATAGTGCCGACTTTCAAAGTCCGAAATGAAACATTGCTAGGTTACTATCTTCTTTTAAATTTATTTCTTTTTGTTGTCTTGCCAGAGGGCATGTGTGGTGGCCGGAGAGAGAGAGAAGAGAGAGCGAGAGAAATCGAGAAAGTATTCACCATGGGGCACGGTCACACCGCAACCTTTTCTCCTCTTGGAATTTTGGGCACGCATGTACATGTGCTGGTGTGATTTTTCAGGCTGTCTGGTCCAGGACTTGAAGCATCCTGCCAGCCATATGAGATCCATTTGCCTCAACCACCACACTACTGGCTGGTCTGTCTTAAAATTTTTACCCAGTGGTCTTAGGATTCATTGATGAGTCTTGCCTAGTTAATTACTATTAGCATGATTGCAAACATGGTGATTTTTAAATATCTATGAATTCTTCAACAATTAAAAACTTTATTTAAAAAAATTTCAGGTTGGAGCCAGCAGATGCTGTAGTGGTTAAGGGTGCTGGACTCTCACATGGCTGACCATAATTTAAGTCCCAGGCCTGGTGGCTTGCTTTCTCACTTTTCCTCTCTCTCTCTCTCTTTCTCTTTCTCTCTCTGTCCCTCTCTGGTCAAATGAAAACAAACAAACAAATAAATAAATAAAATAAAAATAATTATTTAAAAAATTTCAGGCATGTAAAAATCGAATAGTTCAGCAAATATCAATATAGTCACCACGTACAATCAAGAATTGTTTTTTAAAATATATTTTTATTTAATTTTATTTATTCATTCATTCATTTTAATTTGACAAGGAAGAGAGAGAGAGAAAGAAAGTGAGAAAGCAAGCCACCAGGTCTGAGACTTGAACTGTGGTCAGCCATGTGGGAGTGTCCAGCACTTTAACCACCACACCACCTGCTGGTTCCCACATGCAAGAATTGTTAATATTTTGACATATTTGCTTTATCTATATAGCTAGTTCTCTATTTCTTCTGGACCATTGGAATGTAAGTTTCAGACATCACAATATTCCACTCCTATATACTTCTGCTTGCTTTTGCCAAGAATAAGGACAATTTCTTACATAACCATAATATGGTATGCAGGAGAAAATGAATAGTTATTTTTCTATTATCATCTAATCGCTGGTCCATATTCAAATTCCCACAATTGCTTCTCCCAAATGTCTTTTTAAAAAGACATTTATTTATTTATTTATTTATTCTATGAGAGAGACAGACAGAGAGAGAGAGACAGGCACCCTAACAGAGGACACTGCAATCCTCCCCCGGCTCGGCCAGTGGAGTAATAGCACCTGCGTGTGCACCCAGGGTAGAGACAGGCCTCAGGCTGGGAACCTGGAACCTACAGGTGCAGCATCGCCGGGTGTTGTGTTACTGCTATGCCACCGTCACCCCTCGCTGTCTTTTACAGCTGCTTTCTCCAGCCAGGATCCGATTCAGTTTCACACGTTGCATACGGTTATCATGTCTCTTTTGTCTTTTTAATCTAGAATAATCTCCCAATCCCAGATACTGTATTAGCTCTCCTCCCTCCCTCCCTTCCTTCCTTCCTTCCTTCCTTCCTTCCTTCCTTCCTTCCTTCCTTCCTTCCTTCCTTCCTAAACAGGATCTTGCTATGCCACACTCCTCCTAGTTGCTAGAACTACAGGTGCGTGCCACTGCACAGGGCACTTTTTGACAGGGTCTTGCTGTGTCATCCAAGCCAACCTCAAGCTCATGATTCTCTTGCCTCAGCTCCCGGTAGCTGGATTACAGGTACACACCACCGTGCCTGACTTTTAGGTTGAACGGGGGACTCCAACTCGCACCTCCAATTTGGCTTCAGCCTGCAGAGCAGCAGTGTCTTAGCACACACTGCCATGGCTGGGACCCAAATACTGGCATTTTGAAGAAATCTGATCAGGTGGTTAGCAGAATGTTACACAATCAGGGTTCATCGGGGTTGAGCTCATTCCTCTGTCCCTTTTTTCTCACATACTGGAAATCATATCTGAAGACATGACCAGATCCAGGTTAATGAGATGACCAGAATACTTCATGGGTGAGATCGTGTATGTTCTACCTCCCTCCATCAGGACACAGAGACCCCTGGTTGTCACACTTTCAGAGATGCTGAGTTTGATCTCTTAGCTGAGATGGTGGCAGCCAGATTTCTCCACACAGAAGATATATTTTCTCCCTTTGCCAAAGCAAGTAATCTCTGGATGACACTTTGGCACAGGGCAAATATGCCATTTTCCTACAACCTTTTACCTAATTCTTTTAATACCTGCTGGTGATCCTCAACTGATTTCATCACCTCACTAGGGGTCACAGAACAACACACTTTCAAATACTGTCATTTCTTCGACATCGTTTTATAAAGAACTTTGCTGAGTAGGAATGAACTTCAGTTCTTCATAAATGCTTAATGCTTCGTCAGTTTTCAGAATAGCTTGACAAAATAATGTCCAATGGTGACAACTGAGTTTTCTTTTGTACTCTTCCTTTTCCTTTTTAGTTTTGCAATCACCAGAGAGAGACAAAGAGAGCGAGAGAGGGAAAGTGAGAACATAGTTCCTCATGGGAGAGGGCACAGTGCAATCCCTTCTCCATTTCGCCTTCCTATCAGGATACTGCACACATACGTACATGTACCCCATGGTTTTCTTTTTCTTTAAGAGAGATTTTTGCTACAGAAGGCATGTTCTCACCAGAGAGACAGAGAGAAAGAAAGTGAGAAAGCAACCTCCAGGGGGATGGCCACACCACAATCTCTTCTCCTCTCAGGATTTTGGGCATGCACACGCTTGCTCCTGGCATGTGTTTCAAGCCATCAGGTCCAGGACTTGAACTGTGCTTGGCCATGTGTGAGTCCAGACTTTAACCACTATGCCACCTGCTGTCCCCACATCCCATGTTTTTCTTTTTCTTTTTCTTTTTTATTTTAGAGAGAGATTTTTTTTCTATAGGGGTGTGTGCTCACCAGAGAGACAGAGACAGAGAGACAGAAAATGAGAAATCACTCCTCCCAGGGGTGGGGGGGGGGAATGGCCATGCTGCAATCCTTCTTTTCCATTCATCTTTCTGGATATTGGGCACACATGCACATGTGCCCAATGTGAGTTTCAAGCCACCAGGTCTGGGACTTGAACTGCAGTCAACTACGTGAGAGTCCAGCACCTTAGCCATTATGCTGCCTGGTGGCCCCATACCCTATGTTTTTCATGCTGCTGGGTCCAGGACTTGAACCGCACAATCATGTGAGATGCAACCACCTTGACCACTATGCCACTGGCTAGCCTGAGGTGATGTTTCTAACTGCTGCAGAGTGTTCTTATTTTTTTATCATTATTTCTTTTTGAGAGGTTTTTGCTATAGGGCATGTGCGCTCGCCAGGTAGACAGAGAGAGACAGAAAGACAGAAAGCGAGAAATCACTCCTCGGGGGGATGGCCACACCACAATCCCTTCTCCTCCATTCTCCTCTTGGGATCCTGGGCATGCACGCACACGCGCCCGGAATGAGTTTAAGTCACCAGGTCCGGGACTCGAACCACAGTCGACTACATGGGAGTCCAGTGACATAGCTATTATGCTAACTGCTAGTCTCAGCTGCAGAGTGTTCTATACTGTGGTCCCTCCATCTGTGGTTTTGCTTTCAACTGTTTCTGTAATTCGTAGTTGATTTCCATGTGACTATATTACATGTAAAATTCCAGGAGCAAACAATTCCTAAGTTTTAAATTTCACACTATTCTGAGCAGTGTAATGAAATCATACGCTGCCCCACTCCATCCCACTGAGGACGTGAATCATCCCTTTGTCCAGCGTCTCTGTGCTGTCTGCCCTTAGTCACTTAGTAGTTGTCTCAGTCATCAGATGGACTGTCACTGTGTCACAGTGTTTGTGTTCAAGGGAACCTTATTTTACTTAATAATGGCCCCAAAGCACAAGGCTGGCGGTGCTGAGCATCCAGATATGCCAAAGAGAAGTGGTAAAGTGCTTCCTTTAAGTGATCGGTGGAAGTTCTCACCTTAATAAGGAAAGAATAAAAACCCATATGTTAAGCTTACTAAGATCTACAGTAATGAATCTTTTAGCCTTTAAGTTGTGAAAAAGGAAGACGAAATTTGTTCTGGTTTTGCTGTGTCACTTCACACTGCCAAAGGTACGGCCACGGTGTGGTAAGTGAGTAGTTAAGATGGAAAAGCATTACGTTTGCGGGTGGAAGACCTGAACAGAAACGTGTTCTGATCCATGGCAACCAGGTTTGGAACCATCCGCTGTTTCAGGCATCCTCGGGTGGGAGTGAGGGTGGCTTGGGGCATATTCCCCATGGGCCAGGGGGGAATCCTGCAGTATAACTTGGCCGGGTTTCCCCGGCTTGTTTCCCTGGTGCTTGTTCCCGCACTCAGTCCTCCTAGGCTCTGGGGATTCAGCAAATGAGCAGAGCCAAGCTGCTTGCCTGGGCGTTTATAGCTATCAATGCTGGGTTCACTGGGCCCTTAGCATAGACACCATTCTTAGCACTTTTTTGTTCTTCAGTTTCTGCAATAGGACACATGCATTTTTCAGGGAGAGAGAGAAAGTGAGAAATCACCCCACAAGGGGATGGCCATGCACCAATTCCTTCTCTTCTTTTCCATTCTCCTTTTGGGATTTTGGGCATGCACACACATGCACCTGGCGTGATTTTTCAAGTCACTGGCTCTGGGACTCAAACTGGGAAGTTGGCCATATGTGAGTCCAACGTCTTAACCTCATGCCATCTGCTGGCCCTTCAACACTTTTTTTTTTTTTTTTTTTTAATTTATTCGCTGGGGCCAGCAGGTGGCATGGAGGTTAAGGCACTAGATTCTTACATGGCTGACTGCCATTCGAGTTCCAGACCTGGTGGCTTGAAAATCACTCTGAGTGTCTGTGCATGTGTGCCCAAAATTCCAAGAGGAGACTGGAGGAGAAGGGATTCCACATTTCCCCTGGGGGGTGATGTCTCACTTTCTCTCTCCAGCAAGCACATGTGCCCTACAGCAAAAACAAAACAAAACAAAAACTAATCTCATTTATTTCTTCCACAAGGAAGAGAAAAAGAGAGACAGGGAGGCAGGCATCTCCAACAGGGTCTTCCCAGCATAGCCCACCCCCAGTCTCCGCCAGCTCGGATCACGAACATGCCCCCAGCTTGTTCGAGGAGGCCCCAGGGTGGGGACTCAGCATCATGACCACGTGGGTCCTGTTGCATTCCTACTGTGCCACTGCCGCCCCGTTCCCAGCATTTGGCGTCAGTAGTCATTTGAGTCCTCACAGCAGTTCTCCAAAGCAGATAACATCATCTCTGCTTTCTAGACAGCTCAGAAGTGCCAGGGCGGGGCTTGGGCTCCACCCAGACTGGCTGCGGCACCTGGGCTCTCAGCTCCTTGCGCTCCTGCCTCTGCGCAGCTCTGCCAACACTCCACCTCCCTCATTTCCACCTTCCTAATTTTTTGCCATTCTGATGAGCGTAAAATGCTCTCTCATAATGTTGTTTAATTTGCATTTCTCTGATATATACTGAGTTTGAATATTTCTAGAATCTGGGCTCTTAACTGTTCATTTGCTTCTCGAATCAACCTAGTATGTTTTCTTTATTTGGAGAGGTTTTTGCTATAGGGTGCTTGTGCTTGCCAGAAAGACAGAGAGAGACAGAGACAGAAAATGAGAAATCACCCCCCAGGGGGGATGGCCACGCCGCAATCCCTTCTCCTCCATTCTCCTCTTGGGATCTTGGGCACGCACGCACATGCACCCAGCATGAGTTTAAGCCATCGGGTCTGGGACTTGAACTGCAGTCGACTACATGGGAGTCCAGTGACATAGCCATTATGTCATCTGCTGGTCCCCAAACCTAGTATGTTTTCTTTGTGTTTTTTTTGGAGAGGTTTTTCGCTATAGGGCGCGTGCGCTCGCCAGACAGACAGAGAGAGACATAGAGACAGAAAGCGAGAAATCACCCCCCAGGGGGGATGGTCACGCCGCAATCCCTTCTCCTCCATTCTCCTCTCGGGATCTTGGGCACGCACGCACACGCGCCTGGCGTGAGTTGTAAGCCACCGGGTCCGAGACGCGAACCGCGGTCGACTACGTGGGAGTCCAGCGACATAGCCATTACGCTAACTGCTGGTTCCCGCAAATCTAGTATGTTTTCTAAACAAGGTGGAAAAAAAAAAATGTTTTAACATAGAAATTTGCAGACATTTAACACAGCTTCCTCCCTTTTTGCAATTTGAGTCTAATGTTCTAGAAAGGGAACACAGGGTAAAATGCACTTCATCTAGACCACCTAGGTTCAAAGTTTAAGCTACTCACTCACCATGTGACTTTTTGCGAATCACTGACGGCTTTGGGACTCTATTTCCTCCACTGTAAAATGAGGGCAGTAATAGTCCCGGCCACGTAGGATCGCTAGGGCAATATTAAAGTGCTTGCCACAAAAAAAACCCTTTTTTAAAAAAAATTTTAGTCTTTAGAGAGATTTTTGCTATAGGATACATGTGCTCGCCAGAGAGACAGAAAGAGACAGAGAGACAGGAAACAAATCACCACCTGGGGGGATGGCCACGCTGCAATCCCTTCTCCATTCTCCTCTCAGGATTCTGGGCACACGCGCCTGGCATGAGTTTTAAGCCGCTGGGTCCAGGCTCAAAATGTGGTTGACTACATGGGAGTCCAGTGATGTAACTATTATGCCATTTGCTGGTCCCCAAAGAAGGTTCTTGGTCAATACTCATTGCTATTATTAACCCCCTCAGTGCTCACAAGAAAAGGGAAAAGAATCATTACATTATAATGTCGGAAGAGCTTTGAGTATTTTCCAGAGGGCCTCCCATGACATCAGAGTGAGTTCTTGGGATTCGGCTTTTTCAGAGCTTTGCTAGACTAGAGCAATCCTAGGGGCTAAAAAGTTTACACCAGGAGTAAAGAATGTGATCTTCACTGCGCTCCGTATGGGGCTGGGGGATCGTTGCTCTCCCGCAGCTGCTCAGTGAGAGTGAGGGCGATCAGCTGTGTGTTTGAAAATGAGGGAGTGTCATGGGGGTACATGCTCCTCACAGTCCCCGGTCCGGTCCGTAGGCCTAGGTGCATTACAAGGGGAGGGTGCAGGAGAGTCCTGCTGCCGCCCTCTAGTCCCTTTGGGTCTCACAATTGACCTGGGATCCTCACTAGCGAGTGTGACAGGCAGAGGGAAGAGCCAGACTCAGGGGAGGCTGCTCAAGAAATGGGAGTGAAGAGAGGACTGATCTTCCTCTATAGACGCTCAACCTCGTGGGCTTGGGTGCTGGACCATAGATGTCTTCATTCTGTCTACAATGACCTGGAGGGCCCACCTAGGAAACCCTAAATGCTCACTGAAATCCATCTAAATCATTAGCAGTGAAAGAGAAAACGCACATACGGGGAGGCGCTCAAGTCTGACTGAACTGGATTTGAATCCCAGCTGGGTGACCCTGGGCAAGGGTCTTAATCTCTCTGATCCCATTTTCTTTTTTTTTTTGGAGAGGTTTTTGCCATAGGGCGCGTGCGCTCGCCAGATAGATAGAGAGAGACAGAGAGACAGAAAGCGAGAAATCACCCCCCAGGGGGGATGGCCATGCCACAATCCCTTCTCCTCCATTCTCCTCTTGGGATCTTGGGTACGTACGCACACGCGCCCGGTGTGAGTTTTAAGCCACCGAGTCCGGGACTCGAACCGCGGTCGACTACGTGGGAGTCCAGCGACATAGCCATTACGCTAACTGCTGGTCCCTCTGATCCCATTTTCTAATGTCTACCTCACAGGAGCGCTTTACTTTTTGAGTATTATACATGGATCTTACTGGCAAGCTGGTGAAGCCTATAAACCCATTCTTAAAATTAGGTTTTTAATTATTTATTTATAATTATTTTATTTTAGGTTTTTGCAATAGGTCATGTGTACTCACCAGAGAGAGACAGAGAGGAAGTGAGTAACCATTCCCCTCCCCCCAGAGATAGCCACGTTGCAATTCCCTCTCTTCCAGTCTCCTCCTGGGATTTCGGGCATGCACGCACAAACACCCGGTGTGATTTTCAAGCCACCAGGTCCAGGACTTGAGCCATGATCGGCCATGTAGGAGTCCAATGCTTTTAACCACCATGCCACTTCCTGGCCCACAGTGGCAGATTAATAGATAAACAAAAATGTGTTTAAAAATGGAGTATTATTTAGCCTTTAAAAAGAAGTAAATTCTGGTACATGCCACAGTATCTATAAACTTTGATAACATCACGCTCTGTGAAATAAGTCAGTCACAAAAGGACAAATAGTGTGTTTCCACTTACATTAGGCACCTACATTAGTCAAATTTAGAGAGACAGAAAGTAGAGTAGTAGTTGGCAGGGGCTGGGCAGAAGG
Organism: Tupaia tana; assembly: GCA_026018925.1. Classification (NCBI taxonomy): domain Eukaryota; kingdom Metazoa; phylum Chordata; class Mammalia; order Scandentia; family Tupaiidae; genus Tupaia; species Tupaia tana. Next base: position 81,017,020 of record JAKSZU010000007.1, on the reverse strand, counting down.
GGTGATGAGGAGTTATTTTCTTAATGGGGACAGAGGTTCAGTTTCATAAGATGAAAAAAGTTTTGGAGATGATAGTGATGATCTACAGAACTGCACACTCAAAAATGGTGAAAATGATAACTTTTATGTCATATATATACATTTAGTTTTGCTATAAGGTACATATACTCACCAGAGAGTGAGAGAGAAAGAGAGAGAGAAGGAAAGTGAGAAATCACCCCCCAAGAGGGGATAGCAATGCCACAATCCCTTCTCCATTCTACTCTTAGGACTTTGGGCATGCATGCACATGTATCTGGCCTGATTCTCAAGCTGCTGGGTCCAGGACTTGAACCACACAGCTGGCCATGTGGGATCCAGCTACCTAAACCTCTGTACCACCTGTTAGCCCATGTTGTGTATTTCTTGCCACAATTAGAAATGATTTTTTTTTTTTTTTAAAAGGTGACTTTCCAGAAAAAAAGTGATATAAAAACTCAGGTATCAGCAGGGACAGTGGTATGGGCCTGTGGTCCCTGCTATTAGGGAGGCTAAGGCAGGAGAATCCCAAATTTGAAGCCAGCCTAGGCAACATAGCAAGATCCTGTCTCTAAAAGAAAGCTAGCAGGGGACCAGCAGGTGGTGTGGTGGTTAAGGCACTGGATACTCCCACATGACCACCCACAGTTCAAGTCCCAGACCTGGTGGTTTGCTTTCTCACTTTCCCTCTTTGTCTCTCTCTTTTTCTCTGTGTGTCTCTCTCTGGTCAAATTAAAATAAAATGAATGAATAAATAAAACTAAATAAATAATTATTTTAAAGAAAGAAAGAAAACAAACCCAAAACAAAATAAAACAAAACTCTGTTATTAAAATATTAAGCAGGGGCCAGCAGGCGGTGTGGTTAAGGTGGTGGACTCCCACATAGCCCACTGCGGTTCGCGTCCTGAACCTAGAGGCTTGCTTTCTCAATTTCCCTCCTCTCTCTCTCTGATGAGCTCATATGCTCTGTAGCAAATTTAAATCAATAAATTAATTAAATTAAATAAATAATTCTTCAAAAATATTGAGCAAATTTATGTTGTAAGTACATCTTTATCAGGAATTAAATGCCAGCGGATGAGTTCACTACCTTAATTCAAAAGTAGTCATGAGTGTAAAAGATAATTGGAAATGGGACCAGCAGATGGCATAGTAGTTATGTTGCTGGACTTTCACATGGCCGACCGCAGTTCGAGTCTCAGACCCGGTGGCTTGAAACACACCGGACACATGTGCATGCATGCCCAAGATCCCAGGAGAAGAATGGAGGAGAAGGGATTGCAGCGTGGCCATCCCCCCTGGGGGGTGATTTCTCACTGTCTCTGTGTGTGTATTTCTCTCTCCCTAGTGAGCTCACGCCCTAAGGCAAAAACCTCTAAAAAAAGATATTTGAAGATCTCTGAAACAACTGTCATTGATATGAAAATATCTGCAATTTCTAACAGGGACAGAGTCACAGAGTCACGATGATGCTGTGACTTGTTGCTTACATTTATAACAGAACAAATGCTAAATTTCAGTTAGAATAAAATGTAATTTTTCCCATCCAAGTTCAAGAAAACCCTGAATTCTTTTTTCTATTTATTTGTTTATTTGCTTTATTTTCAGTGGGTAAGTGTAGTCACCAGAGAAAGAGGGAGGAGAAAACACCTCCCAGCGGGGCATGGTCATATCACAATGCCTTCTTCTCCATCTCTCCTTCCCATCAGGATTTTGGGCATACATGTACATGTGCCCAGACTGTTTCTCAAGTTGTCAGGGTTGGGATTTAAATCACAATTGGTCTGTGAAATTTGTCTTTGCATACAGCACTTCACCACAAAGACCCTGAGTTGTGCATATGTACCCTTGGGAGTGGCCTTAAGTAGGAACTCCTGAATTAGACAAGCCAAGTCAGGGATGTTTAGAACTTTGACTCAGGAGAAGTCCTCGTTTTTTTTTTGAGAGGTTTTTGCCTTAAGCACTTGAGGTTGTCAGGGAGCGAGAGATACAGAGACAGAGACAGAGACAATGAGAGGGAAAGTGAGAAATCAACCCCCAGGGAGATGACCACACCACAATCCCTTCTCCTCCATTCTCCCCCTGGAATCTTGGGCACGGACACACATATGCCTGGCATGAGTTTCAAGCCACTGGATCTGGGACTCAAACTATGGTCAGTCACGTGGGAGTCCAGCAATGTAACTGCTACGCCATCTGCTGGCCCCAGGAGAAGTCCTCCTTTAATGACTGTTCTTACCAGCCAAGAAACTGGTTCCTCTCCACTGAGGGCAAGGATGGTCAAAGATTTGCGTTCTGTTCCAGTAGAGAAAATTGCTTCCCTAGAACAGATTAAATCATCCTTCTAATGGAGAAAAACCAGAAGATCGTGTTTCTGTATCGGAACACATGAACCATTCATTTCCTGCTTCCCAGGCAAAACACGTCTAGTTGCTTGGTGTGTTTTATAACTGACTGTTAAGGTAGTCCTTCAGAGAGCCTGGAAATCACTCGTTTAAACGTTGATTTCCTCATCATAAAGTGGAAATAATGGTGCCAAATCTCACAGAGATGGGCAGATTTAAAATGCCTGGAGAGTCTGGCAACTGGACTTAATGGTTTTTATTAATCTGTGACCTCTAAGTTTCAAAGAGACCTGAGTAGGTCAGTGGTTCCTGCTCCTGAGAAACCAGCTTAGTGGGTACGAACACCCATAGTTTAGAAAGTATTTTGCAATTTCTCATTTGCAAGAGAGGGAGGGTGTTCATAAATAAAACCATAGTGGAAGCCATGTGGGGGCTGTGACTTGGCCATTTCCCAGGGCCTCCAACCTAGTGAATTGAAGCAATTTTGAAAATGGGATTTTCCTAAATGGACGACTGAAATTTAACTCCATTGAAAAGACTCCAGTGAGATTGTTCTCTCAGGGACCAGCAAATGGCATAATGATTACGTTGCTGACTCGGACATAGACGACCATGGTTCAAGTCCCAGACCCAGCAGCTTAAAACTCACACTGGGTGCATGTGTGTGCATGCCAGAAATCCCTGGAAAAGAATGGAGAGGGGATGGTGGCATGGCCATCGCCCTGGGGGATGAGTTCTCGCTTTCTGTCTCTCTGTCTCTCTGGTGAGCATACACACCCTATACCAGCAAAACAAAACAAATTCCTCAAAAATAAAAAAAAGGAATTCTCTCTTGAAGAGTACTCAAGACTATGTATGGGGGACCAGCAGTTAGCGTAATGGCTCTGTCGCTGGACTCCCATGTAGTCGACCGCGGTTCGTGTCCCGGACCTGGTGGCTTAAAACTCACGCCGGGCGCGTGTGCGTGCGTGCCCAAGATCCAGAGAGGAAAATGGAGGAGAAGGGATTGTGGCGTGGCCATCCCCCCTGGGGGGTGATTTCTTGCTTTCTGTCTCTCTGTCTCTCTGTCTGGCGAGTGCACGTGCCCTATAGCAAAAACCTCTCCAAAAAAAAAAAAAAAAAAAAAACCAAAAAGACTATGCATGTAGGAGTGTGTGTGGTTCTAAAAGTGTGCGTAGGGGTATAGATGTTAGGTTTTATACAGGGGGTGTGTGTAGGTATGTTTAAGGGCATATGTAAAGAGGAGCGTGGCTGTTTGCAGGTGTGTCTGTGTGTAAGAGGATTGGGATTTAGGTTGTCCTATAAATAGGGAAGAAAACCTGCTTTTCAACTCCTATTCCTCTTCTTTATTTAAGGTTTAAACAACAGCTCGGGATGGCGCTCATAGGTGCTCCCGAGCGAGATGAGTGAGTTATGCACCAAGGACTGTGCCCTGGCTGTGGCATCCCTGTGAGGAAGCAGGCCAGGGCATCCTGACCTCCGCTGCAGGCCTTGAGTGTCCCTGTGCAGGTTAGCACAGCTACATGTTCTGCTCGTGGGTGCCTCTGTTTGGTGAGATGAGAGGCTTCTGTTTGTTTGTGGACAGACCCTGGTGACAACCAGCTTCTATGCACCCCTCCAGGCCCTGAATTCCCCCTCCATGTTTTCTCAGGTGGCTCATAACGAATCTGGAGGAAAATTATCTGCGACTTCTAACAGGGCAGAGTCGCAATGATACTATGGCTTGTTGATTACATCTATAACAGGAACAAATGCTAAATTTCAGTTAGAAGCTAGTAAAAATAAGTTGTAATTTTTTCCTCATCTAAGTTCAAGAAACCCCTAAATTATTTAATTAATTTTTTAAGTAGGTTTTTGCCTTAGGGCATGTGCGGCTGTGCCACAGTCCCTTCTCCACCATTCACCTCTTGGGATCTTGGGCATGTACGCACACGCGCCCAGCGTGATTTTCAAGCCACCATGTCTGGGACTTGAACTGCAGTTGGCCTTGTGGGAGTCCAGAAACGTAATCACTATGCCATCTGCTGGTCCCTGAATTCTTTCCTTCCTTCCTTCCTTCTTTCTCTTTTCTTTCTTTCTCTTCTCTTTCTTTCCTTCCTTCCTTCCTTCCTTCCTTCCTTCCTTCCTTCCTTCCTTCCTTCCCTTCCTTCTTTCTTTCTTTCTTTCTTTCTTTCTTTCTTTCTTTCTTTCTTTCTTTCTTTCTTTTTCTTTCTTTCTCTTCTTCTCTTTCTCTCTCTGTCTTCTTTCTTTTTCTCTTTTCTTCCTTCTTCCTTCCGTCCTTCCTTCCTTCCTTCCTTCCTCTCTCCCTTACTTCTTTCCTTCTTTCTTTCTCTCTCTCTCTTTTTTTCTTTATACCTTCCTTCCTTTCTTCCTTTTTCTTTCTTTCTTCTTTCCTTTGTCGCCAGTGGGTATGTGCATTCACCTGAGTAGGTCAGTGGTTTCTGCTTCTGAAAAACCAGCTTAGTGAGTATGAGGACCATAGGGGATTAGAGGAAAGTTGATCAACAGAGGAATGAATTAAAAGGGAAACAATCTGGGCCAACAGGTGGTGTGGAAGTTAAGGTGCTGGATCCCACACGGCCAATTGCGTAGTCTGAGTCCCAGGCCCACAGCTTGAAAATCACACTTGGCACGTTTGTGTGCTGCCCAAAATCCTGAGAGGAGAATGGAGAAAAGATTGAGTGTGGCCATTCCTCCTGGGGGATGATTTTTCACTTTCCTTCTCTCTCTCTTCCTGTCTCTCTCTAACTAAAATTAAAAAAATAAATAAAAAAGGTGGGAGAAACAATCTAAAATGAACAAACAAAGAGATTAACAATCTAAGTAAGGGACTGGAAGGCAACACAGTGGTAAAATGTGACGCTCTGTGAAGCTGATCCACATGGGAAGGTTCCAGGTTCGTATCCAGAGGTCCCCTGTGTATTCCAGGCCTGCCCGTGACCCAGGGCTAGCTGAGGCTGAGTGGATAATGGTGTCAAGGATAATAGTAATGATGTCTCTCTGTCTCTCTCACTCATTAAAGAAAGAAAGAAACTTTAAAAAGTCAAAGTGGCATCTAGGTGGTGGGCTCATTGCACTCTTCTATCTTCTCATTTGAATTTCTTTAGGTTTTCACCATAGGGCGTGTGCACTCACCAGAGAGAAGAGAGACAGAGAGAAGGAAAGTGAGAAATTATCTCCCAGAGGGATGGGCATGCTGCAGTCTCTTCTCCTCCATTTTCCTTTCAGGATTTTGGGCATGTACCAACACACACCTGACACAATTTTCAAGCCACCAGGTACGGAACTTAACCAGTAGGCTATGTGGGAATCCAGCCACCTTAACCACTACACACCTGCTGGCTCCAAAAATATTTATAACAAAATTCTGGAGAGATCCTGAAGGGGAGATAGCCAATGAAAAAAGGATGTTGTCCCAAGACCCCTATATTTAAAAAAAACCTTTTAATTAACATATAATAATTGTATATGTTTATGGAGGTACAATGTGATTTTTTAGTACATGAATATAATGTGTAATGATTAAAAAAATAAAGGTAATTAATATACCCATCATCCCAACCATTTGTCATTACTTTGCGTTGGGAATATTCAAAATCTTTTTTTAGCTACTCTGAAATATATAATAAGTTACAGATCACATTCTCCCTATCGTGTTGGATAGCTCTAGACATTGTTCCTCTTATCTATCTGTAATACTGTTTCTGTTCATCAACATCCCTCTATTTCCCAACCCTCTCCCACCCTTCGCAAGCTCTAGCGGTCATTTTTCATCTCTCTACCTCTGTGGGGTTATTTTTTTCAATTTTCACATATGAAAGAGAACATGTGACATTTTTCTCTGTGTGTCTGGCTTATTTCACTTAATATAATATCCTTCAGGCTTACCCATTTAACCTCAAAGGACAGGATTTTGTCCTTTGTAAATTGAATAGTATTTTCATCCTTTGTAAGTTTGAACAGTGTTTGATGGACACTTAGGTTGATTCCACATCTTTTAAAAGAAAATGCTATTGCCAGAGGGTGCATGCACTCCTGCATGAGAGAGAGAAAGAGAAAGAAAAATAGAGGAAACACCCCTCAGTGGGGTGTGGGCACATTGTAATCTCTTCTCCACTGCTCCAGCTGGCTGGGATTTGGAGCATGCATGCAAACACACATATCTGGCATGTTTTTCAAGCCACTGGGGTTAGGATTCAAACCATGGTTGACCATGTGGGATCCTCTCCCTTAACTGCTGAGCTATGGGGCTGGCCCAGGTTGATCCCATATCTTGGCTATTGTGACTAGTGCGGCCATGAACACTGAAGTGCAGGTGTATTTACAGCATATCGTTTTCCTTTCCTCTAGATATATACCCAGCAGTGGGTCTTCTGGGACACATGCAGTTCTGTTTTTAATGTTTTGAAGATTCTCCCTACTGTTTTCCATAAAGGCTGTAATAACTTACATTCTCACAACAGCCTAGAAGAGGGTTCCTTTCTCCACATCTGCACTAGCAATGGTTACTTTTTCTTCTTGATAATAGTCATTCTATTAAACCTGGGGTGATGTGATATTTCATAATTCCCCTAATGATTAGTGATGTTGACCATTTTTTCATATATTTTTTGCCCACTTGTATGTCTTTTATTGAGAATTGTTATTCTGATCATTTGCTCATGTTTTAGTTGGATTATTATGATCAGTTTGCTGCTGAGTTGTTTGCCAAAACCCCCAAATTTGTATGTACCTGGGATGATTTTCTTCTAGCTCTGTTAAAAAACAAAATCCAGGCTGGGACCAGCAGTTAGTGTAACGGCTATGTCGCTGGACTCCCACGTAGTCGACCGCGGTTTGTGTCCTGGACCCAGTGGCTTAAACTCACGCCAGGCGCGTGTGCGTGCGTGCCCAAGATCCTGAGAGGAGACTGGAGGAGAAGGGATTGCGGCGTGGCCATCCCCCCTGGGGGGTGATTTCTCACTTTCTGTCTCTCTTTCTCTCTGTCTGTCTGGCGAGCGCACACGCCCTATAGCAAAAACCTCTCCAAAAAAAAAAAAACAAAAACAAAAACAAAAACAAAAAAAAACAAAATCCAGGGACTAGCAGGTGGCATGGTGGTTAAGGTGCTGGACAGATCCACATGGCTGACCACAGTTTGAGTCCCAGACCTGGTGGCTTGCTTTCTCACTTTCTCTCTGTCTCTCTCTAGTCAAATTAAAATAAATGAATGAATGAATAACATTAAATAAATAATTTTTAAAAATCCAAAAATGAATAGAATTAGTTGGAGTCAAAGAATGAAGTGAAAGGTATATATATATATATATTTTTAAATAACTATTTATTTTATTTATTCATTCATTGATTTTTAATTCGACCAGAGAGAGAGAGAGGAAGTGAGAAAGCAAGCCACCAGGTCCAGGACTCAAACCCTGGTTGGCCATGTGGGAGTGTCCAGCACCTTGACCACCACGCCACCTGCTGGTCCCGTGAAAGGTATATTTTTGACCTTTAAATTCTGCCATAATCTTGCTTACTCTGAGTGGGCAAAGATGGTGGCTGTCGTAGGTTAATTGTGTCTCAAAAATCATGTCCATTCCCTTATGAACATGGTGGCTCTTGCAGTAGGGTGCCACTCTGTGATGCTGGGGCCATAGAGAGGGCCTTGGTTCAGGTCCTGGGCAACCTGAACATAATCCTGAATGCCTGGACGTGATCCTGACTGACTGAGAGGCTGGAGAAGGATCATGGCATGGTGAGACTCTGTTAAGAGTACCTGTCTTTACCTCAATAAATAAATAAACTTTAAAAAAGAAAAGATATGTCTAGGCCCTGCCTGAGAGAGTACATACTAGTACATGCTACTCAGGAGGCTGAGGCCACATAGGAGGCTGAGGTTTGATTCTCAGCCTCTCCTGACAGGCGAGTATGGTGGTGTGTGCCTGTAGCAGCAGGATTGCAATACAGCAAGACCTTATCTAACACACACACACAGACAAATACAGACACACAAACAGAAAAAAGATATGCTGAAGCCCTCAGTACCTGTGAATTTGCCTTTATTTGGAAGCAGGGTCTTTGCAGAGGTGACAAGTTAAGATGAGGTCATATGGATTAGGTCGGCCCTCATACAATGACTGCTGTCCTTCTAAGAGAAACTTGCAGAGAGAGTCACCCAAGGAGAAGGCCACAAGGTGGTGATGGAGGCAGAGGTGAGCGTGAAGCTGCTCACACGCCAAGGAATGCCAAGGGTTGCTGGAGACCTCTACAAGCTTGCAAGGGATAAGAAAGTATCCTCTCCCAGGGCCTTTAGAAAGAACATGGCTCTGGGACTAGCAGATGGCATAATAGTTACATCACTGAACTCCCACATAATTGACTGCAGTTCAAGTCCCAGACCCTGTGGCTTCAAACTCACGGTGGGCACTTGTGCGTGCATGTCCAAAATCACAAGAGGATAATGGAGGAGAAAGGATTGTGGTGTGGCCATCTGCCCTCCCCCCTGGGGGGGTGATTTCTCACTATCTGTCTCTCTGGTTGGCACACGCACCCTATAGCAAATATCTCTCTCTCTAAAAAAAAAAAAGGAAGAACACAGCTCTGCAGACACCTGGATTTTGAACACCTGGCCTCTAAAACTGAGAGGGAATTCATTTCTATTGTTTCAAGTCAAGTCTATGGTACTTTGGTACATGTCAGCCCTAGGAAACTAACAGAGTGACCAGTTCGGGGCTGTAACTGGGGCAGAGGAGGAGGGCCTGTTCACCTCTAGGGCAATCCCGGCATGCAGTAGGTGCTTAATAAGTATCTGGGGCCGGCTGACTAACCATACTACATAATTTACTTATGCATATGTTTATGGCTTGTTCCTCTTCTCCCCTCATACTAGAATGTCACCTCCATGCAGGTAGGAAGACAGTTCATGTTCACTGCTGTGACCCCAGCACCTGGGACAGGGCCTGCACAGAGTAGGTGCTCGATGAACATGTGTTGAATGAATGAATAAATGAACGCCACTACATTTTGCAGAACTGAGGGTACTCCCTACCACTTCTCCCCTGAAGTCTCTGTTCATTCGGGAAGCATTTGTTAGGAGCCGTTATGTGTCAGCACTGTGCTGGGATTTTGAAGTTCCTTGCCTTTCTTTCCTTTTTACTTATCTTTTTCATGAGTGAGAGAGACAGAGAGACATCACCCCCATTAGAGTCTTGACACAGTGATCCGCCCCCAGCCTCAGCCAGGCCCAGATTATGGGCACATACGCGCCTGCAGTGCTCAGGCAGGTCTCTGGGTACCAACCTGGAATCTTCCCACGTGGATCAGCCTTGCAGAACATCACATTTTACCATTGCGCCACGGTCTGGTACTCCTTTGACTTTTCATAGATTTTTTTTAGAGACTTTTTTTTTTAAATACCTGAGTCTGGGTAATTAATGAAAGTAGACATAAAAAATTTTTATTTATTCATTCATTATTAATTTGACCAGAGAGAGGGAAAATGAGAAAGCAAGCCACCAGGTCTGGGACTCGAACCACAGTTGGCCATGTGGGAGTGCAGCGCTCTTAACCACCACACCACTTGCTGGCCCCTAGAGACATTTTTTAGAGAGATTTTTCTATTGGGCGTATGTGCTTGTCAGAGAGACAAAGACAGAGAGAGAGAAAACGAGAAATCAGCCCCCAGGGGGGATGGCCACAGTGCAATCCCATCTTCTCCATTCTCCACTTGGGATTTTGAGCACACATGTATACGCACGGTGTGAATTTCAAGCCTCTGGGTCTGGGACTCGAACCGCAGTTGGCCATGTGGGAGTCCAGGGTTGTAACCATTATGCCCTCTTCTGTTTCCAGTGGCAAGTCTTTGGAGGGGAAAAAAGTCAAAATCAAGGCTTTTTTTCTTGCCAAGGGTATCAGGAACGATTTGGTCCTAAATCCTAGATTTACACGTGTAGTGGTCTTCTAGGGCTGCCATAACAAATCACCATAGCCTGGGAGGCTTCGACACTGGTTTATTGCTGCAGTGTGGAAGTCAGATTTTCTGCGGATTGTATGAAGATGACGGCGGTGATAACAGTGGTGACGGTGGTGATGGTGATCACGGTGGTAATGATGGTGGTGATAATAATGATAGTGGTGGTAGTGGTGATGACAGTGATGGTGCTGGTGATAGTGATGACGTGTAACAATGATGGTAGTAATGGTGGGCTGATGATAGTGATAGTGATGGTGGTGGTGATAGTAATGATGATGATGGTGATGGTGATGATGGTGCTGGTGATAGTGATGACGTAACAGTGATGTAGTAATGGTGGGCAGATGATAGTGATGGTGATGGCGGTGGTGATAGTAATGATGATGATGGTGATGGTGATGATGGTGCTGGTGATAGTGATGACGTGGTAACAGTGATGGTAGTAATGGTGGGCAAATGATAGTGATAGTAATGGTGGTGGTGATAGTAATGGTGATGATGGTGATGATGGTGCTGGTGATAGTGATGATGTGGTAATAGTGATGGGAGTAATGGTGGGCTGATGATAGTGATAGTGATGGCGGTGGTGATAGTAATGGTGATGATGATGGTGATGATGGTGCTGGTGATAGTGATGACATGGTAACAGTGATGGTAGTAATGGTGGGCGGATGATAGTGATGGTGATGGCGGTGGTGATAGTAATGGTGATGATGGTGATGATGGTGCTGGTGATAGTGATGACATGGTAACAGTAATGGTAGTAATGGTGGGCGGATGATAGTGATGGTGATGGCGGTGGTGATAGTAATGGTGATGATGGTGATGATGGTGCTGGTGATAGTGATAACGTGGTAACAGTGATGGTGGTAATGGTGGGCTGATGATAGTGATGGTGATGGTGGTGGTGATAGTAATGGTGATGATGATGGTGGGTATAGTGATGATAAAGGACTTCATAGGGTGGGTGTGAGGCTTGAATAAGTTCATGCATATGAAGTGTTTTGTTTTCTGTCTTTTGTCTTTTTGCTATAGGGCACGTGCGCTCACTGAAGAGAAACAGGAACGGAGAAAGGGAAAGTGAGAAATCATCCCCCAGAGGGAATGGCCATGCCACAGTCCCTTCTCCTCTGTTCTCCTCTCAGGATTTTAGGCATGCACACTCATGTGCCCAGCATGTTTTTCAAGCTGCTGGGTCCAGGACTCAAACTGCTTAGTAGGGCACTTAGGATCTAGTACCTTAACCACCTGATGGCCCTTTACTGTTCTTTACAGGATGTTCATCACAGAGCCCATGCTTAACGATGACAGCCCTTATTGTGATGATAATGACTCACCCAGAGATGAAAGGACTTGTCCATGGACACAGAGTAGCAGGACTAAGGGTCTAAACGCCCACTGTCACTTTCCAGCTCATCACGTAGCTGGACAAATCAGAGCATCAGAGAAATTGAATGACTGTTGGAAAACACATGACCCCTAATCGATACTGAACCCCATGCAATGTTCCTCTGCTGACATGAGAGGAACATCTGATCCCTACAGGCCTCAGGGTCATGATTATAGACACAGCCTCCCACTGTCTAAGAGTGGGCAGAGAAGAGAGTGGCATTCGCTTAAATTTCCATGGGATGGGCATGTGATACCCATGTGTGTTTTATTTTGTTTTAAAATAATTAATTGATTTAATTAATTATTATTATTATTTTAAAACTTGCTATAGGGCACGTGTGCTCACCAGAGAGAGACAGGGACAGAGAGAGAGAGAAAGTGAGAAAGCAAGCCTTTAGGTCTGAGATTCGAACCACGGTTGTCCATGTGGGAGTCCAGCACCCTAACCACGATGCCATCTGTGGCCCCTCCATGTGCACTTTGACAGGTATGAAAAGGCTCCATGTAGGGATGACTTTACAAGGAACTTGACTGATAAAAGTGGAGTGGGGCAAACAGCCACTCTCGGAGCTCTGCCCTCAGTCGAGGGCTCCAGGGAGAGCGCACAGGCTGTGCACAGGTCAGAGGAGACAGGAAGTGTGCAGTATCCTGGTGACACCCACCCCTGCCTTGGCCCTCCCCACCCCCAGTCCATTCTTGACATAGCAGCCACAAGGGATCTTAAAACGGAAATGAGATCATGACAGTCCCTTCTCAGATCTTCACTAGCTCCCTACTGCCCTTGGAATAGAATCCAAACACATTCACAGTCTGCGGGCTCTGCCCACCTCTCTGTCCCCTTCTGTCACCATGCGTGAGCTAAGCTGGTCTTTTCTCCACCTCAGGGCCTCTGCACATGTTGTTCTCTTTGCCCGAGACACCACTCCTCACTCTTCACGTAGCTGGTAGGTCTCAGTTTAAGTGTTACCTCCTTCCGGAGGCCCTCCCTGACTACCCCCACCATTCTTTGCCCTGGCTGCGTGTCTCTTTTCCTCCTAGCTTGCATCACTGTTGGAAATCATTATCTAGTTGTTCATAAAAGTTCCACATTTTTCTCTCATTTGAGTGAAGATGGAGGAGATAAGTGAGGAGCAGCTCAGGTAGGGCAAGGACTGTGTTTGTCTTGTCTATGCTATTTCCAAGCCCGTCCATGGGCCAGTGCCTGGTGCCCAGGAGCTGCTTGTAAATATTTGCCCAGTAAATGGCGATGACCAGAGCCTGGCATGGCCTGAAGATGGGGAACGATGGCAGCCATGACCCAACGCGTGAACTCTAAGCTCCATGAAAGGTCATCATAAGTCTCACTGTTCACCATGGCACCCCCACTCCCTGCCCAGTGCCTGGCATGCACACACACCTGATAAATACGTGCCAGTATCTGTTTTCATCTGCACACACTGGAGCTTTCTGTATCATTCAGGAACATCAATGTCAAGAGCGAGAGCTTGGCCAAGGAGGTGGAATCTTGTTGGATGTGACTCATTTTCCCAAACAGAACCCTGCCAGGTGTCCCTAATGGTGTAGAGTTGGCAGAGAACCTAAATGAAAGATATCCCTGACATGAGTGTTCTGACAACTCCTGGGCCAATTTCTCTCTCTGTAGAGACATTTAAGCTGCCAGGAAGAGCAGAAGGGACCGGGGCCCTGGAGTTGGTGGTCAGGGCTCTGATCCTGGACCTGCTATGTGACCCAGGCGAGTCATTTAACCTCTCCAAGATTCCATTTCTTCTATAAAATGGGTGCATGTGCAGGAAAGACTTAACTGTGGCCCAACTTGCACCAGGGAAGTCCATTTTAAGCACTTGGCTGGTGCTGTTTAATGAGTCTTTGTTTACCTGGGGCAGTGGGCTGTGCCACAGTGTAACAGTGTGATTTTTAAAAAATTATTTGTTTTATTTTATTGATATTATTTTTTTTCTTTTTTTTTTTTTTGGAGAGGTTTTTGCTATAGGGCGCGTGCGCTTGCCAGACAGACAGAGACAGAGAGACAGAAAGCGAGAAATCACCCCCCAGAGGGGTTGGCCACGCCGCAATCCCTTCTCCTCCATTCTCCTCTCGGGATCTTGGGCACGCACGCACACGCGCCCGGCGTGAGTTTAAGCCACCGGGTCCAGGATGCGAACCGCGATCGACTACGTGGGAGTCCAGCGACATAGCCATTACGCTAACTGCTGGTCCCTTGATATTATTTTTAAAAATTTGACCAGAGAGAGGGAAAAAGGGAAAGCAAGAAAGCAAGTCACCAGGTCCAGGACTTGAACCGTGGTCTGCCATGTGGGAATCTAGCACCTTCACCACCATGCCACCTACCAGCTCCAACAATATGATTTATGATAAGGCTTTGGATCATGTGGTGTCAGCTTAGCCTCTGGAGAGGCTGGAGACTGAAGTCAGCACTGCAGGTGGTTAGCCACACCTACAAACTGACCCCCATGAAAACTGGATACCAAGCCCTGGCAATGCTTTGTAGGCATTGGCACACATCTCTGCTGGGAGAAAGGAGCATGTCCACACCACTCCACTAGGAAAGGGCCTCTGGGAGCTTGTTCCTGGACCCCTCCTGGACCCCGCCCTCTGCACTTCTTCCCTTAGATGATTTTAATCTGATCTCACTATAATGAATCATTGCCATGAGTCTAACAGCTTTTATGAGTTCTGTGAGTCTTTCTAGTGAATTCTCGAACCCGAGGGTGGCCTTGGGGACCCCAAAACCAAAGCTGGTGTCAAAATGAGCGTAGGCCCAACTTAGTGGTACAGCTAGTAGCAAACTGATCTGTAGTTGCTGGAAGCCACAGGACCAACTGCAGGTTCAGATCCCCAGGTCAGCTTAAAAATGTGCAATGTGCATGCATGTGTGCCCATGATCCTGACAAGCTGGAGGGCCAAGGGGAAGGGATCCTGGCATGGTAAGACCCTGTTGAGGGCGCCTCTCTGCCTATCTATCTCTTTGTCTCTCTCTCGCGCATGTGCACATACACGTGCCCTCTATTATGAATAAAATAAATAAACTCAAAACTCTCACATGGCCAACCATGGTTCAAGTTTTGAAAATCATGCCAGGTGCATGTGCATATGTGCCCAAAATCCTGGGCGGAGAATAGAGGAGAAGGGATTGTGGTGTGGCCATTCCCAGAGGATGGTTTCTACTGTCACTCTCTGTTTCTCTCTAGTGAGCGCACGTGCACAATGGCAAAAACCTTAAAAACCAACCAACCAACCAACCAAGACCAGAACACTCACCAGAGCACATGCCTGCCCCAAATCCCAACAAGATGGAGAAATGGAGACAGGATTGCAGCGTGACTATGACCCACTGGGAGCTGCTTTCTCCTGCTTTCTCTCTGTCTTTGTCTCTTTCTAAAGAGCAGATGTGCCCTTCGACAATTAAAAAAAAAGTGAGGGCATAAATTTGCAATTGGTGTCAAAAGCTGGGGTGGTGTAGGGACTCCTGAAGCTCATTGCACAGTAATGACTTCTCTCTCACTGGTGTCAGGAAGATGCGGTGGGGTACAGAGGATGCCATCTGTCACATGGCCAGCTTGAGTTCAAATCCCAACTCAGTCCCGCCAACTTCACACAGGACACAGGTGTGCATCCCAGAATCCTGATGTGATGGAGAACTGAAAGGAAAACCACTGTGGCATGATCAGGGCCATGGGGAGAAGAGGGAGTCCTTTCTCTCGCTCATGTGTGTGTCCTCTGGCATTAAAAAAAAAATCATTAAAAAGCAAATAAACAGGGGCCAGCAGGTGGCATGGTGGATAAGGCGTTGGACTTCCACATAGCTGACTACGGTTTGAGTCCCAGATCTGGTGGCTTGCTTTCTCTCTGGTGAGTTAAACATAATAATAAATACAATTAAATATATATGTATATATTTAAAAGCAAATAAACGAAACAAGAAGATACAGTGAGGCAATGCATGTAAGGCCCTGGGCACAGGACCTGGCCCAGAGTAAGTGTTCAGCAGATCCATGTTACTCTTGTGCTGCCTTCTATTTCCTGTCGTGGCTATGTGCAGAGACCCTGCATCTTGACTGCCTGTGTTGAAGCCCTGGCTCTCCCACTCATTGATTGCTGTGCAACTTGAAATAAGTCACTCCTTCCTCTGGACGTTAGTTTGTTCATCTAGAATGCATGCAGTTGTAAGGGTGGGTTAATAGACACAAATCCCCAAGACAGGCCTGGCACACGACATGCGCTCTGTGTGCTGGTTTTTATTATGGAAACAAGCCCTGAACCCTGAGTCACAAACTGCCAGGCCCCACCCTGCTTCTGGCACCAGCCAGCCACGTGACCTCTAGCACTTGGCTTGCCAGGATCCCATTTCCTTGTCAGGGGAATGAGAGACCGAAATCACACTTGGGGAAAGACTCAAGGCACTCTCTCACTTCCAAAGTTGCCCAACGGCACACAGCAGGCTGGTTATCAGCCTGATCTCTGGGGAAATGCCCGAAGCCTGATACGAAGCATAAAGGTGTGACTGACTGAGTCACCTGTCGCAACTTCAAGTGCAGGGCTTGGGCTGTCCCTGTTTGACCTGAAGTGGAGGATCCATGGGAACACCGTGGGCTAACCAAGGCAGGAAAGAAGGGAAAGGTGTCAGGGGATGTCCATTCCAGCCATTGCTTGATCTGTCTTCATTCAGTCTATTCGATTTCTTTTTCTTTTCTTTTTTATAAATAACTCTTTTTTAACATTTATTTAACTTTATTTATTTATTTTAATTTAATCAGAGAGGGGCAGAATGAGAGAGAGAGAGAGAGAAAGAGAGAGAGAGAGAGAGAGAGGGAGGGAGAGAGAGAGAGAGAGAGAGAGAGAGAGAGAGAGAGAGAGAGAGAGAGGAGAGAAAGTGAGAAAGCAAGCCACCAGGTCTGGGACTTGAACCATGGTCAGCCATGTGGGAGTCAAACACCCTTAACTACCATGCCACCTGCCGGCTCCCTGTTTCTTTATAGTTTATTTATCTACCTTTTTTTTTTTTTTTTTTAATTGAAAGACAGAGAGAAAGAGGGAGAAAGAGAACGGGGAGAGAGAGCTGGGCACCTTTGGCAGGGTCCTTATGCCACGACCATCCCCAGCCTCGGCCAACAGTATCGTGAGCACCTGTGTGCACCCGGCCTGCACAGAGAAGCCCCAGAGTGTGAACTGGGACCTTCTCTTGTGGGTCCCATTGTATTAAAGCTGTGCTTCTGCCTGGTCCTCAGTCAGTTGTATTCCTTTTCTGTGCCTCCTCGTGCAGTTGTCAAGACACCAAAAGAGCAACCATAAACAAGCAAAGAAATAAATGAACAAAGCAATCTCAGAGGAAGGTCAAACTCTGAAGGAAACGAAACAGTGGTGAGATTCAGAGAGCCCCGGGTGAGGACGAGGCAGGGGATTACTTCCAACGGGAAGGTCAGTATGAGAAGAAAATTTTTGGAACAGGTAACATCACCAGTCTCCTACAGATTTATTTATTTATTTTTAAAATGTTTATTTAAGGGACGGCAGGTTGCACGGTGGTTAAAGGCACTGGAGTCCCACATGGCCGACCACTGTTCGAGTCCCGGACCTGGTGGCTTGCTTTCTCTCTTTCTCTCTCTCTCACTCTGTACCTCTCTGGTCAAATTAAAATAAGTAAATAAATAAACAAATAGAGTTAAATAGAATAATTCTTTAAAATTTTAGAAAAAGAATTATTTATTTATTTCCATTTGCTATTTTAAATTTGTTCAGACAGAGACAGAAAGAAAGGAAAAGTGAGAAAGCAAGCCGCCAGGTCCAGGACTTGAACTGTGGTCAGCCACAGCACCTTTAACCACCACACCACCTGCCAGCTCCTCATTCTTTTTTTTTTTTTTTTTTTTTGAGAGGTTTTTTTTTTTTTTTTTTTTTTTTGCTATAGGGCGCGTGCGCTCGCCAGATAGAGAGAGACAGAGAGACAGAAAGCGAGAAATCACCCCCCAGGGGAATGGTCACGCCGCAATCCCTTCTCCTCCATTCTCCTCTCGGGATCTTGGGCACGCATGCACATGCGCCCAGCGTGAGTTTTAAGCCACTGGGTCCGGGACGCGAACCGCAGTTGACTACGTGGGAGTCCAGCGACATAGCCATTACGCTAACTGCTGGTTCCCCTCATTCATTTTAAACAATGAATCTCTGTTCAAGATTTTATTGGGACCAGCAGATGGCATAATGGTTACATCACTGGACTCCTGCATAGTTGACTGTGGCTTGAGTCCCAGACTTGGTGGTTTAAAACTCACACAGGGCACATGTGTGTGCATGCCCAAGTTCCCGAGAAGAGAATGGAGGAGAAGGGATTGTGGCGTGGATATCCTGTAGGTGGTGAGATGGGGTGATTTCTTGCTTTCTGTGTCTCCGTCTTTTTCTGTCTCTCCAGCGAGCACATGTGCCCTATAGCAAAAACCTCTCACCAAAAAAGAAAGAAAGATTTTATTAACTTATTATTAATGAGGGAACCAGGAAGATGTTACAACCAGTTCAAAGGAGAAAAAAAAAAACAAAAAAAAAAACAAAAAAAAAACAAAACCAGACACCTTTCTAGATCAGGTCAGGGATGTCGAAATGAATTTGCAAATAGACACAAAACTGGTTTCTTCCACAGTGGAGGAGAGAAGTGGATTGAAACTTCTCTGACACAATTTATTTGCATGCCCGTAGACAAGAATATTCGCATTGCCACAGTTGTCTACAGCTCAGAGCACTGTAAGGTAGCACAAAGGTCCTGAAGGACTGAAATCAGATAGCTGGAAAGACCCCCTCTAAACAATGCCAAGTTTTCTACTAAAAACATCAATAATTTTACTGGGTTGTTGGAAAAGTCATGATGTATTTTTCTTTTTTCTATGCAAAAACACGTCATGACTTTTTTTAAATAATTTTTTTTTGGAGAGATTTTTGCTAGGGTACATGCATTCACCAGAGAGACAGAGAAAGACAGAGAGTTAGGAAGTGAGAAATCACCCCCCCAGGGGGATGGCCATGCCTCAATCCCTTCTCCTCCATTTTTCTCTTAGGATTTTGGGCATATGTGCACACGCGCCTGGCATTGAATTTCAAGCCTCTGGGTCCTGGACTCGAATTGTGGTCAGCTATCTGTGAGTCCAATGGATGTAATCATTACGCCATCTGCTCGTCCCTTAAATTTTATTTGTTATCATTATCATTATTATTATTATTATTAAATTTGATCAGAGAGAGGGAAAGTAAAAAAGCAAGCTACCAGGTCAGAGACTTGAACTGTGGTTGACCATGTGGGAGTCCAACACCTTGACCACCAGGCTGCCTGCTGGCTTGCATCATGACTTTTCTGATGACCCAATAGTTAAATTTTATCTTTAAATTAAAAAAAAAAAAATCCAGGACCAGCAATTGGCGTAATGGCTATGTGGTTGGATTCCCATGTATTCGACTGCAGTTCAAGTCCCGGACCTGGTGGCTTAAACTCATGCCAGGCGCGTGTGTGTGCGTGCCCAAGATCGAGAGAGGAGAATGGAGGAGAAGGGATTACAGTGTGGCCATCCCCCTGCGGGGTGATTTCTCGCTTTCTGTCTCTCTGTTTCTCTCCATCTTTTTAAATAAAATAATAATAATAAAAAAAATGTTCCAGAGGGCACATGTACTAGCTGGAGAGAAACAACAGGGCGTGGGGGTGAGTGAGAAAGCACCCCCTGTGGGGAACAGTTACACCATAATCCATCCTCCTCCTTCGCTCCCTTTGTTCAGTATCTGGCTAAGCACATGTATGTGCCTGGTATGTTTTTTCAAGTTACCGGGTCTAGAACTCTAAATGCGTGGTCAGCCATATGGGATCAGCTGCTTTAACCACTACACTATCAGCTCACCCCGCGCCCCCCCAAATCTTTTTACTTCTTCCCAATTTCTTTATGCCAGGTCAAAGTGCTGTTGAGAGGCAACATTTGAGCCAAGGTATATATCAAGTATATCAAGAAGTTCCGTTCATAGGCCTGGGTAGGGAATCGTAGGTGCAAAGGTGCGAACAGTAGGGAATGAGTTTCGTGTGCAAAGATACGAACAGTAGGGACTGACTCGAAGGAAGTCATTGGAGCTAGAGCCAATGACAAGGGGAAAATGGTGGCATGAGGTGAGAGGGGCAGTCAGGAGCCAGAGCTGGAAGGGCCCAGAGCCATGTGCAGCCTAGGAATTTATCTTAAAAATCATGGGAAGCCTTGGAGAACTCCTAGCAGAAAAGGGAAAGGACATAACTTCTTTTTTTCAGGTTTTTTTTTTTTTTTTTTTTTGAGAGGTTTTTGCTATAGGGCACGTGCGCTCGCCAGGAAGACAGAGAGACAGAAAGACAGAAAGCGAGAAATCACCCCCCAGGGGGATGGCCACGCCACAATCCCTTCTCCTCCATTCTCCTCTTGGGATCTTGGGCACGCATGCACACGCGCCTGGCATGAGTTTAAGCCACTGGGCCTGGGACTTGAACCACAGTCGACTACATGGGAGTCCAGCGACATAGCCATTATGCCAACTGCTGGTCCTAGGAAAGGACATAACTTTCCCTGGCTACTGAGACTGTAGCTATTTCAAATGACCGCAGGCAAAAATCTGAACTTCCCAAGAAGGTTTTCCTTAAGGAAGGTCAGGAAATAATCTTGGAGCCAGAAGCTGGAAAGAAGGACTGACGGTAACAGGGGGAGATGGAGAAGGAGCATTGAGAAAGCTCGTGACTGCTATAGGGAGCGAGATTCTACTTTCAGCAGTCCCATTCCCAAGGGAAATGCCAGCTTGAGTGCACCAAGAGACATGCGCATGGTTGTTCACGGCAGCAGTACTGTTACTTCCTAAGACTGGAAAACAGCCAAATGAAGGGCCAGTAGGTGATGTGGTAGTTGGGATACTGGATTTCCACATGGCTGACCATGGTTCAAGCCCTGGACCTTAAGGCTCATGCTGAGCATGTATGCCTGTCTATCCAAAATCCTGAGAGGAGAATGGTGGGGAAGGGATTGTGGAGTTGCCATGACCGTGGGGGGCGATTTCTCATTTTCTCTCTCTCTTTCTCTCTCTGGCAAGCTCATGTGCCTTATGGCAAAAACCTAAAAATAAAAAGAAAAAAGAAAAGAAAGAAAACACTTGAATGCCTATCAAAGGTAGAACGGTTGCGCTGTGGTCTATTCACCCAATGGAATACTATACTGCAATAAAAAGAGAGATCCAGACTGTGGATCCATGCACCAACCTGGCTGAATCTCAGAAACGTTTTTTTGAATGAAAAAAGCCAGATAGCAACCAGCAGTTGGTGTAATGGCCATGTTGCTGGACTCCCATGTAGTCAACTGCGGTTCAAGTCCTGGATCCAGTGGCTTAAGCTCACGCTGGGTGCATGCGCGTGTGTGCCCAAGATCCCGAGAGGAGAATGGAGGAGAAGGGATTGCGGGATGGCCATCCTCCCTGGGGTGTGTGTGTGTGTGTGATTTCTCGCTTTCTGTCTCTCTCTTTCTGGCGAGCGCATGCGCCCTATAGGAAAAATCTCTCCAAAAGAAAAAAAGAAAGATGCCAGACATAGGAGACCAGCAAATGGTGTAATGGTTATGTTTCTGGACTCCCACGTAATTGACCGCAGTTCAAGTCCTAGACCTGAAGGTTTAAAAATCATGCCAGGCACATGTGCGCATGTGCCCAAAATCCTGCAAGGAGAATGAAGGAGAAAGGATTGCAGTCTGGCCATGCCCCCAGGGGGGTGATTTCTGGCTTTCTGTCTCTGGAGAGTGCACGTGCCCTATAGCAAAAATGTCTCTTAAAAAAAATAAAAAAGGAAAAAGGAAAAAGCCAGACATAGACAAGTAATACTCTTTGATTACATCTATGGGAAGTTCAAAAATAGACAAAACTAAACTTTGGGTTTAGAAATCCTGACTACTTTTGAGGAAGGAGCCAAAAATAATGAATGATTAGGAAGCTGCCCAAGAGAAGTTTCCAAGGAGATGATGATCGACTTGTTCTGAGATGGTTATTTGCAACAATGAATTGAGCTGTTCACTTGAATCGAGGGGAAAATTGTGAGATACTTTAGAGTGGGCCTTCCAAATGACTAGATGCCCTCACTGGGTGTGGTCACTTCAAGGTCGTTTGATTCTGTGCACCTTTCACTGTCTGTGCGCTGTTTTATTGCTCTGTAAGTTGCAGAATACTGATAATAATGCAAATGATTTTTGTCCAGAAAAACACGCATATCGTGTCTTGTGGAGCTGCAGCTGGTTATTGACACATGGATGTTGATCGATTTTGCAGTTTTTGTACATTGCCAGAGTGCCTGTGTGCTCACCAGACAGAGGCAGAGAGACAGAGAGAGGAAGAGAGAGAAAGCACTCCCTACCCACAATTGAGCGCGGTCACACTACAACTCCTTCTCTATTTCTCTATTCTGCCAGAATTTGGGGCACATGTGTACATACACCTGGTGGTTGCCAAGCCACTAGGACCAGGACTTGAACTGCAGTTGACCATGTAGGGATCTGGCTCACTTTAACCACTAGGCTATGGGGCTAGAGCAATTTTGCATTTGTTTTATTTATTTAAAGAATTATTTTTAAATTTTATTTATCATCATCGTTATTATTATTATTATTATTATTATTTTTAATTTGCTACTTGGCATGTGTGCTTATGAGAGAGAGGGATTAAGAGAGTAAACTGCCAGGTCCAGGATTCCAACTGCGATTGGCCATGTGAGAGTCTAGTACCTTAACCACCATGCCACTTGATGGCCCCTATTTATTTATTTTTTAAAGGTTTTTGCCACAGGGTGCATGCGATTGCCAGAGAGACAATGAGAGGAAAAGTGAGAAGTCACCTCCTGGGGGGATGGCCATACTGCAATCCTGTCTCCTCCATTCTCCTCTTGGGACTTGGGCATGCATGCACACATGCCTGGCATGATTTTCAAGTCACTAGGTCTAGGACTTGAACCACTGTTTGCCAACTGGGAGTCTAGTACCTTAACCACCATGCCACCTGCTGGCCCTCCAAATCTGTGTTTATTAAGCAAATTCATTCTAGCAGTACTGACTGCCTATATGTCTCAGCTCTTTGGATTCACCTCTGAACCAATCTTAATGTCTTATTGGTTCCTCCATTAGTTAATGAATTAAATAAAATATCTGATACATATTCATGTTCTATTTGTAGGTCATAATTACACTCTTTAAAAAATTCTCCTTTGGAAGGAACAACCCTCAGAATAGGAGAACATATTTGCAAATTATGCCTCAGATAAGAAACTGATAACCAGAATATACAGGGAATTCAAGCAACTTACCTCTGCCTGCCCAAAAAAATCAGTCCAATTAAAAGATGGGAAAATGAGCTGAAGAGACAACTCTCCAAGGAAAACATACGAACAGCCATAAAGCATATGAAAAAAATGCTCAACATCCCTTATCATAAGGGAGATACAAATGAAAACCGCAATGAGATACCACCTAACTCCAGTCAAAATGGCTAAGATGAACAAAATGAAGACTGACAAATGCTGGTGAAGCTGCAGTGAAAAGGAAACTCTCCTACACTGTTGGTGGAAATGTAAATTAGTACAGCAACTGTGGAGAACCATACCGAGGTTTCTCTAAGAACTACAAATAGAACTGCCATATGATCCAGCAATTCCACTCCTGGGTATTTACCCAAAGGATAGGAATACATTCAATTAGAAAAACACTTACACATCCATGTTTATTGTGGAATTATTCACAAATGCTAAGACATGGAATCAACCCAAATGTTCAAGAATAGATGATGGATTGAAAAAGTGTGGCACATATACACTATGGAATACTACTCAGTCACAAAAAACAATGAAATCCTGGCACTTGATAGAAAGTAGACAAATATGGAAAGTTTAATGCTGAGTAAAGCAAGCCATGAAAGAGCAAGCTATGAAAGAGAAGCACTGCATGTCCCCGCTTAATATGTACTGATGTCTGCACTCTATAGCAGAAACTGAAAGATTGGAAGGTATAAAGGAATGGAGTGCAACTGTGGATACTAGAGAGAGTGTGGGAGGAGGGTGGACAGTGGGCAATAGAAAGGAGGGAATTGGGGGGAGATTAAAAAAAGAAGAAAAGCCAAACATTTAACAGAAATGAAAGTATAAAATTATGTATTAAGGATGGTGTATATGAAATACCCTCAAACATACTAACATGCAGTGTGTTCATGCTGGGAAGTTTCATTTTGTATGTTGCAAAGATGTATAGTGATGAGATGTAAATAAAACAAAAAAAATTCTCCTTTGACAAGACTGATATGTTTTTCTCCATGTGTGTTAGACGTCAATTAAGTAATAATTACTTTACATAAATAATAAAAATGTTACAGTTGGACAAGTGAGTGGCGTGGTGGTTAAGGTGCCGGATCCCACATGGCCCACTTCACAGTTTGAGTCCCAGACCTGCTGGCTTGAGAAACACTCCAGACGCATATGCATCTATGTCCAAAATCCAGAGAGGAGAATGGAGAAGGGATTGCGGGTGGCCATCCCCACTGGCGGAGGGGGGTGATGTGGTGATTTCTCCTGTTCCCTCTCTCTGTCTCTCTCAAGTGAGCACAAACATCCTGTGGCAAAAATCTAAAAAAAAGTTACATTTAAAAAGTAAGAACGAGTGCTGTGCTTCCATCTAAGGCTGTTGTCGTGGAGTCTTTTGCTTCCTGGGTGGACCAGGGCTAGGACCCAAGGCTGGGCCCAGGTAGCCAATGAGCCAGCCCATCATCTCCCCAGAGTGTGCTGCAAAACAAAGACCTGCCTGGGGCAATTGGGCTTGAAATGAGGTTCTCCGAGGGTGGGTAAACCTGAAACTAGAGCAGAGGAATAAACCAGGGAAAGTAGAAGTGGCTGGCTGACATTTAGCACCATCTCCACTAGGGAATCTGCTGTTATCACAGGGAGAGCTGTTCAAAACTAGGCGTGCAGGAGGCCAGGGGCTGTGGCTGGAGGTAGACAACTTCCTCTCCGGGACTTGCTCCTGTGCTCCTCGTTGAGCTTCGATTCGGAACAATTGTGGGTTTGGATTTTGCCCCCTTACTTCTGCAACTGGGCTGAGATGGCCCCTGAACTTGCCTGTTGCCGCCTTGGGGTAGACGTGACACTCCTCCCAAACAGAGCTGAGCCCCCTTGTTGGGCAAGCGTGAGAAGTGGGTGGGGCCCAGGCCTCCTCATTCAGCTTCTCCACTGCCTTCATTGTCTACAGACTCACAGACCTGATAAAATGGGAAACAAAAGCCCTGCAGTGAACGCACCAAAGGCAACAGCCGGCTATTGTTGACATTCAAGCTGCCCTGGGAGGCCTCACTCCCTACTCCCAGGAGCTTTGCAAAGTATTTCTTGTGCATTTTTTTTTTTTCCAGTTTGCATCATGTCTTGATCTTCCTACCTCAGCCTCCCACACAGCAGAGACTACAGGCTTGAACCACGTTGCCCAGCTTCATCAGGCGGCTAACAATCAGACTCCAGCCTTCCATGTAGCCTCGAACTACTGAGCAGCAGCGTCGGTGCATGTTACATCTGGGCTGCAAAGTATGTCCTTTTTTTTTTTTTTTTTTCTGTTCCAGTTTTGCAATAGTGTGTATGCATTTGCTAGAGAGAGAGGGAAAGTGAGAAATCCTCCCCCGCCCCCAGGATGGCCACATTATGATCCTTTCTCTGCCATTCTCCTCTTGCAATTTTGAGCATGCATGCACATGTGCCTGGCATGATTTTCAAGCCGCTGGGACTTTAACCATTCAGTTAGCCATTGCGGTCCAGACACCTTAACCTCCATACAACCTGCTGGCCCATCTTTCTTCACTTACTTTCTTTCTTTTTCTTTCTTTCTCTCTCTCTCTTTCTCTCTCTCTTTCTTTCCTTTTCTTTCTCTTCTTTCTTTCTCTTCTTCCTTTCTCTTCTTCCTTCCTTCCTTCCTTTCTTTGTTTTTGTAGGATTTTTTGCATGTGCTCTCTGGAGTGAGGCAGAGGGAGATAGAAGGAAAGTGAGAAAGTACCCCCTCCATGGTGGATGGTCACACCACAGCCTCTTCTCTCCCATTTCTCCTTTTAGAATTTTGGGCACACATGCACACCTGGGATGTTTCTCAAGCTACCAGCTCTGGGACTTGAACTGTGCGGTTGGCCATGTGGGATCTGGCTGCCATAACCACCAGGCCATGGAGCCAACACACCTTCTGGAAATTCTTAAAACACCTTCTGAGACCAGCAGGGCCTAAATCTGTCCTGGGAGGGTCAGCTGCCCAATGACCAGCCAGCCTGTGACGCCGTGGGAGCGGCATTTGTTTATTAAAAGGCCACTTTTCCAGGAGAAATGCGGTGGATACATTAAGCTGTCGCCTGTTCTTTGGAGAGCCATTATTAATGGAAAACAATAGATTAATAGTTTTAAAACGCTTGTTCAATAAGTAATTTTTATGGCTCTGGATAGAGCCCATTAAACATTTCTGTGTGTTATTATAAAGAAGTTTTAAGCGTAAAATCATAAAGTCAATAATCAGAGAATTAGTCACAGCGGCCAGCCACAGGCCATTAGTTTTAGGCGCTGTCAAAGACACCTGTGGCTTTTGAGGGAGAGTTTTCATTTCTCGCTGCAGCGCCGGCAGCCAGGTGGGGATGGAGAAATGACGGTGCCTGCTGCCTTCCATAAACTTGAGGGGACAGCAAGCAGGTGTGAGCAGCGGGATGCCAGGCAAATATTTACAAAGTGCAAACGTGAATGCAAAACTAAAACGATCCAGGTCAATTTGCACATCCAGGCTTAGACACTTTATTTCCCCAGTGATCTACCTTTCAGAGCCTCCCTCTGCCAGAGGCACGGCCTTGATCTCTTGCTAACGATAGAGAGGAAGCCGCGTGCTTCTAAAAGGAAAGCGTGTCACCAGAGAATCCGCCACATCAAGGCTGCTGAGCCGTTTTCCGAAATAGCATATTCTGTGCCATCAAATGCACAATTGAGTCAAGTGTTTGAAAACGAACCTGTGAGCTTTTAAAAATGACTTTTCAAAAAATATGACAAAAGCCATACAAGATAATTATGGAAACTAGAGGAAGTCCATAGACGATAATAAACACTGCCCATAATCCCTCTACCCAGAGATATCCCTCTTTGCATTTCACTCATTCAGCAAATATTTACCGAGAGCCCGCTGTATGTGAGACACAGCTGAAGGCACTAGGGAGGCCAGGAGAACAGAACCCCAAGGCCGCGGAGCTGATGTGTGACTGGAGGGTGACAAACAGTAAATAAACGCATTAGAGAGGTTAGGAGGTGGATTGCTAGAAAGGAAAGCAGGAGAGTAGGATACTGTGGTGTTAGAGGGTGGTCACGGTGGGCTTCACTGGGGAGGTGACTCAAAGGAGATAGGAGAGAGTGCCACACCGGTACCTTGGAGAGTTTGGGGAAGAAGGCATGGCCAGTGCAAAGGCCCTGAGGTGAGAGTGGCTGGAGCAGAGCGGGGGAGGTGGACAGAGTTGGGGAGGAGGCAAAGAGGTGAGGGACAGATCATGCCGGGCCTTTACAGATGTTGGCATCTCCTCAAGAGAAAAACAGAGGGGTTTGGGCAGAGGGACATGATTGGACATAGTGTTCAATAGGTTCCCGCTGGCCGCTGCGAGGAAGGCCCACAGTGAAAGCTACGGAAGAGAGACAGGAGGAGGCGCGGGGAGCAGAGCAGGAGAGGGGTGGGCCCTGGATGTGTCCTGAGGTAGACCCAATGGCGTTTCCTGGGCGCACCATTCCGGGCCTGCTATTCCTGCTGCTTTTCCACTCCGGGTCAGGAGTTTCTATGCAGTGCAACTCCTCAGTTTGTGTCTGGGGGCTGGTGTTTCTGACCTCAGCAGGCTCAGTCACGCAACTGCTCCTTTCTCATTACAGGCACCTGAGAGTCCCCATGCCCCGATGCTTTTCTTGCCAAATGTAGCTTCTTACTGCATCTCACTTCCGATGGCGACTTTTTTCTTTTCTTCTTTTCTCTTTTCCTTTTCTTTTCTTTCTTTCCTTTTCCTTTTAAGTTTATTTATTTTTTCCGTGAGAGAAAGAGACACCCTCACAGGTTCTCAGCCAGCCAGGATCACAGGAACACATGTGCATTCCTGGTGTGTACAGGGAGATCTCGGGATAGGAACCTGGGACCTTCCCACGTGGCCTCAGCATCTCAGCGTGCTGTTACCACTGTGCTCTTGTGGCTAGCCAGAGACTTCATTTTTTGGTACTTGGCCTGCCTTGTGCAGAAGGAGGTAGATTTGGGAAACATTTTTTTTTTAATTGTTAGAGAGTGTGTGTACTTGCCAGAGAGAGAGAGAGAGGGAGAGGGAGGGAGAAAGCACCTCCCCAGTGGGGCATGGTCATGCTGCAATCCCTTCTCCTCATTTCTACTTCCTTTCAAGATTTGGGGCATGCACGAACAAGCACTCAGCGTATTTTTCAAGCCACCGGGTCTGGGATTCCAACCTTATAGTTGGCCATGTGGGATCCAGCTGCCTTAACCACCAAGGCCACCTGCTGGCCCGGGAAACATTTTTTTAAAAAAAGACTTGCTGGGGGACCAGCAGATGGTGTAATGGTTACATCACTGGACTTCCGCATGGCCAACAGTGATTTGAGTCCCAGATCTGGAGGCTTAAAACTCAGGCCAGGTATGTGCGTGTGCATGCCCCAAATCCCAAGACGACAATGGAGGAGAAGGGATTGTGATGTGGCCACCCCCCAGGGGTGATTTATCACCTACTGTCTCTCTGGAGAGCGCACATACCCTATAGCAAAAAAAAAAAAAAAAAAAAAAAAGAAAAAAAAAAGAAAGAAAGAAAGAAAGAAAGAAATCTCTCAAAAAAAAAAGATGACTTGCTGCTGACTCAGTTGGCAAATAAGAAGACATTGCACCATTATTCCTCTGTAGAAAGTGAGCTGAGGGACCCTGGAGGGTCCTGCCCTCATGAAATTTCTGAGCATAGACATCAAGATAGCTAGCTGGTTAACCTGCCCTGGACGCTGCCTTCTCCAGGCAGTCTTCCTGACGATCCCTCCTCCTCCAGGCGTAGAGCCATTGCACTGCTGCCCGATGGCAACGCCGTCTGCTCCCAGCGCCATCACCTGCTAGAACTGGAGTCTTTGGTGGGGAGCACACCCACAGTATTTGCCTCTGGGCCTGGCACACAGTAGGTGCTCAGAAAGTGCAGTGGCTGATGGGCTGCCCTGACTCCCACAGGTCCCTTATGTGCCCATGAGCTCATATGATTGTAACAAGAGGAAGTAAAATATTTTGGCATTCCTTTTCCTAAATGGGACTTCCTCCCAGATTGCATGAGCTGGGGCAGGCTCAGAGAAGGGGAAGCTGGGGCTCGGGGATTGGGCTTCTGCCAGTGAGAGGGAAGGAAGCAGAGGGAGAAGCTTCTCTGGGGAGCAGGAGGGCAAGGAGCAGCCTGATTTCAGAGGCCGAGGATGGCCCAGGGCCCGAGGCTGCAGCTCCCTGGGCATGCCTGTTTAAATTCTGCTTTGGTCCTGAGAAGGCAAACTGCCCACAACTCAGAGTTTCCTTATCTCCTCCGTTTTCCTCCCCTCCATTTCCTCCTTCCTTCAGTTCTTCCTTCTCCCTTGCTTGCCCAGCTCAGGGTTTTTCCCTGAGGGAGGTTGTGGTATTGGGGGAAAGAATTCCAAGAATGGTCCTATCCCTCCCTTTTCTCCTCTCTGTGACTGTTCTCCTCCTTGACGGCCCCTCTGCCCTTATGGACACACCCTTCTCAGGCCCCACCATTCGGCCGACAGGCCCACCAGGGCATCCGGTGCAGACCCATTGGTTTGGCATCTTGGCAGCACCACCCAACACAGAGCGAGCAATGGAACAAGCCAGATCCCATCTCATGTCCGGTCCCCAGAATGATCACATGCCTTTGGCATAGTTACCTCTTCTGAGTGCAGCTGCAGCTGCATCATCTTTTTTTATTTTTTTTTTTTTTGAGAGGTTTTTGCTATAGGGTGCGTGCGCTCACCAGAAAGACAGAGAGGGACAGAGAGACAGAAAGCAAGAAATCACCCCCCCAGGGGGGATGGCCATGCCACAATCCCTTCTCCTCTATTTTCCTCTCGGGATCTTGGGCACGCACGCACATGCGCCCGGCATGAGTTTAAGCCGCCGGGTCCGGGACTTGAACCATTGTTGACTGCATGGGAGTCCAGCAACATAGCCATTATGCCAGCTGCTGGTCCCTTTACATTTCTTTTTTAAAGAGAGATTTTTGTTATAGGGACATGCTCTCACTGGAGAAACAGAAACAGAAAGCAAGAAATAGCTCCCCAGAGGGGATGGCCATGCCACAATCCCTTCTCCATTCTCCTCTCGGGATTTTGGGCACGTGCACACACACATGTACCCACCACGAGTTTTAAGCCACTGGGTCTGGAACTCAATCCATTTTCGACTACAGTGGAACCCAGTGATGTAACCATTAGGCTGTTTGCTGGTCTCCTGCCTCACCTTTAAAATGGGAATACACAAGCATACATTAGGAGACATTTGTGAGAGTCACAGAGACACCAGGAACCCGTTTTTGTCACTGCTCAGGGGATGTGTAGGCATAGGCACTTGTTCTGTCCCATCAGATTTGACCTCCTCGAAATCCACAAATGTCCCGCAGCCCTGAGGGCATTCCTGGTGAGGCTGAGTTGTCAGAGCTGGGCCAGGCTCTGAGTCCCCGCCAGTGTGGTCTCACTTCCCACCCCTCTTCCACGAGACCTGTCCCGCCTCCGCGGGTTTGTGGTCACCGTCGTTGCTGCGAATAGCCACTGACCTATAATTGCGGCCTATTAACTGTGTTCTCCTCTTTCATTTGCACACATGAATTTCGCTCTTCTTCTAGAAAGCAAATTACAGGTTGGAAATCAGAATATTTCAAAAAGGGGTGAGAAGGTTGGAGCGGAGTGATCGGTATGTAACGAGGTGTCCAGAGAGGTCAAGGCTATGCCGAGAGAGCGTCTACTGAGAACACACACTCATTCAGGTATCGGGCTCAGAAGGCTGGGGGTGGCAGACGGCGATCCCTGCCTGAGCCGCCCTGAATCCCGCAAGCCCCTTGTGTGCCCACAGGCTTACAGGCTCACGTAAGAGAAAGTGAATATTTTGGTCTTCTTTTTCTTCAATGGAACCTTCTCCCAAACTCCATGAGCCCCATTACGTTTGGGGCAGGCTCAGAGAAGGAGGCGCTGGGGCTCGAGGACCAAGGCAGGCAGCCATGGCTCTGGAGCCTCTAGGCGTGGCCTGGTGGAGAGGTGGCAGCTGGAGACACCACTCTCCTGCAGACAGTCGTGGGTACAGGCTGAATGCTGAGCTCCCCTGGGCGTTTGTCTGAGCGATAAGAGTTAAGATGGCCTAGAAGCGGTGGTGGTGGTGGCACTAAAGGATTCTGTATTAGTTACCAGTTTCCTGTGGTGGCTGGCTTAGGGGCCACCTCAGTTATCACCAAAGCTGCGAAGTTGGGTCTTTATGTCTTTCTCTCTGGACTAAAAGAAAAGAAAAAAAAAGCTATTGGAGTTTGGATGCCACTTTTTTTTTTTTTTTTTCAGAATTATTTATTGGGACCAGCGAATGGCATAATGGTTACCCTGCTGGGCTCCCACATAGTTGATAACACTTTGAGTCTTGGACCCAAAGTTTAAACTCACACTGGGCGTGTGTGCATGTGTGCCCAAGATCCTGATAGGAAAATGGAGAAGGGATTGTGGCATGGCCATCCCCCTGGGGGGTGGTTTCTTGCTTTCTGTTTCTTTGTCTCTCTGGTGAGTGCATGCACCCTGTAGCAAAAATCTCTCTTTTTAAATAAACTTTTTAAAAAGAGAATTATTTATTTAATTTTATTTATTATTATTTTAAAAATTTGCCATCGCGCACATGTGCTCACCAGGGAGAGAGAGAAAGTGAGAAAGCAAGCCACCAGCTCTAGGACTTGAACCGTGTTTGACCATGTGGAAATCCAGCGCCTCAACCATTACCCCACCTGCTGGCCCCTGGATGCTACTTTTTAATCCAAATAATGTCAAAGAATTATAGTGGTCAGACACGACTAGGTGTTATGTCTCCATTTTAAAGATCGGGAAATGGACGCACCTCTGTGACAGTTGGTGGCATGCCAAACCGCAGTGCTAGAAGTTCCAGGGCCCGGATTCCCGACCCAGTGGACCTGACACGTGCAGCGTGCTTGCACCCAAGATCCTGCTGGGTCAGAGCGCTGGGCGAAGGGGATCACAGCGTGACGAGAGCTTGTTGAGGCTGACTCTCTCGTGCAAGCACACACTCCCACTCTGTGTGTGTGTGTGTGTGTGTGTGCATTTGCTATAGGGTGCATGCACTTGCTGGGGAGAGGGAGAGAGTACCCTCTGGGGGGATACCCGTACCTCAAGCCCTTCTCCTCCATTTTCCTTTCAGAGTTTTGGAAACATACACATACCTGCCCTTCATGTTTCTCAAGCCACCAGATTTAGGACTTGAGCCACGCAGTCGGCCATGTGAAAACCAGCCTCCTTAACCCCCACGCCACTGGCTGCCCCAGCATACACTCTCCATCATGAATAAAACAAACATAAAGATCAGGTAACAAAAATGTATCCCCAAATCCAACTGTAATTCCTCCCACTGCCTGTGGGTTCCGTAACATCAAATTTCTCTCTAGCTCGGGTGGAGTCTCTCTGAGCTAGACAGCACTTGGGTGGGAGGGGGGGAGAGTTACAGACCCGAATGTCTAAGGAGGCCAAACCCACAGCAGAAATGAGTATGGCCACCAGGGCATCCACTTGACATCCTGGGGCAGGAGGAGGCCTTACAGAATGGTACTCGTGTCTTCATTCACTCGGCAAGCACTTGCATACCGCTCGCGCTGTGCCAGGCGTGGTTCTACCCACTTTGCAAACACCAACTCAGTTCCCCTTCACAGCGGTCCTGAGCAGGAGGTGCCGTATGACCCCCCCACTCTACAAGTGAGAGAACCAGGCAGAGAGAGGTTAGGAGACTTGCTGAAGGTCCTGCAGCAGGTCAGTGGCGGAGCTGGGCTCTGCACCAGGCGGTGTTGTGGGGGCCGTGCAATTGGCAGCAAGCACAGCCTCTGACCCAGACCCCTGAGAGGGGCGGCTGCCACTCAGCTCCAGCCCTATCTTGCCAGGTTTTTCAACTTTCCAAGAGAAACAGGGAATCTGTCATTGAATATGAAGTCTCCAATGTTGAAAAAGTTGACTTGAGGGTCAGCCAATGGTGTGGTGGTTAAGGTGTTCGGATCCCATTTGGCCAAGCACACAGATCAAGCCCCAAACCTGGTGGCTTGAAAAACACCAGGTGTGTGTGTGTGTGTGTGTGTGTGTCCCCAGAGAAGAGTGGAGAAGAGAGTGCAGCATGACCATCCACCCTGGGGTGCGATTTCTCACTCTCTTACTTCTCCTCTGTCTCTTTCTCTCTCTGGTAAGTGCACATGCCCTATAGCAGACCTAAGAAAAAGTTGAGTTGAATTTTGTAACTATTGTGTGGTTCAAACAAAATGCTGAATTTGGCCTGACGGATATAGACATGCATTCCCTAGCTGAGGGCCTGAGGAAAGACAGGAGGGGAAGGAGGAAAGGAGAAATGGGAGAATGTGGTGGGAGGGGAATGGCTGCTAAGGATGACAGCCCTGCAAGAAGTATTTTCTTGTTTTTACTTTTTAGAGAGAATTTTGCTATTGGGCATGTGTGCTCATTGGAAAGATAAGAGGTGAGAAATAACCCCTTGGGGGGATGACCATGCTGCAATCCCTCCTCCTTCATCCTTCTCTTGGGATTTTGGGCACACACGCACATGCGCCTGGCCTAAGTTTCAAGCCACTGGGTCCGGGACTTGAACTGCAGTCGGCCGTGTGGGAGTCCAGCAGTGTAACCGTTATGCCATTGGCTGGTCTCACAAGATGCACTTATCAACCATCTCCTCCATTACCGGTGCTGTGTTAGAGTCAAGGGAATTGATTGGAATTAGATGTGTACCCTTGCCCCAAAAAGAGCTTATAGTTTTCTTCTCAGCCAGTCTCAGTTTTATTTCATTTTATTTTATTTTGGGCCATCATGGGTAATGCCATTGTGCTTGGCTTTTTAGGGTGGGCCAGAAATCAAACCTGGCTTCCCATGTAGCCTCAGTTTCCCGAGCAGCAGTGTCCATTGTGCACTACTGTGGCTGAGCTGGGTATAATTTTTATTTATTTATTTTTCTTTGCTATAAGGTACATGCATTTACCAGAGAGAGACACAGAGAGAGAGAGAGAGAGAGACACAGAGAAGTAGAGGGAAAATGAAGCGAGAAATCACCCCCCACCTACCCCAGATGAGATGGCCAGGCCGCAATCCCATCGCCTTCATTCTCCTCTTGGGATTTTGGGCACACAGGCACACACACATACCTGGCATAGTTTCCAAGCTGCTCGATCTGGGACTTGAACCATGCACTTGGCTATGTGGGAGCCAGCCTCCTGAACCACCACATCACCTGGCTGGTCCCTGGTCTGATTTTTTTTTTTTTTTTTAAGATTCTGTTTTCTTTTTTTTAAATATAATTATTTATTTAATTTTATTTATTCATTCATTTATTTTAATTTGACCGGAGAGAGACCGAGAGAGAGAGAAAGTGAGAAAGCAAGCTGCCACGTCCGGGACTCGAACTGTGGTCAGTCATGTGGGAGTGTCCAGTACCTTAACAACTACGCTACCTGCTGGTCCCCCTGGTCTGATTTTTAAAACTAGTGTGCTGTGGGAGGAGGAGCCTCCTGGACCGGCTCAGAGACTTGAACTCTGCTTGCCTTGGTCTTGGACTCTCGAGTTCCTTTGCTTTCCGACCTTAAGGAGCAGGGGCTGAGTGAGAGGGGCTTTTTCTGCCCTCCTGCTTCTCTAATGGCACCCTGAGGCTACACCAAGCCTGGTGTTGGTGTGCCTAAGAATGGTAGGGCCTCACCCAGAATCTCCTTGCATTGCTACCAGGGCATCCTTTCCAATTCTGGGGCTGGTCACTTCTCTACTCTGGGCCTGTAATTCTGGGAGCTGCCACCAGGGGGACGGTGTTGCCGGTGCCACGTAGGGGCCTAATCGCTGAGAAAAGCAGGTCCTCTCACCAAGGTGCCTGTGTTGTCTTCCTCGACCTGCTTTGAAGCCCAGATGCTCAAGTCCTCAGCATCCTCCGCCAGCCGAAGTGTGAGAATGTGTGGGCCCACATCCTTGAACAGAGACGCAGAGAGGTGGGGAGTGTAGAGGAGACGGAAGACTCGGCTCTGCTGCTCCAGCCCCGTGCGCTACCAGCCCCTCCCCCTTCTAAGAACCTCATCGAATTGACTGATTCATTCCTGGTGACTTCTGCAGCCGCTGCTTCCGTGGCTGCACCTTGAACTTGCATTAAGTTTTAATTAAAGCCGTTTCACCGGCCTTGCCCTTGGCTAAATGCAGCTGTGGGCACAGGGCACATAGATATTTAATACTCTGCCTCTCCCTGCTGATGGCGTGGGGTGCCCAAGGGTGTACCCGAGCCGTGCCCTGCTCACAGCGATCCGCGAGCTTGCTTAAGTGTGCCCACAGGCCCCGAGCGGGAGGCCGTGCAATAACTATTCATTGCCCTGGGTTAAGTGTGCCCAGGGGCACCCGTAAACTCAATGCAGTGATTAGCGATTGCTCCCAGTGAAGGCTGCCCGAGGTCCTGCAGAATGTCCGCGGGCCCTAAATATAGCCTCCGTGTGGCAACTTAAAGGGCACTGTGCCTTTTGGCCGTGTACTTGATTACATTTTCTCTTCTTTTAACAGAATCGGTTTCCTCTTTCTTAAATCCCAGCCTCCTGGGGCTTCACTGCCTCCCCCAGGTTGCAGCAGAGAGACCGGGTGTGGGTGTCAGCGGGACAGCTGAAGTGACTGAGCAGGGGCTTCTGAAGTGTAGAATCCTTATCCTCTCCTGGATACAGAAGTCTTCCCCATTCCTTCCTCCGTGCACCTCAAGTGCAGGCGGCACCTTCAAAGATGAGGAAATAGCAGGGCTCACCTGAGTGTCCCCGTAGCCAAAGAGGGACCAGGGACTCTTCAGGGCAAGGGACAGTGGAGCTGGGAAAACACCAAGAAGCTGCACCCGCAAGCCCCAGAGAAGCAGGGAAGGTGTGGAAGGGGGATTGCCAAGGTGGGTCAGTGTCCCCTGGCCTCAGTCTTCCCACCTTGTTTGAGGTAGGGTTAGGGGGTCAGATGATCTCCAAGGGATTCTTGGCTGGTCTGCGATGCTACTCTGTGACACAACCTCCCCGCCCAGGTCTGAAGCAAAAGCAGAGTCTGAGGGAAGCAGAAAGCTGTCTGAGCACACTGGGTGGGGGCAATGCTTCCCCTGGCAGGGGCTCCCAAAGGGCCCTCCGCCCACACCATCACCCTGCCTCTCATCTCTGTGGCGGGAGAACAGTGCAACCCTATAGGATATCCATGAAGTCAGATGCAATTTGGGGACCACTGGTCCCAGCTTTCTCAGGACTGTCCTGGTTTTAGCACTGAAAGTTCCTCATGGGACCAGCAGTTAGCATAATGGCTAAGTCGCTGGACTCCCAAGTAGCTGACTGTAGTTCGAGTCCCAGACCCTGTGGCTTAAACTCATGCCAGGCATGTGTGCGTGCATGCCCAAGATCCCGAGAGGAGAATGGAGGACAAGGGATTGCGGCGTGACCATCCCCCCCGGGGGGTGATTTCTCGCTTTCTGTCTCACCGTTTCTGTCTGTCTTTCTGGCGAGCGCACGCGCCCTATAGCAAAAACCTCTCCACAAAAAGAAAAAAAAAAGAAAGTTCCTCATTAGGGGACCCTCTTTAGTCGCAGGGAAACCAAGACGGTTGGTCACCCAGAGTACAGTGCCGTTTGCAAACACAGGAACACTCTCTGGGCCCATAGAAGTGTACTCTTCACTCCTGCTAATTGGATCTGAAATGAAAAAGGACAAGGAAGAAATGAATGAACTTGGGAGAGAAACAAGACGGGAGGCCTAAATGGGGTCCGGGGAAACAACCCCAACGGAAAGCCAGTCTGGACAGCATCCATGTCACGCACACCCCCTCCTGGCCTCGCCAGCTGTGCCCAGGACTCCAGCTGCCCCCTTGGCCGGGCCCAGGATGGCAGCTGAGGCGGCGACATTTCCCTGGCTCTGTTGACACTTGAGTCCCAGAACATAAATGATTTTCTTGTCTTAATGAGCAAACAACCCTGCGCACCGCACTCTCTCGCCGGCCTCCTGCTGGGGTAATTGCCGAGCTTCTGAGCTCAGGCAGGAATGTTTACTCGCTCACCTTTGCTGACTGCTGGCCAGGGGCTGCTACTTCCTCTTTGTTCTGCAGTCCCCTGGCCCCGGGGCCCGGGGAGCACCAGTGGATAGTAGGTGGGGCAGGAGCAGCTTTCTGGGAGGTTCTGCCAGGTGTGGTGCTTGGGGACACTCTGAGGCAGGAGATTTTGACTTCCCCTGCCCTGTGGAGAGTGTCCATGGACAGTGCCACCACTCTCGGGTCACTTTGACAGTCCAAGCTTGGAGCTTCCCTAGATGTCCTCCGGACCCTGGCTTTGTGGGGGAGGCTGGGTTGGGTGCCTCAGGGTTCTGCCCATACTAAGCTTCTCTCTGCAAGGTCCCCAGTGACAGGAAGTTCATTCCTTTGCAAGGCCACCCAGTCCCATGTGCACGGTTGTCGCCTGAACTTTCCTTCCACTGGGCCTGGCTCTGTGTTTCTCAGCTCCTGGGAAAGAGCCACCTCTCCTCCACCTCACTTCCCCATGGATATCTGCAGCCAGTGGGCTTACCTTTTCTCCTGACTTTACCCGCCAGTCCTCCTAGGATGGGGGTTGGGCACTCGCCCTGTCCCTCCGTGCCATCTGGCACACACCTTTACTCAAGGTCTCAACTGCCAGTGTCCCACTAACTGGTGGCAGGTGGAACTGAAGCTAAGACTCCTCTTGTGTCCCGCCTGGGTGGCACAAGGGCTGACTGGCCGGCATTGCTGTTGGGGTAACAGTGCATTAACTCGTTCAGCATGGTGTGCACCTACTAGGTGCCAAGGACTCCTATAAGGCTCCCCAGAGTATGAGAGTGTCAGGATCTGGTTCACCTTCCTTCCTGAGGAACCTCTGTCCTGCCTCCTGGCCCAGCCCACCTTCCCCATGGTCCTGTCACCTTCTAGAGTGTCCCCTCTAGTACTTCCTTCTCCTTGCGCCCTGGTGACAGTGATTCTCTGGCCAGTTGGTTTGTGGATTGTCGTTTCTCCAGTGTCTATGGCTACTGTCCCTTCTAGGGGAGCTGGTGGCTTCTTTGGAAGACGCCAGCCTGAAGGGATTGCATGTGGACATCAGCAGCACCTTGGTCACCACCCAAAGCCCCAGCAGAACCTTCTTCAGAGGCAGAGGTCAGCAGCGGGCTGGGGGCCCCTGAGGCCTGGAGCCTGGAAGCCTCTGGGCATTTTGCTGCCCCTCCAGTGCTGATTCAAATGTCCACCTGCGAGACTGGACAGATTTAGGCAGGCGGCTTCGAAAATTGGGCCCCATTAGCGTAAAGTGCTCCGCTCGGCAGATGAGGGGCTCCTGCAATCATGTATTCAGCTCGTCCTGATCATGGTGGCAGGAGCGTAATTACCATCTCTTTAAATAGCCCGAAGT
This sequence comes from Tupaia tana, assembly GCA_026018925.1. NCBI lineage: Eukaryota > Metazoa > Chordata > Mammalia > Scandentia > Tupaiidae > Tupaia > Tupaia tana. The sequence goes on along the minus strand of JAKSZU010000007.1, from coordinate 80,978,616 downwards.
TGCCTGTAAGAGAAGACGGCTCACATGACATTTGCTCCAAGCTTGCTTCCTGCTAAAAATATCCTGGCTAAATAATATTTCCTAGATGCATCGGAGCAATAGGCCCTGACCTGGCTCTGCAACACTTGGGGGTTCAGTCTGAAGACTTGCTTGAAGGTGTGTGTGGGGGTCCTGTGGAGAGTCGGCGTGTGGCAGGAGTGGTTTGAGAGGCCATGGGGAGCCCCCTGCCTGCCAGGTACTGGGCACCTCCACGGAGCTCCTGCCACTCTGCTTGGTGAGCAGGCTTAATGCCCACCGGGTAAGACCCACGAGTGCCCCTAATGTCCACCTTGCCAGCTTCATCACCCCTGGTCCCTCCGTTCTTCCTCCTCTGGGCATGTTACTCCCCTCTATTCCACTCCACCTCTGCTCAGCCCTAACATGGCGGTGCATTTCTGAAATGTTTGGAACAAAGGGAGGTTTGCTCCTGTAGGAGAGTCTGTGTGCACAGGGTATACGGGTGGGATGTGGACTGTGAAGGAAAGCAAAATCATCTACCACAGGCCCACAGACCTGGGCTCTCTGACCTCCTTTGAGGTGCCAAGATGGGCTTCAGAGGGTCTGAGAACAGACGGAAGAGGGTCTGCAGCCTTGCCAGACTCTTTTGCACTCCCTGAAATGACACGCGTGGGACCCCTAATCTGGGCCCGGATGTGAAAACTATTTCTTCAGTCTGGGGTGACACTGTCACCCTGTGCCTTATGTATTACAAGGACGCTGGGACTCTGGGAGAGCACTTCCTACTTCCAGGAAATTTACATTCTAAAGAACTCAGTATTGCAAAGGCTTCATCTTATATGGGTAGATCAGCCACAACTCAGACTTTACATTGTACAGAACTTTATCATGGATTAAGTTTCAGGATCAGAGCTCTGGGAATTTTCAGACATGAGGGATGGCCTCACCCAGCCCCCTAACATCTCTCCCCTTGGTGGTGATATCTGAAATCCCTTTATCTGGAGACAGAGGCTTTCATTTAGCAACTGCAGAGCTAGCTTAAAATGCCCTCATGAGAGGGCTGACACAATGAAATTCTCGCTAAAGTGTGAACAGCTGATATGAGCTGTATTTAAGAGCAGCTTGGATAATGGAAGGGGGACCAGGCTAGGTCACAGGAGCTGAAGACAGTCTTGGCAGAGACATTTTTGCAGCTTTCCAGGGGCAGCCCCACTCGGGGCATCTGTATACTTCCTTATGGGCCCTTGCCAATGGCAGGGTCCCCCAGGTATTTGGGGATGACCTCTTTATCTCTTCTCCCTTTATCCATGCAGGCCGTGATACCACGGCTTACTGACTCAGGAAGTGATGGTGTGCTGGCCACAGTTGTCCTTAGCTAAGGACCCCTCCCTGCCTCCCCGCTGTGTCCACATGCCTGCCACATGTAACTTCTTTCGTGTCATGTGTTCTTTTCTAGTTCAATGTCCTCCCGGCCAGAATTGGAGGTCCCCAAAGCTCAACACAGACTGGGTCTGCTTAAGAGAGGCCCCTGTGTCGAGGAAACCTTGAGCCTGAAAGGCCTCTGAGTCCACCAGTCCCACATCTTCCCAGTGACTGACAGCAGGGGTCATGGGGAGGTCAGCATCTTGGCAGCTGGGCTGCTCCGGATCTAGGTCAGTGTCCTGGTGTCATTGCCATCCAGCTCTGTCCTGAAGTCCCTTCTCCTTTGGGCCTCTGCCTGGTGTCAGAACTGTGGAGACCAGATCTGTGGGGCTGACTGAAAATGGACTTCATTACTGATGCCCCAAGGCCCAGCACTGTCGCCAAGGTGCCCCATGAGAGGACAGCCCCTTGCCTTGTGCAGCTAGTTCTTCATTGTCCCACGGCAACGTCAGGAGGCCCAAGGAGCCCTGGAAAACACGCTTTCTACAGGGTAGACCTAAGCCTGAAATGTATTGAGACGACAGTCCAAGTCCCCAGTCGGCTGGACAGTAGAGAGCTTCTTCCAGGGTGTGGGTAAGCGAGGCACCATGAGGGTATGCGAAACTTCTTCCACTGACATTATGGTTCTTTCTTCTGTGACAGTGTTTTGATTACTGGGCCCAACAGGTCCCACACCCACCCAGAAAATATCAGTGTCAGATATGCTAGCTGGAACCGGCGGTCATAGCAACTAAGTGGGGCCAACTGTGGGGATGGAGAGTGCACAGACATCCTGGCTGGCTGCAGAGCCTGGCGAGTCATTTACTATTGCCGAGCCTCCTCCCTGGAAGAGAGACTCTCAGTATCTGATATTTAAAAGATTGTGAGGATTGGAGGAGATAGTTAGTGGCTTAGGAATGGGCGGGGAACTAGATGAATTATTTCGATTTTGATCTGCCCGGCTACCTCTATGTGGCCTCCTGTTCCTCAGGTTGCTAAGTGGACAGCGATTGGGCTCCTTGGCAAAGAGCACTACACGATGCAAGTTGTTTCTTAGCCCAAGAAAAGCCTTCTAAACATGGTGTGTGTCCTCCCTTCCAGAAGGCTGGGATTGAGTCTTGAAAGGGGTTCTCGGTGAAAGCACAGCTACCAGACAACCTGGTATTCACACATGCAAAACCACCAGGAGCAAAACCCATTGAAATACAGCACAAGGAAATACACATAATTCACAAATGATGTCGATCACTTTCATCTTATACTTCCTAACTGTCCTCAATAGAAGACAGACGCGAAGGAGATTTAACTCAGATGTTAATAGCACAAGAATGCCCTGTTACCAGGATATGATGTTTCGGTGCTGCATAAAAATGTAATTATATTCAGAACTATATTTAAAGATTAAAAGGGGGGACTGCCTACCACATCTAGCCCCAAATTCAGAATTAGAAACAAAGAAAAAGGCGGGCTGGGGGATGAGTTCTAACAGTCTGCTAAAAATGGAAATGTTTCTCGAAAGTTTTTACACATTTCGGCTGTTTTTATTTTAGCAGCGATGACATTGATTATGAAAAGGGAGAGCTAGAACTTTATTCAACAAATATTCACTGGAGCCCTTGCCTGAGCGAGGCCCCACGTGAGACTCAGGAGAGGAGAGAGACCACCAGATTTGGTTTGTGCCTTGGTAGCCTCTGGTCTGGCAGGGGAGATAAGAAATGTTCAGAGAGCAGGTGGATTCAGGGGAGATGCCGAAGAGGAGATCATCTCTGTCCAAGGCTTTGAAGAGAAGACAGGTCTTTGATGGGGAGATAGTGAACAAAATATAAAAATAGCTCGGCAACAGCAATAAAAACATTTTAGGAAGATTTTGGGGCCTCTCTGGAAAGATTTACATGGGGAAAGAATGTTCTCTTCCTCGTTTTATTAACTTAATATCAGCAGCCAAAATGAATCTCTCCCCTCCCTGGTTCCCAGTGCACCTTCCCCGCACCTCCCCTGCACCTTCTAGATCTTTCTGTTCTTATTATAGTTACTGGTGCACACGCCTGTCTCTCCCCGCAGTCTGTGAATTCCTTGAGATTAGGGCTGTGCCTCATTCAGCTTTTTGTTCTTCATGGACCTTATTATGCTGCCCGGCCCTTGGAAAGCACTTAATAAATGCTTCTTGGACTGAATTTCAGCTAGGAATAAAAAAATAATAATAATAAAAATATATTTTTTGGGGGGGGCAAAGAACATTTTTTTTCTTTTGTAAATATGTGAGTGATATGTGGGGCCGGCAGGTGGCATGGTGGTTAAAGCGTTGGACTCCCACATGGCCAACCACGGTTTGAGTCCTGGATCTGGCGGCTTGTTTTCTCACTTTCTCTCTCTCTCTCTCTGTCCCTCTCTGGTCAAATTTAAATAAATAAAACTTTAAAAAATAGAATAATTTTTAAAAATATGTGTGAGTGATGTGTTGGAATATTAATGCACTGAGATTGCCTAACCTTTGTGGATATAATTTTTTTTTTTTACTTTTTTTTTTGGAGAGGTTTTTTGCTATAGGGCACATGTGCTCGCCAGACAGACAGAGAGAGACATAGAGACAGAAAGCGAGAAATCACCCCCCAGGGGGATGGTCACTCCGCAATCCCTTCTCCTCCATTCTCCTCTAGGGATCTTGGGCACGCACGCATACGCGCCTGGCGTGAGTTTTAAGCCACCGGGTCTGGGACGCGAACCGCGGTCGACTACGTGGGAGTCCAGCGACATAGCCATTAAGCTAACTGCTGGTTCCCAATGGCTATAATTTTTTTTTAAAAGAAATCTCTCTCTTCCTTCTCTAAAACGTAGTTAAAACCTATAGGACAAATCTTAGTTATCTAAGATGTAGAAAACGTGCCCAGTTTGGCAGAGGGAAACCTAAGGGGTGGTTGAGTTCTCGAGGTTTCACATTTAACCACCGGGGTTCCTGATGGAGATGCCTCTAGGGGTCAGCAGGCAGGGAGTGCCAGAGTGAGGGAGAGAACCTCAAGGCCTGGATGTAGGGTGACAAGGCAGCAAAGCTCAGTGCAGGTGGCCGTAGGGAGTGGCGGAGACTCCTGGGAACCGGCACCTCTAGAGGCTTCTAGAGAGAACAACTTTCTTTCTTTCTTTCTTTTTTTTTTTTTTAAGATTTTTGCCATAGGGCACGTGCACTTGCCAGAGAGACAGAGACAGTGAGAGGAAAAGTGAGACATCACCCCCTGGAGTGACGGCCACACTGTAATCCCTTCTCCTTTCTCCTTTTGGGATTTGGGGCACACATGCACATACCCCCAGCGTGAGTTTCAAGCTGCTGGGTTCGGGACTCAAACCGCAGTCAGTCATGTGCGAGTTCAGTGCCACAGCCACCACGCCAGCTTAGCGTGGCTGGAGCTAATGCCTGCCTTACAGGGAGGCTGGCCAGTGTGGTCAAATCTTCTGATTTTCCATGAGAAACTGGTTATTAGAAGATTTTGTCAGTTAATTTACAAAATATTTAAAACACCCTGGAGACCAAATCAAATATGTCTAAGGGCTATATTTGACCCATGGCTAGAATCTGCAAATGCTAACCCAGCCATTCTCAACCAGGCTGATCCTGCCTCCCTGGGAGACTTAGCAGTGTCTGGAGACACTTTTTTTTTTCTTTTTTTTTTTTTTTTCTTTTTTTGGAGAGGTTTTTGCTATAGGGTGCGTGCACTCGCCAGACTGACAGAGAGAGACAGAGAGATAGAAAGCGAGAAATCACCCCCCAGAGGGGATGGCCACGCCGCAATCCCTTCTCCTCCATTCTCCTGTCGGGATCTTGGGTACGCACGCACACGCGCCCGGCATGAGTTTAAGCCGCCGGGTCCGGGACTCGAACCGTGGTCGACTACGTGGGAGTCCAGCGACATAGCCATTACGCTAACTGCTGGTCCCTTTTTTTTTTTTTTTTCTGGAGACACTTTTGGTTGTCACGACTCCGGAGGATGTTCCCGGCGTCTGGTGGGTAGAGGCCCGGGAAGCTGCTGAGCATCCTGCACCGTGCAGGACACCTCTCCCACTCACAGCAGAGACTGAGGTGGCCCAGAACGTCCCAGCGCTCAGGATGAATTTTACCCGAGGACTGGCTGCCAGGGAGCAGAGCCTGGCTGTGTGGTTCCTGGGGCTGGGCCAATGGATTTGACCTCAAAATAGGAAATGGCTCAGAGATGAAACTGGCCTGCTGGCATTCAAGCTGGGGCGGGGAGTGGGGGCCAGGTGCTCTTTGTAGAGAATCTGAATTTCTGTGATTTAATTTCAAAAATGTTTTTTGATGCCCACAGCTTAAAATAAGGACCCCAGCCCAGAAGTCTGACATTTGGCCAGTGAAGACTGTTGTCCCAGGCTTGAGTCTGACCTCCCTAAGTTCCCATTCTCTCACCCACAGAAAAGGGGACACTTTGGTCCCTATGGCGAGAGGTTGGGAGGGTCTTACTTCCTTAGGAGGAAGGTTGATCTCTGTCTTCTTTCCGGAAGGTTCATGAACAGAGTTGCCCATCTCAGCTGCCACCTGGAGGACTCCACTCTCCCTCCTGCCCCCGGACTGGAGAGCCCTGTAGCAGGAAGGCCGTGTGCTGCCTCCTCCCCGCTCCAGGTGCAGGACCAGTGGCCAGGAGGGCTTTCTTGGGGCCCTGCACTCTGGCCTCCTGCTGGGCAGGCCAAGCAAGCCCATGGCTGGTCTTTACCTGTGGTTTCCTCACAAGGGTCTGTGCCCACGAGGCGTCAGTGGACCCAGCTGGACTTGGTAGTCTCTCTCTTTCACCCCTGTCTTCCAGACAGCCCCACTCTGTTCCCTGCCGTGTCAGCTCCTCAAATTCAGAACACTCCCCAGGGGAAGCCAGGGTTCCGAGATCTCACAGCTGAGCTCCGCCCCTTCTCACCTGTCTTGCTCCTAGTGCCTCAAGACAGCGAAAGGAGGCTGGGGGTAGTGCCAGCAGCCGTGCATGCAAATGGCGGGAGAGACACTGAGGCACACTCGGGGACAGGGGCCAGGCCCAGAGACCCAGGAAGGAGGTCTGAACAAGCCAGTGTTCCCAGTCCTGGGGCCATTCACAATCCCAGCTGGAAGTCTAGGAACTGTAAGGCCTGAGCAGGACTTAAGAGGGTGGCCAGATGGGACTGGGGGTGCAGTGAAGCCCATTTAGGGGAACCTGGCCAGGCCAGCAAGGGGTCCCAGCTGTTGACAAGGCCCGACAACCAGCCTGACTGGACAGGAGTTGGCTTTCTACTGTTCCCCCCAGAGAGCCCCAAGGAACATCAACAATGGAGGCCAAAGGGGACACCCAGAGCGGGTCTGGTTTCCCTGGGGACAGAGCCAGAGGGCACCGGCCCCATCATCCTCAGAACCACGTCAGGGCCAGACTCATCATCCTGCTGGGGCTAGGTCCAGGCCCCAGGGTGGCGCAACCTGGAGGCCTCCATGGAGACCCTGCAGGTGAGTATCGGGAGATCCCCAGGGAAGGCGAAATGCAAAGAAGGGGACAGTTTGGGCAGGCCTCCTGCCTGCTTGGGCCTCCCAGTGGGAAGAGGACTGTAAGACAACGTCCCCTGGCCTCTTCCTGGCCCGTCAGTCACATTTCTTGTTTGTTTATTTTTTTGTGGAATGTGTGGAAGCATCAGGTTAGAGGGCAGCTCTGCAGCCAGGCCTACCAGAAACTAGGGATCAGTCCGGTTTCCCCACTCCTTGGCAAAGCAGTACCTCTCTGTGCCTCGATTTCCCAACCAGTCAAATGGGGATATCAATTAGTCCTCTAATGGGCCAGCAGGTGGCGGGGTGGTTAAGGCACTGGAATCCACACAGCCAGGTCCACTGTTTGAGTCCCAGATGAGACTTGAAAAACGTGCCTGGCACATGTGTGTGCATGCCTAAAATTTTGAGAGGAGAATGGATTGTGGTGTGGCCATGGCCACTGAAGGGTGATTTCTCATTTCCCCCCTCTCTCTGTCTCTCTCTGGTGAGTGCATGTGCCTTATGGCAAAACTCCAAAAAGAAAAAATAGTCCCTCTGCATGTGGGTGGTCAGGAAGTGAGGAGATGGACACACACGCTCCGTGCAGAGCCCTGCCCACAGCACACGCGCACACCCGCGAGCCATTCCTGCGCCTGGGATCGCTGCTGTCCATGCAAAGCAGAGCAGCCCCACTGTCCGCTCCCAGCCCAGGCAGAGGGGATGTTCGCTTGTCCCAGGAGAGTGCAGAAGGCCTGAGCCAGAGTTCAGACACCTCTGGAGGGCAGGGCTGTGGGTGACATGATCCTCTGTGTGTGACACCCAGCCCTCGCCCTAAAGGCCACGACCTCTCTAAAAGACCACAGGGAAGAGAATGGGGAGGGGATTACTGGCCGTTTTCATTACTTGCCACTCCCTTCTTCTGGTTCCCATGGCAGCAGCTCAAGTGACCCCTGGTGACCCGGTGTCCCCAGGCCCCAGGGTCTAGAAGCCCAGCTGTGGCCAGGAGCAGTGACCTGGGCTGGAACAGCACTCGAGGCTTCCCCGGAAGGGTGATGCACCCCCTCCAGACCGACCCATCACTGGAAGTGGGATTTGAAATGAAGCCAAGGAGAGCAGAGGCCGTCAGCAATGCCCGCCCGGAATACGAAATAAATAAATAAATAGATAAATAAATAAATAAATAAATAAATAATCAGGGTTGTCTTGGCTGATAAACGGTCCCTCCCTCGAAGACGACTTCTCTCCCCTGCCCACCCCCTCCTTCCTCCTTCTCTGGGCAAATCCATCCCAGGCAAAAGCTTAATAGCCCCATTTAAAGCTTTTCCTTTTCACCACGGAATTGAGCTGCTCCTGCCATTACGAGGTTTTCAGCTTCTCTCTGAAATCAAATTACTGACTCCATTTAATTTTTTAAAAGCTCGGATGATTTCCCTTCTTGAATCGGAACTATGACTCCAAGGCCGGCCCCCCCACCTTCCCAGGCAGGTCCCCCGCAGGCAGGCATTGCCCAGGGATGGCGGCTCCTCACCAGGGTAAGCCTGACACCTTCAGGGGAGGCTAACAGGAGGAGGCCCAGGCCTCTGGCCACTGCCTTGGACAAGCTGGCTGGGTGGCCTGGGCTGGGGAGGAAAGAAGGCCTCGGCTCCCAGCCACCCTGGGCCTGTGCCAGCTCACGGGAGCCCATGGATTTTCAAAGGCTGGAGGGGTCAGTGGTTAGAGCCAGCACTGATGCTGTGGGCTCATGCTGGTGGTTCCCCAGGCCCCTAATTTCCTTCCCACAGCATGTATCCAGGACCCTGTCACTCGACAAATGTTTATGGAGCACCTCCTCCGTTCTAGGCACTGTTCCAGCTCTAGGGAGGTGCGGTGAATCAGACGGAGAAAGTCCCTCGTGCAAGAGGGAAAGTTCTAGCGTGTGTGTATGTGTGAAGGGGACCTGGAGACCGACAATAAACACACGGAGGCAATTTCAGATAATGCTGAGTGCTCTGGAGAGAGCCAAACAGCAACACGGTGGGACAGTCGGGAAGGTAAGGAGCAACCTGGAAGGAGGTGGGGAGGGCCTGTCGGCAGAGAGAGAAAGTGCAGGGCCCTGAGGAGGGCTGGAAGGGCAGAAAGGAGGCCATCTAAGCCCGTGGTTTGAGCAGGTGGGTGTGTGAGGGGTGGGCCTGCAGGGCTTGACTTCTCGCCAGGCACCCAGACCTTATCCTGTCCTCGAGGGGCAACACCAGAGGCCTCCAGGCAGAGGAGTGACCTTAGATGGATGCTTTAAAAAGCCGGCTGGAGAGTGGGCATCGGATAGACAAGACGGCAGCCAGGGTCAGGGGCCCTGGGCGAGAGAGCAGAGCTGGCTCAGAGCCCACCTGCCCCTCTGACAGAAAGGAGACTCAAAGGGTCCCCTCTGAGGCCCCTGCCACTCCTGCCCCTGCATCGAGACGATGGGGGAGGAGCCTCTGGGGCTGCTGAGACAGGAGGTCTCTCTTCTCTCAACCCTGACCGTAGAGTTCCCACAGAAATCACTCTGTCTGTCTGCCCCGCTGCGTCCCCCTCTTCACTGCGTTCCACCCCTGCAGACACCAGCTTTGGGGCACCGTAGCCCAGGGACACGTGCATGTGAGAGAGCCTATCCTCCAGGGCTGACCCCTTACCAAGTCCTCCCTGTTTAACCACCCTGCACCCTTGGAGACAAGACAAAGGATGGAGTTAATGGAACCTCCAGCCTTTACCTGGCATGAATGGCTCTCCGCCCCGGGCAGGCGGCGATTTGCAAGGCTGGGAGGGCCTGGGCATTAACTGTTCTGGGCACTCTTCCCAGCTCGGCGCTCAGCGCTCGGTGAGCTGAAACAAACCACTTTACTCTCTTCCTTCCCCTCGCTTCACTCCGCACCCACTCAAAAGCGGGACTGTGGTGTTTAATGAGAAAGTGCTCGGGGTTCTTGGGAGGGCGGCTGTTCTTCCTCAAGATGGAACAATCCTGGCTCTGGATCAGGGTCCCAGTCCACCAGAGCCCGGAGTGCAGGTGAACAAGGGTTGTGCCTGCCTCAGGGACATTCAGTTTTCCTGTCAGATCTCGCAAGTCTGCAGCCATTTGTTTATGGCTGCCACTGCCCCATCTGTGAGCGGTGACACCCCGGCATGGAGCAGCTCTCTCCCCGGGGTCAGCGGCCCGGGCTCTTCGGGTGGTTCGCACCCTCAGCCTCTCGAGGCCTCCTCTTTCCCCCCTGTGACTCTGGTGAAGCCCTGGGGCTCTGATGCATTTACGGTGCTTCTCTCCTGGAGCAGCGGGAGCCGGCCCAGTTTCGCCTTCAGGCTTCCTCTTTGAGCAGAGAGCCCGTTTTCATGCCCTGCCACCTTGGGCTCATTGTCTCCCCTTGAGGAAGACCCCGACGTCCCGATTCTAGGTGCTTCCCCTGGCAGACTCCACATTACCACGCGCTCTCTGAGCCTTAGCTGCAAGTCTCTGTTGGGTATTCGAGTACTACTTAAACGGAATTGTCGTGATCAACCTAGTAATCCTCCAAATTACCATGTAACCAGAGAGGCAGCGCCAGGGAAGAGCGGGTGTCAGGAGACCGGATCGCCCCGCCCAGCCGGGTGACCTTGAGCATGTCCGTTCCCTTCCCGTTCCCTTCCCGAGCCTCGGTTTCAGCGCAGGCTGTTGGGAGACAGAACCCGGGGTCTGGCCAACCTCTGGTGGAGGATAATGGGGGCGGGGTCACCTCCTGAACATGAAAAGTGAAGAGTCTCTAATGCACGCGGGGGAACCCTTCACTCCTCAGGGTCATTCTTCCTACTCAGCTCAGCGCCCCTGCCCCACCTCCCAACACCGCTGCGACTCCCAGGGCTGGACTCGGGCTGGGAGGACGAGATGGGACAATATGGAAGGGCTTGTTCCTTTGTGGCTCAGAGCCCGCCCCTGCCTTGCTCCACAGGCAGCCTCCCACCCGCTCCTCACTCTCTGGGAGGCCTGGGCTGGGCTGTGCCCCAAAGCTGCCAGCACACTGGTTCTCAAAGTGGGGTCCCCAGACCAGCAGCATCAGCCTTCCCTGGGAACTTGTTAGACATGGAAATTCTCGAACCCTACCTTAGACATATAGAGAGCTCAATCACTCACAGGGTGGGGGTGGGGGGTAGCAATCAGTATTTATAAAATAAATTAAAAATAAAATATAAAATAAATTTATAAAATAAATGCCAGAAGGTGCGCACAAACACGAGAGAGAGACAGAGGGGAAAGTGAGACAACACGTGGTCACGTGGCAATTCCCTTCTCCTCCACCTCTCTCTCTGTTTGGGATTTTGGGCAAACACACACACACACACACACACACACACATACACATGAGCCCGGCGTGGGTTCGCTGGGTCAAGCCACTGGGTCTGAGACAAACTGCTTGGGTTGCCATGTGGGATCTGGCTGCCTGCACCACCAGGCCATGGGCTGGCCCAGTCTGCATTTTAACAAGTCCTGCAGGGGGTTCTGACAGACCACTGCATGCCTGGGGAAATCTGGGACAAGGGGACCGCGTTGTCAGAGAATCCCTGCTGCCGCACGGTAGCTGCACTCGGCGTTTACACAGCTTCCAGGTACGCACCGCTCCTCTGCCCATTGCATTTAGCACCGTCCCCTTTGAGGAAAAGACAATTGTTCCCATTTTGCAGGTGAGGATGGGCGCTCAGGGCCCTGCCCACGGTTACCCGGTACACAGCAGCATCAGACCTCGAACACGGGCCTCTTCATTCCAAGACAAGGGCGCTTTCCTGGACACTCGGGTTTCTGGGGCTCCTATGCCAAAAGAAAGCACCCCCCCCCCCCCCCCCCCCCCAGTCCTCTCTCCAATTTCCAGTTGCGATCTTGGGAGGGAACATCCGGGAAACATACTTATTTTTTCTGGCAGTGGAGTAAGAGCACTGAAAGGAGTTACACGTCAGGGACCTGGGACTTTATTTCTCAATGAAATAGCCTTTTTATGGTTGGAATAAAAGTGCCAGGGGAGCCTAATGCCAGGAAGTAGCAAACACATTTGATAAACTCCTTCAGCCAAGGGTGGGGCTGCACAGACCTTGATGGTCGCAGAGCAGCTCCACGTTTCCAGACGCCTGTTTCTTTTCAGTCTAGAGCCAAGGGAGACCCCGGGGATCCTCATGGCCCACCCAGCAGGGGAAGGGCTGACCGCTTGACCACATGCGCTCCTTGGCTCAGCCATCAGTTCCTAGAACCAGGGCTGCAGTGCAGAGAGCAGGCAGCAGGGGGCAGCACAACCCACCGCTCCAGCCCGTTGAGTGGGCGCTTCTGGGGGTTGTCAGGCGGTGGGGGTCGCTGAGGCTCAGCCTTCAGAGGAGGTCAGCAGTAACCCCCTCCCTGGGACCTTTTCCTCCTCCCTTCAGTCCTTCCCACCCCCATTCCCAGCAAGGACAGATTGTCATCCTTACTCTGGTAGCAGCCTCTGCCCTCCTCCAAACCATAACCAGGGTGGGGCTAAGTGCCGGGCGGGGGCTTCTTCACCCCCTTGCCCATCCTCTGTCTGTTTTCTCCAAGCCTCTCCAAGCTTTGCTTTGGACCTGATTAACCCCATGACTTCCTTCTAAGGGGCCTCTTAAGGGGTCTCTGTGTGTGTGTGTTTGTGTAATGTGTGGGGGGGATGTTTTATGAGGATGGGGACCACGTCTTCATGGTCACTGGGGGCAGGAGAGAAAAGCACTGAAGGACAAAGAGAAAGTGAGGAAACCTCCTCATCGGAGAATGTGCGTGATTGGCAGGTTTACGGCCTCGGGAAGGTGCGTGGTATTCCGCACAATCAAGTCATTTTTAAAAATAATCTCCCTGCTTAAGTCGTACACGCTGCTAATTGCATTTTAATAAGTCTCTTAAAATCTTGCCATATTTTTTAATATCCTAATATTAGGTAAGTGATTGCGGGGGACACTGAGGGCATGGGGAGTTTATATAACCGAGGGAGGGCAGGGATGAAGCTGGGGGTGGTGGCGGCCACCAAGTGCCCTGTGGGGTGCACGGACATGTGCGAGCATGGTGTCTGTGTTTGTACGATGTGTGTGATGTGGGGCAGTGGGAGTGTGTGAGAGTGTGTGTATCTATAGAAAGGGTCTCCCCTGTCCACAGTCATGGACAGCTGGCCTCAAGACAAGCGGCCCACGCCAGCCCCTTCTTCAGCCACAGTTCCAGAAGTCACTGTACACCCCTGCCCAGGTCCTCTAGCCATGGGTGAGTGACAGGCTTCATCCCTGGCCCCAGACTAGAACATCTGAGGGGACCTTCCAGTGGTTGATTCTCTCTTCTTTTTCCAAGGATGAGGTTCCAGAGGGGATGTGCACCCACGTGGCCAGAGGGAGCCCAGTCATGCAAAGGCAGAAGAACCTCTCTCATACGCTCCTCCCAGCACGGGCCGCTGGGTACACCACCCCTATGGTAGTGTTCTCGCACACACAGGGCTTGCTCCAACGCCCCCCTCAGAGGTGGGGAGGAAGAGGTGAGTAGTTGCCAATGTGGCTACGGTTCGAGCCCTTACTACATGCCAGGCATTTCACTAAGCACTTCCCCCAGATAACCCCAGAGGTCCTTCGGTGGACCCAGAGCTAGGAAGTGGCAGAGCTGGGATTTGAACCCGTAGTCGGTTCCTGGGCCTGGCTGGGGAAGGCTTGTAGCCATGCTTGGCCAGGAGGCTGAGCTGAGGCTCCAAGCACCTCTGGTGTCTCCAGGGTCAGAGAGGACCCCGTGGAGAGCACAGGGAGACTGGCAGAGGCTGTTAAGTTGGATACCAGGTAGCTGTAGGCTCCTTTGCTGCCGACCTCTCCATTACTACAGGGTGGCATCCCAAGGTCAAGGTCAACCTGGACCCATCTCTTCAGAGACCTGGGAGGTCAGAGGCCTGGGAGGGCCAAGGTCTGAGGCTCTGGACTTCCAGGCCCCCCGCTGCTCCTATTGGTCTTGGTCTTCCTCTCCCTTCCTCCGTCTCCTCGCTCGTGCGCCGCTGGCCGGGTGGGAGGCACATGTTGAGGGAACTTCTGAACAGGAAGTCAGCGTCCAGGTCGTCCCGAGTCCCTTTTCATGTGGTTTCTTTAATCCCCCGGGCTGGGTTTCAGAAGCGTTTTACAGTTTCAGTTTTACAAAGCTACGCTCCCTTTAATGTTGGCGTTTTTCAGGAGGTGGGGGGAGAGCAGCTTCAGTCAAAACATGTGTGTTTTACATCAGCCAGCTGCGGCCTGCGGCCCAGGAGGGGAGGTGGCAGTGTGGCCCCCAGGCTCGGCGGGTGTGGCCCCTGGGTGGATGCAACACTGGGGCAGCCCTCGAGCCCTGCGTGCTGACTCCCTGCCGGCTCCTGGATTCTACCTCCCTCGCTCCTGTCCCAGCCTCCATGGAGTTAGCTACAGACGGTGGGACCAGGCTTCTTGGCTGCAGCTCCCCTTGGGCTGACATGCCTTTCATGCTGGGGGCCCCACCCTCCCACCACCTGTGTTTTTATTTACTCAGTATTTTCCCTTAAAGTGATGCCCTTTTTTTCACTTACATAGACACTAACTATGCAAAAATATCCACGAAATTCTGTTTGATGTGCTCTTACACTTATCTGGTGTAATACACTATACAACAAATCTGAAACTATTAAAATAAAAAGAAAAAGACTAAATTCATCCTCCAGCCATGCAAGCTTGGGGAAATCCTACATATGTCCCTCCTCCCCGGCAGGAAGTCACCGGCGAGGTGACCGGCTCGAGAGCACTGGTTGGTGAGACTCCCACGGCACCAGTCTGTCTCCAGGGCCAGGGCTGGCCCTGCTGCAGCTCTCCTCTTCAGGGTAGGCTCCTTGTCCTCACGGTTTCGGGCTCTGGAGGAGCCACCTGGGCTGCTCCGAGCATGCCAAGGAGTGCCTGGATTCCTTGGCAGTGAAGTAGGGTGGAAAGAACACACACTTTGGAATCAGCCAGGCTTGGCTCACGTCCTGGCTCTGCTGCCTCCTCAGCGAGTGACTGTGGGTGGGAGTCCCCATGGCTTCGACCCTCGGTCTCCCCATATGTGAAATGGGGATGATCATACAGGCTTGGAAACGGTGATGCAAGAGGCAGAGACCCATCTGGAAAGCGCCTGCCTCAGCCAGGCCTGCAACCCAGGAATGGAACCCAGGCTTAATTCATGCGTGTTTGGGATCTGGGTCTTGCCCATTTCCCTCCTGTTACCAGTCCTGGCTTCACCATCTCTCCTCCCCTGTCCAGATGCGGAGGAAGGTCAACAGGGACAGGAACCGGAGGAAGGGCACACTCCCAAGGGGCTCGCAGACCCTCCCTCCCATGTCAGAGGCAAGGGGGAGATCGAGCACCACGTGTGTAAGGGTGTGCGACAGGGCCGTGTGGCCAGCACCCTGTGCCGGGAAGAGGACAAAGGTGGTTTTCCTTTGCCCTCAGAAATGGGGTGGCTGGGTGACTCCAGAGGCTGTTTGGACAGGGCTAGGACTTTGGTCTCTGTGCCCAGGACGGTGAGGGGTCTGCACCCCTGCTACTGCAGATGTCCTAACTTCTGCTGGCCCCAAGGCTTGTCAGCCACCCTGGGGCCTCTGGGTGCTTGAGAGTCACCCCCGTGGCTTTGCCTTTATTAGGGTCAGGGGTCCTAAAGGCATAGAGGTCAATGGTCTCACCTCTGCTGGGGCCACGTGCCCCCAGGGGGCCTAGGAGAGAGAAGGAAGCCAGTGTCGGGTCGGGCCAGAGCACAGAGGCGGGGCGTGGGGTGGGCACGTCCCAGCAGCTACAATAGTTCTCTTCCCCCGGAGCCTGCGGTGGCTAGGAAGCCCCAGAGATGCACTAGTGATGCTGATGATGGATGTGCACTGAGGACTGTCTCAGTGCTCAGCACCTTACACACACCTCCTTCCTGTCATCTGCTCTGTACACGCAGGGAGGGCATCTAAAACAGTGCTTGGCGCACAGTAGGCCATCAATAAATATTTGCGACAGCGAAGAGGCTGCAAGAGGGAAAGCGAGCCACTCACCTCTCGGCCACCATGCTCTGCTGTGTACCTGCCTGAGGACGAACCACTGGTGGGTGCTGGGGCAGAGGCAGGACAGGGTCCCAGGGCAGCGAGTCCCTCCGGTTCTGCATGTCACACCTGGCCTCCCTTCTCGAGGGAGAGACTGCCGCTGGTCCTTAGGGTGGGTCTGTGGGAGGGCAGGTCCCCAGGACTGAGGGTGTTTCCTCAGCGTACCCCCCAAACCACCCAGGGGCTAGCCCCCCTTGGCCTGGGGCCTCTTCTGCTCCCCTTGGGGCAGTGAAGGGCTGGGCCCTGGCCCGGCTGCAGCTGTGAGGAGGCCCAGGGAGGAGGGAATCAAAGGCAGCCCATGTGGGCCCTGCTTTCATCTCCCAGCTTCAAAGAGGTGCAAACAAACCCTGTCCCCGTGCCAGGCGGCAGCAGCTCCCTCCTCCGGGGCCCCAGCCTGCTCTTCCCCTCCTCCTCCTTCCCAGAAAGCCAGCAGCGATTCGGTCCCCATCCTGGGGCACCCGGCTCCTGGCCATGCGGGAGACAGTCAGCCGGGCCAGCAAGGAAGGGGAGGAGAGGCCCCGCTGGGCGGAGAAGAGGGCGTGTGGGACCCTCTTGCCTCCCGCTGGGGGCCAGCCCGGGAGCTGGAGCTCAGAACCCTGGGCAGAAGCTTCCGAGCGAGAGCCACGCTGTGTGGTACGTGAGCACACGTGGCTGCCAGGCACGGGATGTGAGGCTAGTCTGAATGGAGGTGTGCCCTAAGGGCGAAATTCACGTGGGATTTCTCAGGCTCCGTGTGAACCAAAGAATGTCCCATAGCTCCTTAATCATTTTACACCGATTCCATGCCTAGACGATAGTATTTTGGAGATACTGGGTTAAAAAACAATGATATTGGGGCCGGCAGGTGGCATAGACTTTAAGGTGTTGGACTCCCACATGGCTGATTCCAACTTACGTCCCAGGCCTGCTGGCTTGAAAATCATGCTGGGCACATGTGTGTATGTGCCCCAAATCCTGAGGCCAGCGTGGAGGAGAAAGGACTGTGGTGTGGCCATTTCCCCTGGGAGGTGACTCCTCACTTTCTTTCACTGAGTCTGTGTCTCTCTCTGGTGAGCACACACATCCTTTGGCAAAAACAATCAAAACACAGTTAGGTTATTTTTATTTATTTATTTATTTATTTATTTATTTATTTATTTGGAGAGGTTTTCACTATAGGGTGCGTGTGCTTGCCAGACAGACAAAGAGAGACATAGAGACAGAAAGCGAGAAATTACCCCCCAAAGGGGATGGCCACGCCGCAATCCCTTCTTCTCCATTTTCCTCTCAGGATCTTGGGCATGCACGCACACGCACCCGGCGTGAGTTTTAAGCCACCGGGTCCGGGACGTGAACCGCGGTCAACTACGTGGGAGTCCAGCGACATAGCCATTATGCTAACTGCTGGTTCCCTTATTTATTTATTTTTTTACAGCTAGGTTATTTATACTGATTTCACCTGATACGTTTTACTCTTTATCGTGGCTGCCAGGAAATTTAAAATGATGTACGTGGCTTCTTTTATGTCGATTGACCATATTCCCATTTTGCAGACAAGGGGACTGAGGCTCAGAGGCGTTTTGGGCATGGCTCCCATGTGGTGCTCAGCAGAAATCTATGGAATGAACGAATGGATGCATGAATGTCTGGTGCCAGGTGCTAGGGAACACTGACGAACTCTGTCTCCACCCCTGCCCTAAAGGAACTCTTGGTCCGGAGTCTGGACTGACGGTGAGGAGGGGTAGTGGTAGAATCAGAGACCCCACTACCGGGGGAACACTGAGCCTCTGAACAGCACAGTGGGAGTGCTGGAGACTCTTAAAAGATGTTAGTGGCTTTGCTACTTACCAGTTGTAAGACCCTGAGAAAGTTGCTTACTCTGTGCACGCCTCAGTTTTCTCATCTGTAAAATGGGGGTCACAGTGGTTATCATGACGCAGTCGCTCCTTCATGGGCTATGAGGATTAGAGCCAACACGTTTTCCTCACGTGGCACGGTACTGGCCTGCATAGGCGTACCGTGTTAATGCTTGGTTCTCCCGTGTCACGAATGCTGTAGAGGTAGCTCCTGGTCCTGACGGCACACCCGGGAGGGCACTGCAGGAGCAGCTGCACCCTGGCTGATTCCGAGTCCCCGGGGCATGCAGGTGACAGCAGGGAGAACACTCTTACTTTCCTTCCAAATCATTCCTCCAGGTCCACCTGGGCAGGGCTGCAGAACTGCTCTCCGTCCTCAGTCCCACCCCACCTCCACCCCTCTCCTGTGCCGTTATCTTTCTGTTTTCTGACATCCCACCCCCACATGACCCCAGCTCTGTCTCTGAAGTCCTGTGGCCCCTGAAAGTGGCTTTGGGGCAGTTTTCTTTGAATAGAAACACCCTCCAGGAAACACCTCTTGCTCGTGTATATTCTAGGCTCTTCTAGCCTCCTGACCAAGGACCCCCCAGGAGGGGAGGGGGACAGTAGGGGTCTGAGAGGTCTGGTGAACCAGGCAGGGTGTGGGTGGTCACTATGAGAGCTCAGGGCACCCCAGCAGCGGGGACAGTCAGAGACACGTGGGGGCACTGCGGTGACATCACAGTCAGGGTAGGGACGGGAGACTGAAGGCTGCTGGGGACCCCACTGTGTAGGACCTGCTGAAGATGAGGGATAGGGCAAGGGCTGCTCCCACAGCCGGAGGCAGGGGCTGGGGTGCCCAGAGACGGTAGCAGGAAGTAGGACGATTGGAACCAAACGGGGCAATGGGAACCAGATGTGATTAGAGTCGGGGGCTCTCACAGGAAGAGATGCTTTCCTTCTCCATCAAGATGTGGCAGGAGAAGAGAAGGGAGAGGCCATGTGTTCCTTACCTCTCCCACTCCCACCCCAACATCCAGCCCAGTGCGGCATGGGAGGTTCTGCAGAGCCACCCTGGGGAGGTGATTTTCCTAACTGTTCCCAAGGTGCCCTGTGGCCAATCTTGGGGAGGGACAGAGCAGGAACCACAGAAGTGTGGAGGGGCGGGCGGGGGGGGGGGGGGTGCTGGCAACATCCCCAGCCTCACCCAATCTCCCTCACTCAGCCTGTAGCTCTGGGGGGCCTCGGTGGCCCCAAAGCATGCCTCATCCTAGTCTTCTGCTGCCCCAGCAGACCCCTATCCTGTTCAGCCTCACCACCCATGCTCTATGCTCCTGCTCTAACCACTTCTTCCAGGAAGACCTCTTGGTCCACCAGGCAGATCAAACACCTTCTCTGGGTTGGTTCCCAGAGCGCCGTGTTCATTGCAGTGGATTTAACATTCTCTTCTAGTGGGCTACTCACACCCCTACTGCGCTCAGCACTGGGTCTAATGGGGTAGTGTCTGCAGACCCCTCTAAGCCTCCCTGGACTCCAACTCCTCCCTCATGCCCACCTTCTAACCTTTTACTCCTGGGGCCACTTTGAACTTTAAATATATATGTTTTTAATTGATTTTTTTTGGAGAGGTTTTTGCTATAGGGCATGTGCACTCACCAGAAAGACAGAGAGAGACAGAAAGCAAGAAATCACCGCCTGGAGGATGGCCATGCTGCAATCCTTCTCCTCCATTCTCCTTTTGGAATCTTGGGCACACACGCACACATGCCTGGCGTGAGTTTAAGCCACCGGGTCCGGGACTCGAACCATGGTCGACTACATGGGAGTCCAGCAACATAGCCATTACACTAACTGCTGGTCTCTTTAATTGTTTTTTAAAAACAATGGGAGTCAGGGTAGCTGATAACATGGTGGTTAAAGAGGCTGTATCCCACATGCTTACTGTATGGTTCAAATCCCAGGCCTGCCAGTTTGAAAAAAACATGCCAGACGTGTGTGTGTGTGTGTGTGAATGTGTCCCAAATTCCAAGAGAATAGCCATCCTCCCTGGAGGGGGGGTTGCTTTCTCACTTTCTCTCTGTCTCTAGCAAGCACATGTGCTCAAAAGCAAAATAAAATAAAATAAAATAAAATAAAATAAAATAAAATAAAATAAAATAAAATAAAATAATGTAAGGCATTCAAGAATAGGTGCTCACAGGGACCAGCAGTTAGCATAATGGCTATGTCGCTGGACTCCCATGTAGTCAACGTAGTTGGAGTCCCAGACCTGGTGGCTTAAACTCACGCCAGGTGCATGTGCATGCGTGGCCAAGATCCCGAGAGGAGAATGGAGGAGAAGGGATTGTGGCATGACCATCCCCCCTGGGGGGTGATTTCTTGCTTTCTGTCTCTCTGTCTCTCTCTGTCTTTCTGGCAAGTGCACATGCCCTATAGCAAAAGCCTCTCAAAAAAAAAAAAAAAAAAAAAAAAAAAAAAAAAAAAAAAGAAAAGAAAGAAAATAGGTGCTCATTGCAAAAATTACAAACCACAGTGAAGCACAGAGTAAAAAGTGAACGGTCCCTTTTACCTTCTGTGCACCCCCAACACCCCTTCCCATGGCAACCAGACCCATGGTTTTATGTAGGGATTTACCGCCTTCACCAAGTTCACCTGTGCAGTTTAGGGGTAGTAAGTCCATCCATATTGCTATCAGCCATCACCCCATCTACCACAGAACGTTCTCATCTTCCCCAACTGAAACTCAGTCCCCATCAAACACTAGGTCTCCGTTCCCCACTGCCACTGGCCCTGGCAGCCACCACTTTACTGCCTGTCTCTATGAATGGACTAGTCCAGGTCCCTCTTAGAAATGGAACCGTACGGTATCCGTCTCTCTGTGACTGGCTCATCTCCCTGAGCACAGCGTCCTGCAGGTTCGTCATATCGCAGCGCGTGTTGGAATTGCTTTCCACATCTTCTAAGATGACGTCCACACGTGTGGATGTACAAAACGCACGTGCAGGTGTGTTTTGTCTAAAGTTGAAGGTGAACCACAAGCCTGGCTCTGTGACTTCATCTTGGCTCCCCTCTCCAAGGCCCCAGAGACCTCTCCCTAGTAGAGACCAAGGGCCTTCTTCTGAGGGCCCGTGTCACATTCCACGCAGAGGGGCTTCTCGCTCTCCTGTGAGAAGCCTCTGAGTGCGTTGGTGGGCATTGCTCTAGGCACATTCCCAGCACCGAAACCGCTGGGTCCATGTTTAGGTGCATCTAGAATATCAATCCAGGGGCCAGCAGGTGGGGCAGAGGCTACGCTGCTGGACTTCCATGTAGTCGGTTGACTATATGATCCTGGAACCAGCGGCCTACAACTCTTGCCCCCCTCCCGGAGTGATTGTCTCTATGTCTCTCTGTCTCTCTGGCAAACACACATACTCTATAGCAAAAATCTCTCAAAAAATTAAAAACAATTTCAAAATAAAATATCAATGAATGCTTTTTATTTTTTGAACTTGCTTGAGGGCACATGTGCTCATCATGAGGAAAGAAACAGACAGTGAGTAAGTAGACCCGTGGGGGATGGTCATGCCACAATCCCTTTTTTTTCCCATTCTCTTCTCAGGATTTTGAGCACACACACATACACATGCATGTGTGCTCAGCGTGGTTTTCAAGCTGCTGGGGCCGGGACTCAAACCATGCTGTGGGCCATGTGGGGTCCTGCTGCCTTAATCACCATACCTCTGGCTGGCCCTGCAGTGATCACTTCAAATCACACTCCACCATGGCCTCTGGGCTCCAGAACCTACAGGGAAAAGTCCAGACACTGTGGTTCGGTGTCCAAGGTCTTCCACATCCCACCCTGCTTCTTTTTCTAGTCCTCTAGCCCCTGTATCCATGATTTTCAAACTGTGGGCGGTGACCAATATAATTGAGTAATGACCAGCATTTGAAAAAAAGGGAAAGAAATAGGAAAAATTAGAATATACACCATCTCATTGCTTGTAGTAGGATAGGTAGTGCCTTATAAACTTTTATTTACTTATAAATGAGGGGACTTCAGAAAGTTCATGGAAAAACAGAATTAAAGTGTAAGAGTGCAAAAATCGTGCAAAAATAATTTGAAATCCTTGCATAGTTTTTTGCGACACACAAGTTTCATGAAGTCTTTGAGATGCCTCATGTATAGGTGTATGAAATAAGTAATAGAGAAAATATATTTCTGACTCTTAAGTCCTGGTCAAGAATTTTTTTTTTTTTTTTGAGAGGTTTTCACTATAGGGCGCGTGCGCTCGCCAGACAGACAGAGAGAGACATAGAGACAGAAAGCAAGAAATCACCCCCCAGGGGGGGATGGTCACGCTGCAATCCCTTCTCCTCCATTCTCCTCTCGGGATCTTGGGCATGCACGCACACGCGCCCGGCGTGAGTTTTAAGCCACCGGGCCCGGGACGCGAACCGCGGTCAACTACGTGGGAGTCCAGCGAGATAGCCATTACGCTAACTGCTGGTTCCCAAGTCCTGGTCAAGAATTTTGAGAAAAACTGCCTACCTTTTGACACCAGCCAAGTCCCCAACTTGACAGGCACATTTCTGCCCCAAGTGTTTGATCACAGGGACCCTCCTGCTCTGCTGCTCTTGTTCAAGTCTCTCCCACTTTTCCCTCGTCTTCTTCTTTTTTTAAAAAAAGAATTATTTATTTAATTTCATTCATTATCATTATTATTATTTTTAATTTGACCAGAGAGAGATAGGGAGAGAGAAAGTGGGAATGCAAGCTACTGGGTCCAGGATGTGAACCGAGGTCAGCTGTGTGGGAGTCCAGTGCCTCAACCACCATGCCACCTGCTGGCCCTATCTCTCCCACTTTTCAAAGCTCAGCTCAAATACTCTCGTCTCTAGGGAGCGTCTCCTTCCCACTCCATCGCCTGGGGTACTCTTTTTCTGTGACTCACTTTATCCACCTCGATTCCTCTGATTGCAGTTGGGCACACACCACTCTGCAGGGCGAAGGGCAGAGTGACCAGGCCTTCTGATGTGAGGTCAGGCACCTCTCGGAAGGGGCCACCTTCTATCTTTCCACTGTGGGTCTCTAACACCTGTACACAGAAGAGCCGGGGCCAGAGACAACACTGTAGCTGGTGTCGTGGTGACGTGCTGGTGATGGGAACTAGCGGTCATTGTAGGAGATGGTTCTCATGCTCATGTGGCCTCCCAACACTTGTGAACCCTCCTCCTAGGTCTGAGGTATCTCCCATATTAGAAGTTCTGTTCCCCTTGGGACCAGCAATTAGCATAATGGCTATGTCGCTGAACTCCCATGTAGTCAACCACGGTTCGAGTCCCAGACCTGGTGGCTTAAACTCACTCCAGGCACGTGAGAGTGCATGCCCAAGATCCTGAGAGGAGAATGGAGGAGAAGGGATTGCGGCGTGGCCATCCCCCCTGGTGGGGTGATTTCTCGCTTTCTATCTCTCTGTCTCTGTCTTTCTGGCGAGCACATGTGCCCTATAGCAAAAACCTCTCCAATAATAATAATAATAATAATAATAATAATAAAATAAATAAGTTCTATTCCCCCAAGGTGGAAATCAGAAATTCACCTTTCTAGCCTCCCATGCAACTAGAGTTCACCCATGTGACTCAGGCTCCACCAATCAGGTACAGACTCAGGATTTTGGAAGAGGCACTGGGCAGGCGTCGTGCTAATGGGCATACCAGAGCTTGGTGGAGAGACACCCAGAGTCTAGAGGTCATGGCAGGTGGTGGGGTCCTGGACGGGCATCCCTGTTAACACTGGTGTTTTGAGCCACCACGCCTGTGCTCAGTGAAAGCAGCAGAGCCTCTACAAAGAGCAGCCCCAGGTGCTACACCTGACCCCAAGTCCGACTCTATGGTATCTCCGGGGAATTTGTGAGAACGATAGAATCTACCCCATTTTCTTCAGGCTCGTGGAAGGAAAACTTAACACACAGTAGAACTGACCCCTTTTAATATGTGCAGTTCTATATATCTTGACAAACTTGTACAGTCATATGGCTACCGTTACAACCAAGATGCAGAACATTTCCCCTCGCCCTGAAAAGCCTCCAAGCGCCACACTGTAGCCAGACTGAGTGGTGTGCTAAAGCTGCTGGTATCTTCCAGGAGAGCCAGTTGTTAGATTTTCAGGGACTTCCCAAGCTGGTTGTTAAACATAGCCATCATTAAATATTAAATTATATAAACTAAGAAATGATATTTAAAGCAAAGGCAGTAAATAAACTCACCACTTTCTAATTATTCTGCTACATTTTACATATGTATGCCCTTGAGGTTATTTATGCCTGTTGGGTCTGTATTGCAGAAATACTACAGAATGATGTGCAGCCCTTCTCAGCTCTGCTTTCAGTGACCTCCTGATGGCAGTTTGAAGTTGGCCACTGTGGGAGTGTGAAGGACTTCAAGAAGTTTGTGGAAAATGGAATTAAAGCAGGAGTTTATTTTGTTAGAAAAATTGGAATTCATGTGTACTTTTTCCTTTAAACAATTAGTTATTTAATTTTATTTATTATTCTTATTCCTATTTTGAATTTGCTATAGGGCATTTGCACTCACCAGAGAGAGACACATACAGAGAAAGAGAGAGAGAGAGAAAGAGAGAGAGAGAGAGAGAGAGAGAGAGAGAGAGAGAGAGAGAGAAAGCGAGGAAACAAGCTGCCAGGTCCATGACTCAAACTGCTGTTGACCAGGTGGGAGACCAGTGTCTTAACCAACATGCCACATGCTGGCTCCATAGTTTTTTCATAATATGCATGTCCATGAACTTTTTGAAGAGCCCCTGTAGTTTTTTTTTTTTTTTTTTTGGAGAGGTTTTCGCTATAGGGCACGTGCACTCACCAGAAAGACAGAGAGAGACAGAGAGATAGAAAGCGAGAAATCACCCTCCCGGGGGGATGGCCACGCCGCAATCCCTTCTCCTCCATTCTTGTCTCGGTCTTGGGCATGCATGCACACGTGCCCAGCGTGAGTTTAAGCCGCTGGGTCTGGGACTCGAACTGTGGTCAACTACATGGGAGTCCAGCGACAAAGCTATTATGCTAACTGCTGGTCCCTTATCTTTTTTTGTTTTTTAAGAGCCCCTGTGTTTACACCAGAGTAATTGGGAAATGCTGCAAATAAAGGTTTGATTGATTGTTTCATTAATTGTCTAGATAAGCTATTAATAATAGAGACAGGGTGAGTAATGTAGCTTAAGTTTAAAAGTGTGTCATGTCTGAAGCTTTTATATCGTCAAAAGCACCAAAAAATTAAGGAGATATTCTTCCAGTATTAAAACCTATTTTATCGGAGTTGGCAAAGAAGTCACCCACTTCATTGATGGACTACTGGAGTTCTGACAGGTGTCTTTGCTGTTTTATTTTTGTTTTACTCTTATCAAATGATAGCTCCCCAAATACCACCAATACAACCTGTTGATAAGACAAAGCTGTTTGTTGCTTACTGTGGAGGGAGGATGCCACCTCAACAGAGCTGAGTCAGCGTTCCAAAGTGGGGAGGCAAAATTGAAATGTATTGAGAATTCCAAGTTTGTCTTAAGGAGGGTTTTTCCATGCAAGAGTTTGATTAGGATTGGATTGGAGTCACAATAAAATAGTCCAGGATTGATGGAGACAGCCCGGTGAGAATTTTTGAGGCAAGAAAGTCAAGAATCCCATGGTGCAAACTGTCTGTTAATGCTTCCCATTGAAGAATTGATGGGTCTCATGGGACATTTTCATAATGAAGAAGCAAGTCGTTTGCCTGGGTGAGAGTCCCTGGAATAGCATGAGGACAATGGAATACTAAAGTCTTGTCACTGAAGACTGTGGCGGTGTGAAGGGAGCTAGTTTCAGCCTTCAGTGTCCAAGGCGTGTGTGAGGGGAGTGGGTTTCAGTTCTTGCTCTTCCATGTTAAAGAAACTGTTACCCGATCCTCATGTTGGGCCCACATTTGTCAGTGCAATCACAGGTGGGCTCCAGATACGTGAGTTTGACAAAATCAACCAAAGAGTATGTTGGTCTGTATTTTCAGCTTTTTAAAATTTATTTTTAATTTTTTTATTTGCCAAGAGCATGTGTGCTTGCCGGAAAGAGAGAGAAAGGAAGAGAGCGCTTCCTAATGTGGCATGGTCACACTGCGATTCCTTCTGTTCCATTTCTCCATTCTGTAGGAATTGGAGGCACACATACACACGTTCCCAGTGTGTTTTTCAAGCCACTGAGGCTGGGACTCAAACCAGGATCAGCCATGTGGAATCTGCCTCCCTAAATCGCTGGTATTTTTAACTTAATCAGACATAGAAAGAGTGCTGTGGAGCCAGATTCCACATGGCCAATCGTGGTTTGAATCCTAGCCCCGGAGATTTGAAAAACATACTGGATATGTGTGTATGAGTGCCACAAATCCCAAAGGGACAGGGAAATGGTGGGGAAAGATTGGGCACGTCTATGTTCCATTGGGGATGCTGTCTCTTTCTTTCTCTGGCAAATACACATCCTTCTCACAATGGGGAAAAAAAGTGCGTGGGGGAATAGATAAATTAGATTTCATCAAATTAAAAATGTTTATGCATTGAAGGATATAAAAAATGTGAAAGAACAGCTTACAGAATGAGAGAAAATATTTGCAAAACATTTACCTGATAGGGGTTTAATATCTAGAATATTTAAAGATCACTCAGAACTCAATAACAAAAAGACACACAATGTAATTTCAAAATGGACAAAAGAAATGAGCAGACATTTTCCCCAATGGGACTGATAGGTGGTTAAGGCGCTGGACTCGCACATGGCTGATTACAGTTCAAGTCCTGGACCTGGCAGCTTGCTTTCTCACTCCCTATCCTCCATCTCTCTCTGGTTAAATTAAAAAATAATAATAGTGAATTATTTTATTGTGAATAAAATTAAATAAAAAATAATTCTTAAAAAAAGATAAGCAAAGGGCAAAAAAACACATGAAAAGATATTCAAGGGGCCAGATGATGGTGTAGTGGTAACACAAAGCTCTGTGAGGCTGGTCCACATGGGAAGGTTCTAGGTTCACTTGCAGGGACCTCTCTGTACATGCAGGCCCGTCACCTAGGGTTGGCTAAGGGTGGGGGTGGATTGCAATATCAAGGCCCTATGGGGAGTGTCTGCTTCTCTCTTTCTCTCTCATATAAGAAATAAATAAATAAAATAAAACAATAAAGGTATTCAACATCATTGATCATTAAGAAAATGCAAATCAAAACTACAGTGAGATACAATTTCATACTTAACTAGTGCGGCTATTTTAAAAAATAGAAAACAACGAATGTTGACAGAGAACTAGAAACCCTGACACATTGCTGATGAACATGTAAAATGGACTTGCAGTGGCTGTGGAAATAGTTTGGTGGAAAATAGTTTAATGGTTCCTCAAAAAGCTGAACATGGAATTACCATACGACCCAGTTAATTCCGTTCCTATGTACATATTCAAGAAAATAAAGACATATATGTCTACATAGCAACGTGTACATGAATATTTATAGCAGTGTTATTCATATTACCAAAGGCTGGAAACAGCACAAATGTCCATCGATGGATAAATAGATAAATAAATGGTGGTATATCCATACAATAGAATAGTATCCAGCCATAAAAAGGAATGAAGTACTGATAGATGCTATAATTTGGATGGACCTTGAAACGTTATGCTAAATAAAAGAAGCCAGACATAAAAGGTCGCACATAGTATGACCCCATTTATATGAAATGCAGAATAGGCAAATCCATAGAGGCGTAAACAGAACAGTGGCTGCCAGAGGTGAAGGAGGGGTGATTCCTTGATGGTATAGGGTTTTCTTCAGGGGTGACAAAAAAGTTTTGAAACTACAGAGGTGGTGATTGTGCAACATTGTAAATGCACGGGGCCAGCAGGTGGCGTGGTGGTTAAGGCGTTGAACTCCCACATAGCTGGCCTCAGTTTGAGTCCTGGTCTTGGCAGCCATGCCACAATCCCTACTCCATTCTTTTCCTAGGATTTTGGGAAAGCACACAGATGTGCCCAGCATGATTTTCAAGCCACCAGGTCTGGGACTCGAATCATGGTCAGCCATGAGGGAGTCCAGTGCCTTAAACATCAAGCCACCTGCTGGATCCAAATTCAAACCATTATAGGGTGTAAGTGGTATCTCATTGTGGTTTTAATGTTCATTTTCCTAATGATTAATAATGTTGAGCATTTTTTCATGTTGAGCATTTTTTCATGTGCTTATTTCCAATCAATAGGTTCTTCAGTGAAATGCTTTTAAATCTTTAGCCCTTGTTTTTTATTTATTTATTTTTAGAGAGAGATTTTTGTTATAGGGCATGTGCACTTGCTGGAGAGACAGAGAGACAGAAAGCGAAAAATAACCCTCTGGGGGGATGGCCACGCTGCAGTCCCTTCTCCTCCATTCTCTTCTTGGGATTTTGGGCACATATGCACACGTGCCTGGCATGAGTTTTAAGCTACCAGGTCCAGGACTTGAACTGTGGTCGACTAGGTGGATGCCCAGCCATGTAACCATTCTGCCATCTGCTGGTCCCTTTAGCCCTTACTATCACTGGGTTGTTTCTTTTCTTATAGTTGAATTTTGAGAATTCTTCATATATTGGGTTACTTTCTCTTACTAGATATGTTTTTGGTAAGTATTTTCTCCAAATTTCTGGCTTGCCTTGTTCTTACCGATGTCTTCAAAGAACAGAAATTTAAAATTCCGATGAAGTTAAATATATCATTTTTTTCTTCTATTGTCTATGCTTTTATGTCCTAAGAAATTTTTTGTCTAAGCCAAGATCTTAAAGAATTTCTCCTATGCGTTTTCCTAGGAGTTTCAGCATTTTAGATTTTACAGTTAGGCATATGCCTAATATCCTTTCATAAGGTCTTTCCATTTAAACCAGAACCGATGCTGTTGTCTGCCACTGAGAACAGTGACTGATACGGAAATGGTGGTGTTGATTAAGGTGAGGGCATGGGTGTCAAGGGAACAGTGGAGCCAGCAGCCACGGCTGGATGATGATGTTGGTACTAGTGGTGAAATGAGAGGTGAGGAGGTGCCGTTGATCAGCTTCTGACTGAAATCCTTCTTACTCTGCTACAAAATCCATGGCAGCCCTGAGTGTTACTAACTTTTTCACTTCTTGTTCAAGACACATGGATTTAGCAGATACCAGCTTGTCAGTGTCTTATAAAACAAGCGGGAAAGCCACGCCCAGGGATGTACCTACAGGTACATGTGTAAGTGTTCAGAGGTGCACATTTAGGGGTGCTCTTTGCATCTTCGCCTATTGTAGGAAAAAGGGAAAACAACCTAAATGTCCATCAGTAGGAGAATGACTGCAAAAATGATAACCTATCCATACCACAGAATATTAGGTAGACTCAAATAAAATGAGCTAGGTCTTTATGGATTTCCATGGAAGGATACTTAAGATACATTGCTAAGTGTAAAAAACAAATTACGGGGCCAGCAAGTGGTGTGGTGGTTGAGGTGCTGGACTCCCACGTGGCCAACTGTGGTTCTAGACCTGGTGGCTTGCTTTCTTACTTTCCCTCTCACTCTGTCTCTCTCTGGTCAAACTAAAAAACAATAATAACAAAGAAAATGAAATAAACAATTCTTTAAAGAAAAACCAAATTACGACAGTATAAACAATCCCATTTTCTAAACAAGCATATATAGATATTTGTTTGTACATGCAAAGAAAATGTCTGGAACCACACACAGAAACTACTATCAGTGATATCTCCAAAAGAGATTTCACTTAACATGCTTCTGAGCTGTTTGAATTCTTTGCCTTAAGCAGTTACGACTTTAATCTAAAATAAAACACACACCATCACACATACAACGTGGAGGGGGGGGGAGGTTATTCTCTCTCTTTTAGAAATAAGAAAATGGAGGCATGGCGGGGAGGTGCTGTCCTGACTTGCCCATGTGGGTGGCCCAGGGAGCCAGGGGAAGAACTGCCAAGGCAAGAGTCCTCTCATCTGGTTTCTGGCTGTGTCCACCCTGCTCTCTGCCTGTCCCAGCGCAGAGCAGACTGGTAATTCCCAGCCAGAGATGCTGGTGGGCTTGCTCTGGTCTCCCCTGTGTCGGGGTCCCTCAGGTTCACAGAATACTACCTAGGGGGTGTCGGGGGGTTGATGCACATTTAAAACGGGCTGAAGATGAGGAGGCTGGGGTGGGGGGGTTCCTTGGCATACGGCCTGAAGTCCACCTGCCTCAGCACTCCCAGGGAGGGTGCTAAGAATGCTGACTTATGGGTTCCATCCCAGACCCCTGAATCTGAACCCCTTGGAGAAGGAAAACAAGGCCTGGGTTTTTGGGGTTCGGCTACAGCAGTCCTCTGTGAGTGCGGTGCAGAGTTGTAGATCTCAACCTGCCCGTCTGCGAGAATCACTTGTGGTACTTTAAAAAAATAGAGGTGCCCAGGTGCCACCCCAGAGATTCCTATTTAAGTGGTCTCAGAAGAGGCCTGAGAGTTGGTATGTTTTAGTGTTCCAAGTGACTCAGACACACACTGGACCTAGAAGGCCCTTGTCTTTCACCCTACTTACACCTGAATCTCCGTGCTGGGACCCGGGCACCCTGGTTTCTCAAAGGCCATGGGTAATTGCGACGCGCAGGCAAACCCGAGAAGCGTTGCCGTGGAGAGTCGCTACTCCACGGGTGGCCCTCGGGCCAGCAGCACAGCGTCACCTAGGACCTTGTTAGTAACGCAGGCCCCAACCCACCCGCACCTACTGCCTCAGAACCCATGGTGACTTGCACGCACATCACAGTTGAAAGCGCTTACGAGACTGAGCTGAAGCCGTGCTAGTTTCATGCTCTAAACTCTCAGCTTCTGAATCACCTGGGAATTAAAAATTAATAATCCCAGTGCCCAGGCAGCACCTAGACCACCTCGCACCCGGGCATTAGTGCTCCTACAGGTCCCCAGATGCTGCCAGTGCGCAGGGCTGAGACCACTGCCTAGAGGGTGTCGCTGTGGCAGGGGAGCAGGCTCCGGGGCAGGGTTTGTCAGAGATGGTCTTTGCACTGCCGAGGGCACCAGCTCCTTTGGGGCCAGTCTGGATTTCATTCCCCTTGCCATGTCCTGTGGCAGAGCCAAGTTCCTTCACCCCTCTGTCGTGTCCCTCCCGGGTGGGGAGAAGAGGAAAGGGGAAAGCACAGAGAGGCTTTGCGGGGTGCCTGGCTCTCCGTGAGCAGTCTGCGAGCATGCTCAGTGGAGCGCAGGAGGTTAAGAGCCTGGAGTCCGGAGGCAAACCAGCCACGCTGCAGCCACGCTGAGGGGTGAGGTGAGGGCACACCACTAACCTCTGGGAGGCTGGTTTTCACACCAGAATGTAAATCCTGGTAGTGCCTAGCCTGTCCGCACGGGAGCGCCCCCCACAGGTCCCATCTGCACATGCCCTTGCCTCTGGGAAGCCGCACATCCCAGACAGGCACACTCCACGACAGGCACCCAGGAGAGAAGAGGGTCACTGAAGACGTCTCAGGGAGTCAGAGAGAAGGTTCCTATCACACCCCACACACACTGCAGAAGCGTTACCAACTATTCCCGGGGAGTCTTTTCTTCACCCAGGTGCCCCCGCCCTCTGGCTGCTCCTCGTCCCTACGCACATGGCCTCTGGGAAACTCCGCCTCCGCCCTCTCCTGAGCAAGACGAGATTCACCAGCCGGGCGTGGTTCAGAGTGCCGCCCGTGGAGTATGTCACTCAGAACCCATAGCGACCCTGGGGGACAGGGCATGTGCAAGCACTAGAGAGAGAGACCGAGAAATCACCCCCCGGGGGGTGGCCACAGTCCCTTCTCCTCCAGTCTCCTGGGGCACGCGTGCACATGCGCCAGGTATGTTTTCCAAGCCACTGGGTTCGGGACTTGAACCATATAGTCGGTCACGTGGGATCCAGCTGCCCCAACCACCACACATGTAGTTGATCCTGGGGATAGATCTTTAGGATGCCTATTTTACTGATCAGGAAACGGAGACAGACTTTTTTGGTAACTGTCCCGAGATCAGAGAGTGCTGAAAAGTGTGAGACCACGGTTCTAATCCAGGCTCTACGCCCGCTCCTCTAACCGCTCGGCTAAGTGCACAGGTGCAGGGCGGTCACTCCATCCACGGGACTGGAGTGAAGAGAAGTGGAGTGTGCTTCACAAAGAGCATACATTTACCAACTATTTCTTGAGTGCCTACTATGTGCCAGATGCCAAGGACATAAGGGTGAGCAAACAAGACCTTGTTCCTGTCTTCGCTGAAAGAGTTCATGAAATTATTTGGAAAGAGAAGAAAAGAGCTGGCCTGTGGCCAGGTGAGCAAGGGAACCAGGTCCCGCATGGCCTCCTGCTCAGTTCAAATCCTTGACCCAGTGGCCTGAAATATACCCTGGGTCCACGTGCGTGACCCAAGTCCCGGCAGGATGGAGAAACAGAGAAGACACTGCAACGTGGACATGCCCCCTTGAGGGATGCTTTCTCCTTCTCTCCCTGTCTTTCTCTGGGTGCGTGCACACATCCTCCGGCAAATTAGAAATAAAAAAAAAAGGTGGCCAGCAAATAGCATAGCAGTTACGTCACTGGAACCCACATAGCCGACCACAGTTCAAGTCCCAGACCTGGTGGCTTGAAACTCATGTCAGGCAGTGTGCGTGTGTGGCCAAGATCCTGGGAGGAGAATGGAGGAGAAGGGATTGCTGCGTGCCATCCGCCCTGGGGGGGTGATTTCTCACTTTCTCTCTCACTAGCTGCCTCTCTCTCTCTCCCACACACTCCAAGGCAAAAGAGAGAGAGAGAAACCTCTTAAAAAAAAGAAAGAAAGAAAGAAAGAAAGAAAGAAAGAAAGAAAGAAAGAAAGAAAAAGAAATGAGAAGAAAGAAGCTCACTCAAACCAAGAGAGACAGGAGCTTAGTTTCCAGACCTTTGGGCTTTCTACAACTGCTTGGCCTGTAGCCAAACCTCGCCCCCTCCCCACAATTCACTCAGAGTCAAGGGGGGACAAGGCCATCCCCCGACCCTGACTCATCAGAGTTGGTCTCTACTGACAGGAGCAGTGGGGTCACCTGGTAGCAGGACGGTGGCCCTCAAGAGAGTGGCAGCCCCTAAAGCCCCAGCAGCTTCTTCGCTGGGATCTGGTGCCCCCGCCCACTTCCTCCCTGGCTCTCTTCCCCCAGCGCTGGTAATTGGTAGACAAAGGAGTTTCAGACAGTTGGGGACCTGCGTCCTTTGAGTCCCTGAAAACATGCTATTATTAATTAAAGACTTTGGCTTCGGCAGGGCCCGGGCCTGCCTTTTTCTGGCTGGGCCTCAGACTTATGTCTCTCTAGTCGTCTCTTCTTGCTAAATTTTTCAGTGTTTTTAACATCAGACTGATGTTACGTATAATTACCAACTTTGCACCCAAATTATATTTGACATGGCTTGTGTGGGAAATTAGACCATTTCAGCGCCTACAAATTCACCTGGGAAGCCAAGGCAGGCATGCGGGCGTGCCAAGGGGAAGTAATTTAAATATTACATGTGCCCTCGTGAAAATGCCAAAACTCTTTAAACTGCCAGGAAGAATTTTGTCTCCCCCTTTCTTGCCCCCACAACATACTAAATGCCCTGAGGGTCAGGAAGAGGACCCTGCAGGCAGGGGCCCGCAGCGGGTACTCATAGGGCCAGGTTTTCTGGCAGCAGTGGCCTGGCTGGCAGGGGGAGGGTCCCTTGCAGTGCTGTCTGTCCATCTGTCTGCCCCTCCCCTCTCTCCCTCCTGCCTCTGACCCACCTGTTCCTGCAGTGGAGGGTTGGAGTGAGAAGAGTGTGGCCATAACACTCAGAACCCAAGGCCTCCTGGGACACTGAACCCAGGGCCTCATGGACCAGTCTAAGTGGGAGCCCATCGCGAAGTCCATGTTGGATCAAACGGGCTCTCAGGGATTTTGCTTCGTCATTTCAATTCGATGAATCCTGAACACCTACTGTGTGCCTGGCATTTTACTGGGCATTTGGGATCTTGAGAATAACATCCATCCATTCATTCAGCAAATGCTTATGGCCCTCTGTGCCAGCCATAGTGCTACACGTCGGGAATACAGAAACGCGAAAGACGGGGCTGGCCGGTGGCATGGTGGATTAGGCGGCTGGAACCCATACATCCGACTACGCAGTTTGAGTCCTGGTCCCTACAGCTCGAGAAACATGCAGGTGTGAGGACATGCATGCTTAGAATTCCAAAAGGAGGAGAAATGGAGACAGGATTGCAGCATGACCATCCTCCATGGGGGATGCTTTCTCATTTTCCCTCTTTCTCTCTCTGTCTCTTTCTGCTGAGTCCACACACTCTCTGGCAAATCTCTTTAAAAAAAAAAAAAAAAAAAAAAAAAAAGTAAAACATTCATTCATTCATTCATTGGGTCATTCCACACATCCTAACTAAGCGCCTGCTCTGTGCATGGTCGTGGGGAAGCAGCAGGCAGTAAAGTCTCAGTTGCTCATGGGTAAATAATGAGGTGCTGGGTCTATGAAGCGGGAAGCCAGCCTGTGCCTCAGTTGCTCCCTTGCTGGTGGAGGCTGCCCAGTGGAAGGAGGGGACCTGGCGGCCGCTGAGCACTGACACCTGGGCATGTTGGCCCGAGACGTGGGGAAGGTTCGGTAGCTGATGGGCCACCCCTGCCCTGGCCCTGATGTCCATGGTGGAGAGAAGAGGTGAGACCCAGCCTGGCAGCGTCTCCTCTTTCTTCCTCTCCTGCAGGTCAGCCCCTGTTTCAGACCTCAGAGAGGAGAGCAGGCCCTCTGTGAGTTTTGCCACCTGCTGGGATGGACCCTGGGTCTGCCGCAGAGACCCAGCCTGGGGAGGCGGGCCGGGCCGGTTGTGTGGTGCCTGGTAAAGGACTGCTCCAGGGAAGCCGGATCCTAGATGGAAAGACCCAGAGAAATAATACCAGGGAGGCTCAGTGTGGGGACCAGAGACCGCAGGAGGGGAGAGGATAGGCCAGGGTGAGTAGGAGGGGCTCAGGGAAGACACTCTCAACAAAGAATGTAAATTCTCTGTTGAAATTGAGGCATTTGAGGGGCTGGCAGGTGGCGTGGTGGTTAAGGGTGTTGGACTCCTTCATGGCCGACCGTGGTTTGAGTCTTGAGTCTCTGACCTAGTGGCTTGCTTTCTAATTCTCCCCCACCCTGTGCCTCTCTGGTCAAATAAAAATAAATAAATAAATAAAATGAAATAAAACAATTTAAAAATGAGGCATGTGACAATATCCTTGATTTGATTGTCATGTGCTGCATGCACACTTCGGAAAACCATAGTGTGTACTGGAGATGTACAATGAGGACATGTAAATAAGAGAGGGAAACCAGATTCCACATGGCGACCAAGGTTCTGATCCCCAGCCCAGCCAGCCTGAAACACGCTGGGCACCCGTGGTGGTAGGTGCCCACTACCCAATGGGCTGAGGACTGGAGGAAGAGGATTGCAGCGTGGAGGGTGCTCCCCTCTGTCTGCCTGTTGGTCTCTCATGTACTCACATGCTCTACCGTGAATAAAGGAAAATAAAAGAATGGAAGGGGCTAAGGCATCGCCCCTGCTGCTGCCCCCTCCTGCCTGTGCCTGGGAAGGTCCAGCAGGGTCTCAGCCACAATGTCCCTCATCCCGCTGCTGGACACCTAGACCTGACCTGGGCCTGGGTGAGCGGGGGCTCCAGGCCTCGGTTTCCCCACCTATGACATGAGAACACTGGATATGGGAAAGCCCTAGTCTAGGGCTTCAGCTCACTTGCCCAGGGACCTTCTGAGGGAAGGCGCTTCCTCTGGATGTGGCTTGACCAGACGGGAAGGGGGAAGGTGGGAGGAAGGAGGAAGTCCCTTATAGCCACTTCCTTTGAAGCATGGTGACACTCAGCAAAATCAACTCTAGGCATTGAGCTGTGTGGCATGATGGAGGGGTCTGCTGGGAGCAGGAGCACCCAAGGGCAGAGGCAGTCCTATTTTCCCGTTTGCTCACCGCGTGGCCCGGCCAAATCTCTCCACCTTACCAAGCCCCGGTTGCGTCATCTGAAGAATGGAGACAGCCGTAGAACAGCCACTGTGGGGAACTGTCGGGAGGACTTAAAGACTGAGACAGTGCACAGGAAGGGATCCACACTGGGCCTGGCACGTGGCATGTGCTCAGTACGTGTCGTCATGAACAAGAGCACCGTCACTGTGGCCCTGCCCAGGGCAATGGGCCAAATGTCACATGCTCTCATGATGCCCATCTCCACTAGAAATCCTGCAGGGGTGAATGTCTTTATTGCTGTTTTATAGGAGAGGGAATGAGGCTCAGAGAGGTTGCATGACTTATCCAAGGCCACACAGCCATGGAGCGGTCCCAGAGATTCTGCAGCCCCCTCTCCCTGGGACCTCCAGGCAGGAAGGGTCCAGCACTCTGACAGCCGGTACGACTGCACAGGGAGCAGACCTCACACCGCCCATGGTTTTGACAGCAGAAGAGAGAGTGTAGCCACCCTCCACTCTGCACCCCACTCCAGGCCAGAGCAGACTCTCAGACTCTGAGCACAAGGTGGGCCAAGAGATGGGCACTTGAGCCTGCCCTGTGGTTGGGCTTCAAGCTCCCCTCACCCCGAGCTCTGACAGGCAGAAGCTAGGGGTAACCTCACCAAGCTGGGGATGGGCCAAGAGGTGCGACATTTCCCCGCAATGATGGACCCATGCGACTGGTGGGAATTACAGCCCTTTCTGGGGCCCTGCGGACCCACTCGCAGGCACCGCCCACAGCCCTGCTCCTGGCAGCTCAGATTCCCACTGGGGTGTGCACATACACAGCGACAGGCCCGCAGCCCTGTGGACACTGGGGACACGGCGGGGCTGCCACTGTGGGGGAGGGCAGTGAGGGCAGGGCCAGGGGAGAGGAAGGGGCAAAAGGCAAGCAGCGAAGTCACAGGAGGTTTAAACAGACACGGACGCTTAAAGTGCCAAGGGACAAGGCAGGGAAAGCGCTAGGAGGGGATGTTGTGACCGAACTGGGTGGACGCACACGCGGTCATGGTCACAGGCTCGTACGTGCACGCCCACCCTGCTCGACGGTGCATAGCTGGCTCCCGTGTCCACCGTGGACGTGTGTGGCTTTGCACCCAGAGGCCCGGCATACCTGTTCAGGGTCGGCCTTGATCCCTGAGACCATGCAGCAGGCCCATGCCCGGGGGTTCCTCGGCTGTGTGTGTGAGATGAAGAAGGTGGTGCAGGGTCTTGAGAAGCAGCCCTGGCCTTTGCTCAGCGAAGCAGAGGGTCCTGTACCATATGAACTATGTAAGCCAGATTCCCATTCAATCCTAGGCGAGGTAGAGGCACAGAGAGGTTAAGCAGCTCACCCAAGGTCACACAGCTAGATTAGAATCAGGCAACCTGGCAGCTCAGACTTGAGGCCTTAACCACCAGGCTACACTGCCTCTGCAGGGCAGGCCCTCGCCACCCAGTTCGGTCACAACATCCCCTCCTAGCGCTTTCCCTGCCTTGTCCCTTGGCACTTTAAGCGTCCGTGTCTGTTTAAACCTCCTGTGACTTCGCTGCTTGCCTTTTGCCCCTTCCTCTCCCCTGGCCCTGCCCTCACTGCCCTCCCCCACAGTGGCAGCCCCGCCGTGTCCCCAGTGTCCGGGCGCATAGTAGGGATTCAGTAGGTATGTATTGAATGGCAGGACTTGGTGAATGAGGATCAGGGTCACGCAGGGCCCTGCTGGCCTGTATCCCGAGCGGGGCAGGAGGTTGGGGCCACGCGGGGCCTGCAGGTACCATCCCCCATCTCCTGCCTTCACTCTTAGTGTCCCTCTCTGGGCAGGACGTCTAAGTGTCTAAGCTCCTGCTGCTGGGGTTGGCTGGGGACTCCTGAGCTGGGCGCGGGTGTCCTGGAGGAGGGCTCCCTATCTAATCTCCCAGGATGGTCTCCAGGCTGGGGGCGGGGTGATCTCTTGAATGCTCATTGGTCACAGGCAATCCCCAACTCAGGTAGACACCTGCCCCTGGTCAGTTTTCTCCTCTGTCTCCATTCTGCCCCAGGGCCCTGCTGAGCCCTCTGGTGTCCCCACCCACCACTAGGTGGCACCAAGTGCCCTGAGACAGTGAGAGGCTGCCTCAGGGGACAGGGAGAGTGGGAGGTTGGCCTCGGCATTCTTCACTTGGGCTCTGGCTGGGCCTCCTGCCCCTCTGTCCCCTTCCTTGAGTAGCGTGGCAGCCCCCCTGAGCACTGTGCTAGTGTTTTCACACTTGACCTTGCATTCTCTCTCAAGGCCATGGTGGACACCATTCTTGTCCCCATTTCACAGATGAAGAAACTGGTGCACCGAGGTTAAAGTGGTATATCTAACGTCCGGACACAGCTAATAAGCAGAGTCAGGACTTGAACCCGGGTGTGCCTGGTTCCATTCTTAACTGCTGCTTCGTAAAGCTCTCCCATACAGGTCAGTGGCCCTGAGAGAACAGGGTCCTCAGAGCCCACCAGAGGCTCTGAAGGAAGCCTTGTGAGTGGGGTTTGAATTAAAGAATTGCAGTGGGTGTGGGAGGAGAGCTGAAGCCTGAAAGAGGCTGGAGGGGAGAGAGGACGAGCCCCACCTCTGCCCTGCTCCCTGGGCAGCTGCCTGATGGAGGGCAGAGAGGTAGAGGAGGAGTCCCCGGAGACAGTGGGACTGGAGGGGAGCCCCCAGAGTACTAGCGGACCGCTGGGAGAAGCTGGGTGGGGGGAAAGGGGGTGGGCACAGGATGGGGGAGGAGTCATTCCAGATGTTCCAGGAGGTGCGGGACCCAGATGGTGCTGAAATCGGGAGGCCCTGGCTTTGGGGAGTCAGGCTCTGTCTGCAGCAGGGTGGTAGAGCCCGCACACTTGGGAAGAGGGGGCTGCCCTGGGGACTCAGCGGCCAAGCAGGGGGCCAGGTAGCTGGGATCACATTTGCTCCAGCCACTGCTCACAATGACAGCCAGGCAGCAGTGCTGTTGTCCACCCATTGTCATTGTGTTGGACGTAGGGGTTGTGCACATGTCAGGTGCTGGGAACACTGTAGTGACCATGACCAACGAGGTCTCTGCTTTCTTAGGGCTTACGTTCTAAGGGAAAAGAGGTAATTAAGAAGCAAATGAAAAAACGGAGATAAGGGGCCAGCAGGTGGCATGGTGGTTAAAGGCGCTGGACTCCCACATGGCTGACCGTAGTTCACGTCCTGGACCTGGCTGGCTTGCTTTCTCACTTTCTCTCTCTCTCTCTCTCTCTCTCACCCCTCTCTGGTCAAATTTAAATAAATAAATAAAGTTAAATAAAATAATTCTTAAAAAAAAAAAAAGAAAAAACAGAGATAAGATAAAAACTGATGAAGAATCTTGTCTAGATTGGGTGATCCAGGAGGACTTATCAGAGGTGGTGGTATTTGGTGTCAAGGACTGGAAATGACTTTCCAAGTAGAGGGAACAGCAGAAGCCCTGGCCCTAAGTCAGGGCTGGAGGAATAGACGGAACATCAGTGGGTCTCTGCTGAGTAGGAGTAGAAGTGGCAGAGGGGACAGCTGGAGGACAGGGCGAGACCGAGGAGGTGCAGTCTCCTAGGGATGATCTGGGTGTTTGCACAGAGGAAACGAGGTTTGCATTCTGGAAGGTTACACTTGTTGATGGTGGAGAACGGACTGTCGGAGGCAGGGATGGCACATACAGACTACTCCAGAAGCCCGAGGGCCCAGGGGCCCACCTAGGGGAGAGGGAGAGTGGGAGGTTGGTCTCATCATCCTTCATTCAGGCTCTGGCTGGGCCTATCAAGACCCTGGAATCTCAGCACAGTGGAAAAAGCATTGAGCTGGGTCTCTAGTACCCTGCCTGAATTCTAGTCCTAGCCACACCACCCACTTGCTGTGTTACCTGGAGTCAATAACTTTCCCTCTCTGGCCCTCAACGTTTGTATCCGCAAAACAGGGATAAGAGTAGCAGCCCCGGAATAGAGTGAGAGCCGAGACTGGAGTGTGGCCAAGGGCCAGCACTTAATAAACCACAGGTGCTAAGGGTGTGGCTGGAGGTGAGAGGACCTGAGTCTGAGACTACTCTGGGGAGGCAGACGTTTTTCCTGCAGGGAGCCGATAAGGGGGTGGCAGTGTAGTTGAAATCACTCTGGAAGTCAGCCCCCACCACTGTTCTAGACTCCCCAGTCTTCTGGGTCTGGGATCCCAGCTCAACCATCTGGTCCCCAGAGGCTGCCCACACCCCTCCCCCACCTCTGTCCTTCTCCCTTTTTTATTTTGGCATCTTTTTTTTTTTTTTTTTTTTAAATAAAAACACTGGCCGCTTGCAGCTCGCTGATGTTTATGCCTCAGTAATACATTATGTATTATTTTGTTTTAAGCACAGCTTTTGCATCCTGACAGTAACAATAAAATGTGACTATGGGATTGCTAATACAGACAGACTAATGTTTCCATCGCCCGCCTCTTTTTTTTGCGTCCTAAGCACTTTTGAAAAGGCTCCTTTTATATTCCTAATAAAATTATAGTAAAATACATCGATTTACTGGAAAAGAGTTTAGGGTCGGGGTTGGGTTTTTCTCCCCCTCCTCCTGTATGGGCTTCTTGTTTCCCCCAAAGGCTGATGAATATTCGGAATGAAACCTTTTAAGCCTGTTTGACCCCACTAGGCTCGCATGGCATCCGTGGGAGGGCTGCTGGGCTGGGCGGCTCACCTGCTGCGGCCGCAGTGCGTGTGCGGGACTTTGGGTGTGGAAAAGTGGGGCGTGTGTGTTGAGATGTGCTTGTGTGTATGCTGGGGTGTCCATGTGGAAGTTTGGGTGTCCGTGTTTATGTCGAGGTGATTGTGTGTATGTTGGGTATGCCTGTTTATCTGTCAGGGTGTCTGTGCTTAAGTTGGGGTGACCGTGCATATATTGGGGCACCCATGTTTGTGTTGCAGCATCCCTCTGTAAGTGGGGTGTCCATGTTTATGTTGGGGCGTCTGTGGATGTATCAGGATACCCACATGTCAATTGGAAAATCTCCGTGTATGTGGGTCATGCATATGTTGGGGTCTGTGTGTATTTCGGGGTGTGCCTATAAGCTCGGGTATCTGTGTGCATGTCAGGGTGTCCATGTGTGAGCAATGGTGTCTGTGTTTATTTGGGATGTCCTGTGTAAGTGGGGGTGTCCCTGTCTGTGGCGGGGTGTCCATGTGTAAGCTGGGGTGTCCCTGTCTGTGGTGGGGTGTCTGTGTGTAAGTTGTGGTGTCCCTGTCTATGATGGGGTGTCCATGTGTAACCCGGGGTGTCCCTGTCTGTGGCGGGGTGTCCGTGTGTAAGCTGGCGTGTCCCTGTCTGTGGCGGGGTGTCCACGTGTAAGCTGGGGTGTCCCTGTCTGTGGTGGGGTGTCCCTGTGTATGTCAGGGTGTCTGTGTGTAAACCCGGATCACGTGCGGAGGCTGTGGGCTGGTGTGAAGTGAGTGTGGGTCTGGCCACATGCTCAAGGTATGTTCCAGCGCGTGTGCCCGCACGGGCGTTCTGTGTGACGGTCGGGGTTGTGGTCGCCGAAGTGTGTGCCTGCATGTTGTGGTGTTGTGGGTGTCTCGGGGGGGTGTGGTGAGATGGGGGTAGTGGGGCTCATCGGGAGGACACGGGGCCACCGCCCAAGTCGGGAACAGGAGCTGTGCGTGGCTCTTTCCTGGTGGGGAGGGCAGTTTGCTCGTTTCCAAAATGACCACGTTATCAGTGGGTCACGTTCCATGTGAAAAATGGAGTCTCCCCCCAGCTGGGTACGGATCCTTCTCACACTAGCTGTGCGTGTCAGTCCATCTGTCTGTACACGGGCTCTGTGGGGGCTGGCCGTGTGTGAATGGGGCATGGAAGGGGTGTCTGTCACTGCAGGCTGATGCAGCTCTGCGGGGGGGGGGTGGGGTGGGGCAGGCCAGCAAACAGCTCTAAGTCTGGGGGTGGGGGCCGGGGTGGCAAGCTTCTAGCTGCAGGTGCCTCCCAGTGGAGAGGGACACAGGCAGGGCGACAGTTCTGGGCCTTGTGAAGGAGAAGTGCAGATGGAGAGAAGAACCAGGCGCCCCCTGCCACCCCAGGGCCAGGCTGTGACCCAAGGCACACTCAGCAGGTGGCCACATCAGTTCCAGAGTCCGGGCAGCCGGGCCAGTAGACCGAGAGGTGTGGGTGGCCTAAACCTTCTGTCTCGGGGTACAGAAGCCTGGGTTTGGGGGGCAGAGGCTCTTTCTGCCTCCTTATGCCTTGGTTTCCTGGGACCAGA
This sequence comes from Tupaia tana, assembly GCA_026018925.1. Taxonomy (NCBI): domain Eukaryota; kingdom Metazoa; phylum Chordata; class Mammalia; order Scandentia; family Tupaiidae; genus Tupaia; species Tupaia tana. The sequence continues at coordinate 80,936,626 of JAKSZU010000007.1, read as the reverse complement.
CCCCTGCAGACCACAAGGGTGTGCCCCCAGAATCCGAAGTCTGGGAAGTCAAGACGCCCTCAGACTCTCCCCACCCCATAGCACCTCCCTCGAGGGAGTCTGAACCCTGGCTCCTCTGGGAGCCCTGGCCGAGGGGCTGCTTCTGGGGCACAGAGTTCAGAGGATAGGACGCGGCAGAAAACCTCGATTCCCTGCACCCCAGCCTCTGCCAGGCTGAGTACTGGCGGCCCGCCCGCTGCTACAGCTGAGCCTCGGGTCCTCCCCCATCCTCCCAGCCCTCCCTCTCCAGAGTGTATGTGGATTTGCACGATTCAGAAACAGGAAAAAAAAAAAAAAAGAATTGGGTTTTGTATACTAAGCACTTTTGAGGGCAATCTGGGGCCCCCTAATCCAGAGGTTTATAACCTCCCCAGCTAATGCTCCCTGACACTGTGTTTTGATATCATTACTACATTATACTCACAATTTTTGAGTGAAAAAATACAGTACTTAGAAAGTCGAAATTCATAAATAAATTCATGTCAAACCGCACTTAATATTGATTTTGTTAGTGTTCAGATTCAATAATAAGGTACTGCGTGCATGAATATTTAAATATAATCATCATTTCTGCATCTCCTAATGGCCTCTGCTCTTCTACACTCAATTTAAACACAATTTAAAAACTATAATGTATTGAAAAATACTAGGATTTAGCAATAAATCATCATCGGGAGATTCCAGGCCTCTTATAGGGTGGCTCGATACGGGTTTCTCCGGGGACTGTACAATTAGATTCATGTTTTTAAACTTCTCAATTATCCATATACCATAATTTTATGTGAAAGTTTGTTTCGCTCCCCCCACCCCCCCCCCGCAGCCCCCACCCCCGCCCCCCCCACCGGCCTCTCTCTGTAGGAAGCGGTAGAATATCGCTTAAGTGTTCTCTTAGCCAGAGTGGAGTGGGGTCAAAGGTGGCCGTCCTCAAACTGAATTAGAGGCCAGGCCTGCCAGAGGCAGCCGGCGCTGAGTCACTTAATCACATTATTTGGGAAAAATATAGGGGGGAAAGAGATAAAATGACTTAAAATGAACTTGCCAAGGAGGAAGTGGAGTTTTTTAGATTTATTTAAAAAGCAATCCTTGGCCTGATGAAATAGATGCAGGGCTGCGGCAGGATGTGGTACGAGGCAGGGCGGAGGGTGGGAGGGGGGCTGCTCTGCGCTCTGGGAGCAGAGGGGCTTCCAGTTTGGTCTCGGGGCTCCAGACCTTCATGAGAAACCCTTGGGGCTATGGAAGACCCTAGGGTGAGATATGAAGGGGGTGCCCTTGGGACCTGGGGGAGACGCTGGAGCCCCCTGGTCTGGGAGCCTGGCAGGCTGGAGCAGTCTGCAGGGCAGGCAGGGTGTGGCAGGGCCCCTGGGGCATCTGGGGCCTGCATGGTGCCCTGATGGCGGCAGGCAGCAGCTGGCACGGACAGATGGCAATAGAAGTGGCACAGCAGCACGGATGGATGACGGGGTGGCTGGGGATCCGGGGACCTGGAGGGATGGCGCCCACTGGCCCACAGCACGAACTGTGCACGGGTCTGTAGAATGGATTGTGTCATGTACCCCACTTACCAAGCACCTACTGGGTGCCTCACACTTTCACAGCTCATAGGAGCCCCACCATTACCGTGGAAAGTAGGGTATGGTCCTGCCCTTTGTATAGATGAGGAAACAAGCTCAGAGTGGGGATGCAATTTGTCCAAGTTCACACAGCTACTATGGAACAACACTGGGATTTGAACCCAGCTTGCTCCAGAGCCAGTGTTCTTTTTACTGGGCTTCGTGCTTTGCTTGGAAAGTTCGGCTGGAGCTTGGCCTCTGTATGCTCCAGAGTGTGCTTCTACTGTTTACATCCCAGAAGGGCAGGATCAGCATCGCCCACGTGGGGAAGGGGCGAGATTGCAGTGCCCCTTCTGGAAACCATCTGGTCCCTGGACACTGGGGACTGGGGCTAGGGGGTTGCTGGAATGGAGGTGGAGCTAGACCGCTGGCCTTGCTGTCAGAGAAAGCCCAAGTGTTTGGCTGACAATGAGGGATGCCCCTGGGACCACCCTGGGAGAGACAGGCAGGCAGCTGGCAGGAGTGGCCACCTGGCATTCTAACGAGACTTTCCGTATTGGACAAAAATGCAGGACAGGAACTGCCATGGGGGAGGGCACGGGGCGGGGCTGGTGCCCTGGCTGCCTCACGAGTCCAGAAAGGAAGGCCCGTAGGAGGAGGCAGACCGCCATCAGGGATGTTGTCACGTCCACAAGTGGCCCCTGTACCAGCCCCAGCCCAGCTCTTGCCTCAGAGGCCAATTTCTACACTGTGAACTCAGGAGAGGGGCAGTAGCCACCTTCACGGGTTGGAGTGGAGAGAAAATAACACAGAAAGGACCACTTCCCCTGGCGCCTGGCACATAGCAGCCATTATTAGAATGGTTTGGCTGGGGCCAGACCCTCACCCCAGACCTCGGCACAGAGCCCCCGTGAACAGCGGGTTTTTTCTTCTGGTCTGCATTACCCTGGTCCCTTTGGGCAGCTTTGGGGCTGTGGAGCTGTGTCATGAAACCTGCACTCTGATTAAGTAAGGGCCAGGCTCCCACTCCCAGCGGCCATGGGGACACCACGGGGCTGCATCAGCAGGCTGCATATTTCCAGACCAAGAGCACCGAGGAAACAGGGAGGTCAGGAGAAGGGGCCTCAAGGGCCTGAGCAGCCCACAGCCTCTTTTTTTTTTTTTGAGAGTTTTTTTGCTATAGGGCGCATGCGCTCGCCAGACAGACAGAGAGAGACAGAGAGACAGAAAGTGAGAAATCACCCCCCAGAGGGGATGGCCACGCCACAATCCCTCCTCCTTCATTCTCCTCTCGGGATCTTGGGCATGCATGCACACACGCCCGGCGTGAGTTTAAGCCACCGGGTCCGGGACCTGAACCACAGTCAACTACGTGGGTGTCCGGCGACATAGCCATTACGCCAACCGCTGGTCCCAGCCTCTTGAGCCACAGTACAGATTCATGCATTCGTTCACTCAGCAGGAACCAGCCACACACCAGGCACCGTCCTAGGCACAGGGGATCGGCGAGCACAGCTGCGCCCACGGCTGAAGACGCAGCCTCTGTCTCTTGCTGTGAGCCCTCAGCCTCGGTTTCCTCATCTGTGATGAGGGGATTACCATTACTTATGTCACCAAGCTCTGCCTAAATTGTGTAAAGTGGCAGAGGCACAAGGGCAAGATGAAAGCCGCCCCAGGTGAGCTGTTCTTTCATCAGTGAAGGGACTGACAAGGCACTCGCAGGTGGGATTGCGTTTTCCCTTTCTGCCTCTCTGCCAGGTGGTGGCCCTCAGATGGTGAGGGCAGGAGCAGGAATGAAACAGAATGAATTGTGGGAGACTTTAGGGAAGTGGGGAACCACCATGAGCTCTCTATCCAGGCCTCTGCGTTCCAGCAGGCCTGGGGATCCCTGGGCCTTTGAGAAGCTGAGGAGTGGGGACATGTGGAAAGTTGAGTTCACCTAATTCCTGCACCCCAGTTACCTGCTCCCCCAAGTATACTCTCTCTTGCCTCCGTCAAAGCTAATGCCCTGCAGGAGGCACTGCCCAGAGCCTCAGACCTCGGGACTCCCCTTTTCCAGGTAGGAGGGTGTTGCCAGGGAGAGAGAGGGCAGAACACGGGCGAGACTGGGCAGACAGCAGCCGAGGGTCCTTGGGGGTGGGCCCTCACCCCACAGCCAGGATGGGGTAGGGAGGGCTGGAGCCACTGTGCTTCATTCCGCTTTGCTGGGCCTCCCTGGCGAGTCTCCCAGACCCTCCCCATCAGGAGCCTCTCTGCGCCTTCAGACCCTTGGACTTGACCCACAGCCCCACACTGTCGTCAACCTTCCTTCTCCCTGAAAGCCTCAGTTTGCTCGTCTGTCAAGTGGAGCTGCTCAAGCAGAGTCTGTCCCACAGGGCTGAGGGGGGACCCGTGGGACGCCGACCCTCGGTGAAGCAGAAAGGGTTGTAGGAATGATTATTCCTCCTGCCTGGGACCCCTGCGAGCACCCAGATCCCAAGACCACAGACAGGCCTCTGAGGACGCCGTGCTCTGGTCCTCAGGCCTGCCGAGGGTTGGTTGCCTCCTGTGGCCCTGTCACTCTGCATCCAGGACCCGTTTTTTTCTGGAAAACAAGCGACATTCATCACGAGTGACAGCCTGGGCCCTAATGCAATCTCCGCTGGAGCCATGAATTGCAAATGCGCCGCAGTGAGGAGGCTGCTCCATTAGGGCCCCGGGGAGGTCACAGGCCCTGGGCCCCCGCGGGTGCTGGTCAGCCATGGGGACACCTAGCAGACCCCACAGGGTCCAGGGCTCCCCGAAGTCACCCTGGGCCAGGCCCCAGTCGCCTCAGGGTCCTTGGGTCCTCGGGTAGGGTGGGGGCAAGTCTCCAGAGTGGGAGGAAGCGGGGGCGGTTCCTGGTGACTCAGAACCTGCTTTTGTCCCTCTGTGAGATTCATAGGGAAAAAATAAAACACCCGGGCAATTAACAGGAGCAAGTCGGGTGAGTGGGGCGGGGCCAGCAGGCCCAGAGGCTCCCACTCTGACACCTCACCTGCCTGGCAATTGGGAGGGCCTGCCTGGGGGCCAGGACACTCCTGTGACCAGGCTGTGTCAGGGGTCCTGGAGTGTTAGGGGTTCTGGAGCGCCAGGGCCTGGGCTGTGCCCACCACAGATGAACCCCACCCTCCCCACCGCCAGCTGGCCTCCCCCCCGGCTCTCCACACGTGTGTGCCTCCTGTTCTCCTCATCCCCTTTTCTCCGGGGAGGGCCAGTGCCCCTCCATGCATGTGCCTGACACTTGCAGCTGGGCACACAGGTATGTATTGCTGTCCTCTGCTTCCATGTGAATGCCCAGGCTCACGTGTGTGCCCCGCTTGCTGCCAGCCCAGCATTGAGTCAGGTCGCGCCTGCCTGCCTCTGGCACCCAGTGTAGACGGGTGGGTTTGTTTTTCCCTGTGTGTTTTGGGTTCAGGAAAAAAAAAAAATCCCCAAATGAGCTCTCCCTGGGGCACTTTTCCCTTCATTTTTCTGCCCAGGTGTCTCTGAAGGGAACTTCATTGTCTGTTTCAAATTCATTTGCACTTAACTCATCTAAAAGTTTTGCAAGAGTTGTTTGATGTCCAAGGAACCTCTGAGCACCCCCTCCACCTCTCCCCACCCTTGTAATGAGCCCTTTAACCCTTGGAGATCCAGAGCTGCCTTTGGGCCTGAGTCAAAGGCCCACTGCCCCCACCAGTCCTGGGTGTGGGCGGAAGAGCTCCGGGAGCAGGGTGGGCCAGGGAAGCTGCACGGGGCAGGGAGGCTCTGTCCAGCGTGGTCCTCCCTCCGGGGCACACATCCACCTGGGCACCTCTCAGCGCCCCCTATCCAGCGTCCCAGCCCCTGCTGGGTGCAGGGCCCAGCTGTTGGGGCTTTGAGCCTCCCTAACTAATTAATAGGTGCCTTCGAGGGCTGACCCAATAGGCCCCCAAATTAATCTCAATTACAGCGATTTGGTAACTGCAGCGCTAGCCAGCCCGACTGAGCTGGATTTCATCACCTGAGAATGGGGAGCCAGAGCCGGGACAGCTCAGCCTCGATGTTATCGGCGGGGGTGGAGTGGGGGAGCTGGGTGGGGCTCAGGGGCCCCAGGCAGCCCAGCCTTTATCAGCACCATCAAATTAGTTCACACCAGCTAATATTCACATTGGCAGCCTGGCCTGCCACCCCTCCCCCACGCCCGCCCAGGTACCAGGGAGGGAGGAGAGATCTTGGGCTGCCAGTCTTTGCTCTCTGGGTTTCACCAGCTCACCACCTGAAGAGGAGCCAGCCAGCCAAGTGGGACCAGAGCTAGTGACTCTGGGACCCTGAGCTGGACAAAGTGCCAGTTCTGAAGCCCAGGGTCCAGCTGGGTGGCCTCCCCTGGGCACAGCGATGCTGAAAGGCAGACGTGGGCTGGTGACTCTGTGGTTTCCAAAGCCCATTCCCAGCCGGTAGCACTGGTTTGCTCCTGTAACATCCCCACGGGGCAGGGCAGGGCTTTCTCACTCGGTTTCGCAGAGGGGAAGTAGAGGCCCAGGAGGAGACAGCTTGCTCCGTGAGCCAGTACAGGAGCCAGGGCTGCCCGGCTGCGGGCTCCGAATCCAGTGCTCTCTCCATGAGACACCCCCTGGGAGACTGTCCTCTTCCTCCCAACGTTGGCACCCCATCTCCCGCCTCTCCCAGTGCCTCCTCCCGGTGCCTCTGCCTCCTCCAACGCCTGCCCTGACCTGTTGCCATTTACTCATCTGCTCGAATAGGCAGACTCCTCTGAGGCTCACCTTCCTCATTTGTAAAATGGGGGTGAAATAAAGCCTGCTCCCCCGCCCACCCTCACTTTTTACACACTAAAGGCCTGTGCAAACATTAGGCATCCATCATCTTCATTAAGAGAAACGGCAGGAGCGGAGGGTATAGGGGAGCGGTCAGCTCCTATCTGTTCCCCAAGCTTGGGCCATTTCATGTGCAAAAAGAGGGTCATTCTCCCCCGGGGAAGGGGCAGTGGCTCCTGCTGCTAGAATTCAGGCGCAAAGGCCGTCTGAGGGGGGGGCGCAGACCCTGTCTGAGAGAGGGCGTCTTGGGCTCTTCCTCATCCCCCTGGCCCACCCCACGCCCACAGCCCACAGCCCATAGCCCCTGTATCATGGTCACACTCCAGCTCTGGGAGTTCTGAGAAGGCTGGCAGAGCATGGGGAAGGCTCCCAACCCGGGAATGAATGAATTGCCCAGCCTCCTGCTTAGGAGATACTTAACACAACTTAAGCTAGTTCAGCTCACCCTCCGCCTCCCTCCACCTCCCTCCCCTCCCTCCACCGGTCTCCCAGGGGGCTGCTCTGCACAGCCATGTCTGCTGCACCCTTGGCAGCACCCTTGGTCACGCCCACCACCCACCCTCTCGGCCCTGGGCCTGGTTTGGCCAGGGAAGTAGGGGTCCAGAACTCAGGAGGGGGCCGCTAGGAGGGCTCCACCAGTCTCTGCCAGTACCCAGGATCCCTAGCCACCACCTGCATTGGGCTGCCACCCCACAAGGGAGAGAGTGCCCTGCGAGCTTTTCTGCCTGCCCCCCGCTTCCCGCAAACGCAGTGGAAGGATGATTGATTTTGCGGGAAGAGCAGCCCCAAGGGTGGGGGTGGGGAGCGGGGCGCCAGGGGATCCTCACTCCATTTGCTTGTGGCTGTGAGTCAAAGCCACGTCCCTCTGGGCAGGGTGTGAGGTGTTCCCCCACTGCTGGGCCGCTGTGGGGGGTGGGGAAGGAGGACATTATGACGCCTCCCCCAGTGAGTCCAGGACCCTGGGGAGCGCAGCCGCATTGAGGGGCTCCTAGTCAGTCCCTTAGAGGATGTGGCTGGCATGGTTCGCCCAGCGAGCCAGCGTGTGCTGGAGGGTAGCCGCCCTGAGCTCCGTTGCTCAGTCCGCACTTGGCAGTGCCTACGGCAGTGGGAGATGGCGCACGGGGAGATGAGCAGACCCCAGCCCACCGGGACTTCTGCACTAGGGCCAGGCCCCTAGGCCCACAGAGCACACTGCAGCCCAGTGGGGGACGGAGGGAACCCAAAGCTATCTGCCGCCATGGGTATGTGTGCCCAAAGACACACACGTCAGGATTCACAGGGACCCCAGGGTCAGACCCTCACAGTTTCGTACCCTTGAAAATGAGCACGATGAGCTCTGCACACCTGTGAGCGTGGCGGAAACACATGGGCAGATCAGCACGGTCCCAGACACGGGCTTCCCACGACGGCCGTGCCGTGCGCACACAGATGGCAGCAGCTTCAGTGAAAGGAACGGGATCTTTACCCCCGTTCCCAATGGAGAGATGGACACACCGAAACCCAGGAAAGGGAAATGATTCAGACCCTGGGTGAGTCAGCAGGCAGCAAGTCCCAGGAAGCTACCTGGATTCAGGATGCTCCAGAAAAACAGGCCGGATGCCTCTCCAGCTGTCACATTTGTACCCAGTTTGGGGCCTGGCACAGGTGTACATGGGAAAAAGCAGCACTTCCCAGCAATGACCAAGAAGGGGTGATTTCTGTCTTTCCTAAGAATCAAGGAGGACTCTCTGGAGGAGGGATTATGCAGGAGAGCTTCAGAAGGAGGCGGAAGAGGAGAGGGTGGCAGGCAAGGATGTGGGATGGAAACTTGAGGGAACTTGGGAAGACAGGTCCCTTGGTTTGAGCGAAGAGATGGTGACAGGCTTGGGAGCAGAGGGTAGCAGAGGGGGACCATGGGGGTGAGATTCCCAAGGCATCTTTTGCAGAGTGTTTGTAATGTGTTCTGGTTGTGCTGGGTGCCATGTAAGACCTGGGGAAGTCCCTAAGGCCAGCCTCACCTCCAGAGACCTTGCAGGTCGGCTGGGAGGACAGATGATACCCTCGTCGTACAGAAAAGCATCCACCTACTATCATGAAGTTATGGCAGGGTGGGCACCGATAACTCCCCAACTCAATCTGGTGATTCAGTGCCAAGGGAACACAAGCGAGTGAGGGAACCTTGGGCTCCTAAGGGGTCGGTGGTATTGAGGAGAGGCTGGGGTTAGTGCAGAGGAAGGGCACCTCAAATGGGCAGACTTGCAGAGGGGACTCAAAGAAGCAATGCAAGCCCACACTCCAGATCCTGCCTGGGGAGGCCTGGGGTGGCACCCAAGCATCACAAGCACCACTTCCCACCCAGGGATTCACCATGAGCAGCAAGGGGCTCCCTCTTCCTTGGTACGAGCCTATGGAGCAGAGGTGCTACAGAAGAGGCTCTGAGAAGACCTGTAGAGGGGAGACTGCTTGGTCTGGCTCTATCTCTCATTTAGATATCGTTAGTTTATTATAAAAGAGAGACATGGGAATGATGTACGTGATGAAAGAGTTCAGAACTTCATGGAATGGGCAGCCTCACGTGATGCCATTCAACAGCGATTCATTTCAGCCTACATACTTGCCAAGAATGTCGCCGTCTCGAAATAAGAAGCAATCCCGGTTGTCTAGAACGACTTTAGTGCTTCTGTATTTTGGGAGGAGAACGTTGTCTCCAGCTTCCAGGTGAGTGGGTTGAATCTCTCCACCCTTCCCTTTAGAGCTCCATCTAACAGCTGCACTGTTGCTTAGAATCTTTTTCCTCGAGATTCTTCTGGAAACAATACTTCCTTTGGTTGCAGTTCCAGCAGCACTTTTTTCAGCCAGTGCTTGGCCAAAGAGCAGAAGAAACCTTCTAAATATTCTCTGCTTTATGAATCTCTTTACCCGCCATTGCCAAACTTACCTGATTCAGTGGGTGATCACCCACTAATGTGCATTTGGAAAATACTAACTTAAATCCTTGGGGACCAGCAGTTGGCGTAATGGCTATGTCGCTGGACTCCCATGTGGTCGAACGCGGCTTGAGTCCCAGACCCGGTGGCTTCAACTCATGCCGGGCACATGTGCATGCGTGCCCAAGATCCCGAGAGAAGAATGGAGAAGGGATTGCGGCGTAGCCATCCCCCCTGGGGGGTGATTTCTTGCTTTCTGTCTCTCTGTCTCTCTGTCTTTCTGGCGAGTGCATGCGCCCTATAGCAAAAACCTCTTAAAAAAAAATCCTTTAAAAATCCTCTTTTTCCTGATTACTAAAACATTGCAGTTTCCATATCTGTTGTAAGTAACCCAGAAAATATAAGAAATAATAGGAAAAAAAGTTTTTTTCTTTCTGTTTGTGTGTGCTCACCAGGGGGTTTAGGGGGAAGCACCTTCCAGGGGTGATGACCACACCACAATTTCTTTCCTCCACTCTCCTTTTGGGATTTTGGGCACCACGTATGCACATGTGCCCTGCGTGTTTCACAAGCCTCCAGGTCTAGGACTCAAATCGTGCATTCAACCATGTGGGATCCAGCTGCCTTAACCACCATGCCACAGGCTGGCGAGAAAAGAATGTTTAAATCTTTCAGTAGCTCATCACCCAGAAGAAGCCGCTGTTAGCGTTTCAATCTGCCTTTTCCCAGTCTTTTTTATCAATGAATGTGTAGTAATATGGGGAATGCATAAAAATATGTAAATCTGAATTGGGATCATATAGTTTTGCATCCTGCTCTTTTCCTGCATTTTTATGAATTACTTAATATATACCAAAAGGTATATGTAAAGTTTAAAGAAGAAGAATAAAACAAACAGCTACTACTCAACTTAAAAATTACATACTGCTTTTCCACTTAGCATTATGCTCTGGACATTTTCCCATGTCATTAAATATTCTTTGAGAATTTGAATTTTAATGACTGCCTGGTATTCCTTCAAAGGGTGTACCATATTTTATTTAACAAATCCCATCTTCTTAGAAATTTAGATGGCTTCCAAGTTTTTACTATTAAAAGAACATTGTGGAGAACACTATTATATGTAAATTTTTGTCCATAATCACAACAATCTCTTCCTAGTATAAGTGAATAGATGTAGAATTATAGGGTCACAGTTTTTAAGTACTAACAGCCAACATAGACCGAGCATTTTCTTGCCAGGCACTTACAGACAGCTCTATATGCATCAGCTCACTGAAACTGACAGCTCCATCTGGTAGGTACTACTCATGCTCCCATTATACAGATGAACAAACTGGATCAGGGAAGCTAAATGAGTTGTCCCGAATCACACAGTAAGTGGCAAGGCTGGTCTTGGAACACCAGCAAAGCCTGAGCTCTTGGCTACCTCGTCGCCGCGCATGTTCATTCATGCAACAGGAGCAGCGACGACTGTGCCCGGCACTACTACAGATGGCTGGTGTATAGCAGCGAACCAAAAAGAGAACAATCTTCACCTGCATTCTAGCTGGGGCTCAGGACAGTAAACACAGGAAGTGACAAAAATAAAACCAAAACCAAAAAAGCAAAAGGCAATAGAAAAGAGGCAGAGGGAATGCAGGAGTGAGTGTACCGTTTAAAACAGGGGGTCAGGGAAGGCCCAACAGAGGAGTCATTAGAGCGAAGTGGGGGAGGAGGTGAGGGAAGGAGCCCTGTTGGGGTCTGAAAGGAGAGCACACCAGGCGGAGGGACTCGCAGGTGCCAAGGTCCCAAAGCTGGCGTGGGTTGACTGTGCAAGGAGCAGCAAGGAGGCCAGTGGGTCTGGGGTAGGGGGAGAGGCGGAGAGATGTGCAATAGCTGCGGGTCACAGGCTCTGAGGGCCACCTGAGGACTTGGGGTTTTCTCTGAGGCAGGTGGGAGCCACAGTGGGTTTTTTTTTTTTTTTTTTTTTTTTTTTTTTGGAGAGGTTTTTCGCTATAGGGTGCGTGCGCTCGCCAGACAGAGAGAGACATAGAGACAGAAAGCGAGAAATCACCCCCCGGGGGGATGGTTAAGCTGCAATCCCTTCTCCTCCATTCTCCTCTCGGGATCTTGGGCATGCACGCACATGCGCCCGGCGTGAGTTGTAAGCCACCGGGTCTGAGACACGAACTGCAGTCGACTACGTGGGAGTCCAGCGACATAGCCATTAAGCTAACTGCTGGTTCCCAACCACAGTGGGTTTTGAACAGTGCAGCGATGTGGCTGACTTAGCTTATGTCTAATAGGATCCCTCAGGCTGCTGGATGGAGACTCTATAGGGGATAAAGGTGGAATTGGGGAGAGGAGGCTGCTGCCAGAGGTGAGGCTGGAGATGATGGGAGCTTAGACCAGGCTAGTAGTGTGGTTGGGAAGAAGTGGCTTCCTTCTGGATATGTTGTGAAAATAGAGTTGACAGGGTTTGCAAATCACTTGGCTATGGGAAATTTGAGAAAAGAAAAAGGAAAAAAAAGATGGAATCAAGGCTGTCTCTTGGGAACCAGCAGTTAGCGTAATGGCTATGTCGCTGGACTCCCACATAGTCGACCGCGGTTCGCGTCCCGGACCCGGTGGCTTAAAACTCACGCCGGGCGCGTGTGTATGCGTGCCCAAGATCCCGAGAGGAGAATGGAGGAGAAGGGATTGCGGTGTGACCATCCCCCGAGGGGGTGATTTCTCGCTTTCTGTCTCTATGTCTCTCTCTGTCTGTCTGGCGAGCGCACGCGCCCTATAGCGAAAACTTCTCAAAAAAAAAAAAAAAAAAAAAAAAAAAAAGGCTGTCTCTGAGTCTGGAGCCTGAGCCTTGGAGGGGGGAGACACCATTACGGCAGCTGGGAAGACTGCGGGAAAAGTTTGGTTTGAACCTGTTCAGTTCGTGGTGCTGGGGCAGACCTTACTGCTGGCCCAGCATCCTGTTCTTCTCTGCTGGGCATCCAGGAGGATGGCACATCCTGACACCTTGCAGTTAGATCTGGCCGTGAGACCGACTCTGACCGGAGTGGTGTAGGTGGGACAGATATGTGTAACTTCTGGGGCAGGGCACCTCATCCCCTCCTACTCTGCTGGGTCCCTGCTGAGGCTATCCCGGCAGCGTATGCCAAGGCAGAACCTCCATCAGCCTGGTTTCTTGAGTGGCAAATGAAAAACAGTCCCCTGCCCACCTACCCGGGAATGTGTCATCAGAAAGAAATAAACGTGGGACCAGCAGTTAGTGTAGTGGCTATGTCACTGGACTCCCACGTAGTTGACCGCGGTTCGTGTCCCGGACCCAGCGGCTTAAACTCACGCTGGGTGCGTGTGTGTGCGTGCCCAAGATCCCAAGAGGATAATGGAGGAGAAGGGATTGCGGCGTGGCCATCCCCCCTGGGGGGTGATTTCTCTCTTTCTATCTCTCTGTCTCTCTCTGTCTTTCTGGCAAGCACATGCGCCCTATAGCGAAAACCTCTCCAAGAAAGAAAGAAAGAAAGAAAGAAAGAAAGAAAGAAAGAAAGAAAGAAAGAAAGAAAGAAAGAAAGAAAGAAAGAAAGAGAGAGATGAAGGAAGGAAGGAAGGAAGGAAGGAAGGAAGGAAGGAAGGAAGGAAGGAAGGAAGGAAGGAGGAAGGAAGGAAGGAAGGAAGGAAGGAAGGAAGGAAGGAAGGAAGAAAGAAAGAAACGTTTGTTGTTCAAGGACACTGGTTTTGGCATTGTCTGTTACCACACCGTAATTGATCCTAATATGACCAATACGGTTGCTGCTCCAGGACCTGCCATGTCAGGTTGCACAGATCGCACACTGCACAAGGGCGGCAGCTCCGAGGGGGTTTCATTCTGATCATAGACCTAACCTCTAGGTTCTGCATGCACGTGAGGGCCTGTGTTCTGTTGCGATCACACTCAGGTGGCCCCTGAGGCTGTTCCTCTTGCTTACCAGCCTTTCTTAGAAGCCTGATTCCCACCCTCTCCCAACTCAAAACTTGCCGTTTCACAAGGCAGGAGCGGGGAGGGCAGTGTTCAGAACGTGACCGTTGCCTTAGCGCTGGGGTCTAAGTGAGCAAGAGCACAGGTATGGGTGTGCGCTGGGCCAGGGCTGCCACCCCAGGAAGGCACATCCCGGGGGACCCAAGCCAAGCTGTGGGGGTGAGTGAGGGGGCACAGCCACACTCCAGCAGCTTCGCTGTTCTAACGGGATGCATATGTTCTGGCCACAGATTTAACAAGAAGGTTGATTTATGGACCCGCAATTCAGATGAATTTAAACTGGATGCTACTGATTAAGCCCCAGAGCCAGGGCCCTCTCCACCCTCGCTCTTCTCCCTCTCTTTGATGCAAGGGCCAGTCTGAGGTTGCCTAGCTTGGCCTGGAGCAGGCAGGTGTGTTCTGCTTTCTCTGGGCCAGACTTCCGACAGTAGGACAAGATAATGTGTCGTACCAAGATTTTATAAAGGATTTCTTTCTTTCTTTTACTTTCTTTCTTTCTCTTTCTTCCCTCCCTCCCTCCCTCCCTCCCTCCCTCCCTCCCTCCCCTCCTTTCTTTCTTTCTTTCTTTCTTTCTTTCTTTCTTTCTTTCTTTCTTTCTTTCTTTCTTTTCCTTTCTCTTTCTTTCTCTTTCTCTTTCTTTCTCTCTTTCTTTCTCTCTTTCTCTCTTTCTTTCTTTCTTTCTTTCTCTCTTTCTTTCTCCCTTCCTTCCTTCCTTCCTTCCTTCCTTCCTTCCTTCCTTCCTTCCTTCCTTTCTTTCTTTCTTTCTTTCTTTCTTTCTTTCTTTCTTTCTTTCTTTCTTTCTTTCTTTCTTGGAAGTCACTTTCTCCGAACTTGCAAGGGGCGGTATGCGCTAGCAGCAGCCTTGCCTATCATCCAAGTGAAGATGGCAGGTAGAGGGTTGGACGACGGTGCGGTGGGAACACACGGCATTGTGTGAGGCTGACCCACGTGGGAAGGTTCCAGGTTTGTGTCGAGAGACCTCCCCCAATGTGCTGGACACATGTGTGCCCAGGATGCAGAGCTGGTTGAAGCTGGGGGCTGACGGTGGGGCTGGATCATGGCATCAGGACCCTGTTGGGGTGCTGTCTGTCTCAAGCTCATGGAAATAAATAAACTTGAGAAAAGATGTGGAGTAGTAGATGGATATGTAGACAAACCTGGAGCTCCTGGGAGAGGTCTGACTCCAGATAGAACTTCGGGGTTGTCAGCATAGACTCGGTGTTTACAGAGTCCAGGGGATCACAGAGAGACAGAGTACACAGCGAAGAGGCAGAAGGCCCTGTGGAGTGACCGGTGGGACAAGGAAGAGGAAGTTGCAGAGGAGACTGGAAGGAGCAGCCAGGGAGGTGGGGAGAGAAGCTGCTGAACAAGGGAACAGGTTTCAAGGAGGATGGAGCAACCATCCTGAGCCTTGGAGAGGGGGAGACATGATTACGACAGAGTCCTCACCTCTTCTCCTCGCCCGGGGCCAGCGCGCTGGTGGGAACTGCAAACCAGGGCTGAGAAATGACCATGGCGCAGCTCCATGGCCTCACTGTGCTCTGGACCAGAGCAGCGGGTCCAGGAGAGGATGGGAGAGAGGACCTGGAGGCCAGAGAGCTCAGGTGCCACTCTCAAGGAAGCTCACTGGGAGGGGCAGAGAATTGGGTGGTAGCTGGAGGGCAGGGGTCAAGGGAGAAGTGAGTGCTCGGGGAAAACAAGGTGAGGAGAAAGAGCCAGAAGACAGGGTAGTTCCTGCTGCCTGACATGGAGTTGGACGGTGTCCAGGAGGAGGCCAGAGGGAGGGTCTGGAGCTAGCCTTAGACAGCAGGAGCCTGGGTGCCCAATAGCCCCTCATGAAGTTCTCCCTCCCAGGACGCCCCCAGCAGCAGCACCAGGGGAGGGCCTGTTTCCTACAGCCTCAACCCCATTGGCGATTTCGTGCTCTTTGCAGCCCACTCTCCTATGGGTTTCCAGTTGGGGTACTGTTCTGCAGGGACAGGAATTAGGGTAGACATTGGCCTTTCCCACCCAGGCCTTGAAACTATAGATGGGGAGTCAGAGGCCTAGACAGGTTAAGTAACTTGCCCAGGGTTACGTGGCAGAACTAAAATTCAACCCTAATTCTGCACACCCCTCTGTTTTTTAAATTAAATTTATTTATTTACATTCATTCACTGCACATCACTACAGCATACAAAGTGAGAGGTTCCATCCCGAGTACACTGCGTATTGGCGCCATCAAGCACATCGAGAGAGACCCCTCTGCTGTTGTGTGAGGATAAGCGAGCTCCCTGGGGACTGGGGGGTCCGGGAGAGCTCTGCAGCCTGCCTCCTGGCTAGGCTCTGTGCTTATTCCTTCCTATATGTGCGCCGGGATCCCCAGGAATTTGTGGGCAGGGCTAGCCCGCAAAGGGTGGCAGACCACTTGGAGAGGTCCGTCTGGAATCCCAGTTACCAAATGGGGCGTTGAATGCTACATGGGAGCTTTCAGGGGTTGGTAGAGGAACTGCAAAAGGGGCACCCATCTGGCCTGGGTAGTCAGGAGAGTCTTCCTGAGGAATCTATTAACGCGTAGAAGCTGAGACCGCAAAGAATGGGAGAGTTAGACTCGGTGAAGAGCAATGAGCAATAGGAGGGTGTCCCCGACAGGGAGCACAGCGCGCGCCAAGACCTACAGGGTGGAGAAAAGTTCAGGAAATAGAAAAACCAGCCGGAGCGGAGCGGGCGCGGGGGCGAGGTGGCTTCGCAGGGGCTTCGGAGGGGCCTGCGCCCGCGCTCGGCCCGCGACCCGCCGCGCGCTCAACAGCCACAGAGGCCGCCTCGGCGGAGCCAGCCTCGCCCCGCCCGCGCGGTGGTCGCCCGGCAGGCAGGGGCGTCTAATGGGCTGCCCGGCCCGCGTTCCGGGGAGTGGTCCCGGCCGAGCTAATGTGCGGTCTCCCCGCCCGCCGGCAGCTGGTGCCCCAGCGCCGACCCCGGGCGCCGATCGATACGCCTCAGGCGGCGGGCGGCCGGGAGCCCCCCAACCCCTCCCAGTCCCGAACGCGCCCCTTTCCCGGGAGCCTTCGACTGCGGTGCCGGGACCTCCTGCACCCGGGGTGGGGCGGCCTGGATGCCGGGAGAGCCGCCCTGGGAGTGAGGCGGTGGTCTTTGGGCATCTGGAGCCTCCTGCTCCTCTGGCCCTCCGTGGACCTGGGAGTCCCAGGTGATCCCTTTAGGAACAAGGACAAGGCCAAGGTCACTAATCCTGTGACCCAGGGTGGGGACCTGGGAGGGAGGGTGCCGAATGAGGCATCTGAGTGCAAATCTTCAGGAGGCGCCAATCCGTTTCCCCTCCGCCAGAAATCGAGACGAATACTTTAATACAAGGCTTTTAAAAAGCAAAATTAATGTTAAAAAATGTCATAGTGAAATTATATATATGCTATAGGGTATATATGCTTCCTGGAGACAGTTGAGAGAGTGGGAAAGTGAGAAAGCTCCCTCCAGGGGATGGCGACCCGGGATCTGTTCTTCATTCTTCCAGCTGGGGAATTTTTCATGCAGTTGGCCACATGGAATGCACCCACCTTAACCTCTGCACCGTGTGTTGACCTCAAAATATCAAAATTTTAAAGACAAGGTCAGTAACTGATGAGCTGACCATATCGGAGCCTGTGGAAAAGGAAAAATAAAAAAATTTGATATTTTGTTGATAATGGATTGTTTACTACAAATTTGAAAAGAGTGTTTGGATTGTAGGGGACATTCCGCTCTCTGGACTAGTGAGAAAGTATCAAATGCATGGTCTTAAGTCTTTTTTTAAAACAGCTTTATTGGGATATAATTTCCATATCATACAACTCACTTATATTTAAGTTTATTAATGTATTCTGTGAGTGAGAGAGACAGAGACTCCCAACAGTGTCTTCATGCTGCCATCCACCCGATCTCATACAGCCTGAATCCCAGCTCCTGGAAGTGCTTTGTGTGCTCAGGACACCAATTCTGGCACATTTCCACCACCACTGAAGAATCTCTGTGCCCACTAGCAGTCAGTCCTCATTCCCCTTAGGTGTGCAGTCCTAGGAAACCACTAAGCTTTCTGGTCCCTATGGATTTGCCTGTTCTAGGTGTTTCACATAAATGGAATCATGCACCATGTAATCTCTTGTATATTGCCTTTTGGTGTACATATATCTTTAAGGTTCACCTATGTTGTAGCACATTTTTAGAAGTTTTTGCTGTAGAGTGCATGTGCTCACCAGAAAGACAGAGAGAAACAGAGAAATAGAAAGAGAGAAATCACCCCCCAGGGGGGATGGCCACACTGCAATCCCTTCTCCATTCTCCTCTTGGGATCTTGGGCATGCACACACCCACACCCGGTGAGTTTAAGCCTCTGGGTTCAGGACTTGAACTGCAGTCAACTACATGGGAGTCCAGCGACATAGTCATTAGGCCAACTGCTGGTCCCTGTTGTAGCATGTTATCAGTATTTAATTCCTTTATATTGCACAATCATATTCTATTGTGTGGCTATTCCACATTTTACTTGTCCATTCATATGTCAATGGACATTTGAGTTATTCCCACTTTTTGGCCATTATGAATAATGTTGTTATGGGATCAGCAGTTGGCATAATGACTATGTCACTAGACTCCCATGTAGTCAACTGTGGTTCGAGTCCCGGACCTAGTGGCTTAAACTCACACTGGACGCGTGTGCGTGCGTGCCCAAGATCTTGAGAGGAGAATGGAGGAGAATGGGGCGTGGACCCCTGGGGGTGATTTCTCTCTTTCTGTCTCTCTGTCTCTTCCTGTCTTTCT
Source organism: Tupaia tana (assembly GCA_026018925.1). NCBI lineage: Eukaryota > Metazoa > Chordata > Mammalia > Scandentia > Tupaiidae > Tupaia > Tupaia tana. The sequence goes on along the minus strand of JAKSZU010000007.1, from coordinate 80,918,532 downwards.
GGCGACCACACACCTTACAGCAAAAACCTCTTGAAAAACAAACAAACAAACAAATAAATAAATAAATAAACCATGCTGTTATGAACATCCATCTAAAGTTTTTTGTGTGGACATATGTTTTCATTTGTCTTGGGTGTGTACCTAAGTGTAGAATTGTGGGGTCATATGTCGACTCTATGTTTAACATCTTGAGGAACCTCTTGACTATTTTCCAAAGTGGCTGTCCATGTTTATAATCCTACCAGCAATGCGGGATGGTTTCTATTTCTCCACGTCCTCTCCAACACTTGCTATTCTCTGTCTTTTTGATAATAGCCATTCTGGTGGCTATGAAGTGATGTCCCATTGGGGTTTTGATTTGTACTTTCCTGATGGCTAATGGTGTTGAACTTTTTTTCATGTGTTTATTGGACATTTGTATATCTTCTGTGGAGAAATGTCTGTTCAGGTCCTTTGCCCATGTTTCACATATCTGAACTACCTTGTATATAAACAACATCCCACCATATTTATGGTTCTGACTTGCTTTTCTTGTACCTGAGTTTGAGACCTTTCCATGGTTTTTATGGGTTTACTTCATTCATTTTTTGAAGAAGTATTTATTTAACTTAATTTATTATTATTATTTTATAATTTGCTATAGGGCACATGTGCTCACTAGAAAAAAGACAGAGAGAGAGAGGAAAAGTGAGAAAACAAGCCGCTAGGTTTGGGACTCGAACTGTGGTCAACCATGTGGGAATCCAACACCCTAACCACTACGCCACCTGCTGGTACCCCACTACTTTTTTAAAAAGAATTATTTATTTAATCTTATTTATTTATTATTATTATTTTTAAAAATTTGACCAGAGAGAGGGAGAAAGAGAAGGTGAGAAAGCAAGTCACCAGGTCTGGGAGTCAAACCACAGTCGACCATGTGGAAGCCCAGCACCCTAACAATTACACCACCTGCCAGCCCCTTTATTTCACTACTTTTAAGCAGCTGTTTGGGATTTCATAGTGTGGCTGTGTTATAAGTATTATATTTATCCAGTTGCTGATTGATGAGTATTTGTGTTTTTCCAAAAATATTTCCCATTACAAGAAGACAAGGCAATAAACATCCTTATGTAGATCTTTGCTCACCCAAATGAGCCTTTCTGGAAAAGAGAGCCCCGGAAGTGGAATTCTGAGGTCAAATTTTTAATTGTAATAGCTATATATTTTTTTAATTTAAAAAACGTTTAGTGTTGTTCAGTGTCTGGTTCATTTTAACTCCTCCACGGCCAAATTTGGGGGCAGGGACTGCTTCAGTTTCTCCACCTTCTCTTTGTCTGTGATGACCAAGGTGTAAACGTATCTGCTGCGCCTAACTTTAAACTTCACTTTATCCTTATTTTCCCTGATCTTGACAGAGTTGGTGTCCTTTCACCAGGCTGTTAGTAGAAAGTCTTTGATTTCCTCAGTTTTTCGAGGCATGGCGGGAGCGTGGGTAGAGGGCGCCTACCGGCACAGCCAGCAGCCAGACGTGAAGAGGACAGAAAGGGCTAACTTCAGCAGCTATTAACAAATTGTTCTCTAAATATATAACTCTTGTCCTCCTTCAGCGTTGTATGAGAATCCTGTTTAATTGTATCTTTTTTTTTTCCCCATATACCAATCATCTTTTATTAGGTGTGAATTCTCAACTGGGATGTGGAAGGACTTGGCGAGTTTCTTCAGAGGGGTGCGAAGCTAAGGAGATGCGGGTCTGGCTCAGGGTATGCCCTCCACGCTGGCCCTCTTCAGTGGTATTTGCGTCGCTGCTCGTGTTTGAGTTCCTTGAAAGAAAGGCAGTAGCTGAAGAGCACGCAGCAGCCAGCACCATAGGCACCCCAGCCACACCCCTTTCTTCACATTGACGTACTTGTAATACCGGCAGTAACCTCTCTGAAATGCTCCAGCAATGCCTTTAGGGGTAAAATCCCGCATCAATGTCCAGCTTGGCAGCTCCCTAAGTTTGACATTCACGGGTTTCTTCTTTACTGGTACGACTGACACCATCTTGGAGTCCTGGTGTCCGCTGCACAGGCGGCGCAAGGGCTGTTGGCTAGGGAGCACGCGCCCAAGCAGGCGTGGGGAGCAGAGGCTACTTCACTGCATCTTTACCAATACTACGGGGTTGTTGGAAAAGTCATGACGCATTTCCCTATGTTTTTCTAGGCAAAAATGTATCATGACTTTTTCAACAACTCAATAGATAACATCAATCTTCTTAATTTTTGCCAATTGTCTGTTTTTGAAACACACAAGATATTCCATTGTTTTCATTTTTATTCATTTGGTTACTGAGTATGTATTTTTAAAATGTCATTACAGGCCGTTTTCATTTCGTCTTCAACATGTTCGCTTATGTCTTTAGCCCATTGACTTACTTCCTTGCTTTTGCATTTTTTAGATATGAATTATTTTTCTCATAACCTGTTGCTGGTTTTCTGTCACATACAAATGTTAAATTTTGATTTCATAAAAAAGAATATAATGCTCTTTTCCTTTCTGGCCCCTTGGTCATATCTCGCTTTTCCTGCCCAAGGTTGTGAAAGTATTTCCTCTAACATTTGCAATTTTTAAAAAAATGGGCCAGCTCCATGCAGCCATAAGGCACTGCTCAAGCAAAGTTGGTGCCCCCATGGCAGCTGCAGTTCAAATTCCCGGTCTGGTTGGCCTCCTCGGGGCATGAGTGTGCATGCCCAAGACCCAGTGGGCTGGAGGACTGCAGGGAGGGGATGCAGCTGGCCAGACCCTGTGGACAGTTTCATCTCTTTCTCTGTCACACGTGTGTGCATTCACACACCCTATCATAAGTAAAGGGAGTTTTTAAAATGGGGATATGTATTTTAGATAAAGTAACATTGTCGAAATAAAATTTTTATCAAATACATTAATAAATTGAATGTGATCTTAATGAAGCTCCCCACATAAATGTTTATCAAACATGAGTCCGTTTGCAGTGTTTGACTGAAAAAGAAAATGAGTAACAATATTGAAAAACATTTTTTGAAGGAAAATAATCCTAATCGTTGGCAAAACATACTATTGAGTCATAAACAGTGCAGTATTAGAATGGGATTAGACAAATCAATCAAGATAAAGGAGTAGGTCCAAGCTTACAAAAAAGTTCAGTTTTAGGGGCCAGCAGGTGGCATAGTGGTTAAGGGCATTGGATTCTCACATGGCTGACCATGGTTCAAGCCCCAGACCTGGTAGCTTGCTTTCTCGCTTTCCCCTTTTCTCTCTCTGTCTCTCTCTGGTCAAATTAAATAATAATAATAATAATAAAATAAATAATTCTTTTAAAAAAATTTAGTTTTCAATACAATGACTTTTTTTTTTTTTTAAGTTTTGCTGTAGGGTACATGCTCTTTCTAGGACAGACAGAGAGGAGAAGTGAGAAAGTACTTCCTGTGGGATGACCACTCCACAACTCCTCTCCTTCACTCTCCTCTAGAGGTTTTGGGTACACATGCCTGGTGGTTTTTCAAGCCTCCAGGTCCAGGACTTGAACCATATTGAAGACCACGTGGGATCCAGCCACCTTAAACTCCATGCCACCTCCATGCTGGCTGAAGATGACATTTTAAATAAACAGAATTCAATAAATGGTCTTAGTTCAAAAGACTGTTCATTTGAGGGGGACAAACTTATTCATTTACCCATTAAATATTTATGAATGCCTAACACATGCCAGGCACCAGGCATATGGACATTGGGGTGGGGCAGTGTACAATTAAGAAAAGAGGACAAACTCCTGGCTTTATGTAATAGATGTTCTGGTGGGGCAGGAAGTCAGATCCCTACCAATCAACAAAGTAAATGGGTAAATTATATATTGTAATTGAAAGTTATAAAGAGAAAAAAAGGAGAAGTAGGGAGGTGGGGAGATAAATGGAAGTTTTAATTAGAAAGATCAGAAAAGACTTAAAAAAATGGTAATAGTTCAGCAAAATTGCAAAGGTGATGGGACAGTCGGCCTTGTAGATATCTACGCAAAGGGCCACGTAGGCCCTGAGACCAGTCAGTGCAAAGGCCCTGAGGCAGGGACATGTTTATTTGTTTGGGCTACCATTTCTTGAGAACTAATGTACGGCCTTAAACTTTCATCCTGAGGGACTTAGGGGGCACTGTAGGGTTGTGAACGGAGGTGTGACAGGAGCCAATTTATGCTTACACTAGACCACTGTGGGATCCAGGTGGAACCTAGATTACAGGGGCAAGGCAAGAGTGGACATGGAGAGACCAGGGAGGAGGTGATTGGCATCGGGGGGGGAAGTGGAACATGGTTGGATTCTGGGTGTGTTTTGAAGGTACAGCAGCAATAATGGTATTATAATTGGCTGGGGAGGCAGACGGAGAAGGATCAGAAGCTCAGTTTTGTATATTTGGAGGTTGAAATGCCGAATAGACATCTGAAAGGAGGTGCTGAATAGAAATAAACACGCATGCTGTTCTGGAGAGAGCGCTTAGGAAATGGTCAATGCACACTCCTCTGCTGCCCACATGCAGTAGCCGTGAGCCCCGCGAGGCGCCCGAGCGCTTGTCCAGAGGAGATGCGCTGCTCGGTGGGAAAAGGACAGGCTGGATTTCAAAGGCTTAGGATGAAAAGATAAAAGAGCTCATAAATGATTTTGTGTATTGATCACAAGTTGAAATGGTAATATTTTGGATACACTTAGTTAGATAAAATAGAATATTTCGATTGATTTCACTTTTTAAAAATGTGGCTACTAAAAATATTTTCACTGAACAAGAGGCTTGCATTATGTTTGTATCACACGGTGCTGGGCTAGATGGCCGTTGGAGCTAAAAGCTGCATGAGCTCACCCTGGGAGTGGGTGCGATAGCGAAGAGCCCCCAGGATACGCTCACTGCCCACTGTGAAGACAGGGAGGAGAAATACACAAAGGAGGTGCAAAGGAGCAAGTGGGGAGATCAGAAGAAAAGCACCAGAGGGCCAGCTGGTGGCGTGGTGGTTAGGGTGGCTGGATCCCATATGGCCAACCGCGTGGTTTGAGTCCCAGGCCTGGTGGCTTGAAGAACACGCTGGTCATATGTGTATGAGGGAACGGAGAAGAAGGGATTGCGGCATTGCCATCCCCCCAAGGGGGATGCTTTCTCACTTTCCCTGGCTCGCTCTGTCTGCCTCCCTCTGGAGAGCACACATGTCCTACAGCAAAACACTAAGGAAAAAAAAAAAGAAAAGAAAAAGAGAGCAAAAGAAAGAAGGAAGGGAGAGAGAAAGAAAAAGCAAAGCAAAGCAGGAGACTGGCTGACTAGGAAACTGAGGGAAAGGGGTGTTTCGAGGAGCCGCGAGAGGCGCCCTGGGACAAGTGCTGCTGATGGGTGGAGGGAGGGCCAGGACTGACCCTGAAATGGGCCACTCTGAGGTCAGCAGTGGGCAAGATCATTTCACTCATGTGGTCTTCTCGAGCTCCAGCGTGCACTGGTGCCGGAGGTGCAGCTGTGAGCAAGGAGGGTGCAGGGAGGGTGGGCTCTGGCCTTCCCGGCCTCAGGAAACCAGGGAGGGGCAGGGTCCAGATAATGAATGAGCTGCTTTCACCTGCGAGGAAAGGGGAAGGAGGGGAGTGCAGAAACCCGCAAAGCCCAGAGTGAGGTTTGGAGACCCTCAAGAGAAACTCCTACCCACATTTCAAAAACACACATCCTTGGTCTTAAACCTCCAATACAGACCCTGGACAAGGGGCACGTCAAGTGAGGGAGGAATGAAGCTACATGCCAGGGGTTGACAGTACTCGAGAATCCTCATTGCCCCCCTAGAAGGTGGCCAGGGTCTGAACCCAGAGCTGTCTGGCTGTGGAGTCTGTGTTCCTAACCATTCTGCTCACTGTCCTGAATCCATGGGGACACAGAGAGTTACAACAGGCTCTTCTTAACAGCCCAAAGTGCTGGGGCTGCAGACTCCCACGTTCCGGGGTTGTAGCCGGCTCCCAGCACTGCAGCTGGGATAACCAATGGAGCTGCTTTAGATGAGTCCCTGAGCTTCACTTGCTCATCTGTAAAATGGAACCAATGAAATGGAGCAACAGCACGCTAGCAGCCACCCACACTACCTATTACAGGCAGGGTGAGGCTGGGAGCCTGAGCCAGACCAGGCCCTTGCAAGTGCTCTGAAGCCCGCGGCCCAGAGAGGGTGGGTAGAGGAACTGGCCCTGGGCTCGCCCATAGGGAGGGAGGGTAACGAGGCAGGCACAGCCTCCAAATTCCTCCCTGGCCGGTGTCCTCTAGAGTTCTGACCCCCTTTCCTGGTGCCCTGAAGGTCAGGCATCCCTCTGGCTCCCACTGCCCCCACCTGCCTACGACTGTCCCCTCCGCACTGGATAAACAGCGCCTCCGCCCGCCTGCAACCTCATTCCCTCACGCTTCACCAGAATTAAATTCATCATTCATTTTTTATGGTTTATACATAGTGTAATTTATGTTTTCAAATATATTGAGGTCACACTTTAGCAGAAAAAAAGTATTTCACATCGAAATTGAAGGCATGTGTGTTCCATTAAATGGAGATGTTTGGGATAATTTTAAAAGGCTAAAAGTAGTAGAAAGTAACATTAAAATAAAATTTGAGAGATGTAATTACCCCTAATCGCACCATAAAATAATCAATACTGCATTCCATTATTTCTGACTTCCCTAGTTATAGCTTTTTTTGTTAAGCTCTTGAATATTGATGAGGTGAAAGGGTCGTGTCTTCTAGCGGAGGTCTGATGGAGGTGGAATTAAGGTGATGTCCTCTCCGATTAGCCCAGGGAGACCAGGAGTGCCGCTCCTTCTCAGCTACAGATCCCAGGAGGCAGCTCTGGGCTCTCCGACCTCCCGTCGGTCTGGCGACCCTTGGGGTCTGGCCAGAGTGAGGCTATGGGTCAAGACCGTGTGTGTGTGTGTGTGTGTGTGTTTGGGCTTCTTTTTTTTTGGGATGCTTATTGTGTGCTAAGCTCTGTGCAAGCCACGCAGAGGCATCAACTCATTTAATTCTTAGTCACCCTTTGCAGTGGGTGTCTGCAAGACCCACTTTACAGAGGAGTGCACTGAGGCTCAGTGGGATGAAGTGAGTTTCCAAGCCGCGGGGCTGGGACTTGCACCCAAGTCTGTGCTCTTGCCACTGTCTCTACCACCTTCCGGGAAGTCCAGCCTCTGTCTTGGAGGGAGGCTGAGGGATGAAGTTCCCAGTGGGGGACCGAGGCGGGGGTGCTGAACCCCCCTTGGAAGGGGCAGCTCAGTGCCAACCCTAAGGACAGTTGTTACTGGCCACAGTGGTGCAGTTCTAGCTGGAAAACCTCTGGATCCTTCTGGGGACTCCTGAGAATAGCGGTCCCTTTCCTCCATTTTATATAATAGGCTCGCTTCTCTGAGCCTTCATGTTCTCATCTCTAAAATGGGCATAAGAGCAGGCGGCTTCTCTCCGAGTCGTGTGGTAAGGGAACTCATACTGAGTGCACGGCCTGGCATGTGGAAGGTGCCGGCAACGTAGTTATGGAAGTGCTGGTGACAGTGACGCTAATGAGGAGGTCACTGATTCCTCCCTGCCTTGATTTCCCATCTTCGAAATGTGTCTGGGTGGGGCACTTGACCTGGACAACGGCAAGGCCTTGGCCTCTGACGTCCTGTCTCCCACGACCTGTGTGTCCTGTGCTTCGTAGCCCACAGACGGTCCTCTCATCCAGCCCTCACCGTCCAAGCGGGGTCACATGTCTGAGGGGTGCCCCAGCCCCTCTTCCTCCCACATCAAGAAACCTGCATCTTCCAACTTCCAGGCGATTTCCTGGAGCTCAATCCTGGGCCCTGGAGAGTGACAGGGTGACGTAGGGCGCCCACCTGCCCAGTGAAAACCGAAGTGACCTTAGCACCCCGGAGCTGGGAGGTTGGCATCTGGACCCCACATGCCTGGCATATGTGGGCATCCTGTGCCTGCTTTTTGGGGATCTGTGCCCCAGATCGTAGGCATGCCCCACCCAGAATCCACATAGCTGTATGGTCAGAACCCAGGCTCAGAACCCTTAGCGCTGATCATGACAGCTAAATGGTGGCAACGGGCAGCTGTCCTCAGCAGACAGCTGGGGCAGACAAAATGTGGTGTGTCCGTACAAGCGAGTCCTCTCCCGCCACAAAAAGGAACGAAGCCCAGATACACGCCACAGCCCAGGCACATGCCACAGCTCAGATACACACCACAGCCTGGGCACACACCACAGCCCAGATACACACCACAGCCTGGGAACACAGCATAACTCTAATACACGCCACAGCTCGGGCACATACCATAGCCCAGATATATGCCACAGCCCGGGCACACGCCACAGCCCAGATACACGCCACAGTCTGGGCACACACCATAACCCTAATACACACCAAAGCCCAGGCACACACCACAGCCCAGGCACATACCACAGCCCAGGCACACACCACAGCCCAGGCACACGCCACAGCCCAGGCACACGCCATAGCCCAGATACACGCCACAGCCCAGATACACACCACAGCCTGGGAACACACCATAACCCTAATACACGCCACAGCCCAGGTATATGCCACAGCCTGAATACACGCCACAGCCTGGGCACATGCCACAGCCTGAGTACACGCCACAGCCCGGATACATGCCACAGCCTAGATACACACCATAGCCTGAATGAACTTTGAAAACATCATGCACCGTGAAAGAAGTAATGTGCAAAAAGCCACAGTCATACGACGGCATTTATACAAAATGTCCAAACAGGCAAATCCATAGAGACAGAAAGCAGGGGCTAGGGGGTGGGAAAATGGGGAATGACTGCTGAATGGGGATGAAGTTTCTGTTTGGGGTGATGAGAAAGTTCTGGAACTAGACAGTTGTGTAACATTGTGAACCTACTTAATGCCACTGCATTGTACACATTGGTCAATTTTACATTCAGTGCATTTTACCACAATTTAGAAAATGTGTTTTTTTGAGGTCTGGACGCCTGGGTCTAGGCGGTGTCATGAGGCCAGCTCAGGATCCAGGCAGGTCCGGGTTCTGGCTGCCCAGCCCGGGTCCAGCAGAAGCGGGGACCGCGGGGAACCGATGAGCGGCCTCGCTCCTGTGTCATTTCCATGAATAATAAACAACAATACAGAGTATTTTTAAATCATTCCCTAATGGAGATTCCCAAGCAGCAACCAGACACTCAGATCACTCTTGGTCCCCTGAAGATACCGACATGCAGGCAGGATGGGCCACAGAGGGCGGGGCCGGGCGCGTGCTACTCCCCGGCATCTGGTGGGACCCTTCCCTTGCCCTCCACCAGCTCCACTCCCCAGCTTTTCCCAGAGGTAGCAGGGCCAGGGCGCAGGGAGGGGTGTCTGCATCCTCAGGTCCTTACCATGACCTGGCCTGGTGCCTCAGTTTCCCCCACAGGTTCCCTCTCCTGCCCTTCTCTCCTGAAGCATAGGGAGGGACACCAGGCCTCGGAGTGGAACAAGAGGTGCTGACCTCCATGTGCGTTCTCGTCTCAGGCCAGCAGAGACCTTCGGTCCTCTCCGACACGTCTCAGATGGGACCCAAGGCCTTGACTGCTCGGGGAACATGCTCAAGATCTCTTGGTGACGCTGCCAGGCAGGACTCGATCTCCTGGCGGCTGGTCCACAGTTTGCCTCCTACGTGTCATGGTGCCATTCGGCAAAGGAGGAGCAGAGCAGCAGCCAGCCCGGATAGAGACCTCCCCCTGGGAAGCCCAGGCCGGGAAAGTTACTAACTTCCCAAGGTCTCAGGCTCCCCATCTATAAAGTGGACAGCACCTACCTTGTGGTGGGGAGGGTGATGGAAACCATGTGTGATGTCCCAGCGCTGGGCTGAGTAAATAGGGACCACTCTTCCAAGGATGAGGCCGAGCCTCGGGCCTGGGTGGCCTCAGCCTCTCCCACCTCCCTGGGCCCACCTGGCAGCCTGGTGCAGGACCTCTGCCCACTGAGTCAGCAGGAGGCTGGGCTCTGACATGAGGAGACCTGTCCTGATAATAGCCATGTCCCTGAGCACAAGCTTGGCCAGGTACTTCAGCAGCCCGGGAGGAGCAGACCTTTGTTCCATTTTACAGATGAAGGCTGAGGTCTAGAGCGCAGAGAACTCGCTAGCTGTGGGATTCAGAGTCATACTCTGTGTTCCGAGACTGCTGCTTTCAAACTCTGCACAATGACTGAATTGGGTACGGGGTCGCCGTGGTATGGAGCAGGGTCCCTGCCTACATGTGTCTGGAGCGAGGGGACAAAGCTCATCGGGTCTCAGAGAGATCTAAAGAATCCCCGTTTAAGTCCCAGCTCCTCTACTGACTGACTCTGTAACTCTGGGAGAGTCACTTCCTTCCCTCATGCCTCAGTTTCCCTGTTTTTTTTTTCTTTTTAAAAATTTTTATTTATTTATTTTTATTTATTATTATTATTTTTAAAAATATTTCCAGAGAGAGAGACACACACAGAGAGAAAGGAAAAGTGAGAAAGCAAGCCTCTAGGTCCAGGACTGGAACCATGGTCTGCCTGTGGGAGTCCAGCACCCTTAACCACTCTACCACCTGCTGGCCCAGTTTCCCTGTTTTTCAAATGAGGGTTGGACTGAAAAATCTTTAAGGTCTCTCCAAACACTGTCATTCATTCACTCCTTTTTTTTTTTTTTATTTTTTTGAGAGGTTTTTACTATAAGGTGCGTGCACTCTCCAGAAAGACAGAGAGAGACAGAGAGACAGAAAGCAAGAAATCACCCCCCAGGAGGGATGGCCATGCCACAATCCCTTCTCCTCCATTATCCTCTCAGGATCTTGGGCACGCACGCACACACACCCGGCATGAGTTTAAGCTACCGGGTCCGGGACTCGCATCACGGTCGACTTCATGGGAGTCCAGTGACATAGCCATTACGCTAACTGCTGGTCCCTCATTCACTGTTGAATCACCCCCATCTGATTCTCTCCTCCGCCCCCCTCCTCATCCTAGTCTGGCTTCCCTGACACAGCCTTGCAAACGACCACAGGCCCAGGCCAGCAACTGGATCAGGGCAAGAGGAAAGGCCCTCCTGGAGCAGGGCACGTCAGACAGAAGGCAGCTGGTGCCCCAAAACTCAGCCTGAGCTCTCCACCTCTTCGACATTCTCTTGTCCCCATTCTCTGTAGTCAGGAAGGACCCCAGGCAGGCCCTGTCCAGAGGCCCCTGACCCCCTCAGACCCAGTGGCCCTGAGCCAGCCAAAGCCCACCCATCCAGCGAGATGCAATTGGTTTCAATTGACAACCATAACAAGAAAGCTCTTTTAGGAAACTTCGGAAATGGAAGGGAGGCCATTAGGAAATTTACATTTGCGAATATGATGTTTAATTAGCAATACCAATAAATTAATAGGAGAATCTTGCTGCGGTTCTGGGTTCATAAAACACCAGCCTCAATCGGCAGAAGGAGAATGCGGCAGCCTGAGGTTGCCTGCGGGTAGAGGACGGAGCCAGGGCCACTCTGGGTCATCACAGCTGTCCTGAGCCCAGCGGTGCCCACCCCACACCCTGTCTCAGCCCACTCCTTGACAGCATGGAGGGCAGAGTCGGGAAGGTCTGAGTTCCTATCTTGGTTCAGCCACTCATTCCTCGGAGCAGCCGCCAACCAGCATCTGAGCCTCCATGTCCTTATCTGTCAAATGGGGATAATGATAATAATATCCACTTTATAGGGTTGTTGCAAAGATGAAAGGAATTAATGTGGTAAAAGCACCTAGAACAGAAAGAAGCTGGCACAAAATAAGTGTTAGTTATTACTGCTGTTGCTGCTCCTACTATTATTATTATTAATAGGATAACGAATGGGAAGCACCTGGCGAGGAGGAAGGACTTGATAAATACCAGGTGTTATTGGCTTTTCATTTTTCTTTCCTGAGCCTAATCCACTCCTCTGGGCTCTTGGGGTGGTCACCTTGAAGGCCCTTACCACCTGATCTGGCCCGGATCTGGGGACCCATCTGCTTCCCTCTTGGGGTTACTGGCACTGCACAGACAGAAGCTACGTCTCCTTTATCGTCATATCCTCAAACCACAGTTCTGAACAAACTCAACAGACTCAACTTGAGCAGGTGCCTCCCCAGCTTACAGACCATCCGTGGATCCCTAATACTTTCAGGATTTCACTCAGGCCCCTCCGCACTGCATGCGTGGCCACCTGGGATCAGCCAGCTCCTCTCCCACCTCTGGGTGGACCATCTCCTTTCCCTAAGCCACACTGCCAGGCTTCTCCTGCCCCTACACCTCTGTGCAGATGGGCTCAGCCTGGAGTGTCCTTCCTGACTCTGAGGGAGAAGCAGTCAGCCTGGAGGGCGTCGTCACCAGCTCCTCGCTGTCCTCCTCCATTCCACTACCATGTCCAGCACTTGTCACAGGGACTTGTCAAGGACCCCTTGGAAGAAGCCGGTGCAAGGCCCCCAAGCATGTCCTCTGCAAGGCCCAGTTAGGGGTCCTAGAAGACCACCGAGGTGCCTCCATCCAAGAACAGCCTCCCTGGTCATTTCTCCAGCCACCGAGTTCTCCCCTCATACCTGGTTTGTTCCTCCACTCCATGCTTCCTGGTGTGCCGTGACAACTTGGCTGGCAGTTGTCCCTCATGCCAGCTCTAGGCTGTTCAGGACTGGGCCGTTCCTCTCTTGCAGTCTCTAGGAACGGAGACTGTTTTACCTGAATGGATGAATGAACAAATGAAAAAAATCAAGGAGTGGGCTTGAATGATGCTTCTTCCAAGCTGTCTTCCCTGACTACCCTAGCTCCACTTGCAACCACTACACGTGTTTATTATCTGTATCCCCGCCAGATTGTCAGCTCCTCGAAGGCAGAGACCTTGCCGTTTTGTTTACCACTACTTCCTGGCACTCTTCCTGGAGCTCGTCACATGGATATGCTAATAAGTACTCCCTAGATAAGTGAATGAATGAATGAGTAAGTGAATATTTGAATGAGTGAGGGACTGAGTGAATGAATCAATGACTGATTGACCAGATGAATGAATGAATGAATGAACAAATGAGGAAAAAATTAATGGATGTGATCATAAATGACAGGTGGAGTAGATACTTTCCCCTGGTAAGGGCTGAGCCCAGCTTCTCCTCAGTCCTGGCTGCAACCAAGATCTTGTTTACCCAACTGTTTATTAAGTTGTATAAAGTGCATAGACAACACGACAATAATTAAAGCAGACACAACAACAGGTAATTAATTGCATTTCCAAAATTTGATCCATGCATATGAATGAATGGGAGATCACAGATTCAGTCTCAGAGGAGCCCCCACGTTCTCTGGGGAGGAGAGGCGGGTGGGGGGGGGGTGGGGTGGTCTTTGCAAAGTGGAACTCCCAGAGGTGGACTCTTGGGGAGGCTGTCTCCTCTTCCCCACCCCCTTTGCTTGGCTCTAGCCCCCCAGGTTTAGGTGAGGGAGGGATGATTTAGCAGGGAAGCCAATGGTGGGAGGGATGTCCCCAGGAACTCACAGCCATGGGAAGAAGTCTCTGGTGGTGACTCCTGTGAGGTGGGGAGAGGTGACCCCTAGCTCAGCACAGAGAATGGGAATGAGAAAGGCCCCGAACACCGTCTCTAAAATGCAGACACTCAAAGCCCTGCCTGGATGCGTGTTCTGGAAGTCTGAATGAAACCTGTGTCCATGTGTTAAACAAGCTCCAGAGGCATTCTGCAAAGTTGGAAAATCTCTTACTGGCAAACTGGAGTTAACCTGTCAGGTCCTAAGCCCAGCCAGAAGCCTCTTCCCCTCCCAATCACCACCCTCCCCCTGCCAAGCAAAAGAGTCCTCCTTGGCCTAGGAGCACCAGGGCAGGATAAAGTCTGGATTGGAGGACAGCTGTCCTGGAGCCCAGGAATAGAGGGAGGCAGAGATGCCTCCTAAACTCCTGCTCCAAGAATTCCATATCAGTTACCACAGCCAGAAGGAGCAGGGATGGGATGGTGGCGAGCGAGGTCCAGGAAGCCCTCTCAGCCCCCAGGCTAAACCGAGTAGACTGTCTCTGGTTCCTAAAAGACAAGGCCGTCCACCTCTCTCCTAGCATTTCTTCTCCCTCTGACAGGGCCAGAGTACAGCCCAACTCTAACTCCAGAGGCTATGTGTGGCCCTGAAGACAGCAAGTGTAGCTGGCAGGGGTGAGGGAAGCAGAGTGGTTGTGGAGCCACAGTATATTCTGCAGTCTGACCCAGACCCAGGGGCATCTGCAACTTCTATTGACAGCCTTGACTGTTATGCCTGGAGCTTCCCAAGGACATTTCTCTGGCCATAGGAGTGCGCTTGACCCCTGTTGACCTTCAGCCAATGACAGATGGGGAGTTGGTGGATAAAACCCCAATTCCCCACCTCACCTCTGGATGTTCTGGAGGTGTGCTCTACTCTCCCTGCAGGACCCGGGTGTGTTCTAGCCTGACTGCCCACAATGCGGACTGCTCCTTGACATACCTTCCTGCATCTGGCCTCCCCGCTCCCTCACTGTTTTCTTTGAGTTTCCTACCCAGATAAACACACACCCGAATTCTTGGCCTGCTTTGGAGAAACCCAAACTAACAGAGTAACCACACCCCAGGTGAAGCGAGGACCCCAACTTACCAACAAGAATCATCCTAGAAGATCCTGCGTTGCCCCGTGCAGGGCCTTCATCTCGGCTGGTCTGTGCAAACACAGTCACAAGGTGTTTGCCTTCATCTTCGTTCACAGACCGAGATACAAAGGCTCAGAGAGGTTAGTCTCTTCAAGCTGACAGCAAAGCAAAAGGCAGATGGCGGCTGGCACCTGGACTGCCCTTTAAGGAGCAGGATTGCAGAGCCTAGGCTGCTAAGTCACTGTCAGATACCCTCACCTCATGCCATTGTTTCCCCAAGAGCCAAAACGATTCAGGGAAACTACGACAGGACCCGTGTTTCCTGTGTGTGGTTCACTTTATGCACTTGTGTTGCCAGCCTGGCCCCTAGGGCAATTGAGTTTGCAGGCCAGTTTTAGTGACCCAGACCAAGTGCTGCTCCAATGAGGAGGGCTTGGGGCCCAGCTCAAGGTTGGAATTTGACCTTCCTGGGAAGGGGTCTGAGACACAAAAGAATGCCTCTTGGTTCATCTCAGCCTCAGGTTTTTACATTTTTTTTTTTTGAAAAGGCTTTGTTCAAATGTAAGCTGTGTGATCTTGGGCCCATAACTGCACCTCTCTGTGCCAATCCTAATTTGCAGGGTGTTTCTGGGATAGAGACCCCAGTTCAGTATATCGGCAGGTGCTCAACAAATGGCCCAGAGGTCTTCCCAGAGGCCTAAGGTTCCCAGCCCCTGTGACGGTCACCCCTCCCTTTTGGCTTATTAAGGCTGGCAGCAGTTCAGACAACAGCGGGAATGACTGGAGAAGGGGGATGTCATTAGAATCTGTTCTCAATGAGAAGAGGCCATGAGGACACGAGGCTGTCCTGCTCCCTAGGGGCCTGCGTGACTGGGAGCTGAAGCAGCAGCCCCAGCAGAGCCCTCTGCCCCTCCTTATTACCTGCTTGTGGGGAGGAGGTGTTGGGCCTGGAAAGAGTCCATCATGGCTGCAGACCCGCACGGATCACCGAGAGCCACTGCAGGCTGGGTGGGGGCTGTCTGACACCCCACCCTTGTCCTCTGCACCTGGCATCTCCTGGTAGAAGGCAACCGGGAAGACCCATTCCTCCCACAGAGGAGCCTCCGGAAGACACTTTCAGGACCCTTATTCTAAAATTCTAAAATGACAAATATGGAGAGAGAGAGAGAGAGAGACAGAGAGAGAGAGAGAGCTCGCGCTCTTTCCTGTATTTTAACTTATGAAAAACCCATATCTCAATGCAAATATCCTACAGAAACTTGGAAACGTGCGAAATTGTTTGCACTAGTTTTTAGACATGAATTAAGTCTCCAGGCTGCGTTCCTGGCTCAGCCCAGGAGTAAAAGGGAAGCACTGGGGTGAGAGGGAGCGGGCTTCCCTATCCCACCCCCATACAGACTGGAAGGAACCCCAAGAGGCCACTCCCGCCTGCTCCAAGTACCGTGCAGCCTCCCTCACCTCCTCAAATTCCTTCCCCAGTCTTGGGGTGGATGGGAGGTTACTCTCCAGTCACAGAGGCGGGAAAGCAGCCTGTGCAGGGCAGGGTCTGCGCTTCCTGGTCGGAAATGGGGCTGGGGGCAAAGGCGGGAAATTCCCTGCTAGGAGGGGAGGCAGTTCTGTCTAGTCCGCCAGTCCGATCTGGGTCCCGGGTGCGCGAAGCATGTTTCCGTGCCGGCCGCGGCCGCCGGTAGGGGGCGCCTTGGTCATGCATTATTCATCGCAGAGCCCGCCCGCCGCCTCCTGCGCCTTCCCCCGCGCGGGCTGCGGGCTGAGCGGAGGAGCGGGAGCTCGGAGCCTTCACAATATTGTGGCAGCTCCGCGAATGACGGCTCGGGGGAGGCGGGGGGCGCGCAGCCTCGGGCGGCGGGCGGCGACGGGGGCTGGGGCTGGGGCTGGGAGAGGTCCTGGGGGTGGAGTGGGGGCGATACAGGGTCACGCCGCCTCAAAGGGGGCCAAGGAGGGGGGCTGGTTTAGTGTTTAAGGGCAGAAGCTTTAGCATCCATCAGTCCTTCTGTCCATCCGTTCATCCATCCACCATCCTCTACCACCAATTCTTCCTTCCAGCAAGTCGGCCAACAGCGCTCTATGTGTGTACCGCGGTTACACTGGTGAACCAAGGTCGCGAGGTCCCTATCCTTTCACAACTTAATCTTCAGGTGGGGGGAAGGCAGATAAAATAGCATGTAAACAGATAATTAAGATAATTCCAGATAAGAGTGCTCTGCATAAAATATAACTCAGCTGGGGGCTTTTCAGATGGTCAGAAAAGGCTTCTGTGAGGTGGTATTTCTGCAGAGACCCTCGAAGGATGGGTCTGACCTTGAGCAATCCCTGGGCCTTTGGAGCTTCTCCGTGCCTGGCCTCTGGCCTTGGGGTGCCTTAAAGGTCCACCTTCTCCAGCCCACACCAGCCTCCGAGAAGCAAGGAGGACGGTCGCGGGGAGATTCTGATGCAGGCTGAGACCTCATGATGGGGCCTCTGCTCAGCGGTCCCCCTGGTGCAGGTGCTGGTGGAAGCTGCAGTCTTGGGCACCCTGCACTGAAAGAATCAAGTTCCAAGGGGTCCCTTCCAGCTTTCTGCACTGGATGCTAGGCTGGGAAAACTTGGAATCTTGAAGTCTAGACATCTCTGTCCTCGATGGGGGCTCCCCCGCCCCACATCCCTCTTCTCCGGGGCAGGCAGAAGAGGGGGGCACGGAGGGCAGAGGGCGTGGGCTCAGGGTCACCACCAGCATCGGGTTTCCTTTCACTTGTACAAAGACTGTTGACGCCTGAGCACATCAATATCCTTAATGACAGTGAGAGGAGCTGGGACTCCAGACGGCCCACGCCCCCCACCCACCTCCGCCTCGCCCTGCCCCCTCCCTCCTTTTCTCCTGATTCCTCTGTCTCCTTTCTCAGTCTCGCTCCATGCTCTCCCTCCCTCCTTTCTCACCCTGTCTCTCTCCTTTCCTCTCCTCTGACTTGGAATCTTTGCTCCTTTCCTTCTTACCTTTCTGTCTCCGTGTCCTCTCTCCTCTCCCCTCCCTTCCTCCCCATCTCTCCCCTCCCAGGACCTCACAGCTCTTGTGCATTCACAAACTTTCACCCAGAGGTCTGAGGCCCCAGCCAGGCTCGTGCTCCTGTCTGTCCCAGCTGGGCCCCAGCACCTTCTCAGGAGGCAGCCACAGTAGCCCGGGGGCAGCAGGGCCCGGGGAGAGGCAGCTGGCTCCGAAGCACGGCCACCCCAACGGCTTCTGCCTCTCGTGCCTCCCCACGCTATGCTGGGAGATGCACATGGCAAGTTTGGGAGTGGGGCGCCACCGGTGAGGAGAGCGTTTTGGGGAGGATTTTCTGTTTTGTATTTTTTATGACCATATATAATTTCGCATTTCTCCCCTCAGCCTCTGCCTCCTTGGCTCCCAGATGTGTCCCACATTGAAGAATTATCTCTCCTCCCTAGAGTGAAATAAATGCAATCAATATGAGTATTGCTCTCAGGGCCTTGAAATATTACATTAATGTTCCATGTGGTGACATTTTAGCTGGAATTTTCAAATACATTATGATGGTTCAAATTAATATTTATCAGATCAGCTTTTATATTTTGCAAAAGAGAGAGAGAAAGAGAGAGAGAGGAAGAGAGGGAGAGAGAGAAAAGGGAAGACGGAGAGAGCATTATTAAAATACAAAATGCAGATCAAGCCTAAAATCGATGGTCCATTTTCCCAGCACTTTCCAGGGGCTGTCTTTAGCTTTCTGGGTTTGTTTTTAAATTTATTGGTGTTTCAGGCAAATCTATTGGGCTCCCTCGGCCCCCTGGTCGGCCTCCTCTCCTTGCTCCTTCTCGAAGGCTAAGGCCCCTTCCTTTTCTGTCTTTCTCTCTTTATTATCCTGAAATGTAAATTACGACATTAGCCCGGTCCTTATTTTTTTTTAAACTCTCCGATGATTAAATCTGCTACACGACATCCTTGTCCTTTCTATAAATTAAATCATCCTGGCTTTGCACCTCCAGCTCAGGACGGATGCCACACGGGTGTCGAGGCAGCGGGCAGCTGAGGCTGAGGGCTGGGGTCCTTGTCTTCTTCTGCAGCGGACACTGGGGGCCTTTGTGAGGGGCAGGGAGGACGCCTCCCAGACTCGTTTTTCTGTAAATAGGAAGTGTGGACTGGAGGGAGGAGGTGGTGGCAATCGTACATTCCACTTTATTTCAGTCACTTCCAAACCGATTACTCTGTGAAGTGGAAAATCCAGGCAGATTAATGGTTTAATTCTCTTTCTCTTTTCTTTTGCTTTTCTCCCCCCTCTGCCTCCTGTTTTGTGTTCTTTCTTTCTTTCTTTTTCTTCTTTTTGCATCTTTTTTTTCCTTCTTGGCATTGTGTTAAAAAAGACTCAGAAGCTGGGGAGATGCACACGGAGCTGCAACGTGGTTCTCGTGGTTCTTGGAGGGACAGTGGTTCGCCCTGGGCGATGTTCCCAGCCCTCCCCGGGCTCTGCCCTGGGGGCTCCGCAAGGTTAATAATGCTCCCTTTAACTTTTTCTCTGTGGCAATTTCTATGTCCTCCCTCCCTTAGCTCTGGGTGAGAGTTTGAACTGGAATGAGTGTTTATTGTCAGGTGCACAAAAGTACACACACACACAATTGCGGATCACACACGTGCACGAGCGAACGCGCACACAAATACAGCCATCCAGACACTCCGAGAAGATCTACATAAAGCAAGCTGCCCTCCTGATTTTTCTCCGCTGCTGATCTGGCCAAAAGAACGACAGGAAACTTAAAAAAGAAAAGGAGGAGGGATCGATTATTCGACCTGTACTTGAACCCGGCTGAAAGAGATAAAGCGGAATTTTCAATAGGTCCCCTGCCCTTTTCACCAGGAGGGAAAGAGGAGAAGAAAAACAAGAGATATTTATATGACAGCAGCTGCTGAAAATAGCATTTCAGAGCCATAAAAAAAGGCAAAAAGAAATTCAATGGTAGAAAAGGCAAGAAACTCCTCGTCTGCTCCCCAAAAGGCAATGCTGGCAGTGAGTGTCCCCGGCTGGAAATGCATGCATGCCTTCTATAGATCTGTTTGAAATTATACTTGTCATTGAGGGAGAATTTATGCTTCTATTGATCTGCAAAAGGAAAATATTAAATGGTTTGGTTTTGATCTTTCGGTGACCCCAAGGTCAAGGGTAGTAGCAGATTAGTATTCATAGAATTCATCACGGAATTGCAGCCTGATCCACTTTATGCAAACATGCTCAAAACACGCCTGGCGAAGCAGGCAGCAAATGGCCAATGACAAGGAAAAAGCCAACAGTACCCCCACCACACACCCGCCGTGGGGTTATCCTTTCTTCAACCCTTTGGGGAGAAAGAGAAAGAAACTAAGTAGAGGGGTGAGTGGAGGGACGAATGACCGGCTTGTACAGAAGGTGGGGTTCCCAGATTTGTACAAGTACACGGGAGTTCGAAAGAACGTCTGCAGTGGGGATTACGGTGTGCAGCTGCAAGGGCTAGGACCCCAGGACTCGGGGGGGGGGGCAGACTGGTAAAAAGGGGCACTCAGACCTGGAGCCTTGCTGGAAGGGTAGTGTGCAGACAGGCACACGCATGCGTGCACACACACACACACACACACACATGTGATGTGCACATACACTCAGCTAGTGCAAGCCTGAGTCTTTTCTAAAGGGGAAACACGAAAAGCTCCCCAAGGGTGACATTGTTTCTTGTCCCACGCCACCAAGGAGCATCCTACTAGGTCTAAGGTACTCAGATGGCCAGCTAGGAAGGAGAGAGTCAAACTCCCTGATTCCTGCTTCTCCGACCCACTGGGGCCCTTCTGTTGTCCCTCCCTCCATGGCCCCAGAACCGGCGTTCAAATGTGTGTGCAAAAAGGACACACGTGGAGCCCCTGGACACAGGCCACAAACACCCCTCCCGCCTCCCGTTCAGCACACAAGTGCCCTCTTAGCAGAGTCTGTCCCCAATGTGGGAACATTTGGTCAGTTACAGAATCACTTGCCAAGACACTAAAAATAACCCACCAAGCGTATTCCTGCAATGGCAGGAATTCTGGCTGGCCCTTGTTCTGCCGGCTGATGGGGGCCAGTGGGGGGCACAGATCCCTATTCTCCTCGGGGCTGGGGAGGGGGCTGAGGGGGCAGACTGTTGGGGCGATTATAATGCTCACTATCATTATGGGATGCCTGCTGGTCTGTGCATTATCACCTCACTTAACACAGCAGCCCTACAGCCCATGTCTAGATGAAAAAACTGAGGCTCGGAGAGGGGAAGTCACGTGCTCTGGGTCTTAGCTCTGTCCTGACATTAAAGTCCACTCTCTTAACCGTTCAGCTCTAATGACCTGGCACCTGTCCTTCACAGTTTGGGCAAGTTCCAGGATTGGTCCACATTTCAGGTTCAGAGGGAGAGGAGTTTGGGATGGAGACAGGGGCTTGGAGGCCTTGGGGGGCTGGGGGGCTGTGGGGAGAGAGGGCTAGCTTGGTCTCAGCCCTACCTCCTCATCCCTGCTAAGGAGGACAGCGTTGTGTCTATTAATCATGTTTCATTTATATTAGCTTGACTCGATCTACTGTATATTTGAAATGGATTTAATTTTAGATCACGCACTATGGAAAGGGGCCAGTTTGGTGTAAGGAGCATTATGAATATTTTCCATAAGCTGGATATACATTATCCAGGGACAGATATACGAGCAGCGGCCCAGGGCTCCTGGCTGGGGGAAGGGGGCTACGTTCTCCTTCCTTCTCTCCACTCCCTTGCAGCCCAGGGCCACAGGGACCCTTCTCTGCCCCCTGGCCCTGTGGTGGTGGTGGGATGTCTCACCCGTTCTTTCCCCTCTCTGGCATCTCATTCCCACTGACCTTGAAGCCCTCTGCATCTCCAGGCTTCAGGCTCAGTTTCAGGCCTGAGAAATTTGTGCAAGGAGAGAGGAAGCCAGCCCTGCACAGGCTCCAGGGCCAGGGACCCTGGCCTGACCTGTCTGCTGTTCCCTAGAACCACAGGAGGCACAAGGCCCAGCCTTGGACACGAGAGAGGGAGTGGGGTTTGGAAGGAACAAGGCCTTGGGACTCCTACCTTCAATTCCACGCTCTGATGGAGAAGGAGAAAGCAGGACTCCTCCTGGTCACCTGGTGGACGGCCCCTCCCTGCTCAGCCAAGTAGGAGTGGCAAGGCCGGATTTAACCTTCTTGAACACCCTCTGAACCTGCTCTGGGACACCCCTTTCCTGGAGATAGGCTGTGGGCCTGAGTCCTGGGCGTCAGAGATAGAAGGCCTTTCTTGAGCCCACCTGAGATTCTAGACCCAAGCTGGGGAAATGGAGGCCTGGGGGGTGAGGATCTTCTTCAGGGTCACATAATGAGTTGGTAAGCTGCACACACACAGGTGGACACACACATGCATGTGCTGGAAAGAGCTTCCTTTATTCCCTGGGCCTCACATGCTAGCCTTGTCAATGAGGGAATGAACACTGTGGTGGTCAAGGGACAGACCACCACAGGGATTGGGTTGCTGGGAGCAGCAGAACTGAGCTGCAGACCTCTACCCCACAGCTCCATGTGAGCCAGGCACGGTGTGGGAGTTTACAGGGAAACTGAGGCTCGGGAAGATTAGGATGTTTCTATCCAAATCTCAGCCTTTCCCTGCCTCCACCCCCAATTCTGTCCCCCATATATTCTGTCTCCACCTACGTAAGCGGCCCTGCCTTCTCTTAAGCTGGACATGCCCAAGCCCAGTTTTTGTCCCTGCCGCTGCCCGTTTCCTCGCCCACGCCATGATAACCTCCCTCGAGGCTACCCACGTCTCTCCATCGGTCCCACATCTCTGTCTGGGCCACCACCATCTCTCCCGACCCACTGTATGATCTGCAGAGCTGCTCATCAACTCGTCTGTTCTCTGTACTGTGGCCAGAGAGACCTTGTTCACACACAAGCTCAGTTACATTGCACACCCCTCACCCTATCACTCCTGGGAGCAAATCCTGAATCCATATGCTGACCAAAGAAGCCCCTGCCACTTCTCCAGGGTCACCTCCCCTCCTGCTCCACTTCCTACTTCCATGGTCTTTTCTGATTCTCTGCCCACCCCAGGCCCTTGGCACTAACTGGTTCGTCTGCCTGGAGTGCTGCCCTCTCACTCTTTGACCTGGTTAGCTCCTCTTCTACCCACAGGACCTGCATTCACTTCCTCAGCGAGACCCTCTGATCATACACATTCTTCCTCCACGAGCTGGGATCAAGTCCCGCTTCTGCCTTTTACAAACCCTATAGCCATCAGGGGATATTTGGGCTCTGACTCTGCACACCCTGCAGGCAAGGCTCGGGGTGTGCCCCAGCCTGTGCAGTGGACAAATACCAGCCGCTACTCCTGTCTTCACCACCATCCACACATCCATCAGTTGCTCCTCCCGACACAGAATATAATACGCCCGTCACCCACCCCAGCCTGGGCTGGCAGCCTTTCAGAAGTGGTATGCGACGCTCTTCTTATTCATTCTTAATTTAAGGTTTTGTGAGTTGTAATAACCCCCCTTCCTCCCAAATCACTGGGGATGGGGACCTCCGTGTCAGCCCCGGCCAGGAGAGCTGAAGGGTAATTGCACTGCAGTATGCTAATGGTGTCTGGAGGAGACAATGGCACTGGGAGTACCCCGAGGGATTGCAGGGTGGGGGAGCCTAGGCTGGGGTTTGGGGAACTAGAGTTACAAGCCGGCTAGGAGCATTTGGGGGACTGTGTGATCTGAAGTCTGCAGTCGAGGAAAAGAGGAGAAGGCCCATTCTGGTGGGCTTGACTGAGGATAGATGTCCTGGAAAGGGGAGGAAAACTTCCTCCTCCAGTTCCTGCTCTACCCCCAGGGCACAGCTGCTCTGCTCTCTTCTGGGGCCAGACATGGCTCCCAAGGAGAAGGAGAATCTGCGAGTGTGGACACTGGTGAGGGAGCACACAAACCGCGGCTCAGCCTCCTGCAAGCTGCGGGACATCAAACAAGCTGCTTCACCTCTCTGAGCCGGTTTCCTCATCTTCAAAAGCCGTATGTTTCTAGGACCTGCCTCTAGGCGATTCTCTACGTTAGAAGAGATAATACTTAGAGCTAAATCTCTAAGTATTAGGGTGCTCGGTGCAGGTAGATCTTCAACTAGCGAGGTGACCGCAAAAGCCTGTAACTATGAATCTGTTATGGCTCTTCCCACAGTCCGTGATGAGGTAGGGCCTGGGCTTCTGGTTTCTTCCCTGGAGGTGCTTCCAAGATGGAGGGAGAGTCTTGTACAAATGACCCTTCCTCAAAGAGGCCTTCCGCCACCTCCAAAGAGGCTCCCTGTCCATCTCCACTGCAGTGTGCCCTCGGCCCTTCACAGCGGTAATTCTAGTTTGGAAGGAAACACTTGTTTTTCCCCTCTTGTCTGCCCCTCTCTAGGCCATGGGTTCATCAGCATACCTGGAACAGTGCCCGGTACAAGGTAGGTGCTCGGCCACTACGCGCCCATGGAGGGACTGACTGAATCGAATGGTGGAATGAAGCCCATGCAGAAAAGCAGAGGCACAGAGTGTGTGGTTTGGGGGCTCAGGCAGGGGTGGTCTTTTGTACCTGTCTTGGGCCTCAGGAATAATATACTCATCACCTGTCTTGGCCTGTCCTGGCCTGCCCGTGGTTCCCTCCCCATCCTGTCACTGGAATGGACCTTCCCTGCCTCCTGTGGATTGGGGGGAGTGGGCAAGGAGGGAGCTGGATGCCCTCTGGGCACGGGGTGTGCTCCTCTCTCAGCCCACCTCAGGCCACGCAGGGTATGGTATCTGGGACTCCTCAGCTCCCTTAGCCTTCTCCCCCCTCCCCCTGAGGCTAAAGTGTCCTCAGGGCACCTGAGCTGTCCCTCCTTCAGGGTCTAATGGGGGCCTGATGTCCCCTTCCTTTTACAGAGGAGCCAGAGCCCAGCCTGTTAAGCAGGTCTCCCGGGTAATGAATTATAGCGGCCAAGGATAACAGGGAAGGAACGTTGGCAGTGCACCCCCTCTGGCCCCATAGCCACCATCCACTCAGAGTGGGGTCACCCAGATCTCAAATCCAGGCCTCACCAGCGCTGGTGCCGAAGAGAGGCAAGAGGCAGCATGCGCTTCTGGCCCACGCTGGGAAGTCCCCAGAGTCAGTCTAGTCTGTCCCCAGGTGGGGGGCGTGTGGTCCCCCTGGGCCCCAGGGACACTGGTGACCCCAGAGGGATGCTCACTCCACCCCACAGGGCCTGCAGTAAGTCCAGGCTCCCCAGAAGTTCTGAGTAGTGAGGCTGAGGGAGAAAATAGATGCACAGGCGCCAGGAATGGGCCTTCCAGTTCACAAAGGGTGGGGTCTGTGAGAGACAGAGCTGGAGAGAGAGAAAGAGAACCGAAGGAGCAGAAAGAGACCCACAGCCAGAGACGAGAGGGGAGAGAGAGAGTAAGAGAAAGGACAGAGGAGACTGATTTAGGGAAGGACACAGAGTGGTGGAGAGAGACAAAGAGGAAAAGATGAGCGGGATGAGGGGCCCAGTCTGGTAGACCTGACTGAGAACAGATGTCCTACGAGAGAGAGGAAAGGAGAGAGAGAGATGATGGGAGGGTGATGGAGAGACGCACTCAGGCATACTGAGTAAAGTAGCAGAGTGCGAGGCCAGCGGGGAGTGTGTGTGTGCCAGAGGGCCCAGAGAGAGCCGGGGACAGGCAGGAGGGCGGGCACAGTGGGTCGGTGGGAGGGGCTCGGACTGCGGAG
The DNA here is from genome assembly GCA_026018925.1 of Tupaia tana. NCBI lineage: Eukaryota > Metazoa > Chordata > Mammalia > Scandentia > Tupaiidae > Tupaia > Tupaia tana. The sequence continues at coordinate 80,893,192 of JAKSZU010000007.1, read as the reverse complement.
CACACAGCTAGGCACAGAGCAGCCCAGCCGACACGTGCTCAGTTAGATGGGAAATTGGGAGGGGGCAGGTGCTTCACATCCAGGGAGCAGTCCTGCCCACGTGACCTTCCCTGTGTGTCTGCAGTCATGTGTGCCATGCGTGGAGGAGGGATGGCTCAGTTTCCCTCTCGGCTGCCCCGCGGCCGCTCAGCAAGAACTCTGTGTGCAGGCGGCCGGGCTGGTGGGCCGCTTGGCCAGGCCCTCACCAGGGGGAGGCCAGGGAGCTGTCAGCAGCCAAGGGCCTGTGGGTAGTGAAAGTGAGCCATAAAAGGGCCACTTCTCACCGCTGTTCACTTGACACTCTCTACCCAGAAACCACCTGTTCAGCCGTCAGTCACCCAAGGAAAACACAGCTTTCCTGAAACCAGGAATTGACAGGGAGTCCAGGAAGGGGGTGAGCATGAGGGAAGTGCCCACACCCCACCACTTCCAAGAGGCCCTCACGCTGGCCTCTGTGCAGCCTGACAGCCAGAGTCTGATTTCTGAAAAATTAAAAAATAATGCACTCCTAATCTGGCCACAAACTTGGTACATTTGGGGGACTTAGGGGTAGGGGTAGGGTGGGGAGGTGGGGGCCTCAGAAGTGACCATCTTGAGGGTGGTAAAGGAGCAACCCTTTCCGGGGTGGCACAGAGAGCTCCTCAAGAGGAGGCACTGCATGAACCCCGTGTCCCTAAGGGGGCCGGGGGACAGGACAAGGGTGGGTGTGCGGTGGGGGTGGCTCTGGAGCCAGGCCAGGGCTTGGGGGACAGGCAGGGTGGCTGGGGTAGGGGAGGGACCAGGCTTAGAGGCAGGCCTGGGGCTGTGCCCAGCAGCGGCACCCCGGCCAGCAGCAGCCCAGCCATGCCCCGCCATGCCCCGCCTCGAATCGCTTGTTAATTTCATCGTTTAGCCCGTTTATGGTGTTCCCAGTTGCTGTTGCTTTTATAAACAAGCATTTTGGTGACCTTCCCCTCCGGACATCAGCTCCGCAAGAATCCCGAGCCCTGAACATTTATAAATAAGCCTTCTCTCAAGTTCCACAACAGGTGTGACCTCCCCCCCGCCCCCCTCCCCTGTCCTGTCCGAAAACTGAACAGTTTCAACAAGCAAAGGGAAGCCGCTCGGGCTGTCTTAAAGGGGTCGAATGGAGGCCGTAGCACATGAAGCTGTATGGGGGGTTGGCCCAACTCCTCTTCTACCTCCCCCAGGCTGGGGGGCCCAGAGGAGAGGGCCAGGCTGGTGAGCAGCTGACCCCTGACCCATTCCCCCAAACACCCTGATCCCAGAATCTGTGGTCTGAGAGGGCTCCTTGGCCCTGAAGTATATCTGAGTCAGGCTCCTCTTTCCAAAGGAAGTCTCACCAAGTGCCCCCCTCATTCCCCTTCACAATCTGCTTCCCATTTTCTCCCCTCCTCAGCCCCACCCTGATGAGTACAGAACATTATCCCCTCTTCTTCTCTGCCAAAAGCTCTCCACGTCAGGATTTGCAATATTTCGTACACATTTATTTAACAAACATTCATTTATTCAGCAAATATTTCTCAAGCTCCTACTCTGAGCCAGGCATGGTGCCAGGATACCAAGCTGAAGACCCATCCCTGCCTCTAAGGAGCCCCCAGTCTAGTGGGGAAGTCAGACGAGCAGACCATAGGGCACAAGTCTCCCATTTGAGCAAGCAAGCAGGTCCTTGGGGGAGAGGAAGGGCTCCCAGCAGGACTTGGGGGTCAAATGTTTCCTGGAAGGGCTGTCTAGTGGTGGCGTTCAGTCATCACCATGGAGGTGACAAGGGGAAAAACATCCCAGGCAAAGGAAACACAGGGCAAGGGTACAGAGGCAAACAGCCCTGGGAGCTGTAATAGTTTGGTCTGGCCGCAGCTCCGGGGCCAGAGAGGAGTGGCAGGAAAGGAAGGACCATTATAAATGCCTGTCCCTGACAATAGCACCGGTCTTAGAGTTAGAAATCCCTTGGGACCAGCAGATGGCGTAGCAGTTACAAGACTAGATTCCCACATGGCCAACTGCGGTTTGAGTCCCAGACCTGGTAGCTTCAAAATCACGCTAGGCATGTGTGTATGCGTGCTCAAGATCCCTGAAGGAGAATGGAGGAGAAGGGATTGCAGCATGGCCATCCCTCCAAGGGATAATTTCTCATTTTCTCTCTCATTGTCTCTGTCTCTGTCTCTCTAAAAAAGGCAAAACCTCTCTAAAATAAATAAATAGAACCTCAGAGAACAGAGGTCAAGCTTGTGACAATCAGCCTACCCAGAGAAAAATTGAACAGTTCCTCTGGTGTTGGCAATGTGGTGTTGTTGAAGCATGATGGAGATGGTGGTGATGACTGAGAAAGATGGGGGAAAATGGGAGGATGTTGCTCTGAAGATGGAATTGAAGATGGTAGTGGTAGATGATGTTGTGAACGTTAGTAAGGACAGTCATGGTGGTGATTACAGTGGTGGTTTTGACGGTAATAGTGCTGATGGTGGTGGGATAATGGCAGTGTGTGATAGTGGTGGTTGAGGTGATGATGATGGCAGTGGTAGTTGTGGAGGTGCTGGTGCTTATGGTGAGACTGGCAATGGTAAGGATGATAATGGCGATGACCAGGGTGGTCATAGTGGTGATGGTAATGGTGGTGGTGATCATGGCGATGGTGGCGATAGTGTTGATGATGGTGGTGGCTGTGATGGTACCTATGGAGATTAGCATTCCTGGTGGTAATCATGGTGATGATTCTTTGGTGGTAGTAGTGGAGATGATGGAAGTAGTGATGGTAGTCATGGTGCTTTTTGTGATTATGGTCATGGTGGTAGTGCCGGTGCCAGTAGAATGAGGCTAGCAACAGTGGTGGTGGTGGTAGTAATGGCTGTGCTGGTGATGGCAGTGGTAGTCATGGTGTTGGTTGTGGTGGTGGTGATAATGGTGATGGTGGTCATGGTGGTAGTGATAATGGTTGTGATGATGATGGTGGTGCCCGTGGAGGGAGGCTAGGATGGTGGTGATCGTGGTGATGGTTCTGTGGTAGTGGTGGTGAGGGCAGCAATAAGAGTAGTAATGGTGGTGGTGGTGATGTTCATAATTGTGGTCATGGTGGTAGTACTAGCACCAGTGGTAGGGGGCTGTTAATGGTGGGGATGATAATGGCTACTCATGATTCTCTAGGTGGGATGGAGAGACTGGTAATGGTTGTCATGGTCACTGAATCAAACCAAAAGGAGTATTTCTTCAAGTGTGACCCAAGGCAGGAAGGTGGCAGATCCTAATCCTCCTCTTAAGGGACCAAGATTACAATTCACTTCTAAATGACAAGTGTGACAATCAAGGCAAGAATAGGAACAGAGGAAGAAGCTATAAGGCCTTAAGCAATGAAGATCAAGTGCTGGACAAGGTTGAGCCTGGTCAGAGCACAATGCTCAGACCCAAGTCTATCCACAGGAGGGTTAGGGAGGCGGTCCTCTGTCTAGACCCAGACTCTCAGAGTGGGCATGAGTCAAGGCAGTGCAAGTCCTCAGGGCAATCTGGGGTCTGACTGAGGAATCTGGGAACTAGAACCCTAATCTACCTTAATAAGGACCTAAATAAGAATTCTTCACATTTGTCCTGTGAGTCTCAGCTTAAAAAGAACAAACTCTTCCCTTTTCTCTCAAAACTCCCGACCACCCTGTGAGATGGGGCTATTATTCAAATTACAGATGCAGGATCAACTGGGATCCCCTTTCTTCTCTTCTTACCCTTAGTGACTGTTTCTCCTTCCATCCAGCACAGTGGTTACCTCCTCCAGAAGCTTCCCTGAGCAGCTCCACAGGGCCTCAGCTCCTCTGGGGTGCCCTGGCATCTGTGATGACCATGCCACACTGCAGGAGCCTGTTCTCTGTGTCACTCCATAACTGGACTGACTGTGAGCTTGCTGTGGGCAGGACCTGCCTTTACCTCCAACCTCAGGTGTCCAGTACAGAGCCTGGCTTGGAGAACACTCAGGAAATGTCAGATTTATTGATTTATTGAGGTCACTTGCTGACTTGGGGCCTTCTGCTGCCTCTGCATGCTCCTTCCCCCCACCAACCTTTGTGTGGGCACAGGCTGGGCCTCAGGAGAGAGGCCAGGAGGTGGGCAGGCCTGGCTCAGCTGTCAGTTGAGGGCCGCTGGAGGGAGGATTTGGGCTGGGAATGTAACAGCCATGTGGCTTCTGTGGGCTGAGCCCTTCCTCATGCTCTGACGGTCTGTCCTGGGGGACTGACTAATGGCTGACCGGCCACCATGCATTTAACAGCACCAGACCCAAACCAGCCTTGTCTGCCCTTGAGTTGGCCCTTCCCCCAGAGGCTGGGGGCTCCCCTGGGGCCTGCCTGGGACGAGACTTGGGCTGGATTTTAGCCAGCAGAGCTGAGCGGCAGATGACGGAAGGTCAATTGGCCCCGTGGCTGGGTGGGTGTACCAAGGACACTGGCCAGAAGCCCTCAGATGAGGCCCAGCAATACTCTAGGTCCCAGTCGATGTGATTAGAGTCCTCCCTGCTTTCTCGTTAGTGAGGGTGGATGAGAAAGCACTTCATATCCTTTGGACGGAAGTGCATGAAAATACTAGTCCATGATATTATTGACAGTAACAGTAACAGGGCCCAACACCTTTTGCACTGCACTGTAGATTCATAAAGGACCCAGCGTTTTCACACATGTCGTGTTTGAGCCTCAAACTCCAAGGACCGACAGGGCAGGGGTAATTGTGATGGCATTGAGGCCCACACCCCGTGTGTGCCAGGCACTGTGCTAAGGGTTTTATCCTGGCAGGGAGAGCAGGTCTTCTGACTCAGACACGCTCCCCTTGGCAAGCCGAGAATCCCCGCAAAGGTTGTCCCCACCATCTCTCAGCTCGGCTCACTGGAACCTGTCCCAGCACTGGTCAGAAGCCTGCCACGGAGGTGGAGGAGACCCTCCCACTGTCCTGACACAGGACTGAGGCTCAGAGAGGATCAGTGTGCAGCAGGGAAACTCTGGAGTGGGAGCTCTACTCCGCCTCAAACTCCCTACGGGGCCCTGGCAAGGCCCTCTTCTTCCGTGGGCTAAGTTCCTCGTAGTGTGTCCAAGGATCGTATATGTGTCTAAAATCCCAGTGGGCGGGAGAAATGGAGGAGAAGGGATTGTGGGATGACCACGCCCCAACGAGGGTGTTCTCTCTTTCTCTGTCTTTCTCTCTCTCCCTCTGCTGAGTGCACATGACCTCAGGAAATTAAGAAAAAGGAAAGTCAGCCTCTCAATGAGATGGTCCCTAGATCTTGCCTTCCCCCTTTCTTGGCACTTATAACAATTATAATTAATGTAACCCCTAACCCACTGCATAATGGTGGGTGGGCTAGATCAAATGATTGCTGGGGTCCTTCAGTTTCTTCCTTTTAGCTATGTTTTCTTTTTCTTTCTTTTTTTTTTTTTTTTTTTTTTTTGGTAGGGGGGTTCTTGCCGTAGGGCTCGTGCGCTCACCAGAGAAACAGAGACAGAAAGCAAGAAATCACCCCCCCAGAGGGGGATGGTCACACTGCAATCCCTTCATGTCCACTCTCTTCTCGGAATTTTGGGCACACACCCTCACATGCCCGGTGTGAGTTTCAAGCTACCAGGTCCAGGACTTGAACTGTGGTCGACCACGTAGGAGTCCAGTGCCTTAACCACTACTCCATCTGCTGGTCCCAGTAATGTTTTCTGAGTACCTATAACCTGCCTAACTGCTCAAGGGATTGGAGTAGTGGCGATGAATGGGACCCATGCAACTGCTGCCTTCACAGAGGTTTTGTCCTCATGGAGATTACAGACAGAACACAAGGAGGAAGGAAAGCCAGGTAGTGATAAGGCCTATGGGGCAGTTAGACCAGCTGCAGTGACAGTGACCGGGGCTTCCATTGTGTGGGCCAGGGAAAGTGTCGTTAGGCTGAAGGACAAGAGCAGAGAAAGGGTCCTGTCTGCAGGCCGTGTTGACCTCTGATTCCAACAATCTGGGATTACTTGGCAAAGAAGGAACAATGGTGAGACTTGAACCCAGATCTCCTGGTGTCCAGTCCCTTCCAGTGGGGCCAAAGCTGGCAGGGCTTCTGGCTAAAACTGAAGCTTGTGCTGTGCTGTAGTCTGTATGGGCTGGGGGGAGGAGGTCAGCTGGGCTGATTGTAGGACTTACCTCGACTGTTTCCCTTTTCTTAGAGACTGCTGTCCAGGCAAAAGGGGTAACCTGCCCAGGACTTCAAGGGAGGAGTCCAGGTCTGGAATGTGGGGCTCTGGACTCCCGGAATGGTGCTCCTTTTACTACCCACTTCCCTCCAGTGAACGGCAGGGAGGGCCCTGTCCTCTGGGCCCAGCTGTAGGAAATCCAAGGCCTCTTGGGAAGGTGGTGATGGACTTCTTGGGGAGGTGGAGTGGGAAGCTCAGGCCTCTGGCTTCACAGACCCAACCCAAAGGCCGTTCCAGAGCAGCGCTTCTGCCTCTTACTGATAAAGTGGTGGTCTATTACTGAGCATCAAGTGAGGTCGAATCCCATAACCACCAGTGGACTCTCCACTTTACCAGTGAGGAAACAGGCTCAGAGAGGTGAAGGAACTTGTCCTTCCACAATGCTAAGGAGGGTAAGCTGGGATTTGAACCCAGCTCTCTTGATATCACCTGCTGAGGGATTCATTTAAAATATGTATTTATTTTTCTCTTTCTAAGCACCCATGCTATGCCAGGGAGTGTTTCAGGCACTGAAGACACAGAGCCCTTGCTCTCAGGAGTTCCATATAGTCAGAGCGGCAGAACTAGGCTAACAGTAGTAAGCCTCTCATTGTAAATACCAGGCAGCTCATTCTCACATCTTCTTCAGATTTTAACACAGAAGTCACCTTCAGGCTCATCCTGCAGTGTAGTGGTTAAGATCGCCAGATCCTACCTGGCTGACTATGGTTTGAGTCCTGGCCCTGGAGGTTTAGAAAAAACACCCTAGGCACATTTGCATATGTGGCCAAAATGCCAATGGGATTGAGAAACGGAGAAGGAATTGTGGAATGACCATACCTCAATGAGAATGCACTCTCTCTCCTCTCTCTCTCTGTCTCTCTCATTGGCGAGTGTACACACATGACCTCTGGCAGTTAGAAAAAAAGTAATCTTTTCAACCTTTTCTAAGGTTCCCTACCTATCATGCCCTTTTCCCCCTTTTTTTTTTTTTTTTTCCAGAGAGTTTTTTGTTTTGTTTTGTTTTGTTTTGTTTTTGTTTTTGTTTTTTGTTTTGCTAGTGGGTGTGTGCGCTCACTGGAGAGACACAGAGAGACAAAAAGCAAGAAATTACTCCCCACAGGGCTTGGTCAACTTGCAACTTCTTCTCCTCTATTCTCCTTTTGGGATTTTGGATGTGCACACACACATACCTAATGTGAGTTTCAAGTCACTGGGTCCAAGACTCAAACCGTGGTCAACTATGTGGGAATCCAGCACCCGAACCATTATGCCACTTGCTGACCCCTTTTCCCCCTTCTTGGCACTTATTATAATCATCTAAAATATCATATATGAGGGTTCTTCAAAAAGTTCATAATTTTTTGTTTCAAACTAAATTCATAGTTAAATTTTTCCATGAAGTTGGTTTTTTTTTTTTTTTTTTTTTTTTTTTTTTTTTTTTAAGACAGATTATTGCTATAGGGTTCATGTGCTTGCTACAGATTCAGAGAGAGACAGAGAAACAGAAAGCAAGAAATCACCTCCTGGGGGGGAGGGTGGACTGGCATGCCACAATCCGTTCTCTTCCATTATCCTGTTGGGATTTGTGGCACACATGCATACATGCCCAGCATGAGTTTTTTTTTTTTTTTTTTTTTTTTTTTTTTTTTCCAATGAGGCATTTTATTTGTATATGTGTATTACATCCCTAGAAAAAGAATCCCAGGATTTTCCCTCCTGTATGTTTCCGTCTTGCTTCTTCATGGTCCATGATGCCAGCTGAGGTTGTCAGTACAATGAAACCAAACTGACGTGACGGGAGCAGATTATTCTGCCATTTCTCTAGATCTTTCAGTTGCACATCAAATCTGGGGCTGATCACTCCACACTTGTTTAACCTGCCAGTGAGGTTCACAACAATTTTTCCAGCTCTGTGGTCATCAATGATTTCAAATTCGCCAATGTAACCATGCTTCATCATCACAGTCAGGAACCGGACAATGACTTTGGAGCACGGCCTAATAAGAACCTGGCATTTGCCTCTCTTTTCTGCATTGTTGATGCTCTTGAGGGCATGAGCCAGGACATTCATGCGCACCATTATGGCGGCACAGAAAGATGGCGGAAAGAGCCCCAGCATGAGTTTTAAGCTTTCAGGTCCAGGACTCGAACCACATTCGGCCATGTGGGAGTCTAGCAACATAACCGTTGTGCCATCTGCTGGTCCCTTCCATGATCTTTTGAAGTCCACTCATACTTATCTTACCTTGATTACTCTCTGTCTCTTCCACTAGAGTAGAAGTTAGCAAACTACATTCCATCAAATCTGGCCCACTGCCTTCCTGTGTATGGTTGATGATCTACTAATGACTTTTTACATTTTTTAATAATTAAAAAATAATCAAAAAGGGGCCAGCAGGTGGCATAGTGGTTAAGGCATTGGACTCCCACATGGCCAATTGCAGTTTGGGTGAAGGACCTGGCAGCTTGAAAATCATGCCAGGCATGTGTGCATGCATGCCCAAAGTCCCAGGAGGAGAATAGAGAAGAAGGGATTGTGGGGTGGCCATCGCCCTGTGGGGTGATTTCTCATTTTCTCTCTTACTGTATCTCCCTGGCAAGCATATATGCCCAATAGCAAAAACCTTTAAAAAAAATAAAAAGAAGAATAATATTTTGTAGCATGGGAAAATGATATGAAATTCAAATTCGAATATCCATAAATAAAGTTTTATTGGCACACAGCCATGTTCATTCACTTACGTGCTGTCTTTGGCTGCTTTCACACTGTAATGGCTGAATTGAGTGGCTGCGACAGACTGTATGTGGTTTTCTCATTGCTTTGCACTGCTTTCTGCTCAGTATACCACGAATTGCAGTATTATGGTTATAACTCAATTTTACCTCTTGGCCCACAAAGCCTAAATATTTACTATCCGGCCTTTTACAGAAGCTTGAGGAGCCCTGCGCTGGAATGTTACTGACCCTTGCATTAGAATGTAAGCTCCACAGGATAGGAGCTCTTTGTCTATTTATTTATTGTGGTGTTCCAGGCATCTAGGACAGTGTTTGGACCTCTGCTTCTGGACATGATGAAGTAACAGGGCTGGATTTATCCACTCACCATAAAATATCAGGAAACTTGATAAAATCTATGAATCTATGGTTTTCAGACAGGTAGCACAGGATGGGACCCCTAAGAGAGGGGAAACAAAGGAGATGAACCCTATGCTTGCCCCAGCTTTCCATCTGGAAAGTTACTAGGACAAAGCACAGGGAAGGAAAAGATAAAGTTAAAATAGTCTGTTACTTTCACTGAGTTAAGGAGTCAGAATTTGGGTTCAGAGAAGTGGAGCAACTAGAATTTGTGGGACAAGATACTGAAAAGCAAGGAGGTACACCAAGAGAACATGCAGAAATCTGAGTAAAGGTCCATTCTTACAGCCAGAGTGGAAAGGTCTACTTCATGTGACATCAGGGAGAGTCCTCAGAAGGGCATTGCCTTAGTAGCGAGGCTGAATTAGTTCTAGATCAAGGTTGCTCTGGACTAATTCCAATAAAGCTTAAAAGCAAATTTTGATGGTAGCAAACCAGTTCTAAATAACTTCACTGCATCCTAGAACAAAACCAGCAATATGTAAAGGAGTATAAGAAAATCTAGCATCCAGCAATGTAAACTTTAAAATGTTGGTTGAACCATTAAATAAATGGATGGTGGGTGGTGGGAGCCAGGTTTCTCACTGCTGCAGAGGGAGTTTACAGATAAATAAGGAAGGCAGGCTAGAATGAACTCTGTGGATTAGAGTTGGAGAGATCAGTATGAATTTGTGTTTAGCTTAATATGGATACAGATGGATAGAAACAGAAACTACACAGACCTTTGTGTTATAGCTGCTGAGAGGCCGACAAGCCATGACACCCTAGTTGCACCAGCACGCCCAACCAGATTATGGTTTCTAATCCCATTCTCCAACAGAAAGAGCAATGGCAGATTCTGAGACTCGAGCAGGGAGAATACAAGGTGAGATGGCGCATTTTATAGCACTAGAAAAGGGAGAAGTATGCCAAAAGCAGGACAAGAGCATGTCAAAGGGACGCAGGAGCCAATCTGAAAGAATCCCAATGGCCAAAGTTGAATTTTGACAATAAAATAGTGTAGTGTTGGATTATAACCCAAAGTACAAAATAAATATAGATGAGTCCATACAGATATAAATATACCAAATAAATAAACGAAAGGGGGAGAAGAGGTAAATCTTTCTTCTAGAGGAATTTCCATTACTATGAGATGACTTTGAAAAATTTGTGGAAAAATGGAATTAAAGCATGAGTTTTTTTGGATGCAAAAAATTTTGAAATCCAGCCATAGTTTTCTCATACTACACATTTTCTGGAAACATCTTGAAACCTCTGATATGTAGAGATACTCCGCCTATGGTAGGTGGAGCTCAATTCCTATCCCCTCTAGTGTGGTCTACACTTTTATTTATTCCCAAAGAATAGAGGTGGGAAAGGAAAGACCAGTAACTTTACCAATACTATTGGGGAAACCTGGCAAATACCACCTCGGCTAAGTGATGAGGTGAATATCACCAGTGATGTCATGTGGGTATCACACGACAGCTCATGTGACGTCATGAGAAGAGCAGTTCACCCCAGTGGTATTCTTTCCAAAAGCCTGTAACTCGAATCGAATTGTCAGAAAAACAACAGACAAACCCAGATTTGGGGACACTTTATAGCCTATTGACCAGTACTCTTTAAGAACTGTCAAGATTGGGACCAGCAGATAGAATAATGGTTACATCGTTGGACTCCCATGTAGTCAACCACAGTTCGAGTCCTAGACCCGGCAGCATAAAACCCATGCTGGGCGTGTGTGCGTGCATGCCCAAGATCCTGAGAAAAGAATGAAGGAGAAGGGATTGCAGTGTGACCATACCCCCAAGGGGTGATTTCTCGCCTTCTGTCTCTCTGTCTCTCTGGTGAGCATGTACACCCTCTATAGTGAAAAATCTCTAAAAAAAAAAAAAAAGAAAGAAAGAAAGAAAGAAAGAGACTAAGAAATTGTCACAAACCAGAGAATTTGGGAGAGCCATGATACCTAAATACAATGTGATCTTCTGGATTAGATCCTGAACCAGAAAGAGAACGCTAATTGAAGAATAAAGTTTGAAGGTTAGTTAATAGCAGCATGCCAATGTCAGTTTCTTAGTTTTGACAAACATAACATGGTGAAGTAAGATGTTAACAATGGGGAAAACTGGACATGGATGTATGGAAATTTTCTGTATTATCCTTGAAATCTTTATATGTATCTAAGATTATTCCAAAATATAAAGTTTATTTTAAAAATGTTCAGCATCCAATAAAAATTAACAGGCAAGCAAAAAGGGAGGAAACTATGACACATAGCCAGGAGAAAAATCAATTGAGAGAGACTTAGAAATGTCACAGATGGTAGAGTTAGTAGACGTTTAGTGCAACTTTTTTTTTTAAATGCTAAAAGATGTGTGTGTATGTGAGAAAGACAGAGACCTCAACATGATATGGTCACACCGCAATCCTTTTCCCTCCAATTCTCCATTCAGCCAGGATCCTGGGCATGCATGCAGGGACCTGGAACGAATCTAATGGGGCTGGAATTCAAATTCAAACCCCCATTGGCCATGTGGGTCTGGCTTACTCTGCATTGTACCTAACTGCTATGCTACAAGTTTGGCCCTAGAACAACTATTATTAATACCTCCTCATGTTTAAGAAGGTGGAAAGGGGCCAGTAGGTGGTGTGGTGGTTAAAGCACTGGATTCCCAAATGGCTGACTGTGGTTCAAATCCTGGACCCAGCAATTTGAAAATCATGTTAGGTGCTTGTGGGTCCTGGTCTAAAGTCCCAGGAGAAGAATGGGAAAAGGATTATGACATCTCCCTGAGGGATGATTTCTCACTTTCCTTCTCATTGTCTTTCTCCAGCCAGCCCACAAACCCTGTGGCAAAAACCTAAAAAAAAAAAAAAAAAAAGGTGGAGAAAAGCATGAACATGATAAGCAAAATAAAAAAATATTAAAAGACTCAAATTTTTAGAGATGAAAATGCAATCAACATCTGATATTGAAAAAAATACACTGGATGGGATTAGCAGCAGGTTAAACTCTACCGAAGAAAATATCAGTGACCTTAAAGTCGTAGTAATAGGAACTATGTGAAATGAAATACAGAGGGAAAACACTGCAGGAGAAAAGAAACAAAAGTTACCAGAGCCTCAGCAACTTGTAGAACAACATCAGGAGGTCTAACTTACCGATGATTGAAGTGGCAAGAGGAGTTGAAACAGGTTTTTGAAAATGTAATGGCTAAAACTTTTCTAAATGTGATGGGAACTATAAACTCACAAAACTAAAAAAAACTCAAATGAATCCCAAACAGGAGAGAGCTGAAGAGAACTGACTCCCTTGTCCACTAGGCCACAGGGCTAGCCCAAGAAAACCATACTCAGACATAACATCAAATTGCTGAAAACCAATGATATTTTAAATAAATATTTGTCAAATATTAAAATAAGTGAAATGAACAAATACCTAGAATGTGAGATAAAACCTATGGAGCATGATGAAATAGGATAAGAGAGAAAAGGAAGGCTGGGCCCGGAGGAAGACACTGCTTCTCTAGGTTGGTTCTAGTCACATGGCATTTGGATAGAGCCTGAAAGAGATGGAGCCAGCTGCATGGCTAACTAGGAAAAGGCTGTTCGAAGGCCCTGAAAAGAAACTAAACCTGATGAGTTTAATGAGGGGCAAGCAAACCAGTGTAATGAGAGTGAGCTCGGGGAGAGTGGCAGAGGTCAGCGAGGTTGGTCTCTGAGGTCAACGCAAGGACTTGGGTTTTCCACTGAGTGAGACAGAGGTCATCTGAAGGCCTTGCGAAGAGAAGTGGCATTATATGAAAGAGGTTCTAGAAGATTTACTCTGGACCATAAGGGTCAAGATTGGAAGTAGGGGGGTAGTTTAGGAGGTCATTGTGATCATCTAAAGAAGAGAAGATGGTGTCTCAGACCGGCCACATCAGTGGGGATGGTGGGAAGTGGTCACATTCTGGACACATTTGGAAAGTAGAGGTACCAAATTTTGTTGAGAGTTTGAATGTAGGGTAGAGAGAAAGGGAAGAAAAAGAAGACTCTATAGTGTTTGGCTGGGGTAGAGGAATGGCGTTGCCACTTACAAGAAGGGCAGACTTCATGGTGAGCAGATTTGGTGGAACAAGGATGAGAGACAGCGAATACCCAGCCTTGTCTCCTGCCACATGGCAGACTTCACTATAGACCACCTCATTCTTTTTTATTTTTTAAAAAAATTATTGATTTGACTTTATTTATTTCTTTTAACTTGACCAGAGAGGGACACCATGAGAGAGAGAGAAAGAGAAAGAAAAAGAAAGTAAGAAAGCAAGCTGCCAGGTCCGGGACTATGAACTGCAATTGGTCATATGCGAGTCCAGCACTCTTAGCCACCACGCCATCTGCCAGCCTCCCCACCTCACTCTTTCTCAATGATCTTTAATGTGGCTTTAGAATTCCTCTGAACCCAGTGCATGCAGTAGGTCCTTAGGAGTGCACTTAGGAGGCCACAGGTGTAACAGGTTGTCTTTGAGCTTGGGGGTCTGATTTCCTGGGTTCACACCCTGGCTCCACTGCTCGTCAGCAGATTGCTTTGTTTGGGTGCCATTACTCTAAGCCTGCTTCCTTATTTGTTAAATGTTTCTAAAATTTCCTAATATATTGAGTGGGGTAATGTTTGACATTTATCTCATTGGGTTTTTGTGGAGATTAGATGAGAGAATGTATGAAAAGACCTACAGGTGGTGCCAGGAACACAGTAAGGTCCCGTAGACAGCGGCTGGCACAGGCTGCCACGATTACCAACTGGTTTGCCATATTTGTCTGAAAAGGCGCAACCTTCATGGCCCCAGGAACAGATGAACAGGGAAGAGAGGAACCCAGGAGCAAGTGCTCAGGTTGGGACTCTGCCCCGGAGAGCCTGAATCAGAGTTCTGGAGGACCCTGCAGGGGCCCAGATGAAAACTCTCCATTTTTGGACAGAGTGGGCAGTCGTTGAAATATAAGAAGTCCCTGTTGAAAAATGTCCCTGCTGTGAGCACTGCTGGGTGGATTAGCTGGCATTCCTTCTCCTCCATTGAGCGGAGTCGCAAGCTAATAAATATTTCAGAATTGGCTGTATTCAATCCAGCCCTTGTCCCGTTTGACGTCTGTTCTCTCAGCTTTCAGAAGGAGACAGGTGCAGAAGGATGAAAAGGGATTTAATTACTAAACATCCCCAACTCCCGATATGCAAACACATGCTGTACTGTACACACACCTACTGCACACGGTCACGCACACTCCGTGCACTCACATGCACGTGCAGGCACCACCCTGGACAAACCAGTAGGACCCTTGGCACAGCCATGTTGAGTGATCTCCCAGTGCGGTACTGTGTTCACACACATGCTCCCGCACACAACATACGTAGGAGTGGCATATAAGCAGACGGGCAAACACTACATGTGAGCACACATGTGCCTGAGCATATATGTAGTACTTGTGGCTATGAACCTGAGCATGTTTATAGTAAACACATATGTTCTAAATGTGTATACATGTGCATTTATGACATGTGCTCATACAGAGGTGCATACATCCAGTGATATAGTTGTGCTGATGTATTAATACATCTCTTCACATACATAGGTGGGATGTGTTTCTGAGAACAGAAAAATTTGGTCACTCTCATTGTCAAACAGAACTGATCAGTATAGAGTGAGATTAGGTGATTTAGTAAAAAGTCAAATGGAAAAAGGGCACATGGGCCTTTCACCCTGACTGAGCACATACACACAACAACAAATGCATACTTAGGCCTGTAGACCCACAGACCCACGTATATTCCATGCCACGGGGCGCATCTTCTCCCCGTGTCACACAGCTGTGTCATGTATACCCACCGTGTGGGCAGGCTTTCGAATGGGCATGCTCTCGTGCATGCAGGCATATTCACGCATGTATGTGCCTGACGCACACGTATACATGCACTCACCCCTCTGCTGAGAATCTGGACTCTTTCCTCCTCTGAGAACTCACCAGGCCTCTTGCTGCCTGCCTTCTGGGTTATGGAGACCCAAGAGCCTGGGACACAGAGTTTCTAAAACTGCAGGAGCCGACATCTGGTCCTGACATCGAGACAGAGAAGGTTACGCTTCCGGACGCAATCTCAGTGGCAAGTGGCAAGGGCTGGTGGGGGGCTGGTTGGGAGGAGATCGCAAAGCCAGGGCAGAATCTGATTCTACAGATTGCCTGACATCCACCCTCGGGGCTGGTCACACTGGGCCAGAAGACCCTGGGACCCTATATTCAGACCCCACTTAGAGACATGAGAAGCCCAAGCAGCTGGCCCCCGGCTCTGCCCTTCATGCTGCTCATTTATTGATGGAAGAGCCAGGGAGCATCTTCTTGGTGTCAGGGGAGTCCTGAGGACTGGTAGCTGCGCTGTGCCTGTGAGCAATCCCCAAAGCCTGTCCTCAGTGAGCACCCTGTCCCTCCCAGAAGGCCTGTGAGTTAGCCTCAGAACTCAGGGGCTGGCCTAGCTCTCAGTCAAGCAGAGGCCCACCATGAATTTTTTCTAGGCAAGGACTTTGCTAGCAGACAGGGGTTGGCAGGGATTGGGAAATTACAAGTAACCAATCAGTGGGCCCTATGAAAATGTATGCAAATTAAAGATGCAAATCAGCAGTGAGTCTTTTTGCATCTGTAACCAGCAGATCACCTGCCCTAGGTGAGCATTTCCTTCCCTTTGACAGGAAAGAAGGAAGCTAAGAACCCAGAAGGAAGCAGGCTGGAGGTGGTCTGAAGTCCACATGGCCTGAGGTCTCTTCACACTGGCCCAGGGCCATCCCTGTCCTCCCAAGCCATGTAATACTGCCAGGTCTAGCAGGTTCCCTTGCTTAGGCTTGGAGGTCTCTGTTCCCCTGCCCTAGCCTCAGCTAGCCCTGTTCACACTCACACTTACTCACACTCAGTCACATTCTCACTCACTTTGGGTCCAATACACTTACACACAAATACACATGAATGTGTATATACTTGTATGCTCGTGCGTAGTTATGATACACACCACATGTGCTCACAGACTCATGGTACACACTAAACTGCACACATTCACTCTTACACAGTTACATATGTATGCGTGCATGTTCATATCTGCACATTCACATACACTTACATGTTTGCACACTTGCTCACGCACACTTACAAGTGTTTCTGTACACTCACATGCGTGCCTGTACACGCTCAGCCTTGACTGTATAGGAGCCCATGGACGTGTGTCCCATCCAGGCCAGGAGTTCAGGATCCTGGGTGAAGTGGTGGGGACCACTTCAGGCAGGCTGAGCACCCACTGGAGAACACGCTTTCTGGGGCCCGCGGTCAGGGCCCAGTTTGGTCCCTGTGGCTTTCTCTGACGGATGAGGGTCCCCTGCTACAAACACCCGCAACAGCCTCTGGGACAGGCGGGCGGGAGCTCCCAGGGTAATGCCTCCCTCAGGAAGCAGTAATTGAGGGGTAGAGAATTAGATAATCAGCACCGCCAGGAAGTGGGGCTGTGCCCGCCTCGCCTTTGTTCTTAGACCCAGCAAGCGGGACAGGAGGGAAGCAAGCCAGCCACATTCAGGGCGGCTGGAAGGGGGTGTGGGGCCCCTCACCCCTCATCTGCCGCCTAGTGGTACCCCAGTCCCCAAAGCACGGACCTAATCCCGGAGGTCAGAATGGGCAGGGGCTTCTGCAAAGGCATTCGCTGGGCCTTGGCTTCCCCTTCTGTAACATGAGAGTCAGACGCTCCCCCATCCCTTCTTCAATCCTCTTGTCTCTGTCCCCACAGGACGCTGGTGCCTTGAAGCTGAGCTCCGAGTGACTAGGAGGTTTTCCAAACAGCAAGGCATTACGTACCCCACCCAGATCCCTGCAAGGAAGGGCCACGCATGCACGTCTGTGGAGCCTCTCCTCCCTCCCCGTGTCATCATCTGTCCTCTGCCTGGCCGGCACCAGGTGTACTGAGCACTGGGCAGGATTCTCAGCCCCAGGTCTCGTCCTGACTGCCCCCCTTCCTCCACCTGAAGCCCAGACATCGGACATCGCAGCACCTGGCGCCTGGGCACGACTCATTCCCCTCCCCTTTTCAAGCCTCAGTTTTCTCATGTGTAAAATGGGGTAATGTCGCACTTTTCAGGAGTTCAGAGGCTACAGGGGTAGACAGACGAATCAGCCAGCATAGATGAGCAGGGAGCACCACCGTCAGCATGGCTGGCCCTGCCTGGCCCTGTTCTAAGGGCTTCACCTGCATCCTCTCCTGCAGCCCCCCAGAGATCCTGCTGGGCAGGAACCCTTACAATCCACCTGCTGCTCCCTCTGCCTGGAACGCGTTTCCCTCAGATCTGCCTGTCTCATCCCCCACCTCCTTCCGGGACTGACCTCCTTCCTATTTCAAGAAGCCCAACTTCCTCCTCTACTTCCCTCCTGATCCGGGTCAAGCCTCCTATGCATTTAATGCCTTTATCTTGATTGTTGTCTGTCCTGCACTAGGCCCTGACCTCTCTGAGGGCAAGATTTGTATCTGTTTTGTTTTCTTGGCCCTTTTCTGGCATCCATGGTGTATCAATGCTCACTATATACCTATCAATCGGACACCCATTTCACAGATGAGAAAACCGAGGCTCAGGCTCTGTGAGCTGCTGAAGTGGGTGGTAGGGCCAGAGTCCAGCCTTTTTAGGATTCTCCAGCCCTATAAGAAGCTCACCAGCATCCCACTCTAATCCTCGTCCCCAGCCTAACCCTGGCTTGGAGCCTGTGCTCCTGTCCGGCCGGCCCTAGGTGGCAGTGGTAGTGGGCAGTCTGCCCACCCCTACCAGAGACCAGAGCGGGGCGGGGCCCCTGAGGGCTGGGGAGGAGTCTTTCCCCTCTCTTCTCCCCGTCCTGGGCTGTACTCCCCTCCACTGGAGGCTGGAAACCCTACACCAGAGGCCCATCTGCTGTCCCCTCTCCCTGCAGTCTCCCGCCCCTGGAGGCCGCTGGGCCAGCGGCTGTGGAGCAGTGATTGTTCGGGCTGAATGGGGAGGCCTGGCGCCCAAGCCAGGTGCACCATTGTGAGGGCCCTGACACCTGCTTGGCGGGTCGCAGGCCCTGCCTGCATGGACCCTGGCCTGGCTGAGAGGAGGGGCCCACCCGCCTCCTGGGGGTGGGGCTGGGGGTCTAGGCTCCCGCTGCTCCCTGCAGGGTCAAACGCAGCCTTACACCGGAGTCTGCCTGCCTGGGGCTGCCTCCCCAGCCCTGCCAGCCCCACTCTTGCCCCTATTTCTCTCTTTGCCTCTTGGCCCTGGGGAGAGCATGCTCCAGAGGTCAGCTATGCCACTTCCTGGCTGCAACCGGCAGGGTCTTAGCTTCTCATCTGTAAAATGGGGATGACCATTGGCTCGACCACACAGGAGCATTAGGGGGAGCAAAGGCTAGTCCAGCCCATGGGCCTGCTTAGCACAGAGCAGACAACGGAGAAAAGCAATTACTACTATTAAGACCTAGCGGTGTGCAGGCAGGAGCCCGGGGCCGAAGTAGGTCTCAGCCCGGCAGGCCCAGCCCAGGGAGCCCCCAGCCCGCCCCCCTGCCCACCTCCCCTTGCCCGGCCTCCCGCCCGCTCTATGAAAATTTAATGCCGGGTAATGACAGTCTGGGCTAATGAAAGAGGCTTCTCTTCTGGCAAAAAGAGAAAAACAAACAAAAATCAACAACCTGCAAGGGGGCATTAACTTTTCATGAGCTGCTCTCCCCACTGACACCCCCCACCCTGGCTCACCCGGGCAGCGCCAAGCCCCCTCCTTCCCTCCTTCCCTGTCAGAGCTGTGACTGGGCAGCCCGCGGTGGGGGTCAGACAAGCTCAAGGGGACCTGGCTATTTGGGGAGCATCTTCCCCTGGCTCCTACACAAAGCGTCTGCCAGCCCTGAGGAGAGGGGGCCCTGCGGGCCATGAAGAGCCTGTGCTGGGCTCCAGGATGAGGCTCCAGCCCTCAGAATCCTCTCTGGGCAGGAGGCTGGACTGGGGTTGGAAGAGATCAACCCAGAGAGGGTGGAAGAGAGGAGGAGCAGCTCAGGGGCCCCCTCTCCCACCCGCCGCCAGCCTCCTCAGCAGTGCCAGGGCCCAGCCGCTTGGCTGTCTGCTGCCAGTGGGCTGGGAGTGGTTGCAGAAAAGGGCATGGAGCGTCTCACTCTCTTTCCCTCTCTTTGTGGTATCGAGGCAAGCCATTGGCTGCTGCCCGTGATATCCTGAGAGATGCGACAATTAATTTTCTTTTAATCAAGGTCGGATGAAGTAAATTGGTGCGGTTCTGCAGCCCTTCATTTTCTGTTTTTGCAGTGATGCAAAACAAATATGATCAAATTATGCTCCTTCTCACCTTATTGAATTAGGAAGCATGACTGATCAGAGGGAGTGGGAATGTTCTAAACCATGTAGCACCGCCCTCCTCGCTCCCTCCCAGCCCTGGCCTCAGTCTCCCTGGATTCGCTGGGATTCAGAGAGAGTTCACCTCCCTCAGGAGCCCCAGGGTGTTGGAGGACAGCACCTGGCAGGGTCGTTGCTCGGAGAATAAGTGATTGGATGAATGAGCAAGTGCGGCGGCTGGTCTGAGATCGAGCTGGGTCAGGCTGGGAGGACTCCCTTTGGAAAAAGCCAGAGTTGCCTCAGCCAGGTGCTGTCTCGAACATTCTTCGTTTGCTTCTTCCTAGGCTTACGCGCCATCTGAAATGATCTTGCCGCGTTTAGGTCAACTCGTCTCCCTCTCAGATTTGTGCTCTGTGAGCTCAGGGCCTTGTCTACCTTGTTCCTGGTGCAGAGTAGTTGTTCAGTAAATGCAGGTTGACTAGGCAAATGATTTCAATGCATCCTGGTTGAGTGGTCGGGGCTCCTGGGTCAGCCAGGGAGACAGACATGGGCAATCTTCTGGCTGTGTCATTGTGCCATACAGAAGCCTGCGTTCGGGCTACCAGAACTAATTCTGTATGGAGGAGCTGAGACGGCAGTTGAGTTGGGTCTGAAAAGGTAAGTAGGAGTTGGACCCAGAGACAAGTTGTGGGAGAACTCTCAGGCAGGGTCTCTCAGAGACAGGACAGCTGGCCTGCCTAACTGCATGGCTGCCCCCAAGGGGACACTAGCCCAGTGATTAGGAATGTGCACTGGGACAAATCCAAGCTCCTTTTTGGGACATTTCAGAGTTTCTCTGTTGCTCTCTCTGCAGTGAGGACAATTGACACCCCCTCTTCGAGCCACCTGAGGAATGAACGCGGTGACCTCACACCCTAGGCACTCAGTGAATGTCCACCCGCGTCTTCCTATCCTTTGTATTTCTGTTATGAAAGGCAGGTTAGGGCTCCACTAGGAACGGCCTCAAATGCCACACCAGAGAGGTGGGCAAGAGTGGACAGGTGTGTGGGCTTCTTGGGCTGCCAGCCACCCCAGCTCACGACGCTCAGAACAGAGAGGCAAATGGATGTCTGTAAATGTATCCGTCTCGCAGGTGCCAGGAGAGCCGGCCGTTGGAGGGACCCCTGCGAAGCGTCCTTCTCTAAGTCAAAGACTTTCTGAAACGTGGACTGTCCCCGCACTGCATTAGTGAGTAAGTCAGAGTCAGTTTTGCTTATGGTCAGGTGCCCCGGGTGCTCTCTTAGCTTGGTGTCCAAGAGTGTGCTAGGACCTCTGAGCCTCCACTGTGGGCAAAGTCCTGGCCACAGGTAGTGGAGGAGGACGCTGATGATATGGCTTCCACTCTTGGGCAGCTTAGCACCTAGCTGGACACACAGACCTGGCGATAAATCCCATGAGGAAACAAGTAGGAACCACGCACATGTTCGAAAAAGAGCATCGACGTTTAGAGGAGCGACCCTGCCGCCCGTAGTCAGGGATGCCGATTTCAGAGCACAGGGGCAGAGGGCCAGATGGCTCTGGGAGGCTGCCCCAAGGAGGCCAGTGAGTTTTACATGGGTGTGCAAAGGGCATGCGGAGGCCAGGCTGAGGCAAGGCCTGAGGGCACGAGGGCACGAAGGCACACGGAGAAGTGGGATTGTCCATCTCTCCCAGGGCGAGGCCTTTGAAAAAGACCCATGAGTCGGGTCCTCAGGAGCCTGTAAGAGGCCTCCTCTGAGCACGCCAGGGCCCACAGAGCTGCTTCTCTGGGCATTCCACAGCACTTGGAATGGCTTCTTTTTTTTTTTTTTTTTTTTTTTTTTTCTCTTTTTTTGGAGAGGTTTTTGCTATAGGGCGCGTGCGCTCGCCAGACAGACAGAGAGAGACAGAGAGATAGAAAGCAGGAAATCACCCCCCAGGGGGGATGGCCACGCCGCAATCCCTTCTCCTCCATTCTCCTCTCGGGATCCTGGGCACGCACGCACACGTGCCCGGCGTGAGTTTAAGCCGCCGGGTCCGGGACTCGAACCGCGGTCGACTACGTGGGAGTCCAGCGACATAGCCATTACACTAACTGCTGGTCCCTGGAATGGCTTCTTGAAAGGCTGAGGCTCACACCAGCGCCAGTCTCCAGCTGGACTGGGGCAGCCTGCTGTCATAGGCAAGCTTTGGGCTTCCGGCTCTCATTTCTGAGCTGTGTGACCTTGGGCAAGTGATTTGACCTCTCTGGGTTTGAATGGAAGAAACTCGCGGGCCTTGCTGTGTGCCCCAGCAAATTCCTTGATTTCACTGGGCTTGCTCTGCCTTAGGGAAGTCAGCTGGCTGAGTCTGGGACCTCACGCTAGGCTGGGGTGTGAAGAGGATGGGGAAAAGGGGGAGCCTGAGCCCTCGAGTAGATGGGGATGGGTGACTCTGGACATTGCTCCATGGGCCTCCCCAGCGTGTGTCTGCTGTGCCTGTGGGCCCAAGCCTGTGGGACTAGTCTCTGGGTGGGGACTTCACAGCAGGTGAGTCATCACTCCGAGGGTGCAGTCGGTGACCTAGATGGGACAAGCTCATGACATGTATTTATCTCTGCCATCTCCCCAATGTCTTCCCTCCCCTTTCCTGTTCTCATCTCCTCTCGCCATTGGGTGGGCCAGTGTGATACTATGACTCCTCAGACCCAAATCTTTCCTACCCTAAACAAGGCCTATCGTTTTCCTAGGCCTTTTGTCACTTCTTCTCTAAGTTCAACAACAGTAATAACTGCCGGTTGTTGTGCAGTTGCCAATTACCAACTGCTTTCCATATATTAAATCTAATCCTTTTATTTGTCAGGGTAAGCCACTACTATTATTATCCCCATTTTACAGATGGTGAAGAGAGGATCAGAGAAGTGGAGGGGCTCGCCCAGGGTTACACTGGAATGACCGTGCCATGCCCGGCATGGGATTTTAACGGGTTGTGCTGATGCAGGAGCTCATAGTCTCTCTGGGACGCTTCGTGCAGTTTGTCCTCGTCACTCCCCTCCCACCTCCCAAGGGTTCCTGCCTCTCTTAGAGCCCCTCCCCACCTCAGGAGCCACCACCTGGCTCCTATTACCATGTCTCGTCACAGGTCCTGGCCCACCAGTAACTAATCCAATCACTTTGTCCAGTTTAATGGGCAGCCTCTCTCCAGGAATTTAGTAACTCTGTCGTAGGCATTTTTAGAGGCGCTACCCGAGTAGGAATGAAGCAAGTATAGGGAGGGGGCTCCAGCAGGCCCCTCAGTTTGCTCTCGGGCAGTGGGTGGGATGAAGGGGTTCTGGGGTTGTGCCCCCTAGCAGCTGCCACCCTCCCCAAAACAGGGTCTGGGATGTAGGCAGGAAGGTGCTGGGGGAGGGGTGGCGGTGGGGTGGGAGGAGGTGGGGGTGGCTCCCAGCTGGTGAGCAGTGAGCCTTCCTTATCCAGCATCAGCGCGTCCTCACTTTTCCAGGCTGAAGTTTCAGATCTCATTTTCACTTTGGCCTCTGATCACATGCAGAGGGGCGGCGGGTGGGCCAGGGAGGTGTAGAGTCTTGAGGGACACGGGGAGAGGGGTTCCAAAGAAGAGACGCTCAGAGGACAGCCAGGTGGCCTGAACAGACAGGCCAAGGACGAAGCTTCAACTTGGCGTCGCCTCCGTCCCACTCTCAGCGCTGTGCCTTTCTCTGTCTTCCAAATGAAAAGAACTTTCCTGGATTTCTCCCTCTGATTATTAAGATCACATATGAGGGGACTTCAAAATACTCATGGAGAAATGGAATTAAAGTACCAGCTTATTCTGCTACAAAAACATTTGAAATCCACACATAGTTCTTTTTTGAAATAATTATTTATTTTAGTTGATTTATCATTATTATTATTTATCTTTAATTTGACCAGAGAGATGGAGAGAGACAGAAGGTGAGAAAGCAAGCCTCCAGGTCCAGGACTCAAATGGTGCTCGTTCATGTGGGAGTCCAGGGCCTTAACCCCCATTCCACCCGCAGGCCCCCAAATCCACACATAGTCTCTACTTAACATGCATTTTCCTCGAACTTTTTGAAGGACACCTCCCCACCCCCCCCGCATCTGTTTGTCGTAGAAATTTCAGACAGTACAGGAAGAAAGTCCTTCCCACTGCCCACACAGGGGAAAGGGGCGTGTTTCCTCGCATACTTCCACGTCAAGATTCTTTTGCGTGTTGACAGACATGTCCTATGCCGCGAATTGTTCTGAAACCTGCCCTTTTCATGCCGCAATGCATTTCGAACCTCTCTCCGTGTCAGTACATTATAACTGTGTTCACTGACCCCGCAAGATTCCTTACACGACGCTTTATTTAACCAGTCCCTCTCGCTGGACACAGAGGTGGCTCTTGGTGCTGACCCTCCCCACCACCGCCACAAGCAGCTGTCTGTCTGTTGCCACCCTCTCCAGGCGCCCCCATCAGGATGTGGCAGGACCTGTCCTCCCTGTCCTGCTCTGGCCCCATCTGCCAAGGGGATCAGCTCACAAGGACATGAACTGGTCCGGGTGGCCGGGAGGGCTCAATGCAGTAGAAGGAATCTGGGGACCCGGGTCCAAGCATTGCCTGGCCCGATGCTAAGCACGAGGACCTGAATGACCTCTTCACCTCTACAAACCTCAATTTTCTCATCAAGAATGGAGAACATAATAAACCCACTGTGCAGGGTTGCTGTGGGGAATTTATGGGCTTGTGGATGTGAAAGTGCCCGGTCCTGGGCTTGGGGAGCCCTGGCAGGTGGGGGTGGTGCTCAGCGCAGTTGAAACAAAGCTGAGTTCAAGGAGGCAGGGTTTGCCAGATGAAGCGGGGACCTGAGCGAAGGTGTGGGGGACGCTGACGTCCGCCATTCCTCCGTCCTCACAGCCACAGACCTTCTCGTTTTCATTCCATGCTTTTCACAGATGACACACATGCTCAGTGTGGAGAAGTTAGAAAACACATCAAGGTTCTAAGAAGCAAATGTAATTCCCTGGTGATTTGACCCCGTGAGTTAACTGCTGTGCACATTTTCTGGTCGTGGATCTGAAGGGCAGAGGCTTCTCATTCCCCAAGGGCCCTCCGCTACACAAACAGGAGTCTGGACTTGGCCTGCAGCAGGCAGGCTGAGGGTAGACTCGGGAGGGACTGCGTCAGCTACGTGGGCCAGCATGCCCGGGTCCCACAACGGAGGAAAACAGGAGCACTGAGGGCTTCAGGACCAGATGCTGGGGGGTCCCACCTGGGGTCAGAGGTGACAGCCTCAGGGACATTGCAACTTCAGGCGGAGGAGAAGGGCTTTGAAGGGGGGCCTTTCAGGAGGTGACAGCTCTTACAGAGGGCAGGGGAGAAGGAAGTGGGCAGGGAGGGACCATTTGCAGCCAGAAACCTGCATCTGTGAGGGGGCTGGAGGAATGAAAGATGGTGGTGGGCTTTGAAAATGTGTGTGTCAGCAGCGGGCAGGCCCGCCAACACTTCGAGCTGCCAGGCAGGGAGGCACTTTCAGGGCAAGTGGAGAAAGGGCCAAAGAGCCGGGTGGAGCCATAAATCTCTGACAGGTCCTTCTCCTACCCCAAGACTCCAGTCTCCCCCAGCCACTCCCGGGGACCCAGTATTTGGGGCTCCCATCATTCCTTGCCATCCCCTCACCATTACCGTCTCCCCAGGAACGTCCTTCATGCGGCCCGCAGGGTTCATGTCACCCCATGGAGTGCGGGCTCCGTGCCACTGTACACTTCGGAGAATCATTAGCAGAAATCATTAGCTAGAATACAGCCTCCCCCATAAATCTCTCCTGCACCTGGATCGTTTGTCCGTGCCTAATTTCCATCTCCCGAACTTTATGATTTGTCCTCATTGATGAGCGTTTCTCCCATCAATTGTGCTGTAAGTGCTTGCAGAGAAAGACCCCCCACACTGACCCCATCTCCGACAGACGGGCTTGGGCTCCTTGCCCTGCACGCTGGATGGAGGCCCCCTCCCCAGCTCCCTCCTCGCTCGTCCCTCAAAGGGCAGCTTAAAGACGCTGTGCCCGAAGCCTCCCTCAGGGACGGGAGGCGGAGCTGGACCCAGAGTGCGGCTGGCATGCTGGGGGAAGGAGGGAGGTGGACAGGGTCTGTGGCTGGCTGGGTGGCTTGATTTCTCATCTCTGCACCCAACTCAAGCATGTTGCTGTCCCTCTCTGAGCCTCAGTGTCCTCATCAGATGCATGGGGACAATGCTGCCTAACTTTCACGGTTATTGTGAGAGCTGAAGTCATTATTCACTCATTTGTTGATTCATTCATTTTGTGCTTTTCCATGTTCAGAGACTGTTTAGTAAGTTCATCTGCACAGTGGTATGCATTAGGCATTTTTTTTTTTTGAAAGGTTTTTGTGATAGGGCGCGCAGACAGAGAGGGACAGAGAGACAGAAAGCAAGAAATCACGCCCCAGGGGGGATGGCCACGCCACAATCCCTTCTCCTCCATTCTCCTCTCGGGATCTTGGGCACACACACACACGCGCCCTGCGTGAGTTTTAAGCCGCCGGGTCCGGGACTTGAACCACGGTCGACTACATGGGAGTCCAGCGACATAGCCATTACGCTAACTGCTGGTCCCCCATTAGGCATTTTTTTAACACCTTATAAGATGTATGCCCTTGCCAGAGAGAGAGAGAGAAAGAGAGAGAGAGAGAAAGTGAGAAAGCACTCCCTGAAGGATGAAGAGGCTGTTTTTCAAGCCACCAGGTCCAGGACGCTAACCATTTAGTAGGATTTGTGGGATCCAGTCACCTTAGCCACCACGCCATGGGCTGGCCCCTTTAGCACTTAAGAGCAGAGAACCATGCCATCCCAGGTGCAGGCAGGTCAGCAAGAGACCCACGAGCTGGCCGAGCTGGCAGGAGCTGGAAGGTGGTAGAGTCAGGGCCTTTGCGCCTGATAGCTGTGGGTTTGAATCCTGGGTCAGGGCCTTTGCGCCTGATAGCTGTGGGTTTGAATCCTGGGTCTGCCACTAATGAATTGTGCAAGTAGTCTCGGTCTTGGTTTGCTCATCTGTGAAATGGAGATGAAATGAGCTACTGTGGGGATAGCACTCATCACGCAGCACACTCGACACAGCACACCCCTGCCACTGCTGCTTTGTTACCACGGGGATGGAGAGAGGCCCAGCGGCTTTCTGAACGCACACTGGGAATTTAGGAAGATGTCAAGAGGGCCAAGGCCTTCTGCCCGGGAGGCAGTATTTCAAGCCTGCTTCATTGCCCAAGAGGGGCTTCTGGAAATGTCAGCCGAACTCCAGGAAAGGGGCTGAGAGGAGGTCAGGGACAGAACTCGGAATTCTGCACCCTGCAGAGGAAGGGTGTTCCCAGGGTCTGCCCTCAGGAGGCTGTGGGGCCCCAAGGAGGCTCCCTCTCCCCAGGAAATTGGGAAACCCAGCTAGGCGGGCCCTTCCCAAGGCGGATCTGCCAATCTGGAAGGCTCCCCAGCCGTGGCGTGTATACCTCTGGGTTTGGGTACACAGAGTTCAGCCCCATCCACCCACGAGAGGGTGCTGGGAGAAGCCATGGCCTCTCTGAGTCTGTTCTGAGCCATCGGGAGGACAGGGCATGATGTGGGGAGCATGATGAACCCCATCAGGACCTGTGGGGCTCGTGCAGAGGGGAACACTCACTTTAATGCTCTGGGACTGGCCCCCACCTGGAGGGGAAGGGAGGGACTAGGCAGTCAGGGGTGTCCTAATTCCCACCGTGGGAGGCCCAGGAACCTGTAGTTGGGCATATAAGTCACGTGGCCTCAGACGAGTTACTTAACCTCTGAGCCTCCTTCCTCCCTGAAAAAAGGGGGTAATGATCTCACAGACTTCTTAAGCTTGTTGGAAGGATTAATTATAAACTTCTTAGTATGGCGCCTGGCACACAGTAGGCACTCAATAAATGAATGTTATTGCCATCATCCTAAGAAATATAATTGCCATGACATATTTTTTTTCCTTTGTCACCTTCTTGCAAAATTACAGTGCAGTCTTTTTACACCCATTTTAAAGGTAGAGAAACCGAGGCTCTGAAGTTGGTCAGAACATATGGTTCCAAGCAGCTAGTCAGTCAACGCCGAGGCTAGGACTAGAACCCAGGCCTGACAACACCCAGCACACCGCACTACCTGGCAGCAGATCTAGGGAACGGGTATCTGCCCCCAATTTGTGAATTCCCAGGCACTGGAAACAAAGAACCGGGATTCAGATTCGTCAACACACTCCCACGGGGTGACTCACCCCAGCGAGAGCAGGGATCTGCCCCAGCACATTTCCGCCCCCCCAGCCTGGCAGCAGCAGCCCTGTTGACCCGAGGGCCCTGGAAAGGGGGGTGCAGAGGAGGGGGCACAGGAGCAGGGACACTCAATGCCTCCACCCACCTGGTCAGGCCGTGGTAGCTCAGGCAGGCTGTCTCCCCCAGCCCCAGCCAGGGTTTCCCGGTGCTCAGAGGACCTGGGGCCCGCGAGATGCACAGGCTAGTGCCCTCGGCCTGGGGGCAGAAGAGTGGAGCTGGGGGTGGGAGTGGGACGTGGGGCCGGCGCCACAGGCTGGGAAGCAGCTTGCAGATTTTACAGGTCACATTATCTTTTATGGGCATCCTAAAAAGAATGTCAGGCACTAGAGGTTTTTTCCCCCCTTTTCTTTCCTCCTCCTCTCGCTCTCCCTTCTTGATTCTGATCACCGCAGCGAGCACTGCAGGATTTTTATCGCAGGCCTGGCCCGCCAGGAGTGGGGCAGCCCTACTGGTATTCACAGAGTGCTGGGTTCTCTGGAGAGCTGGCTGCTTTAGTGGGGGTGAGGCCAGAGGTGTGGCTGGGGGAGCAGCCTGCTTCCTGCGCCCTTCACACTGCAAAGGGGTCTGCTCGCTGCCCTGTCCCTGTCTCACTCCAGCGCCAGCTCTCTGACCCTGCTTATGCCAGACTGATGGGGCGCTGGATGCCTGTGGAGACCCCGACTCTCTTCCCTCTTACGCAAGTGGCTCCATTTCCCTTCGGTTCTATCTTCAGCTGATCCCGAACCCAGAGAGAGATCCTGCCTCTGGGGGGAAGGGTCCCTAGAAACCAGCCTGGGGCCTACCAGTTCTGCTTGGGCAGAATCTCCCTCACCTTCAAAGTGGCTTGGATCCTTCAGCGCTCACTACCTGAGAGCAGTGTGTTTGGGACTTTGGCTCCTCACCCTTAAGGAAAACACCATTCTAGGAAAGGCCTAGAAGAAAGTGTGTGTGTGTGTGTGTGTGTGTGTGTAGGGGCTACATTTATCTAGAAAAAAACATTCAAAGGCTCTTCGAGTCCACATGACCTGGTAGTTGGTGGCACTTGGGTCCTATCTCCACCACTGCCATCTCTGGGCCTGGATCTCGTCCGTGAAGTGAGGTGATGCAGGAGTCCCTACCTCACAAGGTGCTTGGGGGAGTCGTTGAGTTCACAGCACCTGCACATAGTGAGTGCGCAGTACATGCTAATGGTCATAATTAGTGTTATTATTAATCAAGTCTGGGTACGCCCGTCCCTGGGGACTCCAGGAAAAGGGGACGTGGGCTGACGTGGCAGCAAGAGGCACTGAGGTGACATGGCAGGAAGAACTCCGGGCCATGATACCAGCGGGAAGGTAGATGGAGGACTGACAACTCTTTCCTCGGAGATGGTTAAGAAGGAGGGGAGAGGAGCCAAGACGGCCAGTGCCGCCCAGGAAAATTAGGCAGCGGGCCTAATGAAAACCAGGCAGCGGGCCAAGTGAGAAATGTGACCTTCTTCCTGCCTCTCCTTTTTCTTCCCTCTGAGTCTCGGTAGGGTGGGGCAGGGTCTTTGCCTTCAGCCGGGACTCAGGCAGGAAGTACCACCAAGGCCTACACAGTACAAGGACAACGTTGGGAGTGGGGGCAGGCGAGGAGGAGGGGAAGACCACGGCAGGGGTGGGGAGCCTGCAGCTACTGTGGGGCTGCATGCAGCTGGCCAACCACATTCGGCCTTCATGTTAGACAGGTGTGTGGGGCCTGCAAGGAGCCCAGAGGAGCTCTAATATAAGACTGTTGTTTTGCCTATGAGAAGAGGAAGGCTCAGAGAGGTGAGGTGGCTGGCCTGAGGTAACACAGCAGGCAGGGTCAGAGTCCTGGCTGGAACCTGGGGCTCCTGGCCTCCATACCCTTCCTCTCCTGCTCTGAGCTAACCCCAGAGAAATATCACCATTTCCCTGTCCTTTGAAGGCCTGGGGCAGCTCAGTTGCCAGGGCCTCAGGTTCTAGCCAGAGCAGACTGATGGCGAAGCCCTCAGGGGCTTCTCTCAGGCATGAGTTCCCCTTAGTCTGTGTAGGGAGGGCCCGGCCGAGGAGCCGCGGTTAAACGCGACACTGCATGCTGACTCGCTTGAGGAAGGATCTCAGTTTGCATCCAGAGACCTCCCTGAGGACGCTGGGCACATGAGTGCCCATGATCCAGGCTGGCTGAGGGCACCTGCTGGGGGTGCTGTGTCTCTCATTCTCTCTGTCTCTCTCACTCACAGGAGGAGTGAATCAATAAACTTCAAAAGCTAAGGATACGGGGAACCAGCAGTTAGCGTAATGGCTATGTCACTGGACTCCCACGTAGTCGACCGCGGTTCACGTCCTGGACCCGGTGGCTTAAAACTCACGCCGGGCGCGTGTGCGTGCGTGCCCAAGATCCCGAGAGGAGAACGGAGGAGAAGGGATTGTGGCGTGACCATCCCCCCTGGGGGGTGATTTTTTGCTTTCTGTCTCTATGTCTCTCTCTGTCTGTCTGGCGAGCGCATGCGCCCTATAGCGAAAAAACCTCTCCAAAAAAAAAAAAAAAAAAGCTAAGGATACGTACGTTTGACTTGCCATCCCGTAATAGATCTGTGTTGCTTAAATAGAAGATGACGCTCCCACTCCATCCCCAAGTTTAAGAAAGAATTGGTCACATTGGGATGACGTGCCGGGTTCGTCTCTCCCCAGTGTGGGCACTATTTCCAAGAGGGGACAGCTCCCACGCTAGAGAAGCTCAGAGCCCTCTGACCCAGCTGGACACCAGGCCCACACGACAGGGGCTTCATTAGTCCTGCTCACTGCTCTGTCACTAGCACCTGAACAGCATCTGGTGCATATGCAGGGCCCAGTAAACGTGCTGAATGAATGAGTGAATGCATGGTCGAGGCTGGCTGCGAAGCCGTGTCTGAGGAAGCGACATTCCAGCCAAAATCAGAAGGATGAGGAGGTATTTAATGGTCAGAGGGAGAAGAGAAAAGCCTGCGGAAGGGCCCGGAAGCACGGAAGCACTGGGATAGTGAAAATAAGGAGCGTGCTGAGCAGGGACAGCAGGGTGAGGACACAGCCCAGTTCTCTCTTCTAGCTGAGTGACCCTAAGCCAGTTATTGGTCCTCGCTGAGCCTCCGTCTTCCCGTCTGTCTGAGGTCATAAAAGAATCTGGGAGGACTCTGGGGTCAATGCGTAGGGCCTGTCTGTGGCTACCCTGGAATGCTCACTGCTTCTAATGATGATAATAACGAACGTTAATGATAACGATATTAATAAGAGTTATTATGATTTCTACTACTTTGCGGAAGTTTTGTGTTTCATTTCATACCATGTCCCCATGCCCTGTTCCCAACCCAGGCCAAGCTGCAGCCTGGGAGCCCTTCTGCTGTCTCTGCCCCTCTTGAAGGTCGGGCCTCCCCAAGGTTATCTCTGTTTTTCGCTGGATTCTGTGAAGTCGCACAGGTCACACTCTGGGGCTGAAAAGTGTTGCTTTTTATAGCCCTCCCTGGTGGCAAGGAATGCCTGTGGGGCCTGTCCTGGGGAGTCCTGTCCCTGGGCAGAGACACCTCTAGAGGCTGGGGGGCCCCTCAGCCACACCAGCCCAACACCCCAGCAGTCTGGGGCCTCCTAGGCCAGGCCCCGACACTGACAGATGTCAAAGTGGCCAAGAAGGGAGAAGTGCCCTCGTCAGAGTTCCAACTCTGATCCCTGGGGAGCCGTTGTCTTTCTCCAGCCTTCAGTTTCCCTTCTGTGAAATGGGAGTAGTCAGCCTGGCCCACCTCCCAGGGCGTGAAGTATTGGGAGGCTTTGGAGTGAACGGGGTGGGGGTCAGCGGGCCCCTCGGCCAGACCTCCATGATAGCAGGAGGGAGAGAAGGGGCAGGGCGAAGCCAGGCAGGAGCAGCCAGGGGGCCTCGACTGTGGTTCTGAAGGACG
This sequence comes from Tupaia tana, assembly GCA_026018925.1. Taxonomy (NCBI): domain Eukaryota; kingdom Metazoa; phylum Chordata; class Mammalia; order Scandentia; family Tupaiidae; genus Tupaia; species Tupaia tana. Next base: position 80,861,323 of record JAKSZU010000007.1, on the reverse strand, counting down.
CCTGGCGAGGGGCGGGAGGAGCGTCCCGTGTGGCAGGCACCCACTCCTCCAGCCCGTCCATCCGTCCATCCTCACCCTGAGCGCTGGAGTGGGTGGGGCCACCAATATGGCTTGCAGACAGGAAGCTTGTAAGTGGTGGAGCCGGGGTTCCCACCCAGACCGATCCCTGCTCATCCGGATCATCTCGGAAGGCAGCCCCAGGCCAAGGCAGACGGCACAGGTGCAGAGTCACCACGCAAGAGCCCTCTACTTGGGGCGTTCCTGCCCCCTTCCCCTCTCCCGTGCGCCCCACCCTCAAAGGAGCCAAGTTCTGGGGTCCTGACCAGGCCCCCGACCAGGGCCTCAAGAACGGCCAAGGGCTTGCTCAGCAAGTCTAATGCTGCACTTTGCTTCTCCCCCCCCACCATCCCGCCCCTGCCTCCACCTCCCCCTCCCTCCTTTTAATCTGGTTCTTATCAAGGATGATAACATTCAGCAATAATAAAACCCAGGTCCACTTTCTAACAGCTGATTGCCCCCACTCCCTGATTCAGTGATATAGAAGACGGTGTCCTGGGCTGGCCTGAGACCTCCCTGCAATCCCCCACCTCCACTCCAACCCACCAGGCTTCTGCCAGCACACTCACCACCCCCATACCCACCTGTCTCCCTGGGGAGCCTCCAGAGAAGGGACACAGCCTTTTATTTCCCCAAGTATCTCAAATCTATTTCCTTCTTCCCAGGACCTGCAGAAAGAGCCCAAGACCGCCTTATGGTTTCCATCTGTTCATCCCTCTTGCCTAATAACAGCAAGCAACAGCTACTCTTTATTGAGCATTTACTCTGTGACTCTGCAGTGATTGTTGGGGGGACATGTTCTCACTGAATCACGGGTAATAGGAGCTATTCTTAGCCCCATTTTATTCAGATGAGGAAGATGAGGCTCAGAGAGGTCAAACTACTTACCCAAGTTCACACAGCTCTTTGGTTGGGAGCAAAACCAGGCTAGAAACTCAAGATTGCTGCACTCCAGAGCCCAGACCCCAAAGCACACTGCATGCTACCTCACCCTCCCAGGTGGAAAGCACCTGCCAAGAGCATCCTTCCTCACGCAACTTGGGTGGCCCTGCCCTAAGAGAGAGGGACCCGAAACTCAGATCCCTCCCTCTCTGCCCTGAGGCCTGAGGTGGCAGAGCTAGGAGTGGGGGTTCCTGCTGCACCCCAAGCCTGGGCCAGCTGCCAGGCCTCAGCCTGGGGTGCCTGCACCCTGTGAGGACCTTTGTCCCTTTAATAGGTCCTTCTGGGTACAGGATGTCCCAGGGCAGAGGGCGCAGCCCGAGTGCCAGGCCTGGGCAAGCCCTGCCCAGGGCACTCCCCGTGCTCTGAGGCTGGGGGGAGGGCATCTTTGTCTTTGATTGCCATCCTTCTCTGCAGGCAAGAACTGTGTCTCACAGTCACCCCGGCCAGCGCAGGACTTAGGGGTCCAGGCTTGGTGGTGGCCAGGTGGGCAGCATGGCCCTTTCTGGATCATGATTTAGACAGGACGCTCACTGGCAGGATGTGCTCAGCTGCTCCTGTCTGCCCTGCCCTGGCCTCTCTCTTAGCTCCCACCATGCCTGAAAGGCATCTGCCCTCCTCCCTCTCAGCCCTTTTGAGTCTCCACAGCCTTTAAGGCCCTGTTCCCAGCACCGCCCTCAGGAAGCCCTCCTTGACTGCTACAGTGCATAACAATCTCTGCTTCCCACCTAGAACTCATGAAACACCTAAGGTAGAACTATCACCCTTCGCTTCTCATCAGCCTGCATTGATTGAGCACCTACTGCATGCCAGGCCCAACACTGTGCTCTTTGCGGGGAGAAGAGTAAAAAGCGAGTGACACATGGTTCTAGCCATGCGGGTGCTCTCAGTCCTGTAAGGAGGAAATCACAATCTACATTTCTGCAGCACTTTTTAAAAATAGCGTGACCCCCCCACCCCCCTACACACACACTACACACACCACACACACACACACACACACACACACACAATCCTTGTCTCTCTAGCCCTTACAGTGCGAGCACCCCAGGCTCCGCCCTAGCCTCCGGTCTATAGTATGTACTGAGTAAATGCCTGCTGGATGAAGAATGAGTTGAATGTATAAGCTGGTGCCCGTGGGCTCGTTTTATTTCCTCATCTGAAGGCAGGGGCAGGTGGTACCTGACACTCAGGAGAAGCCACAGTCTCTGGGAACTTAGAGAAGGCGCGGGTAAACAAGGCCGAGGGAGGTGGCTTGGGAAGGTTGTCTCACTTGAGACCTGATGGCAGAGGGGTGGGTGCAGGGAGCGGTGAGAAGGGGATCCCCAGGGACACCGTGAGCAAAGCCAGGGTCAAGACTACATGGCCTGGATGGGGGGAGACGGAAGGCCAGGGCGCTGGAGCAGGCGGAGCCAGAGAGCAGAGGACAGGGCAAGGCCCGGGACGGGGCAGGGCCGTATCAGCCAGGACATGGAGTCAGGAGAAGGAGTCTACACCGGGCCCGAGGAGCCTCTGACAGGCTTGAGCAGGGACTGAGGGCTTAGATCCGCTGCTGCAGAGACAGCCTCCAGCAGGGCTAACCTCAGGACGGGCTCCCCAGAATCCCAGGGAAGCCTGAGGACAGCAGGAACGACGCTGCTCCTTCCTCAGCTCAGGCTGGGGGGTCCCAGATCTTAGCCTCTTGCTACTCTTGGGCCTCATTCAGCCTTGTCTTTGGCTTACAGATGGAAGCATGGAGGCCTAGAGTAGGGACAGGCTTGCCCAGGTTCAAGGATTAGCCCAGGCCTCAGGCCTCAGAGGGAGTGCCCCCTCCCCACCGTGGGGCAGGGAGGGGTCCATCAGGCAGCGTTTGCTCAGGCCACGGCAAATACGGCTTCACGTAGTCCTGGCAAGACCAGGGCACTGAGAAGGGGGACGGAGGATGAATGCATTCTCTTAAGGAGAAGCGGGGGACCACAGAAGGACCAGGGTCCCCAGCTCCCTGAGCCCCCAGCCCGCCTTGCTGCTTAAAGACACGGCCTGTGTTGTAAAGCACGATGGCATCGCTCTGACCGCAGGCAGGGGCAGCCATGGGCACCCCGCTGCGTACCTTTGAGTTACGTGCCCGACACTTTGCACACACCATTTCTCTTCACCCCCACGATAACCCTGGGAAGGGTTGTGTTATTGACCCATTTTCGCAGATGAAGAAACAGAGACACAGACCCGTGATGTAACTTCCACAATGGCTGGCAAGCAGGAGAGGCAGGATTCGAATCCGAGAAGCCTGGCCCCAGAGCTGCCTGACCCCAGAGCTGCCTCTTACTGGGTTGTGCCAAGGGGAGTCAGACAGGCTTGGGTTTGAGTGCAGGCTCTGCCCCAGGGATCTTCTCCAAGCCTCAGTGTCCTCCTCCCTGCCCAGGACAGGAGTACGAGGACCGATCCACCTCCCGGGACTATGAGGACACGGGGCGGGGGCTGCACTTATGGTGCCTGCGACACGGAGGGGCTAAGGGCACATTTGCCCGCCTTCCTCTCTGTAAGCAACCTGGCCCTGCCTGTGTGCCCACGCTCCTTCCCGAGCACTTGGTCTCTGCCCCACGCCCATGCATGCCAAGCTGCCAGCCTTGGCAGGTGAGCTGGACACGCCTCCTGCCCTCTCCCTCCTGCGGGTGGTGGGGAAAGGGCTAGGGCTGAGGGCTGTCCATGCTGCGGGGTGGGCTGGGGGCCAGACCAGGGCTCTTGGGGCTGGGAGAAGTGGGCACTGGGCACACAGAGCAGCCGTCCTCTCCGAGGGTCCCAAGAGTCATGGTGTGTGTCAGGAGAAAGGAGCAAAGTCCCCTTCCCCTCGTTCCTCTAGCCCACTTCCACAGCCCTCGATAAAGGTGTTTAATGAGCAAACAAAAAAAGCGAAGGACTGTTTCTGGGAAGACGCTGGTTCCCCTGAGATGCCCGGCAGCAATTTCCTCTTGCACCTCCCCTGACTGGCTTCGGCTTGGAGGTTGGCTTGGGAGAATGCTCTGAGCCTCGGTTCCTCACCTGTAAAATGGGGCGAGACTTCTCCCCGGAAGGCTGTGTAGACACTAGTTATTTCAGGCTAACCACATATTCTCCTGCCTTCCTCAGCTATCAGTTTGAAGTTTCCCCTCTGGAGCACCTGGGGAAACTGAGGACCCACAGTCCAGCCTCCTGGGGTAGGTAGAGGGGGAAACCAAACCCAGGCACCCCCATTTCTGCCTGTCTTCAGACTGCAGCACTGAGATATGGGCGCCCTTCCCAAGGGCCCAGAGGAATTTGGACAGGGAAGAAAAAACAGGGCCCAGCCTAATGTTTTTCATTTTTGTCTTGAACAATTGACGTTTCTGGGCTGATTGTTAAGCAAATATTGCAGGAGGCGGACCCCAGAGCTGACACAAGCTCAGGACATTATCAGAGCCATTGCCCTACGGATCCTGCCCAAGACTGCTGACTGTCTGGTGACCCTTCCCAAGTCTAGCCGCCCCTGGGGAAGAGCCGTAGGGCCCAGGGTTGAGAGAGCCCCGGCGTGAAACGTGTTGTAGATTCAGTTCTGCCCAGCAGTGCGAGGTCTCTCCTCTGCCTTTCCATTCTCTGTGGGGCAATAGGAAATTTGACTGACTGTCGCAGTCCGTGCCAGACTATGGCTTTCTCGTGGCATAGGATCTTTTGTACTAAGCCCTAGATAGTCGAGAGCAAACCAGGATGAGTTTTCACTCTAAATAACTCAGAGACTTGTGAGAGTCAAGGGGGAAGATTCTTTAGATAGTAACGATGATAATAACAGCAGCTACTATGCTAACCATTTACTGCGTGATTGCTCTATGCCAGGCCCACGCGAGGTGCTTCACGACGTCATCATCTCACTCACCTCGGCAGCATGCTCCTGGAGAACTGTGAGTCCCATTTTACGGCTAAGAAAACCGAGGCTCAGAAACTGATCTCCGTTAGGAAGGTCACGCTGCTAGGAAGTAGCAGAGCAGGGAGTCAGATCCAGTTTGATCCCAAAGCCCCACGTTTCAATGTCCATCTGTCCCATCTGGGAAATGGACCTTGGCCAGTCATAGATGGTAAAACAAGGTCAGGAGGGGCTGAGTGTCTAATTCTGAGTGGGTGTGTCCTCAATGGAGTTGGCTTTTTTTTTTTTTTTTAAGGTTTTCACCATAAGGCACATGCACTCACTACTGAGCAAGAGAGATACAGACAGATGGACATTAAGAGGGAAAGTGAGAAATCATCCCCCAGGGGAGATGGTCACGTGACAATCCCTTCTCTTTCATCCTCCTCTCGGGATTTTGGACACACATGCACACATACCCAGCATGATTTTTCGAGCTGCCAAGTCCAGGACTTGGTAGGCCGTGTGGAAGTCCAGCACCTTAACTACTATGCCACCTGCTGGCCCCAGTGCAGCTGACTTTAGGAGGCACCTGCCTATCCAATTGGAAGACTCCGTGGCCCCTAACCCCGGCTCTTGGAAATGTCCACCAGCTTGTGGGGAAATAAGGTACTTTCCTCTTGCCTTAAAGCCCTAGAAACTGGCCCTGATATGGAGGCTCAGTGCAGCCTCTGGAATTTTTTAAAAGTTTACTTATTTTTTCCTTCCATGAGCAAGAGAGACAGAGAGAGAGAAAGAGAAACTACATCCCCAGCAAGATCTTCATGCCACAATCCACCCCCAGCCTCAGCCGGCCCAGGACCATGGGCATGCGAGTGTCTGGTGTACTCAGGGAGGTGTGTGAACGGAAACTGAGACTTGCCCTCGTGGGTCTGCCTCACAGACTGTTGTGTTTTGCCACTGCGCTGCTGTCCAGCCCTGGCACCTGGAATTTTGCCTCTCTTTCAGGACCTGTCGCAAAGTCGAACAATCCCAGGCTTGCTCATCAGGATAGTCACCTCTAGAACCCCAGCAAGGTAGGGTCCCAGAATTCCAGCCCCCACCCTCCCAGGCTTCTGAGGAGTAGAAGACAGATCTGAACAGGACTGGACCCCCTTCTCGCCAGAGGCTGGGCCTGGGGCTGCCCCCTGCGCCTACCTCACTGTCCCTGCTTGGCTGGTGCCGTGGCCTCATGGCAGGGAAGGCGCTGGCGCTCTGGGGGTCTGTTTGAGGTTTCCTCCAGCGGCTGGTGGCAGCGGGTACAGCTCACTAATTAATTAGCGCTTAAGTACTTAGCATCCTCCTGCATCGTGTCAAACGAGGATTTGAGTCTTAATTCCCTGTGTAGGTAACGGTGGGAATGTGCAGGGAGAGCGGTCAGGACTTAGAGGAAATGCTTCTCGCTTGGAGGTGGTGAGCACACGGGCTGCTGCTGAAGCTGAGAGGGGCCCTTGGAGCAGAGCACCCTGACTCTCATGCCCTCATCTCCCCCCACTCACTGAGCTGCCAGAAGCTCTACCATGGCACAGAGGACGCATGAACACAGGCTCTGTAGCCAGAATGCAGGGGTTCGACTCCCTCCCCCACCACCTGCTACCTGCTTCCTGCATGCCCCCTAGGGAGTCACTTCATTTCCACGGTCTTGATTTGCATGGAGGTGATGATGATGGTATCTGTCCTCAGGACTGCTGTAGAGATCGAAGGACTATGTGTAGAAATTCTGCAGAATGTGGCCGGCACGGCACATGGTAGGCCCTGATTAATAGACGCTATCATCTCTCATGCATTCACTATCTTGATCGTGTGTTTATTTATTCAACAAATATTTGTCAAGTGGCCCCTGTGTAGCTGCTGGACACAGGCCCAGGTGCTGGGGGCACAGAGCTGACTAAGTCTGTCTACCTCTCCGACCACCTAGGAGACAGAGATGAGGACAGACCATCTCAGAGGGACGGAGTGCGGCTTAAATGAGATGGTGTAAACCGAAGCCCTTAGCCAGGGCCTGCCACAGGCTGGGCCCCAGCAGCTCTTGGTGGAAGGAGGGGCAGTGGCCCTAGTAGCACCGGGCCCAGGGCTACAGGGAGGCAGGGTGGCCCCACCTCCAGTCCAACATTGCTCTCAGGATCTCCCTGGGAAAGCGACTCCAGCTCTGGGCTGCCAGTGACACACTAGGCCACTGGGACCGCTCGGGCAGGCTCTCACATCCAGTGCCCGGATTCAAGAGTGCTAGGGGAGAGTCTCAGTGAGTCCTTAGAAGCGGTAGGGTCGGGGAGCTACAGGGCAGGGGGACTGAGTCTCACTCTCCTTTCCTAGTGCTCTTGGCCTGTTCATTCTCTTCCAGCATTCTCAGGAAATGCTGGGCCCTAGGGGTAGATGGCTTCCATGTGGCTGTCATAGAAGTGACATTGGCAGGGTCATAGCATGACCCTCCCTGCAAGGTGGGCTCTCGTGGGGCATCTCGGCCCCACAGAGTGCTAGTCAATGCTCAAGGGTGCTGGAGACGGCCTCTGATTACACCTGATCGTAAGTAAAAGAAGTCTGCAGAGATGGAGCGTGAAGGAGGAGTAAGGCAGAGTAGAGAAGTGGCCGAGGGAGAGGAAGTTGCTAGAAACTGAGGTGCTTAGATTGGCCATGTAGCTCTGCCCTGTAACCCGAAGGAAGCCACATGGCCTCTCTGAGCTCTGACGTTCTCATGTGAAATAAGGACAGTATTTCTGCAGAATACAACAGCCGCAGGTGAGCACTCTGTAAACTGCTATCATGTCATAAAACTTCAGCAATCGTGTTATTTAGGAGCCCAAACTGGCTAATGGTTATACAGAAACCTGTATCCCCTGAATTATAAATCCCTACAGGCAGAGACTCGGATCTGGCTCTGTAGCCCTTGTGGTCCTGGCACTGCGTTTTACTCCCCCCCCCCCCCCCCCCCCCGCCCAAAGCAAAGCAAAACGAAACAAATCAAAACAAAAACATGGCATTTATGCAGGGCCTACTATGTGTCAGGCACTGGGCTAAGCTCTGGGCACCCAATGTGTCTCATCAGCTCTTCACAGTAGCCTGCAAGATAGGTGCCCTTGACCTGCTCACGAGATGACGAATCACTTGCTGAAGTTCTCTTAGCTGGTAAGTGGGAGAGCCACAATTCAAACCCGGGTCAGCTGCACTTGACACGTGGTAAATATTTGTTGAATGAATAAATGAACAAAGGAATGTGTGATTGCAGGATTCTCATTGGTTGGAGAGAACGAGTAGACTTGTCCTTTCATGAAGCGATAAAGGCAGCAGAAACAGTGAAGGGAGTTCCCCTTGGTTTCTGGCAGTCTGAAGCTATTATTGCTCAGAGTTCCAGTTTAGGACACACACACACACACACACACACACACACACACACACACCCCCAGCCCGAAAGATGAGCACGGTTCCCTAGACAATTCCAGTATTCAGCTGGTAGCAATGGAGCACCTGCTCCCCGCCGAGCACTTGCAGAGAAGTTGGACATAGGAGTTTATACAGCCCCGGACGAGGGGGCCAGATGTTGCCCAGCTCTCACGGTGCCAGTGGTGACAGCAAGGGAGCAGAACTTGAAGCACCAGGACCACCTGAAAAGTGCCACATCTCAGGCATCAGGTTGAGGACTTGGGACCAACTACTGGGTCATTGGGAAAGTCATGACGCCTTTTCTTTTCTTTAATAGAGATGTTTGCTATAGGGTGTGTGTATGTGTGTTCACCGGAGAGACAGAGAGACAGAAAGTGAGAAATCACCCCCCAGGAGGGTGACCACACCACAATCCCTTATCCTCCATTTTCCTCTGGGGATCTTGGGCACGCACATACGTGCACCCAGGTGAGTTTTAAGCCACTAGGTCCGAGACTCAAACCGTGGTCAGCTATGTGGGAGTCCTGTGACATAGCCATTACGCCATCTGCTGGTCCCGTCACAATGCATTTTTGCACAGAAAAACATGTCATGATTTCCCCTATGACCTAATAGATCTCTCCCCCTTTATGTGTCTATTCTCTTCTATGAAATGAAGAATTTAAGAACTAGGGTGATACCTAATCATATCACCATGCTCACATCTTCAGACCCAGAGCCTAAAAGAAATTAGTTTGAGACCCAACAAAAGCAGGAGGTCAGAAGAGTGAAGCTCATCCTAAACCTAGAGTCTGCTCCTTGACCAAAATCATAGCTCCTGCCCACTGAGCACCCACTGCGGACCGGACACTGTGCTAGACCGTCCCACGCTTTGTCTCACTCAGCCCTCTCAACAGCAGCATTTCACAGTGGAAAAAACTGAGGCCTGCAGAAGTCACCTTGCCCAAGGTTGCACTGCTAGTAAGTGGCAGAGCTGGGGTCCGGACCTCTCAGGGTGTCAGACTGGTGTGAGGCCAGTTCACTCTGCTCTGCTACCCTGAAGCTGTGTAAGGTTGAAAGAGCTCCCTGCAGTCTGATTTCACACTGAGTGGTGGCGTGGGCACGGTAGGGAGAGGGCAGGGGAAAGTTCCCAGGCGGGTAGCTGGTGTTCTATCTGCAAGGCTGCTTTAGCTCCTGTGGCCCCAGACTCAAGGCAACCACGAGTAAGGTAAGCTGCTGAAATGAGGGATTCGTGGAACCCACTGGGCTCTGAGTTAACGAGCATCTTGGAAAACCTCTCTGAAGGTTCCTGGCAATGTCCCTGTGGGAGCCAGCTCATGTATTTTAAGGAAAAAAAAAAATCATTAAAGAAGTTAGGGCTATGGAGAGACCGTAAATGTAAAATATTGGTGGTTCGACAGTATATCCCTAACAGCCACAAACGGAGTTCATCTGGATGAGCCAGAACCTTGTCCAAGAAATTAATCATTTTGTTTTCCTCAGATAGCTCTCCCCAACCCCGAATCCTCCCAGGATATCTGCTCCAAACTTTTAACTTACCCACTGAGCTGGGGACCCACTACAGCTGCGGCTGCCACTGGCCAGGAGAGGGAAAGTGTTGGCAGAATTATGAGGGAGCTGGGCCCTGCTTGGTAGTGGCAACCACTTCTGGAATGGTGCCCAAGACATCCAATTTCAGACACCCCCAAGCCTCCCTCACTTTGGTTGTTAGCAACCGTAAGCCTCACGCCAAAGGCACTTCACTTAACGACATTCTGGAGGAGGGAAGACGTGTTACTTGGCATCTTTCAGGCACTCGATGCGTGCTTGTTACTGGTGGAGACAAATAAGTGGTTTGGGCCATAGACATGGCACCTGCTTGTCCCTTTGTCTGATGAGTGTCTTATTCTCCTTCCTGTGCCCAGTAAAGGAGATGCCACCACCCAGCCACTTTTATTCTACTCCCTCCTTCACTTGGCAAGCCAGTGTGAGACGCAAGGCAGAGGAATTTAAAGTGGTGGGGGCTCCTGCCAGCTCAGATCAGATTTAGAGGTGCTGGGGACCCCCACCTGCTCAGACCAGGTTCAGTTTGATTGCAGCCCATACCTAGACCTGGCCCAGATACAGGATCTGAGGCTGAAGGAAGGATTTCTGAGGTCCCACCCTAGGCCCCAGCCCCCACATCCAGGGTGACTTCCAACAAACCACCTGACCCTCCCCATCCCCCTTTCCCAGCTGGGAGACAGGGAGGGTGACATTGAGAGTCGGCTCTGGGGCGTCCTAAGGGTTAACTAATTAATGGTCGGAAAGTGCTTTGAAAAAATAAAGTGCTGGATAATGGGAAGGGCAATTATGTTGGGAGAAACTCCTAATTTGGCTGGAATTGATGTTAATGATAAAGTATCTGAAACATGTAGCAAGCAAGCGTGATTGTATTTTATATGACAGAGAGAGACACTCACACGCAGGGGACATGGAGAGCGGTTAATTTGGTTAAATAAAGTGAAAGATAAAAGCAGTGCGGACACCACGGGCTCGCTGTTTATCTGGACTCCACGTAACACTTTGGAATTGGATCAGGCCCTTTGACTCTTATTTATTTGTTTGTGATAGAAACAAACGGGAAGTGCTGGTTTTATGGCTCAAAAAAGCAGTCCGTGGAAAGCAGACTCTGATTAGGAGGCCCCAGCCTCTGAGCCGGTGCAGGCTGTGATCCTGGGAAGAAGCCAAGGTCCCCGTGAGAGTCAAGGTGGGAGAGGACATCCCCACTCCACCCCACAGGGCTGAGCGGGACTGAGAGGGTAGCCGGCCAGCAGAGCTCTCTTACCTTCCAGAGGGAGAAACTGACAATCAGGAGAAGGAGAGGGAGAGAGGGTACGAATCACTCCAGGAGCCAGCATTTACCGAGTGCTTCCGTTTTCTAGGGCCTGTGATAAGAGGTTATGATTCTATTTAATCCTTAAAGCAAACCTATGAGGGGTTTTCACTCCCATCTACAGAGGCAGAAACAGAAGCTCAGAGAGGTAAAGCAACATGCCCAAGGTCACACAGCTAGGAATTGGTAGAGCAGGAAGCTGGGCTCAGGCAGTTGACTCTGGGAGTGAAATCTGCAACAGTGGCTTTGAAATTAATAGAGTGCTCTTAATATTCACAGCTCTGCTGTCCTTGACTAGGTTCTGCAGGGAAGCAGGGAACCAGGACACGGAGGTAGAGAGACTCCTGTCCCTGTCCAGTGGAGACTGTGGGGCAACCCAGAGTGACAGGGCCTCCTGCCTGGGACTAACACAATACCAGGGCCCTCAGGAGGGTGTGAGCCATAGTTTGGGGCTGGAGAGGACACCATGAGTTGCCTTGAGGAAGAGCAGGAGCCTTGGTTTCCAGAAGGTCTGTGAGGTCCCCACAGGTCCAGATTAGTATTCAGTATTTATAATATTTCCATAATGGTAAAACAAAAGAAAACAAGCAGAGAGAATGCATTTTTAATCACCAATCATTTCTCTTTGTTTGTTGTGAATGAACAGCGAGGTGAAATAGTATTTCATAATCACCCCATTCGAATTTTCCTCCCCACCAAGCACCGAGAAATCTCTAAATAAAATAAATAAACAAGCCGAGACCTTAAAATAAATTCCAGAGGGCAGAGTGCTACGTGTGGGTTATCACAGCTGTGAGGAGGCAGGGGCTGGGAGGTGGGGAAGGAAGGACAAAGGACCAGGGGCCTTGTCAGTTACCTGGAATCAGAGACCCCGGGGCTGGAGACGAGCAAGGCCGGTGAGAAAAGCAGAGCAATGGTTTGAAGAGCCACAGAGCAGGGTGGAGCTGGGGCAGACCCCCCCCCCCCCCAGTCTTCCTTTCCTCTTGTGTGTTCTTCCAGAATCTTTTGGTTGCCATCCTCTCACTGAAAAATCAGGGGAACTCCTGTTCCTTGTCCCCTTGTAGCTTCACAAGCCCCCACTCCACAACCAGGGGATCTTCTCTGTAGGGTCTGCCTGATCTCTGAGCTAGCCCAACCCTCTCAACTGATAAGAAAGAAGCCATAGCAGAGAGAAAATGGACTGTATTCACCACCCTTCCAGCAAGCTAAAGACAGGCCTGGACCTGGAACTCAGGGGCCTCTACTCCTGTCAGATCAGCTTTCGGCTACCTACCTTCGCCTCTCCAGGGATCTTGGAGAACGCCCCTTTGCCACTGAAGTGTCCTCACTAGCTGTTCCTGATATTTCGTTCGTGCATGCCAATATCCCCAGACCCTCAGGTCCTAGTAAGGTGTGGGTGCATGGGACACTCATCAAATATTTGTAGAGTATGTGGACGGGTGCATGTGTGGATAGGACGGTGGGCGAGTGACAGCTTGGATGTATGGGAGGGTTGGATGATGGAGGGTTGGATGGATCGATGGGTGGCGAGTGAATGAGCGAAATGTTAGATGGATGGATTATTGGATAGCTGGCTGGCTGGATGAATAAGAGGTTAAAGCTTGGACCAGCCTGGGACGTGATGGCTAAGGCAGCTGGATTCCACGTGGCCAACTGCATGGTTTGTATCCCAGACCTGGTGGCCTGAAAAACATACCGGGCATGTGTGCGTGCATATCCTAAATCCCAAAGGAAGGGAGAAGTGAAGGAGAAGGGATTGCAGTGTGACCATGTCCCATGGCGGGGGTAGGGGCATGCTTTCTCATGTTCCTTTTTTCTATGTCTCTGGAAAATCTTAAAAAAGAAAAAAACAGACGAGGCTCAAGCCGATTTGGTCCCCTCACTGAATGGTGGGAAAGGCCACCTTTGGATGGTCCCTTGCTAGATGTCTAACGCCAATCATAGTGTGGTCTATTTATAATCCCTGGGGTCCTGGTGCCTTGAAATCATGTCTTCAGTCCCATAAAGGACCCTGGGAAGACCTTATTTTCTGGCAAAGCAGGCCCCTTCCTGGTAGAAATTTGAGGCAGATCTCTAGGGCCAAGCACCCCCGTTTTCTTTCTTTTTTTAAGAGAGATTTTTGCTATAGGGCGCATGCACTTGCCAGAGAGACAGAGAGACAAAAAGCAAGAAATCATCCATCAGGGGTATGACTTTATCCTCCAGTCTCCTCTCAGGATTCTGGGCATGCATGCACATGTGCCTGGCATGAGTTTTAAGCCACTGGGTCCAGGACTCGAACCACAGTCAACTACATGGGAGTCCAGAGACATAACCATTACACCATCTACTGAGTCCCAGACTCCCATTTTTAAATAAGCTATGTGGGGTAAAGAGCTGTGGCTGGGGTCAGAGGACACAAGCTCTGCTCACACTTGCTGCACAGTCTCTGGTGAGCAAGAGGCTTCTTCTTCCTCTTCTTGGGCCTCGATTTCCCACTCTGCACTCTTCCCTGTTAAGTGTTCTAGGTGCTGGGTCTAGCCCCTCTTGTTAGGACAACTTGGCTGGGACTTGGGAGGACTTGCCTCTGGAGTGCTTGTGTGTAGACCAGGCAGCCCCCTCCCCTGCTCCTGACCCTTCCAACCAAGGAGCCCCACTCATTCCTCTCCAACCCAGCCTTGTCCCTCATGGGGCGGTAGGGATGGGATAGCTCAAAGCACCAGGAAGCCAGGCGGGGTGTTCTGGCCGCAGCAAGGCCCACACTCTCTCTGAATCCTATTGAAAAAATAATAAAAAGGTAATTACTTTGTCATTACTGAACACTGGTTTGTCTTTTTTTTTTTTTTTTTTTTTTTAAACCCTGACCATAAATAACTAGCCTATTACCCTTCAGAGTGGACACACGCATCCATACAGGGCCAGCCGCCTTGTACATGCTTGTTTTCCTCCTCTACCCCCCAATACACCACACCCCCCACACACGTGCACATCAAACACAGACATCATTTGTTCACTGAACGTCTTCTAGGCAGTCTGCTAAATGCTGGGAAAAATAGCAATGGTTACTACACATGAATCTACGCTGAGTGCTCTGTGTGAGTGATCTCAGTCCGTTCCCCCAACAATGCCACAAGGCAGATACTGACTGCTGCCATTTTACAGGTGAGGATGTTGAGGCTGAAAGAGGTTGGGAACTTGCCCAGAGTTATACAGCTAGTAAATCGTAGAGCTGGGATTTGAACCCACATGACCTAATTCAGAAATCTACGCTCCAATGCACTGATGATTTAAACATACATTTGAAAATCACACGCACAGCCTCATGGGGATGTAGGGAGAAGGTAATTACACTATGTGTAGGGACAGAGAAAACGAGGGACCTGGGGGGACCTGGGGGGTATCCAACACAGTTTGGGGCAGAAGGATGTGGGGAAGGCTCCCCAGAGGAGAGGATACCTGTTTTGGTCTTAATGAGTGAGTGGGAGGAGGAAAGGCTTTAGGGCAGCTGGACTGGCCTGGACGGAGGCCTGGAAGGTAACTTGGAGCAGAGGGTGTGGGAAGTATGAGGAGGGAGTGGGGAGAGGCCAGGCTGGAGAGGCAGGCGAGGCTGTCGCTCACATCCGGGCCAGCTTGGCACCACAGGACAGCCCTCCCCCACCCATGTCCAGCTCCCTGGCACTCCTGCCCGTGTGACACGAGGGCGCCTCATCGCAGAACAGCTCTTTCCTGCCTCCCTGGCCAGCCCCACCCTCCGTGAGACACTGTGCCACGGGCCGCACTGGCGCCTGCACAGGTGCTCATCGGGAGGAAGTATGGCCACTTCCGGAGTCCCAGGGCAGGTCCCCTTTGCTCGTGGCCTGGCCACGCCAATCTCAAGTGGGATGGCATCTGGAGACAGAAACAGCACAGCAGTGACCCGTCCATTCTGCGTGTGCTCTCAGAAGTCTGAGCCAATTCCAGACCTGGGAGAGGTGGGGAGGGGAGGAGGGAGGGGAAGGGCCCACACAGTACATGGCAGGAAGCCACATGAGCATGGCTTTTGCTCTGAGGACAAGGAGAGAGTGGGGAGACTGGTCTCTTCAACGTTTCCATAACTCGGTTTACCCTGTTCAACCAGGCACTGGTGCCAGGCCGGCCCTGCCCTAGCAAGCGTGGGAGGGGTTAAGGTGTTGGCCTGAGGATCTTTGGGTAAGAGGTGATGTCAGCAGTCAGCCCTGCCTCTCACCTGGCTGTACTTCTGTGTATTTGGGTGTCTGCTGCCAACACGAACACAGCCATAGCTGCATGGACCTAATCCCTCCTCTACAGGGACGCGCAGTCCCACACAGCCACAAGTGTGTGCATGCACACTCTCTCTCACACACTCACTCTGTACACATAAAATCAGACACACACCTCACTCTTTGGCATGAAAAACATTCCTATCTACACATACCCTCAGATCTCCCTGACAGGCTAGATGCAAAAAGACGTACCTGGTAGCTTTCATTTAAATCTATTCTTTAAAATTTGAAGTCCAATTCACACCCAAATACTTGACTCCTGATTTGTGTGTGTTTCCTGCATGATCATTATATTTGAATTTCTCTGTTTCCTGAATTGTTTGCAGTGAACATGAATTACTCTTTTTTTTTTTTAAGAGATTTTTGCTATAGGGCACGTGTTCTCACCAGAGAGATAGAGAGAGACAGAAAGCAAGAAATCACCCCCCAGGGGGGTTGGCCACACTGCAAATCCCTTCTTCATTCTCCTCTTGGGATTCTGGGCACGCACGCACACGCGCCTGGCGTGAGTTTTAAGCTGCATGGTCTGAAACGCGAACCGTAGTCGACTATGTGGGAGTCCAGTGACATAAACCTTACTCCATCTACTGGCCCTGAATTACTCTCCCCCCCCCCCAAAAAAAAAATTTAAAGTGTCTTTTTTTTTTTTTTTTTTTTTTTTTTTTTGGTAAATGGTTCAGAGGATGTTGAAAGGGACCAGGCGATGATCAGAGACCCTGGGACTAGGGAATGTTTCCTAGAAGGAAAACACCAGTCACCTGCAATTAGAACAAACTAGAAAAGGAGAAGTTGGAGCAGGAGAGTAAAGCAGCCTGTTCCTTGCTTGGAGCTGGGCTGAGAACTCAGGCAGGGAAGATGAAAGCTTGTACAAAGTGTGGCTCCTCGGCTCAGAAAACAGGTAGTATTTATGGCATAGAAATCCCTAGGGCTTTGCTGTTGAGAGAGAGAGAGAAAGAGAGGTTTCTAGAAGGTGTGGGCAGGGAGGTAGGAGGAAGGGGAGAGCTCAACTCTCTTGAGGCTGAAGGACAGAGACAGACCCCAGCCCTTCTCCCTTGTGGGCTGAACAAATTCCTGAGAAGCATAGGCTGAGGTTGGTGATCTGGAGGCCTCCAAAGCCCTGGGAGTCTTGTCCTCCCCACCCCTGCCGGAGCTTGTGGGTCTGAGCAAGGCCACTCAAACCTTGAAACAGCCCCTGCTTGTGGCCAACACGGTTCTAATAAGGATTCATTACTAGAATCACAGATTCTTTCACCCATTAAATTAGCAGGGGTTAAAAAAAGAGAGAAAGAGAGAGAGAACACTAAAGATTGGAGAGTGAGCTTACAGGGAGAGGGGCTTACTCACACGCTGCCAATGGAAGGGCAAATGAACTCAGCCCTTCCAGGAGGCGTAAGCCAGCAATAGGCATCAAAAGCTTTGAAAATGCAAGCACATTCTTTGACATAACAATTCTACTTTAAGGAATGTACACGATTATTTATGGACGAGGATATTCATTAGCGTTATTTACAATAATGAAAAGAATAGGAGACAAGTTCGATGTCCAAAATTTCCAATAGTGAAGGGCTGCTTAAGTAAATTATGGCCAAACTCTACAATACAGTCGTTAGACATTGTGCTGTAGGCCCAGCATGGCATGCTGCTAAGACTGTGCTCCATAGTCTGGGACCACACAAAAAGCCAGGGTTCAATTTCTGTCCAACCTAAAGGCCAGGTAAGGTGGCGTGTCTCCTGCAATCCCAGTGACTCAGGATGCTCAGGCAGGAGGATTGCAAGATCAAGGCTGGCCTAGGCAACATAGCAAGATCCTATTTTTAAAAGGACCAGGCATGGTGGTGTGTACCTTTAAGTCTGAGCTGGGAGGCTGAGGCGGGAGAATCGTGATATAGTAAGATCCATATTAAAAAATAAAAATCAAGTTGTAGAATAACATTTAATGATGTAGAACGCTACACAGACATAGCAGGCTTAAAAACAAAAACAAAAAAAAACATAAAAACACTGTCTAGGGACCAGCAGGGGGTTAAGGTGGTTGGATTCCCACATGGCTGACTGTGGTTCAAGTCCTGGATCTGGTGGCTTGAAAAATCACACGAGGTGCAGGTGCATATATGCCCAGAATCTCAGGAAGAAAATGGAGATGAGATTGCAGCATGGCCATCTCCCGGGGGCTGATTTGTCACTTTCTATGTCACTATCTCTCTCTCTCTAGCAAGCGCACACACCCTATGGCAAAAACAAACAAAACAATGAAAAAAGAACCCCACAGTCTAGGGTTGGCCCTGAGGACTGGTGGTTAGGGGAGCAGAACCTACATGGCTGACGGCAGTTCAAATCCCAGCATAAGCAGCTTGAAAAGCACATTAGACACATGTGTGCGTGTGACTAAAATCTCAACAGGATGAAGAAATAGAGAAGGGATTGTGGTGTGACCATACCTGATTGGGGGTGGGAGGTGTTTTCTTCCTTTTTCTGTCTCTGTTTCTCCGTTTCTCTCTGGTAAGTATATTACCCTCTGGAAATTAAAAAAAAAAAAAAATACACATACAATCTGGTATGTTCAATGTGATTCTGATTTTATACAACAAAACCAAACAGAAAAACAAACAAAACCAAACAAAAACCTAGACTGGAAGGAAGTACACAGAAACATCAACAGTGATTGTTCGTGGGTGGTAGGATTCTAGATTATTTAAATTTTTCCTTTCCTGTTTATCAGTATTATCTGAATTTTCTACAACAAACATGTTATACATGTAGTCAGAAACAAATCATTGTACTCTGTGAAAACAATGAGAGAATTTGGGGGTAGAAGGACTTGTAAAATGTGTCAGCCTGGGTGGGATTGGGGAACCAAGCTCAGAGTTTGAGAAAAAGCCCCTCTCCCTCTCTCCCTCCCCAGGACTCCCAAGAGAGACATTCATAAATAAAATGAATGAACTCAGTTTTTTTTATTTTTAATTACAACTTGCCCAGTAATCACCATAATCACTTATCTTGGGCACTTGTTTAATTATTCAGTCACTAACGTCTATTTAATACTTACTGTGATACTAACACCATGCTAGGCACAGTGAACGTGAAAACCACTGTGCCCCACCAAGGATAATCTCAAAATGAGGAGCAGCCCAGGAAAGAGGGAAACAAGCTCACTGTCTATCATTTTTAAATCGAAAAAGAATGTCTCTTTGTCAACAGTTATTGAGTGCTTTCTGTGTACAATCTTCAATGTTTCATACTGTGATTTCTTTCTTTCTTTCTTTTTTTAGAATTAAAAAAAATCTAACTGTACTTATTAGTATTATATTATTTTCCAGTTTGATCAGAGAGAGACAGAGAGAGAGAGATGGAAAATAAGAAAGCAAGCCACCAGGTCCAGGACTCAAATCGCGGTTGGCCATGTGGGAGTCCAGTGCCTTTAACTATCACGCCACCTGCTGGCCCCTCATACTGTGATTTCTTTGGTTGCTTTGTCTTCTTGCCAGAAGGTGTGTGCACTTACAGAGAGAGAGAGAGGGAGAGGGAACACCCCTTATCAAGGGGCCTGGTCATGTTGCGATCCTTTTCTTTCATTTCTCCAACCTGTCAGGATTTGGAGTATGCACATGCACCTGGCGTATTTTCCAAGCTGCTGGGACTGGGATTCAAATTGTAGTCAGCCATGTGGGATCCGGCTTAACAAACCATGCTATGGAAGCAGACCCTTTTGTCTTTTGCTAGATTTAAAAATGAGATTTATGTTAGTGGACAGATTTGTTCTGCTTTCCCGCTCCCGGCTTCCCCCAATGCAGCTCACATTCAAGTTTCATCTCTTTATGAACTGGGATAAATTCAGGAGTGAGACTTTTGTTAATGCCCAGCTGTTGACTCCCTCAGAGGAGTCAGACTGCTTGAGTCAGTCTTGGGAAAGTTATTCTTTATGCCTGGGTTTCCTCATCTATGTACTGGGTATATTCATATGTTCCTTATGAGGGTCTAATGAGATAATACACATGCTTAGCACAACGCCTGTTGTGTAATCACCTCTTGATAAATATCAGTTATTGATATATAATCAGCTTTTGATTTCAATCATTGCAGAGGACCAGAAGCCAAAACACTGTGTCCAGAAAGCTGAGCTGTGATTATTTTTAAGGCTTTTTCTCAATTTAATAAACTGAGAGAGACTTAGATTTATTTATTACACAATCAGTTATTAAGAATCTCCTGGCCACCAGGCACAGTGCTTGGCCCCTGAGCTTCTGAGATAAAGGCACAGACTCTGCCCTCAGAATGAACAAGGCGTATGTGGGGGTGGGAGTGGGGGGTGGGGAGGTCTGCCCTGGAGGCTTAGCTATGAGAGAGGCTCTCGAGCATGCGCAACCCACCTGAAGGCAGGGGGCTAGAGAGATGACCTGGATAAGGTCCTAGGCTGACCCACCTCCCCTCCAACCTGTGCTGCTTTGTCTGCAGGGAAGTCATCTAGTTCACCTCTGTAGACCCCTAGCCAAATGCCAGGAAGCAAAAAACTTGGCAAGACCACACATCCACCAGGGAACTCCTGGGTTGGATCAGCTTCTCCCTTCCCCAAAGCTTTGCCTTAGGACCTCGTAGTCATTCTCCTAGAGCACAGGCACCTTGAGAGCAAGGATCACATCAGCTGATCTTCAATGCCTGACTCACAGAGAGGGAGGGCCTGCTATTTGCCAGGCACTGTTCAAGGTACTGAGGACACAAAGGGGACAGAACAAAGTTCTCGTCTCCAAGAATCTCCCCTTCTAGTAGGAACAATGGCAAGAGAATATAGGACCCAAGGAATAAGCAAAATGATTTTAGACACTTGAACAGAATAAAGTAACAGAGAAAAGCGGGGAGCTACTTTAGTAAGAAAGCACCCTCCTCCCAGGAGGAGAGGCATGAGTTGAGATCTGGACAATGTGATTCCATTAGAAGGAGGGGCCTGCAAAAAAGTCCACTGCAGATGAAGAGGGCAGCAAGTACAAAGGTCCTGAGGTGGGGGGCAAGCTTGGTGCTTTCTGGGGTGGCAGGAAGCTAGTGTGTTAGGAGTAATGTGCCCGAGGAGGAACTCCGAGGAGGTGAGTCCAGGGGCAGGCAGTGGTTTGATCTTGAAGGCACTTGCTGACTACGAGAAAGAGTTTGGGTTTTATTAGAAGGAAAGCTCAGGACGTGCTCAGTTGAAGAGAATGAGGAGAAAGAGCATCTCATTTCAACCCCTGTGCGGGGAGCAGGAGTAGAGAAAGGAAATGAGTGGTGGAGAAACAAGGCTTGGCGACGCTTGGGTGAGACCAGAGCCGTTTTGGGTGCATTCCTCTCCTAGCCCCTTGCTCTGTTTAATTTTAATTTAATTTTTTAATTTTTTTAGTTGGGCATAGTGGTTGGGAAACAAGACCAGTCTTCCCTTTTTGCCTCTTCCAATGTCCTCCTCATTCCTCACAGCCTTGTCACTGTTTCCAGCCTCTCCAATCTCTGAAGAGTTTTCTTCAGAGGAGGTGAAAGACTCCTAGGATGGAAGGATTGGGAAGTCTCTGGGGAAAAAAGTAGGGAAAAAATAATGTTGTAGTGAAAGTTCAGTGGGTGAGACGTGGCTGCTGGAGCTGTCGGGGTGGGGAGGGTGGGAAAGGGTGATGTGAGGCCCGATAGTGGGATAGAGAAACCGACACTCTCCTTAGCCCACGCCTTAAGGTCAGGGTTCTGTCTAGCTCCTTCCAGTCTTCCCTCCTCTGGAAGGGATCTGCTGTTCATCTGGGCTGGGCAAATGGCTGCCAAGGGAATGAATGAGTGGAAAGACTGAGGGGTGTGGGGGTGGGAGACAGAGGAGAAGGAATGGAGAGAAGACAGGAAGAAATAAGTAGAGGGAACACTGGATGTCCCAACAAGCGATGACAATTACTGGCATTTATCGATCAATATCTTGGCCCGGGCCCTTTTCCTGCATTAACTCATTTTAGCCTCTCAATAATCCCAGACTGAAGGTACTATTATTGTCCCCACTTCACTGCTGAGGCAACTGAGGCCCAGAAGGATTAAATGCCTATTCAAGGTTACCCAGCTGGTGAGTGGCTGGGATCTGACCCCAAAGCCCAAGTGGTTAACCAGTTTTATTTATTTATTTATTTATTTATTTATTTATTTATTTATTTATTATTTATGCTTCTGCCATAGAGCACATGCACTCACTGCAGAGAGACAGAGAGAGATAGGAGAGAGAGAGTAAGAAATCACCAACCCGAGAGAGGCCCATGCTCTAATCCTTTCTCCTCCATTCTCTTCTCAGGATTTTGGGCGCACATGCTACACATGCCCAGTGTGATTTTTAAGCCACTAGGTCCAGGATTAGAACTGTGGTTGGCCATGTGGGAATCTAGCACCTTAACCACCACACCACCTGCTGGCCCCCGTTAACCACTTCTTAACACTGCTCCAGGAGTGGACTGACCCTTGAGCCAAATGATAGAAAAACGACTTCACCACTGTTCAGGTTACTACCTCTCAGGGTGCCTCACTTTCTCCTCCTGTAGAATGGCAGGATTGGACTTGAGCTCTGTAGAGCTGAGTCAACCAGGCACAACCCCTGGGAAATGAGGATGCCTTTGATGGTGAGGGTAGCAGTGGGGAGTAATGGGCAGTGGTCTGTGGGAACTGTTAATTATTGCTGTGTTCCTGCTTCCTGTTAATTATTGGGATAAGGAGGAGAGAAAATGAAATGAGCCTGACAGGTGTGTCTAATTCTGGCCCCCATTCTGGCTTTCCCGTGTGGACAAATCTTGAACTGATCCTCAGAGTCATTGCAAGTATTAAAGAACTGGCTTTTTGAGCTGGTTTCTTCCCTAGACAGTCTAAAATGCAGTTACACTTGTATCTAAGGAGTGCAGGATGGTTGAACCTCCTCCTCCAAATCTGGAGACTTTATCAGGAGATAGGACAAATCCTGAACCTACTTCTCCATTGAAGAACTGGCTCTTTATGGGAAGGAAGAATGTTGGAACTGTCAAAAGCAAAGGAATGTCATAGTCTCAATAGTTTGATATCCTCTTCATACTCATTCTTTGCAAGGGAATTTGGGCCAGAGGGCCACTGAATCCTGGTCTCTATTGGCCTCTGGACCAATTGACTTTCAGCTTAAGGCAGGGCACGGAATGTATCCCGGCAGCTGTCTGTCTTGGACAATCATCAGGCAGGGCTTGGGGTCACTTCCAGTCCTGAGAGGCTGTGCGGAAACCTTACAGATCAGGCCCCAAAGTCTACCAGCCTGCGACACTGTTTACCAGCCTGTGGCATTTCCTCTTAGTTTATTGCATCCTGTTGAGCATGTCTCAAATCTGTGGGTCATACTTTGGATTTTTATTCATTTACTTGACTAATCATTTATCTACTTAGTTTACTGTTGAGGTCAATTTCTGACTGATCATCTGGCTGTTTTCCTGCTTTCTTTCAGGTCCCATGCTATTTCCATCCTTCCATTAATGCAGAACGGAAAACAGGTACAGTGACTAGCTCAGTCCTGGGATGGGGTGGCCTGGTCAAAAGGTAGGACCAGAGCTACAGGGATCCAGGACTGATGCTGACCATTAGGCTCCGCCTGTTGGGGCCACCTGAAACCAACTGGGTGGAGGGGCATGAGAGAAAAGGAGGGTTTTCTTCAACAGAGTATGAGAGCCCCTTCTCAAAGAACACTTAGAGGAAGGGGTATTAGGTCTCCCAGGACACTCTTTATCCTATTCCCTTATTCATTTTCTTTGTGGATCCCTGGACTTTCTGGAATAATATTATTAATTTGTTTTAATGCTCATTACTCCCCTCCCCCACCCTAGAGGGTTCATTCTGCAAGGCCTATCTTATTCACTTAAGGATTTATTTCTTGCACAATAGACTGAAAAACTCCTTTGCAAAGAAAAAGTACAAAGAGCATATAAAACATTGAGAACATTATATTCCTTTGAGCTGGACAGTTCTAACATTCTAACTTCCCATGCAGAGCCAGTCCTTCAATGGAAAAGTGGGAACCAAATTGGGGGGCAGTTAAAGTTCAGAGCAGGTGAGAAGTAACCCGCCCCCATCCCTTCCTTCTCCCCCAGTCCCGACTCAACTCCATTGTAGGGGGTGTAGAAATCTGTACCCGCAAAAGTCAGCCCAGCGCTCAGATGCTCCTGCGAAGGCCACGTCTGGCGGCGCACGAACACCAAGCTCAGCCCCGGCGGTGGGTGGGAGGAATCCAGGAGGGGAAGGTCTGGGGGTGTTGGGGTGGAGCGGAGCCTGGCCCCGCGATCCGTCCCGGGTTTTGCATGCCACCCACTCGCCCGCTCGGCCGCGGAGAATTCCATAATCACAGCGGGCGAGAGCAGAGACTGGGAGCGAAAAATCCGGGATCCGGCAACTTTGGGCAGCGCATGCGCGCCCGTGGCGCTCCATCCCAAACACACACACATTTTTCCCCCGGACTTGGAAAGTCACCCAAAGCCGCCCCAAGTGCAGGTAAGAGACTCGGCGCTCCCTCCGGCGCGGCCCCCCCACGTCCTCCAGCTCTGCGGGCCTCCCGTGGCGCCTCCCTGCGTCTCCCCCTGTCCCGTTGCAGCCCTCTACCCCCCGGGCTGCCGCTTGCAGCAAGGAGCGGGCGAGCGAGCGAGCGAGCCAGCCAGCCAGCCTGCGAGCCGCGGCTGCCACCCAACTCCGGCCGTGCGGGAGGCAGGGGGCACGGAGGGCTGGCACCCGGGCGGGAAGAGGCGCGTCGCCGGCCAGGGCCAGGGGAATGCCCAGCGCGCGACTCCCGGATGGGAAAGGCTGCAGCTCCTGGGGGGTCACTTACTCTAACTGAGGGGGCGGCAGGGTAGGGAAGAGGAGGGGGAGGTGCCAGGCATGAGTGCTGGACTTTGCAAATAGAGTGGGGGCGCCTCCCCTGCTGTGGGCTGGTGGGGGGGGGCAGGTGCTGGCCAATACCGGATAATCACTTCTTCCCTTTACGCCCCCCAAGCTACAGAGGGGTCGTGCGTTCTCCTGGGCAGAGGAGGAGACAGGGGTGAGGGGCACCTGGGGTGACTTTGCAAGACTTTGCCCAGGGGAAGGGGTGGGGTGGGGAGCCCCTCCAGCCGGTTCTTGTGCCCGGATACCGGCGCGTAGGTGCTGCGGGCAGAGGTAGGCAGTGTTCGCTTAGGCACAGGGTGTCAAAGGGTGCCCCTGGGTGGGAAAAGGAAGGCAAGAGGTTTTTGAATGGGAGAGCGGCGCCCCCCTTTACATTTGTGCCTGGGACGTTTATCTGAAGTGCGCTGCTCCAGAAGCGGCAAGTGGCGCTCCTCATTCCCTCTCCCAACCCCCAGCCTCCCCGGGCACAGGGCTGGCAACGTAGGGCACAGAGAGCCGGAGCGCCGGCTCAGAGCCGCTCGCTCCGCTGTCGACCGGAACCTGGCTAGGGCCGGGGAAAAGTTCGAGCGAGTTGCCGCCGCAGTTGTGTGCACTGGGAGAGAAGTTGCGCCGGGGGAGTTGGGACACTAGGCCAGCGGGCGGGTTGGAGCGGTGCGCTCTCGGGGAGCTGTGCAGCGGTTGGAGAGGGTGGGTAGGCTGTGTCTCAGGATAAGCTGAGGGTAACTTCGGAGCTCAGCAAGTGCGGAGGGAGAAACCCGGAATCCAAGGGCGCAGGGCTGAAATAGGCACCTTGTGGAGGGCAGAGCAAAGTGTAGCTTGTTGGGGCACAGTGTACACCAAAGGGGAGAGAGCTGGGCCATCGGATCACTTGGGGTCGGACTTAATAGCAAAGACGCGCGTGGTGGTTGGCAGACGAGTATCGGGGAGCGGGACTCCAGGGAGCGCGCGGGAATGGGAGGTCTGGCCAGACCTGCTCCTAGGGCAGGGGGCCGAGTCGTGCGCCCGGGGTGAGCCGGTCGGGCAGAGCGGCGGCCGGTTTATTTTTACTCGGTGGCATTTGCAGAATGTGCAGCTGATGGCCGTCGGCCGCCAGGAAGTTTTACTTTCTGTTCTTTCACTCTCTTTTCGAAGCCAGCGCGGCCGGGAACTGGCGGGCTGGGGAGCTGGGCCTGGGAGGGGAGGGGAGGGGGCGGCTGCCGGGGTGGCTAGGTGCGGGCAGGGGCGCGGTAGAGCCGCCGGCTGGAGCTGGCCCGGCGCGGGCTGGCGGGCACTTGCTGGGCCGCTGCGGAGCATTTGGGCGAATGTCTGTCCCCAGCGCTGTAAGCTCCTCCGCGAGGGGAACAGGTGTATGTGCCGTCAATCACTGCGGGAGGGACACTTCGGGGGCGTAGATTAAGATAATAATAATAGATTTTTCTTTAAGGGGTGGGCGCAGATTCTTTTTCCAACTCAGCCCCTACCCGGGTCCGGAGTTGGGGGAGGAGTAGAGTGCAGAGAAAAGCTGGGGGCCGGTTCTGCCTTCACACAAGTTTCTCCCGACCCTGCTTTAGCTCGGGAAGCAGGCCCTGGGTGCGGTGAGGAACTCCTTCCAAGCAGGCTGGGGAGGGTGCGGGTGCATGTGTGTGATTTGCGCACCCAGGAAGCAGCAATAACACCCTTGCTCCGAGTCCGGAGCTCCCTCAAACCCGGCTGGATCACTGGGTGATTCGGGGTGGGGTGTGCCTCTTAGTTGGAGTGGAGTCGGGGGGCGCGGCCCTCACGGTGTGTGGTTGCCCCGCCAACACCCTGTACAATTATAGAGGTGGGGGGCAGCGAGGGCAGAAAGGCCGGAGTAGTCGCTGGGCAAAGTTGGTAAATTTAGGACATTTCTAAGCTGGTACAAGCTCGCGGTGAGAGCGCGCGAGGGGACTGGAAAATAGATTGCGGGATAATATTGGCGTCCCCTCCCGCCCACCCTACTGTGCGCGCGCGCGCACACACATACACACGTGCGAACACACACACACACACACACACACACACACACACACGTCGCGGTCCTAAAGGGAGCTGTCCGGGCTGAGCAGGAGCAGCTGCGCCGGGCGTGGAGAGGGGGGTAGTTGGTCCCCCGGGGCTGCGCCCGGGCTGCGCTCCACGTGCCCGGAGGGGGCGCTGGGCCGTTCGGCGCCTGAGCGCAAAGCGCCGGGTTTGCGCCCTGGTGGCGACGAGACTGTGCGTGCGTCCCGGGCCGTCGTCTCGTCCTGCACCATCTCCCGCAACTCGCGTTGCTTCTCTGGACCCCTGGCCGCTTTCCTACTTCCGAAACTTGGGCTTTTATAGTTTGCCCCGCACTGGAACTCTCGGACCTTCTCCAGGGCATGGTAGTGGACTCCTGCCTTCCCGGCAGCAGTCCCTGTGTCTCACCCTGGAATCCCGCGAATTGGCGAGATTGCTCCCCCACCCCACCCGGTCTTGTTAGCCACCTTAGAGGCGGTTAACGAGAGTTTATGGGGAATATTGTTGAACTTCAGTAATCAGGTTTCCAGCGATCTTATGCCTCCTGTTTAATTTATTAGACTAGTTATTTATTCTGTTGATGATAATCTGTTGCTGGTTTCTATGGAGATGTTAAACTGATCTCTTTCAGAAATCAA
Source organism: Tupaia tana (assembly GCA_026018925.1). Classification (NCBI taxonomy): domain Eukaryota; kingdom Metazoa; phylum Chordata; class Mammalia; order Scandentia; family Tupaiidae; genus Tupaia; species Tupaia tana. Next base: position 80,834,473 of record JAKSZU010000007.1, on the reverse strand, counting down.
ACTCCATATGCACTAAAACGTTTAAAGGGGCAGTGTCTCCCTCCTTTTTCCCCCCTTGCCTTTTGTTTGTTTGTTTGTTTTTTAGCCTTTGCACCTTGCCGAGACTTCGTGTCTTGTTCTGAGTCCCAGCGCATTTTATTTCCTTCTTACGAGGGAGAGGAGCCTGGGAGACTCACGCTTTGTGGCAAGTACAGCTTATTATGGCTAGAAGAAAGCGAAGGCTTTGATCCCTAAGTTGCATCATCATTTAAAACAGATCATTTCACCACCACCCTCTTCCCCCCCATCATATAAGAGCAAAATTCTTTCAAGATCAAAGAGTCCAATCTAAAAAAAAAAAAGCTATTGTTTAAAAAAATAGGAAAGTCAGTTAAATATGAACCTCCTCTATATCTGGCCCCCTTGTGTTTAAAGATTTTTTTTTTTTAAGTAAAAAGACACAACTTGTAGTTCAGCTGATTTTTTTCATACTTATTAATAGTTTATCTCCCCCCTCCCTTAATTTAAAAAGTTCAAAGTTAGATTTCTCTGCCTTGGGGGGGTTGAGGTATATTTGCTTCTCTTTTAGATCCTGACCATCTGTTTTTGGAAAATTAGCCTCTGGGAAGAGGGGGAAAGGAGTTTTTACTCAAACTTAATAGAGTGCTTTAATTTTTTTTTTAATAGTCACCCAAGTATTTTAAAGTCCTATTTTTCCTGCTTTTGGGGAGAATATCAGTCTAGCGTGTGAGAGGATATCAATTTTTTCCTCCTTTTCTGCTCTTCTTCTCTGTTCAGGTATTTTTTTCAAAAGACTTGTGACTTGTGTGGTGGCGTGTGCATTGAATTAAGAAAGTAAGGCCAAAAAAATGATCTTGGATTTTTGACTCTCTGAAAAATTGTGAACCTACTCTGGCTCAGATATTTATCATGCTGACAGATATGATACAAAGCGATTGCATTTCCTAATGACCCTCCGGGACTAAGTTGTAGGTAAAACCATTTAATGCATTTTTAATATTAAAGTAAGGCCCAGGTTCCATTTTCTTGGAGGTAGGGGGAGTGGATGTCCCTCCACAGAGGTGGTGCTTTCTGAGTATACTGCTCTGCTCTGCTTTTTCAACTAGAGCAACCCCCCCAACCCTTCACATTTCCATTTACTTTGGGGAGGGATGAGCCACACACAGGGCATTTGGCTTTCATAAATAAATTTATATCTGGCCAGAAGGTCCAATGCTAAATAAGAGCACACTTTAAACACACACACACACACACACACACACACACACACAACTCAGACTCCACCCTTGCTATAGGAAATAAAACAGAAGCAATACTTGACTTTTTTTTTTCTTTCCCTTCTACAGTCTTGGTTCTCTTTAATATTATTGTATTTTGGAGGGAATGGAGTGGTGGTTGCTTCTCACCTCAGAGGAGAGAGGAGCCATTATTATTTCCCATTATTTCCCTCTTCGCTATATTTAAAAAATGTGTTTGATTTAGATTGCAAACAGAGCAGAGGCTTACGAGCAGAAAAGAGCACTGTGGCTTTAAACTCAGGAGTTTGCATATTCTCCTTGTATCTTTCCCCTTTGCTAATTATTGTGTTGTTTTCAGAGCAAATATGTCATATCCATGGCGACCGGGCAGGTTTATTGTCTTTCTGAAGCAATAGCTCACATAAGTAATTAATGACTTTCTTTTTTTTCCTCTGGCTTAGGTTAAACAGATCATTCAAGGAAAGTCATATCTCTCTCCTCTCTCTCTCTCTCTCCCCCTCTCCCTCTCTCTCTCTCTCTCTCTCTCTCTTTTTTTTTAGCCCAGTGACATAAGAACATGAGTTAGAACAAGAAAATACTTTAACCAAGAAGTCAACAGCTTATTTTCCCTCATTTCTTTTAAAAGCCGAAGTGTCAGCTTTCAGACAGATGAGGCTGTCATTCTCTAAGCCCTGAGCAGTCCACGCCTGGGCTGGAACCCCCTGGAACATTGCACTTGCATGGAGGCAAGGGAGGTGTTTGCATGGGGGGGAGGAACCCGAAGGAATTTGCTTTTGAGGTTGGGGGAAGCACTCCAAAATGAGTATTTCTCCCGTATTTAGCAGGATTTAATTAAATTGTTTACAGGAAAGAATTAATGAGTTGGTAGTAATATGTTCCCCACCTTCCTTCTTTTTCCCAGTCTAGTTAAATGAAAGGCAGAGTTTTTCTTTTGGATTCACCTTCACCTTTGGCTTTCTCCGGCCTTTGTCACAAGTGCTTTTTCCTGGAAAAGTAGCTTTTGGAATCCCCTCTGGTTAATATTTTCAGAATTATAGTAGGGTTTTTGTTTTTCCCCTTAGACCTACAACTTGAAGCTGGTTTTCTGCTTCTCTGTAATCAACAACTGTGATGATTGACTGGGACTTGGATTTTTAACTTTTTTTTTTTTTTTTTTTTTTTTGTGGGAGGGGTGCCTTTTAGGATGTAAAATAATATAGACAGAATTTTTCCCTTCCATATATAGTGACAGTTGGGAAGGCAGAAGCAATTTTTTCCTTTTTTAAAAAATCACCTTTTATGTTCTGCCCTTTTCAAATGGACCTGCTAATAAGAAGCCTTATGATGTCACCCCTTAACTTTAGAAATGAACTACGCGTCCTGCAAATATTCTCTAGCAGCTCCTCACCCCCCCCCATAGACATACATTAAGCACATTTAGAATGTCCTCCCCCCTTTTTAAAATTTCATGGATAGCCAAGGTTTTGTGTGTGTCCTTTAAAAAGGAGAACGAGATAAAGAGGAAAAGGCATTTATGTTGTACTCAGACACGATGAAAAAAGAAGATTTCTCCCCTATCTGAACTAAGTTTAAATAAAAGCCAGTGAGTCAACGGGATGAATCTTTAGGCTTTTGGCATTGAAAATAAAAATATAAAGAAGAGAGATTTATTTAGGCTCTGGTTTCTGAAGAGGAGAAGAGAAGGCCAAGCAAGTCTGAGGCTGAGACTCCAGCGGAGTTGTAATTGAGCCCGTAACCTCTTGATGTCTATATCAGAAAAACAGACATGAGCAGAGGGAACCGAAGAGAGGCAAACAAGCCTTGTAGAGGAGGGAGCTCAGGGGCAGATTCAGAGAGAGAGAAGGAGAGAGATTTAATTTATAGACATTTTAAAAACCGTAATTTCATTAGGATCTGTTCTTCCCTTTCTCTGAAGGGCAGCCCGGCAGACCGATAAGGCCAGTCCCTCTGCCCGGGATGCGTGGTGTGGTTTGGAGGGTACAAGCTTCAGCGTCCTCACCAGCTCCCAGAGCCCGTTTCTTCTCTGCTCACTTTCTGCTGACTTCCTTATTTCAAAATGAAAAAGTCCCAATAGCCAAAAAGCAGCCGGGGTCCTGGCTGCCCTGTGATCTCCGCTCTGGGTGCCACGCTGTTCGGCGCGTGGATCTGTCTCCTGCCTGGGCAGTGGCATCTGTGTGTCTCCTTTCCATCCCCCCCGCCCCTCCACCGGCTGCCTGTGGTTCCAGTGGCAGGAGGCCACTGGGGGAGGCGAACACCCCTATCTCTGCCCCCCTCAAGTTCACCAAGTTAACTTGCTCTGGTTCTGAGGCCACAGCTTGGGGGAAAAAAGCTAAAGCCTGTCGTAAATTCTGCAAAAATTAATCAACCGTTTAAGAGCTGTACGTTAACGAGGTTTTGTAGGCAAGCTGGGTCCTTCTCCTGTTCCCCCTGTTCAAAGTCCAGAGGAGTGAGGGGTAGCCTGGACTATGTGAAGGAAGGGGGAGTGTGTGTGTGTGTGTGTGTGTGTGTGTGTGTTAATCGGAATCACTGAGAACAACTGGGGAGAGGGAAGAAGAGAGATGGATTTATAGAATATAAATCTCTAAGCGCCCTTGTTCCATATTGTTGGAATTTTTTTTTTCCCTTTTGGTCTGGATTTGTCCTGTGTGTCTTTGGTGGAAAAGACACGTAGAGAAAGAGAGCAAAGGAGGGGGTTGGGGGAGAGAGAGAGAGAGAGAGAGAAGGATAGAGAGAGACAGGGACGTGTAGCTCCTTCGGAACTCATTATCATTCTTAATAAGTCTTAAGGAATAAAGAAGAGCATTGAGTGTAAATGCTGGGTAATCCTAACACTTCTCAAGGTGAGAGGAGTCTTGAGGACACACAGAAAAGAGAGAGCAGAGGAGGGGGGTGGGAGGTGGAGGCCCCAGAGGCTCTGGGAGTGGCAGGCCCAGAGTTCAGGAGGCTCTGCAGTAGGCCTGGAAGCTGGGGCGGGGGTGGGGGGGGGACCCTGAGATGTCCCAGGAAAAATGGGCTGTTTGAGTCAACACGGAGGATTTCCAAGATAGGGTGACTTCCTAAGGGCAAGGAGCAGGGGTGATAGGAATGGCCCTGCCTTGGGGAGGGGCTGTTGGCAAGGGCCACAGGGCCTTTGCTTCTTCCTGGGCTTCGTGGTGTCTCCAGTCTGTTCAGCCCCTGCCCTCTGGCTTCAAGTTCCTAGAGAAGACCGAGTGTGGGTGAAGAGGGCTTGTCCTGCTCCAGACGCCCCTTCACTGCCCCCTGGGACGCCCCTGCAGTGGCTGCTCTGGGAAGTGGGAGAGACTGAGAAGCAGCCAGAGCTCAGCTCTGGACACTAGGTGGCTTAGAGGATCCGTGTGGTTCTCCGAGGCAGGATCGGCTGGCAGCTGGCTTCCCCTCTCCTCCCTGCTGGTGGGCTCCGCTGAGCGCTTCCTCTGCCGGCTCTGCGGGCAGCCTTGCGAATGGGAGGGAGAGTGAGGGTGGTGGGCACCAGCCCAGGGGCATGGCACAGCTCCCAGGCTGGCCCTCCCAGTGACCAGCTTCCAAGCAAATTGAGGATGAGGCGGGGGGTGGGGGTTGGGGCAGCTCCCGAGTCAGGACGAAGCGACTCAGAGAAACTCGCAGCAGGGACGATTGCCATCCAGCCCGTGTCCTCTGTCCCTTTAATCCCTGGCCACTAGAGTGGGCGGCACTACTGAGCCTGGGACTGTGCTTCTTCCCTTCTTTTGAGTTCTCGTGTCCCCTTTGAGGATCTTTTTAATAATAATAATAATAATAAAGTCTCATAAGCATAAACATTGCTTATACTTCAAGGGGGTTCACAGAGATCTTATAAGCTGAAGGACCCTCTAGGGTCACTTGCTCTGGTGGTTTTCTTTCCAATTGCCTAGGATTGACCGGGAGCCGGTGAGGGGGGAGAGAGACATGATTTGTCCTCACCAGCATTCCCACGGGCCTGCCTCAGTCCTAGGAGAGGAGGGAGCTGTCAAACTATCTCACAGGGTACCCTGCAGGTGGGCCCGGGGCTGTCACTCAGGTTGCCCTCTGGGAGGATCACATCCGATCAGATGGATGTCCACGGCAGGCCAAAGGCAACCTCCCTCTTACTGGCTGGCTTTCTCTGGGATCCCTAGGATGTCTGAGGAAGGGTCTTAGCCAAGCTCAAGTTCAAATCATGGATGGTTTTCTCTGGGGAGAGAGGTGGGCGGTGAGAACAGCACAATTCAGGTTTGACTTACCATAGTCAGTCTAAAAAACTTGCAAAGGGGGTGTGTGGGAGTTCCAGGTGAAGGCTGGTGACTGAGCTGGTGTGACAGCCAGAGGGAGAGCAGGACATGGATTCTGCTCATCTGTTAAGAGTAGCGTTGGCCAAATTGCGTGCCCGGCATGTGCCTCACTGACGGGATTTACTGAAAGGAAGCCGTGCTGCCTCTCTGCTGCTGGTCTCTGGGCGGGTGAGCGTGTGTGTGCATGTGTGTATGTGCGCGCGCACGTGTGTAAATGAGAAGAAGGGGTGGGGGGGATGAGCTCTGCCAGGCTGGCACCCTTCCCCAGCACTAATTGCTGGCAGAGTACCCACAGGGGCTGTGCCAGCGTCTCCAGCTCTGCCCGCCCCCCTTGCCCCCGGGGAGCTCAGCTGTGCAGCTCGCTATGTGAGGGCCATTTCCGGGCCCACTCGTCCCAGTGGCTCCTATGGGAATTTCAGAGAAATGTGTTCCTTGGGGGTCAGACCCTGCGTCTCTGGCCAAGGAAGAGGGGAAAGCGTAAGATGTGGGTGGCCCAGTGCTCTGCTGAGGTCTAACCACCCCCTCCCCGATAGTCCAAGGACACATCTCTGTGCCTCCTTAGGGTCTTATGAGGCCCAGGAGGGTAGGATGGGCACCAGGAAACCCCGTTTGGGTTCTAGCTCTGCAATAAGTCATCGTGTGACTTTGGGCAAGTCATTCAACCTACCCGGACCTCAGTTTCTGTCTTGTCAGATGCCTGACCCTACCAGCCTCATATCCCTAGTTAGGATATGAGACAGTCAGCTGGACTCATAGCTGTGAAAGTGCTCTGAAAGTAACTAAATGTAATGGAGGATTTATCGTGGTCACGTTGTCAAGTGCAGGATGTCCCCATTGTCAGATTAACTGATTTTATATAATATGGTACCTGTCTCAAAGGGGACCCCTGTGAATTCTGTTCTAGAAAGTCTTGGGCCTGGACATCGTGTATGTGCTGGGGCTGCATTTTTGTATCAGGTTGTGGCTTGGTTCTTCTGTCATTGGGAGCTTGGGGCTGAGTTGTGGGGGGAGCTGCTGCTTTTCAGACAGGGGATCCTATTTAGGATATGAGGCATGCTTAGCTGTTTTGACCCCGTGGAGCCCACAGGTTCATAGAGGATTGTATGCATATGGTTTATTATGCATTCTAGAGCCAGTTAGCTGGGACTCAAAGGCGTGTGACCTTGCACCGCTATCTTAACTAGCCTGTGCCTCGTTTTTTCTCATCTGTAAAATGGAGGCGATAATAGTACTTACCTTGTGGGGTTGATGTGAGAATCAGACACGCTAAAATGTGAAGTGTTGATCATAGACCTGGTGCCTGTGTCTGTTACAGACCCCTGTGGGGCAAGTAGGGAGGTGCTTGCTGCTCACCAAGGATTGCTGTATGTGGAAGAATGGGGAGAGGTATACTGTCTACATAAATACCTGGGGGCTGGGACCCCCATTAGATGTGGGGCAATGTGATGCTGGTTGGAAATTTCAAGTTTTGTGTTTTACCTCTCTGGGCTGCCCTGGGGCCCTCCTGGTATTTCGGTGGTGGTCAGGAGAACAGAGGGGCGGTTGTGCTCATAATAGGAGTCATTCTCCAAATGGGGCAGGGGCCACTGGTCTCTATTCCCATTGTGGATATTCCCGGAGCTTGGTGGGATGAGCTGTCTGGGATGGGAACTGGAGGTACGTGAGGGTAGGGAGAGATCCTGAGAAGTTGCCCAGGATATAGGTGGACTTTGCCCATAGGAACTAACTTCTGGGTGCCCATAACCTCCAGAGTCCTGCACATGTATCCCCCTTTATGATGGGGACAGTAGGGCTGGCAGAGGGTAAGAACCTGGGATTTGGAACCAGGCTGAGCCAAATGTGGATCGTGTTTCTCCCATTTGGGCAGATTAATTCCTCTAATTCTTTGTTTCCACATCTGTAAAATGGGGGTCAGAATTTCTACCTTGTGGGGTGGCTGAGAGGATTAGATGAGAGGGCAGTAATTGTTGCTAGCATTTGCTGGTTCAACTTGGAGCATTATTTCATGGAATGCACTTCACACACAGTAGGGCTGCAGGATGAGACAATTAATAGGCCAGCTTGGGCTAGGCCTCAGCTGGGTCCCTGAGTAACCTGAGCTGACTCTGGAGAAGTGCTTAGCTAGGGGGCTGAGCAGGGCTGAGATGGCCAGTGTGCCTTTAGCCCCTGATGTGGATAGAGGAGGGTTCCCTCCTGCCCTGGTGCAGAAGCGAGGGCATTCTCCAGGCCTGGGTGGAGAGGCCCAAGGAAGACCCGGAGAAGAGGCAGAGGTGGCCTGAAGCAGTGACCTAAGGTGGGAAGGACATGGGGCTGTGAGGTGGGGGGCACTGGAGGGGCGAGGGGCACTTATGGAAGATGAGGTGTATGAAACTCCATCGGCCTCTCCCATTTCACTGTGCTATGCCATAACACCCCGGGTCTTGTTTCACTATCTGAGATCTGGGAGCAGGTTAATTTCCATGACGAACTCCAGGCCACGTGCTTGGAGGATTTATCTAATTAAACTGATGCCTTTTTCAAAGAAAGAAAGAAAGATAGGAAGAGAGGGAGAGAGGGAAGGAAAGAGGATGGAAGGAAAGAAAGGAAGGGGTGAGAAGGAAGGAATGAAGAAGGGAGGAGGGAGAAGGATGATAGGACGATAAAGGTAGGAAAGGAAGAAAGGAGAAGGGAAGGAGTGAAAGAAGGATGGAATAGGAGGGAGGGACAGAGAAAGGGAAGGGAAGAAAGAAGGGAGGGAAGGAGGGAGGCAGGGGACAAACTGGAGGCACACCATAGTTTGACAGGCCGTGGAGATGCCTGGTGGCTGGGCTGGAGACCTGGCTGGTGGGCCATGCTCTGTCTTCTGATCCTTTTAGTTTATTTCCTAAATAGCTCTTGGGCTGAGAGGGAAGGGAACAGCTACAGGGTTTGGGGTCTGTACTATTTAATATGATAGCCACGAGCCCATGTGGCAGCGTAAACCACATCACAGATGTGACTCTTCAGTGGACTCGCCACATTTCAAGCTCCCCATAGCTGCACGTGACATGTTCTACTGCCTGGGGCAGCCTGGAGAGAGGACGTCCCGATCATTGCAGAGTTCTGTGGGGTAGCTTCCCTTGGGGAGCCGCCTCGCTCAGAGGTTGAGCAAATCCAACGAGCCCCCAGGGAACAGTGAGGGAGATGCAGTGAGAAGCGGGACAGAAACGTCGTGCCCGGATGCCAGCGAGGGCATCACACCTGGAGCCATGGCCTCCATGGTCCCCGCCATCGTCCCTTTCAATTCCACTGCAGGTTTCTGTCTCCCAGAAGAGGAGGCTTATGACCCACCTAGAGTCAGGCAGAACAAGACTCAAACCCCTCTTCTCCCACTGAGGAGCTTTGTGACCTTGGGCAAGGGTCTGAACTGCCTGGTTCAGTGAGATCCAACTGATAGTACACAGCGCCTCCTTGGGTTCTTGTGATCATTCACGGAGGCGCTGCAGTAAGCACTCCGGAGAGTGGTGATTACTTGAAAAAATGGGGACCACCGTGATCGCAGTTATTATAGAGGTCGATATTATTTTCATAATGATTCCTGAAGAGCTTTTGTGACTGTCAAGTTCTTAGGGACATTCCCCCACCCAAGGCTGACTTTTCCATGTCTGACTCTTTCCAGATTTAGTTTAAATGAGCCTCCTCAAATCCCTTTCTTCTTGAAACCTATTGTGCCTTCTTTCCATCCCTCCTCTCTCTGGGCAAATGGAAGACCTGAAACTGCCTTAGAATCAACTCTTACAGGCCCTTCAGTTGTGAATTAAAGCTCCTGTCTCTCCCAACACACATATAAGTGTGCCCATGTACACACACACACACACACACACACTCTCCTCCACTGACCAAGCCTCATTTAAAAAAACAAAAACAAAAACAAAAAACAAAGTATTAAAATGGGGGCAGCAGATGTAGCCCTGGCAGGGCTGGTTGGGGTCGGTGGCCTCTGGGAGGGACGTGTGTGTTTATTCCCGGACATTGCCCAGTGCCCTGTGTGCTAATGTGGAGCTGAAAAGTCCCCGGCATTGTGCAGGCTCCTTTCCCCGTGAAAAGGCAATTGAGTCAGTGAGTTCCGAATGGATTGAAGCTGACAGTAAATGAGAATTTGGCAGTGGGTAGAAAACAAGCTCTCCCCCCACCCTCTACCCCCCACCTAACACATACTCACTCATGCCTCCATAAACTCTCAATGCTTGTTTGGTTTTTCAGAGGGATTTTGAAAAGAATTATGATTTTTTACTTGTACAGTTCAATATTAGCAGCAGGGGTTCTGCTCCAACCTGTCCCCTCCCAGGGACGGCCTAATTCCCTCCCCCAAGTTGCCACCCCTCCATCCCCTTGCCGCCTCGGTGGCTCCGCCAGCGATCCCGAACGAGTTAAGGGCTGAATCAACTCTAGACCCAGCTGTACATTTTACTCTGGGTTCCTGAATGGAGCGATGTGCTGTGCTCAGCACGAATGGAGACTGTCTGTCCCGGGTGACCCACTGGTCCCCCACCCTGCTGGGCTGCACCAGCTTTGATGGGACCTGCCGCTGGGTCCCAGGAGCTCCTCCCTGGCAGCTGGGGAGCTGGTGGCCCATTCTGTGGGGGGGCCTTGTCTGGTGTCCTCCCCATGTCTAGCCTACCATTAGAGATCTATTTTAATTTTAAAATAAAGGGTACACCATTTTGAGCTGGTATCACCCTTGGTTTACCAAAAAAAAAAAGCTTGTGGGGCCGCCCCTGTCTCCCATACTGTTCCTCTCCACCATGTTCATACCAGTAAAAAGAATTGTAATTTTTATCAGTCAACAGATATTTGTACCAGGCCTGGCCAGTCGTTCTGTGTCCCTAGACTCCTTACCTAAACATTCTCAAGAGTCCCAGGGAGGGAAGTACCACCGCTTGCAGTTGCTCCTCCACGTGTACCCTGTGTTTGTAAAAATTGCATCCTTTTACCTGACCATCCTCCGTTGGTGCAGGTGGGAAGTCTCTTCTATTCCCGGGAACCAGGGGACAAGGAGAAGCACCCCTTTTAGCAAAGTTACAGCCTGGTCCTTGAGGGTATATGTATCCCTGGGGGCTAGGGCTGCCTCTCAGGGGTCTTTTTCTGGAAAAGACCTGGTGGAGTCCTTTGCTTTAGGAGCTGTGTTGGGAGAAGAGTGGGTAAGTGCGCAGGTTCAAATCCTAGCCCCTTATTAGGGCTCTGCCTTTAGGCGTATCACTAACTCTTCTGAGCCTTGGTTTCCTCATTTGTAAAAGAGGATAAATGATAGTGCCTGTTGCATGGGGTTGCCCTGAGGATTGAATGAAATGATGCTGGTAAGGCACTTGGCACACGGCCCGGCACATGGTAGCGAGGTAGCTATTGTTGCTTCTGTCGCTATTACAACTTCGTCCTCCCACCTGTCATCACAAAGGCAGGAAGGTGGAGGGCTCAGGCCTGTCCCTGTGTTTGGGCTTCAGGACAGCCCTGCCTCCCATGGCTGAGGGGCTGTGACTGCCAAAAATCTGCTAAAGCCAAACCAGCAAGGGAAATGTGTCTGGCCAGTACAGAGCCCTGGAGGGAGCAGGGAAAAGCCTCGCCATGCCCGGCACTGGGCTCATGGTTGCCCAGCTTGCCTGGCCCAGGGAGTTGGCTGCCATCTTGGTTCTCCTTGGCCTCTCCTCAGCAGATGGGAGTGTGGCCCTTGCCCTCCCCCAGGAGCAGGTGGCCTTTGCAGCCTGGCACCTGTTCCTGGAGGGCGGCTGCCAGGAAGGCACAGACCCAGGGATCACCCAGTGTGTCCTCCGAGTCGCTGCATGAGGCCTACACGCTGCCCACAGGGGCCGGCCTGGGCCTGTCCGGGAGGAACAGGTCAGAGGGCAGGATAGTCCTCTCCTCCCAGAGCCCCCTCCTTGCTTCCCAGGTGAGTCACAGGAGAGCCATGACCAGCATCCTAGGACGGTGTGCTGGGGACTTGCTGTGGGGAAGGGGAGAGACAGGTAAAGGATGTGGGGGACATCAGAGAGGGTGTAGGGAAAGGGTCTTGCTTTGTCCCCAAGGGGCAACGAGCAAGCTGAGTTGATTTTCCATTTTCATTTTATTAAAAGAGGAAGGCAACAGATATTTACTGAGTGCCGACTGAGTATCAGCTGCTGCACTGTCACTTTTTTGTGGGAAAAAATAGTGATCCTCATTGTCCCCCACAGGTAACAAGACTCAGAGAGGTTAAGTAAGCTACCTAGGTTCCTCCAGCTCCTTAAAGGAGAGGCAGGATTTGAACACAGGTGAATCTGACTCTAAAATGCAAGCTTCTCTTCACTCACTGGATAAATAGAACTGTATTTTAAATAATTTTGGAAACAGGTCAAAGAAAAAAAAATTCACTCATCATTTAATTGTCATGCTATAACCTTGTTTAGTATTTAGATGGTTTCTTTTTAGTGGTTTTTGTCCCTTTGGTGACTGTTTATATATTTCTATAATATGTATTTTCCATAATTATAATCATAAGAGAATACGGTTTTGGTTGAGACCCTGTATGTGGTAGGAGGGTCTCCCGAGCTAGGGGCACCTGGGAGCGATTCTTGGCAAAATGGAAGCCTGGCTTTGGCCCTGCGCCATCTCTTCAGAGATGAGGTTCCTGAATTTGTGTTGGAGAAGGCAAATTGGGTAAAGGAAGAGGAAAGCAGGACCCCGGGTTCTTGTCGTGGACCGGTTATGCTCAGTTAAGTGGTAGAATTTTCCTTTTAACGCACTTCCTCCTGGCTTTTGACAAATGGGAATATTTGTACCATTTTCCCGAATGACCTTCTCTCCTTGGGGTAATGAGAAAATGAAAGTCTTTGCTAAGTGCTTTGAGATATTCAGATATAAAATGGAGAGCCGAGTGTTTCATAGGCCTTTTGCTGCCAGGGCGCTTTATAAAGAGGAAGTGCAGTTTGTGGGGAGTGAAGGTCAGTGTGCGGCTGAGGGCCATTGCTGGAACCCATGTCCCCCTGGGCACGGGGGCAGGGGTGTGTGTGGCCTGCTCTGGATAGGCAGGGTTTTGGTGGCGCCTCTGCGCAGCCTCCAGGTCTCCATGGCCAAGGTGATCCGGATCGCTCAGGCAAGCCCCTACCTTGGCTCGAATCTTCAGGATAAATGATTCAGTCCGGGGAGAAGGCTCCCGCTCTCTTCTGAGCGTCAGCCCAAGAATAACACGGTGGAATAAATACTGTGTCACCTATACAAATAATCACCCTGAAGATGATTTCGAAACATGGAAAATGTTTATTATATGAGAGGAAAAAAAAAACTGAATGCCAAGTGTGGGGAACGCCACGATAGAAACTATATGAAAATATAAATGCTCATGGACAAAGCTTGAAAGGTAATCCTCCCAAATGAAAATTATAGCGTTAGGATGGTGGGACTACGGTGATTTGTTTTTTATTTCACAACATTTTATTTAAATTCCCCCCTATGATTAAAAACCAACAAAGCCAACGTGTCGGCCCAGCAGGGAGCCCTGGCAAGGGGGCGGGGGCGGGGCAGCGCCAGGCGAGAGGGTGCCTGCCCCCACGGCCCCCGCAGGGTGCTGAGCTCACCCGCTCTGCCAGCCACAGAGACCTATGAGATCTCGGGAAGCCGAGGCGTATCGGTGACTCAGACCTTCGTGTTGTGCTGTTCAACAATAGCTTTTGTCCTTTGCCCAAAACCCTAGGCCAGTATGTTAAAAAAATTATAAAATTATGAGATAGTTTGTACTTTCCTTACCAGCCGGTGCCAGCTTCGGGTGCTTTATTTATTCAAGGTGGGGAGGCAGGGAAGGCGGGGTGGGGGTGTGGGGAGACAGAAAGGAAAAGAAAAACAAGGTAGAACTCGGACAAGGCCCAAGAAACGTTTGAACCTCAACAACAAACTTTCTTTTGTTTCAACAGTGGGGAGGAAAAAATGAGGAAAAAAAATGCAGGGGACCAGTTTGAACCAAATAAAACTGCGTTTTGTGCATGGGGCTAAAGCTTGCAGTGGCTTTTGCCTTTTATTTGTGGCACATGAACTGAGTTCTGGGCCAGATTCTGATGGGGTGGGAGTGGAGGGGTGCAGGAGAAAGGGCTGGAGCCAGTGGCCAGGGAGGGGGAGAGAGCCACCTGGTTGGTTCTGCTGCTATTGCCCAGTTGCTAGCTGCCTTTGTCTTCTGGTTGGGTTTAGAGACCGTTCTTACCTCCTGGTGTCCCAGAAGCAGCTCTCCGCCCGTGGGACTTCAATTCCATATGGATCAGGGTGAGAACAAGTTTGCCTTGCACCAGCACTTCCTTCTCAGTATTCACTGGAAGATACTTTTTTTTTTTTCTTTCTGGTGACCAGAGGGCACATACACTTGTCACTGGAGAGAGAGAGAGAGAGAGGGAAAGTGAGAAAGCACCCCAGCAGGGAATGGTCATGCTACAATCCTTTGTCCTCCAGGTCTCCCTCCTTTCAGGATATTGGGCACCCACTTGTATGGGCCTGGCGTATTTCTCCAGCTGCTGGTTCTGATAATCCAACCACGCAGTCAACCATGTGGATCCAGCCGCCCCAACCACCATTTTATGGGCTGGCCCAGAGACACTTTTTTTTTTTTTTTTTTTTTTTTTTTAGGTTTTTGTCATAGGGCACATGCACTTGCCAGAGACAGAGAAAGACAGAGAGAGAGGGAAAGGGAGAAATCACCCATGAGGGGAGGGGTGTGTGTGGTTACACTGCAATCCCTTCTCTTCCATTCTCCTCTCAGGATTTTGGGCACACATGCATACACACCCAGCATGATTTTCAAGTCGTCAGGTTGGGGACTCAAACCACTGTTAACCAATTGGAAGTCCAGTGCCACCTGCTGGCCCCCCAGGAAGACATTTTTAAGATTAAGATTCAAGAAGAAAGACCTTAAGAGAGGAGAGTTGGGAATGGGTGTGTGTGAGATTGCGTATGTGAGATCGTGTGTGTAAGTGTAGGTGATTGTGTGTGCTTGCATATGAGATTTGTGTGGTTATGTTTGTGTGTCTCTTTTGTCTTATCTCCCCCACCACACACACACACACACACACACACACACACACACACACACACCAAGCCATTGTAATTGCCAGGCAGAGTAAAATTTATGGGCAGGCTTACATCTGTTTTCTCGCATCTCTCTTATGCCCCAGCCCCAAATCTGCTCTCTGTGTACACCTCTGACGTGGCCTAGACCCAGGGCTGATTGGAGATTCTTCCTTCCAAATTAACCTGGGTCTTTTCGTTGGCAGTGGTTTGACCAATAAGAGAAGGAGGTTTGTGGGCCAAAGGTGAAGTCAGAGAGGTCCAAGGTGGCCTGGCCTGAGACTTGGACACCCATGTCTTTGGCCCTGATAAGGATCCCAACCCTAGGGATCTTGTTCCAGCACCCAGGAACAGATTCCGAGGCAGGATTCTGAGGTTCATGCGGATTTTAATGCACTTTTGTGATCTGTCAGTCATCACAGCCATTCCAGAGAAGACAGCTCAGGTATCTCGTCCTGTCTTACAGATGAAGAAAGTGAGGCCCGGAGAGGGGAGGTCGCTTGGTCAACGTCCCACAGCTACTTGGTGGCAGATTTGGAACCAGGACCAAGTGGGCCACTTGGAAGCATGGCCCTCTCCCTTGGCCAGCTCAGTGTGCAGCTGGCCAGTTCCAGACTGGAACTCTGCCTTCTTCCTCATACAAGGGGACATCCTTGGGGGTCTGAGCTTGTGAGTGTGGTTGGGTTTGGCTGACTCCTCAACTTTCAAAGATTATCTCTGCTGAAAAAAGAACACTGGATGGTAAGATAGGCCAGCGGGTTCTAGCCCCACCTCTGCCACTGACCAGCAGCGCCATCCCAGGACCTAGGTGTGCCAACTAGGCAGAGTGAGGGCTGAACTCAGAGGTCCCTTTGTCCCTTCCCACTTCATGATGGTTGGAACTTCCTGCCTCAGTCCAGAGACTGCAGCTGTGCCATGCAGCAAACCCTCTCCCACAACCTGTCAAACCAGAGATGCCAGTTTCCCCAGGGCGCCTGGGAGCTCCCCGCCCCTGTCTTGTACCAGGGAGAGCCTTTGCAGGCTTGTGGGCAATGTCCCCAGCCTGTGTCCCGTGCACCTGCTATTGAAAACCGCGTGTCTGAATGTGCCTTGGGTCAGAGCCCTTGGGTTTGAACTTGCTGAGCACTGAGAGGCCGAGACGTGAGAAAATTATGAGCAGGGGAGAGAAGTGGTACCCTATGACAAGAGGCAGCTGTGGAGAAAGGGGCAGGCTCCATGCCCAGGGTGAACGCCATCTGGGCAGGAGGCCTGGCTTCCAGCTGTGGGGGCTCCGGAAGGGCAGAGCCTGGGAGGAATGATTTTGAAGCCACTACTATGGAGATTAAGGGGATGAGAATGTAAATCTCAAGTAAAAAGGTAATTGAATGTAATAGCAAACACTGCTCGCTCTATGTTAATTTTAGCTCTTCCCCTAGATACAAGACGCTGTATTAGTGTTTTATTACCATTTTGTTTGCACTAATAAAATAGTAAAATTTATTTCAAGGAAGTTGAAGGATGGTTTTACAATGCAAATTTGAAGAAATTGGACTTTTCATTTATGCCTCTGCTATTTTAAACCCTGACGGGTGTAAATTAGCTACAGGGACCGAGCAGACCCCACTGATGGGGACTTGGGAGGCGGGAGCCCTGGCAGAGGTTCCAGACTAGCTCAGGGCAGAAATGAGAGAGCACTTCATGGAGAGGCTAGGGGACTTGGGGGCCTGATTGGGTGGGATAGGGCAGTGGGTGAAGGCAGTCAGGCACAATTGACTCTCTACGTATAGGCTGGCATGTCACACACCAAATTGGTGAGGAGACACACCTGGCCACAGACCCCAGAGCCATGTCTTTCCTTTGGTCCTTTGGCCTCCTTCCAGTCCTGGTATCAGGCCTCGATTAACCAGGTGAACTTCTAAGGGAAGCCGAACAGCCTCTTTTCTCTGAGCCTAGAAAAAGCAAGTAGACCAGTTGTCTCATCTACACTCATCCCGTTGAAAGGGACAGTAGATTGAAGAGAATGTTAGAAGCATGGAGGAAACACTCTGAGCCTAAAAGGAACCAAAGGAAAAAGACCCGGGCCAGAAACCAGCCCACAGTGGTTCCCAGGCAGTACCCTTCTCCATTCTTCCATTTGACCCAGGCAGGCACACCTGAGAAACCAGGAGCAGGATTTTCTCAATGAACCAACATCCCTTCATGTTGGGTAGAATGGTTCAGGTGTGACGATGTCCATGAACCAAAAAGTTAGAGTACTGAATTGAAAAAAAAAATTAAGTTGTCTGAATGTTAGGGTACTAGATAACAGTATAGGTGGAGGAAGGGCGGGAAGTGGGTGATAGGAGAATTTCATTTTGAGTTTTGGGTGAAGAATTCAGGTTGGTTCTTGTTTTATCCAAACCGGTTTGTTTATCTCTGAAAAATTAGCAGCAGCAATGGCTCAAAGCAATGCATGGGGGACCAGCTTCCAAAGGGTAGGGAACCGAACAAGTGTTCCAATGTCTGGTGGCGTCTGCAGCATGTATTGCCCTGGGTTTTCTGGCCATGTGCCTGGTGCGGGGGAAGCAGTGAGGTGGTGTCACCGGTTTCTAGCCCCAGCTTTCAGTCTTGTGGGGTTTTTTCCCCTCAGTGTTTTATCTGTCGTGTGTGTGTGTGTATGTGTGTGTGTGTGTGTGTGTGTGTGTGTTTATGGCAAAGCTTCAAACCATTGGCACTGGCGAGGCTAGAGAGGGGAGACTAGAGCCTTGTAAGAAAACTGGAGCAGAGGGCCAGCAGGTGGTGTAGTGGTTAGGGTGCCAGACTCTCATGTGGTCCACCGTGGTTAAAGTCCTGGACCTGGCGGCTTAAAACTCAAACTGGGTACATGTGCATGTGTGCCCAAAATTCTGAGAGGAGAATGGAGGAGACGGGATTGCAGCATGACCATCCCCCCTCTGGAGAGTGATTTTTTTAACCTTCTGTCTCTCTAATGAATGGACACGTCCTATAGCAAAAATCTCTCATACACGAAAGAAAGAAAGAAAGAAAGAAAGAAAGAAAGAAAGAAAGAAAGAAAGAAAGAAAGAGAGAGAGAGAGAGAGAAAAGCAAAGCAAAGCAAAGCAAAGCAAGAAAAGAAAAGAAAGGAAAACTGGAGCAGAAATGGCTGCAGGAGGCACTGGAAAACTCCTTGGACTGCAGCTAGCAAGCTCTGGGTGTCAGGATTCTGCTTGTGGATTACAGGGAATCTGGCTCAGGGCAGAGGGAGGCAGATACAGGCCTCTAACCTCTCCTGGTTAGCTCCTTAAGGCTTATAAAGTCACTTTTGGAGCAGAGGGGGTCTGCATTGACATGGATGGTGGGAGATCCACGAGTGTAAGGCTGGTCTCCAACTGCAGGACCAACGCGCTGTGTGGTTGTCGATGACGTAGAAAAATTTTCCATCTGTGTATCTTTGAGATCTAGGGGCTGTAGATGGGATTTCTTGGGATCATGGAGTTTAGGAAATGTGCAGAGGGTAAGGGACTCTAAACCTAGCCCCATAACAGGGCAGGAACCTCTTCTTTTCCGCAGCTGGGTTCCCAGGAGGCCCTGGTGGCTTTGGGCAGGTGGCTGAAGGGCAGAGAGGGAAGACCTGAGCTGGTTGAGGCAACTAGGACCAGAGAAGTTTTGAGAATATTGCTGAAAGGAGTCAGAGATGAGGACATGGAAAAGTGGAGTGTCATTTAGTTTTCAGAATGGTCTCTGGTTCTCTGAGAATGGGGAGATGCATCTTTGTGTGCCTGAGGGTATAGAGAGGGCATTGGGCATGGGGGGTTACACTCTGGGCGAATTTCAATCCGAACCATGATTACTCCAAGGAGCAGATGGAAATAGGAAAAGAGGATTAGTAGGGTATCCTGCGTGGGCCTGAAGGTGGAGGAGGCTCTAGGAGTGCAGGAGTCTGACTCTTCGGCTTGATATCAGAGCTGGGGTCAGAACTAAGGTAGATCACCCAGAGTCCCCTGAGAAACAGCCCAGACTCCAACCCTGACCTCTGGGAGCAGCTCCAGGGCTGTTCCCCACCCTCTCTGCCTCTTCCCAGCGCGTGTCCACTCCAGCCTGGACTAGAAGGAAGCTCCGTGTTGATTGATATTTGACTTTCTTTTTGCATGGGGTACATGTGTGTGAGCTGGGGACAGAGCGACCCTGAAGGACATGCGTGAACTGTAGTCTTATCTGGCCAGAGTAAGGCCTGGAAGCTGGAGCCCCCATGTGCTGCTTTGTCCTGTTTGGTTTGGGGAGCTTGTTGCCTGGTCCTTAGCACCTCCTCAGTTCCCCTTTAATTGGGAGACGTGGAGGCCAGCATGCATAGGGCTTTTGCCCACAGTCTCTGACCCTTCCTCTCTCCCACTCAGCCCCTGGAGGAGTGCTGGTGCATCCCCTAGTATTCTGAACCCAAGCGGCTCACCTTTCTCTCCTGCCCCCCCTTTCCTGCACCTGTCAGCTGTCTCGTTGACTGTCTGGCTTGGCTGCCACCCATCCTATCCTCCCAGGCCAGCTCCGCCCCCGCCCCCGCCCCCCAAGCTCGCACTCCCTCCCTTCCTGTCTCTGCCCACGTCTGTCTCTACCTGCCCGTCGCCGGCACACCTGAGGATAGGAGGCTGCCTAACGGAGTGTGGGGATGGCTCAGGGTGTTTACCAGACAGCCAGGATAAGGTATTAAATCCTGCTGCTGTCTTCCCAGGGCCAGGTTCCTCAGATGGTTTTCCAAATCCCTAATCTCAGTGCCCACATCCCTGCCCAGCCTATGTTTGATGGGAGCTTTCCTTTCTGATTGAAGCTGAACCGAGCAGGATCTGTCGTGGGGTTGGGTCTGGGTTCCCACCGGTGCATGATGACATGGGCGGCCAGCTCCTTCCTCTCTTTGGTTCTTCCTTCCTCCCCTCCTTCCTTTCTCTGGGAATCTTGGTAAGTGGGGGCCAGGATTCTGCCACCAGGTGTTCTCGAGCCTTCTTGAGCACCCCCCGCCCAGCTCCCACCAGTGTGGTCATGAGGCCACCTGTTGTAGTGGGGAAGGGCACCCCAGATGGGGCTTAGTCCCAGAGGAAAGGGGGAGCCAGCTTGAAGGGGCTCTGAGAGGGGACCGTGCTGTAGGCCACAGCCCTTCCTGAGCTCACCGTTGCCGTTCTCGATTCTGACACTGGAAGTGGCCAGTGTGGCGTCTTGTCCCTCAGAACCCCTGGGGTTGCCCGGTGTGGTGGGCAGGGCAAACCAGTTCCTCCACGATGTCTCTGTGTTGGCTCTGGAGATGACAGCGCTGGGAGGAGGTGTGCTCCTGTCCGGTGCTTGGGGTGGATACCCAGTCCTCACTAAGTTAGCCTGGCCGAGCCTCTGGGGTAACAGGAGGGCTTGGATGCTCCCATGAGGCACCAGTGATGTCCACTCTTGTTGGGGGCAGAGGCGTCTTCCCAGGGTCTTTCCTTCTGCAGGACATCTGGGATCTTGTCCGCCTCCCTAGGGTGGCAGGTCTGGGCAGCGAGCAGGTGGCTTCCCAGGGACTAGGCTGAAAGAGACCCATTAGCTTATGCCCCCCACGCTGGGACGTTTCTGTGAGGGGAGCAGCAGGACACTAGACCAAGGAGGGTGCTGGCCGGTGGCGACCCCCGGACCTACCCCTCTGAGGGGACCTGAGGTTGATGGATGTGCCCTTTCTCTTCTGAACAGGACAGACCCTTCCAGCTCAGCTTCTCTCCCTGGCTACAGACTCGCTCTTCCTTCTCCCCACCATGCCTCTTCTCCTTCCTCCAGGCAACCAAAGGTCTCTTGGGTTCCACAACAGCCAGAGCCTCCCTGTCCCTCCAGGTCTCGCCACCTCGTTCCTGCTGGGCTCCAGGTGTCGTGTGTCTCCGCCCTCTCGTCGTTGCCTTGGCAGTCCGTGCTGCTCTGGGCTTTTCTGTCTGTCCCTTCCTGAGATGAGGGCGCTGGCAGGGGAGGGGTCCCTGGGACCCAGCAGAGAAGGGCCCGGAAGCAGTGAAGCAGGGCTGTGTTGGGGCAGGGGTAGGGGCAGGGGCAGGGGTGTAGCAGCTGACATCCTGCTGGTTCCTCAACCAGCGCCTGTGTCACCATCAGGGCCATGAGCCAGGACACCCATGGGAGTCCTGGGTGCCAGGTTCCTGGTTTTATTTCAGGGATGTTCTTTTTCTAATATGTGTTGAGCAAAGATCAAGACATGGGATAGAAAAAAGGGGGGCAGAGGAAATCTGGAGGCTGACAGTTGGGCTGGTGAGGAGAAGGAAAGAGGTGAAATTAATTCATTAGAAAAACTTGTTTACTGGCTTTGCTTAGGCGCCTCCATTTTAAAAGTCTACGTTTACAATAAGTCGCTAATTAAAATACAAAATTAAGCAACAGCTATGTTTTTTTTTCCCTTACACTTTAATTGCATGATTTTTTGTGATGTAATTTCTGGAAACACCCAGCGTACCTCACAGGGCTGATTGTTTGATAAACTAGAAGCACCTGAAACCAACCCAAAAAATAAATATATAAACCCAAGAGGAACTTAAGGTAGATTGGAAATGACAGAAAACTGCAGACAGCAGGGAACCAAAAATCCATAATAATAATAATAATAATAATAATAACTTCTAAGTAAGGATATTTATCCTGTTTACCCCCTACCCCCCAAACCAGAACAATCTATACATCTCAGGGAAAAAAAGAAAAAAAAAGTTGAAATGAAGCCAGATTAGGGGAAGGGGACAACTGCACCCTGGCCCCCACCCCCAAGTTGGTGCTGTAGAAAACAAGGAAACACAACTGAGATTTCCCTGACCCCACCTCTAGCTGGGGTCAGCACTTGCTGGGGCTGCTGCTTTCATCCCGACATCACTGACCTTGCGAGGGGGTTTTCTCTGTCTCCCTTGTTTTGAATCTAGATGCAGGCCCACCAAGGGGTGAACGGGGGCAGTGACTGCCCCTCCCGGCAAGAGCAGGCCTCTCCGTGCTCTGCCATGCAGACGGCATAGCCCCGGCTTGGCTTGCTCGCCCTGCGTTCCTGGCTACCCCGAGAGCACTGGCTCTTTCAGAGGTAGTGAGAAAGGGTGGTCCAAGGTCAGAGGGGTGTTGGCTTTTGCAGACAGCCCCATGGCCTGCTGCCTTCTTTAAGATGTAGACATGGGACCAGCAGTTAGCGTAATGGCTATGTCGCTGGACTCCCATGTAGTTGACTGTGGTTCGAGTCCCAGACCCGAGGACTTAAACTCACACCGGGCGTGTGTGTGTGCGTGCCCAAGATCCCGAGAGGAGAATGGAGGAGAAGGGATTGTGATGTGGCCATCACCCCTGGGGGGTGATTTCTCACTTTCTGTCTCTGTCCTTTTGGCGAGTGCACGCACCCTATAGCAAAAACCTCTCCAAAAAAAAAAAAGATGTACACCTAGGAGATGATTGCAAAACTACTAGAAACCTGTCAGGAACTGAGTTGGGTGGGGCTGGGAGGAAGTTGGATCCCACGGGCAGCCTGGCTGCCCTGGAGAGTCATAGGCCCAGCATCACCTGTGGCCTCCTGGGTGTGGGGCATCTGGGCAGCAGGAATGTGTGCAACACAGGGGACCTGTGACCGTGACTGCACTGCCAGCTCTTTTCTCCACTCGCCGGCTGGACACCCAGTTGGCCAGGGGCCTCAGAAACCTCTCAGTATACCCTGCTCTTGGGAAAAAAAGAAATTCCCCCTTTTTAAGGGTCTTTCTTAAAAAAGCATGTTCTTCCTGATTGTAACTCATGCTGTGGCTCATTAGAACATATGAAAAAGTATAAACAAAACATTTTAAAAGTATGTAGTAGAGTAGTTAAAATGTAAGTATGGGGCCAGCAGGTGGCGTGGTGGTAAAGTCACTGGATTCCCACATGGCCCACTGTGGTTTGAGTCCCGAACCTGGCTGCTTGAAAATTAAACCAGGCATGTGGGTGTGCATGCCCAAAATCCTGAGAGAAGAGTGGAGGAGAAGAGATTGTGGTGTAGCCTTCCGTCCTGGGGAGTGATTTCTCACTTCCCTCCTTCCTTCTCTTTCTGGTGATCACACGTGCCCCATGTCAGAAACCTAAAAAAAAAAAAAAGCAAGTACTAAGTTAGGAAGACAGGAAGGCCTGACTGTAAGCCTTAGCTTTGCCACCCAGCAGTGTGACTTTGGGTAACGTCTTTGAACCTCGATTTCCTTGTCTGTAAAGGGAGGAGGATGATGGTATCTTGTAGGCTGATAAGGATTTGGTGTGATAATCCATATAAAATGAGGCCCCTGGCCAACCACGGGGTCAGGCAGTGGTGTGGGGTACCAGGACTGGACCCACATGGGGAAAGTTGTGGGTTTGTGTCAGTGCAGGCACGTCAGTGATCCAGGCTGACTTAAGACTGGGATAGTGAATTGCTGCGTGAAGACCAGGTTGGTGATGCTTGTCTGTCTGTCAATTTCTCTCTGCCTCATGGAAGAAATAAAAAAATACATAAATAAGTAAAATACTTAGCACTGAGTCTGGTACACAGCACATTTAGATATTAACTATTTCGGTACTTATAGTTAATAATGATTATTCCTACCTCCTTAGGATAATAGGCTTTTTAATTTTTTATTAAGAAAAAAATTTTTCACATTGTTGAGATTATCTATCTGAACTTGTGCTGTCCAATATAGTGGCCTCTGGCCACATGTGGCTATTTAAACTTAAATGAATGAAAATTCAAAAAAAATTGAGCTCTTTAATTCCACTCATTGCCTTTCAAGTGCTCAGTAGCCATATGGCTTAGTAGCCATAATGGCTGCCATATTGGATATTACCAAAAGTTCTAGGAGGGGCCAGCAGGTGGCATGGTGGTTAAGGCGCTGGAATCCCATGTGGCCAACTGTGGTTCTAGTCCCAGACTTGGAGGCTTGATTGCATGGTGGTTAGGGTGCTGGACTCCCATGTGGCCAACTGTGGTTCGAGTCCCAGACTTGGAGGCTTGAAACTCACACTGGACATGTGTGTGTGTGTGTGTGTGTGTGTGTGTGTGCCCCAAATCCTGAGAGAATGGAGGAGATGGGATTGCAGCATGGCCTTCTCCCCAGGGGGGTGGTTTCTTGTTTTCTGTCTCTTTGTCGCTCCAGTGAGCACACATGCCCTGTAGCAAAAATCTCGCTGCCCCCAAGAAAGTTATACGGGCAACCTTCTGAACAACACAGCCATTTGTTTTTTTCTCTAAACCTTTTCCCATTTTTGTTAAGTTTCTTTTAATAGCTGCATAGTAGTCCATGATGTGGCTAAATCATGTTCTTCTTCTTCTTTTTTTTTTTTTTTTTAATTTTCCCAAAACGGACATGTGCTTGCCAGGGAGACGAATAGGGAGAAAGCATCATCATGAGGAATGGTCACGCCTCAATCCCATCTCCTCTATTTCTCCTTCCTTTCAGGATTTTGGGTACACACAAGTACCTGGCATATTTCCCAAGCTGGCAGCTCTGGGACTTGAACCACACAGTTGGCCATGTGGGATCCAGCCACCTTAACCACCAGACCATGGGCTGGTCTGAGTCACACTCTTCTTACTGGTTTGGGTTTTTGTTACTGGGAGGTTGGACTCTCCTTTGGGCTCCAATTGGGTCCTCTGGGATTGCCCGTTCCCAGCACCTGTGCAGTGGTGCTCTCTGATTGGTGCCAGGCAGTGAGGGATTCTGGGAGGAGCAGCCTGGTATGCTGATTGGCTCCCCGAATTGATGCCAGGGCAAAGGGTAGGAGTTTTGCTCTCCCTTCCCCACAAGGAGGCAGAGCAGGAGGTAGCTTCTTGCCTCAAGGCCCAGTACTTTCCCACCAGGCTAGCTCACCTCACAGGGCCAGAGGTCTTAGAGAGGAAGGATTTGCTTGAGGTAGTAAAAACGAACAATAACGACTCACCCTTCACTATCTGGAGGATTCACGGTGTATCTTGGAGCACCCTGTCCCCTTCGCCGGGAGTCCCTAGGAGTGGGCAGCTTTTCTCAGTGGGAAATGCCATGGTTAGGGGCTGGCATGGTTCCCCAAGGCCTGTGCATGTCTCCTAGTCCTATCAAGATCTTCAGGCTTCCAGAAAGGCCCTGACGAAGATGGCTGTGAGATTTCAGGGTGGAGGTCCCGGGGTCCCGGGTCAGGGGACTATCCTGTAACTGTGGTTGGCGGAGGGAACGCTGGGGTGTTGGGGTGATGCCAGGGCCATGGCCCTTCTTGTGTGGCCGAGGGCAAAGCCCTGGGTGAGGGCTCTGGGCAGGGCCAGCAGGGGAAGTAATCCCTGGGGCAACGGGCAAGACAGATAGGGAGAGCCGAAACCGGACCTGCTGATGTGGCCCTTTCTGCTTGCAGCGGATCATAAAATATGGCTCAGATTTTCATTACGGGCTCTATCGATTATCTTCTGGGACGGATGAATTATAGAGAACATTAAATTTTTTTTTAAAAAGCAAGTGAGAGAGGAAATATCTGAATGAGTTTGGGTGGTCGATGGCAGAAAGGGCTGAGCCACCAAGCCTGGTCTTCAGGCAGCGTGAGGACCAAACCTCTCAGGCAGGCAGCTCTAAGGCCCTTGGGCCTCCCTGGGCCTGGCCTTGCAACCAGGAAGGGCGTTTCCCCGTGCTCCCCTCACCTGTGCCCTGTCTTCTCCAGGAATCCATTTCTGCTTCCAGGTTCTGGGAAGCAGAAAATCTGATTGTTTACAGGACTCTGACCCAGAAATAGAACCTTTCCCAGGCTTCGGGCCTTCATTGCTGGGAGGTGGGTCCCGAGCTGCTGTTTTCCCTCCAGGAAACCCTTCGTTTGGAAATGCCGACCTTGGGAGAGGGAAGGTTTAGAGGGCATCGTTGATCTCTTGGGGTCAGAATTGAGGGAGTCCCCTAGGAATGCAGACATCCGGTCCTGTTGGCCACCCCGTGTCTTCCCTCTCCTTGTGCCTCCATCTGCATCACTGGTTTGCAGGATTTCTGCTCGTCAGCGTGGGAAAGCAAGTCTGGGTCCCACTGCTGGGCATCTGAGTCCAGTCTAGAAGAACGTCCTGAAAGTCCGTCGCTCCGTCACTTCCTCCGGACCGCGTGTGCCTTTTCTCTCTCCTTGCCACGCAGCTCGGTGACCAGGTGTCAGACAGCTCACTTCCCAGTGCGTGGCCTCGGGGTGGGTGCCATCCTGCCCTGAGACTTCGTTCCTCAGCCCTCGGGTTGCGACGATGACCTACCTCACCAAGTTCTTGTGATGCCGCACGGGTCAGCGTACTGAAATCCCAAGCGCACAGTGTTTCATAAACCTGAGCTACTGTTCTTTTCCTCCTGCCAGCAGACATTAGGAACCTTCCCCCTTCATTCAGGCTTTTTGATTTATTTGTTGTATCAAATGCTTTATAGCACATACTACATGCTGGGTACATTTTTCAGCATGTTACACATAATGAATCATGTAGTCTTCATGTACCCAGGAGGACCTATTATTACTTCCATTTTACTGATGGGCAAACTGAGGCACAGAGAGGTTACAATCATTTGCCCAAGGTCACAGAGCTTGTGAGTGGCAGAGCCTGGATTCACACCCGGGCAGTCTGGCTCCAAAGCGTGTGCATTTAACTGTTATGACATGCTGTCTGGTGATCTGCCGGGGTGGCCTGTATGCATGCGCGTGCGTGCGTCTGTCTGTGTGTGCATGCATGCGCATGTGTTCAGACAGCTCTGCCTCCTGGTGGTCTCTGGCTGACTCCACTTCCTGACCCTCCACACTGCATTTGCAGCTTTTTCAGCGGCCCCGTTCTGGGTGGAGTATATCTCCCCACCCCCACACCATCCACCTCACCCTAGCTTCACCTAGGCTGCTGTGAAAAAGTGGTGGTTTCCATGGATATCCGTCTCCCTCTGGCGACACGCCCTTTTTTGTATAACTCTGTTCCCTGGAGTTGATTGTTTTTGGCACACAGCTCTGTAAACTCATCCAACAATTAAAAAGGGGGAGGGGTGGAACAAAAAGAAGACAGATAGTAACTGTGGGGTGAGTGACACGTAGGAAGGACCTCTGGGGCGTGGGTCCCCTCCTTGCCCCCGGCGACAGCAGGACAGCACCTTGAGCTCAGAAAGGCCACATAAGCAGCTGGCTGGGAGTTCCGCTGGCAGAGTTCTGAGAATTCAGAACTCCACACGCTTCCTTCCATGTGAACTGTGTCCTTGTCCCGTGGAGCTCTCCCTCAGGGCCCGAAGGGGCCCACTCGCGGAGCGGCGTAGCACTCCCCAGAGGCCACCTGAAGCCACGAGAGGCCAGCCTGCACCGATTTGAATATTTACTGCCCCTGTTTTGGCTAATCGTGTATGTGTTTGTTCTGTTTGTGTACCATCAAATACCTGCTGCGCTGGGCGTACCCGTCGTAGGCTGCGTGAGATCACAGATGAAAAATGCAGTGAAAAACACTTTCGTGCCACAACACATCATGTAGGATTTTTGTATTAAGATGTGGATTTTTTTATTGTTTTTTTTTTTTTTTTTTTTTTTTTTTTTTTTTCCTTTTCCATACAGCCCTGAGTTGGGCAATGTGCACGTCTGTGTTTGTGTTTTCACTCCGGGTGGTTTATGAAGTCTGCTCATTAGTGTGCTGTCGTCTCTCCTCTCCCCACCCTGCCTGGTCTTCATCATTTATCGTCTTGGGTGTAGACCTTTCCCTGCCACCTCCTAGAGGCTTCTCTCTTTTATGGAGATGATGGGTACCCCCAGTATGTGTACTCAACTGGATGAAAATTAGGGAGTTCCTGTGGCCTGCTTCTCAATCCCACATCTCCCAGGCGATGTTGATTGTGGGGGGAGGTCCCAATGTGGAGGAGGTAGCAGATCTCTCCCCAAGGATAAAGCACCCTTAGCTTGCCCCTTTTCTGGAGAGAAGAAATGGAAGTGGTTCTATTCCCACAGAGCCTCCTGGCTTAGGGTAGCCCTTTCCTGGGTGGCTTCCTTGTCCCTGTCCGACCAGATGTCAGGAGCGATGGCATGCCCACAGCTGACATTCCGTTTACCAGGTAGGTTCAGGGGCTTCTGTGAGTGCTAGGTGTGTTACCATTGGCCTCGCCTCCCCCACTGTCGGCCCAGCAGAAAGCACAGCCATCACTTTTGGTTGTGATCTCTGAGCGCTTTCTGGTGGCTCTGGGACAGTTGTTCAAGACTTGTTTCGAGGCTAGGAGAACTAACATTCAGGACGGAAATAGGATTAGGCATGGGTGGTTGCTGAGATCTTGGGTAGAAGAGGAGGAAGAGGAGGAGGAACTTTCTAGTGAGTTGGGCCTTGAAGCCTGTCACCCCAGGCCTGGCTTCTGCACCTGTGAGCAGTGTGACCTTTGGCAAGTCACTTTTTATCTCTGTACCTGCTTTTCCCAATGTGTCCATGGGGGACCAGAGCTATTCTGACCTTCCTGCTGTAGCTTTGGCAAGACCATGGGTGTAGATGCTTGGCACGGTGCTTGACAAAAAGGCATCTATTGGGTCATCGGAAGTCACGATGCATTTTTACATAGAAAAGCATAGAAAAAGACATCATGACTTTTCCGATGACCCAATAGTTAGCAGATGGCCCTCGTTCTCCTGTAGCTGTGATGTTGGGGGTAAAAACCACTCATCCTGCATGCCCTCTGCCTTCAGCGTTCTGCCCTGCATGTAGTGGGCTCAGTCAGTTCTTACTGGTATCAGTTGGAGAAGGATCAGGTAAGCAAGTGGTCCCCTCGAACCTGAAAACCCACGGAACTCACAGGAGGGGCAGAGACCAAGATCCAGCCTGGGGCTTAGGAACCCAAGCAGAACGGAGCAAGAAAAGAGCCAACGCCGAGTTCTGCTGGAGAGAGGGGAGGCAGCTGTGTGAGGCCCTCTTGCTTCTGACATGAAATCAGGGACTCGTTCAGTTCCACAAACACTCACGCTGCCACCGCGGGCCAGCTGTTGTGCTAAATGCCGGGGACACAGAGATAATTAAGACTTGCGCTCTGCCCCTGAGGAGTTAGAAGTCCAGTGGTGGAGACAGACTCGTCCACAGATTACTCTAGTCCAAGATGGATTTAAATGCCATCACTAGGGATGTAGGAGGAGCCCAGGAGCATATGGCTCCACTTGGGGGGAGATTCTAGAAGATTGCCTTGAGGAGGCTCAGCAGAAGAGGGTGGTGGCAACCCCAGGCATTTCTAGAGCCCCTTGCTAAAACCCTGTCACATCTCCTGTTGGTTCTGCCCAAGGCCTGCTAGGTAGGAGGGACAGCAGTACAGACCACCTCCGTTTGGGGAGGAAACTGAGCAGGAGGGAGGTTGTCTGGCTGGTTGAAGGCATGGGGTCGGTTAAATGGCAGAGTCGAGACTCAGCCCCAGGCCTTTGGAGCCATAGCTCCCCCTCCCCCCACCTTAGAACTGTAACTGCTCTCAGAGTCTCCTCTCTTCACCCCCAGCTGCTGGTCTGAGCACTATACCTACTGACCAGGATCCACACTGCTGCCATGGCCCCTGGGCCTGTGCTAGGAAGAGCTACAGTCCATGGAAGGCCCTGGGGCCTGTGCCCTGCTTTGGAAAATAGGTCAGGCCACTTGGTTGGGGACAGTCCCTGAACAAGGCCATGCCCTGGCAAGGCTAGGGGATGGCAGGAATAGGGAAGACTAAGAAGGAGGAAGAGGAAGCCTGGCCATACCCTTTTTATTCAGTTGTTCTTGCTACCAAAGCTGAGGCTCCCTCTTCCCTGGGTAGGCTCCTGTGTCAGCCGTAGGCCGGACAAGGGCTCCAGCATCTGGACCACCCCTGCCCCTCTCCCCCCATCCCAGCACCGCTTCTGAACCAGGACCTAAGACTGCACACCATTGATGTGCACCTGGACTCTGGCGTCCGTAGGTCCTTACCCAGGAGTCAGAGGGGTGGAAGCGTTTCTCTTGACCCTTTTTTCTGGGAAAATGTACATGTTCCTTCTGCAGAGCCAGAAGGAAGGAGGGATAGTCCCTCTGAACTGCTGGCTTTTAGATGGGGTCATTGCAATGGGACATTGGATTGGAGACCTCCAGCAGGGGTGTTCAGGTCGTGTGGAGCCGTGGGTGGTCTGGGGAACTCCTTCTTCCAGTCCAGAGATATTTCGTTGGTGGGTTGGCTGCCCAGGAGTCTGAGGGATCTGGACTAACAGACAAGGGAGGTTCCAAACCCAGAGGAATAGGTCTCCCCATGGCCCTGAAGTTCCCATTAAAGTGTTTTTTCCTCTTTTTTAAAGAAAAAAAAACTCCCAAACTGGAAAACAAAGGAAATCCACTTCCCCCAAATCACACGAAACTCACATTAGGGGCCTGGCGGGAATCCATGGAAACCAGGAAACCTGTGTTAACCCTGGATGGTGCTGGAGATGGGATGGGAGCTGGGCTGATCTAATTCCTGGACCACTGTCACGTCCATCCCTGATGGCTTCCCCCAGGGAGCAGGTCCTGGTGGCATTGCCCAGCAGAGGTGAGGTGGAGCCGATGCTAAAGCCCTGCACCTTCAGGAGCCATCCCTGTTCCACGCAGGCCCAGCCTTGGGAGGCCGGAGAGGAGAGGTCATGCACTCCAGGGAGGCCCCCAGGGACTCAGGGCTGGGCCACATTGGAGAACCTGCTGGGCCGCTGCCCACACACACCATGCCACACTGTGGAGTCAGGCCCACTGTGCACACACTTGGGCGACACACAGCCGCTGTGGATGCCACACTCCCCAGCCATGGGGACAGAGGACTAGAATTTCAGTGTCATCCTCCCGATGCCGCTCCACATTCAGATGGAGAGTCCCCTTTGGGTTCCCTGCACCCCACACTTACATCCTTGAGGCTGGGCCTCCAGCCTTGGGAGGTTGTGGGCCGAGACTGGGTGGTGTGTTTGCATTTGCACGCGCATGGGCTCATTTTTTTTCTAAAAAGGCTGAAAATATTTACAGGTTTGAAGTTGAAACGCAAACAGGAAAAGCCCTTTAAAAAGTGAGTGTAGTGGATATTCAAAACAGGAATCACCATGGAAACACCACAATATTTGCTTAAATTGACACAAAGGTTGCCGGTAGCAGGGCACCAAGTTTCTTTGGCCACTTTTTTTCCCCTTTGGCCAACACCTATCACAGATGAATCTCAGCAGCCCTTTCAGAGTGATGCCGATGCCCTCCTGTCTTCTCTGTGAGATGGAATAGCACAGCACCTGAGTAGAGAGTGGGGAAGGAAGAGAGAAGAAACCAAATTCATCATCCTGGAAGCTACTGAGACACCTGTTGCTTCCCTTTAGAGACTCACATTAGGCCGCCCTGGGTCACAGGGGCAGCGAGGAGTTGGCCAGGGAAAAGTCTGGAGGGAGCAGGGGACTAGGGAGTCCAAGGTTTGGTTGGGTTGCATGGGTGTGCTCTCTTTCCAAAGTGGACTTGAGCCATTGTCAGGCTGACCTTTCACCCCCAGGTGCCCAGCCTTGGGTGTGACCACTCTGTTGTTACCTGGGGTGGCCCCCGATTAGCCCAGTATTGTTTCTGCCTGTTTGATTCTTTTATTAGGTGCGACAACCATGTAGCAATTGGCTAATCATTGCGCAAAGGGTGCATTGGTTGCAGGGGCAGGCATGGCACACACCATGGCAATGCCATCTGCTGATCGCCAGTCAAGGTCCAGGAATCTGTTACCTCGCTGGCTGGTTACCACACTGGGTGTTGGGACCGTACCCTCCATTGCCCGCCAGCATGGAGTAGCTTTGTGGATGTCATCTGGAGCCTGATCTTCTGTTTTCCTTTCTCCTTTTGGTAGGCAAACAGACCTCGCTGAGAGAAGGCAAAGACCCTCTCCATCCCACCTGCCCTTCCAGCTGCCACAGCCATCAACCCCTCCTTTACCAGGTGGTCCTGCAACTCCCCAGTGTGCACATTGGAATGGACTTTGGACCCCGGTCTCTTGGGATGCAAAGGTAGCTGATCCTGGTTCCCAGGGAGCCACTGGGAAGTGTGGGTTGGTCCGGTCTGGGGTTGCTCCTTAGAGTAGAGACTGCAGAGACCCTAAAACTGCCTTTCTCAGTGGGTTCTGACCTGGACAGTTGTATCTTAAGTGCCATAGGTTAAAGCAAAAAAAAAAAGAAAGAAAAAATGTCAGATTGAGAAGAGAGCCCTGGCCTAGGAGCAGGACCTTACATTTGGCCTTGATTTTGTCACTCACTGCTTGCTTCCCTCTGGGTCTCGGTTTCCTCACTCACCAAATAAAGAGACTGGAGTAGCTGACCTTTAAGAATCCGCCTAGCATTTCCATAGCGTGACACTAAACGGTGCCAGCAGCCTGTAGGTATGAAGGGTGAGGGCCAAGCCCCATCAGATGCCAGTCCTGGATCAAAGGTCGCCTCGGAACTTCATCTCAGGAAGCCCTAGGTCATCCTTCGTGTGTCCAGAGGCTGCTCAGCTCTGAACTCGTGTGGTAGGAGGCGGCCTGGGGATGACTTATCAGCCCCACCCCCTCCCCACCCAGTCCTCCAGCCCCAGCAGGACCCTTCTTGGAAGAGAAGCTGCAGGAGCCTGTTGATCCAGGTTTAGAAACAGCCCCTTGCCCAAGGCAAGTCACTTATGCTAGCAGTGGGTAGCCAATGGGGCTGGTACTGCGAGATGTTTACCTGCAGGTGTCAAGTGTGTCAGGTCTTGGGGTGGGGGGTTTGACACACAGCAGGTGACTCATTGCATATTGGTCATTATTCAGTATCCTCTTGAGATCAGGGAAACAACCCAGAAGGGTTGAGTGTTTGTAAAGTTACTGCGCAAGGTCTTAGGGTGGAGGCGTAAGCTGAGGGCCTAGAGAATGTCGGGGACGGCAAAGCTGGGCTTTTCTCCTGTGTATATCGGGGTGGAGTCAGCATCCCCGGCTCCCCCACCTGCTCTCTCCCTGCCCGTGGGCACCCGAGGCAGGTGTGTCCTGCCCTGCCCTCCGTGGCCAGGTTCTGCAACTCTGGACCTTGAACTTGCAGGGAGGATACACTTGCAGAGATGGGTGCCTTGGTGCCCTCTGGGGTTTTCTAGGTCCCCAAAGCTGCAGGCCCACTTCATATCAGGCCGCGCATCCCTAGGGACTAGCAGGAGCCTTGGATGCAGCCCAGATTTGCAAATCAGATGCAAATGTGGCCTTTGGCTGCTGCGATGGAGCAACCATGTGGCCGAGACTCTTCGTCCTGGTGTCCAGAATGCGGCTATTCTCTGGGAATTGATCCATCAGTATTAAGATGCCCTGAATGGTGACGGGACTGTTTAGCCTGGACAAGCCTGCGTGGGGAGTTTGGTTGCACAGAAGTCTTGCTTGGCTTTGGCACGGGACATCCGCACCTCCTCACTGCCGACCTGGGCTCTGGCCTGACTCCACCTCTTCTGATGAGCACAAATCTTAGGAAGGCAGGCCCAAGTGGCTCTGAGCCTCTCGATGGTGCCCCCCAGCTCAGGCCTGTGCCCCGCCCCTGAGCAGGCTGCCCAAGTGCTTGTGAGCTCCCTTGGAGGGGCTGATGTTTGCCTGTTCAGTTCTCAGTAGCAGGCTTTTTGTTTTCTTCTTTCCCTGGGCAAAACATACCCATTAGTTTTTCCCTTTCTGAAGTTTCCACTCACAGTTGATTCCCAGGGGTCATGCCAGCTGGGATTTGCACCCGGCGTAGGGTATGGGCTCTCCGGGACTCCTGGGACTCTGCATCCTGGCATCGGCTGTCTTGGGCTTGGTAATGAAGCTTGAGGACTCTGAGGCCTCTGAGAGGGAATGTCGTGGCCGAGTCCCTCCTCATTTACCCAGCACTTTCCAGTGGCCTTATTTGGCTGCAGGCTGGAGTCCAATGTGGCAAGGGTGACCCATGGTCTCAGAGTGTCCTGCCTCGCCAGAGTGTGCGTGAGGGGACAAGTTTGTGCCGCAGCCGGACCCTGTCTGGCTTAGATGGTCCCCATTTCTGCCTGTGCTGCAGAAGTTCTGGTTGTAGTTACCCAACAGTTACAGAGGGTCTGCTGGCCTGTCCCCAGTGGACAGAGTGGACAAGACAGCTCCTGCTCTCATGGAGTTCTGGTCGGGACAGACAGCAGCCAACAACCGTACAAACCTGAACAAGGAGGGTGTTAGCAGAGAATGGAGACACGAGAAAGTGATGGGAAGTGACTGGGTAGCACTTTGGCGAGCTTAAAGGCCCTGAGAATGACCCATGGCTTTTACTTATTTATTATTTTTTTTAGAGAGATTTTTGCTATAGGGTAAGAACACTCTCTGGAGACACAGAGAAAAAGTGAGAAATCACACCCCAGGGGAAATGGCCATGCTGTAATCTCTTCTCCTCTTGGGATTTTGAGAACACACACATATGCACCTGGTGAGTTTCAAGCCACTGAGTCTGGGACTTGAACCACTGTCATGTAGGAGTCCAGCATCTTGACTCCTATGCCACCTGCTGGCCCCAACCCATGGTTTTTAAAGAGCTCACGTCATGTGGCTGTGGGCATGCTGGTTGCTAAGGAAGGCTTGTTAGGCACCTCTTGGTCGGTAGGCCAGAGGCCTGCCTGTCACCAGCCTGTTTTCACCTTCAGCCTTGAAGCAGACTGGCATTCCAAGCTCAGTGGATCGTTTTGGCCCTAAGACTCTGCACTGCAGCCAGTTTTGTGCCTGTGTTCCAGGAGTTTTGTGCTGAGTCTGAGATTGGGTCTGTAAGGTCATAGTTTCTCTCACTGTGCCTTTTTTTTTTCTTTTCTTTTCAACTTTTTTTTTTTTTCTTTTTCTTTTCAAGGGCTAGGGTGCTGTCAGAGATGGGGAGAGAGAGAGAGAGAGAAAGAGAGAAAGCACCCCAAGTAAGGTGCGGTCACGGCACCATTCTTTTCCCTCAATTTCTTCTTTTTTCTCTATTTCTCCTTCCTGTCAGGATGTGTGGGCATGCACACACATATGCCTAGTGTGTTTCTCAAGCTGCAAGGATCTGGATTTGAACCATGGTCAGCCTTGTGGCATCTGGTTCCCAATGCACAATGCATAACCACTGAGCTACAGAGCCAGCCCGCTCACTGTGGCTTTAAACGTGATCTGTGGTCTCAAGGGCTAAGCTTCTTACAAACCTTTTCCCATGAGCCTGGTCAAACAGAACCTCAGTCAATTAGCTTTGAGAGCCGAAAAATGGGTTTGCGTAAGATCTCTTCATTTCCGTGGGACCAGCTTGGCCTCCAGCCCAGCTCCTGAGCAGGGATCTTAACCAGTCTCACACAGAATAGGTGTGAATTGCCATAGGTACCCTGTGAGACCCGAACCCAGGGCCTTTTTCTGGGGCTTCTCACTGATGATGTCTTGGGTTTTGACATCGCCTGTGTGGTCCAGGCTGGGGCAGGCAGTCCCAGCACTGGTGATCCCTGGCTCCCCTGGACAGGCTCTGTGCAGCCCTGCGCACTGCTGTGTAACTCGTCGTCAGCCAAAGGCCTGGCTGGCGTGAGCGTGACATTGTCACAGCCGGCTGATGGGCCCCAGTGAGCACTTGCCTGTGTTGCCAACATATTCCCAGCTGTATGGGGCAGCTCAGCCCTGCAAGAAAGCTCTGGAGGCCTGACCTCCAGGGGCAGTGACAGGAAGGGCAGGCTGGCGACGTCTTGCAGGGGGCGTCGGGGGTGTGTCCCAAGTGGGATTCAATATGTGGTACAGCAGCTCAGCCCTCCAGGAAGCTCTGGAGACCTGACCTCCAGGGGGAGTGATGGGAGGGAGCAGAAGGGCAGGTTGGCGATGGCTTGCAGGGGATGACGGGGATGTCCCAGGTTACAGCTGGTGCCTCTGCCTGGCTCTGGAGGGGGTGTCAGGAAGTATTCCTGGGGGTGTCTGCCAGCCTCGGAACACCGGCTGGCCCTGGGGCAGGGTGTGTCTGCAAAGGCAGGCATGTGTGTCTGTGCCCGCGTGGGAGGCTTTTCTGCTTTCTGCCTCCATGGTCTGCACTAGATCCATGACCTTCATTCATAACTGGACTGGACAGTTCTAATGCCATCTTCCAGGGCTTCGATCTGATGTGAGGCCGGCAGCTCCAGAGCACACAGCTGGGGTGAGGGGTGGGTTCAGGACAGAGAGGTGCTGGCCAAAGGGGCGTGGGGGTCCACGTTCTCTGCCCCCCAGCACCGGGTGACGAGGTGCTCCGGAGGATGAGCAGATTCCAAGGCCACAGCGCCTTGGGGCTGTGAGTGGCGATGGTTTGGGAAGAGCTACTGATCTTTCTGGTTTCGAATCTGAGTAATAAGAGTTCTGCCTGATAGTGCCAACACCCCTGGCGTGGGCCTCCCTCCTCAGTTCTCCCTCTGCCTTCCTAGCAGCGCCAGGAAGCCCTCGGGTTCCACCTAGCACAGGTCTCAGGAAAGAGGGATTGGAAAGGACTGGCGACACCTGCCCGCTGGAGCTACCCAGAGGGTTTCTCATCTGGTGATGTGGTTGCGCCAAAGGGTCAGACGGTTCATGCCTTTGGGAGGGTTGATGCCTTGTGATCTAGGGGAGAAGCTCTTCTGCCCTGCCTCGGTCCGGCTGGTCTCTGAGCACCGCAGTAAGAAAATGCCGGCACTGGAGAAGCGATGTCAGATTTCACACTCCTGAGGGATCCAGGGGCTATGAATGGGCCATCCTCTTGTGTATACCTTCAGGCTTCTCTTGATCTGTCTCTGCCAGCTTCCCCCAGACTCTTATTCTGGAATCTCCCCAGAAACAGAGCTGGCCACAGGACATTGGACAGCCACATACATTGGCCGCCCATGCCATTGACTGCTTGGGGTGTTCCTCGCCTTCCACTGACCACTCAGGTTTTCTCTCTGGTTTGGTTCTTGGCTTCCCTGGGGGCAGAAGCCTTTTCTGACCCTGAGCCTTGGTATGGTAGCCTGGGTTTGGGACCCCCAAGGAGGGTGAGGGAGGGAAGGTGTAATTAAACACTAGTTTCTTCTCCAGAAATGCTAATAGGGAAAAGCAATTAAAAGCAACTTTTTTCCCTTAGTAATCTGTGTTAAGAGCTGGTAATGAAGTTTAGGGCCGTTGTGACTCAATATTTCAGCTTCACCGACTCAAGTCAAAACAATCCAAGCCCAGGAGTTTGCCAGCAGCTGAGCCGGGCCCGGGCAGCAGCTGTGAGTCCCGATGTTCCCTCATCACCATCGTCCCAGTCTGTGCTGCTCCCCGGGCAGAGAGTAGCAGTCCCAGCTGGGCGGTGGGAATTCTGGGTGACAGAGATGGCCCCTTCAGAAGGCCCAGATGGGTGTTACCTGGTACAGGCGGCAAGACTGGGGGACACGGGGTCACACAGGGACAAGGGAGAGGCAGTGGGTACTTAAGGAGCTCATAGGGTGGGCCAGAACTCAGCCATGTGGGGCTCAGAGCCAGAGGAGGTGGTGGTCCCAGTCCTGCCCTCTAGCCTCTGGTCATTCATTTTCCATCTTCATTCATTTATCAGGCCTCATGCAGTACCAGTCGTTGTAAGCACTGGAAATGCAGCAGTGAGCAAAGGGGCAGAAATTCCTGCCCTGTGGAATTTACGGAGGCAAATGATGAATGAGATGAAAAATAAAGTGTGTGTTACATCTATGTGTCCAGGGGAAAACTAAAGCAGCTTTGGAGAATGGAATAGGGAATGGGGAGGGGTTGGGGGGGGACGGTGAGTGGTTTGTAATTTTAGATTAATTTCTAAGGAAGGGGTCACTGAGATGGTGACATCTGGGTCAAGACAGGGAGATGAGGAGCAGCCCCCTCGTTAACGTCCAGGAGAACCGCAGGTGTGAGGTCCCAGAACAAGAGCCCACCTGGCTGGTTGGAGGACAGCACAGCGCTGTGGGGCTGGAGTGGAGGGAGGGGTGGAGATGCCATCAGAGGCCAAGGGGTCTGCTGGGGGGCCCACAGATCCTGCAGGCCTTGTAGGCCATTGTGAGAAGCCTGGCTTTACCCCCAGTGAAATAAGAAGCTTTTTAAAGAGTTGTGAGTGACATGATCTGATTAGGCACAGGCTCTTTATTTAAAAACAAGACCCAACTGTCACCAACTCCTCCTCTCATGGGCCCCATATGTGCCCGAATCTTCCCCATAGATGTGACCCCCAACGTGTCATCAGGAGTGAGAAGAGTGCAGAGGGGTCTGCCTGGAACCCGCCCTGCCTCTGCATCGGCCTCTTCCCCCCAGTCCTCCCGGGGAGCAGTTCAGAAACGGGGTCTTGTCACTTTAAGCAGCCCCCCGCCCACCTTCCCTGGCCTGCTTTATCTGAAGTCCAAGCGCATGTTGTTCCAGGACCGATCCGCTTTAGCTAATTAATAATCTGACAGGAGCCACCCAGGGGATTAGCCGCTGAGCTGAGCTCCACCAAGCCCCAGCAAATGAGCCCTGTGCTCCTTGGGGACATGGAGGTGACTTTGGGGGGTGCGAGGAGAGGGGACCCCCACAGGTGAGCCACTGTATGGGTAAGTGTAGTAGTGACCAGTGAGGGGAGAAGGCGGATGGGAGATAATTCCGGAAAGAACCTCTTGAAAGAATTCTGCTGTCCCAGGACAGTGGGGACCTCCCCCACCTACACTGCGCCTCTCCTCCTGCTCACTGTGTCACTGTCCCCACGTCAGGCGCTGCTGGCTGAGCAGCCAGGTAGAGGGGCCAGAGTTAGCAAATAAAAACATAGGACATCCAGTGAAATGCGAATTACAGAAACATTTTAATGTAAGTACATTCCATGCAACATTTGGGACATACTTATACAAAAAAAGAATTCACTATTTCTTAGCTATTCGCATTTCTATGGGTGTCCTGTATTTTCTCTGGCAACCCTGAGCAGGGAGGGACAGAAGCTATGGGACTCCCTCTGGAAGAGGTGGCACTCCTTGGGGAGCCACCTGGGACTTTGCAAGCAGGGTGGATCTGGGGTCACAGTGACCCACTGCCATGGTTCAGGCAGAGGAACGGGGAGGCAGAGAGCAGCCACTTGCCCAAATCTCTTAACCTGTATTTGGGCCCGGGTGACCCTTGGATGAGTGAAGTCCAAGTCCCCTTTGGGGCATCTGTGGCCCCTGGCTGGAGAGAGTACCCCAGAGCCACCTCCCCGCTAGTGAGGCTGGCATTTCTGGAGGCCTGTCCTAAGAGGAAGGCCTGAAGTTCCATTGGTATTGTGGGGTGGATGGCCATCTGCTAGAGATATCTGTTCTGAGCCCAGGGAGAGGCAGGCAGGAATGGCCCATGGCATGGGAGGGGACCAGGCCAGGTTAGGCCCAAGCTGAAGGACGATAGCCTGCTGTGTAGGGCCAACCCCATCTCCCAAGGCCTCTGGGCACTGAACAGAAATATCCATCTGCCCATCTCTCTGCACCCACCCTCGAGGCCACAGGCTTCTTGGAGAAGGTGTGCCATCCAGTGGGTATGGGCCACCTGCAATGTCATTCCGGGAGCAAAGGGAGCTGATCTTCATTGGCAAACTTGCTGGGGTCCTCACAGCTCCCTCTCATGACCCCCTCACCCTGGCTCTGTTCCCTGTGGTCAGGCAGCAAAAGGGGCCTACTGCCAGCTGGTGGAGGTCCAGCCTCCCGCAGCCAAGGGGCCCGATGCCAGGCGGGCACTGCCTGACTCTCTCTCCGGCTCTAGTCTCTAGGAGTTAACAGCATCCTGCGCCCTAAGAAGCCTCTGCTTCTCCAACCCCTGGGTTGCCCTCCTCCCAGCCTTTCCCGGCACAGCCAGCCAGGAGTCTTGTGGCAGGAGCAGAGTCAGGCCGGGGGGTGCCGAGCTGGTGGGAACCTCTTCCGCTTCCCGAGCTCTCAGCCTCTTCCCCAGCGTGCCCAGCGGTTTGGCCCTGTTTCTCGAGCCGTCTGCTGCCCGTGCTGCCTCTGACCGACATCGTTAGCGTGGGTATTTATATTTCATTAACGACATTAAGCCCAAATGGCATTAAAAGCAGAGCTGGTGATAAATAGCTTATTAATAAACAGGGAGTGCTCCGTGCTGCCTGGCCTCTCCCAGCCCTGGTGTTAACCCTTGCTGCCCTAGATAAATATGCTTCACCCCAAAGATCAACCCCCTGAAGATGGGATGGTCATGTGCTCACCCTCTACCAGCTACTCTGAGGTCAGTGTGTCTGGGAGCCCGTGTGGGCCAGTCCTGGGTTGCTTGGGTTCACACAACCTGGCCAGATCCCCTCCTGGCCTCTAACCAAATCTTTGTCACCTCTTCTCACTAGTCTTGATTCTGGGGACCAATAATTCAGGAAATATGGCTCTTCGAGGCTGTAAGTGCAGTGCTTCCCCAATCCTCTGTAGCTCTGTCTCGAAGGAGGTACGTGGAATATTTGGAATCAAGAAAAGTGATGCTCTTGGAAAGATACTAACAATAGCAACCTCAGTAATAATCCCAGCCAGGGGTTCCTAAGTGCTCGCCATGAGCAGGCATTTTGCGGATCACTCCACATGCAGCAGCTCTCGAATCCTCCCACTGGCTCCAGGGATTGTCCAGCTCAGCCTCACTTTGTAAGCGGGAAACTGATGCCCAGGGAAGCTCAACAGCTTCACCAGCTGGGGTTCCCACTGCGTAGTTGCTGGGCCTTTGTCATCTTGGAGCTTCCGCTCAAGCCCTTGCTGCGGAGGGGATCGACCCTGGCTCCTGGGCCTCAGACCTGCCAGGGCTTCTCGAAGCTAAGGCCCAAGGCTTTGCTTGACTTCTCTCAAGCCCCCTGCCCTGGGTGTCCTGTCGCTCTGTTTCTCAATGCCCTGTGTTGGCGAGCATCCCTGCACAAAGCTGGCTGTCCAGAAGGAGAGTCATGCATCTTGCGGGCCTCCACCTCACCTAGAACTCAGGGGCATCTGTGGTGACCCCAAGGAACGGAGACTTCGGCAAGCCTCCTGCTTCTAATTGGAGCAACTCCTAGGGGTACCCTCCTGGGGAGCAGAGATGGGTCAGGCCGTGGCGGTTGGGGGTTCTAAGGTAGTGTTTCTTGGACGGAAGGTAATTTCTGAACACTTCGGTGAAAGAGGGGCAGACAGCCCCAGGTCCTCCTTGTACACGAGGCTCCTAGTGGAATTGACTGAACCTAGGAAGAGAAACCGGATCCTTGTCTGAACTTGGCTAAAGGACCCCTCTTAGAACTTCTCACCCCTACCAGCCTGAACCAGAATTCCCATCAGCCCTGTCCACCTGGGGTTGTGAAGGCTGGGCGTGGCTGAAGCGGGAAAGGGCTCTCTTAGAGTTGTTCCGTATAGTCCAGAAAAATGGAGGGTGAGTGGAAAGTGAAGCTGCCACGTGGTTCCAAGGAGAGGACGGGGTTGAGGGCACGTCGCTGGGACCATCTGGTTGTGTCTAGTGAGCACTCAGGGAAGACGGAGAGCTAATTAATTAGCAGGACTCCTGCTGCCTCTGTCAGGGGCCCAGACTGCTTCTCCCAGCCCGTTCCGAGCTGGAAAGGAAGTTGGGAAGCAGTGACCATCCGGTTCCTCGTCAGAGAGGAATTCCACTTCTCAGGCTGAAGGCTGGAACCTGACCATCGCCTCCCCCTCTGAAGGGAAGACCAGGCAGGAGAGAGTCAGCCAGGAGCCCCTCCCTCCCCACCTCGGAACGTCCGAGTCACACCTGCTTCTCCCACTGAGAGACCTTCGGCTTCCTCATCCGTCATGGCAGGGCACCTTGGGGGCTGGAAATTGGAGGCATGGCAGACTCATGATTGTCACCTGTATTACACTTGGAGTGCACGAGGCGTATGCCCTAAACTAGTGGTACAGAATCCAGAGCAGGAGCAACCAGCAGAGAAGGGTCAGCCAGGCCTGGCCCTGCCTAGAACCAGCAGCCAGGTGGGAGAACTAAAGTGGAGAGAAAGATCTGACGGTGAGAGACTGGCTCTGGTAGAAATCCAGGCTCACTGTCTACAGACGTGCAGCCTTCGCTTTGCTACGCTTAGCCTTACTGTCCTCCTCTGCAAAATGGGCACGGCAGTACCTTCTCTGTAGGAATGGGGGCCCCTAAAATACCTGTGATGAGACCTGGGATCTGGCAGGTCCTGACGAAGGGGTGGCTGCTGCCCTTCTTACCGACTGGCCTACTCCTAACTTCTCATCACTAATGTCTGTTTGAGAAACAGGAAAGGAAATGGGTAGAGTACAGTCTATACGGCCTGCTGCCCATGCTGGAGCGGAGTTGTGGCAGTAGCTAGGACAGGCCAGTCCCTTCGATCAGGGCTTCCAGGCACCTTGTCCTCTGCTAGGCTTAGCACGGGCCTGACAGGGTGGGGATGGAGGAGAGCCTTTGAAAAGGGAGCACAGCGTTCCCTACTGTCAGCAAGTGCTCTTTCTATGGGTGTGACCACTCTGGTCCAGGCAGCTGTGGGGACCCAGGATTGGGGTCTTCAGTGTGGCTGCCCCTGCTGCTGTTGCTGCTACCCGTGGCAAGGCAGGGTCTCCCCACCCCTGACATGTGCCCTCTTATAGTGCCCACCTCACCCTGCGCCTACTCTGGGATACTCTGCTCACTCATGTGACATGCCCTGAGCTCTGTATGACTGCACGGGCTCCCCTGGACATCCAGGTGGGATGCTTTTCTTCTGCCACTGGGGCCCAGCCAGAGTGAGAACCTTGATGGCAACCATTGCTTGTGCCCAGGTTCAGTGAGTGCTGGACTTGGCACTTCGATCCCCCTGCCCATGGGATGCGGTTGCTCCATTGGGCTGCATCTGTGCCTACTAGAGATCGAGAGTATTTAGACCTCTGACTCCCCTTGCAGACACCCCCCACCTTCCTGTCTGTATGAGAGAGCGTATACAGATCCCCCTGCCTCCATATGTCCCCAGCTTCCCAAAGGCAGGCTACCCCTTTTCTTTGTTCAAGGTCTCCTATATTCTCCAATGGCCAAAAGGCACAGCAGGGACCTGAAGGAGGGCCACAGCGGCCAGTGCCTCCAGGGGCGAAGGATCTTTATGTTTACCTTGCTTTAGTGG
Organism: Tupaia tana; assembly: GCA_026018925.1. Lineage (NCBI taxonomy): Eukaryota > Metazoa > Chordata > Mammalia > Scandentia > Tupaiidae > Tupaia > Tupaia tana. Next base: position 80,792,054 of record JAKSZU010000007.1, on the reverse strand, counting down.
AATGGCACAGTCGACCCAGTGGTCTCCATCACGTGCCACTCGTCACTCTGAGGATTTCTGAGTGTCCACTCCTGGTTAGGAGGAACTGGAATGTCATCTGTTTTGCCCACAGGATCTTGGAGGCACCCAACCCCATGTGGGCCCAAGGGACAAGCCAGGAATTATAACCTGGAAGACTTCCCTAGAGAGTGGAAGAAGGTGGTATGTGGGTAGATGACTCTGGGGCCAAGGAGCCAGGCCTTTGGGCAGACCTTGTAGTGAGTCGAAGGGCACTTCAGATCCAAAGCTTTTTCTTTCCCTTGCTCCCACACTTCTCTGGCCCTGGTACCCAACACCAGACCGGCCTCTGTGGGTTGGGTTTTAGGAAGACCCTAGGAGAAGGTCCCAGGCCCAGCTGGTACTCATTTGGAGTGTGTGGTGCTTTCTGTGCCTGTCCCCAGTCGTGGGCAGTGCCAGCTTGTTGAGTGGGCATTCCCGATGCCAGCCACGGGCAAGGGGACCATCATCTGAAGACATCGGGTGGGAAGGCGTAAGGGACCACATGCATATTCTCTCCTCTGGCTGCTTCTCTACTTTCATTTTCTTTTTGCCACTGTTTTTTTTTTTTTTTTTTTTTTTTTTTTTTCCTGGGGTCTAATTAAAGACTTGGAGCCGTTTACAGCCTGTGGTTGGCTTTTTATTTGGATCCTTGGCAATTACCTCCTGCCCTAAAATAAGTTTCGATGGAACAGGGGTAAGATTTTCTTTTTGGCCAAGTTCTCAGCTTTAATTTTGCTGCGCGTGTGCATGCGTGTGTGCGTGTGCGTGTGTGTGTGTGAGAGAGAGAGAGGGAGAGATGGAATATAATGAAGGTTTTCCCTCCTCCCTTTTCCAGATCCTGCCTCCTTGTCACTATCCCCATCTCAAGTGTCCCATGGCCAAGGCAGAGCCCTGGACAGTGGGAACAACATGTCCTGAGCCTTGCCCTGCCTCGAGGCAGCTCTGGGACAACAGGCAGGTCATCTGTTGACTGTGTCCCAGTTTCTTCACCTGTGAATGGGGCCAGTGGGCTGGGCATGCCAGAGGCTTTCCTCGTGCTGCTATGGAAGCAGACGAATTGCCACAACAGAGTAGGATGACCCCCTGAGGTGGGAGGAAGCCACCACCAGGTCTCCTTTCCCCGTCTTGGTCAATGCACCTTGTTTTTGCAGAGGATATGATCACATTCCCAAAGCCCTTCCCCCATTCTTGCCTCCATTCTCCCGGCCACTGCGTGAGCATGTGTGATCACCCCATTTTATAGAAAAGGTGCTCTGTGGCCAGAGACAATTAGTGGCTTTTCTGACGTCACCTGGCTTAGAGGGGACAGAGTCTTGGGATTCAAACCCAGGTCCTCTGAGCTTCCAAGACCTATACCCAGGGCTGGCTACATAATTTGCAAAACCCAGCATACAATGAAAATAAGAGGCTTATTCTAAAATTACCAAGGATTTCAGGGCCAGCCCCATAGTCTAGTAAAGAGAAGCCGGATCCTAGAGTCCAGTTCGAGTCCTGGCTCCCATGGCTTAAAAAACACACCAAGTGTGTATGTGTGTGTGTGCACGCTCTAAATTCCAACAGGATGGATAAGTGGAGGAGAAGGAATTGAGGCTTGACCACCCCCTATTGGGGTGCTTTCTTCCTTTTTCTCCCTCTCTTTGGTAAGTACATGTACCCTCTGGCAATTAAAAAAAAGAGAGAGAGAGAGAGAGAGTTTTATGACACAACAGCAAGACATTAAACTGAGTGAGTGTCCTTCTGAGAGCAGGACCCTGTGTGACAGTGTGGGTTGCATGCCCAGGAGGCCCATCTTGCCCCTCTGAGCCCTCCGAGTCCTCTTCTGTTTGCCTCGGTCTCCGCCTAAATTGGTGATGGGCAGGAAAGTTCAATAGGCCACCTGTGGCCTGCGTCCTTACCTGCGTGACTTAGTCCTGCAGATGGGGTCCCCAAGGTCTCTTAGGGGCCTTCAGGCCTCTTTCAGGCTCCCTTAGAGTGCAGGTCAGTCAAGGGTAAGGAACATCAAAAAGGGACAAAGAGAGACCAGCAGGTGGCATGGTGGCTAAGGCACTGGACTCCCATGTGACCATCAATGGTTCAAGTCCTGGATGTGGCGGCTTGCTTTTTCACTTTCTGTCTTTCTCTGGTGAGTGCACATGCCCTCTAGCAAAATTTTTAAAAATAACTAAATAAAAAATAATTAATTAAAAAGAAAAAAGGACAAAGAGAGTTTGGTAAGAACTGTTGGGACAGAAGGTGAAGTTTTAGAGACTCAGTCCTCCCAGCCCATTTAGGAGCTCCATGAGATCACTCTTTGTCAAGCAGAAGCAAGTAAGTGGTGACCTGCCAAAAATATCCAGGTCATACTAGGCTCTGATTGCGGTGCTTAAGGTGGAAGGTCAGGCGGCCCATTCCTTGGGCTAATCTGGAAGCTTCGGAGCTGATTGTTGGGGACGTGGAGGAGCTGTGAAGCTTAGGGGGTGACAGAGGGATTGTGGGAGCACGTGGCTGGGCGTGAGTTGGTGCTCTATGGGTGTGTGTGCTCCTTCCGGCGAGGACGTGGCTCTGCGCGTGCAGGGCAGCTATTTAAATAAGAGCTGTCGGGATGAATGGCTCCCTCGATTTTCCCCGACTGGAGCCGCCTTTGCCTGCCCATCTGGAACTGTGTTCCCTTGGTAGTCCATGCCTGTCCCTGGGCCCTTTCTTTCCTCTGCTAATGCACTCCCTGAGAAGCCTGGGTACCAAAGTCCTGGCCCCATGACACCAGCCCCAGCTTTCTCAGCTGTGCCACCTGCTTCCTAAAATCCTCTCAATTTTGGACCTTGGGCAAGTTTAGGGTGAAATATGTCCTAAAAGCGACAGTAGCTGTTTTGATGAGGGGGGAATGGCTTTATCTAAAATCAGGGCAGGGTCGGGGTGGGCGTCCCATAGGCGTAAAGTCTGAGGCCATTTGAGTCTAGGAGGGAGAAAGTGCCCGAGTTTCCAAGGACTGATTAGATGGTATGCCAAGTGTATTAAATTTTGCAGACATTTTAACAGCAATATGCTAGATAGTTGGGTGTCCCCTGAGGCGGCTGGATTTTTTATATCCTTCACAGAAGGTCAGAACCCTCTTCTGCCTGCCTCCCCCCCTCCGCCCCATGCTCTCTGCTCCTCTCTCACCCTCCCTTTGCTCAACCATTTCCCTTGTTTCTTGCTCTCTGCTCATTTAGGTTCTCTCGGAACCTACAAGTCTGGTCCCTGCCAGAGAGAGAGCATCCGTCCCTCCTGCCCTCCCGGTAGGGCATCAGGGCACCAGGACTGGGGAGGGGTACAAGTGGGGTGCTCGTTTTCTATTTCTTCTCCTCGTCCCTCTTCCTCCCCCCATTTCAGAGACTGTTGTAAGACCTACTCCCTCCCTCCTTATTTTTATAGAAAAAAAAAAAAAAAGGCAGGAAAAGAATCCATCTGGCATATGAATAATTGAAATGGCTCAACTCTGTTCCTGTTGCTGCTGTTTGTTCTCAGTTCCCGCGGCCCCCAGCCCATCCCCCTGAGGACGGGTCTCTAAGCGGAGGATGTGTGGGCATTCTTAGAAGGTTCTCGGTGGAGGCCCAGGGCTCTCCTTAATCTGGAGCCCTCTCTCCCCGTGAACCGATAGGTCTGAGCGGAGAGCGTTTGGAGATGTGGTTTCCTTCTCACTGTCCATAGGGACAGCCAGCCTCTGGCTCACGTCTCCCCAAATATCACTCAAACTCCAACGGTTCCCTCGGCCCCTGGGCCTCAAGGGACAGCTTTCCCTGACTCTGACTTCTCTCAGGGTCCCCTAGGGCTCTCTGGTTTATACTCAGACTCCTTCTATCCCCTACCTCTGCCCCTCTGCCCTGAGGACCCCAGTGTCCTCCTTGAGCTTCGGGGGTTGGGGTGGGTTTGGAGACTCCTGTTTGGGGAAGACTGGCGTTTGTGATATTCCGCTTTCTGTCTTCGCGCTGCTTCCAGGGGAGCTGCGGCCAGCCCTCTGCCCCAGGAGCTGACCCAGGCACCTTACTCAGAGGCCTCCACGTCCTTGCCAACCTGCTCTTCTTCCTCTCCTCCCTGCAGTGTGCCCTGCCAAGCGCTTCCCCTGGCAGGAGGAGTTTGAGTTCTTCACTTCCTATCAGTCTTTTTGCTGGTAGCCATGAAAAACGCAGACTTCAAACTTTGTTTTCTGCAGCAGACTGGGAGAAGGCACACGGGCAGGAGGCTGGGGCTGGGGCAGGGATGGGAGAGATAATGGAGCTGGGCCTGGCTAGTATCGGCTGCCTGCTCACTTTCCAGGGCCTGGACCAGCTGCACACCAAGCCCCTGTGTCCGGGCCGAGAATTCACTGTCTCTTTAAAACCATTTAGAGGAAAAACAAAAGAACTTTAGTGCATTAATTCTAGATGAAGATGGGTCTCCAGATGACAGCCTGATCCACATTATTCCCTGGAAGACAACTTCCCCTCTCTCCTCCTCCCCCTCCCACTTTCCTGCCCCTCTGCCCAGCTCTTTGTCCTCATCCCTGGTTCTTGCTTTGTGCAGAGCTGACATAGGGGATGCATAAAGCACAGTCGTGTGCTTTATGTTTAAAAAGTCAATACTTCTGTTTGTCTGTTTGGGACATCATGTCTGTGTCATGTGTGAGGTATTGACTTGCAGCTGTGGGTCCTGTGGTTGCAAAGTGCTGGGAGCCGGCGTGTTTCAGAACCTCTGAGTGGCCTGTGAGTGTCTGCAGGGTGCACATTACCACCAGAGGGGAGGGTCCCTTTCCCCCACGCTCTCTGAGGCAGGCTCACTAGATCTCGGAGAACACCCCATAGGAGGAGGATGTGCAGAGCATCACCACATTCTAGATCTTTTCTGAGTTCGTTAAATGACAGAACAAAACCCAAAAAATAAAATAAAAACTGCCCGGTAAGTGAAAAATAATTCAGATGAGATTCAACTCAGGTTTGTTAATCTATAACTACACACATATATAAATATATATATATATACGTCGTTTGTAAAGACTCCTACACATGTTATAAAACCTGCAAAATGTCTGGCATTCCAGGGCCTGGTACGAATAATTAGATATTTATATCCAATAAAACTGGTTTGATGGGGAAATCGTTTCCCTCCTTGTGGATTCTCAGTTGAGGACGAGTTTCGGTGGTTGGGTTTGTTTTTTTTTTTTTTTTTTTTTTTTTTTTCTGACAATAAAACCAAGGGTTTGGCACCAACAAATGTATTTCCCGTAAATATCTAAATCTCTTTTTTCCACTGTGAGCTCTGCTAGACGGGCCCCGTCACGCCAGCCCAGCCGCCTGCTTGTTCATTTTCGCTGAAGACTGTGTGTGTGTATGTGTGTGTGTGTGTGTGTGTGTGTGTGTGGAGCGCTCTCCCTGCACCCCAGGCCTGAGCACCCAGCCTAGGACCAGTCGAGAGCTCGGATGCACCTTGCATCTGGGGTCCCTCCCCCTCCTTCCCCACAGCCAACCCCAGAACAAGTGCTGGTAGGTGCTTTTACTTCACTTTGCTCCTTTGACCCCTTGAACAGTTCCCTGGGTTGGGGCTTCTGCTCTCATATCCCTTAAGTATTTTCCTGATTTTACTAAATACTGCCTACCTCCAATTTTTAATTTCTTTTTTTTAAATAATTTTTAAAAATATTTATTTATTTAATTCCATTTGTTGTTATTATCATTTTTAAATTTTGACCGGAGAGAGGCAGAGAGAGAAATGGAAAGCGAGAAAGCCTCGAGGTCCAGGACTCGAACCATGGTTGGCCATGTGGGAATCCAGCGCTCTTAACCACCATGCCACCTGCTGGCCCCTTTTAAATAATTTTTTAAGTTTATTTATTTCTTCTATGAGCAAGAGAGACAGAGAGATAGCTCCCCCAACAGGGCCTGTGTGTTGTGATCCATCCCCAGCTTTATCCAGTCCTGCTCATGGGCACGCACATGCTCAGTATATTCAGGGACGTCTCTGGACATGAACCGAGGACCTTCCCATGTGGGCCAGCCTTGTGGAATGTGGCACTTTACTGCTGTGCCACTGTCTGATCCCCTAGGTTTTTTGCTCTTCCTTCCCTTTCTGCTTCTAGACCCTTCTTGACCTCCCGTCCATCACCTTTAGGGTGTCTCCTATGGGGCAGAGTGGTCCTGGGGAGGCAGTCGGCCTCCGGCTCTGGCTTTGAGAGACCTTCCCAGCCCTCACCCTTGTTTCCTTTCTGTCTGATACACAGTCATGACCAGATGGAGCCAGAAGGAGCCACAGCTGGCTGTGACTTCACTCTCCCATTGTACGGATGTGAAGCTGAAGCCCCGGCCAGGGCAGACAGGGTAGCGGGAGGGCCTGGACTGGTCACAGGTTCCCAGCTGGGATGGGCAGCGCTGGGGCCAGAGATGCAGCCCCTTGACTTCCACCTGGTCCTGGGGGTGAGGAAGACACACAGGCTGTGCTCTGCCCCTTCCTACTGCGAGACCATGGGCCTTGCCTTCCCACTTTTTACTATGGAATTGTTACTTCTTATGCCATAAGATCACCAAGAGGAGTAAATGAACTCACGTGTGACAAGCTCTGAGGCTGGTGTTGGACAGGTGGGGCGGGTTCCCGTAAGGAGGTGGTGGTTGTGTTCACCCTTGGTACAAAACCAGGGCACGTGGTGACCTAGAGTAGGGCCTTGTCCACAGGGTTCCACCTATGCTACAGGACTGCCACTGCCCTTTTCTCCCAGGAGGACTGCATTTGGCACTCTCAAGAGAAACCTGTCTGGGGTCAGAGCACCTGGCAGCTTCCCAAGGGTCAGCTTTCCCTAACTTTAGCCAGGAAGGAAAAGCCGAGAACAGCAGAGGAGCTGGCAGAATGCATGAGCTGGAGTCATCCAGGTTTAATCCAGAGCTGTGACTCCAAAGAGAGGGCCTAGAAAAACAGGGAAGATAAACTGCAGAGCCTTGGACAAAGACCCTGCCTGGGCTCTGTCCAGGACATTTGAGCCACAAGGCCATATAGGAGCTTGGGCTGCTTAGAGGACCCTATTGTTTTGACAAAGGTATTTCAGATTAAAGGTCTGAAGTCTTCTGATCTGTGGGGAGACCAAGTGGCCAGCATGACTGGGAGAGTGGGGAGTAGGATGGGCTGGGGGGAGTGCTCTGGGAGAAGTCTGTGAGCCGAGTGGGACAGCCCAGCTTAATTACAGAGCAGAATGGAAAGGCACAGCTCCCGGTGCAGCTGGGACTGGGCAGCCGGTCCCCAGGCCCGTGCTATGCCCCATGCCCTTCCCCACGCTGGTGCTCCCCTCCTTGCCATAGGCCCTGCCTCCGTGTTTGTGGTGGGCATGGTCAGCAGTCCCAGCCCCTGGGGAGAGGTCCCTGGCAGTGACACACACTGTGGCCCCTGCACCTCAATCCAGACAGAGAGTGCACACAACCACCTCACCAGTGTGCCTCGTCTGCTGCCGTAGATTTCATAACATGTGCAGGGACTGGCCCCTGGCCTGAAAGTAGCAGCCACCCTCCAAAAGACACTTGAGTGTCTTATGTTCATCGTTGTTTGTTTTTTCTTCTTTCTTCCCTCCCATCCTGCAAAATTAAAAAGAAGAACTCAACTAGAAGCAGAACCTAAGCTTCCCATGACTGGCTCTCAAAGAAGCCAGTCAAATCTCCCCTTGTTGAGAACATTTTGACAGCATAAAATTGCTGCCGGAATGTGACTTTAGCGAAAAGTAAAAAAAAAAAAAAAAAAAAAAAAAAAAAAAAAAATCCTTCCTTCATGCATATGGAGTTTTTTGGAAAAAAAAATGGTATTTTAATGCTTTCTATTAAATTGGGACTAAAAGTGGTGTCTTAATTTGCATTCATTAGCATATTTGCATATAGATCACTGAAATGGTGGAAGAGAGAAGAACCTTTAAATGAAAATTCTTTTAAAGGCACAGGCCTGCCTCCCTCTCCCTCTCCCTTTCCCTCTCCCTCTGGGATTTAGGCTGGCTGGTTTCCACTCACCTCCAGTCTCACCTTTGTGTCCCTAGTCTCCAGAGCTGGCTGAGGGTGGAGTTAAGGGGCTGGTGAAAGCCTGGTCCCTGGTGCCGTGGCCTGCAGGCAGGACCCCCTGCCAACCTGTCCTGGCTGACTCTAGGGAAGGGGCCTGTGTCCAGAACCAACATGCAGGTGGCCTATAGGCCCCTGGGCCTCTGCCATCCATTGCCCTTCCCCCTCTCAGATTCTTTCCCCTACACTCCTCAGGCCACTCCGGTTCTCTACAAGCCTGCGGTGGGCACCTGTCCTGCCGGCTACTAGCTGGGCTTTCAGCACCAAGGAGGCAGTAGGGTCAGGCACGCTCTGTCCTTCTGGCATTCTCCATCTTGGGACTGGGACCTTCCCCGCTCCCCCTTCCCTCCTTCTTTATCCAGAAGACCTAGGTTGCCATGTTCCCTTTATCACTCAGGCCCTCAGAGGACCTCTCTCCTTGGTCACTGTCACATCCCTCATTGCCTTCACAGAGCTCATTGGTTGTTTACCTGATGATTTGTCTGTCCACTTGCCCACCCTTTTCCAGGATGAACTCCACCAAAGCAGGGGTCTGCGTCTGTCTTGTTCATAGTTGCACCCCCCAGTGCCGAGGACAGCGTCCTGTGTGTGGAGTAACTAGCTGTTGAATGAGTACGAGGGGGCTGGGACCCCTGCCAGGGCTGACTGTGTTCCCCAGCGTCACTGAGGAGTTGGTGCTATGCCCTGGCCTTCTGGAGACGTTCTCAGCCTGGCAGGAGGCGCAGGGGCCAGAAGGTGGCAGGGCCCTGCAGGCTGACCTGAGGTTCCCCAGAAGTTCTTCAGCTGGGTCTGTTCCTTTGGATGCAAACTAGAGTGGGGGCCTGACCCTAGTGAGTGGGTCAGGGTGGCCCCAGTAAAACTTCCAGTTTAGGGGAATAGCCAGAGCTGGTGGAGACGAGGTCCCCTGTGGCAGCCCAGGGAACCCCCATCCTCCAGCCGAGGCACCCTTCTTTCATGTACGGGAGTTCCCCCCCGAAGTTTCAGAGTGTGCGAATGAGAACCGCAGCTTTCTGTAAGTAGATTGCACTTGGGGCCCTGCCCTTGCTGTGTGGGGTCTGAGGAAACCTGGCCCCCTTCTCTGCACTCCAGAGGGACAGCCGGGGAAGTGAGGTCTGGGCTGCACTCTGCCATGCCTCCCTCACTCCACTCCTCCGGTGGGCTGGGCTTTCTGAAAGGCCCCTCGGGCTGACGGCAGCCTCAGGCTCCATGCCCAGCCTAAGAGGGGAGGGCCCAGAAGGGTGAGGGGGACGCCCAGGGTTGGAGCGGGGCTGTGCCTCCACCGCTAATGAAAACCGGAAACCAATTGAGCAGGACAAGGTGCCCAGCCAGCAGGTTGTGGGAACGGGGGGCTAATGGATGTGGCTGGTGGGGGAGCGGATGCCTCATTGATCGCCCAGTGGCTATATTTATCCACCTGGGTCTGTGGCCCCAGCAGCTGGATGGTGCAGGGATAAATAAATGGCCACTGAAATATTCATGAGCTGCACATGCACATCCGTGGTCAGGGGGACTGCCAAGGGCCTGCTCTTCCTTCCTTTGCCCCATCTCGCTGCAGAAGCCTTTCAGGAAATTCCTCCCACCTGAGCCAGGTGAAGCGCGCGTAGCCCCACTGGGCACTCAGCCCAGCCCTTAGCCCCTGGGAGCACCTGCAGGCCTGGGCACCGCCTTCCTCCGGCCGCTGACTCAGCGCGTGCTCGGCCCTACCTTCCCGTTGTCCCCACCGTTGTTCCTGTGTCCCTGTCCCCTCATGACAGATTGGATGCGTGGGTCATTGGCTGTTTGCTTGACCATGTGTCCCCTGCTTGACCATGTATTCCTCAAGGACAGGCTTGTGGTTCATTTGTCCCTTTAGTTCCCACAGGACCTGGCACAATGTTTGACATGTCCTTGGGAGGGGGCATTGTATGTGATGAGTGAGAACTAGGACATGTGTTTGAATTTCAGCTGTGCCCCGTCTTAGAGAGCAACGTCTCCTCACTGGACTCAGTTTCTTCATCTGTAAAATGGGATTAATGATAGTGTTGCCAGTGCTTCTGGAATTAGAATCACTGGTGGAACAGGTTGAAAGCACAATTCTGGTGCCAGTCCAGACTTGCTGAATCAGACTCTCTGGAGGAGGGGCCTGTGGACTCCGTGGGTTTAATGAGCTGCTCGGTGATTCGTTGCTCACCAAGGTTTGGAACTCCTGGCTTGTCGCCTCCTGATACCTCCGTGTAGGTAGCAAATGTTTATCCATGAGTTCAGAGCTCTCTTTCATATTCTCCAGAGCCTGAGAAATGGGGCTGGAGTGTGAGGGAGAAAGGGACGATTCTAAAGCGTCTATCAACTGGGAATTCTGGTGAAGCTGCCTGACTTGGAGGTTGCCAGAGGCTGAGGTGACATTGGTCTAGTAGTGCTCTGTGTAGTGCCATCTATCAGCGACAGGTGGGTGGGACCAGGGCGAGGGCATGTGGGGCTTCATGCATGACTGGGGTGGTCTGTTGCTGAGCAGAGTGCCCAGGTAGCTGCAAACACGGTGGTCTTCGGGGGTCTCGTCAGCCACTCAAGCTCTGCTGTCCTTCCCCAGTTCAAAAAACGCAGGTCAAACTGCCCTACCCCGGAGCAGGAGAGAGTTTAGGCATCAGTGTAATGGCTTGAACAGAGCTGGCGGGAAAAGAACATTTTCCAACCAGATGTGCCGGTGGCCACCCCTGACCACAGGCTGCTGCCTCTTGGTAGCTGCAGCTCACACTGCCCCCCTTGATGTGGCCAGAGCCGTGCACTGCTGGCCAGTCGGGTGGCACGGGGCTGTCCCCTGGTAGGCAGATGCCTGTGACTCAGAAACCATTTGACCCCATTTAACTGAAGAGACCCAGGGTTAAGCTGGCCATCTGTGGCGGTTTCTATGAGGGCGCCGGGCACAGAAACTGGGAGTCATTCGGGATAAGCCGGCAGAACTTCTGTCCCCCACACTCCGCCAAGAGGCACCAGCCATCCCTCTTTCTTACCAGCCCCTCCCCCCTCCCGCAGCCCAAGTTTGCTCTGAACAGAAGCAAACTTTGGGGACAGCCCTGGCGCTGCATGGAGCCAGCTGAGCCTGCGAGTGGCAGCGAGAGCAGAGGGAGGCAGCCCCGGCAGCCCTGGCGCCTGACTCCGCCGGTCCCCCGTCCCCTCCCAGAGCTCCCCGTCCGCGCCCGCGTTTGCAGGCGCCTCTCTCGTCAGCTCAGAATGCAGCTTGGGGCCCGTGGCGGCTCAACCTTTCCCTCTCCCAGAGCCCCGGTCTAATCAACCCCTATAATTTATGCAGAAAATATGATTTATATTTAATTTCACCACACTTGCATTGTTAATTTGAGATGTAATTAACCCGTCGCCATGACAACTAATTTTGTGATGCCGTAAATTACCGCCGTCTTTTCATCAAAATTCAGTTACTTTGGCTCCTGTGTGCAATGTACTGATGCAATTAGGTTGCTAAGGGCAACTCAAAAGTGTTCAATTTCTTTTGTGCAACTGCAATGGGGTAGAAGCTCCCTTGCGTCCTCCCAGGGTCCCGTTGGCCGCAGGGCGGGGAGTCAGGGCTATATGGCCCGCCCTGGAGGAATGCGTTGGAAAGCCCGACTGGGTGGGCACTCGCTGCCCCCGCTTCTCTCCGGTAGTTGTTTTTTTAAACAGTGACCCCTGGACACAGGCTCCCTCCGCTGCTGCGCAGGACTCCAGGGCAGGCAGAGGGACTCTCCCTTTGGCAGCCTGGACTCCGCTTTATACTTTCTATCCCAAACGTTTCGGTGCTCTGGTTAGAAAACAGAGGGGACCACATCTCCTTTCTTCTCTCCCGGTGTCTAACTTGTTTATATAGATCTTCCCTTCACCCTCTCTCTCTTTCTCTCTCTCTCTCTCTCTCTCTCTCTCTCTTTTTTTTCTTTATTTAAAACAAAAACCCTCTGTGTTGCTTTTGTCACGTTAATTCCCATTTTGCCAACACCAGGGGCCCAGGCAGACGAGTTACCAAGGAACACAAAATTTTAATTAGTGTATTTTAATCATTCAGGCTTTCCGAGCTAATCCACATGCCCTAGAGAATTCCCGAGATGCAGCTCTGCCCTGCTTTACCATTTATTGTTGAGTCTATTATAATTACTGTTAGCAGGTGGGGACTGGGAGATGTTTATTATGAGTTTTTCATCTTTAGTATAATTACCGAAAAAAAACAAAATAAAAAGATGTCGTTGTATTTTGTTTCCTAGAATTTTTTTTTTTCCAGGGGAGGGCACGGCCATGAGATTTTTTTTTTTTTTTTCCCGCTTTTTCTCAGGCAGGTGACTTGGAGTTACGGTGCTGGAAGACACACTCCTCAGAATCAGCACTGAGTCGTGCTGAACACTCCACAGACCCAGGCAGGTGGGCGGCTGCCACCTCTGCCTGTCATCTGCTCCACTGGGCCCTGGGGTTGTCCCCTCCCACTGCGTGTGCCTGTCATACATGGAGAGAGTAGGAGCTGAGGCGGATAGGGCCAGGGGTGTGCAGTGCTTCTGCCTCCGGCAGGCCGCTCTGTCAAGCACGGGTCAGTGTGGCGGTCAGGCCAGGGCAAACCTGCTGGGGGTGACAGTAGCACTTTACATGGTTATAAATGGAGCTGTTTTACTGAGTGCTTAGTGTGTGCCACGCCTGTGGCATCCTCTTTAGCTGCATTATTTCACTTAATCCCTCTGCAGTCCTCTGAGGCAGGTGGCAATATCATCTCTGATTTTATGGGGCAGGGACCCAAAGCTCAGAATCACAGAGCCAAGAAATAGCAGCAGAGGATTCAAACTCACATTTGACCCCCAAGCCTAGGCTCCTACCAACTACACGGAACTAGCTCTTCTGAGCCAGGCTCCCAGGTCTCACCTCGGGGGCCACCTCATCCCAAACGCCTTCTCAGATTGCCTGAGACCGAGTTAGGGCTCTCTCCCTGTGTTGGCACAGCTTCATCATCTCGTGCCCATCGGAGTTACAGTTGCTCTGTGACTTCGCTGTTGGCCTCTGAGAGCCATTGCCCTGATGAAATTCTAGCATCTAACGTGGTTCCTGATTCAAAACCAGCTCTTGGGGAAGTGTGTATGGTGACGGGTGTGCAGGTGATCTGGTAGGGTGCTGCTCCCTCGGCTACAGCTTAGTGGTATCAGGTGCTGGGTCTCTGGACATAAGTGTTTATGTGGGTGTTTGGGCATCCAGACTCCCTCAGAGCTGCTGCTCTCAGAAGAACCCCAGGGCCCATGGATCCCTGACCTGCACATTCTTGCAGGAAGAGATGACCTGGTATGTCAGGTCAAGTTTGGGTCCTGTCCTGGGGACTGGAACTCTGGGTGTCAAATGGAAACAGGTATGGCTCTCACATCCCTAGCCCCCTGTTTTGGAGGTATCCCTGGGAAACCTGGCCTGCTCTCTTTTTCTCTTTCTCCTCTTCAAGTTGAGTTTTCAAATGTCTTCCCTACTCCGTGATGATTTTGAAGTTTTCTTGGAAAATTCCACATCTCTGTACTAGAGCCAAACACGGGGCTGAGGCCCGTTGGTTTTCCCAGACAGAACAGAGCCAAGTGAGCTGGAGCCTGCCTCTGCTCATTTCCAGCCTGGCTACCCACAGGGACTGGGGGGAAGATCATTAACACGTCCCTGGGAAGGGGCCCAGGGCATCCTGTGAATTGCACACTGGTGGCAAGACTCCCTGTTCAGCTCTAAATTCTTGGGCACCCCCTCTGTCAGCTCCTCTTTCCATCCTGATAGGGTAACAGGGCCTAGGTGGCATCCCCAAGCTGCTCCGCCCCTAGAGGGCCAGACCCTGTTCAAATCCAGGGCACAGGTGGCTACCTCCTTCAGTTTCTTCTTTTCATTCTTGCCAGGACCCTCGCTCCCTACCTCAACCTTTGCACTCCCCAGGGTCACCATCCTGCCCGAAGTTGTACCTGTCACATACGATATGATGTGTAATTCACCTCAAATGCCTGGCAGTAGCTGTTCGGTAGGCCTGTCCCATCTGAGGTCACCTGTTAGGCCAGGGAATTAGCCCCCTGGAGCCCTGCTATCTTCTGTGCCTAGTGCTGTAAGACACTGGTTCTCAAACTTGTTGGTCTTAGTACCCCTTTATATTCTTAAAAAGTTTCTAGGAACCCCAAGATAGTTTTGCCTTGTGTAGATCATGTCTATTGATATTTATTATATTAGACATTAAAACTGAGAGGTTAAAATTCATTTATTAATTAATCTAAAAATAACAATTATAGATTCATTATATGTTAATATAACATTTTTATATGAGAACAACTATAGCTCATGAAACTAAATTTTAATGAGGAGAATGACATTGCATTTTAATTTTGCAAATTTAATGTCTGGGGACCAGCAGGTGGTGTAATGGTTACATCACTAGACTCCCACATGGTTGACCACAGTTTGAGTCCCAGATCAGGTGGCTTAAACCTCATGCTGGGCCCGTGCATGCGTGCCCAAAATCCAGAGGGGAGAATGGAGGAGAAGGGATTGAGGCATGGCCATCCCCCCTGGGGGTTGATTTCTCACTTTCTGTCTCTCCATCTCTCTCTATCTCTCCAGCAAGTATACACGCCCTATAACAAAAATACTTCTCTCAAAAAAATAATTAATGTATGACTTAATAGAGGACAGCTGGATTCTCATATGTGCTTCTGCATTTGGTGACTGAAATCTATACAGAAACCTCAGCTTCACACAGATGTGTAGTTGGAAAAGGGAGAAGTACTAGCATAGCCTTTACAGATATGTGTGTACACTCTTCTTTGATATTACACCAAAACTCAACAAGTGGTAGTTTCTCAAAGCTTGGTTGCCCTGTGAAATCTGAAACTCCCATCAGTGAACTTTGTGTACTGTTACAGTAAAGCCCACTGGTCTTCTGGCACGCTTTGAATGACTCACTTCCCTATGCAAGATTCTGTAATCTCCCTGAGGAATGCAGATCTTCCAAATGTTGGCACATTTCCTTATATGATTTTTTAAGAATGATTTGCTACAGGGCCCATGCACTTGCTAGAGGGAGTCAGAGACAGAGAAAGTGAGAAAGCAGCCCGAAGGGGTATGGCCACACCATAATCCCTTCTCCTCCACTCTCCTCTTAGGATTTTGGGCACATGCCCCTGGTGTGTTTTTCAAGCTGCCAGATCCGGGACTCAAACCACACAGTCAGACATGTGGGAACCAGTCATCTCAACCACCACTCTACTGACTAACTTGTTGTATGATATTTTTTAAAAACGACATTCATTATTATTATCACTGATCTCATCAGAAAAGCTGTTAAGTGGGCCAGCCCCATAGCCTAGTGGTATAGGGAGCTGGATCCCACATGGCTGACTGTGGTTTGAATCCCATCCCTGGAGGCTTTAAAAATATTCAGGCATGTGTGCATGTGTGTGCCAGATCTCATCAGGATGAAGAAATGGAGGAGAAGGGATTAGAGAGGGAGAAAGGGAGATGCTTTCTCCCTCTCTCCCTGTCTCTCTCTCTGGTGAGCACACATACCCTCTTGCAATTAGAAAAGATAGATAGAAGAAAGGAAAGCTGTTAAGTATTAGGGTGCTGGCAAAGTCACAGTGGCAATATTTGTTTTCCAGAAGTCTAGTTTTCACTTTGGAAGCTCAGATTTTATCATTAGCAGCAGATATTGTCAGTTTTTTCGCCCTTAAAATGACTTGCTTGTGGGGCCAGCAGATGGCATATGGTTAAGGTGTTGGACTCCAATCCCACATAGCCGACCACAGTTCAAGCCCCAGACCTGGTGTGCATGCATGCCGAAAATCCCAAGAGGAGAATGGAGAAGGGATTGTCACGTGGCCATATCCCTGAGGGGGGTATTTCTCACTTTCCTTCTCTCTGTCTCTCTGGTCAGCATATGTGCCCTATGGCAAAAAAAACCTTAATAAAACAAAAAAATTCACTTGCTCTGTTCATTTTTGAGCAGATAGCTGCCAAATACTCAAGTCTGAAAAATTGTAGTTTGCCAGTCAGTCATTCTTCCAGGTAAAAGTGGTTTCCCGTGAAGAAAGCCCACTCATTCTGCTTTCAGCGCAGTGACTCAAGTTCAGTTCCTCGAGACAAACCCTGCACTGACTCAGGTTCACAGCAGACAGAATCTAAGCACGCTTCTCTTTGGATATTAAAAAGACAGTATTCAAGAGTCAAGATTTCATGGGGGACCAGCAGTTAGCGTAATGGCTATGTCGCTGGACTCCCATGTAGTCGACCGCGGTTCGAGTCCCGGACCCGGCGGCTTGAACTCACGCCGGGCGCGTGTGCGTGCGTGCCCAAGATCCCGAGAGGAGAATGGAGGAGAAGGGATTGCGGCGTGGCCATCCCCCCTGGGGGGTGATTTCCTGCTTTCTGTCTCTCTGTCTCTCTCTGTCTGTCTGGCGAGCGCACGCGCCCTATAGCAAAAACCTCTCCAAAAAAAGAAAAAAAAAAAAGATTTCATACAAATTAACCATAGTTATAGCTTCATCATAGTTATAGCTTCATCAAGGACAATTTTAAGTGAATGCGGACTTTTCTTAGTCGAAAGTCATGGCACTAAGCTCTCAATGACCATTTGTGCCACCGCTGTGATTTGAACTAGGGCGCTGTGCTGGCAACTCTAGTCACCGTTGCTTTTGCACCATCGATGCTACGTCACCACATTTAAAAAGGCACATGGCAACTTTGGATTGTTATAAAAGTAGTCTGAAAGGGTCTTGGGAACCTCCAGATGCCTGCAGAGCACACTTAGAGAACCCCTACCCTCACCCCCCTCTGGTCTCTCTCTGGTCAGGGCTCTGGCATGTGGTTTCTGCCATCAGAGAAGGCTAAAGTTGTTGGCCTGATTCTAAACTGCTGGCTCAGCACCTTCTCCTGGCTCCTCTGGCCTCAATCTGGGGCAGAAAATGCAGTGGGGTGAGACTGTTGGGGGCGGGGTGGGGTGGACCTCACGGGGCATCCTGGGAGAAGGCAGAGGATCCACTTGGGCCTGGCCTCCCTGCAGCCCGTGTTCGTGTACACTGCTAGTGTTCAAGAGTTTGTCGTCCTCCCCCAGAAAACCCCTTTGCAGCTAGCTTTCTTCCCAGTAGGGCTCATGCCTATCTCGAGCTGGCCGCTCACTGTCTCCAGCCCCACGTTGGCCCAGTTTCCCATAGGCCACCTGCCTTCACGCTGACGGCTGTGGGGGACAGGCTTGCCACCCCCCTGCTCCTTGCACCTCCCTCTCCTTCCCATTCCCCTTCCCCCAGCTGCCTCCCAGCCGCCTCCCCCAGCATGGCAGCCTGTCCAAGACACTGGGTTTTGTCCCCTCGATCCGGGCACCCTGAGAGTGAGAGAAAATAGCTGTCCGGTGAGTGGGAGGGAGCCTCTTGTTTTCACCTCTCAGCGGCTGGTTTTCCCAACTTTCCCATCCCAGCTCCTGCGGAACAAAGGGCCTCCGGCCCCGTGTGCTGGGCCGGGCCCAGCGAGGGGACTCACCAGCAACTCTTTATTGAGTCTTCAAGCGCCGGCCAGGCACTCCATTAAAAAGCCATTCCCCTTTGTGCTGCCCGGCCCCCAGCTGTCCCCCCTCTCATGTGACGGTCGGTCACAGTTGTAAAACAACAACACACAGAGTTGGCAACTAACGAGGCTTTTTTTCAAGCCGGGGTCTCCATGGCAACCCCCGTCAATCACCCCTCAGGAGCGCTTTAACCTGACCCAGAGGGGGAAATAAAAAATAAAATAATAATAATAATAAAAAAAGAAGCCAAGAAAGAAAGAGTTGGAGAGAGAGCGAGAGGCCAGTAAGACGACTGGGGAGGAAAACAATTCAGAAAGTTTCTGGGGTTTGCTCCCTCAATTGGAACACAAATGAAAATTTAATCAGCTGGATGGGATTGTCCCGGTGATGGGGGGGGACATTCATTTTTAATTTTCCATATACTTTGGACATTGCTACTAAATTTGCAAAGGCTTCCAACATTTTCCCCGTGGTCTATAAAATAATGGAATGTGGCCGGCTGTGGGCAGAGGTGGGAGGGCCATTATGGTAAATAGGTGGTACCATGGGCCCAAACCCATAGGTGCCCAGTTGATGGCCTCAAGCCAGTGAGGAGAGCCACTCAGAGCTTGGCTAGAGTCCAGCAGGGTGTCTGAGTCCTTCCATGTGCGGCCTGGTGCCAATGGGGATAGCCCACAGTATGTGGTGGGCATGCTGCCAAGGGGACAGTTGGGGCCCCCATACCCAGGGCCATGTGGGGATGGAGCAGACCCACCACCGTGATGTGCTATGGGGGAGTCTGGAGTGGTGGGCAGTGGTAGGACCCCTCATTCTTCACATGCTGTTGTGCCAGCAGATGCCCAGTTCCTGGGCACGTGGCATCACGCCCGGGGTGAGTTCAACCTTCCGCATGTTGGCATGGCGCCGGGGCATGGCAAGCCTGAATTCTCCCCCCATGTCGCCCCCTGACACTTACACACGCTGTCTGGCTGCTAGCCAAGGGCTCCACAGGTTCCCAGGTCTGCACAGGCTGGGCACGGGCCATGGGCAGCCCTGGCAGCTGCTGCCCAGCCCTTCTGATGCCTCTGATCAGGAGGGAGGCAAAGGCCATCTTCTCGGCCTGGCCTTCATTTCTCAGCACCCTGAAATCTAGGGCACAGCCAGTTTTTCTCCTTGGAAATAGTGAGAAGACAGAAGTTCCCATCAGGGCTTCCCCTTTGGGGAAGTGCTTTTTCTTTCTTGGCTTGAGACCTGAAGGGAGCAAGGATGGGGACTGTGGGCAGCAGAACCTTCAAAGCTTCTCCAAGTTTTCAGAGAGTGGTGTCAGGTAGAAAACAGCTCAGGGCACTACTGGGCTGTGCTGAGTGCCCAGGACCCTGGGGTGTGACTTTCTGGAGGCTGGATATTTTTTGCTGGATTTCCAAGGCCTTGTGCAAACCTGGCACCCAAAATAGCACACATAGATAGTTGTAAGTGAATAGATGGATGGCCAGTAACCCAGCCAGAGCATGGGGCTCCAGGGCTGCTTCCTGTACATGAGGGCTGTGGGCTGGGTTCAAATGACAGGTGCCACATTGCTTGCCAGCCCTTGCGTGGCATGATCCCCTGGTCACTCAGCTTCCCCCGGACCTAGAAGCCCTGTGGGCCACTCCCTGGCTCTGCCCAGCCTCTCCCATGTCCCTCTTCTCCCTCTTCCTGTCCGTGCTCTTTCCGTTAGTCCTTCATAATGGGTAGTGGACCTTGATTCTGGCTCCCACAGCCCTCTGCTTCACTTCACCCCTCAGTCCTTACATGGTACTCTTCCACTCCACCTTTCTGGCCACCTCTCCTGAGCCCCCTTCACTTTGTCCTAGCGTTAATGATGGAAGGCTAGCTGGCAAGCCCCATACAGTGAGTGCATTTCAGCAACATCTCAGGGTGCAGCAGGAGCTGAGCTAACTCACTCCCTGAACCGTTTCCCCAAGACAAGGAACAGGCCAAAAAGGCCCTCCTGCGCTCTGAGCAGCCCCTGTCCAGCTCCTGTCTGGCCTCCCTCCAGAGCCCTGGGTGATGGCTGGACAGAGGACCCTCCAGGGACTGGAGTGGCCTTGGCGGGGGCCCCATCTTTGCATCTCCTTCCCTGGTGCTGGGAAGCTCCTGCAGGAAAAGAATGCTAACAATCTGCTGGTGTAGTAAGCTGGCACCGCACCCAGGCAGGGGCCGCACAGTGCCAGAGCCTAGTAAAGACGCTGGCGAGGGCTCTGCTCCCCATGCCCGGAGTTTCCTCTGGCCGCATTGGCACGTGGCCTTCAGCTCGGCCTGAGGCAACGCACGGAAGAGGTGGCATCCTCGGCAGGCCCCAGCCTGGCCTGCCCACAGGACCATGTTCCTTGCCTCCTCCTTCTAGTCCGGCCCGCAGAGCCGTGATGGTTGTGAGGATTTTGTCAGCATTTTGAGAGAGGAGAGATGGAGTGGGGTGAGAAAGACCCCGAATAACAGAAATCTGACCTCACCTCCCCTAACCTCATTTCCTCCTCAGTAAACGAGGATATGAACAGTGCGTCTCTCCTGTCGGGCTTGTGATCGTTCAATGAGGTAATGTATATAAAAGGGGGCTTCGTTCTGCCTGGGACACGGCCAGCCCTCAGTAAACATCAGCAGCGAATGCCAGCCGTGGTGGTGGTGGTGATAGTTATCTACCCCATAGGTGGTTTGAGGCATCAATGAGCTCATGTGTGTAAAGCACTTAATACAGGGCCTGACGTATAGTGAATGCTCAGCAAATGTTAGCTGTCATCATTATTACTATTATCATTATTATTTCCCAGTGCACTGAGGTGGAGCCTCACCCTGCTGTTGCTATTAAGGGACCCCAAGGATGCTGTCCCTGCTGAGTCTAGCTGGTCCTTCTAGAACATTCAGCAGGTCCCCTTGCCCCCACTTTTACTCTCCCACACCTGCCTTACAGTCTGACGCCCCCCCCCCCCCCCCCGTCCTCCCTCCCCTCTCTTGTTGCTTGCTCTCTGTCACTCACCTGACCAGATTCCCCTGGGAACCATTCTCTCTGGGGTTTCCTAGCAAAAAGGGCTTCCCAGAACCCTGCTTCTACCTCCTCCCCAGCCCGGCCTCCCCCAGGCCTGGAGTCTTACTGTGTATTGTAACATAGTAGCTGAATGAACTCCAGTTTCAAAGGTTAATATCAAAATCTGGAGTGGATTACCTAAAAATTACTTACAACACCATTAAAATTCTGAACTCTTTTTGTTGTGGCTGTAAATTAATTTAAAATGTCAGGTTTTTTGAGAAATCCAATAAGAAATTGAGCCAACAGAGCAATCTGCAAACTGTCTGGCAAAGAGGAAAGTGTGTCTCTTCAATCGACAAGGAAAAATATGGAGCTTAACTGGAACCATATGGCTCAGTACTTGAGAGGAGTCTGCTGAAGAGGGAGGGCGGGAGGGGGAGAAGGGCGGTGGGAGCTCAGCTGACAGCCACACGCATGCAGCGGGCGGCCGGCCGCGGCGTTGGCATTGGCATTGGCGCAGCGGAGGGGCCTGGCAGACGCCTGGCACACGGCCTACTTAGCTGCCCCGTGTCCATGGTCACCAGGCTGCCCCGGGCGGCGACTTGGTCGGTCCATGGTCTTAGCACTTTCTCGCTGTGTCCATTCAAGGGCTCCCTGGCCAACTCGGGAATCCTCCCCGCTACCCCCCGGGGAGCCCAACCCTCTCCCTCCGGAGGTGCTTGGGCATCCAGCTTCCCAGCCTGGGCAGCCACCTGCGTGTCTGGAGGCCTGCCTTCCCGCAGTCCTCTGTGGGCTCCCTCTCAGCTGACATGTGGTCCCCATTACTCTTGAATTCCCCCAGATTTACAACACATTAAGTAATTTGTAGGTTATTTCAACTTCAATCTGCTAAAGTTGAGAAAATCAAAATTAAATTCAAACCACAAGGAAACTTCAAAGAAAGAAGAGGAAGAGAAAATCTGAGGGCCTTCTCTCCCCCAGGTCCTCGTCTGTCCCCCTCATGTCATCCTCTGAGGGTTCCAGCCAGCCCCCACGGCCTTCTTTCCTCCAGGCCTCCCTGTACCTGGCTCTCTCCCCTCTCCCAGGACCCTGTTCCCTGTTCCCTGGTAGGCAGTGCCTCCCAGGATGGCCCTCTGGGTGAGCGTGAAGTCCAGGGGTAACTTCGTGCTGGCCCCCGGCTGCTTTGGCAAATGCTTCTAACTTCTGACTTCTAACACTCTCTGCTCCGGTTCCCCGAGCCCCCACCCCTGCAGGCTGGGTTATTCCTGGGCTTCAAAGCCTATCTGTTCATTTCCCTGACCCATTTTGGGGGAATCTCCACCAGTGCTGTTTTAGCTCCCGTTGTGTCTGGGACAGCTGACAGCTGGTAGCTGGTAGGTACCACCTGGCCCCCACGGTTTAATAGCTCAGGTTACCTTATTTTGCTTTCTACCCTTTAAAACAGCCTTGTAAATAAGCAAACACTCGGTGCCAAGCACCTTCGGCACTTCGCCAGGCTGGTAAATATTTTAGTAGTGACTTGGTAACAGTTGTGTTCACTTTGATTTCCTCAGAAAGGTTCTTGGTGCTGGGGAGGGGGCTGTGGCTCGGGGAAATGATTTGCTGGTTATTTATAGTCCAGCTCTGCCCACGTGGCCTTTGCTCTAACCCGGTAGATTGTATGCTGGGGTATTTTTAAAGCTGGAGTGTTGCTAGCCTCACACCCCTCTTGGTAAAGATGGGAAGGACTCTTCTACCTTCTTTAAAAGTGTTCCATGGTGAAGGAGTGCTGAGTCCCAAATTTGGGAAATTAACCTTATCCCCACCAAGAACCTGACCTGTGGTGCTGGAAGTTAAGTATGAGTTTGGGGTTGACCCTTGCATATGTGGTTTGGACTTGGGAAGAGCTTCAAGGAGCAGGGAAGGGAGAGCTCTGGGGTTGGGGTGCAGGCAGCCCAGATGTTGCGGACTTGGAGTGAGTGGCATGGGAAATGGCCAGGGAAAAGCTGGCTGTGTGAATAGCCAGGTTGCAGAGGGATAGGCAGGGGAAATGCAACAATTGGATGAGTGTTCTAGGCATCTAGTTCTGGAGGACTCATACCATAGAGAAAGAGGGAGACAGGGCCAGGGAAGTGGAGGGAAGGTGAGAGGGGCCCTCTAGCCAGGCCTGCTCATTTGATGCCCTGGGCTCCAGGTCCTCCCTCTTAGCCATGACAAGGACACCTGCAAAGTATAGGGCCTCTGCCCGGTGCTAGGAAGCTGGCCTGACCCAACCCAGTGTTGCCATGTCCTCAGGCTGCCCTCAGGCTGGGTACCAGGGAAGGGGAGGCAGTGGGGTGGGGACAAGCATCTGGCTTTATAGACTGCTCAGAGCCACAGCCACCTACTCCTTTGTTTTATGGGCGGTTTTAATGTACAGATGGGTTAGTTTTAAAGGGGCTCAGAATCATGGCCCAGTGAGAGCATGTTATTGCTCCCTGCAGCCCAAGGCCCTGCAGGCCTACCTGTGAGCACCTACGGGGTGGGCACAGTGAAGTAGGTGCAAGGCCTGTTCGTTCTCACTCGGCTAACGATGGTGGATAGGCCAGGGGAAAGTGGGCACTCTAGGCTGGGTAAGATGTCAGTGTTCTGAGGATGATCCTTCCTCTCATCCCCCACCCACCCACCGTCCACACAGGTGGGCGGGGCCTTCCACCTGCGGGTACAGCCAGGGTGCTGTTCAGCTGACCAGCCAACTACTGCCACTCCCAGCCGCCTGCCCTTCCTCCTTTGCTCCTGGCGCCATGATGCGCGCCTCCCGTCTGCACCCACGCACACCCCATTGGTGCTCCGCCGCCGTGGGCGCGAGTCAGGTGAGCAGCAGACAGAGTGGCAGCCCCAGCTCACCTCCTTCCCGGCAGGACTGGTGCCAGGGCTGTGCTCTTCCCGGAAGGCTTCCAAGCTCCCCCGCACGGCATCCTGTTGAGCCTGTTCTTAGGGTGCGGGGGCAGGCCTTTTTGGGGGGAGAGTGTCTGCCCCAAGCTACCCTGGCGCCAGCTATTCCTGGGGCCTGTGGGGAGTTGCCGGAGGGAGGCAGCTGGGCTGGGGCAGGGGCCCAGGATGTCTGAGATGGGAGTCAGGTGAGATGTGCCACCTTCTACACTGCCCCGGCTGATGAGGACAAGCGCAGGGAGCTCTGGGCCGGTCAGTGTTGGTGCTCCCTCAATGTCTGCTCCCTGCTGCCCTTGGTGCCTGGGGTTCCTCCAGGACTGTTCCTGCAAGACG
The DNA here is from genome assembly GCA_026018925.1 of Tupaia tana. NCBI lineage: Eukaryota > Metazoa > Chordata > Mammalia > Scandentia > Tupaiidae > Tupaia > Tupaia tana. The sequence continues at coordinate 80,768,272 of JAKSZU010000007.1, read as the reverse complement.
CAGAGTCCCTTCCTGAGCCCTCAGCTGGGGCTTTGCACCCACGGAGGGGCTTAGGGACTCTCGTGGCTCCTCGGCCATGCCCACTCTGGCTCCCCAACCTCCATCTTCAATGTCCTTGGAAATGCAGAAGATTTCTAGGAAGGTGACAGGAAGGTAGAAGAGGCCTATTTTGAGTGAAGATGGTAAGAGGTCAGCCTTCCGAGGTGCTGGAGCCCCAAGTCTGTATCCTGTGATCTCCCTTTGCTCCCTGGCCTATTGTGAGAAGGGAGACTGCTTTAGGGTGTCTTTTCCCACCCCTTGGCCTTGAGTTTGGAACTACATGGAAACCAGAACCCTCTTGTCCTTTTGTATCTTGATCAAAATATGTCTTTTTTTTTTTTTTTTTTCCCAGTTTCCTCTTGGTGTTTGGAAACAGGTTTGCCATCGTTACTCACTCCCTTCCCCACTCTCCCTAAAGCATATGAGACACGGTTCTTCTAAGGAATCCCCATGGTCCTTCTGAGGTGCTCAGGGAGATGAAGACCATGACAGCTGACCGCCCACTTCCATGCGATCACGAGGGGCCGGGCCGAGGCACAGGTGTCTGCTGACTGCCATGGGTGCCTGGTAGTCTTTGAACATTCCCAGGATCCCTGGTACGTCCTCTTAAGGAGAGGATGTTGTGCCATGCCTCAGTTTCTCTAGGTGGCCTCTCTCAACAAGTAAGTGGTGACCGTGAGGCACAAGATACAGCGTGAAGAGCAAGGGAAGTGACTGTGGAGGGTGGAAAGTGAGAGGACCCCACCAGACTGCCTTGTCCCCCCTTCTTCCCCTTAGCACAGGCCCTTCTCTGCTTCCTAGTGGGTAAGCTCAATCGGCCTCCACCAGGATCAGGTTTGCCGGGCCAAAGCTGCACGAGGCCTCCTCCCAGCTCAGAGCCCATCGGGACTGGAGCCTCCCTCCTCCTGGTTTGCGAGTCAGTACCTGCATGGTGAGGGGTAGCCTAGGAAGACAGGGTGCTGCAGAGGACTTTAGTGGGTCAACTGACGAACCCTACACCCCCATGGAGACCAGGACGGTGCCTGATGGCCAGGGAGGCACATGGCGGGAAGCCCGTTGCCCTGTTTCTCCTTGATGCCTGCGTGGAGTGAGTCCTGGTTTCGAGCTCCCTGTGAGCCGGGAATGGAGGAGATCCTATGAAAATGATGATATGTGACAATCAGTCACAGCAATTAGTGTTTTGGTTAACAGGCCTTTTTTGTTTTCTCTCACCCAGACAGAATGTCACAAATAAATCCTCTCCTGCATTTGCATATTAATTGGATCGGAGACGTCAAGCATCTTTCATTAAAGAAAATGATCTGCATATTTGGAGACATAAAATAGTTATTTTGATGGGTTTTTTTTCCTAAGATCAGGGGGTGGGGGAGGTAGGTGATAGGAGCAGTAGAAATTGAGGTAGAGTGAAGGCAAAGCCAGCCAGCCCCTCTGGCTGGAGTTAACCCTGTGCAGTCTGGAGTTGATGGGCCAGGCTTGGGAGGAAGATAATTAATATGTAAATAAATCAAGGAGCTGAGCTCCCCCCCCCCCCCTCCCCCCCCCCCCCCCGACTGGGCAGTTGCCTGGCATGGCTACTGTGTTAAAGGCACCTGTGCAAGAGTATGGACAAGGAGGCAGGTTGCTTTTCAATCCTCCTTGTGGAGCCAGTTGCCATCCTGCCCTCACCTGTCTACCTGGGCCAGGGGGCAGCAGTCACAGGGAGTAGTCGTGTGTCACCTGTGTCTGGAGCTCTTGGCTTGTCCTGCCACTGTGTGTCATTCCCTCTCACTTCAGTCCCTTGGTTAGCTGCTCTTCCAGCCCTCTGCTCTTCCTTATCTCTGGGCCCACATCTGTGCCACTTTCTCCATATTTTCTGACCTTGGGCTTCCCTGTGCCCTTCTTATTCTTTGCCAACTGTCCTCCCTCTCCTCAGATGGAAAGTTTTCTGGGGGCAGTAGAAGCTAAGCCTGGAGTCATTATCACATGTACTCGAAATAACCCAGAAAGCTGCTGGGCCCATATTAGGGCATGAGTCCCCATGGAAAGCGGAGTGAATGTACAGTTTTTGATAGGCAAATGTGACTGCCCAAGTCATCCTGGTTCCCACCGCCTGCCTTGCACTCTAGGTTCTTGTTGGCGACGTTAGTGAGTTTTCTGGGCAGGCAGCAGGGACGGCCTCTTCTAGACATTTCTGAACTCTCCCAGATCTTTGGGGCACACAGCAGGGAGGCTCGTTAGCAACGTTCATTTTGCCCCCCAGTCTCTGCTGTCCCCAGCCACAAAGCCATGATCCCTGGTACCATTCCCTGGTGAGGAGACGTTCAGGCCACGATGATGACTGCCACCACGTTTTGCACATAGAAATGTGTAGACACTTCGCCAAGAGCTTTGCACCCGTCATGTCCCCACATCCTCACCACAACCTCTAAGACAGGCATTATCACCGAGTACATTGCATAGATAGGGAAACAACTTCATAAAGGCCAGACATCATGCCCGTCAGTGCCCATCAGAGATCAGAACTTCCAGGCAGAGCTCTGCTCTTTGTGGCTGTGGGGCCCTTGGACAGTGCAGTGGAGACCAGTAGACCTCTGACTCCTGGTCTGATCCCAGCAACTTCTCTGTGTTCACGCACCTCGCCCTGTGCTGCATCAGAGGACTAATGTTCAGACTCTGTCTCACTGCACTGGCAGCCTCTTCACCTTGCCCATGCTCTCTGAGTGCAGTTCTGCCTAACACTTCAGCGTACCTGGTTCCTCTAGTCTCACACCCTGCTGCTTCCGTCCTCCCTAGACTCGTGGGGTCTAAGAGTGGGCAGCACCTAAGGATGTGGCCCTGCTCCCTGGTGGAGCCATGAATCTCTCCTATGCCCTCATGCGCTGCAGGTGAGCCAGCCTCTCCTCAGGCCCTGGGGGACCTGGATGTCCCGTGGAAACCTACTGGTTGGATGCTACCTTCCCCACACCATCTCCCAAGCACCCAGATCCTAAGTGCTTGGTGTGCACAGCCTTGGCCATCACCTTGAACTTCAGGGCCCTTTTTCTTTAGTCTCCTTCTTCCACTCTTTCTGTCTTTCCCTCGGCAGAGCCATCAGAGCCACAGGCATGGGCAGGAGGTGACCCCCGGGTCCAAAGGGAAGGTAGAAGCATGGTGGGAACAATGAGGGCTTTTCATTGCAGTGGAATCAGTTCGAATTCTGGCCTTGATGTTTTTATGAGCTGTGCACCTCAGGCAAATGTACAGCTGCTCCACTCTCTGAGCCTCCATTTCTTCCCTTGCAAGAAAGAGAAAGTAATTATTTTTTTAAAAAAATATTATTTAATTTAGTTTATTATCATTACTAATAGATTTTAATTTGACCAGAGAAAGACAGAGAGAGAGAGAGAGAAAGAAAGCAAGCTGCCAGGTCTAGGACTTGAACTGTGGTCGGCCATATGAGAGTCCAGCACCTCAACTGTCATGCCAACTGCTGGCCTCTGGGAAAGTAATTCTTGTGGGCAGGGCCATGTGGAACAATTTGCCTCATCTCTGTTAAGTGCCCAACCTCAGGCCTACGGTAGAACAGTGCCAGTTGGGGTGGGAGGGTGTGCTTGGGTCATCCTCTCCCCAGTGGTTCAGGAAGGGTCTTCTGGGCTAGAGGGTGAAGGGGATTGTGTCCCAAGGCACCTGGCAGCTTTGCCCCCAGGTTGTTCCTTCTCTACCCTCTCACCCTCAGTGACTTCAGCTATAGATGCCTTCTGGCAGGGCAGGAATGGAGGTTGGGGGCCTAGTAGCCCTCAGATTTGGGGTTCTTGGGGAAAGAGCCGAAGGCACCCTCCTTAGGGAGCAGGTGGACAGGCCGGGTGTTTTATGGAGTCTGGGGGAGTCCTGCGGCAGCTGTATCTGTTAAATGCCAAGAAGCCAAGTTGGTTTAATATGATTGTAGCTGCTACTTTGATAAATCAAAATAATTAAAAATAATAAATTTGATTCTTCAACCAACAGGCTATGTGTGGGCGCCGGGCCTGGGCTGCCAAGCTAGGGCCAGGGAGGTAGGAGGGGCCTCAGGGACACAGGAAGGCCTGTCTTTGTGGGGTCATAAATGGAAAGGTGGATGGTGGCCCGACCTAGAGGAGAGCTGTGAATCAGGGGAAGGAGCATCTTTCGTTCAGCAGAGCCATCAGCAGCCTGGACTGGAGCTCCAGCTGGGCTGCTTCTGTGGCTTTGGTCCACCTCGGTTTCCTCATCTGTCAATGGGATGATAGTTCCGCCTACCTCATGGGGCTATGTGAGGACTCGGGGCTTCGCTGAGCGTGTGGTGAATCATCGAGCCCCATGTGAACGCTGTCATTACAACCCCTTATCTGCCCCAGCTGGGTGGTGGGCCTCTACAGCCTCTCTCAGCCCCATCCATGCGCCCCTTTGGTGCTGCTGTGGCCTCCGAGCTGCCTTTTACCTAGGACTCTTCCTCCCACCCTGGCTGTTGTCCTGACCCCAGACTGTCCTGTTGACGAGTCTGTCCCCTGGTGCAGGACACTGCTATTGATGCTTCCCTTCTGATTCCAGAGCTGGGTCAGGAAGCACTGTGCCACACCCTGAGCCCAAGTCCCTGGTCACTCTTATGTGGGTGAGTGGGAGTTGGCAAGGGCTGTCCACCCTCTCCCATCCCCTGGCCCCCACCCACATCCTCAGGAGCCGTATTTGGTGTCTGATCCTGAAGTGTCTGAGCAGCTGGAAATCTGAACTGAGCAGAGAGGGGAGGGGCTGGGGGGGAGAGAGGGACAGGGTGTCTGTCCCTTTAAATGCACTTTGTGTCAGTGCGATAAGGAATTTGATGGCTTTATCAGAAATACCAAAGCTTTATTTAGCAGGGTGAGGCTCACACCACTCAGCTCCACACAACCTGCTGATAAATAACAAAAAAGAAAAGAAAAAAAAAACAACCCAACAACTCACCAATACCCCAGCATAGCGAGGGAGGAAAGATGGAGTGGTCCAAAGGCTGAGAAGCTCAGTTGGAATTTTGGGGGGATTGTGGAATTGTAGTGGGCAGGGTGGAGTGGGCGAGGGCAGTGGGCTTTCTGGAAAGTGCTAACAGGTGGGCATTCATTGGAGGCCTTCGTAGGTTTTTCTCTTATTAGATAAAAGTACTCGCTGGATAGTAATTCTTTTGTAGAAGGGTCTCGTTAGGGACACGTGCCCGCCCCAGTGTTGTCCTCCTTGGCCACCTGTCTCTCCTGCTCCTGTCCTTCCACCAGCGCAGCCCATCCACGTGTCTCCAGGGGACTCCTGAGGCCAGATCTCTGGTGGTCTGTCTCCCGTCAGAGCCTCAGCTGGCTGTGCTGGTGAAGGCAGGACCAGCATGGGATGGGGGGAGAAAGTGCAAAATAGATCTTGGGGAACCCTGAGAAAGAGGTCCCCACACTGTACAGTGTGGCTGAGGAAGCTGGAGAGGTGAGGGCTTAGGAATGCCTGTGGAGGACAGGCCGCCTTGCTCAGAGCCAGATCTGCCCAGGGCTGCACGGGGAGCCCGAGGAGCCACGGCATGGCCCTGCCTGCCTGCAGCATTCCGGGACTTTCTGTGCCACCTGCTTTTGAGGAGTCCCCTGTCCTGGCCTGTCTTGATTTTCTCTGCCTTCTAGACAGTCAGCAAAACAGCAAAATGACCTCCGCTGGTTCCTTCCTCCTCACACCTTTCCTCTGCACCCTGCTCGGGGGGCCCCTTGCCTTGGCCTGGCCTGATCCGTGCACAGGCACGAGCGTGGCAGTCCTTGGATTCCTCGTCACCGTCCACCCTCCTCCTTTGCCCTGTGCTCCCATGAATCTCTGGATGTGAACAAACCAGATTTAAGCTGTGATCCCCGCCCACGCCTGTGTGTGTGCCATAAAGGTGTAGCCTCTTCGAACCAGTTTGTGCATTCCTCTGGGAAAGGAGGCGGTGTCAGCGCTCCAGCCCAAGAGGGCTACATACGCTAGACGCTGGGGGGCAGAGAAGGGGGCATCTCTGCTTCTCCAGTCCCCCTTCCCCCTGTCTGGCTGCCCAGGCCCCTGTCCGTTTCTAAAGGCTCCATAGTCCAGCAGGGCCAAGGGGTTGAGGTCCTCACTGCAGGCCCCACCTCTCCCAGGTTCAGGGCTGCTGCCGTCACAGATAACAGTCACCTCTTGGTGGCTCACAGAGCTGGTTGTGGAGGAGAAGCCTCTGCCCACTTAGGTGTCCCAAATGTGACTAAGGGGCCAAGGCTTTCCAGGGCCCATGAGCTGACCCCTCAAACAAGACAGAGGCTGGCAAGATAAACGGATGCTTTAGAGCAGTTTTGATATACCCAGAGGTGGCTGACCGAAGGCCAGGGGAGGCAAACTCTGAGAGGGACCCTGGTCTGAGCCCCCCACACCCAGAAACAGGGCGGGCTGAGCTGAACTCCCTGACGTCTGTCCGTTAACGGAAGAGGGCCCTGATCCCGGGCAGGCCGGCAGCCAGCGCTGGTGGCAGGTCAGTCTCGGAGGAATTCCTCAGCTGTAGATAGTGGAGCAACAGGATTAGCCCAGCTGCTTGGGGAGGGGAAACTCTGGGCTGGGCGGAGAAACAGGGGAGCTTGGAGGAGAGACAGGGGGCTGGGCTGGCCAGGGAAGGGGCCGAGGGTGGAGGAAGCTGCAGAAAGGCTGAGGCCCGGAGACAGACAGAAGGAATAAATGGAAGTGACAGGGTCAGGCCAGACCTTTGTCCTACAGCCTGATTAGAGAGTCTGCCCTGGATTTCTGAAACTTTGGGATGTTGTCGGACAAACTGGAGCTTAATTCTGTCAGAGCGCTGGGGAGATTAGAATTGACATCCTGGGAGCACATTCCTGGCTGGGCAGAAATCCAGCCCCCGCTGGGAAAAACCTGTGAAAGCATGGCCAGCCCAGTGGTGGCGGCGGGGGGTGCCCGTCAGCACCAGCGGTCACTCCAGCCTCGTGGGTCAGAGCCAGGAGCTCTCAGAGGGCCGGGCTGTGTCACTGGAAGGCTCGGGCCCGTGGAAAAAAGGGAGTCTTGGCAGAGCCACTTCTGAGTCTGAACCCCGATTGTGTCTTTTCCTAGCTGTGCTGTCTTGGGCAGAGAGCTTACGTTTGCTGACCTCAGGTTTTCATCTGGGAAATGGGACACATCTGCCTTTAGGACCCACTGAGCTTTCCTTCCCTTTGAGGTTGGAGGAAGAAGCTCACAACACTCAGCGCCATGGATCAGGCTCTTCACATTCAGCTGTGGCAGAGCCAGGCCTGCTGGGAGGCAGTGAAGAAGCCCTTTGTCCCTGGCATAGGGTGGGCAGGGAGCACCAACCCAGGGCTCTCCGGCATGTGGGAGGCCCCTGCGCTACACGAGTGCATCCTTTCCATCAGCCGATCTCCACCCGCTGTACAAAGCCTGGCAGTGTCCTTAGAGATGCGCTTGCCCTTTCCTTCAGCTCCCAGGAAACCGCCATCCACTAAGCGAGCTGAGGGAAACAGACATGGGCCTGCCCTCCAGCAGCCTCTAGTCCAAGGCAGTTGCCCTCGCACCACAAGACAGGCAGAGTAAGGGCCAGGCAGCGTAGCCCCAACCAGGCTGTTTCCGGAAGAACTGAGTACCCCTCCCCACTTCCCTCCTGATTCTAATGACTTTTAAATATTGGTAAATATTTTGGCTAAGGCAGGCTCTCATGGCAGAGAGCAAAGCTGTCTGCAGTTCAGGACCTACAAATTATTTATTAAAGATCTGAGATGCGGTGCAATTATGTGGAAAGAACCCAAAAAATTAAATAAATAAGTAACAAAATAAATAAATAACAGCCCCACTGGCCTCTTGAAGGCTTGGGGAGCTGCACATGATTGCCGTCTTGATGAAATCCCCCCGGATGTAATGAGCTGATTTTCTGCTGTTAATATTGCATCTGCTGATGAAGGATTCGTTAGGATAATGGAACGAAGCTAAAATATAAATGACTCCCTGTCAAGAAGCAGCTTTTGTTTGTTGATCTCCTGACAGTTCCTGGGCCAAGGCAGGGGTTTATGTGTGCACACGCATTCGGGAGCAGGCAGGAGGGCGGGGGGTGAGGGCTTGGGGGGCTACCCGGGAGCCCAGCCTCCTGGTTGTTCTAGGCTTTCCCTTCGAGGTGGGACTCCCTGACCTTGGAAGCCCTAGAGCCCTGTGGGCAGGAAGTCATCCACTCAGACACATCTGGAGTGGAGTTTTATGATACCAAGGTGCTGGGTAGCAGTGGAAGTTATCCAGGGACGTGGCAGAGAGGCTAGGCTAGGCCACGGGGACAGGATCCACCCGTGAGGAGAAACACTGCGTGTGCCCCTGAGGACAGGACCCACAGGCCCTTGAGTGAGGTGGCCTAAGGCGAGTCCTCATCATTGGACCACCCTCGCCTCTCCTTCGTGCCTTTTCCCTGATGGTCACAAGGCACATGTAGCAGGGGCCTGGGGACACCAAGGGCAGCAGTTGACCACAGGGAAAGCAGCCCGGTCTGAAATGACGATGATTCACCTCCCACCCCCTAGCTTAGCTTATCTGACGTCTCTGAGGCCTGCCACATAGGAGTCTCTTTCTTCTCTCCCCAGCTGCTCCTTTGTAGTTTATTGTGATAAAATGCACATGAAATACAATTTTCCATCGTAATCATTTTGAAGTGTGCAATCCAGTGGCATTTTAAGTCCATTCACAGCATAGTGCAACCATCACCAATCACATTCCAGGACTTTTCTCCCCCCGACAGACACCAGCACCCATTAGTGGCCCCTCGCCACGCTCCCCTTCCTCCAGCCTCTGGGAAGCTCTGCTCTGCTTTCTGTCTGTATGGATTCGCCCATTCTGGGTATTTCACATAAATGGAACCATATCATTTGTGACGCTGTGTCTCTGCCTTCTTTCTCTCAGCGTCTGGCTTCTTTCTCTCAGTGTCATATCTTCCAGGGGCATCTACATTGTTGTGGGAATCAGAACTTCATTCCTTTTTATAGATGACTAATACTCCAGTGAATGGATATACCGCATGGTGTGTAGCCCTCCATCAACTGATGGACCCTTAGGTTGTGTCCGCCTTTTGGCTGCTGTAAGTTCCTGGGCTGCTGTGAACACTCACACACGAGTGTTCACTTGCATACTCGTCTAAATGTCCTTTGGGTCTATCCCAAGGAGTGGAATTGCTCCATCTCTCCCAGCTTCTTAAAGGCAGGGACCGAGAAGCTGATACCAGGCGATGTTGATTACTCCGTGCCAGACGCTGTGCTGGCCATTATCTCAGTGGCTCCTCACACCTGCTCTAGGCATGGAAGCTCCGTGAGGTCGAGTTGTTGGTTTGTCACCGCTCTAGGATAGTTAGCAGATAGCAGATGCTCACAGAATATTTCCTGAATGATGTTCCTTTGAGGTAGGTACTCTTTTTTTTTTTTTTTTTTTTTTTTTTAATTTACTTCATGAGGCTTGGGGGGGGGGGAGAGAGAGAGAGAGAGAGAGAGAGAGAGAGAGAGAGAGAGAGACTAGCACTTTCAGCAGAGTCTCACACCATGATCCCCTCCCCCAACCTTCCTGATCAGTCAGGATCACCGGAGTCCACACCAGCAGCTACAGGTTGACTGGCCAAACTTGCCAGTGTGGATCCAGTATCCAGTATCACTAGAATGGTGTGTTACCACTGTGCCACTGAACAAGAAAAAAAATTAAAACAGGACCAGCAGATGGTGTAATGGTCACATCACTGGACTCTTCACGTAGTCAACCACAGTTCAAGTCCCAGACCCGGCAACTTAAACTTATGCTGGACGTATTTGTGTGTGTGCCCAAGATCCTGAGAGGGGAATCGAGGAGAAGGGATTGTGGCATGGCCATCCCCCGGGGGATGATTTCTTGCTTTCTGCCTCTCTTTCTCTGCCTCTCTGATGAACGCATGCACCCTATAGCAAAAATCTCTCTCTCGAAAAAATACACACACACACACACACACACACATATACTTTTTTTTGTTTGTTTAGTTTGCTATAGAGTGCATGCACTCACTAGAGAGAGACAGAGAAATAGAGCGAGGGAAAGCGAGAAATCACCCCTCAGGAGCATGACCACATTGTAGTCCTCTCTCCCCCATTTTCCTCTTGGGATTTTGGACACACATGCACACGTGCCTGGAATGTTTTTGAAGCCACCGTGTCCTGAACTTGGCCATGTGGGATCCAGTTGCCTTAACCACCATGCCACTGGCTAGCCCCTATTTATTTCTGGAGAGAGGGTCTCACCATGCTATGAGCCAACCCCCAGCCTTCCAGCTAGCTGGGATCACAGACAGACTTGATGTGTTCAGGTCAGGCCAGGGGCCAAACCCTGGGCCTTCTCATAGCGCTGTGGTGTCGCTCAGCAGTGCTTTACGGCCTGTAGCACCGTGGCTGGCCACACTTCCACTCTCGCTTTTCAGTTGAAGAAGCTGAGGCCTGGAGAGGTTTGGCAGCCTGTCCTGCCATATCATGTGGTGGTAAGCAGCAGAGACGGGATTCAGACCCGATTCCCACTGACTCTCCTCCTGTATCTGTTGTCCTCCTCGTGGCTAGCACAGTGCCACGTGCCCAGTACGTGGCTGACAGTCGCTGTGGAACAGGAGCAGGGGAGATCTAGGGTGGACTTCCCTGGCAGTGGGCTGGAAAGGCCTGGGGGTAGTGCTGTCTTGGTGTGCATCTTCCTGGTGAAACATGCCTGTCTGTTCAGAGGAGGTACTGCCTCTCCAAGCCGAGTCCTGAGCTGCCAAAGACCGTGTTGAACACTGCTAAGTACCCTCCCAGCACCTGGAAAAATCCTCTCGCTAACTCCTTGGTCAGAACCACTCCTCACCTTGATCTTCAAGGCCTTCAGAAAAAAGGAGAGCAAACCAGGCCATTGACACAGATCCTTCTTCTGGGGGAAAGGACGCCACCCCCTACCCCCAAGAAGACATGAGGCACCGCTGTATAGGTTGGGCAGGGCCATTGGAAAGTGGGGACATTTCTTCCTACTGAAGGGTCTCAGGAGAGATGGGTAGGCCAACTCTTCCCCTGGAGCCCTGAGAGAAAGCCCTATACAAAAGGCGGGGCGTCCTATTACCCTTGAGGTCCATGACCATGGAGGCAGCACCGAGCCAAGGACCTAAGGGCCTGGGGTAAAAGAGAGACAAGGCAAGTGAGGAACAGAGGCTTTAGCAACTGCAGGACAGAGCTGGCAGCTGGGTGTTTCCCTGCGTTTTATAGTAGTAGTATTAAAAACATTTCTTGAGTCAGGATTTGAGAGAATAAGGTGGGAAAACCCCTTTCCTGCCCCTAAACTACTAGGCCCTGTCCCTTTCGACCCTATACAGACTTTTCTGGCCAAATTTTAATCAAGATGGTTTGGAAAAACCCCAGCGCCGACCCAGAAGGCTGCTCCAATCCCTGGTGCTGGACCATCACCCCCACCCACCCCTCCCTGCCTCAGCACGCTGGCTGCTGCCTCAGCCTGGATCCGGCACCTGCTGGACTGTGCAGAGCTCGGCCCCTCACAGCCCTGCTAACTGCTGGGTCAAAGTTTTGGCTTCCTTTGACCTTTCTGTTCTGCCTGGATATTGCTGTGGATGTCCCACTGACACGTACCCCCTGGCGATGTGGCGGGCCGCTCGGCCCCTGCCCCTGGCCTTTCTCTCCCCAGCCCTCCTCTCTGCAGCAAGTCCTATTTTCTCTTCCTTTCTCCTCTGTTTCTCCCTCCCTGACACTCTCTCTCTCTCTCTCTCTCTCTCTCTCTCTCTCTCTCTCTCTCTCTTTTCACTCTTTTAACATGGTTTTCCTAAAAAGTTTTTTAATCAATCAAATTTGAGGCAGAAAATAGGTTTTGTCACGCCTGGTCCCGGGGTAGTGTGACTCTCACTCAGGCTCCTGACAGCTCCTCAATGCAGGAAGGAGGCCAAACAGAATATTTCTCCGGGAAAGTGCCCGTTTCCATGACGCTGCCCCTTGTTGTCTGTGCTGCCCCCCTCCTCAAGCCGCCGGGCTGACATGGCCCCAGCCCCTGTGAAAGGGCCAGGCCAAGGAGAGGGTGTGTATGAGGACGGGGACGGGGCTGGGGGCAGGGGGAAGAAGACAGGCTGGGGGTGGTGGATGGTGGCCGACAGCTGCCCAGAGCCTCCGTGGCCTGAGAGGGTTAGGGAGCAGGTAGGAGCCGACCTGGTGCTGCGCGATCGGCAGGACCTCACACGCAGGGAGCTGGGCTGCCCTGGGTGAGCACTCCGGAGCCAAGTCCAGAGTAGGCAGTGGCTTCAGCCAGTGGGGACTACGGATGGATGAGGCCTCGCCGGGTCCTGGTACGCTGGTCCCTGTGGCTTCTTGACCCTCCTCCTATCGCCTCCTTCCCTCCTCCCCTGGCCTTGCCCAGGGCAACATCCTCTCCATCCCTGGCTTCAGTCCTGCCCTTCCTAGATTCCAGCATTTCTTAGGCCTTCCAGCTCCCAGACCGACAGTCCTCTATCCCAGCTCCCAGACCCACGGTCCCCTACTCCCATCTGCCAGACCCACGGCCCCCCACTCCCAGCTCCCAGACCCATGGTCCCCCACTCCCATCTGCCAGACCCACGGACACCCACTTCCAGCTCCCAGACCCACGGTCCCTCACTCCCATCTGCCAGACCCACGGACACCCACTCCCAGCTCCCAGACCCATGGCCCCCCGCTCCCATCTGCCAGACCCATGGCCCCCACTCCCATCTGCCAGACCCATGGCCCCCACTCCCAGCTCCCAGACCCACGGTCCCCCACTCCAATCTGCCAGACCCACAGACACCCACTCCCAGCTCTCAGACCCATGGCCCCCCACTCTCATCTGCCAGACCCACGGACACACCCACTCCCAGCTCCCAGACCCACGGCCCCCCGCTCCCATCTGCCAGACCCACGGACACCCACTCCCAGCTCTCAGACCCACGGCCCCCCACTCTCATCTGCCAGACCCACGGACACCCACTCCCAGCTCCCAGACCCATGGCCCCCCACTCGCATCTGCCAGACCCACGGACACCCACTCCCAGCTCTCAGACCCACGGCCCCCCACTCCCAGCTCTCAGACCCACGGACCCCCACTCCCAGCTCCCAGACCCACGGACCCCCACTCCCAGCTCCCTACAGCCCACTTTCCTACTTCTTCCTTCCCATCTCAGTCTTTCGCCCTCTCCTCTCTCTTCTTCTCACTCTCTTTTATAATTAATGATTAGTTTTAATTGGTTTGCTTAGGCAGCCTGACAGCAAATTAACAGAAGCCAGCCCAGGGCTGCAGGCTTGAGTAAGAGACCACTATGCTTTGGAACTGGCCAGGGCAGGGAATGGGCGAGGCTTACCTGTGGACTCGCTTCCTGGGCCGATGGGCAGCTGAGCAAGCTCTCAGGGGGAAGACGAGGCGTCACCTGGGCAGGTGCAGCCTCCAGTGGAAGGAAGGCAATGAGTTCTTCACACACGGAAGGGCTCACGTTCATCGGCTTTCTCTGTGTGTGTTCATTTTATTTTTCTCCTCACAAGTCCTTCTGTGCTCTTGTTCATATGCAAGATGTTGCCCACACCTTCGGAGAACAGGGTCAGGTAAAAGGCAGGCAGAACCACTGCCTTTGGTCTGGGCAGGGTTCCCCTGTGATCCCCTCACCCTCGCTCGTGCTGTGGGCCGATGGGTTAGTAGTTCGAGGCTGTGGGGCTAAGACCCTGCTCTTGCACGTGGACCGGAGCGGGGAGGTCACAGTGCCGTTGCTGTGTGCTCAGCTGCCTGCCGGCGGTCAGCACTCTAGCCAGCAGCTCTGGGAGCCAGTTTCGTTCTGAATTGGCACAGACCTCTGGACCGAACACTGAACCCTTTGGTCCTCAGTTTTCAGTCGCAGACCTTAGCATTAAGAACACTCCATGGATGGGTGGGTGGATGGACAGCGGGCAGAGTGGCTACTGTGGCACTTCCTGCTGTGTCCCCTGGGCACGTTCCTCTCTCTAACCTGGGAGGGTTTCACTTAACTGTGGCCTCCCTGAGTGTAGGGTCCCTGCTCTCCTCTGGTGTTTCCAGCTGCTGTGCCTTTCCCCTGGCCTTGCAGAATCCCTCCTTAATTGTATCAGCTTTCCGATCGTCTGCTAGGCCCTGGGTGGGCAGACCACTCACTCACACAGGCCCAGAACCAGACACCAGGGACAGTGAGAAGCAAAGACGAGAGAAGATGCCCAGGCAAGAAAAGAGAGGTGAACGTGAACACCTCAGTACTTTCGGTTCCCACTGGAATCCACCCAGTTTCCCAGATCCCACACAGAGACAGCCAGACCACCTGCCCAGGGCAGGCGAGAGGCAGGACCCCAGTGTGAGTCCTGATCCCCCCACTTGCACATCTCTGCCCCTCCCCCTCCCTCCTCCACCCCCCAACCAACTCCTGGAAAGTTTCCTCCCCGATTGTTCTTGTGTGATCAGATCTGCAAGTTGCTCTCTAAGCTTCTTGTCACATTTTGACTTAATGAAGTGCAACTGCTGAGGGATTTGGGTTCAGCGCTCCGGTCTCCCGCGCTCCCTTGTTGTCAGAAAACAGGGGTGGTTGGGGACGGCAACACCGCGCTGCAAGTCGTTATCATTCCGGTCAGTCTGTTTAACACAAAATTAAACAAAGAACTAATTAGTGCCTCATGAATTAATAAATGCACAGTTGCCGGGGAGGATGGGAGGGGAGAAAAAGGTGGTGGAAGGGAGATACTGGAGTTGTGGAGTTGGGGGGCTTGGGGGGTTCAAGGGAGGCTGGCCAGGGCGCCTTGAGAGATCTCAGACAATGAGGGTGGGAAGGACAGGACTGTGATGACACCCTGGCCAGGGCCCTGGGCTGGCCGGACGGGACGCAGGCTCTGACAGCCAAGCCCACCTATCACCTTGCAGCAGAGGTCTGAGGTCTCCAACCCTAGCCCCCATGGCTTAGCCCTGCTGGCCCTCCACACCATGCAGCTTGCCTCTTCTCTCCATCTCCTTCCCTTCTCTACTTTCTGGCCTCTGTCCTCCCTTCTACCTCAGCACGGCTGCCCCTTCCTCTTTACTGCCCATCTCAGTTGTCCACCCAGCTCTCTGCAAACCCAACCACTCACATCTGGTCCAATAAGCACTGGAGGCTCATGGGGCCACCTCCCCTAACCAGTCCATGCTGACTAGACCCTCAGGCCTCACTGACCCCTGAATCTGGCAGGGTGGGCTCTGCCCTCATGGGCACCCTTTGCCCAGGCAGCCCAGCACAGGCGGCAAGAGCTGGCAGAGGACCCAGCACTCCTTAAGAGGACATGTCAAGTACAATTAGCATTAACCATCTAAATATGTCCTGGGAACAGAAGAGCAGGCGGTGGGACTGGGTGGCATTCCGGAAGCCCTGTGCAAGGTCACCTCATCTCCCGCAATCCCCCCAATCTGATTTGGGGATTACACAGCCTAAGGAAATTGGTGTTATTCCTCTTGCATCATTGATAAGCCACAAATGAGGGAGAGGAGGAGAAAAAGGTAACAAACAGAAAACCCTCCCAGAGCGTGGGGTTTTTGGGGTGGGGGTACAGGGCCTGACTCAGGCAAGGGCAGGAGGGGCCAGGTAGCAAGCAGAGGGTTCCTTGGGTTTTCTTCCACATATAGAGTCTGTCAGTTCAAAACTGGCCCCACAATTCATGCTCTGAGCAAGAGGGCCTGAGCCTGGCACACTGGGCCGGGTGGTATATTGGTTAAAGACCCTCTCCCTACGTGGACCCCCAGCATGGATCGTTATGACTCATCGGAGGATCCCAGGGTGGAAGGTGCTATTGCTTCCTGTGGACTTGAGGCTTCTGCTGCCTTAGCCCCTGGCCCACCCTTGCCCCTCTGCCACCCCTTGCTATAGTGAACAGCTTGGCATCTGTCATTTTTATTTTCAGAGGCCAGGGGAAGAGAGTAAAGAAGTGGCTGCTGCTGTATTCTGTCATTGTCCCCAGGCATCCCTGCTCAGCCACTGCAACTGCATGGGAACATGGACCCTTAACCACACCCCCATCCCTAAACTCCCCTCTCTGCCCCCACAGTGGCGTGCGCATGGCCTGGTCTAACTTTTCTTCATGTAGTAGGCCTGCCCTAAAAACTAAAATTCCCCTGCAATCAGCCCCTGCTGCTTTCAGATTTTTTTCAAACTTTGGTTGGCACAGACTTAAATGGGCCAAAATCAGAGGTCATCCAGCAAATCTGGTCTCCTTGGCTGGCCCTTGACCTTCACCCCCTTGGCCCACAGGGTGCAGGGAGCCCTTGGGCACACAGGAGGCATGGAGCACACGAGGGGCATCAGATTCCTGCCTGGAAAGGCTAACGAGCTCCTCTCTCTCCCGCCCCAGGATGAAGTGACACCCCCAGCTGCAAGAGAGGAGCCTCTAGGACCTGCTAAGAGGTAAGGCCTGAGCCCCTCCCTGATCCTCGTGTTCTCTTCCCCATTGGTGACCACTCTCCTGCTGTCATGTCACCCTGGGCCAGCTCAGTCACTCTGAGCACCCAGAGCGCGACAGGAAGGTAGAGACAGGGAATCGGCGCCATGCTGTGCATTTGAACCTGCTGGGAAAAGATGGACCCCAGTAGGAGAGCGTTGGTTTGGCTCTTTGGGTAGAAACAGGCTGGGGACATGTGGATGCTCCTTTTAGGCAAGGAGTACGCTCACAGCGGGTGGAGCAGCAGGGCATCTGTGGTGCGCAGGCTCAGGCCGTCCAGTGGTACCATGCCCCGCTCTGCACTGGGGCAGCTGCTCCCGCTCTGCAGGAGAGCCTGGTGAACTTAGAAGCTCAGGAACTCCAGCTCTGCCTCTCCCCTCTGAGCCTGTGCCATATCCTCAGTGGCCTCCCCCTTCCTCCTTGAGAGTCTGGCAGGGAGGAGCCCGACAACAGGCTGTGTCCTGCTTTTCCCCAGGGCCAGGGATCCCCCAGAGGCTGGGCACACGGGGCTGCCCTGGCCTGGCCTGGCCTTCACAGGCTGTCTGGACCCCGGGAGGCGTGAGGAACTGTGGGGCCACCGGGCCTCGGGCCCCAGGCAGTGCCGTGTCAGAGGTGACCGGTGGAACGCCAGTGTTATGTAAATAACGGGGCCTGCCCGGCGGGCGAGCGGACTGGCTGCAGCCATCCATCATCCGAGCTCGGCAGGGCGGGGGACAGACATGGCACCGTGCGCTTGGCTCCAAACCTGTTTGTTTTCCCTTTGTCTCTCGCGTTTTGGGGCCTGGCTGCAACCGGCTCTGGGTTTTGTCCTGCTGGCCTCCTCCCCCCGGGAGGACGGGGGGAAGGGAGGAGATTCGCCTGGCTCCCACCGCGGCATCCCTTTCGGACTTCAAAGGCTCCCCCAGCATTGTCTGCGCCGGCAGGCAGTGGCCCTGAAAACGTGATCAGAGGCGGCCCGGTGTAGGGCAGGCCCGGCCCGCGCCCTGCGCTCTCGCTGGGGCCTGTGGATTCCTCCCTTTGCCGCCAGCACCACCGTGGTTACAGCTCTGCTCTGGGTCCGCCGTCCTCGCTGCTCTCTCCCCTGGAGCCCCTTCTCATTCCCTCTGGCCACTGCCTCGTCCTAGCCAGTCTTACTCCTCTCCCATGGAACTGGGAGTCCGAGAATTGTAAGAGCTGCGAGCCTCCACTCCTTCATATCACCCGTGAGAATCTGAAACACCAGGACAGGCTTCTCAGGATGCTGGGAACTGGAACTAGTGCCTGAGTATCACCTTCCTGTACCAGCGCTCAGTCTTTTTCTTCACTCTCCGCTTGTCATAAGAATCTTGCTTCCTTTTGAGCCCTCTGCCCATGAAGGTCCAGACTGGATTCCTTCAGTCCCCAGGCAGCAGGGTGGAGCTAGGCATCTCAGGTCCTAGAAGTCAGCCCCAGGTGTGTCCATTCTCTGGAGCAGAGCTTGGCAAACTGTGGCCTGTGAGCCGCATTTGGCCCACAGCCTGTGTTTGTAAATAAAGTTTTATTGAAACACAGGTACGCCCATTTGCTCACAGGTAATCTATGACTGTTTTCATTCTACAGTAGCAGAGCTGAGTGACTACAGCAGAGACTGGCCTACAAAGCCTAAAATATTTACTGGCCAGCCCTTTAAAGGAAAAGTTTGCTGGTTTCTGCTCTGGATGTTCTAGCTCCTGCTCTTTGTATATTCTCTTTCTCTCTGTCTCTCTCTCCCATAAAATATACATACGTGAACTTGCGCACTGTAAAACCATGGTTAACCATGCTTAAGTGTATCATTCCCTGGCAGTAAGACCATTCTTAAGTTGTGCAGCAGCACCCTGACCCATGTTCTTGTGTTCAGTGGGATTGCTCTGAGCGGCCTGGGCATTGTCTGTGATCCCTGTGCTGGGAGTTTCAGGCAGCCTGTCTGTGCTCAGTCCCACCTGCCATCTCATCCCCTGCTCGACAGACCCTGCTTCTTCATGGTTTCCAGCATCCCAGGAGTCCCAAGTCTCTCTCCTGTAGCCCTGAGCAAGTCTTGTAACCTCAGATCCAGCTTCCTCTTTCCCCAAAGCCTCCTGGGTAAGAGAAGGATGTTTGGCATCTGGAGTTTGGCAGTAGCCTTTGTCAAAGGGACAGGGACATGACACATGTAACAAGGCAAAAGGTGAGAAGACTGTCCCCTTTGCGGGGTTGGGACAAGTGAGTGAGTTGTGGCTGGCAGTGGCTAGCCCACTACTGGACAGGGACAAGTGCTTTTGTTCCCTCCTCTCTCCAGAGCCTGGGTCTTCATGGTAAGGCAGGCAGAAGAGGCATCAGCATCCCCGGGCAGATTCCATGAAGCTCCCCGCCTCTGCTGCAGAGTCTGGCCCCTTGGAGGAAGTGAAGGCCCTGATCCCAGTGATCTCTGGGCAGTCCTAGGTCTCCCACTTCTGCTGTAGGACCCCAGGAAGTGACATCACCTTTCTGGGCACCAGTTTCTTGACCTATGAAAGAGGTGGTTCTGACCACTATGCTCTCTGGCCAGGGACGGGAGGAACAGGGATGCTTTGGGGTAGAACTGTGAAGGTCATGCTGGTGGGTGTTGCTGAGGGGGAAGCAGACTGCAGTTCTTGCTGAGAAGGCCCTGGAGGTTCCTCAGTGGCCACCTGCTCTGTCCAGAGTCAGGGACCACAGCCTCTCTGACATGGAACCGCTGCTGTGGGCTGCTGTGGGACCCAGCCTCCAACAGAGGCTGGCAGAGAGGAGCAGGAGGGGGAGCAGGATCAGCTAGGTCTGGGAGGGGAGCCATGCTTTGTAGATCCCTGGCTGCCCTTGCCTCTTGTTTCTGCTACGTCTCTTATTGTCCTCTTTTCATGAGTTCCTCGGCCTTTTGTCTCTCTCTTTCCCCTCCAAGCCTTTTCTCTGCATCCCACTAGTTTCTCTTCTGCCTGGCCGCGCCCCCCACACAACTCCATGACTCTCTCTCTCTCTCCCTCTCCCTCTCTCTTTCCTTTTCATCTACTCGGAAGGCTTTACTTTACTTCCTTGTCACCCTAATTGATTGCATTAACCTTTCAGCGTATTGGATTTCCCCGGCATCGTGCAGAGAGCCCTGTGCAATATGCTTATAATCTGAGCCATAATGGGCAGTTTGCAGTCAACAAGCCCCTTCTCCCATTGGCCCTGTTGACATCTTCTTGCCCAGGCCACCACAGCCACTTCCCCCGCCGGCAGGGGTGGAGCAGTGGGATGGGGCAGACACAAGCTTGGGTCCACCGGATGGAGTTCCCTGCCGCTCCTCTCCTCCTGGCGCTGCCTCTGGCCCTGTATCTCCTTTTCTGAGTTCCTTGGCCCAGGTCCTTGCCAGGCCTCTGGTCTTTGTGGGTCCTGTCAGCTTGACTTTCTGCTTCTGGGACTGTCTGCCTGATGAGAGGCCAGCTTGGATTTTGTGAATAGAAGTCCCCCGTTCCACCCAGACAGTTCTCAGAGCAAGTCTTCCATCCTTCGCTTACCCAGGAAGCTTTGGGGAAAGACTCTGGTGACCACTTCAGGAGGTGGAGGGTGGCTAAGAGAAGTTTGAGATCTCTGGCCTTGACTGGCCCCTGAGCCAATGCGAAGCTTCTGTGGATCTTTTGGAAACTCAACTGAATTCTGAAAGGGGTGTGGGATCAAAGGGGAGAAAAAAGGGGACCTGCTGAAGCCAAGCGAAGAGAGATGAAGACCCTGCCAGGGTTGGCCAGGCGTGAGCAAAATGGCAGCAACCACTCCATGCACGGGGAAGCAGGCCCTCGAACTCCTGGTTTGAGCCCAGTGCCCTGCCTGGGAGTGTGTTTGGGCACTTGGGAGATGTCTCAGCCTGTATTTCCCATCTGATGTCTGGCAGTAGCTTTGAGCAGATCCACCTGCCTTCGTAAAGGGAGTGGGACATGCCACATGCAGCCAGGCAAGAAGCTGGGGAGAAGCCTCTGCAGGGTCGGATGGCTGGGCCTGGCCAGAGACTGATAAGGGGGAGGTGGCAGAAAACACGACCTGAATTCTCAGGTTGGAAGGAGTGGGCTCCCTCCAGTCGGTTCCTGACTGGGCCCCTGCTACTCCAGTAGGAGGCAAAGGAGCCAGCCTCGTGCCAACTGCCTGGGCCTAGGGGCTAAGCCCAGGCCTGAGTCCTGGCCCCGTTGGTCCTGACCGGGGCTGCCAGCCCTCAGACCAGCAGCCTGATGGGCTGAGTCTTCATCCACGACAGGACGGGATGTCAGGTTGAATACATTAGTGTCAGGCTGGAGGAGCAGGGCGGAAGCTCCCATTAGCCTGGTGGTACTTCCTCTCCCCCGCCCTTTGCCATCAGCTTCTCCTTCTGACCACCCCCACCTCCTCCCGTCACTCCATCACTTCGAAGGGCACGCTTTGGCAAGAGGGGGCTGGCCCTAGGTCCTTCTCATCCTCTCCCAAGGATTTTGGGGGTGGGCAGAGGGCACAGCAGGGAGAAGCCGAGCAGCGAATTAAAGTTTGTGATTGTCAGTGTCAGGAGAAGCGAAATAACCCTGTAACTAGTATGAAGGTGAATTCACGGTCTGCTGCACATGGAGAATATGAGTGTCTGTGAGACGGGAGAGCGTGCAGCACGGGAGTCTGCCTGCCACGGTGGGCAGCCTCCTCTCCAGGGACCTGGGCGGGGGAGGGGAGGAGGGCCACGCAGTCTCCCATCCCTGCCAGGGAGCAGCTGCCTGATCCTGCTGGCCTGGGCACCAGGACCCAGGTAGATGCTTGTAGGCTCCAGCCCCTTCCCCAGGACCCCAGCCCACCTTCAGGCTTCATATTAGGAGCCGATCCTCCCGGCACTTACTCTAAGCTAGGCTGTGTGCCCTCAGCTTACAACTCGGTGCAGGAAGTGCTGTTGTTAGTCTCCCCTTTTCCCTCTCACTTGGTTATGACTACTTTATTGAGATATAATTCACATACCATAAAAAATCACCCTTTTATAAAAGGTACGTGCAGTTCCGTGGGTTTTAGTGTACTCACAAGGTTGTGCACTTATCACCACTACCTAATTCCAGAACACTTTCATCCCCCAGAACGAAACCCCATACCTGTGAGCAGTTACTGTCCATCCTCTCTCCCCGACCCCCAGACCTTGGCACCACTGGCTGCTTTTCTCTTTAGATGCTGGGAAAATGGAGGTTCAGAGAGGATCAGTGACTTCGTTAAGGTTGCACAGCCAGTAGATGATAGAGCCAGAATTCTAACCCAGGTAGTGGGACTGCTCAATGTCATGGCTGCCCACCCCTAGCCCCCAACACGCACACAGGCATATGCACATGCGCGCGCATGCACACACACACACACACACACACACACACACACATGCCTTACCGCATGTTTCAGGCAGTTTGGCCTCAGGCATGTACATGCACCATCCTAGCATGTAGGCCCAGGCAGCAACGTGTATCTTTTTCCCAAGTATGCTTGCAACTTGGTCCAGAAACCTCAACCCTCCTGTAAGGACAGCCTGCCTCCTCTCTTCCCCCCTTGACCCTTCTCTTGGCTTCTCCCTCCAACCCTACTCCTAGAAGGGAGGCTCGGCTGGGGAACCTGCAGCAACAGGGCAGCCGAAAAGTCCACTGAGACCTCAGTAGTTTGGGACTTTTAAAACGAGAAACCCCCATATCTCCTGTAGCTGGTCGTCGTGACTGGAATAGAAGGCCATCCGCCACTCCAGGACAGCCCCTGCCTGGTCGGGCCTCTGGCTGGCTGTGCCTGCGGGCTGTGCCTACCGCGTGCCGCAGGGGCAAGCCCACGAGCTCAGCTCCCCGCGCCACACGCTCTCTGGCTTCCCTCTGGCTTCTCTCGCTCTCTCCTTCGCTTCTGTCCTGATTCTTCTCACTTATTCTTTCTCTCCTACTTCTCCCTCCCCTCACATTCCCACCGCAAACTTTTTTGGAAAAAAGTTTTTGTGTTCAAGCTCCTGCAGTTACACATTTTGAGAATTACTGTGAAACGGTCATGCTTCTGATAAGAGGTAAACGCAAGGATGAGAAACAAAGGGAAAGGCAGACAGGAGACAAAATGAGTCTGTTGGACTTGGTTTGGGGTTTTTTCCTCCTTCTCTCTCCCTCCAAAGTGGAGGATCCGGCCGGGCCAGTTTGGATATTTATTAAGAAAAAGCCAAAGATAATTAACTTTTTTGTTTTTGTTTTGTTTGCGGGTGCCTCCCCTGCTGGCACTCCTGACTGCCTGGCAAATTAAACCTGCTCCCTGCTCTCTGGGTGCTGGGCTGCCGGCAGGTCTGCTGCTGACTGCCCTGAATCTGTTGGGGCTGGCAGCTGCCCACCCAACCCCCTGCCTTGGGTTTCAGAACTTGGGTCTCTCTATGCCACCACCGATGCCACTTCCCCAGGCTCTACTGACTCGGAGAGCACCCTTTAGAGTGGGGTAAGTGGTATGTGGAGGGGCTGAAGGGGAGGGGTTCCCGTGTGGGGTGGTAGCCAGCACTTCCCTCAAAGGCGATGGGGCTGAGAGAGGGAGCCTTTCCCGTGGGGCCCAGGCATTACTTCCAGCCAGTTCAGGGCTGTTGACTCCCCAGGAGACGGTAAGGAGAACCCCAAGAGTGAGCTGAAGTTCGGGGAGAGGCCAGGTTTGGGTCGCGTAGATCCCTAGCTCTTCTCCCAGGAGACTGGTTCACTGCCAGGACCCATGGTCCCTGGGAATGCCATGGAGAAGACTCTGGCCCATGGAACCATCCCGCCATATCTGTCCACCCTCCACGCCCTTCTCCCACCTCCCAGCCAGCCCAGGCCATCTGGAGGCCGGCAGAGTGGCCAGAGAGCTGGTGCTGGCTACTGCTGGTCTGCCCTGGAACTAACCACACAGAGCCCTGAGGCCAAGCTGCAGCCCGAGGCCCAGTCCAGTCCACTGGCCAAGGCAGGCGCACTGAGAGTTAGAGACCTCCCGGTGGGGGATAGAGCTGGGGCATCTCAGGAGCCAGGACAGCCAAAGCGAGAAAACCAGCATGGCCCAAGCTAGTGGAGGCTAGGGGTTGGCCCCTCTGTTGGACTAATATGCCTTGGCCCCTCCCTGGCAGGCCTCTCTCCTTGGCACCCCTGGCTTCATCCTCAGCTGGGCAAGTAGGCAGCGATGGCGAGGTCCCTCCAGGTAGGGAACCTGCTTTGGAGCTGGGCACAGAGAGCAGGGCATTTTTCAAGGATTTTGCTGGCCTTTTTTTTTTTTTTTTTTCTCTGAAATATAAGGATGTGCAATTTTTTTGGTTTCAATTTAGCATTGGAGAATTTTATAATTTAGTAATTAAAATCTCTGATAGGCTTTAGAAATTGCGGCTAATTGAATTTAATGGGAAGATGATTTTCAATTTTATTTGATTACCGGGACCCCTGGCATCGGTATTTATGGGAAAAAAATGGGAAATGTGCTGTGTGGGCTAAGATGGCATAATTGAATTAGGGATAATCGGATTTCTCCGTCATGAATTTCACTATAATTTTCCTATAATTTTCCATTAGATATCTAGTTTACAAATATTCACAAAGAAATGAAGCTCTTTCGGAATGGAGATTGCTGGCTAACAGGATTACGGGGCCGAGCGCGGCTGTACCAGCCCCTATACTGCCATAATGCAATCCCTGCGTCTGCCTTACACTTGGCCTGGCCTCGGCCCTCTGCTTTGCCACCCACTCTGCTTCCCCTTTCTCCCCTTTGTCTCTTCATCCTTAGCTACCCCCTGCCCTGACACCCACCTCTCCGTGGCCCGTGACCTCTCGTGTCCTGCTGCAGATGACCCCGTGCCATGCTTGGGCCAGGGTGCCTCGGCTCCCTCCCCTCCTGCACCCCCATGGCCTCCTGTGCACACTTTCATCGCTCGCAGCTCTCCCTGACACCCGCCCTCCCCAGCCTAGGAAGCGCACTCACACGCAAACACACGGACTCGCTCGCAGGTGCGAACATGCTTGTTCACATGCACACGCAGTCCTTTGGCCAAGGCTTCTGTGCCCTGGCCCAGTCGCCTCAGAGGGAACCAGTTTATTGGGATCCTGGGGTGGGGTGCAGGAACAAAAGGAGCTTTGTTCAAGTTTATGTGAAAGTTACAAATTCAAAATGAGAGCAGATAAAGCATGAGATACCTGGTGTGTAAACAGGCTGGTGAGTGAGAAGGCCCCAGGCTCGGGAGGGAGAGAGAATGAGTGGGCAAACTGGGGTGCGGGGGGCGTGGGAGCCAGCAGTGGAAGCTGGATGGGGGACAGCGGACAGTGTTCCTCGGTACCCGTGTCGGGCGCCTGGCAGGACTGCTGGACAAGCGTCCACCCTTCTTATTCTCTTGGGGTGGGGTGTCTAAGGAGAAGCCTAGGAGGAACCCAGGGCCTCGAGACCTGGAGGAGTTGAGGCATTGAGTGTTCCATCCCTGGAGTCCCAGGCATGAATGTCCTTGCCGGCCCAGTCTCAGGGCTTCAGAGGGGTCACCACATCAGGGTCCTCAAGGCGGAAATGGGCCACAGCCTCCAGAAATGCCTGAGCTCAAGGTCTCTCCCTTTGGCATGAGCACACACACCCAGAAAGATAGCGAGATCTGGGGACTCCTCATTGCACAGCCTCTGGCTCACTCCATCCAGCCTTGGTGCTTTGGCTCTTCATCTGAGAACTTCTCAAATCCCAGCTTGCCAAGATGGCCTCAGTTTCTGTGCTTCTCTGACCTTCTCCACTGCGGGCCCCTGCTCTTGGGCAGGGCTTCTTTGGCCTACAGTGGCTGGTTGTGGCCAATGTCTTGGGAGAGTAGATGCTTTCCAGGAAACCGCACACCTCCCTCCACCACTGACTGTGCCTGGCAGACCCCCTGGTGAGATCTCTCTGCACCCGCCTTCTTCCCAGTTCTCTGGGCCCTGCCCCTTCGGTTGTCCTCTCCAGCTTTTACCCACCAGAATTCCGCAAGCCATGAAGTAGCAGAGCAGCCGGCCCCACCTAGATACCTGGAAGGAGAGTTATGTTCCTTTTCCCCTCTCATGCCCTTCCCAGGGGTCAGTCCCTGACCATCAGCAGAAGCCCAGCAGGGCATTTGGAGCCAGCCAGAGGCTGGGTCATGTACACAGGGAGCTCCCTGTTGGTGGGGACATCTTCAAATGCACCCAGAAATCACTCCATCCAACTCTGGCTTCAGGCTTCCTTGTACACTCTGTTGTCCAGGCTGGAAAGCACAGGCCCCAGATTGGGGTGTGGGATTGATTGCCCCTTGTTACCTACCAAAGCTGCAAGGTGTCAAGAGTCCTCACTTGGGGAGTCACAGGTGGCAGCACCCAGAGGCATGTGTGTGCCTTGAGCAGTCCCAGACACCGAGATGCCCTCCCTGAGATCCCGTGTGGCGAGCAGAAGCACACGGTCCTCTGGACCTGGCTTCCTGTGCCAGGAGCAGTTCTTCCCAGCCTTAGGTCGCACGCGGCTTGGTTTGTCTGAGGAGCTACCTTTCCTTATTTAAGACTTTAGGGCCACGCGAAGCTCAGTAAAGCTTCTGGGCCTCTTCAGCCGCTGTTCCTACGAAGCAATGGAGACAGGCCCAAAGGGTGGAGGTTGTGGGACAGTCAGGAACGGGGGTTGCCAGAAGGCATTGGATAGGACAATCTGTGACAGAGGAGAGATACTAAACTCCATGCCAGCCTGTTTAGAACTAAGGAATGGTCAAAAAGAAAGAAGGAAAATAGGAGAAAGTAGGAGAAAGAGTAGATTGTTAACTCCCGGCCGTCTTTGCCCCAAGGCCTCCCCAGGCCCCTCCCTTTGCAAAATAGAAATATTGCAAAAATAGGCCAGCGCCATTTTGCTGAGTGCTGCCCAAAGACCAGAGAAAGCGCTGTCCCCTCCCCTCATCTGAGGGCTGCCTGGTCCCTCCTGAAATAGAGCTGGAAGAGGTGAGGAAGGCAGCAGGATGGGCCAAGAAGGGGTAGAGAGCAAGCTAGTGGCATGGTGAGCCGGGTCCTCTCCTACGTAGTAAACCTGCCAGCAGTCCTGCTCCCGTGAGCTTTTTCAGGCCCAGTGGGTAACTGGGGTCATTAACGTTTAAGGAATCTCACATATGTGGGCAGGGATGGCTGGGGAGGTGTGGGGGCCCTGGCGGAGAGACCCACCAAACTGCTTTCTCTGGGAGAAAAATATGGGACCAAGGTGAAGACAAAGTGCAGTGGTCAACCTGCAGCTGGCAAGGAGGGAAGATGAGGTCTGGTGTCTGAGAGGCCAGGGGAGGCCACCTGACCCAGAGGAGCAGGTGGCTGGACGCTGGCACTTTGGTTGAGGGGCACTCTGTCAGCCGACGCCCTGCATGGTGGGCAAGAAGCTTAAGCGATGTCTCGGATCAGTGGTGGGGACTCCAAGAGAAGGCTGCAGGGGGGCTGTGGTGAGGACAGGGCGGGCTGCCAGGCTGGTAGCAGGAGGCAGGAGGGAGAGAGGCCGGCAGACCTGGGACATGCGTCGCCACGGCAGGTGGGGAGGGCGCCAGGGCCCATTTGCAGGGCAAACCCGAAGCGCAGCCGCGGACACTCGTGTGCGTCCCGGCAGGCGCTCCTCGGAGCGGTGGCCGGCGCTCTCCGAGGGCACGAGGCAGCGCTAGGCTGACGTGCGTGTTTCCCCGACACACCCAGCCCGCCGCCCTGGGAGTCCTTTCTTCCTCGAGCTTAAAAAGCCAAAACAACAAAATGAGAGGATCTCGGTTTGAGAGGGAAACAAAACCCTTTCGAGCCCCGAGCCCGAGGCGGGTGCGAGAGCGCGCGGCCCGGCGGGCGCGGCCCCGCGGCGCCTCACACCTGCGCCCGCCCGCGCAGAAAAGTTTGCGCGGCCGCGCGGGGCGGCGGCGCGGGCGCGCGCGGCGGCCGTCGGATCGCGCTCGCGGGGTCCGAGCGGCGGAGGAGAGCGTGCGAGCGCGCGGCCGGCGGCCGGCCGGAGTTGGCGCGTGTGCGCGAGCGCCGTCCCCGCGCCTCGCTCCGGCCGCGCGACCCCCCCACCCCACTCCAGCCCCGCGCGCCCAGGCCCCCCTCCCGCCCCACCTCGAGCGCGGAGTCCCCGCCCCCTCCTCCCGAAGTCGGAGGTTTGGGGAATCACTGAGCCACGGAGCCGGCCGGCCGGCCGCCCGAGGCGGTGCGGCGAGGGCGCGCGCGCGCCTGAGGGAGGACGCGCGCGCCTGAGAGCGCGGCGGGGGCGCGCCTGCGCGGGCGAGCGCGAGCCCATTCACTTCGGCACCTCGGCGGGGCGGGCGGGCCGGCGGGCGCGCGGGGCGGCGGCGGCGGCGCGCGGGCGGCGGGCGGGCCGAGCTCTGATCTTTCACCTGCCGGGAGCCGGCGCGGGCCCGGCCGAAGAGGCGGCGCCGCGGCCGCCCTGCCAATCACCTCGGCGCCAGGCAGCGCCCCCGGCCGCTCCCGCCCGCCCCGCTCCCTCCTGCCAAACTGTTACCCTGAGTGTTACCGTCAGGAGCAATGACATCAGGGTTTTAAAACAACTTGTTATTCGGGGAGTAATCAGTTGCAATTAGGCATTAATTAAGTATTATGAAAGTTGATTATTTAAGTGAATTCGGCTTTCGACTCTCCGACTATGGTGAGTACCGGGAGCGGGGCGGGGGAGGGCAGGGGGCCCGCGGGCGCTCGGGCTGCGACCCCGGTGCGGGACGCGGGGCGCGGGGCGGGGCGGGGCCGGGCGCCCCTCGGCCTCCCGGGCCCCGCGGGCCCCCCAGCCGGGGCCGCGTCCCCGCGTAGTTTCTGTTTGAGTTTAATAAACTCGGGAGCAGAGACGAGCTCTCGGAGCGTGCCGTGCCGGAGCGTGAGAAGCGAGCGAGCGAGAGCGGAGGGAGAAACTTTCGCTCGGCCTCGGCCGGCCGCCCCCAGCTGGCCCCTGCACGCCTCCCCGGTCCCGGGAAGTGTCGGTCCTGCGGTGGGGCGGGGGCGGGCGGCCGGGGTCGGGGGCCGGGGACCGGGGCGGCGGGGGGCCTGCGAGACACTAAACCGATTTTTTCTTCTTCTTTCCTGGTCTTCTTTTTGTGGCGTTCCTCGAAGAGTTTGGGACCAAAGAGAGGAGAATGGATCTTGGAACAGGTACCGACCGGTGGGAACCCAGGGGAGGTTCTTTCACTTTTCTTTCGGTTCTTTTACGGAAGTTATTATTTTTAGCCCAATGAGGTAGCAGCTGAGCAGGGGGTGGGGGCTGGCCTGCGGGGGTCGGTGGCTGCTGCCTCTGCTCTCTCCCCCTGGTTTCTGGATTGCGAGACTTCTGATGATATTGTTATTATTTGTTACTTGCTTAGTGGCTGTGACTAATTTGATGCTTGTCATTATGAAAGAACCGAGAGGAGAGGGAGCTGGGGGGGCACCCAGAGAGAGGATTTAGGGGTTTTTTTGTGGGGTTTTTGTTCTCCGTGTTTTTTGTACGGCTCCCTGTTTTCTCTGTGTTCCCCCCACCCTTGCAAAGATCTCTGTGTGTCTGGCTGTGGGGTGTGTGTTTTTATTTTTTTAGTGGGGGGTGGTTTAGTTTTTGAAAGCAGCGTCCTGTTGGGAAAGGTGGTTAGTCTGGTTTCGGGGCGACTGTCTCAAGGTAAAGGAATTTAATTTATTTGGGACAAGGCTGTGTCAAGCTGCTTATTATGGCTAATGAGTATTTTTCACCTGAGAATCTGTGGGACGAGGCGGCTGTTATCAGTTCAAAGTGAGGGGCCCAGGACTCTCTCCCTATCCCTCTTTTTAACCTCCATGGTGAGGATGTGCCAGACAGACTACTAAACTTAGGTCTCGGGTTTTGGGGGACCTAGTGTGGGACTAGGCTAGGGCTCTGAAGAGAAGTGATGCTGGCCTGGGGCAGAATTTATCCTGAGATTGTGGTATTTTATTAGTTTTGATATGTTTGCTCAATATATCTCTTCCCATCCGGGGTTCCCACCTGAACCCAGAGTGAGGTTTGCCATACGCACTTCAGGCTTTCCTTTAGCCCCCTCTATTGCAACCAGATTGCCACCAGGATCCTCGCATCCTAGGGTGACCAGGGCAGCTGTCTTCTTCATCGCTGTAAAAGAAATAAGCAGGTTGGCAGTCCATTGAGGCTGATGTGCGAGCCCGCTGTCTCATTTCCGGAAGGCGCATTGGGACTGCAGGCTGTGAAGAGTTGTTTACAATAGGCCCAAGTTCACGGCCTTACCCCTTGGGGTCCATGAGCTGACATCTGACCTCCCGAGGTCAAAGGGGAGTAGGCAGGGAGCACAGAAGGACCCAAGGTGGGTGGCATGGTGGACAGCTTTGAGGAGGAGATAGGGCATTTAGGGGGGAAGGAGTTGTTCGCAGAGCTTTAAGACTATGTCTAACCAGGTGTGATCTTGGCTCATCTGATGTGGAGGTCCTCAGGACCTCGGTGCCCAGGAAGGATGTGACACCCCCTGCTGGGCAAAGTGGTGAAGGTGTCTAGGGCCATGGCTGCCACCCTACCCCTCCCTGCCCTCTACTCCCACAGGGAACCAGCCGCCTCCACCTCTAATCAGGTGTCTCATCACCTCCCTCCCAGGCCCCACCCCCTTTCTTCGGAAATGAGGGCCTCCACCCATCCCAGTCAAGAAGCAGAACTCAGCCACCACCCCCTACCTGGGGCAGGCAAGCTTATTCTGTGGGCGGGCACATAGGACCGGGCCTTGCTCAGCAGGAGGGCGGGCCTTCCGCATCTTCCTCTCCTAACCTGGAGTTGGCATCCTTCCTCCTGCCTCAGTCAGTCCCTCCGTGTCTGCCACGGGGCACTATTCCAAAGCCCTCCTGTGGGGTGACCCAACTGGAACGAGGGCCCCTAGGCCTGGCAGGAGGCAGATGGCAGAGCCTCTTGTGGCATCTCCCCTGGGCCTTACGGAGACTTACTTCTCCCAGCACTCCAGGGACATGCTCTGGAAACTCTTCCTAGAAGCTAGCAGGGCCCCTGAGGTCACTCCCAGTGGGACCTGTGCCTGGACTCTGGCCACTCGGAGGGGAGGTCCAGGGTGTCAAAGTTCTGACTGTTTCCTGGAGGAGTCATCTGGTGATACCATTTCAGCTTCTTCTTTGAACTTGGAAGTTTCACTTAATCTCAGAACTTCAGAAGAAAAGCATTTTTTTTTTTCATTTCACAAAAAAGGGAAGCAGATGGGGACTCTGAGATCCCTCTGAGCTTGTTTCTGAGCCAACTCCAGGCTCATCCTCAGGAGCTAGGAGCATCCCCCTCGGCCACCAGAGTGAAGAAGGGACACACCAGGGCCTCAGCTCTAGCCGGGGTTTATGGCTGGTGTGCTGAGGATCTCTCTTCCTTTGGGGTAGCGTGGGCAGCTCTAGCTAAGGGCCTCTCTGGCATAGTACAAGGCCCTGGCTCCAAAGGGTTGCTGGTACCAGGGACCCAACAAGCAATGGATTATGGGTTGATGTCCCCTCCCAGAAGCAGTTCAGTGATGGGAGAATCAAGGCTTCTCAGGAGGGGACATAGGACCTCGAAACCCTCGGGGCCAGGTGGACCTCCTTTCCCCGACCATAGTTCAGCCAAGGGCTGGATCAATCTGGACGTCTTTAGCAATAAAAAATGCCGATGTCGTCCTAATTCACCAGGCCCCGAGATGACAGCAAATTTACATTTTTTAATTAAACTAGCAGCCAGTTTTTATGAGAGGGGGTTGGGTTATGCAAATCAAATGGTTGTGTACGGAAGATTAGGAGAGTTTGGGAATAAATTCCACAAATGCTAATAAAAAAAAAGGAAAGAGAGAGAGAGAGAGAGGGAGGCAGGGAGGAGAGAGAGGAAGAGAGGAGGACATCTTTCCATTAGGCCCTTTTAGAGTGATTTCCCTGGGGGAGGGAGCTGGCAGGGGGAGGGGGAGAGGGGAGGAAGCTTTCAGAGACAGGTAAATCCATCCCACAATTGGGACGCTCCCAGGATTAGGCCCCTTCCAGGCTGATTCCTAGGCCCTGAGCACTACTGGGAGCCAGGATGAAAATGGTGGTGAAGTACAGCGCTTTAGAAGGCTTTCCTTTGATTATTGAGAACCTGGTCCTAATTGCCCCTCTCTCCCCAGGGGGAGCTTGAGAAGAAGGGGAGGGGCTGACTAGAATCAGAGCTGTCTAGTAGAGGGTCCAAGGTAAGCTGTCCAGGTAAAGAGCCAGACAGGTAAGAGGCAAGGTCAAATGGGATGGCCCGGAACCACAGGGGGAGCCGTGAGGGGCGTCAGTAACGTTGTGGCTATAGCCATGTCACTATGCTGTGACTATAGCCATGTCACTATGCTGTGGCTATAGCCATGTCACTATGCTGTGGCTATAGCCATGTGTTCAAGGCAAATCAGTGGGAAGTAGCAGCTCCACTCGCTGAGCCAGGCCTGCTTCTTTTTCCTGCTAGGACTCCAGGCAGAGACCTCCTTGCAGTGCAGGCAGACCACCCCCCAAACCCATGAATACTGGCCCAGGCTAATGCTGTAGGGAGGCTAGGAAGGGTGCAGTCAAGGGCGCTGAGCCAGGTCGGCTCACTCACCTGGTTCTTACAGTGTCCTGGTAGGCACATGCTTTGAGGGCACGTGGTCTTGAGGTAGGAGAAGAAAGGCTGCATACTTTTTCCAGGTGATGTTTGACCCTAGGGAGCCAAGAACTGGGCTTCCCCAACTCCAGCTCAGGCCCTGTTGCCCTGAGGGTCAGCCGACCTGCAGACTCAGAACTTCTGTGAGCCACTTTTCAAGGCCTGGGCCTTGCTGAGAATAGAAGCTTCTAGGAACCTCCTTAGCGCATTACACCTTTGACCCAGCATGTGCCGTTTCTGGAGGAAGGGTTTGGGATAGAGTAGACTGCCCTCAATTTGCTTTCCTCCTGCCTAATTTGGCCAGATAAACCCACCCAACCAGTCTAAGCTGGGCCAGTCCCTGCAGTCAGGTTGGGCACTGGTTTCGCCAGTCTGCTGCAGGAGGTAGGTGCTCTAGTGCCATCCTGGCAGGAAGGAGCCTTCGGAGCCAAGGACAGAATGGGAAGTAGTGGGTTTCCTGGTACCATTCAAACAAGGCTGGCTGTGCACTGGGCAGTGACGTTGGAAAGGACTAGAGCATCGGGTGACCTTTAAGGTCTTTGGCCGTGTGACTCCCAGCTTGCTTTTGTTTGTTGGGCAGTCTTGAGGGAGGGGATGAGTGACAAAGTACAAAGCACATTGTGGTCCTTTGAGCCAGCCCTGGTACTAGTGATAAGACTTAGAGCAAAACTTAGGAGAAAAGCCTAGCAGAGCTATTCTCCAACAGGAGGCCAAAGCAGTGAGGCCAGTCCAAAAGGAACCCTAGAGAGACCCTACTCAGGCCCCTTTTCCTTGGTTGGGACCAGCCAGTGATGTTGGAAAGATTCTGCTGTCCCAGAAAGGCACGGGGCAGGGGGCGGGGGCAGTTAGCCTGTCCTCTCGACCAGGCCTCATCGGCCCTGCTGATGCTTCCCCCTCCCCCATCCCACCCCTGAGCCGTAGCCGAGGACTCTGGCTGAGTTTCAGCTTGGGTTTTTATGATGGAAAAATAAAATAAATGGAGGCACCTTTGGAGGGCTGAGTCACGGCAGCAGCATCTTCTCATTAAAGCCACTGCCCCTGGCTCAAGTCCCTGCCCAGGCAGTGGGTGGGGCCCAAGAAGGCTCTTGGTCCCAACTCTTCCCCTTAAACCCAGCCAGGTTAGTGGTGCACCCCTACTCTCTTCCATCAGCTCCTCTGACTGGCCCACCATTCGCAGAGGGCCAGGCCATTTCCCTACTCCCACCCTCCCTAGACCCCAAAGCTTGTCATGTAACACTGCCCTCCTTGAGCTGGTTTTTAAGCTTTGACCACCCTGGTTGTTGCCACCACCCCCTGCTCCTCCTTTTCCCCTGCTCCTCGTCTTCAGAGGGGAAGGAAGTTGCTCTTGTGAGTTCACGTGTGGGTCCCCTAGTGGAGCAGCAGCTGCCGCAGGGTGTCTGGGCCGGAGTACAACAAGAGGAGGAGGAGGAGGCAGGCCATGGGCCCGGCTGCAGAGGAAGAGGGTCTTGTGAAAGGCAGTGAGTTGGTGGTCCTGCATGCACCCCGCGGCCTGACCATAGGCTAGCACCCTCCTACCCCAGGCTCCTCAGGGCGGACTGTCCCCTGTCAGGAAAGAGATGGCAAGCAAGTGGCAAGGCCTGCAGTTCAGTGAGCATCTGGAGAGCTCCCTCTGTAGGTGCTGCAGAAATGAATATTGCCTATCCCCTCGCCTCCCCCAACCCTTCCAAGTTCTCCAGGCCTGCCTGGTGGAGGGACAGAGGAGAGAGATGCATTCCTTGGTAGCAGTGGGGAGGAGACAAGTGCGGGGCCCAGAGAGCTTTGTGAAGGTGTGACCTTTCAGGATGGCCCCTCCTCTGCCCACACCGTCTGTGCTTCCAGCCTCTCCTCTCGTGCCTTGTCCTCCTTACCCCCCCAGAGAACAGAACTCCGGCTTCCATTGCGCAACCATATTTTTGTGCCTTTTCATCCTGGCTCTAACTACGTGCCTTTCTTGCCCCCTCCCCTTCCAGCCTCACACCCAGTTGGCCCTGGAAAGAGATAAGAGATAGGAGGCTGGCCAAGGGCCTACTGCTCTGAAGAGCCTTGACATTGGTGTGCCAGGGTAGTGCTCAGACTTGTGTGCCCTGATCCCCAGGAGGCCAAGGCCTTGTTTTCTTCTGCTACTGGTGCTCCTAATGGTGAGCATTAGATGTCAGCCGCTTTGCTGACATCCCTCCCAGTGCTCGGTACAGGGCTGGGGCTCATGCCTTCCCACTGTAAGTGCCGGTAGAATTGATTGATTGATGTGCTTCTTCCCAAGTGCCTCCCGGCATCTCAGTTGGGGCAGAAGGAGGAAGACAGGAAATGTTGGCTGATTCCTTTGGGACCTGGGTTTTAGCTCCTCACGAGCTTTCTAGAGCCTGGTTTACAGGAGGGAGTAGCATCGGGATTAGGGATGACCTGAACAGGACATAGGAGTTGTATGGTTGGATAGGAGCCCCACAGCAGCTTGGGGCTGGGAGGGCCTAGGGTGTGAGGTCAGTCTGCCACCTGGGGCGGACACAAGAGGTCAGTAGTCAGTGGGTGGTCTCGGCCTTTCCTCTACTTCTCCCCTTGCTCATTTTTCACCTTCCCTTCGTTTCTCCAGCTCCCAAGCAGACCTTACTACATGTCTGCCCTCGCTGTACATGCTCCCCACTCCCAAGACCCTTCCAGCTGGGCAGACCCAGTGCAGGGAATGAGGCCAGACAGAGGGGAGTGGGCCTGTACTGAGGGCCCAGCCCATTGCTGGGATTCGGACCTCTGCCCTTCATGGTGTGGTGGTTGGGCTGCCCCCGAGCCAGCTGTAGGAGCTGTTCTTAGAACGGTTCTCAGGCCTGCCCTGGGGTCTCCTCCGGCTCCTTAGGCCCTGCCAGCCACATAGGTGCTGGGCTGCTGAGAGTGTGTTTCCCAGAGCTAGGAGGCTCCTCTTGTTGCCTTCTGGGGTCTCCCTGACTTGTGGGGAGAGGGAGAGGTGCATAAATTGTGTGGCTCCTTAAGCCAGGGGTTCCTGGAGAGAACCCTCCTGAGCTGAGCTTTGACCTGTGTTGGACTGTACTTAAAGGGCTTTCTCCGTGAGCTAAGGAGCCTTTGGGGGGAACATGCTACACGAGAGCAGGAGACTGGAAGGCCCTGGCAGCACATTAGGCGAGGGGCCCCAGCCCAGCAAGGCATCCCAGAGAAACCCCTGGAAGTTCGTCACTGGGAAGTACACCTCCTTGGCCGAAATCTTTGCCTTCTCTGGCCCGGTGCCTCTCTGCCTGCTGTCCCTTTAGCCTATGGCCTTAGCCAGGGGTGCCTCGGGAAGGATTGGAGCTTGCCACTGCCCAGCAGGGGGCGCCGCACTGTATCTGCCCCAGTCCTTTTAGGGACACAGAAATGTGGCCTGGACTGGTCCAAGCTTTCTGGTCATGGCTGGGGGAGGGGGAGCCTCCCCTCCCCACCCCCAGAGGTTCCTTGGCTGAGTTTGTTTTGCCAGGGTGACCTGTTTAATCATCTCATTTTCTGGTGGCCGTTTATTCCTCGTTTCCACGGTTACGGCCCCATTAAGGGGAGAAGCAATAAGGCAGCGAGTCAAACAGGTAATAAAAACATTAAAACCCATGTGCGCAGAGAGAGGACGGGGCGGGGGAGGGGGCTCAGTGAGGTGAGACGGCCAGGGAGCAGCCGAGGTAAGAGGAGGTAAGAGGCCGCTGGGCCCCGTCCCCCAGAGGCCACTGAGAGGGCTGCTCCCAAGAACCAGTGCTCAGCTTAGAACGTCCCAGCGACAACAGGCTGTGTGTTGGGAGGTAGAACCGGAAGGAGAAAGTGAGAGGGAGAGTGGCCCAGGCTCCCCCAGGACTGTCCCCCAGCTGGTCCTGTGACCTGTTTCCAGGCTCCGCCTCGCCCTCACTTGCTGGGGGGTGGGGATGATGTCTGACATTGTTTTGAGCTCTAGAATTTTTTTTCTGCCAACTTTATCAGAAAGCATATTTGTGGTGAGTGCTGCTAACAGGGCCAGTCTGGTGAGTAAATATTCCTGGTGTGGACGCCCTGTGACCTTGAGGAGAAGAGCACAGCAGCAGGAGCCAGGGGTGTCCTGGGTAAGGAGGACCAAGAGGCCAGATGGCCTTGTGCTGTGTGGGGGCCCCTTCCAGGGAAGGGGCAGGTAGGGGTGAAGGAGCTGGTCCGGTGTATCCCCAGCAGCATGGCCGTCTGTCTCAAGCTCAGGTGACACACAGGTCAGACTGGGTTGTGTGACTTGCCCATGGGTGGGCGTGCCAGGAGCCCTCAGTGTTGCCCCTGCAAAGGTGTTGCTGCCCACTCTCTTAGGGGTTCCCTTCCTCTTGCACATGGAAGGCAGCTCTTGCCCAGCTGCCCCTCCCAAGGCCCCCTCCTTGCCCTCCTGGGAGCTCCCAGGGTGTCCCAGCCCCTCTGCACCACCCTCGAGGTTGGTGAGGAAGCAGACTCGGTCAGTGACCTGAGTGGAGGGGAGAGCGGAAGGCCGAGGGCCTCCCCTAGCCAGGAGGAGTGGGGCTCGGGTAGGTGTGGATGCCTGTGGATGCTGGGCCAGCCTCCCCACCCACGGGCCAGGAGCAGTGGCTTTGGGAGAGGAGAGGGCAGAGGCCAGCTCCGAGGGACTCCTTTCTCTTTCTCTCCAGTGCTGGGATCCAGACTCACTGAGGTCTGTGTCTCCGATTATTAATTTCCAAGTTGATTTCTGACTAGAGAGGGAGAGAGAGAGAAGGTATGGGAAATGGGGAACCCCTTTGGCTGGGAAACGTGTCTTGGGAATGGGCCTAGATGAGTTAATATTCCGATCAAACAATTAAAAATAGAAAACGCTCCCGCGGCACCAGCTGCTGAGGCTTTTCAGCAACTGTCACCAGCGAGTTCATGGGGCAGGTGGTGCTGGAAAGGAGTTTTTCCACAAACAGCAAATATCAGAGATTACGCTGTGCCCCCCCACACACACTTCCCTCCCAGGACCCAGGACAGGTGTGTAGGAGCGCTTAGTCCTCCCGACTCCCCTCCGGGGTCTGGAGCCAGCAGCCTGTGCTGCTTCAGGGCTGCCCTTCTCCCCTGCAGGGCCCAGCCGCTGTGGTGAAGTCATCGCCAGATGCCTTGGTAATTGCTTTAAGAATCTAACTTAAAATAAGATGAAAACTTATATTCCTGGGTAAGGAGTAATTTCCCATCTAATAGTAAGTTAATGAAAGGGTTATACCATGGGCCTGGCTGGGAGCCGGTGCTCATCTGATAAATCCAAGGATCTCAGGCAGCATAGCCCCAGACCAGGAGGCTCCCGGAACCCTAGGCTGGGCGCTGCGCCCTGGGTTCTTGGGCTTCGCCATGGCTTGCTGAGTTGGAAGGCACCTTGCAAGCGTGCTCATGGTCTCTCTCAGTGATGGTGACCAGCTTTAAAAAAAAACATAAAGAAAAACCTTAAATGGGAGCAGCTCAGCTCTGACCTCCCTGGATGCGAGAAGACTTGTGCCATCTGCCTGCTGAGGAGAGAGGGCACTTCTCTTAGCACCTGAGAAGGTGGGACCTCAGGAGCAGGCACTGGTTAGACTCTGGGCAGAACTGCTGGCTGCCAGCTCTCGTAGTCAGCAACGCGGTGACCTTGCAGTAGGGCGACCAACCTCCCCATGTGCCTGTGAGCCTCCTTGGTCCCGGGCAAACTAGGTGGGTTGGTCAGCCCTGTATGGGGGCAAGAATGGGCTGTTTGACATGGTGCCCTTCTCAGGGCCCTGGGGGGCTCAGCGCCATCCTGAAGTGAACACATCTCTGTCTAGGACAGGCGACGTATTAATAGAGCCCGCTCCACCTCAAACTGCTCTGGCTGACGGAGGCTTGGTCCGTGGGCTGCTGCACTTGGCTAGGCACGTGCATGCCCCAGTGGGTGTGCACCGCCTGCCCAGGTACCACGGGTCTGAAAACCTGGCCCACAGCTGTGAGGTTCACGTTGAACCCTCTCCTCCCGTGGATGAACTGGGGTGAGCTTCTGCGGAGGACATAGATAGCACAAGTTTACCCAGCACCTTCCTTCCCAGAGACCCAGCGCACGCCACATCTAACGTCCCACCTCTCCTCATCAGCTCCCTTGGCAGAAGACACGGGCTGTTTTCTAGGTGGGAAAACAGGAGGCTCAGAGACACTGCCAAGTTTGTTCCCAGGTCCTGAGAGACAGAGGGACTTTCTTCCCAGCGGGGGAACCACCTTTCCTGAGGAACCATTCTGAACTGTAGTTGAGTGGAGAAACACAGGCTTCTGGGTATTAGCTGTGCTGCCTGACCCATGTCCCCAGTGTCTATGGGCTCCACATATATCCCACCTGTAATTCATGGACACATCCCTTGGCCCTCCCTACGAGATAAAAATGTAGCCGTTAATGCAAATGCATTTTGAGCTTTCTGGAGGAAAGACGGGATCCTATTCTAAACGTACCCATTCCAGCCCATCTCCCGGATGGGGCGCTGCTGCCTGTCTGCAGGGAAGCGCTGCAGGGATTGGAACACACTCCGACTTGTCTCCAGTGAAATGCAAGCGAGTGGACTCGGTGCAGGGCACGTCAGGAAGCACGTCTAAAGGAGCGGGCATTCGCCTAGGAGACAGGTTCTCGAGTGCATGTCTGTCGGGTGTGTTTCTACACAGCAGAGCCTTTGCTGGAAGGGACGATTGGGACCCCTCTCTCTGGTTCAGCGGGAGGCCATTTCAGCTCAGCTCAGGGCGGGCATCTCCACTGGCCCTTGCTGTTACTAGAAGTGATGGAACTACTTGGAACCGCACAGGGCAAACTCGCTGCTGTGCAGAGAGTGGTTCCCACGTGGGGTTTTAGCCTAGGGGTTGTACCGAGTGTGCCTTGGCCTTTGCTTGGGTGTCGTCTGAGAGAGGATCACTTCCCTCCCAATAGTGACCGCACTGTGATTTCAGAGGTGGGGGACAGCTGGCAGTTCTTGGGAAGACTTGTGCTGCACGAGTGGCCTCTCCGACCTTCCCATCCCACACCAACCCACAGGAAGGAATTATGGGGCAGTAGGACTGAGAGCTCCCAGTCTAAACAGCCCAGAAAAGCACGCTTAGAGAGAGAGCCAAGCCAGAGCCGCAGATGGTGTGATCTGAATCGTAACTGGAAGGATGGTGGCTTTGGATGTTAGATGTTATGTAGCAGTTGCTGTTCAAGTAGACAGATTGGTGAGTTCCAGGCTGCGGGGATCTGCGTGGTCCCTCCTTCGTTTATCACCTCCTCCCCGGGGTGTGGGAACTGTGGAACAGGCAGGATGGACAGGCAGGTGGAAGAAGCGGGAGAAAGACAGCCAGGGAGCTCCCTGGCCTCGGCCTCTCCAAACACACGGAGCCTGGCAGGTCACGGTCCACGGCCCCTTGCTCGGACTGTGAGGCCCTTCCCCTGGCCTGCCTGAGAGGGAGGGTCACTGGGGGACTCCTCAGCAGGCCTTCCGATGGAGCAAGAATGGCGCTGCTCCCTCAAGAGCCCTAGGCAGGGCCAAGAGCCCAGAGAAGGAGACAGGGCTGTTTTCTGTTTCCGGGTCCCTCGGGGGCCCAGGGGCAGATTGAGACAGGCTCCTTGCAGGGAAGGTGTTAACAAACAGCAGGTGATTAAACATGACAAGCGGTGACATTTCTGTTCAGGGTTCTCAGTCCCAGCAAAGCCAAGAATGAAGCTATAAACCCTGACATTTTGTGTTATGCACTGAGAGGTTTTTAATAGACCTCGCTCCCTCTTCCCCAGTCAACTTCTGTCTCCTTCCTTCACTTTCCTCCCATTGTATCCACTGCCCCTCGGAAACCTCCTGCCTCTCCCATCCTGCCTGCCTCCTGGAGCCTGCCCGGACCCTCGGCTTCCTCCCCGTGTCCTGGACCCACTTCACACCCGCAGGACCAGCTGGACCATTGCCCTCCACTTCGCCCCCCTTTGCGCCTTCTCCCTCTTCCCGGCACCCCCTTCCCCCAAGCCTGCCCTCTGTCCTTCACTCTCTCACCTCCTTTTTTTGGGCCCTGATCTCACAGCCTCACCCTGAGCTGCGGCTGTCCCAGTTGTCTGGGACAGCAGGTGGCTGTCCCTGTGCCCTTTTCGTGTTTCTAACATTTTCAGACAGACTTGAGAGTGGTGTAGGGAGGTTGTGAGGCTTGGTCTGGGATTTTCCCCTCATCTTTTTTTTCAATCCCCTTTTCTCCTTTTTGGGACAGGAACAGGAGGGAGAGAATTGCACTTCACTGCAAACAGTTGGTGGATTTATTCAGAAGGGACTGGCTGGCAACAGTTGTTCCTCCCTCAGAGAAATGTTGGAACAACTGGGGCCACTTTTGTTCTCTGGGCAAAGCCCTGTGAAGGGCGTTTAGAGGTGAGCCTGGGGCTCAAGAGGGCAGGAGACCTGAGAGAGGGGCTTGGGCCCAACCCACCCAGGGAGTCCCTACCTTCGCAGACAGGAGAGATTCCTGGAGCTCCACTGGGTTTGGTACAGAAGTCAAGCCACACCCCTGGGTCCCGGCTCTGCCCCAATGAACTTGAGAAGCACTTAGTTTTCTGTATTCATTCAGTAAATATTTATTGGGCCAGACGCTGTGCTGAAACAGTGGTCCTGTCTCGCGATCTTGCAGTCTAGCAAGGTATTAAACAAGTTACTATAAAATGCTACAGCAAGAAGCAGGGTGCAGCAGGCGGTCAGAGGAAGGGGACAATCCCAAGGGGCTTCCCAGAGGAAGCGAAATTTCAGCTGGGACTCCTGAGGATGTGTAGGAGGAGGAGGAGCTAGGCCCTGAGTTTAAGGAGCAGCATTCTAATGAGGGGCC
The DNA here is from genome assembly GCA_026018925.1 of Tupaia tana. Lineage (NCBI taxonomy): Eukaryota > Metazoa > Chordata > Mammalia > Scandentia > Tupaiidae > Tupaia > Tupaia tana. Next base: position 80,727,563 of record JAKSZU010000007.1, on the reverse strand, counting down.
TGTGCTGAAGGTGTTGGAGGATGCCACCCACGTGTGCTGGTCGGCAGGGGACTAGAGTCTGTGCTGTGCCCCTGCAGAGGTTTGCCTTTAATCTTTGGGCAGCTCACCCCAAACTTGCTCCTGACCCCAAACTTGCTCTTCTATCCACCTTTCCACCACCTTGACCCACCCGAGCCCGGCATGGTGGTTGGGGCAAATAGGAATGAGGCTCAGCCCTGCCTCAGTGGGGAGAACACCCAGGAAGTCATTGGGGGCTGGGGCTGCTCCTGCCGCTCCTGCCTCCTGGTCCCTGTTGCTGATGGCTCACTGCTGGAAGGTCAAGAGAGAGGGTATGGCCCTGTCTGGAGGGCAGAGCCAGGGACAGGAGAGCCTGGCTGGAGTGACAGTGTGACTGTGTGCCTGCCTGCCTCCCCGTCACCTTCCTCACCTGCTGACCTTGGGTCTCGCCCCGAGATGGGCTCCAGGGCGCCTTCCTCACTGGCAGTCAGCCTCCCCTCTGTGTTCTCAGTGGGGTGGGAAACTCTGGTGCTGGTGTGTCTTCCTGGTAACTCTGAGCTCCCTGAGACCTGAAATTGTTCTCCCAGGATCCCTGGGGGGTGGGGGGGCAGTGCCAGTAGATGCTCAGAGTGTATGTGAGAACCTCAGCCAAACCAGAAAGATGTTATCTAATACCTAAAGCAGGGCCAGTGAAGAGCCTGCAGACTGACCCATGGGCCCTGGTGTCCAGGAAGACTGGTGTCAGAGGTCCAGGTCCAGCTCTGTCGTCCACCTGCAGAGCTGGCCTCACACCCCAGGGTCAGTCAGCCATAGCCATGGGGCAGCCATCAGGCAGCTGCCTGGAAGGGCCTCACTGAGCCTTTAGAGGCCCTCCTTCTCTGGAGGTCCTTTGCCCAGAGGTCAGGCCTAGGATACCCTCTTTATAGGGCGCATGCACTCGCCAGAAAGACAGAGAGAGACAGAGAGAGAGAAAGCGAGAAATCAACCCTCAGGGGGGATGGTCACACCACAATTCCTTCTCCTCCATTCTCCTCTTGGGATCTTGGGCATGCACGCACACGCGCCCGGCGTGAGTTTTAAGCCACCGGGTCCGGGACTTGAACTGCGGTCGACTACATGAGAGTCCAGCAACAGCCATTATGCTAACTGCTGGTCCCTAGGATACCCTCTTCTCACACTGACTGGCCCCCTGAGACAGAACCAGGTTGACTTCCTGTCTTCACAACATAAAGGGTCCATGGTGGACTTCAGCCCTAACTTCCCTTCCCCACCCCACCCAGCCCTGCTGCCAGGCTTAACCTGGGTATCTTAATGCCACCCCTTGTCACCCACTTCCCAGAGTACAGCCAAGACACCTCAGAGGGCCATGTGTCTCAGCCTTCCTCCCTCACTTGGCAGCTGGGCTGGGAAGGGGGCGTGCTGAGAGGAGAGGAGGGGAGGGGAGTCCCAGAGCCAGGGCTTGGCCTGCTGCCCCTGTAGATCCGGAGCCAGGTTTTACTATAATCCCTACATCCTGTTGCAGATCCTTAATCAGCTGGAGCCCAGGTTGGGCTGGACCCTGTGGTGACACTAGGGGCTGTAGCATGGAAAACCTGAAGTGGAAGTTCCGGAGTTGGGTTGGGGGCTGTGAGGATGAGGCAGGTGGAGGGGAGGAGAAGAGAGCCAGCGCAGGCACAGGATGTGGACAGAGCCCAGACCCACCACCCACCCACCAGGCTGGGGGTGGAGGAACAGCTGTTGCAGGCTGGGAACCATGGCTGTGGGCTGGGCCTAGGGGCCCACGCGGGGCCCCAGGAGAAGGGAGCCTGCAGGAGCTGCTGCATGGCCTTGTAGCAAGCACCATCGAGACAGCTGGCCTGAGAGTTCCTGTGATGGTGACAACTCCAGCCAGGCATCATCAGACGGAGGCCTGGGTGGACGTTGCTTCCAGGGGTCCCTACTGACCAGGGACTAAATCGGAGGCTTGGAGTGTTCCTGTCTTGGCGAAAGCTCAGCTTCTTAAGGAGGGCTGGGAACGAGAGCCCAGGAGACCTGTCTGCCCTGACTTTGGACAGCTGGGAGATTAGGCCTTGTCCAGGACAGCAGGAGTCCCTCAGCAGGGAAGTGGATCCTACAGCGGCCATTCTTTCAGCTAGAGGCAGCCTGCCTGGTCCAGAGCTCCATGTACACCTACCCGCCCGGCCTTAGTTCAGCTCAGCCCTGCAGTCCCTGGCTGATCTCGGGGAAGAGTTTGGGGGCAGCAGGGATGTACCCCACCTGGACCATAACTCCTCTCAGCCCAAGGAGGAGCGGTGGAGAAGAATGAGGGGAAATGCGGGGCCAAGGATAGCCAAAGAGCGGAAGCCAGGAGCGGGCTGGCTGGCAGCGGGCGGGCAGACGGGCGTCTGTCCTGCCAGGGGCCCAGGCTGGCTCTGTAGACAGCCTCTTTTCTATATGGAAATGAAGAATTTAGGCTAATGGAGCTCAACCATCTCTAATTTTGCGATGGCAGGAGGATTTTGATTGAAAGTAATTAAGCAAGCTAGCTGTAAAATTAATTAAAGCAAAAGGGGGGGATTTTTTATTGGATTGGATAGCGATATAGCGTCTGTCAGGCGGGGGACGGATGGGGGTGACCTGAATCCTCTGCCCTCCCCCCTCCCACTCGGGACGTTTATGTCACTTTAATCTCCTTACAGCGGCTGCTGTGCATTTGTTTGAAATAATCAAGGAAATATGGTCAGAAATTGTCAGCTTTCAGATCTAATTTACCTGACGGCCCCTGCGCGAGCCGGCGCGGCCCAGGGAGTGAGCGTGCGTGCGCGGGTGGGGGAGCTGAGTGGGCTCAGAGGACACCAGCTCTTCCGTCCCTGCCCCCGGCCCCAGGCACCCTCTGAGAGGGAGGGAAGGTGCCACCCCAGCCTGTGGGCACCTCCCTGGGCTTTGCTCCTTTCTGGAACAGACCCCCCCAACCCCCACCCACCTGCTGCCTCTTCTTCACACTGTAACCAGCTTTAGGGTTTAGGGAATATAGGATTAGGGAGGTGATTGTAATTCCTTATTCCAGATGGCTGACAACTGCTAAACCCCTCCACCAGGGCCACAGTTTTAAAAATACTCCTAAATTAGTCCCCTCATGTCGTGGTTGCTGGCCTCAGCAAGGGGATTGTGGGGATGGGCTATAGGAAGGGCAGAGTGGCATGACATCCACGGCACCCCTCTGCCACCTGCTGCCCTCCATACCTCCTCTCCTGCGGCTGTGCTTGCTGTCCTGGGCCTCTCTGTCCCAGACCCTTCCTCTAATTCATGTTTCCTCCTCATAGCATAGCTCACAATGCCTGGTGGTCTTAGCCCCCTCAAGAAGAAAGCCCCCTTCTCTACCCCATGTCCTGCCCATTTCCAGTGGATAAGCCAGGCCTTACGAGAGTTGGGGGACCTGACTTCCAGGCCCTGTACCTCAGAGGTGCTAGTTCAGACCCCTCTGGGATCCTGGCCCAGGTGGGTGGCTTGAACCCTTCTCTGCAGGGAGCCTTTATGCTGATTAGGGCTGATAGGCCCTGGAACAGTCTCTGAGGCTGCAGGAAGTACTTCCTTTAAAAGAGAAATGTGTAGCAGTTGGAGCTGCTGTGCAGGAGAGGGCTCAGACTGGGAACTGGGTCCCTGGATCCCGATGAGTGAGTGGCCTGGACTTTCCCCAAGTCTCTCAACCTCTCAGTCCTCAGTCCCCTTCCAGTTCTAAAGTTCTGTGCAAATCTAGGACAGCCTACAACCTGAGCGCTATTCCCTTGCCCCAAGGCTGGTGGGACCTGAGTACAGGCTGCCCTCGGGAGCTGCTAGTCCAGGCAGGATCCTTGCCGTGTCCCCACAACAGGAGAGCAGGCCAGGGACTCTAGAAACAGCAGGTCAGTATGAGCAGCTTGCTCTCTGCTTGTCCTCCTGGGAGCATCCCTATTCGAAGGCCTCTGTCCTCACCTGCCCTCCTCAGTGCCACCCAGACACCCTCAGCCTTGGCCTTTACCAGTCCGCTTAAGGGGACCTCCCCTCTCCAGTACCCCCACCCATCCCAGCTTAGAGCTGGTGACTCAGTCTGCTTCCTGCAGCAGTGAGGAAGTTGGAGTTCCTCTTGAACCTTCCAGCCTGGCTCCCCAGCAAAGCAGCTGGAGCCTCGGGAAGCATCCCCTGCTCCCTTCTTAAGCTGTCTCTGCTTTGATCCTCCATTATCTCCTCACATGAGTCACTCATCTTGGGGAGAGGTGGCTGGAGCCCCAAAGGGCTCTGCCCCGAAAAGAAGGGGAAAAAAAACTGCTGGTTCTCCTCCAGGTCCTCAGAGCAAAACGTTAGTTTCTGGGGCACAGGTGGCACTGAGGGCTTTGAGACCTTGCAGTCCCCTGGCTAACTGTGCTGACAGAGGCCTTGGTGAGAGGCAGTGGCATGGCCAGGTCCCCCAGAGGCCCAGCCAGAGCCAGAATCACTGCCCTTTGTGTCTGCCAGCTGTCCAGGGCCCAGAGCTCAGGAAACAGGGCCCAGCCCAGCATTCACCCCCACCAAGCCACTCAGGCTAGGCTGTGCTGCTGTGACGTGGAAGAACCAGCAGGGCCCGCACTGCCCCTGCAGGGCTGCCTGACCTGAGCCAGGGGCTCGTTTCTGAGCTTGGTGCTGGGGCAGGGCTGCTGACGGCACGCACCAGGCAGCTTGGCGTACCGAGACATGGAGGGAGGTGGGGAAGCCCGCGAGGAAGGAGGCTCCTTTGTCAGAGGGTGGAGAGGCCTCCTTTGGGTTTTCATGATGTCCCCAAGTCGACCCTTTGCCCTGCATTGGTGATGCTTTGTTGAAAAACCACTTTGGGGAACTAATCCTGTGTGGTGATGATAGTCAAAGTGGCCCCTGGGGAGGAAGGACAGGATGGGTGGCAGGGAGATGAGGACAGCAGGACTGGCCCAGGGCACTGCGATGGTAAGGTCAGACGACAGCCCTGGGAAAGCAGTCTTCTCTCCCAGTGTGGTCTCCCATGGCTGTGGCCCAGCGCATCTGGGAGGTGGAAGAAGTGGGAGAGCAGCTTGGGGGCCGGGAGGTCAGGGGCCAGCTCAGCAGTGCCTTTTGTTATTTGGCTGGCATGGATGTGTGTCCACCCGAGGTCACACGTTCATGTGGCTGCCTGCCGTCCCTTCTTCCCCAGCCTCGAGGCTTTGAGGAGAAAGCACTGAGCATGCTGGCTTCAGCCAGGTGGAGCCCTCCTGGCCTCCAGCCAGGACCGGGTTGGGTGCCTTGTGCATGCTGGCCTGGCTCTCTGCCTTCCCTACAGCTGTGTGTCTGAGGCTGGGGCTAGTGTCTGAGGCCTGCCAGCCCCAGGGTATTAGGCTTTGTCCAGTCCCCTGGGTCCAGCTCCCCATGAGCCTTGGGGAACAAGTACTTCCCCAGTGGGCTTCTGCCTGGCCTATCCTGCTGGGTGCTTTCTCTTTTAGGTAGGACCTGGAGTGAGTTAGGCCCCTGGTCTCCCTGTCCCAAAGAGGGATAAAGAGCAAATCTTTCTGCTGATTCCTTACTCATGCTTGTAAGGGCCAGTGGCTTCAGGAGAGTTCTCAGGGTGCCCAGGTGGCAGGAGCAGGGGTTTGGGGGATGCCTGCTCAACTGGGAGAGAAGCCCAGAGTGGCTGCGGGCCAGCCTTAGGTATCATGAGCTCAGGGTCTCCTAATGCCCACGGTGCCAGGTTACCCAGTGCCGCCCCCAGCCAGGTCTGAGCCAGAGTTGGCTGTCTGTGACCAAGGCACTAGGCTCCCGAAAGTGCCTAGGGCCAAGCTGGGCTCTAGCATCGCCCCTTACCGTTCAGGGAGCCTCCCCATCCAGGCCCAGCAGACCCTCTGCCATGTCAGACCTCCTCTCCTGTTGGCACTGTGCACACCCTGCTATCCCAGACCCCTCAGCCCTTTCTCTAGTCTGGCCTTGGTTTCTTGCATTTTAGGCCTGAAGTTCTCTAGCCCAACCCTGGCCCTGTCCTCCGTCCCCCCTGGCTTCACAGTTGCATTTTGCTGCCAGCGCAGGGCACTGAAAAACTGCTGGCACTGCCAAAAACCCTGTGTGCGCTATGACTCCCCAAACATCCCTTTATTTTTATTGTTCTGTTAATTACTGTTTAAACTTTAATAAGTCACTTCGTCAGGAGGGGGGACCTGCCGTGAGCTTTTCTGTGCAAACATGGGCCGGGAGTGACTCGGGTGTAATATAACCCTTTATGCGATGTGGGAATGTTTAGATTGTAACAGAAACTTGTTATTTTAATGACAGTTGGGGGGATCTGAGTACAGAAAAGGAGGAGGGGTGGGCGCTCCCCTTACATCCCCACTAAAGGTTCGAGGTGGCCTGGCCTCGCCGGAGTTGCTCCTTTGCTGCCATGGCAGAGGGTCCAGAGAGTATGGGGCCCTTCCTGATGGAGCTGAACGAGCAGACTCACTTGGAGTGGAGAGCCTTCTGAGAGAGGCCCAGGGGGCCCAGGTGAGCTGGGCGGATGAGGGCCTAGGGAAAAAGGTGGGCTTTAAGAAGACAGGGAAGCAGGAGACACAGGGCAGCTCTCAGACCCCTGGGCAGAAGCAAGAAGGGCCATGCAAGGCTGGACTTTATGCCCAAGCTGTACCCAGGGTTACTGAGGAGGAATCTGCCTTCCTGCTCTCAAAGAGGTGACTGCCCAGAGTCACCACCGAATATGGTGGGAGACACGTTGCATGCAGCATCTTCTCAACAACACCACATTATGGAGGAGGACACGGAGGTCTAGGCCAAAGGACATTTGCTCAAGTAGCAGGTGTTCAAGAAGGGACAGGTCTCCAGGGTCATAGTCGAAAACTGCTGAAGCCCAGGTGCCCAAGTGTAGTCTCAAAGTGCTGGAAACTACCCTACAATGGTGGGGTCTCCTCTTCTGTGCCCCTCTACTTTTCCAGAAAAGGGCTTGAGTCCCTCAGTGAGGTCCAGAATCATCCTCATAGCCAGTGAGGGGCCTGGGAAGAGCTCACCTTTGGGTCCCTCCACACTTCCATCAAGAAAAGAGCTGGAAGTAGAGGTCAGGAGCTGGTCTGGGGATGGGGCCACCTCTGTCTTCCCCACTGGGTCTGCCTCCATCTCCAAGGAGGCTGGGGGCTTGGGCCCAGAATAAGGTGTGGTCGATTCCCAACTCTATACCCAGAGATACCTCTGCCTCAGTCCTGCTTCCAGACTGGGGACACCTGGAGAGGGCACCATGCCCACTGCATGAGGGACCTCGGTACACCTTAGAGCCTGTTTCCCTGCTTTGTTTTCATTCAGTCCATCTGTCTGTCCATCCACATAATCAAGCTTCTATTCTGTTCCAGCATTGGAGTGGCAGAAACGAAGGAGCCCCATGGGCCTGTGCCTGGTTGGGGTTTATGATGGGCATCAGGGGAGGGCAAAACCAAGGGGGCCTGGCCGCTGTCCAGGATAGTCCAGTCTAGCCAAGGAGGGAGACCCATGCACTCCGTCTGGGCTCCTACGTCCCACTTTCCTCCGGGCTGCCTTCCCTGAGGGCTTCACGCAGAAGTCTGCCCTCCTCCTGCCTCGTGCTGGGCAAGGCCAGAGGTTCACGGCCAGGGTTCCCTTGCGCTGGAGGCAAGAGCCCCCCAGATGGTGGTGGCGTGGGCCACGAATCGCTGAGGTTTTCCTTTTCCGAGCAGCGCGTTTCCCTAAATTGTCTTTGACTGCGTGCATGGGTAATGAAAGTTTATGCCCTTGTTAGAAGGACAGGCGGCCAGTTCCAGTTAGAACTGGGGCTGTCTCCCTGCCAGCCCCCTCAGCCCCCCTCCCCAGCAGAGGAGAGCCAGCATGAGCACAAGTGTGTGTGTGTGTGTGTGTGTGTGTGTCCGCGCGTGCGTGCGTGTGTGCACACGCGCGTGCGTGCACCCCCCCTCCCTGGTGGATAAGAAGGCTGTTAGAGGAAGGGAGAGGGGATGGAAAAAAAAGAAAAAAAATTTCCATATTTGTGTAAGTTGCTTTAAAAGCATTTTATCATGTCATAAAAAAGGGAAAGTACTCTCAGAAATTGATCCTCTCCGCCAGCCCATTGGACAGAAGGACGTTGGGATGTTAATGGCCATCCTGCTCCAGGGTGGCTTATTAAAAAATTTATACATAAATGCTTAAAATTGCATAAATTATTTAAAAAAAACCAACAAAGTAAGCAATTTGAATTCCCTCTTTTCCTCCCCTTTGCTTGGTCCCCCTTCTGCATCCCCACTTTTCCAGCCCCGGCTTAGGGCTCTCCAGGTCCCCCGGGCTCCGGGCCCTTCCTCAGGGCTTTCCCCCTCTTTGCTCCACTTCCCGCCGCACCCCCGACACCGACACCGCTGTCTGCCTTGCCCTCCTCCTCCGGGGTTTCCCTGCCTCACCCACAAATTAATGAAACAGCTAGCCCACCGCCAAACACTCACATGCACATGCACTAATAAAAACAGCACTAATAATGCCCCAAATCGCAAAATTAAATATTAAGGCCAAAGGAGGCGGACGTGGAGCGGAGCTGCCGCCACCGGAGCCGAAGTTGGAGCTGATGAGTGTGTCTCTCTCACAGGCGTGGAATGTCACCCACACATCCTGGAGACTGGAGTGGGGAGTTTTATGATGGTTTTTCATTGATTTGTTTCCCCAGCGCAGCTGCCGACCTCTATTGAGGGACAAACATAATCAGCACTGACGCAAATTAGATGGTTATTCGTTTTGAAAATTGACAGAAAAACAATAAAAAAGATGAAATGCTCCCAAATCAATAGATATAATGAAATTCAAATAATCCGAGAGATGAGGTCTCCATGGCAACTGATAATGTGGAAAAGAAAACAATTTAATAAAGGACAGACACACTTTGAAAACAGATTGGGCCTGGGGAGGGGGGCGGGCTGGCGGGCGGAGGGCTGGAGCGCGGGCTGGCGAGTGAAGGATCACTGTCCGTCCCAAGGACACCCGCCATAATTAAGCGAGGCTTTCGGCCCCAGAAAGTGCAGATTCAGGTTTTAATACACAAAATTATTTCAGGAGCAGTGAATCGGAAAGTCGTTTGTAATGACCTTCCTGAGAGGCCCGGGCGCGGGGCATGTTGGAGGCTGGGCGGCCGGGCCGGCTGAGTTATGGCATATTTGTGTTTTTATAGTGCGGAGGGGAGGGGGTGGGGGGGAGGGGGGGAGAAGGTTAAACAGTATTTACAGCTCAGTTGTTTTCAGAGAGGAAAGAGAAATAGAGTTCATGGGGAGATGCAGCGGGCAGCGGCGGGCGAGCAGGGAGAGGCGGTGGGCCTGGGCAGGTCTCCCACCCTGGGGCTGCCTTGTCTACGTCTGCCTTGGGGACCCCAAGGAGATGCCAGGAACCACCTCGCCCACCGCAGTCCCCGGAGCGGCTCCGCTAGTGCGGCCTTCTAAGTCTGGGCCTCTCCAGGGATGGGTGGGCACCTCAGTCCTGGCTGCATGTGTGCCCAGCCACACCTACTCGGGTGAATGCCGGGCACTTCTGTGGTTTCTGTGAGGTTGCTCTGGATGTTTCCAGGCCTTGCACCCTCCAGGTCTCTGCATGGCAGCCTGTCTTCCGTTGAGATGGTACTGCCGGGTCCAGGGTCTGACCAGCCTTGGGCATGGCGGGGGAAGACCTGAGATGACCCATCCATCATGGTGGCCTGTGGCCTGCAGCCTACAGCCTTCTTGTCTTTGGCTCCACCCTCCCTGCCAGGTGCCTACCTGGGCATGCAGAAGAGACGAGCTCGGTTCCTTTGGGTCTGGCAGGGCCAGGGACCACACAGGCCCCCTTCCACATCCCTCCAGTGCACTCACAGAGAGCAGGGTAGCTCGGGCCCTGAAAGCCCAGCCCTGGGGGCTCTGGGCTCCCCGCCGGAAGCACCCCTCCCTCAGGCTCTGTCTCCCCTTATGGCTGCAGGAGGCGTGTTTGTGTTCATTACCGTGACCACACGCAGCGCTCCCAGTTTCAGGGCCGCTGTACATGTACACATGTGAATATAATGTGATTATACAAATACAGACGCTGACTGTGGTGTGAGCACACAGGCATGCATGCAGTCTGTGCGTTTGCTCGGGGTGTGTGTTTTAAATCTCCCCTGGGTGGTAACTCTCTTTTTTCTCCCCTTCCTGTTTGGCTGTGACCTGGGGGAGATTGATAGCCAGCCTGCACGGTGGATGCTAGCAGTTCCCCTGATTTATAGAGTTACTTACGCTAAGTGAGGCCACTTAGACGCGTCTGGATAGTAAACCTTTTAACTGGACTAAAAAATCATAATAAATAAATAAACAAAGGGGGGCAAGCTAGGGCCCAGCAGCCAAGCCCCCCCCCCCAAGTCCCCAGCTTGGAGCTGTTGAGGATACCAGGGGATCAGGTGAGAACCCCAGGGGAGCAGGTGAGAACAGGGGAGCAGCAGCCATTCCTTCTACTGCAGAAACTCAGTCCCTTCCCTTCTGTCTCTAGCCAGGGCTGGAACCCCAGAGGAAAGGGACACCCCTCTTCCAGGGGACAGGCCATGGCGGGGGGGTGGGTGGTGGTTCACAGCTTGCAGAGGCAGGGGAGGGGATTGTTCAAATGGAGGTGGGCTATGAGGTAGGGAGGAGGGTGGGAGGGAGTGTGGAGCCACCCACGGCTTGGGAGCAAGCAGACGTCTAGCAGCCCTTGCTGGCTCCCAGGCCTGCTGCTCTGGTGGCAGCCCTGCCTCTCACCACAGCGATAGCTCTCGTGACTTTTACACGTCCGTCCTCTCCTCCAAATGGAACAGTCCACACTGTAGGAACCAAGACCAGCTGTCTTGCTCACATCGTAGCCGCGGATTCAGCCTAGGGCCTGGCCTGGAGAAGGTGTTCAGTGAGTGTTTTCTGAATGGATAACACCCCCCAAACCAGGGCTTCTCTCTTGAAGAAGAGCGCAGCCCCCCCCACCCCGAGACTCCAGGACACTGAGTTAGGGAGCTGTGGGAGGTGTGTGGGGATTCAGACCGCGACCCTGTACTTCTGAGCCCATGGGAGTCAGACTCCAGGTCTGACAGGGGTGACTGCGGGCAGTGGCCAAGCTCGCTGCCTCCGTGCCCTCATCCAGAAGCGGGCAGGACAACCGGCCACATGGGGACTCTGAGGGGATCCCGAGGTGACTCTGTAAAGTGCTCAGCCCGGCTCCGGCACAGAGGAGGTGCTCAGACCGTGCCAGCTGCTGTGCGGCTCTGGACATCACAGTCCAGGGCTGCCACCGGAGTGGTCTGGCCACGCCTGTGGCCCTCAGAGCTGCCTGGCTGTGGGCAGGTGGGCCTCCCACCCTTGCCCCAGGGGACTGGTTCCTGGCCCCTGCCTCCCCACCTCCTGATATACAGCGGGCATTAGACCGCCCAAAGGGGATACTGCATCCTTAGGAAGAAATATGTCCTCATTTTTCTTAAACACCGTTTCCACTGAGTGAAATGTTTAGAAGGGACGCGCAGGGAGAACTTTATTTCCTACCAGGGAGTTCAGAGCCACCAAGCAGAGCCCATAAAGCACCAGGAGCCTGGTAGCTGACAGGCAGCCTGGCCCTGAAACACATTACTCACGGCGAGGAGGGGCTGCCAGGCCTGCCCAGCCCCTGGGGCCCCCCTAAAGGCAGGACAAGTAACTCAGACCCAGGGCCACGGGCAGTGGGCACAGGAGCCTCTCCTCCCTTGAGCCCAGGCTGTCTGGGGAGAGGCCTGGCCAGGAACAGGTGAGGAAGGAGCCGCTTTGTCCCGCCACCCAGTCCTTTCCCCTGGAGAGTGGGGCGATCAGGGGACGAGGGCCCAGGTGCAGCTCTGGCAGGAGCCCTGGCCTTCTCAGCCTTTGGAGGGAGTGATGAGATTCATGCCATCACGGGCCCCTTCTCCCGAGGCCCTCCCTTCATTCGATTTCTGAAGCTGGCTGATTTGAATATTTATAAATATCAGTAAATTATTTATTGTAGCAATCTGCTGCACCATTTTACCCATCGCAGTTAACACTTTAGGGGGCTCCAAGTTATAGGAACAGGAAGTGGGGTGAGGAGGGAATGGGGCAAGGATAGAAAGGAGCCCCCATGGGAAAGATGGGATTTCCTAGACACCCAGAAGCCTCAGTGGGGATGACGCCCAGGCCTAGCCCTCCGCAAGCCTTGGCTAGGGTGAGCTCGTGGGCGCTGGGTCCACACTCCAGAATCCCTGTCCTCCTCTGTCGGATGCGGTGACGCTAACACTGGCTCCCAGGGTCATTACAAAGCATCGGTGAGCTAGTACCTGAAAGGTGGACAGTCCTTGCCCCCTTCTCACCATACCAAGGAGGGGCTGCCTAGCTCAGAGATGGGAGCTGCCTGCTGGGGCTTGCTGAGTTTGGAGCCCTGAGAGGGACAGTTCAGACCCCGGAGCCAGGGAGAATGAGGGAGGGCTGAGAGACCAGTCTGCCCTGGCACCAGACTCCTGCCTCTCCCCCGCTCAGCCCCTACCACTTCTGGGCCAGGTGAGGTTTCTGATCTTGGGATCTCAGGCACAGATGTGGCACTACATCTGACTGTTGTCCCCTCCCAGGGTCAGCTCTTTTCCCAGGGCTTTGCTTGCCAGCCCTGTGCTTGGCACAGGCAGGCCGCCTCTCACCTTACAGTCCTGCGGCCCTTCTACAGGGAGGAAGCTTGCCTGGGGCCCAGAGCTCATGAGGGGCAGTGCCAGGCCATGAGCTCACGACTCTCTGACCCCAGAGGCCAGGCCAGAACCTGGTGCTGTGCCATCTCCCAGGGTTCGCCTGGCCAGTCCAGAGCCATGGGGGCTGAAGGCTGGAGGCCGGGCGAATCGCCAGGAGCAGAGTGGGCGCACTGCCCGTGTGCAAGTCCCGGGCCGGGCCTGGCCCACCTCGCTGCCCCTCCCCTTGCCTCGCTGCGGAGCCTGCCCAGCCCTGGGTGAACAGAACGGGAGTCCTCTCGCCTTCCCACCGTCCAACCCAGGCCTGCCTCCTGGCAGTATTGTTCCCAGAGGAAGTGTCCAGTGTAAATAGAGCAGCGGGCAGGCTGGTGGCGGGAAGGAGATGAAAGGAGCAATGACAGGGCCGGGGACGGATGGCTTCCTTCCATTGAGGCCTGGCCACGGCGTTTATATTTTAGGGAAGAAAGTCAGAGGACTGTTTACATAGACAGGAGTCTGGGGTCAGACCATGGGGGTGGGGGGTAGTCTGTAGGTCCCTGGGTCCTTGTGGAGGGGCAGGACGACAAGCCCACGGGGTGGGCCGGGAGCTTAGCCCTCAGCTCGTACATACCCTCTTCCCACCAACGTAGCCCCGCACGCGTTGGCACTTAGAACAGGAGCCCTGCCTCTGCCTCCTCACCCTGTGTCTTGGGCCCACACCCCTCCTTACACCTCTACCCCTGGGACCAACAGTAGAGTCAGAGGGAGGGCAACATCTGGAAGGCAGGTGGGCTGGGGCAGAGCAGCAGCTGGAGGGCAGGTGTAGGGGGAGTCGGCAGGAGCAAAGGGGCCTGGGGGCGGGAGTGGGCCCTGGGCGCACAGCTGCATCGCAGCTGGCAGGGGCCCAGGCAGGGACTGAACTAGGCACTCAGCCGAGATCGGGAGAGGGTGGGCTGGGCTGGGCGGTGGGGGGTGAGGGGTCCAAGCACGGGGAGGCTCCAGGATGGGTGGGGGCCCGAGGAGGGGGTGTCACCAGCAGCAAGTGCAGCCCGGGGAGCTTCTGCTTCCCTCTTCCTTAGGATAAATATTTATAGGTTCATTTGCCGTCTGCCATACACACTTGGCTGCTTACCTCCTGGTAAAAATAGTGCAGGCTCCCCACTCCTGCCCTCCCCCTCCCCATCCAGGGCAGGGGACAAAGGGGACCGGGTGAGGCCTGTCCCCTACAGGCCGGGTGGAGAAAACCTGGTGTCTTGGAGCCAGCTGGTCACCCCAGAGGTGGAGTGGGACAGCGTGATGATGAGGGGTCCTGTTGCTGAGCTGTGAGGCGGATCCCCGCATTGATGCTGGGGGACTTGGGTGTGGGAGCACAGACTTGGGGTTGTGGACAGACATGGGTGCTGTGGCCATCCAGCCCAGGCAAGGGTCCAAGGCCCTGAAGCAAGGCAACAGGACTGAGAGGACTGGGAGGGGGTGAGCAGCCCTCCCTCGGGATGGGATGGGCTAGAATTATCCAGTCCCCTCTGGGCCACTTGAGCTGTACATGCCAGCAGCTGGCTACAGGCAAGGATCTGGCTGGGGCCGCTGGACATTGTGTATGTCGAGGAGAGCTATCTGTGTACACAGTGGAGGGAAAGTCAAGTCCGCTTTGGGACAAGGCCCCGGGCAGACAGTGTGGCCATTCCTGTCTGGGTAGGCCCCTCTGACCTTCCAGGCATGTCGCTCCATTATACTGAGAACTCTAGTGACCAGAGACAGGGCAGCAGAGCCCACAACTCAGACACGGCCTTCTTGTGGTAGACTCGCACTTTGATGGAAGAGTGTGACCCGGTGCCCTGTCTGCCGTGGCCACTGCCTGTTTCGTGGCAGACAGCGGGAGCTCACTACGTGGATGGATGGACAGATGGACAAGTACACGTGAGGGGTCACTGTGCATCCACTCTTGGCGCTGTGGCTGGCCCAGGCTGTATGGTGGGTGGGCCGCCATGTGCCCTCAGAACTCAGGGGAGTCTAGTCAGGGGCAGACCTTGGGCACATGGCCGTGCAGGAGGCGATGGCACTCAGGTGGCCGAGTTCAAGTTTCCTGCTCTTGGTGTCGTGCTGGCACGTTCAGGGATTAGGCGCTGTAACCCCAGCTTCTGGGCTTTCCCCTCGGGATTTAAGGAGCCCCAGTCTGATCCAACTGGGACCAGCCAGATCTTCTGGGCTGTAGGAGCTGGCCAAGGCAGAGGATGAGTGAGGTCCTGGCCCAGGAAGGCTTGTGAGGAGCCCTGTGCTTGGACGGCCACTACTGCAGCTTGGGGAAGGAGTGGCAACAGCAAATGGCCAGAGAGGCTAAGGGGGGCTACGAGGGCCAGGGTAGACCCTGACGGGGAAGGCTTCGAGGAAAAACAGAGGCTTCCCCGAATGCCCCGGTGGCTGGGAGAAAAGGAGAAGCTGTCTGCCCCCTGGTGAGCAGAGGTTGCAGTCAGGGGGGCCCAGAGACTCGTCCTGGCAGAAGGGCTGCCCAGGGTTGAGATGCGTGGTGGGAAGGGGACCAGCCACACGCTGCTGGGCAGCAAGGCAAGAGGCGTGCGCAGTCTGGGCCCTGGCCTCGGCTGGCCCACCCACCCCATCCCTGGGCGTGGGTGTGGGCACGGAGGGATGCTCTCGGGGGAGGAGGGCTGCAGCAGTGCAGCGCGGTCGCTTGCCAGGTCTCCCCATGACCAGCCCCTAACCTTCCTGTGCCTCAGTTTCTGTGTGTGTCAAAATTTGTAGCTCCTCACAGAGGAAGTACTTAGGGCCAAATCAGCCCAAGAAATGCCTCCAGGCACCAGGTGCTAGAAAGAAGGCTGCCCCTTGTATTTGAAGTCATTCATTCATTCATTTATTTGCTTGTTTCCAGAATACTTTTTTTTTTTTTTTTGCTATAGGGTGCGGTCGCCAGAGTCAGAGAAAGGGAAAGTAAGAAATCACCCTCCCCCTCAGGGTGATTTCAATCTCTTCTCCATTCTTCTCCTGGGGTTTTGGCCAGGCATGAACGCACACACACCCAATTTGATTTTCAAGCCGCAAGGTCCGGGACCTGAACTGTAGTCAGCCATATGGGAATCCAGCACCTTAATCACCATACCACCTTCTTGCCCCGACAGAATGCCCCTTGAACCACCTGCCATGTGCCAAGCACTGTGCCAGGCTCTGAGGATAAAGTGATTTGCATGTGCAGCCCTGGAACTCAGTCTGCGGGGAACCGGCATATCAGGCAGTCTCAGGGCAGCTTGACTGAGTTATGATCCATCAGGAGACCTGTGGCTCAGAGGATGCGGGGCTGTTTGAGTGGGCAGGCGGGCTGCACACCTCTGACCTCTGTGCCCTTTCAATCCCACAGCTGAAGGCACCCGGTGCTCTGATCCACCTGCCGGCAAGCCCGCAATGGCAGCCAAGCGCAAAGGCGGCCTGAAGCTCAATGCGATCTGCGCCAAGCTGAGCCGCCAGGTGGTGGTGGAGAAAGGAGCAGAGGCAGGCGCCCACACCGAGGGCAGCTCACTGCAGCCCCAGGACAAAGAACGCAGTGGTCCCGAGTCAGGGGTGGCCCGTGCCCCTCGTAGCGAAGAAGACAAGAGGCGGGCAGTGATCGAGAAGTGGGTCAATGGAGAGTACAGCGAGGAGCCAGCACCCACACCTGTGCTGGGGCGGATTGCCCGGGAGAGCCTGGAGCTGCCACCTGAGGGTGTCTATATGGTACAGCCCCAGGGCTGCAGTGACGAGGAAGATCACGCACAAGAACCCTGCAAGGATGGCAGCATCCTGGAAGAGAAGGACTCAGATGGGCCAGCTTCCAAGGAGGACAGCGGCCCCAGTGCCAAGCAGGCTTCAGGTGGGCATCTGGCCTTCAAAGAGAGGGTGAAGGCCTGGGCAGGACACAGCCCCCTGGGGAGACCCAGCAGGGAAGGGGCAGTGTGTCCACGGAGCCACACCCTCTTCCTCACTCCTGCTTCAATACAGCTCCTCATGTAAGCCAGTGGGTACTCGTGAGGGGTGTGGGGGACACCGGGAGGAAGGGATGGGGTAGAGAAGACAGCTTCCCAAGCCTGCGAGCAGAGTGGGGACACAGGGCAACACAGGGGGTCTTGGGTGAGGATAGATGGAGGGACAGGGTGGGTTGGTGACTTTGTCATCTGCAGCGGGACAAGCCTGTCAGAGCCATAGTACCTGGTCACCAGTGTGCACAGCAGTGGTCAGCACGGGAATGACACGAGCTCGTAGTCTGCAAATGCCATTTCTCAGGGAGGGTTCTCTGAGAAGCCTAGAATAGGGCTGTCCTCACACCCCTCCCCAGCCTTCTCCTTCCCCGAGCCTCTGTCCCCAGCCTCCCAGCCAGGACTCCTCAGGACCACGAGGCTCGCCGGCCAGCCAGCATCTCCCCTTACAGCCAGCTGCTTGGACTTGGTCCTCTGGCTGACCCTGTTCCCATGAGATGGCTGAGGCCCGCTTTGCTGGTGTCTCCTTGTCCTTAGGACTCAGAGCAGAGCGAGTCCCTGCTCTAGGGACGGGCTGGCCTGGGCTTTCAGGAGGGAGGTCACCTGGGTTTGGAACCTCAGGGTCTGGGCCTTTTCTCTGGGCCCACAGCCTCCTTCCCCAGCTTGCGCCTGGTGCCCTGAGCCTCCCCTGCCCGCTCCCCTAGCCCCTTCCCCCTGCAGCGAGGGGCGCATCTCCTCCCTGTGCGGGGAGCCCTGCGCAGCCACATAATTATGCATATAAGATATAAACAGAGCTGTTTAATTATCCTTCGCCACATCAGTGACAGAGTAATTAACAAACATTGCAAGATCAATGAGGAAAAGTGTGACCTTCAGTTTCCTCTGATAGGAAAAGCCCTTGCCGTTCCCAGACACAAGGTGATTATGCTGGGCCTGAGGAGAGGAGAGGGACAGGGAGGTCCACTGTCCCTTCAACACACACCCCCACCCACACCCACACCCAGCCCTGCCATAGCTCAGGGGATTAGAGTAGGCCTCAGCCTCTGCCTCCTTGCCTCCAGGGCAGTGGAGAACAGGGATGGCAGGGGACAAGGCTTGAACTGCCGGTGGCCTAGTGGCCCTAGGCCATGCCCCTGAGTCCTGATCACTGGGGAAGCCAGCCACCCCAGCCACCCACCGTGGGCTGGGCCCCAGGGCTCAGGAATGCAGGCCTTGGGCTGCCTCTGGGACCCCCGCCTGGCCCCCTCCCTGCTCTGAGCTGCCTGCCCTTCAAAGCCTTCTGTTTCTCTGCCATATATAGCGAGGGCTCAGCTGCCTCCAGCTATTTTTAGCCTCTTTCCCCGGTCCCTGAGCCACTGAATCCAGCAGCCAGAGCCCACTCCTCCCAGGCTGGGCCCCCAACCCCATGTAGCTTGAGATCAGGATAATGGCTAACCTGCTGGTCCTGGCCCAGGGAACAGCTGTCTGTTGGCTCCTTGAGTCACTGTGACCACTCTGGGTGCCAGGTAGCTGCCTGTGACTGTCACCTCCTTACTTAGTGGGGTTCCTCTCCCCCAGGACTGCTGCCCTGCCTCCCAGGAGCTCAGCCCCTCCTTCCCTGTTCTGCTAGGCCTCCTCTCCTGCCCAGGCCCACCATGCTCCCTCAGACCTCCTCAGGTATACCCTGGGAATCCCAGACCTGCTGGGTTTGGGTGGGGGTCAGGAGGAGACCCCTTCAGCCATACCTTCCCCAGCCTGGGGTCAGTCTGCACGGAGGTCAGGAGAAGAATCCTTCGGCCACACCTTCTCTAGCCTGGGGCCCCGCCTTTCAGAGTATGCCCAAGTCTAGCTCCTGCAGGAGGAAAGAGAACGTGGTACCCCAGAGCTATGTGGGTCTCACTGTCCTGATTCCAGGTGTAGCACGTGGTGGGTATTTCGCGTGTGTTCAGGGAAGGGTCGTCGTGCTCGTGTGCTCTGGGCAGTCAGGCGTCTGCCGTGGGAAAGCTGTGCGTGGAAGAGGGATGTCCGAAGAGAAAAACTTCAGCATGCAAGTGGGATCATCTTCTTCCGGTTGTCCTCTTGGGAAACTGGGTTGGGGCTTGGGAGGTTGTGCACATGTATATGTCTGTGGAGTTGGGGAAAGTAGGACTGTGAGTCCGAGTGTGTGTGCATGTGTGTTCAGGGTGTGTATGTACGTGTGTGTGAAAGCATATGTAAAAGAGGTGTAAGTCTGCTTGTGTGAGTGATGTGTGACATGCGTGATTATTACGGTGAGGAGGTCTCTCCAGGATCCCCAGGTGCCCTAGGGTGGAGGCGAAGTGGGAGCGCACTCAGGCCTGCTGCCCTGGGCCCACTCGGCCTGGCCTGTCCCACCTGCCCCGGCTCCAGCTCTCACCAGGTTACCTTCCCTGGTGTGTGAGCACAAGTGACTGGAGTGTGATCAGGGAGTTTGAAGGACTCATCTCTGTTGTAGATCTCTTTCTCTCGCTTTTTTATTTTTAATTTTGTTATGGGGTATGTATTTGCCAGAGAGATACACGGGTAAGAGTCTGTGAGGAAACCTCTCTCCCGGGGTTGGCCACACCATGGTCCCCTCTCCTCCATTCTCCTCTTGGGATTTGGGGCACACGTGCACACATGCCCAGCCTGTTTCTTAAGCCTCCAGGTCTGGGACTCAAACTGTGCAGTTGGCCATGTGGAATCCAGTGCCTGAACTACCATGCCACTTGCTGGCCCCTGGGTATAGATCTTGGCTACCGAGCTCTACATGGGCTCATCGCATGGTCCCTGGCCCTGCTCAACTCTGTTGTCTGGGACCATCAGCAACCCAGAAAGGCTTGGGAAGACCAAGAGACTAGGGCCTGGGGAGCCTTGGGGCCAGCTCTGCATCTATCCAGAGGACTCATTTGTGAGGGTCAGGGAGAATCCTCCAGCCAGTCCCACCCCTGTCCACGCCTGGAATGTCCTCTTCAGTCCCTGGCTCCCTCCTGACGCCTGGCCACAAGTCCACATCCCTACCTGTCCCCCAGCCCCTGTTCTCAGTGTCCCCCACCCCAGGAGGCAGGTTGGGATCTGGCCTTCCAGTAAAATGACTTCTCTTTCATATTAGGCCAAGGCGAGAGAGCGGAGACATTTATGAAACTTTGTTTAATGTACTGAAAAGCCATCGGCCAGAACATTTAGGAAATTGATTTTCCTGGCATTGATGAACTCGTTTTATTTTACCCCAGTATTAATTACTTTTTTTTAAAACAAATTAATTTAAGAGTCGTAAAACCTAACAAGTGAGCCAAATGTCCATAGATCATGTCCTGCTCCGCCCCTCCCAATGCTGGTCCCCTCCCTCGATGGGTGGGGGCACCTTCTGTCCCTCCTCCCCTGCTCCTCTCAGAGGTGACCTGCCTCCCTCCTCCCCTGTAGGAGAGGCCTCCTCGCTGCGGGACTACGCGGCCTCCACCATGACCGAGTTCCTGGGCATGTTTGGCTACGATGACCAGAACACAAGGGACGAGCTGGCCAAGAAGATCAGCTTTGAGAAGCCACATTCAGGCTCCACCCCTGAGGCGGCCACCTCCTCCCTGCTGCCCACGTCCGACGACACCCTCAGTAAGCGGGCACGTTTCTCCAAGTATGAGGAGTACATCCGCAAGCTCAAGGCCGGTGAGCAGCTCTCCTGGCCAGCCCACGGCACCAAGGCTGAGGAGCGGGCAGGAAAGGAGGCAGTGGGCCCCCTGCCCAGCCTGCGGCTACCCAGCAACACAGCACATCTGGAGACCAAGGCCACCATCCTGCCCCTGCCATCACACAGCAGTGTCCAGATGCAGAACCTGATGGCCCGTGCCTCTAAGTACGACTTCTTCATCCAAAAACTGAAGACGGGAGAGAACCTGCGGCCCCAGAATGGGAGCACCTACAAGAAGCCATCCAAGTATGACCTGGAGAACGTCAAGTACCTGCACCTCTTCAAACCCGGGGAGGGTAGCCCTGACATGGGCGGGGCCATCGCCTTCAAGACCGGCAAGGTGGGGCGCCCCTCCAAGTACGACGTCCGGGGCATCCAGAAGCCAGGCCCCGCCAAGGTTCCGCCTGCCCCCAGCCTGGCTCCTGCACCCCTGGCCAGTGTACCCAGTGCTCCCAGCGCCCCTGGGCCAGGGCCCGAGCCATCTGCTTCCCTGTCCTTCAACACTCCCGAGTATCTGAAGTCAACTTTCTCCAAAACAGACTCCATCACTACGGGGACCGTCTCCACCGTCAAGTAAGGTGCTCCCCACCCCGCTGCCACCGAGCCCTGGGACCAGACTGGGCGGGAGGCCCCTATCTGACTTGTGCAGCTCACGCCATGGACACATGTGCTGCTCACACCTCATGCACATTCACCGTGCACCCAGGCGCATGCACACACACACACAGGTGCACACGCATGTACTCCTGCGCCTACATAACCACTCGTGTGCCTTCAAATGATGCTCCTCACTGTTCATGGACCTGGACACGCTGCCTCTCTGTGCACACTCACATTCTCACACCCCGATACTGGTGCGTTCTCAGTTACCCATGGCAGGCTTCCTCTGCCTGCTGCCACGAGGGCCAGATGCAGCCTTGTGGTTGGTTGAGAAAACGCCACAGTGGGTTGGGTGCTGAGGTCCATGCTGGTGGCCCAGGCTCCCAGGCTCAGAGCCTAGGCCATGGGGGAGGCAGGAAGAGAAAGGAGGAGGCTTGGGTGGGGTATACACACTTTTCAGCCTTAAACTGGGGACAGGGGAATAGCCTAGATGGGAAATGGTCGGTCTGTGGGACTGAGCAAGGTGCTCCCTCCACCACAGTGCACCTCCGGACCCTGAGGTGGGTCATAACCCGGAGCAGAGCCAGCTGCTCCTCTGGCAGGAGGTGAGGAGCAGCTCCCTAGGCCCAGCGGCACTTGCTGAGTGCTCTTCTCCCCTTGCCTCTGCCCTCTTCAGCTGGCAGCTCCCTATTTGCCCTGTGCACTCAGGGCCCAGGACCTGGCTTCCACGGCTTTCCCCCCAGACCAGGCCTGAGACAGAGCCTCCAGCCTCATCTGCCCTCGCCAGAGCTGGGCTCGCCGAACCTCTGCTAGGCTTCTGCCAAGGGACTCTCAGTCCCGCCCGGAGTGCCTCGAAATCCTCCAGAGCAAAGGAAAGAAGAGCCAGGGCCCCAGGGCAGGGAGCTGCCCACCAGCTGCTCCTGGGGCTTGAGGCCACCCCCTGTCCGCTAATCGGCTGTGCCCTGTGTGTCTCTCACCAGGAATGGATTGCCCACAGATAAACCAGCTGTCACCGAAGATGTAAACATTTACCAGAAATATATTGCCAGGTAGGCCTCTGAGGAGGAGACTGCCATGGAGAGAAGGTGGGGGAGCCGAGAATGCCTGGGAACCATGAGCCCGCCATCTGAATCTGACCACCGGCCAGGGTGTCTGCCTCCTCCGCACCCCACTTCTTCTGCCCCTCAGCCCCTGCACACCCATCGCAGGCCACCCAGTCCTTAGGCAGCTTGTACCCCAGGGAGGGGTCTGATGGCATAGCCTGGCTATAGGCAGATGCCGCCGCCTCCACAGTGGCCTGGTCCTGCCCTCCCACGGGGCCTGGGTGTGGTGTCCAGACCTGCCCCTTTCCGCCCAGAAGGCAGGAGGACTGGCAGATAAAGAACCTTCTCAGCACATCCCCTGTATCCAGCCCCTCGCGACCGCCGCCTGCTGGGGCAGCCCCAGGCAGGGCCCACTGATCTGAATTTTTCCAGCCCTCTGTTGCTGCCTTCCTGGCCCCTCTCTTAAGCTTTGCTCTGTTCCATCTTTCCCTTATTATTATCGTTATTATTAGTGCCTCAGCAGATGGCCCTTTTGGCAGCTGCAGCTCCTTTATCGATTGGCAAGTTTTTTCCTTCTTAGAGGAGGGTTTCTCTCACATCATCTCTGGAGGGGGGCAGGCAGGCTGAGACTGAGTGACCACCTTCTCTGTTGTCGTGGTGTGCCCTCCCCAGGGCTGGCCATCATCATGGCTGTGAGAGGCACACCCCGCAGCATCGCGGCCTACAGCAAGGACGGGCTTGCCAGGAGTGGGCAGTGGCCAGGCAGCACGGAGCTCCTGGCTGTGGAGTTGGCTGCAGACGAGCTTGCTGCCTCGGGAAGCCAAACAGATGCTGTGCTTTAAAAATTCATAGCTCTGGACTGTTTCAAGTGTCAGGAAAGCCCAGGACAGAGAGAGCCCTTGAACACCTCTCACCCACAGAGCCCCTGGCTGGGTCCCTAGCACCTGGCAGAGGTGGGCCACTGTGGAGGCTTGTGCCTTCCCCTCTATCCCAATATACCTTTCCTGCTGGTCTCTACTCGGGCTCTTGGCTGCACCAGCCTCTTCCTCCCCACCTCGGTGCTAGCCCGTTTTGCCTCACCTGACACCCGCTCCCAGGAAGGATGCCGCAGGCTTGCAACTCGATGGGCCTGGGGTTTGGCCTTCGAGGCCTCTGCCCCACCGTACCTCACATAGGGCACAGGGCCCTGGGAACCCCAGTGGCACTTCCCTAGGGCCTGGGTGCAGAAGAGGCGCTACCCGGGCCGCGCCCTAGAAGTCTTCTCGGAGGCTGGCACCCAGAGCGGGGCCTGACCCCCCTCCTCTCCTCAGGTTCTCGGGCAGTCAGCACTGCGGCCACATCCACTGTGCCTACCAGTACCGCGAGCACTACCACTGCCTCGACCCCGAGTGCAACTACCAGGTACGGCCATGCAGGGGTGGACCCACGGCCCCTGCCGGACGGGCCACCTGAACATAACCCGGGCAAACAGAAAGCCTGGAACACCCACCACACCCTGATTCTTGCAGACAGAGTAGCTAGTAGAATCTTGCACCATTCACATCCTCATGACAGGCATTCAAGCTCCCTTTCGTTCCGGGTCTGACACCCACCGAGGACCCTGCTGGGCGGCCTGTGTACCTTATCTCATGTACTCTTCCTGTGCCCTTGTAGTTGGCATTATTGCCCGATTTTAAAGACGATAAAGTTGAGGTTCAGACAGATCGATGCTTATTTCCAGAGCTCCCCCCTGCTGAGCGCTGGGCTAGTGAATGAGGTGGGAGTTTGGGCAGTCTGCCCAGGGCCGCCCCCTCCACTGGTTGAAGATCCCAGCCTGACCCAGCCTGAAGGTGTGCTGGGCAGAATGAGCTGTCACTCATCCGAGCTTCTGCTGTCAGGCCTTGCCGATTCCTCTTGCTCCTGGGCATGGCTGTTGAGAGCCTAGGGGCGGTCGGGGAAGGGTCTGTTGGTACTTGAACCTTTGGAATTGTTCCCTCCGCCAGGCCAGTGTGCCGAGAACTGGCCCTGGGCAGCCTGGGTTATTTATAGGGAGACCTGAGGGCCCTAGGGCCATGGCCTAGCCCAGGTGCTCTCGGCACAGGGGGCTGGGGAGTCCCGCCAACTCGGCACTCTCTCTGACAGCGGTTCACAAGTAAGCAGGACGTGATCCGGCATTACAACATGCACAAGAAGCGCGACAACTCCCTGCAGCACGGCTTCATGCGCTTCAGCCCACTGGACGACTGCAGTGTCTACTACCACGGCTGCCACCTCAATGGGAAGAGCACCCACTACCACTGCATGCAGGTGCCCGCCCACTCTGCCCTGGTGCGCACGGAGCCTGTGGGGCTGGTCTGCTTCATGCCAGGCAGCGCCAGGACCTCGAAGCCCACCATACTTCAGACCTTTGTCCCTCCTACCCCCCACTTCCAAAAGTGGGGGTCCCCGTAGGGGGCATGACCCAGTGGGCAAGAAACCTCCCTTTGTCCTGGTCCAGGGCTGAGTTCTGGGGGCTCTGACTTGGGTAGTGTCTGGTGGGCCAGGGAGGGGCCTTTCCCATGGCCATACTTGGTGTGGGTGAAATTCAGTGAGCTGTTTATACAGACCCGACATTTTTCAGGCTTTAACACCAAGAGCAGCATTGCAAATGATTCCTGAGGAGGTTTTTGTTTAATTCTTTGTTTTAATGCCATGCAGAGTCTGGGCTTTTTCAAGGTGTCAGGCCCAGGAGGAGCGACTTTGGGTTGCAAATAGCAGCCGCCTTGCCTCCCCCGGTATTTGTCAGGGGTTGTTATGGCCTCTGTGAAACAACCTGGGCCGTGAGGAGAGGGGGGCTCACCCTCTGGGCTCTGAGATGGTGCAGACACTGGCACGGCCCTGCTTTTGAGAGTGCTCAGATTCCACTAGTTTTTACTCAATATGGCAACGTTGCCTGCCTGACCCAGCTAGGGTGGGGTGGGGTAGGAGGGCCCCGTGCCCAGGAACCGTCCACTAAATAAGTCCCTGGGCTAAAGGTAACCTCCAGGCCTCCAAGGTCCAGTCCCATCCATCCCCCAAGACCTTTAAAGGCAGGGCTGCTGGCCAGGTCAAAACCCACCTCCTGTGAAGCACTGCTCCCTCACTGTGCCAGCAAGGGCCAGGATGTCTGCACAGCAGGGCCAGGTCACTCCTTGGGGCCTGGAGCGGTTGCTAGAGGATTTCTATTTCAGCTCCTCTGTTGACCTTCCAGGGTCCCCCATTTGCTATTTAGAGGCATCAAAGCTCCCTTAAGCAGGGAGATCCAAAGCCCCCGCGACACCCAGCAGCTCTGACCTCGGCCCGAGAGTACCTGGACTCAGTCCCCTGACTGCCGTTCTGGCCCGTCCAGGTGGGCTGTAACAAGGTGTACACGAGCACCTCCGACGTGATGACCCACGAGAACTTCCACAAGAAGAACACCCAGCTCATCAACGACGGCTTCCAGCGCTTCCGAGCCACCGAGGACTGTGGCACAGCCGACTGCCAGTTCTACGGGCAGAAAACCACACACTTCCACTGCAGGTAAGCAGGGCCCTGCCGAGGAGGCTGCCTGGGCTGGAGGAGGGCTGAAGGCAGGGAACCAGGCCCATGGCCAACTGAGGGCCGGCCTGCCTCGGGAGAGGGACAGGAGTTGGGGGCTGCCCTGCCTAGGTCTTCCCTTTGAGATCATCCTTAGAGCCACAGCGGGAGTGGGGCAGGGCCTCCTCTGGGCCCCACGGGGCCCCGTGACAAGTTCCCGATATCCCACCCAGGCGCCCCGGCTGCACATTCACCTTCAAGAACAAGTGTGACATCGAGAAGCACAAGAGCTACCACATCAAGGACGACGCGTACGCCAAGGATGGCTTCAAGAAGTTCTACAAGTACGAGGAGTGCAAGTACGAGGGCTGCGTGTACAGCAAGGCCACCAACCACTTCCACTGCATCCGCGCCGGCTGCGGCTTCACCTTCACTTCCACCAGCCAGATGACCTCGCACAAGCGCAAGCACGAGCGCCGGCACATCCGCTCCTCCGGTGTGCTGGGGCTGCCGCCCTCGCTGCTGGGCGCCAAGGACACGGAGCAGGAGGAATCGAGCAACGATGACCTCGTCGACTTCTCTGCCCTGAGCAGTAAGAACTCCAGCCTGAGCGCCTCCCCCACCAGCCAGCAGTCCTCCGCATCCCTGGCCACCGCCACCGCCACCACCGAGGCCGTGCCCAGCACCACCAAGCCTCCCAATAGCAAGATCTCGGGGATGCTGCCCCAGGGTCTGCCTGGCTCCATCCCCCTGGCGTTGGCTCTCTCCAATTCAGGGCTGCCTACCACCGCACCCTATTTCCCCATCCTCGCGGGCCGTGGGAGTACCTCCCTGCCTGTGGGTGCCCCCGGCCTCCTGGGTGCCATGTCTTCTGGGGCAGCAGTTTTGGCAACCCCTGACACGCCGGCTCTGGTCGCCTCGGGAGCTGGTGACTCGGCCCCAGCTGCTGCTGCCTCTGTCCCAGTGCCCCCGGCCTCCATCATGGAGAGGATCTCTGCAAGCAAGGGCCTCATCTCGCCCATGATGGCCAGACTGGCTGCGGCCGCCCTCAAGCCCTCTGCCACCTTTGACCCAGGTGAGCAGGCTGGGCCCTCCCCAGGAAGTAAGCACCTCCCTGACCCCAGTAGCTCCTGGGTCTCAGGTTACAGAGCAGGGGTTGTGTGGAAGAGGTGTCTGTCCAGCCTCTGCACCCGAGTCTCCTGCCTGCCAGCCCCACCCCTGCCTGATTTCTACCTCAGCCCTGTTTATTTTCTGTCTGGGCTCATCTCTCTGGTGGACTCATTATGGCGACTTGTTCAGTTTTCCCCTCTGTAAAGTGGGACAGTAATCCCTGCCTCCTGAGGTGCTTGTGCCTTCCAGAGGCATCTGTGGGGTCCTTCCCTCCCTGTCTCCTCAGCCTCCCGTGCCACAATTCTGAGAGACATCCCAGAGCCCCACTTTCCTGGGACCCCCACTCGGGCCCCTTCCAGTTGTCATAGCAGGGGGCTCATGAGCCCAGCCAGTGCAGGGGGCTGCACCTCACAGCTGGGTGGCCCTGCAGGGAGAGCTCCAGGGACTCTTCCAGGCTCTCTTCCTCAAGGAGAGCTGTTCAGCAGGTCTTTCTGTGGAAATGGAAGCCTTCATTCTGTCTTTCCCACATGGTGGTTCAGTGCTTCAGACTGGCTAGTGTAATACAGAATGTACAGTTTAAGTACCTCCCTGGCCGGTGCCTGCCACACGGGACATTGCAGGGCCAGGGTCACAGTCACGCCTGTGTCCACTCTGCCTCATGGAGGGGGTTCTCCTTTCTTTTTTCTGCTTCCTATTTTTCTTTCATTCTATAATTTCTTGAGTTTTCTGTTCTTTTTAAATGTTTGGTTTTTCTCTAGATTTTGTTTTCTTCTTTGGCTTTTCTGTTTGCTGTACTCCTCTCCCTCTCTTCTCTTTTGGGTATTTAGTATTAGCCCAGTCCTTGAAAATGTTTAGTTCACATTTGGGATGTGGCTCGTGTCATTCATTCATTCAGCAACCACTGATGCTTGCTGAGGGCCAGGCACTGAGCCAGCTGCCGGGGACATGGCAGGCATGATGGCAGACCAAATCCCGCCCTGCGGAACAGTGGGGACTGGCCGGGATACGGCTAGGAGACTCGGCCCTAGCAATCGGCTCCTGGGCCTGATGCTGTTCCCATCTGAGACCCTCTCGGAACCACCTGAGACAGAGGGTCCCTGCAGCCCAGCCTGGGGCCTTGCCCAGACTTTGAGAAGGCTGCTAGTGCTTGGTCCTGGGGAGCTTGGGCAAGGGATTTCAGGGGTAGTTGCACTGGACTCCTGAGATCTGAAACTGTCACGCCCCAATGGGAACTTCATGTCAGGTGGCAGTTTGGATTAACCCATCTTTCTGTCCAGTGTGGGAGGGGCCCTGTCTGGCCACGCCCCTCTAGCCAGGTGCCTGCAGGTTGGGGCAGGGCCCACTGCAGAAGCAACTCTGGGCTCAGGTACTTTCTCTTCATCAGAAAAATCACCTTTCCCCAAAAGAAAGGTCAAGCAAGGGGAGGGGGGCCATTTTCCTTTATTTTTTAATAAAATGCCACTTGCTGTCTGTGAAGCAGCTCTCTGTCAGCTGTAGCGCCTTGGGGCAGATTAATATTTCAGTCACTTGGGGATTGTGGAGGCAGGCTGGGTGGACACGTTCCTGTCAGCAACTTCTTGAGCCCCACTCTGCCTGTCCTCCTGCATCGACTCCGCGCCCAGCTTCTACCAGGACCCAGCCCAGCCTCGGCCTCCTGGCCCTGCCTGGACAGCTTGATGGGCGGGCGAGGTCACACAGTTTGAACCGCCCTGATTGGCTGTCGGCCCCGATCGCCCTGACACAGCAGATGCCCTTCCCGGGCATGCTCAGTGCAGGCTGGGCCGTCGCCCCGGCAACAGTGGGCCAGGGACCGGCAGAGGGGCCGCTCCCAGTCCAGATCTGCCACTTTCCCTCAGCATTAACAGAGTCTTTAATAAAAGCCTAAGCGGCAGCCCCACAAATTGACTGTGACAGTTGGTGGAGAAAATGAAGGGCCCCCGCCCCCGTCCCAGCCCCCTCCCCAGCCTCCCGCCCTTCTCCTCCGGGAGGCCCTGAGCCAGGACAACTTTGACATAATTTTGCAATAATTATCACTTGAAGAATTGCCACACAGGGGTACGCGTCGCAAGCGATCACGTCAGCAGGGAGAATCGCTGACCAGCAGCCAGGCCTCCCCAGGGCCCTGGCCCACCCAGCCCACTGCTGTCCCTTTGGGGGAGATGGTGGTTTGTGCCCCACGAAGCCTTCAGCCACTCTGATGCCGTCTTCCTCCCCTTCCCTGTAGGAAGCGGGCAGCAGGCCACCCCAGCCAGGTTCCCCCCGGCCCAGGCGAAGCAGGAGCCTGGTGAGAACGCGGGTGCCCCGGGCCCCCACGAGGCCTCCCAGGACCGCAGTCTAGATCTGACTGTGAAGGAGCCCAGGTGAGGCGAGACTGGGGAGGCTCCCCTGCTCCATCCAGCCGGGGCCTCCAGAGGAGGCTCAGTGGCACGCACCTTACCAGATGCACGGCCGGGGGGCTGGCTGCGGCCAGAGGCCAGGGGCCAGTCCCCTCCTGGCCAGGCAGCTGCCACAGGCAGGGTCGGCCGGGAGGGTGAGCCTGTGGGCCCGGTCCCACGTCGTCTGAGCTAAAGCCCCTTGGTTTGTGTGTTCTAGTAATGAATCAAATGGCCACGCAGTCCCGGCAAATTCATCTCTTTTATCCTCGCTTATGAATAAGGTAAGACCCATCCATCACACGCCTCCCGTCCCCCACCCAGAGAAATTAAAGCTGTGCTGGGGGGTGGGGGGGATGTGTTTGTTTTTTAATGTTTTGCCTCTAATAAGATGAGTTTGTACCATTTAAATTTTGAGGCCATTTTTCATCGGATATAATTTCAGAGCCACTGCTTACAAATTAATTTAATGAACTGGCTGAAGAAATATATTCCAGCCTCTGACACCTTTTTTTTCCCTTCAGATGGAGGGCTCCAAAAGCTTTTTCCAGAGCCCTCTAACTTCTTTCGCTCTTAGTTATTAATTTTATTTATTTATTTTATATTTTTTTGTTTTTTTTTTAAAGGGTTGGGGGTGGGGGAACCAAAGGGGGAGCGAAGCATCAATTTCCACTTTTCGGGTTGAATAATGGTCTCGGACGCCTTCCGGAGAGGTCGCTTCGGAATATTTATTTTAAATAATGCAAGGTCTTTGTAAATTATACATCATCTCAAATATATTTTTCCCCTTCACATGATAAATTTGACTACAGCAAGATTAATTTGGTGACTGTACACAAGTGACTGCTGAGGAGGGAGCCGGGCCTGGGCTGCACCTAGTAGGGTGGGGGTCCCGGCCGGGCACATAGGGGGCAGGAGCCTCCTGCTGCTGTCCCGCCACCTGCCACCCTCCCTCCTCTCTCTCTCTCTCTCTCTCTCTCTCTCTCTCTCTCTCTCTCTCTCTCCTCTCTCTTGCCCTCTGGCTCTCCTCTTCCCTCCAGAGCCACTGCCCCTCGCCTTCTGCGGAGCCTCCACCTCCACCCTGGCTCCCTCCCTGCTGGCACCCAGCAGCAGCCCGTCTTGCTCTCACCCCTTGAGTCTCCCTCCCTCCCTCCCTGCTCCTCCTTTGTGTGCCTTCTCTTGTTCTCAAGGAATTCGTAGGGGTTCCCCCCATCCCTCCTCCTCTTGCACTTCTTTTGAAAACCTTCTGGCAGGAAAATAACCAGGGAGCCGCAAAGTCTGGGGAAAGACGGCTGCAGTGCGCCCTGAGCTGCGGCCTCGTCTTGAGTGATGGATCCTAGCAGCGTGGGGTGTGTGCAGAGGCGGCCTGCACCTGGGGCCAGGGCAGCGCTGCCAGTGGCCGCATCCATTCAGAGGGGCTCCCCTATAGGACAAGCCAAGTGGGGTCGGGGGCTTCCTCTGCTCCCTCTGCTGTCAGCACCACAGTGCTCCAGTCAGTCACAAGGTCTGAGCAGCCCAGAGCTGCTGCTGTGCCCTGGGCAGCTGCGTCTGTGTCCGAGGCCCCCCAGCCCCAAGCTTGGCCTCTGTCCTCACAGATGTCTCAGGGCAACCCCAGCCTCGGCAGCCTGTTGAATGTCAAGACAGAAGTGGAGGGGAGCCCCGCTGTGGAGTCCTCGCCCTTCCTGGGCAAGGCCATGAAGGCCCTTGTTCAGGAGAAGCTGTCCGAGCCCTGGAAAGTTTACCTTCGCAGGTGAGGGTCTTGCTGGGAGGAGGGTTGAGGGGAGGGCCAGGCCACCGGCTACACCCACCAACTCTGGTGGCCATTGCACAGCCCACACCGGCCCTGGCCAGGCCACAGCCTCAGTCTCTAACCACTGCCTCCTCTGGCTAGGTTTGGTACCAAGGACTTCTGTGACGCCCAGTGTGACTTCCTCCACAAGGCCCACTTCCACTGCGTGGTGGAGGAGTGTGGAGCACTCTTCAGCACCCTGGACGGGGCCATCAAGCATGCAAAGTGAGTAGGGGTCCTTGGGGGCCCATTTAAGTAGAGCCCCATTCATTCCAGTCTGGCTTTGGGCTCAGGTCCGTCTGGGGACTGCACAGGCCTCTAGCTGCCCTCTAAGCAGGACCCAAGTGCAGCTCCCGCCAGACCACAGAATCCAGGTCGCTTCTCCTGATCAGTGCCCAGTCAGGTCCCCTGAGCCCCTCCCAGGCCCCACCTCGGGGCCCTGAGCAGCAGCTCACATGGCCCCAGGTGGAGCCACCAGCTCTACCACAGGTGCCCCTGCAAAGCAGCCAGAAAGGTGTAAAGTCCAGCTGGAGATCACTCCGAGCTACGAGGTCACTTCTCCAGATTCCCTTTGACCTAAAAATAATTAAATTAATTTGTAAACGGATTGAGTTAAAAGCAGTAAGCCTAGCTCCCTACTTATAATTGAATTCAGGACTTGTAAACATTTCAAACAGATCTTCGTCACTCTCTAAACCCCAGAGCAGGCTTTTCTCACCCCATAGGCATCCCAGCTGCTAGCCTGCAGAAGAGCTAGCTACCTAGAATACTGACTTTAGAACCTCAGAGCACGCTCTGGAAGGTGGAGACTCATGGGGAAGGGCCTGCTGTCTCTCTGTCTCTCTCTCTCTCTCTCACACACACACACAGTAGGGAAGGGCTGGGGCAGGCAAAGGTCACAATAGGAAGAAGTAGTTAGAACCAAGCTAGGACCCCAAGTTCAGAACCAGAGAACATGGCAGTTTAGGGGAACATGGAAGGCCTCCGGGGCCTGGTGCTTGGAATGAGGTAGGGCCCTGGGCAGGTCCTGTGATGTGATCACACCTTCCTGGGGCCCACCCAGCCAGGACAGGGCTCACCTGCTAAGGGCCCTCCCCACCTGCTGGCTAAGATGCCCTCTTCTTCCTCTCACAGCTTCCACTTCCGGACGGAGGGAGGAGCTGCGAAGGGCAACTCAGAGGCTTCCTTCCCAGCCTCTGCGGCTGACACCAAACCTTCCCTGGCTCCCTCTTCCCCTCCTGCACCTCCCGTCACCACAGCCGCCATGTCCTCTCTGGAGGGGCCCACTCCCAGCCAGGCCTCCGTGCCCTCCACCCCCACCCTGCTCGCCTGGAAGCAGCTGGCTTCCACCATACCCCAGATGCCTCAGATTCCAGCGTCAGTGCCTCACCTGCCCGCTTCACCCTTGGCAACCACCTCTCTAGAGAACGCCAAGCCCCAGGTCAAACCCGGATTCCTCCAGTTCCAGGAGAAGTGAGTCCCTCGATGAGCCGGGAGTCTCGTGTCCCCACGCGTCTCGGGAATAGGTGCTAGCAAGGGCAGCCGAGGAGCAGCTCCTCGCCCTGCAGAGGTACCTCTCTGGGCGTGGCCGCCAGGTGCTGCCCTGTAGCCAAAGATGCTGCTGCCCATACCTCACTGCCTGTTCCGGAGCAGACCCGGGGGAGCCGGGGCACTGTTCGGCCAGGCCACTGGTGATCCTGCGAGGACCTGGGTGGGAGTGGTGGTCCTCAGAGGATGTTTCCTGGCCCTATAGGTGGGCTGTCTCCCTCCGGGCCTCCTCATTGGCCTCCTTTGTGGCTCGCCCCCATGGCTGTCTGCAGGGCATGCAAAGTCATGAGTGGGGATGAGGGGGCCAGGCCACCCTCTGGGCCTGCACCCACCTGCACAGTGGCCTGAACTTTCTGGTGAAAGGGACCTTCCTCACTGGATGGTGGTGGCTCGTTGCGGCGAGAACGGTGACTTTGTATCGTAATGTATGCATCTTCCTGTTCTCAATAAAAGTAATAAATTGGATTATTTATACCGCCTGAGTGGCAGCTGTCCTCCCTCTCTGAGCACCTGGGGCTGGGCCCACTGCATAGAAGGGGCCCAGCGCTCCTCTCCGTCCCTTCCCCTCCCCAAAGTGGTAACCCTCTTAGTTTCCCAGACCTGGTCAGAGTTCCTCCCCCGGGTCTGCTGTGGGGAACCATGGCGACGCCAACCAGAGCTGGTGCTGAAGCAGAGCAGCTCTGCACCCCTGCAGCCTGTGAGGAGGGCGCCATGGCAGGGCTGCTGCTCACTCTCCCATCTCGCCTTGTGGGCAGGCCAGCCTTAGGGGGTTGGCCCAGTACCCCTGACACAGCCCCTGCTAATTCACTGGCTCTTGAGGTTCTCTGACTGGGTAGGCATCACAGGCCCCAACCTGACCCTGGGGAGCTCCAGCAGCTGTGAGCCCTAGCCGACCCTGACACCAGGCACACATTCTCACTTGCTGAGTCCCCACAGTAGCAGAGCTTCCTGGTAGGACGGCCCACCCCTCTATAGTCTGTCAGGCAGCCACATCCAAGCCAGAGCCTGTGCTATGCCAGCTAGGCACTTGCTGGAATCCCGCCAGGGCTGGCAACGCCATCCCTTATGTTTATATCCGAGAAGTTATTGCAGCCATCCTTATCTGTAATCCTAAGGTGTGGCTGTGGAAACTACATGTCCCAGCATGCAATGCTCTGAGCACCCTGCACAGTACAATCCCTGTGCACCCTGCAGAGCTCCTAAAAGGAGATGGGAAAGCATGCTGGGCTCTGTAGTCTCCTCCAGCTGAATCGTCCTACTGAGCAGGAGGGCAGCCCCAGGCCGTTCTTTCTTGCACCAGTTCCAGCTTCTGGGAAGTGAACCCCAACACAAGTGAAGTCAGGACTCCGGTGGGGAGGGGTTGGGAATGCCAATGACCTTCTGGGCTGTGGTTTCCTTCCAGTGATCCTTGCCTCGCGACGGACTGCAAGTATGCCAACAAATTCCACTTCCACTGTCTCTTTGGGAACTGCAAGTACGTCTGCAAAACCTCCGGCAAGGCCGAATCCCATTGCCTGGACCACATCAACCCCAACAACAACCTGGTGAACGTGCGAGACCAGTTTGCTTACTACTCCCTGCAGTGTCTCTGTCCCAACCAGGTCAGCGTGATGGGCAGCTCGGGTGGGGCAGGGGAGATGCAGGGACCAGGATGAGGTCCCTATGGCAGAGGCTTTGTTCCTCACATGCTTTTTATGTTGACCTTCACCAGACTGCGAAAGGATGCTGTCTGCCCCTGGGCCGTGGAGCCCCTGGGCAGGGTCCAGATGGGTGCTAAGTTGGTGAGGTGTGTCATTTCAGTCCTATCCCCCGGTGACTGAATGGTCACTGTGCACTTGGCATCATTCTTGCCTACCCTCGACCTAGCTATGCCATCTTTCCCCAGGGGCCAGAATTTTAAAATAGATCCCTTAGACAGATGAACAGAACTGTTTGTGTCCAGACAGAAAAGGTGGAACAGATTCACCTTAAAGGTCTACCCTCAAGACTAGTAGGGACTGCCTGAGAAGGAATCAGAGCCAAAAGTCGGCATACAGACAAGAGTGCTAGGGACCAGCAGATGGCGTAACGGTTATGTTACTGGACTCCCATGCAGTCGACTGCAGATCAAGTCCCTGACCCAGAGGCTTCAAATTCACACCAGGTGTGTGTGCATGCATGCTCAAAATCCCAAGAAGAGAATAGAGGAGAAGGGATCAAGGCATGGCCATCCCCTCTGGAGGGTGATTTCACTTTCTATTTCTTTGTTTCTCCAGGAGTGCACATGCCCTATAGCAAAAACTTCTCTAAAAGAAAAAAAAAGAGTGCTAGGGTAGATTAGTGATGTCTGCCTAGTCGGCATATAGGGAAAAGTACTAGGATAGATTAGTGGTGTCCGTTCTGGGAATGGGATTAGCAAGCAATTGCAAAATTACCAGGTATGTTTTAGTGAAATAACAAAGGGTATGTACTGCTTTCAAACATGTGAAAGGTCTTTACCCAATTTTGTTTTCTGACTCTGAGCATGGAAGAGCATGTGCACAAAGGGCTTGCCACAGCCCAAAAGCCTGGGGCAGGCAGGAACTCACAGAAATCACTCTTCTGTTCTGACTCTTCTGTGCCTCCCCACAGCACTGCGAGTTCCGAATGCGTGGGCACTACCACTGCCTCCGGAGTGGCTGCTACTTCGTGACCAACATCACCACCAAGCTGCCATGGCACATAAAGAAGCACGAGAAAGCTGAGCGGCGGGCAGCCAATGGATTCAAATACTTTACCAAGCGCGAGGAGTGTGGCAGGCTAGGTACCTATGGCCAGGGCTGGGGACCAGGGACTTCCTGCAGGCAGCAGGGCTATAGGTCAGCCCCTGAGCCTTGGTGGCCTGATTGCTTCTCCTGATACTTCTTGCTTGCCCCCCATCAGGCCCCATGTTTTGTTCAAGATGTCACTGATACCATAGGCTAAACCCTGTCAAACTCCAAATGACCCAGAGTAAGGGTGAGGGTAACTCAGAGCACTCCCACTTCTACCACCCACCCAGACAAGTACCCCGGCCTCGTCTCTGGCATCGGGGTTTCATTCTTTTTTGCTTTTCTTTTCAAGACGGTTTGCACGTAAGTTCCTGAAATTCCTTACCCTGCGATCTGTCTCCATGGCTTTTGTTCAAAATGGACCGTGGTTGGCTTGTTCTTTCATTTGCTGGGCAGCTATTTCTTGAGGAAAATCCATGTGCTAAGCTTGGTGCCACTGTTTGGGTGAGGGGTGGTGGCAGCTCGGACTATTGGAGTGTGCGCGTGTTCTGGCCTGGGCTTGGTGCGGGATCTGGTGAAGAACATCGCAGACTTTGTTAGAGCATCTGTGACCTGGGGAGACCCAGGAGGAAGGTGGCCATGGGTCTGGGAAGGGCCCGCCATGAGGGTAGGCTGAAGCTAGGGCTAATCCAGGACCGCATCTTTACTTAGCTCTGAGCTTGTATGAATGGCCCCGAGCGTGGCAGCAGGTGCCTGTGGATGGACTGTGTTGCTGAGGGGTGAGCCCTGGCACAGAAGCTGCCCCCGGCCCCATCCAACTCACCGGCCTGAGATTGTTGAGGAGGCCAGGAAGAGGGGACACCAAGGCCAGCAGGCAGAGGCCAGAGCCCACCTTCCCACCTCAGGGTGCAGCCATATCCTGCAGCTGTGGGACAGGTGGAAACTGAAGGGCATGGGGGAGCCAGGCAGGCCAGGCAGAGGCACCCAGGCAGCTAGGCCAAGCCTGTTGTGGTCAGGGTGCTCATGGCAGCAGGGTCCGTCTTGGGTGGGGAGCAGGGGTGGGGGCTGCTGCTTTCTGCAGTTTGGCCCTTCCATAGGTGAAAGGCGAGATAAAAGTCAACTGCCAGAGAGAAAAGAAACAAACCTTTCCTTCAAGTATTAATTCAAGGAGGATGCGTGGCTGGGGAGAGGGTCGGTAACCATGGCAACAAGTGTCAACACTCGGTGGCCTCTGCCGTTCGGAGGCTCAGTTTACAAATGTCAGAGTATTCTGTAGTTGCGTTATTTACTCAACTTTTGGTGTTTTTGGTGGTAGCTGGGGCCAAACAAAGCTGGGGGATGATATAAGACACCTGGCCAGCTTGGGTGCCATGGCAACGGGCAGGCCTTCACCTGCCCTCTGCTGATACTGTTTCAATCCCGCCTGTTCTATTTGTTCTCAGCCTGGAGCGGAGCAGGGCGGGGGCAGGGCAGAGGACCAGCCAGTGCGCAGGCGTCTGGGCAAGGTCTGGGGGACAGCACCACCCCAGGCCCAGATGAGATGTGGGGACAGGTGGCTTGCTGAGAGGTGGTTGCCCTAGTAGACAGGTTCATTAGGACCCTTTGCTGTGGCCCTCTCCGGCACTGGGCAGGGGATGAGGTAGGAGGTTTCCTGTAGAAATGCCACCTGAGGAGAACGTGCCCTTCCCCAGACACCATGGGCCCTGGCCACTTCCCTGTGCCCAGACAGTGCACAGCACACATGGCTGTTGTGAGTGTGGGCCGGCGTGTGGCTCATGCCAGCTGGGACTGTGTCCACAGGCTGCAAGTACAACCAGGTGAACAGCCACTTCCACTGCATCCGGGAGGGCTGCCAGTTCTCCTTCCTCCTCAAGCACCAGATGACGTCTCATGCCCGGAAGCACATGCGGAGGATGCTGGGGAAGAACTTCGATCGCGTGCCCCCCTCCCAGGTGAGCGCCCAGAGCAGTTGGGTGGCCTGTCCCCAGCCCAAGTGACGAGAGCGTGCCGCCCATGCCACTCCTGCTTCCAGACAGCAAGGCCATGCCACCTGAATTGACAACCTGTCCCTGCAGGCAGTAGGCCCTCAGCCCAGCTTCCTCAGGGCCCCCCTGCTTTCTTTCAGGGTCCCCAAAACCTGATGGACACGGAGACAGATGAGTACATGGATTACACGGGCTGCAGTCCAGGTGCCGTGTCCTCAGAGTCGTCCACTATGGACCGGAGCTGCTCCAGCACCCCTGTGGGCAACGAGAGCACCGCGGCAGGTGAGCAGCAGGCAGGGCTCCGGCCTGGCCAGGCCCGCTTCCCATGGCCCAACTGCTGGGTTCACCCTGGGACAGAGGCCCATGGTCAAGTGGCCTCAAAAGAGTACAAGCTGGTACGTGGCAGAGCCAGCTGGCCGGGGGTCTTGGGTCATTGAGGCCACCTCTGGCCGTCCTGTCTCTCTCCTTAGCATCAACTCCCAGGAGAGGGACCTGGACTTGTCCCCCCTGAGAGTCACAGAGTAAAGCAGTGCAGCCCCTGCCCACCTTCCAGCCCACCCCTCCTCAGGTCCCTCCATCCCCAGCCTCCAGCTCAGTCCCTGGGCCCCAGAGCACACCTGTTGCTCGCCTGACCTGTCCCTGTGCTGCCCCTCCTGGGCTCTCTCCTCCTCCCGCCCCATCTCTTCTTTGTCACTCCTCTCTCTGCTCATCTGTCCACATATTTTCATATCACACTTGCTTCTGCCATCAGGTTTCTCATTTTGGTTCTTTTTGTTTGTTTGTTCTTTGTGTTGGTTTTCTTTTTTTTTTTTTTTTTTCTTCTGCTTCTCTCCACCCTCTCCAGGCTGCCCGGCTCCTCCTCCTCTTCCTCCTCCTCCTCCTGCTGCCACTGGTGACGAGGCTGCCCACGGGGCTCCGCAGCCCGCACTGACGCCGTCCTTCCCACCGGTGCTGCGGCCGCCCCTTCCCTCCCTTCCATGCCTCTTCTCTCCGTCCTGTCTCTCATACTCTCTGCTCAGTGCCACTCTTGGAGCCAGCCGGGGCCTGGCCCACCCCATCAACACGCCCAGCTTCCCGTCTGTCACTGCCACTCCAACTCCAGTAAAAAGTGACGTCCCCCTAGTTCAGGACGCTGCAGGTAACTCGCACGTGCCTTCTCGCTGGTGTCTGTCACCCCAAGCAACCTTTGAGGCCTGGCCCTTTGCTGCTGCTTGCTGGGCCAAGGACAGAGCTGCCCTGCACCTCTGACAGCAAGCACCCCGAGACTAGAAAGCCCAGTCACCACAGTTCAAGCACAGCCCCTGGTGGCTCCTGCTCAGCAGCAAGCAGGCCAGAAAGTCTGCGAGAGCCTGTCCCTTCTGCTCTCAGGAGTTCACCTGGGATGGGCCCCAGGACAGGCAGGGGGTCTTGGGATGCTTTGCTGGCTGCTGGGACCTGCCCAGGTTTGGAGGGTCCTGATACTAACCTGAACCACAGCCCCACCCCCAAAGTTGAGCAGGAAGAGGGCCCTAAGCAGAGGCATCTCCCTGTCTCACCCCCATATCTGGTGCCCACCCCCCCAGGATGGAACTTGCTCACCTCTGTCCTAGGGTGCATCCCCTAGCTGTCTCTTTTTTCATTCATTCTCACTTCACGTTCTTGACGTGCCAGGCCCCAGGGGTGATGACCGTGAGCCAGGCAGAGGTCCCCTCCCTCATAGAATTCAGCCCATCCAAAGGTCTGGCGCTGGCATAAAAAAGTCCCAGATAGCCCTGGGACTTTGGATCCAAAGCAGCTGCCCTCACCCACCTGGATTTCCAGGCTGAGACCCTCCTTTGCCCTCTGCCTGGGTACTCCCTCCCCTTCGTAGGCCTTGGTTTCTTTTTATCTGTGAAGGGTGGGTGACTGGGCCGGGTCCTCAGACGGGCAGTGCAGACGTTCGGTGAGTACAGCGAGTAGCAGCTGAGGCTCAGTCAGGGTCATGGAGGGCCAAGCCTGGAGCAGGCCCCTCCCACCCCCACACTCTTGAAGGTCTGGGCCTGATTTCTCCTTCACTGCTGGGGGGGGGGGGCAGGGGGGAGGGGAGGCTGGGCTTCCTCCCCTGTAGCTGTAGGGCTGCAGGTACCTGGCAGGGGGCCGGGGGGTATAAACCACATGGTGGCCTCAGCTGTGGGGCGTCCTGGGTTCCTGGGAAGCAGTGTGGGGTCAGTGCTAGCACTGATGCGTGCGTATTCCCCAGCTGAGCCCCTGCTCTGGTCCTGGCCCAGGAAGGAGCTCTTGGCAGGGAGGGCAGAGGACATCTTAGGTTTAGTTCCCGAAGGCCTGCCTCCTCAGAGAACTGCCCTCTCTCAGCCCTCTCGGCCCATTAGGGACAGAACCCCCAACAGGACCTTTAAAGAACCTTCTGGGACCAAGGAACACCCTAGGGCAGGGAGTCACAGCCCCTAAGCCGTCGACATCCTGCAGGTCCCTGTGCAGACAGGGCAGTGGGGATGGGTTAGCTGGGGGAAAGGAGCCGCCTGTCCCTCATTAGAGGCCCGCCTGCGATGGCGTCCTGGCCCTCGTCCAACTTGGGTAATTACACTCTGCCGACCTAGATTCCCCCTTCAGCTTCAATTAGTGCCAGGACGTGTCCCCACTTCCCACCCAAACTGGCCAGGAAGCAGCCACCACATTCCCCCACAGCTGGTGGGTCTGCCACCTCAGGGCAGAGCCTGTGCGGTCTTCTGCAGGCCTGGGATGACACGGGGGAAGCCTAGGACTCCCCGAGCTGTTGGTGGAAGTGGCAGAAGTCTCCAGTGCCAGGGGAAGCCAAGGAGCTTTCCCTCAATGCTGTTTTCTAGCCACCATTAGTAGGATCAGCGGGCCCTACAGGTGTGGCCTTGGGAATGGTGCCTGTGTGGGGCCAAAGGTGGCACCCCTTCTGTGCTGACCTCCCTCTCCCGTCCCTCCCCAGGAAACACCATCTCCATGCCCACTGCCTCTGGAGCCAAAAAGCGCTTCTGGATCATCGAGGACATGTCGCCCTTTGGTAAGCGGAGGAAGACGGCCTCTTCTCGCAAGATGCTCGACGAGGGAATGATGCTGGAGGGCTTTCGGCGCTTTGACCTCTACGAGGACTGCAAGGACACAGCCTGCCAGTTCTCGCTCAAGGTCACACACTACCACTGCACACGCGAGAACTGCGGCTACAAGTTCTGCGGGCGCACGCACATGTACAAGCACGCGCAGCACCACGACCGCGTGGACAACCTTGTGCTAGACGACTTCAAGCGCTTCAAGGCCTCGCTCAGCTGCCACTTTGCCGACTGCCCCTTCTCGGGCACCAGCACGCACTTCCACTGCCTGCGCTGCCGCTTCCGCTGCACAGACAGCACCAAGGTCACGGCGCACCGCAAGCACCACGGCAAGCAGGACGTGATCAGCGCCGCGGGCTTCTGCCAGTTCAGCTCGAGCGCCGACTGCGCCGTGCCCGACTGCAAGTACAAGCTCAAGTGCTCGCACTTCCACTGCACCTACCCCGGCTGCCGCCACACGGTCGTGGGCATGTCGCAGATGGACTCGCACAAGCGCAAGCACGAGAAGCAGGAGCGCGGCGAGCCGCCCGCCGCGTCGCCCGGCGCGGAGGGCCCGGCGCCCGTCAGCCTGGACGGCTCGCTCACGCTGGGCGCCGAGTCGGGCGGCTCGCTGCTCTTCCTGCAGTCGGCCGCCGCCGGTCTGGGCCTGGCCCTCTGCGATGCGGGCGACCCCGGCCCGCTGGACGCCACCCCGGGGCCGCGGGAGGGCCCCGCCGCACAGAGCTCGGCCGCCGCAGCTGCCGCCGCGGGGGAGTCGTCGCAGGAGGACGAGGAGGAGGAGCTGGAGCTGCACGAAGAGGAGGCCGAGGACGACGAGGACGAGGACGACGACGAGGATGAGGACGACGACGAGGACGACGACGAGGATGACGACGACGAGGACCTGCGCACTGACTCGGAGGAGTCGCTGCCCGACGCGGCGGCGGCCGAGGCGGCGGGGGCGGGGGCGCGGACCCCAGCCCTGGCGGCCCTGGGCGCCCCCGGCCCTGCGCCCGCCGCCGCCTCGCCCTAGCCGCCCGCCCCCGCCCGCTGTGCGCCCCGCGCCCCGCACCGGCGCCGTCCGTGCTTCCAGGCCTGCGCGCGGGATCTTGCCTCTTTATTATATTATTATTGTTATTATTGATTTTGTAAGAAATGCTATTTATATGTAAAGCTTCCCTCTGTACAGAGCTCGATGTTCATTTTGATCCCGGCCCGCGTGCGTCGGGAGGCGCCCTGGGCTCCCCGCGCCCGGCCCCGCTGGTGCTTCCGGACCCCGAGTCCGTCTCAGGACAGAGGCGGGGACCCCTCTGGTGCTCCGGTGCCGCCCCGCGCCCGCCTGCCCCGCCCGGAACGCGCGCAGCTCAGCGGCTGAAGGACACAGGCTGCCGATGACCCTTTTCCAGCTGAAGTTGGGGGATCTTCAGGGAAATAGAAGGTGCTCTTGTCCGGGGTAGGAAAGAGGAGCAGGGGTCCCAGGGCTGAGGCTGAGGCGCATCCTGGGCAGCTGCCCCAAGTGCTCCTCCCCGCGGCCGGCCCCACTCTCACTACCACGCAGGGGTGGGGTGGGAGATTCCTCATTGCTCAGGACCGGGACGGGCGCTGGGGACCGCGGGGACTCGTCTCTGGCACCTGTAGTGTCAGGGCCTCCCTTGAATGCAGCTAAGACCCTCCTCCCACATGGGGAAGGCGGTGGTCAGCGCCGGTGACACTACAGGGACCGTCGAGGAAATCTCATGGAATTAGCAGTGAGCCCGGAGCTCCGTGGCCGCTCTGCCTCAACCCAGGGCCTGGCTGCCGCATTGGCTCCCTTCGGGCTGGGGTCCGGGCTGTGGGGTGACTCCCAGGCCCAACCGTATACCCAGTGAGGGGTGTGTCCACAATTGGAAGAGCAGCTGGTGGGGTGCTGGGGGCGAGGGCGAGGTGGCTCAGCTACCTTGGTGGTGCAGACGGAAAGGATGTGACTGTTCTTGGCTTTAATATCCAAAATGGAAAAAATACAAGAAAGTTGTACAGTATTTTTCCTGTAAAGGTTATTATTCTACATAGAACAAAAAGGAAAAAGGCAGGCGGGCGCACAGAACCGCCTCCAGGCCAGCCCTGAGGTTGAGAGCGGAGTGCAATTTCTCCTGTGGGATTTCGTGTAGCGTTTATTTCGAGGCCTTAACAGTTTGAGGCTGTCTGTCTTCACACTAGCACTGATGGGAGCTGCGTGATTCCAACTTTTAACTTGAATTTTGTAGAGACAAAAAAAAAGGACTATTACTGTTGATACAAGTTTGTAGTTAATTTAACATTTGAGTTTCTCTCTATTGGTTATGCGTGTGGCTTTTTTAGGGCTTTTTCTTTTACTGTTTTGTTTGGGATGCTTCTTTGCTGGTGCGGCCTTCCAGCTTTGGTTCCCTTTTCAAAACATCCTCCCTTCCTGGAGACTGAGGCCATGGAAGCCCAGTGTGGGCCACGCCTTACCTGGCAGGCACACACCTGGCCCTCAGCCCTGCGGTCCTCAGGATCACGGGCTGGCCCAGGCCCCATGGAGAGCAGGCTGCCCAAGGCCACTGCTGTCCACCTTTTCGGGGCTCAGGACCACCAGCCAGCGTCAGGTTGGGCCATAGGGGGATAAAAGGGTAGGGTGGAGGCTGTCACCCAGAAGCCTCCTCCCCAAAGGTCTCTAAGGGGAGCCTGACCCAACTGGGGGCAGTGGCTTACCTGTTCTTTTTTCCCCTCCCCCCCCTTTTTTGTCCCCTTGGCTGCCCACAGCCAGAAGCCAGGACCATCTGCACTGGAGAGGGAGCAGGGAGGGAGGAGTAGTCAGACCGGTGTACCTGATGCAACAGGAAATAAATGGTTTCTAAACAGCCCTCACCAGAGCCTCCTGAATGCTGTGGGCACCACGTGCTGCTGCTGCTGAGCGTTCGCCCAGACCGACCTGCCACAGCCCCGGGCGTCTGTGGAAGGAGTTTTGTAAAGGAAAAAAAAAAAAAAAAAAAAAAAGTTTTTCAATGTAGCAGAATCAAAAAAAAAAAAAAAAAAAAGAAAGGAAAAAAGAAGATGCCGACAGTGCGAAGTCTAGCCTTTTGTAACCTTCATATTGCACAGTAGGACTATAAGCCATTGCTAGCTCATTTTGAATTTTAACGTGTAATTTTTGTTTTTATTTTCTTTCCGTGGGGAAAACAATGCTTGATCCACCGATGCTCTTTTTAATGTTTTATAACTATGTATGTGTATATATATAAATATAAAATAATATGTATGCACATATGTGTGTATATATCTATATGTATATACATATAGAGATATATAGAGATATATAGAGAGGTTTTGAGACAAAAATGCAGAACGTGAAAACCGAACTGAACAGCGTGTGCTCTGATTACTTGAATCTGGTCTCCTCGGCACCTGGTTATTAAGAACTGAATATTTTTCCACTTGAATTTAGTGCTATTAGAAATTTAATATATGTGTTTTATTTATTTGATTTTTTTTTTTTTTTTTTTGCATGACTGATGCAAGGTTTGACATTTTCACTCAATAAAAACTGGAAAAAAAATCGATCAAGTTACCTTTTACTTTTAAAAATCACCCCCCAAGCAGCTGTGACCTGGCTTGTATGGGATGGCACAGAATGGCTGGGCTCCGTGGGCCAGTGGAGAGAAGGGAGTTGGTCACCCTTCACCCCTGCAGGGAAGGGGGCAGACAAGGTTTGCCCCTGGGCATTAGGCCAGGCTGCTAGGAATAGAGGGGGCTCAGACCCTGCCCAGCCAGAGGGTGGCCTCCCTAGCCTGAAGCCCTACTTAAGGCTCAGGATTCACCCTTGGGCCCAGGCAAGGCCTCCACCCATCCCCAGGACCCCCATCCTGGCCAACCCCCTCCTGTTCCACTCGGGGCTACTGGGCTGGTGCTTGGCAGGGCCGTCCAGCTGCCTCCTCCCTCCGCTCCTTCCTCCTTCCTGCAGAGACCTGCCCGGGCTGGGAACGGCGCGTACCCGGATCCCATCCGGATGCTGGCGCGGC
Source organism: Tupaia tana (assembly GCA_026018925.1). Taxonomy (NCBI): domain Eukaryota; kingdom Metazoa; phylum Chordata; class Mammalia; order Scandentia; family Tupaiidae; genus Tupaia; species Tupaia tana. The sequence continues at coordinate 80,683,593 of JAKSZU010000007.1, read as the reverse complement.
TCCTGCAGAGCCAGAAGGGGCTGATTCCTGGGTCTAGAGCCACCAGCCCAGGGCCTGAGCTGCCAGCCCTGGTGCCCCCATGGCTGGGCTCCCGAGCACAGGCCTCCCCGCTGCTCGAGCTCAGGTGGCTGCCCCGCTGGCACTGGTACTTCTCACTGGTGGCCAGCTTATTCAGTCATTCACTGGCATCATCTCGCCAGCCTGCCCTGAGCTGACCCCTAGAGAGCCGGAGCCTACCAGGGCTTTAGGGAGGGGACGTGTGGGGTCCACTGTGTCCTTCCAGGCCAAGCAGCAGCTCGTGGCCCACACACCATGGGGGAGCATCACACCCACTGTCCCGCGGCGGGAAGACGCAGGCTCCGGAGCTCACTGCCGGGGCACACTACTCTCTGCTCCCGAGCTGGGCGGCTCGGGCACGGGCCGGCCTGGGACAGGGCCGGGGATTGCTGTGGGAGCAGCCTCTCCCTCAGTGCCCTGGGCTGAGCTGCTCAGCGCCAGCTCAGTGTCGTTTTCCACCACGAAAGCCTCTAACCAGCCCCAGCGCAGAAGGCCCTTCCCTTTCTTCTTCCCTCCTGGAACACAGCCCACAGGCTATTTACATAAATATGTTTGTAACAGACACGAAAATATATACTTTTTCCTGTCTTATTAAAATGTTCAAGTTGGAACTCGCCTATTGTTTGTGGATATCTCGATTCTGTTAAATAAAACAGTGACTAATTTATGGGATAAAACACAAGTTCAACAAATTAAAACCATTATTGGAGCTTCACAGGCCCTGGTGGGCCGAGCGGCCCTCCCGTGGGGGCTGAGGGGGGGCAGGGAGCCAAGTCCCAACCTCAGCCGGCGGGTGGGTGTGAGCACAGGCTCCCACTGGGCACAGGGGCGGTAGGCGGTGGGGCAGGGGCAGCTCTCGGACTCAAAGGAGGGAGGACAGGGTCTCAGGACTTTCTGCTGACCTTGGTCAGACCCTAGGCTTCCCACTCCCAGCATGCCCTCGGGTGTCTGGGAATGGGTGGGTGGGCCTCAGCAGACCCCCACAGGTGGAAGCAGGGTCCAGCCTAGCCAAGGGCAGGTCAGCTTCCATGGTAGCCTCCCAACAAGCAGGGGCCAGGGACAGGCACTGGGTCTCCGGGGGCCCCGAGGGGGAGCTCTGGGGAACAGGATGCTGCGGCCAGGCCAACCCCCAGCTCCAAGTGCAGGCTCTGCCCCGGAGGACAGAAAGAAGGGCCCAGTCACCCCAGTAGACACTTGTGCCCACTCTGAGACTGCGTTCCACACCTTGCCCAGGAGACCAGAGGGGAGCCTGCTGCTGCAGGTGGGGCCCCGCCCAGGGGTGGGGAGTGGGCCCGGGGCCCATAGCATTCCCTGTGGCTTGTTGGGCCCAGCAGGAGATGCAATAAAACATGTTTCCATTCTGGAGTTTAATTAGCTGTGGTGTGCAATGTTCCTACACCAAACCGGGGCAAAGTCAAGTTTGGAAGTTCTTGGAAAGCACCAGAACCAGCTGCACAAGCTCATGGCTGAGCTCGATGGCCTGTCCACAGACCCAGCCTGGCTGGGTGCTACCAGGAGCTGAGTCACCCATGGGAGCCAGGCCTTGCCCCCAGCCCACCTGGACACCCAGTGACAGGTCAGCCCCCTGCCAAGGCAAACGCGGGTTGTCTGTCCATTGTCACGAGAGCCCTGTGCAGTCGGCCTGCCTCACAGCGAGCCTTGGCCCTGACTGGTGGGTAAAATGCCACTGCCTCCAGCTTGCTCAAAAAGGCTGGAATCCTGGGGACCCTGCTGGGAATGCACCGAGGCCAGGCCAGGCAGGTCAGACAGGAGGCGGCTCCCAGGAGGCCGAGCCAGCCCAGAGCAGCCAAACACCACCACGTGGCCTCTGTAAGCCCCACCCCTACACTGGACCAGCGACACCAGCTCCCCACCAAAGGACCTCCCAGGCCCTGCCCAGCCTCCCAGCCTCCGAGGCTAGCAGCCTCACCCTGGGTCTGTCAGGCATCCCTGAACTGCTAACGCCCTGCCGCAGCACTCACAGGGCTGCAGGACTGGCAGACTGGCATCGGTGGATTGTAAAGAAGGTCCCTGTGGCACTTGTCATGGTCCTTACAGCAACTGCCAGGCACTGTCTGTGTGAGGTTAAAAGCACTCTCGTCTCTTCTGGGAGAGAACTGCACGGTGCCCGACCAGAGCAGGCAGGGCTTGCTGATGGTTCGGGTGCGATCGCCCCACAATGCTGGTGGAGACCGCAAACCTGTTCCATATTTAACAGGGCCCAGGGACGGGGGTGGGAGGCACGTGGGAGTGGGGACAGGGCAGAGGGGCCTCTCAGAGTGTCTGGACCCACCGAGTGGCCCTGTGCATGTTGGTGAGTGCCCTGGGCATGGAGCACGTGGCCACGCGTCCACACGGCCCCCTGGAGGTGCTGGCTTGAGTAATGCCCCTTGGCCAGGCGGTGGCTGGTCCCGGGGTGGGAAACGCCTATGCAGGCAAAGGGGCAGGACCGAGGCCTCCTGCCAGAAAGGACGTTCAGGGCCAGGGAGGTCAGGCCACGCCTGGGGCCTCCCCCGAGGTATGCACCTCACCTAAGGCTGGTGTCCCAGACCTGTGGGGTCTCCTTGGTGCCTTTGCACCAGTCCTCTCGAGGCCCCGACCCCCTTCTTTGGGTATCTTGGCAGAAACCAGTTTCAACACAGCTGAAGAAATACTGGACTGAGGCAAGTGCTGAGGATGGGCTGTAAGACCCACCAGAATGGCTCCGGCCCGTCCTCCTCCCTCCTGGGCCCAAGGGCAAGGACAGGGACAGGGCAGTCACCCAGAGGACAGGGAGGGGGCTGGGCCCAGGCCACAGAACCAGTGTCTCGATGCTCCTGGCTGGCTCGCAGTGGGGAGGACCCAGAGGGGGCCTTCTAGAAAGCTCTCGCACTTCCCGTGGGTGTGAATGCCCTTGAGGACAACACATTCCCCGCTCAGTAAGATAAGCAGGTCGCAGGACCCCGAAGAGCAGTTTCCCGTCTTTATTTGAATACAGAGACAGAAAGGACGAGAGGCTCCATGAGTACACAGTGACATGCCGGAGGAGGTGCAGTGGAGAAGACAAAGGCTCTTTTCCCAGCTGGGGTCCACGGGTAACCAACCGCACAGGCGATGGGAGCCCCGGCACCCTGCTTCTGCCAGAGGAAGCAGCTTTAGCCACCAGGGGCTGGCGGCCACCACAGGGATGCTCCTCGCGCCTGGCCTGCTCCTCGGGTACCACAAATGCAAAGGGAGGGCCCCTGCTCATGGCAGAGCCAACAAGGCCCCCAAGAAGCTGGGAGGCGAGCTAGGCCGGGAGCGCAGGGTGGCCATCCTGCAGACTCTGAGCACTGGGGCTAGCTCTTTCCTAAAGGACACTTAATAAAAATACGATGTAATTGAGTTTAATAATCTTCTCCCTTCCAGAAAGGGCCTGACAGGCGCTGCCTGCTGCTCACTTCTGCCCCATTCCAAATATTTTTACCTTATTTGGATGAAATGCATTATTTTTCTAATGAAAGGCTTTTTTTCAAAGGGCTGTTTTCCCTGGTCCAGCAGCTGCCTTTATTAGGCAGCACTCACGCCGTTTTGGGGAGGGGTTTTTCTCTCCCTGAAACCTTGCCAGACTCGCTGTCCTCAAAAGCCGAACTCAGCGCTCAGGACCCACAGAGGCAACAGGCTCCGGGCCCCAGGTCCGCCCTTTCTCCTGCGCACTTGAGCCCCAAGGACCTGTGAACCATCTCCCAGGATGGAGAAAACTCATTCCACCCCCACCCTGGGGACAGTGAAGCCCCGGGGATTCCTCTCTTTGTGACACTCGCTCTTAAAGAAGTGGATGCAGGGAGGCCTCTGTCACGGTGACAGCTCACTTCCGCTGCCCCGGCTCCAACAATTCTGTTTCTGACCAAAGGAGTCCTCTGGTCAACCTTTCTCATCCCCTGGAGGAGGGGCCGCTGAAGCTTTATGGGCAGTGCCACGTGGCATCAAACTAGAGGGGGCCATGACTGCCCAGTGAGCAGCCTGCGAGGACCTAGGTGTCCCATCACTGTGGGCATGGCCTGGCCCGCACTGACTCTCTGACAGTCCATGCCAGGTCTGCCCCCCTGGCTCCTGGACACTGGGACTCCGTAAGGCCTTTGGGGGAGCAGGGGCCTCTCATCTGAGCTAGGCTGGTGCCCCCTGGAACTAAAGCCTGGCAAGGAGGCAGGAGATGGAGGTGCAGAGATGGCGGTGAGCCACAGTGTGGCTCTCAATCTGGGTTCTGCAGAAGGACATGTGGCCAGAACCACAGACCAGGAGTGTCATGAGGAAGATGTGTCCTGTGGGCCACATGCCAGACCAGGGCTGGACACTCAAGAGGGCGGGGGCAGGCCAAGTCACGGTGACCCAAAGTCTTAGCAGGCCCTTCTGGCCTGGGAATCAGAAAGGGTTTGCTGCAGGACAGGGGAACTGAAAGGGACGTGCCAGGTCTGGGACAGGACGGCCCAAGCCCAGTCTCAGCCCAGAGGGCTGTGTCTTCCTCCCTGCTCCCAGGCTAGTGCAAGCTGAGGCCAGGAGCCTGTGCCCGCTCAAAGGGCTGGTCCGGCACTGCGTGGCTCCACCTGCAGCGGCGGCCACTGCCCAGGCACCTTCTACTTCGAAGCCACTACGTCTACATAAGGCACGGACATTCTAGCGCCCACAGACCCCAGGCTGGGCCCAGCACTTGGAGAGACGAGAACGCCCCTTGGAAGGAGCTTCTGGCTATGCTTTTCCGGTTTGAGCTAAATGCTCTGTGAAGGTTAAAGGGAGACAGGGAGGGCGAGAGGCAGAGGAACAGCAAGAACACGCTCTCCGGGGAATGCTCGTCGGTCGCACCCGCTCAGGTCTCTATCTGGCCACCCGGGTCCCTTCCCCTCCTGTGGTCAGGAAAACAGCACTGCTGGAGGTACCCGCTCTGAGGGACGGACCCCTCCATCGCTGGAGGAGGAGCCGTGGACCCCGCCTCGGGGAAGGGGCAGGGGTGGAGAAGGCAGGCGCTGCCCCTCAGGCCCCCGCCGGCCCGAGCTGCGACCCGCCTCGGGTGCACAGGGTGCCTGGAGCAGACAGGGAGCCACAGGCCGGGGTTAAACAGTGGCGACTCGTATTTATTACAAATATGTACAGTCGTATCTTATATTCAGAAATCTATACATGATCACACAGACGGACATGTGTTCCTTGGTGGAAAGACGGACGAGGGCTGCTGATGGGCCAGGCCCACGCCCGGCTCCCTGTGGCGTGAGTCCCGTCCCGCCAGGGATGAGCTGAATCGTGACACGGCAAGCGAGGATGGTCAAAGCGCAGTGACTTTATTTGTCTGGAGGACAACGGCACACAGGTGCTTGAGGCTGGGGACAGGCGCCCGAGGGCGGCATAGGCCAGGAGCCCCTGCTACGGGGACAGGGCCCAGCCCCAGGGAGGAGGCGGGCAATAGCTCCCCCTGCACCCAGAAGGTGGGTGGCGGAACGGCGCTAGCTCTAGCCATGCATGGCGTCACGTTAGTCAGGACACTCAGCAAACACACCCGGGACAGGACGGCCGTCCGGGAGATGGTGCTGGGCGAGGGCTGAGCCCAGGGCTTCGGCGCCCGTGGCCTGACTGAGAACGAGGCCAAGGGCCCCATGGCCTGGGGTGAGCTGAGGACTTACAGGTGGGGTGGGGGCTGGTGTCCAGGTGGGGGGGGGGGCTAGGTGACAGAAACGCGACCCCCACACTGCCACTGGGGCCACAGCACAGCTGAGAGCTCTGTCCCCTGCCTGGGCTCAAGGCTGCCCTCCCAGAGCCAGAGGAGATGGCAAGACCACAGCCACATGCCCACAGGCGGGATGGCATCCCGGGCTGGGGGGGCGGGCCTAGTCCCGCTCATTCTCATTGCTGGCGCCCTCGGGCCGTCGCAGCTTCTCCACCTGCTCATTGATCTGCCCGTCCCCGCCCCGCCGGTCCTCCCTCTGCACGCCCAGGCAGTCCTCCTCGTCCACATGGCTCACGTCGTCATCCTCCTCGTCCTCGTCCTCCTTGTCCTCCCTCTTCTCCTCCTCGCCCTGCACCTCCATCCTCACCTGGCCCTTGACGTCCACCACCCCCTCGCCTTCCTCCTGGGGGCCCAGCAGGTGGTATGTGGCCGTGGAGCCCTCGGGGCTGTGGCTCTCCTTCCCAGGCGAGGACGACGTGGACTCGTTGCTGACTGGTGAGATGTCGCTGCTGCTGTGATGGTTCACGGCTGCGGGGCTGGAGGGGGACGGCGACTTGACGGGGATCTGCCAGGAGGGGATCTTTGGAGCTGACGGGGATGGCGGGAATTGCCTCCTGCAGAGAAGACAGGCGAAGGTCGGTGACCACATCTGGGGCTCCCACCCTCAGAGCCACCTGGCAGGGGACTGGTGAGGGGGGTCTAGGTGACAGAAACAGAGCAGGACAGCACCTGCTCTCCCTCCCTTCAGGGTCAACCTCTTGGCCAGTTGGAGGCTCCACCCACTGACAGCAGAGAGCTGCTGCACCCAGGGGCCTGGGGGCCACTCTGCCCTGGGCGGGGTCCGCCTGCCTTGACAGCTGCTGGCGGCTGGACCAGGGCTGCCCTCCCTGGAGCCCACTTCCGCTCCTCAGCACTGTCCTGCCTCCAATTCAGTGGCCAGGAGAGGGAGAAGGCAGGGACCCTACACCCTGGGACCTCAACTCTTAACTTGTCTCTGCCCTAGGCAAAAGGGGACAGCAGGGAGGCCTGGCCACTGGCCAGGGATTCAGAGATGTCAGAACCAAATGGGCGATGTCGGAGCGCTCTGCCAGCAAACCTCTGAGCTCAACACTTTGGCCAGGGAAGTGCCGGCTCTCCCTCCCTCCACGTGTGGCCCTGGGCCAGCCTAGACCAAAGCCAATTCCAGAGGGGCCTGGGAGGTCAGGTCTACTTGGCAACATCTCAGAAGCTCTAGGACAGGCAGGCCCATCTCCGCCTGAGCTGAGAGGCCTGCGTGCTGCCTGGTCCTGGCTGCCACTGTCCCACCAGCACCGGTCCCTCCCTCAGACCTGCTTTGGTGAGGCACACATGCCAGGCAGGCCTGTGTTATTCACCAGGGTCATGGAGGCTGATGAGAAATTCAATTTGCAGTTCTTTTGGTTCCAAAGCCACCTGCCGGCCTGCTCGCCATCCCCCAGCCACCAAGGCACTGGCCTCCTGGGTTAGGAAAATCAGACCTTTCTCCTCGTGACAGCCTTGGGCCCTCCCTAAGCCCCATCATTTCTGAGGACGTGCTCTTCCCCTCAGGGAGCACCAGGAAGCAGGGGGCTTGGAAGATGAGGTCCTCTGCTTGGGATGCTCCCAGCCTTGGCCCCTGGTGAAGCCCGCCTGGGGTGCCATTGTCCTGCCTCCCACGGCCCCACAGGCCCTGGCCCAGCCGAGAACTGAGTGCTCTGAGCAGGCCTCCCAGGCCGCGGTCCAGGCAATGGCCAAGCGTCCCAGCGCCTCAGGACCGAGAGCTTCCTCAGTGCTACAGCCAGGACAGACCCAGGCGAACCAGGACAAGCTGGTCACCACACACTGAGGACTGTGCTGGTGACAATGTGCCATCACTGAGGAGGGACAGCAGAGACATCGAAGAAGCGGAGGGGCAATGGACAACTCTGCCTGCCCCCTCCATCACAGGGCCCTTCAAACTAGACGGCTTAAGACTCCTGACCCCCTGGAAGGGTTTTCTCTGGGACAAAGCTGTCACCGAGAGGTCATGGGGGTTCAGGACCGACGTAGTAGCCTGTCTGGAGGCCCTGCCTCTGGATGGCTCACACTGAGGAGTTCTCTGTTCAAAACCCTGCTTTGGGGCTCGAGCTGTTCTGGCAGGGCTAAAAACCTTATACTTCGGAATCCTCATGGGTGCTGTAGACTGTCACCCAGGGAGCAAGGAGGGGACTGTTAGGGAGGGAGCGCAGAGGTCAAAGGTCCGCAAACCATGTCGGAACCGTGTGGCTTAGTCAGGCTGGACAGGCAGGCTCCTGGTGCCACCGCCAAACCAGCCCGGTGCTCCTACTGCCCGCACCAGGGCAGAGTCCGGGGCCTTCCCTCCTACCGATTTAAAAGAAGCCCTTTCAAGGAGTTAATTTCCGACTTGAGCTCGTTGATGTTCTGGGACTCCAGGATCCAGTTGGTGGAGGTGGTGGCCTGGAAGGCAAAGCACAGGGGAGCGGGTCAGCGCCGCCGGAGGAGCTGCGGCTGCCCCAGGCCCCTGCAGGAGCGGCAGCCCTGGGATGACCGTGTCCAGCGCGCCAGCCGGGCCACCCCGCAGAAAGGTTCTGCCACTGCTCACTCAGGGATCTGTCTCTGTTTCAATGGCAACACCCTTCAAACACACATACGGGTGGTGCTGCCTGGCTACCGGAGGACGCCAAGGCGTGGCTCCCTGTCTTTGGTGACCGCATGGTACACAGCCACTGCGGCCCTAAGATTAAGCGACAGGCTGAAGACTGCAGTCTGGGGTGACTGGACGTCTGGGATCTGTTTCGGAATGACCGGGGCAGGGGCTAGGTGGGTGGGGATGAGGCTGCCGGGCTGTGGGGGAGCCTGTGGTTCACTGTTCGACCCCTCCCCTTCTCCGTGTGTTTGAAATGGCCATTAAAACCACCACCAGTACAGAAGCGCACAGCATCACCTACCCCCCACCTAGATGCCCTCCCCGCCAAAAGCAACCCCACTACACAGAGGCGAAGAAGGGGCTGGGGGGGGGGGGGGGCGGCCGCTGCGTTGTGGGCGCCATGGGCAGGGACCTGAGCCCGGCACCCAGAAGCCAGTCAGGAGCGCCAGGGAAGCTGCGGGCATCTGGGCCCTGCTGGTCGCGTTCCCAAAGCTCTAATCTCCGGCAGTCCTAGAGGACAGTCCTTACCATATGACTTTCTCAGTGCTGGTCAGAGACCCTGGCTCCCAGCTCCATGACGACGGGGGCCCAGGCTCCCCAGGACCATGGAAGACACCCCTCTGTCTGCAAAGCTACCTGAGGGCCATGTCACCCCTTCGCAGCATTCTATCGGGAGATTTCTGCAGGCTCGGCAGAGAGGAGGAAGCCATCCATAGGATGTGCCTTCAATCCCTCCCTGAAGAGGGCCCGGAGAGGGGAACCACGCGGTCATCTCTGACGATGCCCCCGTCCTGCGCACCTCGCCACTCTCACCTCGACAGTTTTCCAAACACACTTTGGACAGCCACGCCCCGCTTCCGGCAAATCTCACTGGGATGGATGGAGAAGAGGACACACAGCAGCCCCCCAGAAAGGACTGCTGGGGGCCAGGCCCCTGTGAATTATCTGTGAGACTAACGCCAGGCAAGAGGGCTTCAGTGTGAGGGCCCGGGTCACCCGGGCTGTCCTAAGTGCACAGATGAGAGGTGCGAGGCTTCGCTTTCCTGGTACTGCCATCCGTGGCTGGAAGAGCATAGCCCCTGGCTGTCCCTGCCTCCCTGCCAGTCTGCTGTGGACCTCTGGGCAGCTCACAGAGGCCTGGCCTCTGACCTGGGCGGGGGTGCCCAGCACACCTGAGCAACAAGAAGCCCCTCATAGGGCGCTGGAAGTCTGAGGAGGGGACAGTCAGGCAGTCTGGAGTAAGAGTGCGCGCACACCCACCACCCTCACACACATCCCCCCGGGGCCCCCACTCCAGACCACCAGACAGCGAGGCCCCAGGAGCCACTGTTCTGGCTTCTCTGAGACCTTGAAAGCTCCAGCAGCCCATTAACAAGGGAGCAATTTCCACTCACCGGCCTACAAAGGACTCGGATTTCCAAACGCATATGGTGCCAGATGCCAGGATTTAGAAATAAAATCTGACATCTGGGGCTTTTTAGCCAGTCTCTTTAAAAAACAGTTGTAGAAAACTCACAGCCTTCAGTTTTATGTAGGTTTTTTAATTAGTTAAAGCTCTTCTTTTTAATTTTTTACAGTGCTCCAGTAGGAGTTGGGAAGCCCGATATAAAAACTTACATTACAGCTGAGAAAACACAGCTCTGAGTCTTTGGTTTATGGGGTAACCAAAGTCCTCACACACAGGGGTGAGACACCAAGCCCGTGAGCCCTGCTTGGGTGCAAGGGAGAATGAAAAGGGGCCAGGGCGGTGGGGAGGCTGCCGGGGAAAACAAGCCCTGAGATCTCTGCAGGCCACTCAGTGCAAGCCCACGTCCCATCCCTTTTAAAAACACAACACGTGCTCTTAATTTTAATGCCGACAGCCTGAAAACAGTTTCCCAGGGTCTGGAATGGCTTCTGGTCCCAGGCAGGCCACCAATCCGAAAGACCAGCAGAGAGGCCAGCGGGGCAGCCGTCTGCAGAGAACAAGCCCAGCGGCTGGGGTGGTACCAGCACCCACCGCAGTCCGAGGAAGCACAACTGCGCCTCTGTGTGTGATGGACACCCAGGGAGGGGGGTCTTGGGACCCTCTGCACAGGAGCTCTCCAGATCCCACTGGCAGTGGCGAGTGCACGTGTGCTGAGCGTGCGCCCCATGTGCCTTTACATACATACTGCACAGGAGCCAGAATGCAGCGCCCATGGCCATGGGCTATGGGAGAGGGGAACAAAGGGCAGGCCGGTGGTGTCTGGAGCCACAGGACCACCATCTCCTGGGCCTAGACTGCCATGACAGTGCCTCAGGGATGACCCCTGCCACATACCCACAGGACCCCCAGGGCTTGTGCTCCTGGGAGCTCGCTGGAGTCGGGCACTATTCTAGCATGTGAACAGCCCAGTGTCTTACAGGTGAGAAAACTAAGACTCAGAGAGGTTAAGTAACTTGCCTATGATCACACAGTGAGCAAGTGACAGAACCAAGATGACAGGGCAGGCAGTCTGACCCTCAGATCTGACACTGCCAAGACTGCTTCATCAGAGAAGTGAGGCAGGGGAGCAGCAGTCCATCACAGGTAGTTCTGACTCCTACAGGGTGCCCCTGAACCCAGGAAACCCCGGTTTACAGAACTGCTCACTGTAGTGGGTTAGCCCGGTCCCTTGGACCAGACAGGGGCTGGAAACTGACCATGGCACTGCTCTCACCCCGTTCTCGGGAGTCCCTCCTGGCAACGTTGTAACCTGCAGCTGAACGCGCAGGTGGAGGCTGTTCCACATCTACACAGACGGCCTCCAGACCTGTGGGGGTGTGGCTGCCACAAGAAGTCCACAGGCAGCGGGTGGTTTTCCCTCCCTCCTGTTGGGAGGTGACGCAGAATGAAGGGACAGCTTCGGTGGCTAAATACCACGCCGACCACACAGTGACTGCTTCTTTTCTCTACAAGGGCAGGGTCCGCTCCTGCTGTGCAACTGTGAGACCAGACAGCAGGTGACAACGAGCCAGGACCGTGGGCCAGCCACGGGCACATCCGTGGGCACACAGGACATGGGCAGGGAGCTGTGCAGGACAGACCCGGGCCTGGAGGGAGCCAGAGGGCAGAGACCAGTACCTTGGCGGTGGCCAGTTCATGGGCAAGCTCCTGGACCTTCTGCTGCTGCTGGATCAGCAGCTCCTGGACGGAGGCCAGGGTTGTCTGTAACTGAGTCACTGGGGGAAGAAGCAGGCGCGTCTCTGTTAAACTGATACACACACGTCTTCCCCTCTCGCGGTCCACGCACCTTTGAGCCGCCTGTATTCCTGCACATCTAATTTATCTGCAGACGTCGCCCCCCCCACCCCCGCCCTCCGCAATCCATATAATTTATCTGCACTCTGGGTAATCTACCTGCACTGTATCTAACCTCTAGTATTTCTACTTTATCTTTCTATTGTGTAGTTGTCCATGGTCAACAGTATATCCGTCCAAAACCTCTCCCCTCTAATTATATCTGGTTATGATTTGCTTGGCTCTTCCAACTTCCATAATGCCTGCATCACTCATCTCGCAGGCCTCACGGTGTCCTTGTGGAACGCGTGGAAAGTCTCGAGTCCTGAGAGAGGTGCAGCTCGGGTCTCCGCAACACCCAGGAGTGGCTACACAGCACACCCTGCTTCCCCTGCTCCTTCCCGCCCTCCCTGCCTGATCTGAGGCTGCCTCTGGGAGCACTGTGGAATCACGTGACCCATCCATCTGCGGTGCCACCCATGCCAACCTTCTAGGAGCACACGGGATGGATCCACCAGGGGACTTTGGAGGGTTTCGCAAATGTGTCCCAAGGGACACAGACTCCTGCCTGGGACTGGTGGCTCTTCCACCAGCCTCAAGTTTTCAGATTCAGAGCCTCCATCTGGTAAACAAGTTTACTAGAGAAAAGCCACCTCTGGCGCGACAGGTCCCAGCTAATCTGGGCCGTCATCGGGGCAGCGGGTAATGAACGCAAGCCCTGTGGAGTCGATAACAGAGGAGGTGGCCGAGGTCCTGGGAGCCACAGTAATTACAGACTCTCTTGACCCTGCCTTGGGTTCTTAGAGGGAAGGGGGAAAATCACTGAAAACCCCCCTGAAAACCTCATAGAAGCAGAAATTAAAAATGAACTTTACAGCCCTTAGAAAGGCTGTCATTTTATTCCCCTTATTAATATTCTGAGGTTGGGAGCCTTTCCGTAAAAACATAATTAATTGAGGCCGCGCCGACAGTAAACAAGCAATTTCAAATTAAACCGAAATGACGGCGGCTTCATTTGCAAATGTGAACAGATTCTCAGAGCAGATAAATGAAGTCACCACATAAAGTGGAGACGGAGGGGAGAGGGGAGGGGGCAGAGAAGGGGCTGCTCGGAGAAGGCTCTGAGGGGTGACTTGATGGAGTCATTAATCTTTACCTGTCTGGGCCACGCTGCCACTCAGCTCCGAGAGGCTCGCCTCCATCCTCTCCAGCTGCTTCCTGTCCTCTCGGCCTCCCAGGATGAGGGGGAGCAGGTACTTCTGCAAGAAGCAGGACGGGTGTAAGGCACAGGTCCCCACTTGGGTCACCCTTCAATAAACTCTCACACTCTGCTGCCCGACTTCCTTTCGGTCAGTTAGGTTTTAGAAACCGTAAGCAAACACCCTAAATAAGCCAGATTCCTGAAAAAGTGACAAGGCTGTGACCGTAACTCTGCCTGAGTAGGGACAAGGACCGGGTCGGAGTATACTCAAGGAGGTCGGCATGATGGGTAGCGATGGAAAAGTTTTTTGGGTCTTTTACTTACTTTTCTTAGCAACGCTATTATATTTTTAATACTACTTTAAAAGTTGTGGGATACAAATGTGGAAGATATACAAGACCCTGATGCCACAGGGGAGCTCCAGGAAGGAGTGTGTGTAAGGAGGGTTCCGTGGCACTTTGCCGAATCTTTAACATCTGACCTCGTGAATGAATCACCCACTCAGGAACAAATGAGTAAAATTAAAACAAAAATTATTTGAGAAACTAGATGAACATCGACCACAGGTTTAGAGGACCCTTGTTCTTGTAATGACTAAAGGATCATTAAGGGTCTTCTAAGGCGGCTGGCAGAGGCCGCCGCACTCTTTCCCTACACTAAGCTTTGAATCCTTAGAACACGCTCCTTCGTGTAGGAGTCAAAAGCTGTCAGACTTCCTCAGAAATCCAGGGGCAGGAGGAAGAGGGATGGCATGATCCCAAGAAACTGGCCCTGGGGGAAAGAATCCTGATGCTGCAGGTCATTGAAATGAGGAGGCTGGGGCCTGGGCACATTCAGAAAGAAGGCAGGTGGGGCGGAGTGGGGACTGGCTGTGGGACTTAGCGGAAGTGCGGGAAGGGGTGGAGGCGGGCGGCAGGGGCAGGGGCCCGCTGGGAGAGCAGGTGAAAAAGCAGGAGCCTGAGATCCAGAAGGTCAGGATGTAGAGACAGCGTTACCAGACAGTGCCAGGGTTAGCGAGGTGCAGGCCTGGCAGGTATGACCCACGTACAACTTTGGTTCTTTAATGTGTTCAGGCCTCAGATAAGAAAAAAGATGGAAACTTCTCCATTAAGGCTTCTATACTGGGGAAGGAAAAAAGGTCTCTCACGGGGCGTTTGTGGGAGAACTCATTTCAAGAGTGACTCCTAAGTGAAGATCATTATTTAGCATATGTTATAGAAGCATTTTCTATTTTGCAAAGTGCTTTTCAACCACGGTGTGAGTTATTACCCACAACTGAGCCGAAACTCATCAAATGTAGCCTCATGTTTCAGGTGGAAAATGCCCTAAGTCGAGAAATCCTCATACGTGTAACCAACTAAACGCACTTTCCGAGACCGGAGACGGCAAGGGAAGGTGCATGCACGCCGCCGCAGCCTAAATCTTTACCTGTTTGTAAAACAAGACGGCTGACAGCTTCTTACCGTTTTTATTTTTTTTAATTTAAAGAAACTATTAGCAGATGTTTTAGAAATTCCCTGTCACCACTGGGACAGATATTTCATGTCTCTTTTCTAAAGCAGAGGGGGAGACGGGGGCTTGGTGGGAGCAGCTGACGATAGCTCTGTGTGAGCACCCCCGCCGGGGAGCTACGCTTCCACCTCCGCAGGGCACAGGCCGCCTGTCCTGTCCAGGGGCTGGTTCGGTGCTGCTCAGCAAGGCCGAGGCACTCACTTGAGAATTCTGGGCCAGCGTCTTAATCTCCCCGTGCTTCGACGCACTCGGTGACGTGGAAGGGGCTGTGGATGAGGGTAGGCATCCGTTCCCAGACAAGTCCTAGGCCCCAAGACATTTTGCTTCTGGATTTCTGACATGACAATTTCTAACTCCAGAAATAGATGTTACACTGAAAAAATTATATTCTGCTATAAATCTGCCATTAGCTTTTGTACTGAGTCAAAAATTAAGAATCCCAAGGCACAAGGTTTCAAGTACTAAAAGTTCATGTTTCAAGTACTAAAAGTTACAATAGTGAGTCTGGGCACACATTCAGGTCATTTAAAACCAAAGTCACAGGGGCCGGCTCCATGGCACAGTGGTAATGCACTGTTCAAGAGAAGCCAGATCCTGGGAACGGCAGGTGGCGTGCTGGTTAAGGGCGCTAGACTCCCCCATGGCCGACCATGGTCTGAGTCCCAGATCTGGCGGCTTGCTTACTCACTTTCTCTCTCTCTCTCCCTCTCTGGCCAAATTAAAATAACTAACTAAATAGTTAAATAATTTAAAAAGAGAGAGAGAGAGAACCCAGATCCCACATGGCAACCATCGTTCAAATCCCTGCCCCCCTCAGCCTGAAACACACTGGGCACGTGAATGCGATGGGCCGGAGGACGGGGATCGCAGCGTGACCAGACCCTGCGGAGTAGGTGTTCACACGTGTCCCTATGCCTCTCCCGTCCTCCTCCTCTGTCTCCGTCACCTGTGCACTCTGTTACACATAAAGGGAAATTTTTAATCACAAATAAAGAGTGGAGGAGCTGGTAGCCTCAGAAGAAAAGGGGGTCCTCTCCGGAACCAGCCAACCTGGGAACCATGCTGGCTCTGCGTCTTCTAAAAGAGACTTGCTTACTTCAAATCAGAGTTGGGCCTTTACCCTAGAATCAAGGAAGCAAGTGTTCACTTTGTGCCCTCAGTTCTGCGGTATGCAGTGAATGCTGGGGACCTGCGGGATGCCTGGGGAAAAGCCCAGATTTATGTAGATACCAACATAACATACAGGAAACAAATACCAGATGCTGAAGTCCTCAAAGTTGGGGTTTTGCTCAAAAGTCATTTACTTAATTATTTATTTATTATTTTAATTTGATATAGGGCACGTGCACTCACCAGAGAGAGAGAGGGAAAGTAGGAAAGCAAGCCGCCAGGTCTGGGACTGAACTGTGGTTGGCCATGTGGAAGTCCAACGCCTTAACCACCACCCCATCTGCTGGCCCCAAGCTGGTCTAGAATACTAAGCTAGAATAATCACAAGTGAAGGGCTTCCACATGCCAGGCACAGTTGCAAGCACTCTGTGAAGAACTGCTGACCCTTTTCATCTTCATGACAACCTCAGGAGGCGTGCACTATTACCCCATTTTACAGACGACGAAGCTACTACTAAGTGGCAGAGCTCAGGCGGCCGGGATCTCGCGTCCATGCTCTTAACTGCTCTGCCACTGTCCCGAAGCTGACGCACTGCCACCTATGTGCTGATCTCAATACCTGGCCGGGACTGCAGTGGATGGACTGCACAATCTCCCTGGGGGTAGAGACATCGTGGGGCGAGGTGGGGGGGGGGGGGGGGTGGGGGGGGAGGGGGAAGGAGGGGAGAGGGGAGGAGCGGAGGGGTGGCAGGATCTGAGTGGCCATCTGGTTCTCAGCCATCCCAGTTCTCCCAGTCACACACACTGCCACTGTGCCCCAGGGCCGAGCACCATCTGCAGGTGGTGCCTCCACACAGCTTGTGAGCCAAGGGCTGCTGAGGAGGGCTGGAAGCCAAGGGGCACAGGGGTGCGGCCCACACAGCTGCCGAGCCGGGCACTTACCTTGTAAAGCTGGTGAAAGCCAAACGCAATTCCTGCCATGATGATGGCCAAGGCTCCGTAGTCTCGCCATCGGGAGCCCACGGGGCCTGGTGGGGGGAGAAAGGAGGAGTCAGGAGAAGAGAAACACAGAGCCCTCCCCTCGGGGAGAGATGAGCCCACGCACCTGGGTGGCCCTGTCTCCTCGTCTCAAAGGAGGGGCCAGCGGGACACAGCTGCAGGAAGATAGTACATGACCGTCAGGAACACCAGCTCGGTCCTGTCCCCTCCTCCCTGCACTGGGAGCCATCTGCCTCTTTGGGACTAAGTGACAGCTAGTCACCAATGCTGACTGTGTGCTGCTGGGTGGAGGTTCCAGCGGGAGCCAAGCGCCTGGCTGGGAGTGAGGAGCAGAGATCTGAAAGCCTACGGCGTGGGCTCTCCCCTCAAGGAACAAAGGTGCAGTGGGGCGGTGGGCACACACTTGGGTGTGCATAAATGCACCTGCACATGCCCTATGGGTGTGCATACATGCACCTGCACATGCCCTATGGCAGACAGCACCAGGGGCGGGGGACGGTGGGGAACTGCTCCCTGCTCTGCTCTCACACTGAGCAGGGTGGGGCGACACGAGTCTGAAAATGACCAGCAGGGCAACTTCGGAGTGGTAACATCCATAAACGGGGACACAAGAGTGGGGTGTAGCAGGGCCTTGGAGGTGGGGGCAGGAGAGGAGGAGGTGCGAGCGACAGGCAGTGTCAGTGTGGCCCAGGGTACGCTTCTGGGTCTTACCGAGAGGAAGGCTGCGCAGGTGGGAAACCACCTTAAAAACAGGGCTCAGGGGAACAGAGGTCCAGGGAGCCTGGAGGAGCAGTGGGTGGTGGCATGGGGGAGGGGCCAGGCGGAAAGCAGGGCCCGGGAATCTGGATGCGGTTTTA
The DNA here is from genome assembly GCA_026018925.1 of Tupaia tana. Taxonomy (NCBI): domain Eukaryota; kingdom Metazoa; phylum Chordata; class Mammalia; order Scandentia; family Tupaiidae; genus Tupaia; species Tupaia tana. Next base: position 80,666,298 of record JAKSZU010000007.1, on the reverse strand, counting down.
CGAGCGGTGGGGAGCCACGGAGGGTGTGACGGGCTGGGCCACACCAGAGCGCATGTTGGGAGAGCACGGCCGCCGAGCAGCACCGCAGAGGCAGGAAAGCTGCGGAAGCGGCTGCCTCAGGTCCACAAGGCCAGGGTGGCCAGGACTGGGCCAGGAACCAGACCAGGAGCAGCCGGACTGTCTCAGAACCACGTGCTGCAGTGTGAGGACTGGAAGCGGGCGGCCGGGCGCCACACAGGAGCAGCTCGCGGCCCAGGCCCATTCTCCTCCGACGGCACACGCTCCTGGCGGGACGTCTCCTTGCACAGCAGGAAAGGAGCTTCCTGCTTCACAGCCTTTCCCACAGAGTACTGGCTCACAAGTTCCTTCCATCCATAATCTACTTCTTTTAATAAAGTTCATTTAACCCATTTCTTTCTGTGGGAGGCAGAAAGAGACTGAGAGAAGGGGGGGGCAAGGTCTCTCCAACAGGGTCCTAATGCTGAGATCCACCCCCAGTCCCAGCCAGTCCGGACCACGGGCACCCGTGTACATGCCCAGTGTGCCAGGGAGGTCCCAGCTGTGCCTCTGCTGCACCCCCACCTGACCTCCTCCGTAATCGTGTCTGACCTGGGAGCACCCCAGACAGCACGGTCTCCGCTGGGAATGCTCTTCTGGAGCTCTTACGTCCGGGCCACCAGCAGGTGCTCTAACTCCTCTCAAAGGACCCACTGACCAGCCACAGAATGAGGCCCTGGTGCCAACTCTCCAGAAGGCACTGCCCGGCCCCAGAGGGAATCTGTCAGGAAGTGTGAAGAAGGAGGACCAAGTCCTGAACCTCCTGGAAGGAGCATCACAACCTGGCTGAGCAAAGATGAACTCACTTTTTCAGTGACCTGTGAGAGCCCTCACCTTTCACCTCTCACCTCTCACCTCTGACCCGAGGTACTGTCACAGTACTCCTGTTTCATGACAAGAGGAGAGGAGACAGGCCTTAAGCACAGGGGAAGGGTGTGGGCATGGGCATGTGCGGAGGAGGGGCCAAGTCACACAGACCCCCAAGTGAGTGAAGAGGACACCCCCTCCTCCCCGGGCTGCTGAATGGGGCTCTCAGAGACAGAAGGGACACAGATGGAGGGACCTGAAACTTTCCTTGGCCACCACACTCCCCTGCCCCTGCCCATGAATTCCAGACTCCCCGGGGGCCCAGCCTGGAGTCTGGGTCACAAAGTTCATTAGCATACGGCCTCTCCCGCAGGCCCCCACTCCCAGTTTTGGTTGGACGTTCCTTGGGTAACATGTGCATGTGGCCTGAGCATCAGTGTATGCCAGCCTGCTGCAAAAAGGCTGCTTCCTCCACCAGCAACAGCCACTGTGACCGCCTCGTGGTCATCCTCCTGGAGAATGTGCACACACACGTAAGACTGCACAGACCTGTCTCCTCCGTCCCCCATCTCTCAATCTTCTTGCACAGCACCCCAGTTTGGCTCACTGCCTGCTGAGGGCCATCTCGCACGTTTCCACTCTACTGTTTCACGAAGTGTTGCCATCAGCGACCCGGAGCCCTGGCAAGTCCCTTCCCACACAGGTGCATGCCTCCGCCCTCCAGGGGGCGGGGTGGGAGGTACACGCACCTGCAATTGTGAGGGGTGCTGCCAAACTGCCTCCATGGGGGTCTGACCAACTCACAAGCCAGCCTGCACTGGGCGTGGGGGTCTGACCAACTCACGCGCCAGCCTGCACTGGGCGTGGGGGTCTGACCAACTCACGCGCCTGCCTGCACTGGGCGTGGGGGTCTGACCAACTCACGTGCCTGCCTGCACTGGGCGTGGGGGTCTGACCAACTCACGCGGCAGCCTGCACTGGGCGTGGGGGCCTGACCAACTCACGTGGCAGCCTACACTGGGTGTAGGGATCTAACCAACTCACGCGGCAGCCTGCACTGGGGGTGGGAGTCTGACCAACTCACGCACCTGCCTGCACTGGGCGTGGGGGTCTGACCAACTCACGCGGCAGCCTGCACTGGGGGTGGGAGTCTGACCAACTCACGCACCTGCCTGCACTGGGCGTGGGGGTCTGACCAACTCACGCACCTGCCTGCACTGGGCATGGGGGTCTGACCAACTCACAGGCCAGCCTGCACTGGGCATGGGGGTCTGACCAACTCACGCACCTGCCTGCACTGGGCGTGGGGGTCTGACCAACTCACGCACCTGCCTGCACTGGGCGTGGGGGTCTGACCAACTCACGCGCCTGCCTGCACTGGGCGTGGGGATCTGACCAACTCACGCACCTGCCTGCACTGGGCGTGGGGGTCTGACCAACTCACGCGGTAGCCTGCACTGGGGGTGGGAGTCTGACCAACTCATGCACCTGCCTGCACTGGGGGTGGGGGTCTGACCAACTCACGCACCTGCCTGCACTGGGGGTGGGGGTCTGACCAACTCACAGGCCAGCCTGCACTGGGGGTGGGGGTCTGACCAACTCACGCACCTGCCTGCACTGGGGGTGGGGGTCTGACCAACTCACGCACCTGCCTGCACTGGGGGTGGGGGTCTGACCAACTCACGCACCTGCCTGCACTGGGGGTGGGGGTCTGACCAACTCACGCACCTGCCTGCACTGGGGGTGGGGGTCTGACCAACTCACGCACCTGCCTGCACTGGGGGTGGGGGTCTGACCAACTCACGCACCTGCCTGCACTGGGGGTGGGGGTCTGACCAACTCACGCACCTGCCTGCACTGGGGGTGGGGGTCTGACCAACTCATGCACCTGCCTGCACTGGGGGTGGGAGTCTGACCAACTCACGCACCTGCCTGCACTGGGCACCGCTTCCCACGGCCACTCGGCACGACGCGCTCTCCTGGCGCACGTTCCTGTCTGCACCGCAGTGAGGGGGCACCTCACTCTGAGCACTCATCTTACTCCGTGGGCCGAGCACCGTCCCGCGGGTACTTCCTTTCCTGTGAACTGTACGTTCTCCACTGTCGTACTCGATTTCCTTCATCACTGTAGAGGGACTCTGTGTCGCAGGATCACAGACCTCCGTCTGTGATAGGAATCGCAGTATCTCCTCCGGTTTATTTTCCTTCTGACCTTGTGTGGTGCCTGGAGGCACGGAGACACTTCACAGCCTTCATCGGTGTATTCTTTTCCGGGCTCTGGGCTGCCACCAAGCAAGGATGTCCCTGCTCTCGCCCGTGGCTGGGCTGTGACCTCAGTGCTCAAGAAACCATCACAGGAGGAAAACGACACAGACTTGCCCCGGAGTGGACACCCCCACTCAAAGCAAATCTCTCTTTAAACAGGGAGCTCTGAGACCACTGAGGAAGATGGATCTTGCACCTTGATCCCAAGGGACTGGGGACTCTGAGTCCCCATCAGGCCTCTCTCACCTCCCCTTTCTCTTCTAGCCAGCTTTGCTCTGCATGCCAGATGCAAAGTTAACATCTAGTACAAGCTCATCCTGAGGAGGAAGGAATGAAGGCAGAGGAACTGTCACTCTTCAGGACGTGACTGCTCAGAAGGGCTTTAATCTGCACCCAGAACAGCCACCTGGACGGCCAAAATCCACAGCAAGAACAGCTTCAAAGGGGGCCAGTGTCCCAAAGAGCACGTTCTGATATTTCGAACGCCCACTCGGTACCTTACAAGGACATGGCTGGAACCTGGATGCCAAAGTGCACAGAGCCCAGCGCTGGCCAAACGGCTCCACTCTCCTGCAATCTGGAGCGCAGCCGTCTGCCGGGGGCCTGAGCGGCCGGGCTGGGCAAGTGCCAGCGGTTCAGGGATCCAAGGACCTAGACCCCACATACACCTGCCCCCACCTTGCCGGCCCTGAGAAACACCTGTAGTTCCCTGCCAGCCTCACCCTTCACCCCCTCCCTGCTCCTCCGCTCCTGCCATGCTCATAGGAAGAACATTTTATTGCCCCCTGGTTTTCATTATTAATGAAAAGGGACCAGAATGATCTTTCCTAAAGTTCAGAGAGTCTATAAAGACAAGAAGCTGAAATGCCATTTTACTCGTTTTGGAGATGTGTGATACAATTCTGTCTTGTGGCAAAATGAAAAAAGAGAAAAACTAAGGTGGAGATAACTCTTATCCACTGCACGGCTTTCAGAGGGTAACAGATGAGGGCTTCGACAAAAGCATGATCAGTATGATCCCAAACTGGCTCAAACCGCCAGCCAGGGCACCTGGATTCCCATCCCTAACCACCCAGGGGCTGGTGCAGACCCCATGAGAGAAGCAGAGAGGCGCCTGGAGCAGCAGCCTCTCCTGTCACCACACTGCCAGTTCCCAGAACTAGAAAGGCGAGGGCAGAAAACGTGGCCGGCCGTTCTTCTGTCCTAGCCAGGAAGTGAAGAAAATGGAAAGAGTGAGCTCTTCAGAAGCCTCCAATCTGGAAGCAGGTGCCACCCAGCCTGCAAACAAGGCAGAGGAGGGCAGGTGGACGAGAAGCCTGGGGTCAGAGCCACCAACCTGGTAGGCCACACATCATTTTCTCTTATCAGGGACGAGCCACTGGAATGAAGGTGGCAGGGGTATGCTAGATCCAAAGAACCTGGAGCAGTGACTGTTCACTCTCCAATTGCCTCTGGCCCTTCCCCACAGCCACGGCTAGCTAAATGGCTGGATGGCACAGTTCTCTACCAGTACCACATCCCTGGTGCCTTTGTGAAGGACTGTGGCAGGAAATTCCTACACGACTGGGCACCCTGAGACTGCCCCAATGCCATGGGCTGAAACGAGGTCAGAGGATGAAAACTGTGGCCCACGGAAGGTGCAGGGCTCTTTGAAACTCAACACCCTCTTAGCCTTCCAAGAACTCCACGAACTAGCTTAGGCTCTGACGGTCTCCACAGAGGCCTGCCTGCCCCCAGCTCAGGTTTCAGGCGACTACACGGTGGATGGAGGCCATGTCGGGTGGGTCCGGAGCGTTGTATCCCGTGGGCTCCTTCACTGCTCACTGAATACCAACCAGAGCAACATCACTCGCTTTCTTTACCTCCGTCAGTCAAGAAATTCTCAGCTGGCAGGTCAGTCATCATCAAGTAGGAACACACACGCGCCTGGGAACTGTAACTACAACACAGCAATCCACGGTGACCCCGAAACCACTGCGGCACAGACTCACCAAAACTTCAGAAATCTACAACCCAGTGAAGGTTCCTCAGCAACACAGAGCTGAAAGCTGTCACAAAATCGCCTCGCTGAGACAACATGCACTCCAGTGATGTGCTAGCTGACAAGAGGACGAACACTATTGTGTCCTTGGGGAGGCTGGCAGCCCAAGCTTGGGGCAAGGCAGTGGCAGAAACTGGGCAGGCAAGCAAGTGTGGTCCCCTCCACTCTCATCGAGTTTGGAGCCATGACTCCAAACAGCAGAGCATCTAGCTTCTCAAATCAGCCCATCAGCTCCGCTCAGAAGTCACCCTGAAAATTAAATAAGACAGGCTCACTCGCAGTGAGGTCCTGGGATAAAGCCAGTTCACCAAATCAGTGCTTGTAATAGCATGGGGTTGCAGGGCTAAATGCATGGAGGGGTAGGTGACTGGCTGGCAGCACGACAGGCTGAGCTGAGAAGGGCTGGCCACAGCAGGGGAGCACAGCTAAGCACGTGGCTGTGGCCGGCGGGCAGCGGTCAGAAAGACAAACCAACCAGCAGCAGCTCTGCTCTCCACAGAGGCACCTGGGCTGCTTTATGGCCAAAGACACCACAGCAGCCGTATGGCAGTCCCATCTGAAACTCTGAGGCCTGTCTTCACGTGCACATCTTGTGAAAGACAATCTGCTTTACTTCTCCTGGCTGCAACACTATCAGCAGTGTCATCTCTGGGCTGAAAGAACACGGGTATATCTATAGCACCTCTCTATAGACTACACAGTATGAGTTCGAATTAAGCTGTAAAGAATTCACAAGAGTTCAGGACCAGCAGATGGCATAATGGTTATGCCACTGACTCCCACATGGCCATGTGTGTTTGAGTGCCCAAAATCCCAAGAGGAGAATGGAGGAGAAGGGATTGCCATGTGGCAACCCCCCTGGAGGGGAGGGTGATTTCTCACTTTGTCTGTCCGGCAAGCACATGTGTCCTACAGAAAAAAAATCTCTCTTGGAAAAAAAAAAAAAGAGGGACCAGCAGATGGTGTAATGGCTATGTCACTGGACTCCCATGTAGTCGACCGCAGTTCAAGTCCCACACCCGGTGGCTTAAACTCATGCCAGGCGTGTGTGCTTGCGTGTCCAAGATCCCGAGAGGAGAATGGAGGAGAAGGGATTGCAGCATGGCCATCCCCCCCAGGGGGGTGATTTCTCACTTTCTGTCTCTGTCTCTGTCTTTATGGCCAGCGCACGTGCCCTATAACAAAAACCTCTTAAAAAAAGAAAGAAAAAAGAATTCATAGGCATTCAGAAATAGACCCATGCTTATGTGGTCAAATGATTTTGAAAAAGAGGCAAAGATAATTCTACAAGGAACAGATAATCTTTGGAACAGTGGTGCTGAAATGATAGGGGAAAAAAATGAACCTTGACCCTCACCTTATACAATACATAAAACTTAATTGAAAATGGATCACACGCCTAAATAGGACTGCAAAAACTAAAAGCTTCTATAAAATACAGAAAGCATAAAAGAAAAATTTTGCCATCATTAGGTAAGCACAAAGATACAGAAAGCATGAACCACACAAGGAAAAATTTGTGGAGCAGACATCGAAATTTACAACTTCTGATTTTCAAAAGACACTGCCAAGAAAATTACAAGGCTGGGCCAGTAGGTGACATGGTGGTTGGAGTGCCGGACTTCCACATGGCTGACTAAGGTTCAAGTCCTTGACCTGCGGCTTGCTTTCTCACTTTCCGTTTCTCTCTCTGTCTCTCTCTAGTCAAATTTTAAAAATAATAACAAATAAAATGAAATAAATAAGTAAGAATATTTCAAGGCAAGATATACGCTGGGAGAAATTATCTGCCAAACATATTCAGGGGAGGTTTTGTGAAAAATGTGCATTATGAAAAAATTGCACATATATTTCAAGATTTTGCGACAAAATAAACTTGTGGTTTGATTCCATTTTCCACAAACTTTTGGACATCTCATATCTGACAAAGGACTTGTACCTAGAATAAAGAACTCTGAAGCCCAGCCGGAGGCATGATTTAAAGCAGCTGGATTTAAGGTGGCCAACTATGCAGTTTGAATCCGAGACCTGGAGGCTTGAGAGACACGCCAGGCACATGTGCATGTGCGTCCAAAATTCCGAGAGGAGAATAGAGGAGAAGGGACTGCAGAGTGGCCATCTCCCCTGGGAGACCACTGTTCACTTTCCCTCTCCAGCAAGTGCATGTGCCCTCTAGCAATGGTTACATGCTGGACTCCTACATGGCTGACCCCGGTTTGAATCCTAGACTCAGAGGCTTGAAACTCACACTGGGTGCATGTGCATTCATGCCCAAAATCCCAAGAGGAGAATGGAGGAAAAGGGATTGTGGCGTGGCCATTCCCCCGAGGGGTGATTTCTCACTTTCTGTCTCTCTGGTGAGTACACGTGCCCTAATAGTAAAAATTTCTTTCTAAAAAAAAAAAAAGAGAGAGAGAGAGAGAGAAAAGAAAAAGAAGAGAATAAAGAGCTCTGGTAACTCAATAATAAAAATATTTTTTATTTTTTTAGTTGTCAGGTGTGTGCATTTACCAGAGAAGTAGAGCCAGGAGGAGGCAGGGAGAGGAGGAAAGCATCCCCTACTGGGGCGTGGTCACGCCACAATCCCTTCCCTTCCACTTCTCCATCCTGTTGAAATTTGGGGCATGTATGTACATACACCCAGCATAAAACAAGGTGGTTTTTTAAATGAGTAAAAGATTAGAAGAGATTTTTCACAAAAGATGTAATTAACAGCCAATAACACAAGAAAATGTTTGACATCATTAGTGACTAGGGACATGCAAATGAAAAGGATGATGTAGTTCTATTACACACACATTAAAACGGCTAAACTTAGGCTCATCCACCAGATGCAGGTGGTAGGGTGCCACTGCACAATACTGGAGCCACAGGGACCCAGGTACCAGGTTGACCTGAATAGGCTGGGTGCTCATGATGCTGTCCAGTTGAGAAGGTGGGAGGAGAATTGTGGTTGGGTGACACTCTGACCTGGGTAACCCTCTCCCTCCCCTTCTCTTTGTCTCATGAAAGAAATAAAAATTACTTTAAAAAAAAAAAAAAAAGAATTGCTTAACTTAAGAACTGAGCATGTTAAAAGTTAGTGAGGATATGGCACAACTGACACTTCCACACACTGCGGATGGGAATGCAAAGTGACACTGCTAATGATAACAAAAGATTATGTTCCTAGTCCATATATTTACTCTACATTTTATCCTTATTTTAAAGTTTATTATTTCCTCCATGAGTGAGAGTGAGAGAGAGAACCACGACAGTCCTGATCCTTCGATCCACCTCCAGCGTTAGCCAGCCCTGGAGATGCATGCCCAGTGTACTCAGAGAGGTCTCAGGACACAAACCTGAAACCTTCCTTCGTGTGTCAGCCTCAGAACATCGCATTTTACCACTGTGCCACCATCTGGCATCCTATTTTTTTTAATAATTATTTTAGAGTATACTCTTTCTATTTATTGCATCACTTTCTCTTACATTTAGATTTAATCTCATGTTGTTTTGATCATCATGGCCTTTCCGGTAGGACAAGATGAAGAGGTAGAAAACAGTGATATTGATGATCTTGACCTGTGTCGGTCGAGGATAACATGTATGTTTATGTCTTACCTTTTAACAAATTAATTAATTAAATTCCATTTGTTATTATTATTTGTTAATTTGACCAGAGAGAGAGAGAGAAAGGGAAAGAGAGAAAGCAAGCCGCCAGATCCGGGACTTGAACTGCAGTAGGCCATTTGGGAATCCAGCGCCTTTTACCACCACGCCACCTGCTGGCCCCTATGTCTTACTTTTTAACAAAAAAGTTTTAAAAGTTAAATAAAATTTTTTAATCGAAAAAGCTTAAAGAATAAGGATTATGGGACCAGCAGTTGGCGAATGGCTATGTCGCTGGACTCCCATAGAGTCGACCGCAGTTCGAGTCCCAGACCTGGTAGCTTAAAAAACTCATGCTGGGTGCATGTGCGTGCGTGCCCAAGATCCTGAGAGGACAATAGAGGAGAAGGGATTGCTGCGTGGCCATCCCCTCTGGGTGGTGATACTCGTTTTCTGTCTCTTTGTCTTTCCAGTGAGCGCACATGCCCTATTAAAAAAATAAAAAAAAAATAAATAAATAAAAAAAAAACTCTCCAAAAAAAGAAAAGAAAAAAAAAAAGAATAAGGATTATTATGAGGAAAATATTGTTGTTGTAAAGTGTATGTGTTTGTGTTTTAAGCTAAGGGCTATTACAAAATAGTAAAAGTTTATAAAGTAAAAAATAAAAAGTTACAATAAGCTAAAGTTCATTACTGAGAGAAAAAATTTTAATAAATTGAGTGCAGCCTAAGTGTCCAGTGTTTACACATTAATGTCCGAGGCCTTCACAGTCACTCACTGACTCGCCCAGAGCAACTTCCTGTCCTGCAAGCTCCATCCATGGTCAGTGCCCTAAACAGGTGTGCCATTTTTTGTTTTATATACTGCATTTTTACCTTGTCTTTTCTATGTTTAGATATATAAATTGCTATCCTGTACTGTAATTATCTACAATATTCATTACAGTTACATGCTGTACAAGTTTGAAGCCTAGGACTACACCAAACATGAGGACTTCAAAAAAGTTCATGGAAAATGGAATTAAAGTATAAGTTTATTTTGGTATTTAAAAAAATCTAAAATCTGGGACCAGTAGATGTTGTAATGGTTACATCACTGGACTCCCATGTTGTTGACCATGGTTTAAGTCCCAGACCCGGTAGCTTAAAACTCACATCAGGGTCTTATGTGTGCATGCCTAAGATCCCAAGAGGAGAATGGAAGAGGGGGTTGCAGTGTGGTCATCCCCCCTGGGAGGGGAGGTGATTTCTCACTTTCTGTCTCTCCAGCGAGCTCATGCGCCCTATGGCAAAAATCTCTCTTAAAAAAAAAATTCTAAAATCCACATGAAGTTCTTTCATAATACTCACTTTCCATTAACTTTTTGAAGACCCACCATAGAGCCTAGGTGTGCAGGTTTGTGTAAGTACATCCTACGATGTTCACACCATGATAAAATCACCTAACCACGTACTTCTCAGAATGCATCCCAGTCATTAAACGATGCCTGACTGTATTTACCCAAGAAAAATGAAGGCCTTTGTACATGCAGAGGCTTATTCTTCACCGCTTTACTCATACTAGCCCCAAACTAGAAACAACCCAAACGACTAACAAGCGGTCAACAGATGAAAGAATCACGGTACATCATACAGGGAGCAACAGAGATTAATTAGCAAACTATGACAGTCATTTGGCCAACTCCTGATGGAGTTTTATTGTTTTTTCCTTCTGTTCTTGTTTTTTTCATTTGTTTTCTATAGGGCACATGCGCTCGCTGGAGAGAAAAAGAGAGAAGAGAAAGAGGCAAAATGAGAAATCAGCCCCCAGGGGTAAGGCTACACTGCAATCCCTTCTCCATTCTCTTCTTGGGACTTAGGGCACGCACAGGTGCCAGGCGTGTTTTTCATGCCTCCCAGTAGGACTGGAACCATGCAGTTGGCCATGTGGGATCCAGCCACCATAACCACCATACCATCTCACTGGCCCCATTATTACATTTTTAAAAGGATTGTGGTGGGGCTGGAGAGAGAAGAGGAAAAGGAAGAAAGAGGAGGAAAAGGACAGAGAGGATGAGGGCAGGAAGATGATGAGGACTTCCTATTGTATATATGTAACAACACAGATCACTCTCAAAAGCATTATGCTAAGGTGAAGAAAGCAAACACAGAAGACTATATGCTGTATGATTCCATTTCTATAAAATATTCTTAAAAGGCAGAACTCTAGTGACTACATAGTCTAGCGGTTAACAGGAACTGGAGGTGGTGAACAGGACTGACATAAAGGGCACAAAGAAACTTTGAGAATGAGAGAAATTGTATATATTGTGACTGTAGTGTTGGTTCCATGGTTAAATGAGTTACAACTTATTTGTACAACTAATCAAACTGTACTTAAAACTGGTGACTCCTACTATATGTAAATTATACTTTAAAATAGCAGATTAGGGGGGAAAAAAAGAATTAAAGATCCAGAAACATAAAACCACCATATCCAGGCCAGAAGGTGGTTGAAGCACTGGGCTTCCACATGGCCAACCATGATTCAAGACCTGGACCTGGCAGCTTGAAAATCATGCCAGGCATATGTACGTGTGTGCCCCAAATCTTAGGAGAATGAAGGAGAACAGACTGTGACCTTATCTCCTGGGGGTGATCTCTCACTTTCCCTCTCACTGTCTCATGATAGGCAACTGTGTGTACCCTATGCTTAAAAAAAAAGACGGGGGAACCAGCAGTTAGCGTAATGGCTATGTCGCTGGACTCCCACGTAGTCGACCGCGGTTCGCGTCTCGGACCCGGTGGCTTACAACTCACGCCGGGCGCGTGTGCGTGCGTGCCCAAGATCCCGAGAGGAGAATGGAGGAGAAGGGATTGCGGCGTGACCATCCCCCCTGGGGGGTGATTTCTCGCTTTCTATCTCTCTGTCTCTCTCTGTCTGTCTGGTGAGCGCACGCGCCCTATAGCAAAAACCTCTCCAAAAAAAAAAAAAGACGGTACCATCTCCAGCAATTCCACTCAGATATCTACCCAAGGAAAATGAAAGTCTACATAAGACTTGCACACAAATGTACTGAGCAGTGTCATTCATGTTACCCAGACTGGAGACAATCTAGATGTCCATCAACTGGCAAATGATGGACAGAATGAGGTCTCTCCATACCGTGGATACCATTCAGTAATAAGAGGAATGAAGTTCCAACATAGACTACAGCATGGATGAACCTCAAAAGCAGCATGTTAAATAAAAGAAGTCAGGCACTAGAGATCACATATTCCAAGATTCCATTTACTTGAAATGTCCGGAAAAGGAAAATTTATAGTGATAGAAAGTAGATTAGTGGTTGCTTGGGGCCAGAGGTGTAAACAGGGATGAACAGTAACTGGGCCCACAAAGATCTCACTGGGAGAACTGCAAGTGCTCTAAGGCTGATTTATGGTGATAGCTGCACCACTCAGTAGGATCACTAAAAATCACTGAACTGTACACTGGAAATGGATGAGTTTTATGATATGTAAACTGTATTTCAAGAGCTTTGCTTTTCAAAATTAATTTTTTAAAAAGAGGGGTCTAGAAACAGACCTGTATGCATATGGTCAATTGATTTTTTATAGAGACCAGTAACTCAACAAGCATAGGAAATTTTAACAAGTGGATATCCTTATACAGAAAACGAACCCTGTCACCTCACGCCATACACAGAAATGAACCACGACCTAAACACGCTGGGCATGCATGCATGCCCAAAATCCCAAGAAGAGAATGGAGGAGAAGGGATTGCATTGTGGCCATCCACCCTGGGGGAGTGATTTCTCACTTTCTGTCTCTCTGTCCTTCCAGCAAGTGCACATATCCTATAGCAAAAATCTCTTCAAAAGAAGTAATAAAATAAAATAATGGGCAAGAGAGTAGAACAAACATTTTACAAAAGAAAATGTCCAAATGGACAATAAGCACATAAAAAGACGCTAAACCTGACTAATGATTACCAAACGTCTATGAAATACCACTAAATATACCTTAAAATTAAGATGCTTGATGGGGCCAGCTGGTGGCTTGGTGGCTAAGTGCGCATACCAATTGTTGGTCAAGTTATAGAGAAACTTAGAATTCTCAAACACTGCTAGTGGAAAGGCAAAATGGTACAACCACTTTGGAAAACAGTTTAGCAAGCTTCTTTCTTTCTTTTTTTTAAATAATTATTTAATTTTATTATTTTTATTTTGACCAGAGAGTGAGAAAGTGAGAAAGCAAGCCACCAGGTCTGGGACTTGAACCATAGTTGACCATTTTGGAATCCAGTGCTTTAGCCACCAAACCATCTGCTGGCCTCAACAAATTTCTTATAAAGTTAAATAAATAACATAAAAGCCAACAATCCCACCCCTAGGCATTCATCCAAGAGAAATAAAAACATACACAATCTTGTACATAAATGCTCACTGGAGTTTTTATTCCTAATAGCGCAAAACTGGAACCAATCCGAAGCCCACCAGCTGATGAATGGATAATCGAACTGTGGTGCACCCATACACAGATAACAAATAGTAAAAACAAGGAAACTTCCAATACGCACAGCAGCTTAGACAAATCCCAACGACACTGTGCCGAGCAAAATAAACCAGACGTGAAGGAGCACACAGTGCGCAGTTCCTTTATGTGAAACCCAAGGACAGACATCGAATGGGCAGCGACAGAAAGCAGATCACTTGTGGCTCTAACGTCAGGATGGGGCATGGGCTGACTGGAAATGGGGAACACGGGAACCTTCTGGGGGTACTGGAAATATTCTACGATGTGGTGACAGCGAGGTGGGAGTGTACATGTCCACATATCACAAATTTAAATGGGTACATTTTACTTTATGTAAATTAAGCGTCAATAAAGCTGATTTAAAAAAAAAAAGTCTCCTCAAAATTGAAAAAAAAAAAAAAAAGAGCTCAAGGAAGTCCGGTCAGCAGTGACTGAGAACAATACCCAGCTGTGCGTGTCCTGAGTCCCCTGTAATACGTGACACATACAAAAGAACGTACTATGGGCATAAGGTGTGAAGAACCATAACTAGCCATCCTAAATCCACCTAACTTACCTGATACAACTTTCCAAACACTGCTGAAGCCATGAGTTCCTCCCCATCCCAAAGGTAACCATTATCCTGAACTGGGTGTTTATTCAAACTCAATTTTTGAAATATGAAAAGCTGAGAACATGCCCCACCAGTAAGAGGACTGCATTTCTCAGCCTCCCTCGCAGGCAGGTATGGCCAGGTAACTGAGTCCCAGCCAGTGAGGAGACAGGAGAGGTGATATGGGCAATTTCCAGCAGGTGTCCTTAGAAAGCGGCTGGCCCCTGTCCTTCTCCCTGTTCTCACTGGCTGGACGGCAGATGAGATGGCTGCAGCTGAACAGTCATGCTGGGCCACAAGACAGGTGTCACACATACAGAGCAATGAGGTAGAGCAGGGTCCCTGAGGGCCACAGGCCTCCATGGCAGCCTGGACTGCCTGCATGTACACAGCAGGGAAAATTCTTTTTTTTTTTTTTTGAGAGAGAGAGATTTTTGGTATAGTAGGGCATGTGGAATCACCGGAGGGACAGAGAGAGAAAGCAAGAAATTACCCCTTGAAGGATGGCCATACCGCAGTCCCTTCTCCTTCATTCTTTTCTTGAGATTGTGGGCTTGCACACACATGCACCCGGTGTGAGTTTTAAGCTACTGGGTCCAGGACTCAAACTGCAGTCAACTACATGGGAGTCCAGCAATGTAACCCTTAGCCCATCTGCTGGTTCCCCAAAATTCTATTTTTTTAAACCACCTCTATTTTGGTTTTCTGTTATTTGTAGCAAGTTTTATAAGACTACCACACTGTCAGCACAGTCACAACACTAACTACCATTAACACCAAAGACTCTCTTAATGGTCTAAGACATCTAAGGAAAGGATCTCTTTTCTGTAACACCTGCCTCCTTCAACAACCAAACACAGATTTTACTCAGCATCGTGGCACCACGCCAGGCCTAACATGAAGCATACAAAATGGACAGTGCTTGCCCATGAAAAACTGCCAGTTTACCAGTAACATGGATAAATGGAGAAAACATACCATTGCTTCTAAATCAGAGAAATATTTCCTTCACATATAAACTAGTACCATCATTTTTTTTTTTTTTTTTTTTTTTTTTTTTTGGTAGAGGGCATATGCCCTCATAGGAAGAAAACTGAGAGAGGGAAAGAGAAAGCACCCCCCATGGGGGATGGCCATGCCACAATCCCCTCTTCTCCATTTCTCTCCTCGGCATCTTAGACACACATGCCCCTGTTCCCAGTGTGTTTTTCAAGCTGCCAAGTCCAGGACTCAAACCATGGGGTCAATCACACAGGATCTAGCTCCCAGAACCACCAGGCCATGGGCTGGCCCCTGGCCCAGAGTTTCTTAAACTTATCTCACAGTTTCACATCTGTGTGCTTTTGCGTGAGTTCTAATCATATGGTGCAAAATGTTTCACCAGTCTTAGACATTTACATCCTATTTTAAGAAGAGGCAACTGAAGTGCTAAGTCTTTGAAGAGACCTTAATTGTTTATCAGAAACAGTAGAAGAAAAATATTTGAGCCTAAGAAAGTCACTCCCCGACAAAATTTACACTGGCTCTGCTTTGTATCCAAATACTACCTTGCTTCTTGTCTCTCTGGGAGGAAAAAAAAGACAAAGCAGCGTGCACAAATCAGTCCGATATTTATTATGACTCTATCTGTTCAGGACCATGTTACGCCTGCAAATAGACTCACATTCTGATTCCAGACTCAACGTCAAACAAAAAGAAACCAAAACGAGAAACAGAGGATGTCAAGCCTTCTTTCAAACCACAGCCTGACTTTGCTGAGCTCTACCCCACTTTCTTTTCAGCCCAGAGAACATGAGTTCATTCTCACTCCAGGTGACACCCAGCTCCCCCTTGGTGTCAACCTCCCACCACTTTCACAAAGCTTTCCTGACTTTTCTAGCCCACATTAATTTTTATCTTTTCTGTATTCTTATGAAATTTCTTGTCTGTATAATTAATTTTGGCATTAAATCAGAAGGCCTTATATTATTATTCTTGTCTTGAGAGTTTGTCTTATCTTTCTCAAAGCGCCTGTATGATTCTTAAAGATCGCGTTTTGGGAACCAGCAGTTAGTGTAATGGCTATGTCGCTGGACTCCCACGTAGTCGACCGCGGTTCGTGTCCTGGACCCGGTGGCTTAAAACACGCCGGGTGCATGTGCGTGCGTGCCCAAGATCCCGAGAGGAGAATGGAGGAGAAGGGATTGCGGCGTGACCATCCCCGCTAGGTGGTGATTTCTCGCTTTCTGTCTCTATGTCTCTCTCTGTCTGTCTGGCGACCGCACACACCCTATAGCGAAAACCTCTCCCAAAAAAGAAAAAAAAAAAGATCGCGTTTTGAATCTCTCACCTGATACAGTACTGAGCATACAGTAGGTGCTTAATAGGCACTGAGGAACTGAATTTTCCCCATTCTGGTAGGTCTTCATGTTCTCTTTGCCGACACTGGTATTTGCTAACATCTCAAGGTCGACTACAATACATTCACCCAAGAGCAGAGCTATCAGAAGAGGCGCCCAGCGGCATGTCTGACACCAAGCAGGCCAGCTGGCAGGTCCTGGGGTGAGGATCTATGAGCAAGGGCACCCTGGGGTAGTTCCAGGTAAGGTACCCTACCTTGAGACAGGGGCATTCGGGCCTGAGCCCAGGGAAGCCCATTTTCTAGCTTTGGGTTCCGAAATGGAATGTCCTTTTAAAGCCAAGAAATGGGAAAGAAAGGGCCGCCAGGATCTCCACGTAAAACGGCAGGAACACACGTGAATGGAGGCCATAAATCCTGCCCTGACGCAGACAATGCTTCAGTGATAAGCATGCAGATTGCACACCTAGTTCAGAAACTCCCCTGAGTTTGCTTGTAATTAAGGGGGTTAGAAAGGTAAAAAAAATATATAAACCCAATTAATCATTTAAATATTTAAAGTCAGATTTTTCCCTCACTCCAGGATTAGTATATTTCATAACGCCAGCAGCAGACAGCCCTGGTTTTTACTGGGGTTCATTTTAGAGCATGTTTAAACTAGTCAGATTGAGTGATGCTTCCAGCAACTAATCGCATGTCAAATAAAAGATATTTTATGTAATAAATTACCGCTACAAGTAATTCAAATGTCATTTATCAGTTTTATTATCAGTCAGGCAAAGTCTTGTTTCTCTATATTAATCAAAATCAAGCTTTTCTTTTTTTTTTTTTTTTTTTTTTTTTTTGGAGCAGTTTTGACACCTCTTGGCAAAAGTACAGAAGTGAAGAGGTAGAGTCACCCCCGGAGCTGCAAAGAGCAAAGTAACGGTACAAGAAGAATGCAGCTCAATATGGTGACAAGTAAAAACTTCAGGTATTTCAAATTACCATTACCACTGTTTTTACACTAGTGTCAAAGCAGGAAGAAATCTGTCTCTAAGATGATGTATTTTATTTTTAGGGCTGGGAGACTTTTAAAAATATTTCTACCTACATACCTAAACGTGTGGTGCTTTTTCTCAGAGCGATCTGGACATCAGAATGATTTAATGACTGAACTGCCTCCCCCCACTGCCTCACGCAGCGCTCTTTTGCCTTTTTCAGAAAGACTAACAGTTTAACCCTTTGTGCCTACGGAAAGTAGGCAGACGCGTGACATTTTAGGTCAACTCTGTGACCAACCAGAACAATTTGTTTTGAGCAAGAAGTTTCCAAGTAGTGGAGAGACCTGTTTGGTATTAAGCCATAGGAGGAAACAGCTGGAATAGAACAGATGTGCATCTTAGAAAATTCTGTACCCCAGCTGCCACTGCCTATCCTCAACAAATCCCATTAAACGGCTAGGCCCAGGGACACAACTAAAGAAAAGTGTGGAGACTTAGCCTTTAGTTAAAAAGAAACACACAAAGAAAGTTGGTTTAAGACCCAAAGCAGACACAATGAATTAGAAAATGCTGGCCAGGACAAAGAAATTGAGTCCCAAGCTGACACATGGCGGGTACACATCCCGTAGCCAAAGTACCAGACCCACCACGGCAGCTGTGCTCCTCTGGCTCCAGAGGTCGCCATGCCAGCAGGTGGGTCAGGCAAGGCGCTTCAGTAGACACACACATGCGTGCATGCGTCCTGGTTTCACTTGTTCCGTCTTTGCAAAAGAAGGCGCTACCTACGTGAGATCTGTGGCACTCGAGGCAGATTAGAAGCCACTGCTGGGCCGCTCGGCCAGTTATAGGGCAAAGAAGGCCTTGCCCACTCTGCTGACTGGGGAGCACACTGCCTGGCTAAGGCTGAGCTGCATGAGAACAATGGTGAAGTGAGAGAGAGAAGGTAGCTTCAGACCACGTGTTGGGGGATCGCAAAATGAATCTCATTTTAAAGTATACCTTTTAAAATCTGATGTCTAGCACTATTTTAACTCATTTATTGGGGAAAAAAAAAACTCTGAGCTTGACAATTAAAATGAAGAACAATTATTAAAAAAGGCATTTTGAAAGATAATAGATCCAGGCTGAGTTATGTTAAGAAAAAAATTTGGGCTATTTTCCATAGCTTTGGCATCAATTTTAACCTTTTTTAGGCTTTTTATAAGTGACTTAAAGAAGGGATTCTGGCTGTATTTGGAGAGTGTACACTTATTACTAGGTTGAAAAACCTTTATTCCTACAGTAGCTTTCATTTAAAAACAACAAAAAGCCCTCCTGGGTCGTGTAATAATTAAAAGCGACATTCAAAAAGGACCTTTATTTTAATCTGAAATTCTCTAACAGACGGCCAGTACACAAATATACAGGTATAGCCAGGACAAGGGAGGGAGGGGAAGAAGGCAGGCCAAACTTACGTATTAACTTTTCAAAATAAAATGAGGAGGTAAGTTATTTCAGGGAGCAAATGAGAATGCACTCACAACCCAGATGCCATGTTGTTATTCGTGAAAGAGCAACATTCAAAGCACTGGAATAAGAAAATGGAAACCGAACCAATAAACAGTTGTACAGTTTCTTGCATGTAACCAAAATACTTGAAAGAATACAACACACTCATCTATTCTGGTCCATGGTCTCTTCTTAAGCCTTTGTCACACACTTAAAGACTGTCTAAAAGGATTTGTGGGTGTCATCTTCTCTTGGAAAAACCCAAGAGCTCTCTACTACTCCCAGTTTCTCCTGGTTGGCCGAGTCTGGGAGATGGAAAACATGCTCTTTGGCCCGAGTCCTGAGTCCCAATCAAGGTTAAAGCTGGAGTTTGAGCGAGTGACTTACTGTATGGCTGAGAAGTGAGGTGAGGGGGCTGGACAGGAACCACCTGTGTGGCTGGGCCCAGGGATGAAGGCTCGTCCGCAGCAGTGCCCGACTGCTGGAAAGCCAAATCAATCTCTTCATCTGTCAGGCCTGGAGAGAAGAGGACATAATTGCAGGTGAGTACCTTCCGCCAATATCCATGGCTGCCACAGAATCCTCGTTGGGAAAAGACCCTTACAGCCACAGAATGACGAGCATCCTGGGAAGCTGCCTCTCTGATTTCGGATTCTCCGGAACCTCTCTCAGTTGCAATTTAACCTTAAGCGACAGAATATTAGCCTCAACACTGCTTCCAAATGTGGCTCATTCAATTTCCTTAATTTATCCTTGAGTTTATTGCTGCTTTTGAAGTTGCTCCGTACTGCAATTCTCCATTCTTCCCCCGAAAACAGATACCATCAACTGCAAATGTGGCTCATTTTAATCTGTAATGGTGTTAAAAAAAGAGGGGAAAAAACTAACAATAATGCATGAAAACAGACAGGGAAACAAAAAACTAATTATTGGGTGAGACGACTAATTAGTCTAGATCGTTTCCGAAGACGGGAATAATTTGCTTTATTTTATGACAAATGCAGAAATAAAAAGAAAAATCAGGACTGACTGTGATTAGTATGAATGGGATATAGAATGTAAAGAAGAAAATAAAACAAGAAAACAGATCAAAACAAGGCCAGGCCCAAACTTTCAGATGATTATTACTCTAGCCTATCACAGGCTGCCTATATCGCCTTTGGCTAGTTTTTCTTCTCCCTTATTATTTTTTTTTTTAATCCTCCCAACACTCTGAACCACACTAAACACGGGACATCAGGAAATAGCAGGGCGCCATCTGCAGTGGATACATGTGGAGAGGATTTGCCCATGGAGGAATAAAAGCCAAAGGAGAACTCCATGAAGACCACACGTCCAGTGGGCAGACAGCTGGGAAATCTTCAACGGGTCTGAGCTGGACTGGGGACACTGCCTCTTGGGCGGAGGACGAGGTCACCAACCAACCCAAAGAATAGGAACCAAGTGTGGCGTACAGGTATGAGAAAAACTTTCCCACAGGGCCGACTCGGGAAGTAACTGCGGATACAAAAACGCTCCAGCCACTGAGAGTGGAAAAGGCAGGTGGGAGGTCACTGCTAGTCTGCAAAAGACCACTCGGCCCAGGCCAGCCCGTGCTGTTCCGGGAATCCCAATATCCAGTCGAGCCACAACACAGAGCTTTTAAACTAGAGCCGAGAGCTTTTCCACATCTGGTCGGCAGCTCTCCATTAGAGGCCCACAGCATGGTATACTTGCCCCTGGGGGTAGATGAAGTACAAGGAGGTTCTGAGGATCAGCATCTTCAAAAGCATGGTGCCTCCTACTCTGTGCCTAGGGGCTAATAGATGGTGCACATTAATGCTTTAAAGCTCTGCCCTGCACCATATTGGCGTGAGAGTCGACAGCAGCCATCCCTTAAACTTCTCATGTCCTACCGCAACCGGTCAAGGGAGAATGCCTGAACTATTCTAAATGGCCTGGGCCCTTTTCTTCTCCGCTCTTAGCTGAGCAGGTGAGACCTGTCCCCATTTGAAACTGCAGCTCTTCTCTCCTTCCCCTGGAGATGGCCAGGCCACGCCACTGGGAAGTCAGAGGTACTGCTGGGATGCCCTTGAAAGCATCATGCTCTCAACAGATTGGTGGGGCTGAGGAGAAAGCTTCCAGGATTCAGAGTATAATTCATTAGCATTTACCACCTTCCAAATACAAAGCTAAAGTTGAGCAGAGCGGGGCTAGACAGGAGATGTTCCTCTTCCTCGATTCTCCAGCTTGCTGCAGAGAGATTGCTTTCCCTATCATCTCACCTCCCAAAAATAACAGGGACGGGTCAAACCCGTAAGCCAGGCGAAAGTGGAGAACACATTTCCCCGAGGGTGTGCCTCTGGGGCTCTAGCCTATGGAGTGAGACTGATCGTTTCTCACTAAACAGGAAGGGGGAAGCCCTGGTAGGAAAGTCATTGTTTTAACCAGTTCATAATCAGTCACTAGAGCAGTAAGGGGCATGTGCCATGTCAGCACAGGCTGATGGTCACTGGAACACTGTGGGATTTTATGAACCCGGTGGTTCGTGTGCCTTGTCAGCCGCTGGCTGCAAATGAGGATAATTTTCCCAAAAGGAGCATTCAGTTGCATTCTCATTTTCCCTTTTGGCTCTTTCAAATATAAACAAGTACGATAATGTTTAATGCTGGGGAAATATACAGTAAGTTACAGGCTGCGCTGCGGCCCTGCAAGCTGGAGCTGGTTAAAGGGACAGGACTCCCAGCCCACTGTTGTGCCCTCTGGCCCTGAGCTTCTTAGGAAGCCTATTTTCCTAATAAAACACAGTCTTTTCATTATCGCAGCCGAGCGCACTCGTGAAGCCACGGTTTAAAGGGCATCAGCACTTCCTTCCTAGCTCTTATTTTTCAGAGACTTATCATTCGATTCTCTAAATTTACATTGGCTGGAATCCTGACATCTCTAGTTGGGAGAGGCAGGGTTTTTATTTAGTTACAATAAATGGGTAATTTTTCTTCTTTAGAAAAGGTAAACCTTTTTACAATCTCACTGAATAAGATGATTTCAGAGCTGGACCAATATCCCAGTCATTTAACAGAAAGGAACAAAATAAAACAACACCCCTGAGACTCAAGAGGGTGAAAACTAGATACCCCCTGACACTGTTTTTGAGAACAGTACGGCCACCAAGTCCCAAGACTCTCCGGTCTCCAGCCTGATAACTGTCCACTATTCCACAGGGTTACAAAACATCAAGGTGACAGATTCAGAACTTACGACTTAAGTCTTTGATCTTGTTAAAGAGGTTTAGAGAAGGATTACATTTTTCTTCTCCCACCCCCACTGAAGGCCCCCAACATCAATGAACACCATTTGGGGGCTATGCTGAAACAACACAGAAACTTAACCCCTGGGTCCTATCGGCAAATGACAGTTGGACTACTCATTGAACACCAGAGTGACAAAGGTAGAGTGTCCTCATCCTTGTCTTGTCCTCCCCCCAAATCAAATATAAACGCCGCTCAGACTGGTACCTACATTTCCCTGAGTGTCCTCCTCCTCTGGAGCATCCCCAACTCAGGCAGGGCTGACCAGAGTCAGGGCTGTATTTACAGGACTAAACTGATAGCTCTGGAGACTGAGCAGGAGCCACCCACCTCTTCCTGGATCACCACCAGTTACCTAGCCAGTCACCTGCCCCTGGTGTTGAGGTGACCCTGCCTTTAAGGATAAGGAGTTGCCTAGGACCCACGTGTAAGACCTTCAGGTGCCTTCATCCCATCTTCCTCACCCATCCACCGAGACAAACAGTGCAGATCTTAGACTGAGACCTTGCAGAATCCAAAAGGTTAAAAGGAATAATAAAGGAAACTGCCAATTGTAAGTGAATTATATTTGGCTCTGAAAGCTGAGGCACAGGCTATATTATAAAAGGCATCTCTTTGCGTTGTTTACCATCACCCTGACTAATGCAGACCTTTTTTTTTTTTTGTTTTAAATAATCTCATGCAAATTAGAAACACACACTTCCTTCCAGTTGATTGCTATCTGCAAGGAATAATCTAACCGCAGAGGGACTGAGCAATGGCTGAGCAGAGCAGAGACAGCAAAGGGGCCCACTGTCCTGTGGCATGCAAACCTCCTCCCCTCCCCTATCTGCCTTAAGTCTTCCTTTAGCTGCTGCCTTTGGAAGAATTAGCCCATTTTAATAAAGTCTAAAATTTCTTCTAGTTGGGGAGTCAATTTGCATTATCTGACATCACCAGCACTTAGCATTTAAGATGTTCTTTCAATAACTTCCCCTCTGCCACTTGGCAATCTTCAAGACCTGCCAGCCACTCCCCAACACCTAGTCTATAGTACTGACAATTAAAATACGTGACGGACAGAAAATAACACGAGGAAAGTCATCCCATCCGCTCACTAGCTTCAGCCAAGAGGGCAAGAATGGGATTGGGCAACTCGTCTGAGGAAGAGGAGCAGGACACCAGGCCCAGACTGGGAGGCAGACAGTAACCTTTCACCCTTCGAGGCCCCCATTGCCTCATCTGCAAAACTGACAGCTCTCCATTCAAACTCAGTCCTCCAAAATGAAGATCCTGTGTACCCTGAATCAGAGCAGGCTTCTTGTCCTCTCGGTTCTCTGGAATCTGCTTCCCAAAACTTCCGGACCCTAGCCTCCTCAGGGGTACAGGTGGGAGGGTGCTACCGCATGATGGTTAAGGCAGCACGGGGGGCCGCGAGTTTGGTTCCCAGCCCAACTTAAACAGGCTGGGTGCAGTGGCAGGCACCTAGAGTCCTAGCTGACCAGGGGGCAGGAGGATCATAACAAAAATATCTACCTAGCTCTCTCTTTCTCTCCCTCCCACATTCTCTCATATACAAAAAAAAAAAAAAGAAGAAAAAGAAGAAGAAGAAGAAGTCTCCCGGACAGTTCCCTTTCCCAGGAGATCCCTGCTGCCCCTGAGTAGAAGCTGGGCAAAGGATTTCTTTTCCATAACTTTCTCCAGGGTGGGCTTCTTCTAAATGGGTAGAACAAATGAGCTACATCCTATTGATTAATGAAGCCCCAGGTTTTACTGCTGCAGCAGAGGAACTGAATGGCCTCAGGGCTGCCACACCTGCCTATTTTTATCCCCTAGAAGATAAACAGACTTGTTTTCTTTTTCCAAAGGTTTCTGTTAAAACGCAAACAGAACCTAGCTGATTGACTGGCTGTGAGCTCGATGCCCCAGGTCCTTTCCCACAACTCACACCCGGCACCTGGAAGGACTGTCTTTTATTCTGTGGGACTGGCTGTGCAAAGGCTTCTCAGAATAGGTAACCTCAACCCTGTCCCCAGTGACCGCTGGGCACTGCCACCGGGCCTGGCCCTATGCAAGTGAAGCAGAAAGACACATGACAGAAGCCACTGATGTTCTCACATCTTTCAGGTCAAACCACCACCAGGACAGAAGGGTTAGGAACAGTTTGAAAATAAGCAAGGTAATGAATGCCTGACAGCCCCGTCCAGCCCAGCCTGAGCTGTGTAATAAAAATGGAGAGGCTGCCTGGGACTGAGAGAACAGGACCCGAGGGCCAGCAGCAAAGGGCAGCAGTTAAGGGCTGGTGACTCGGGCTCTCTCCCTCCCCCATCCATAGTCCCTCACGTCCAGGACTTGGGTGATTCACTCGGGACTCCCAGAGACTGGGTGCTCTGAGAGGAGACAAGGAAGAGAAGACAGCTGGCTGAAAATACTCCCCAAAGTAAAAGAAAAATCAACTCTCTCAGAAAAGGTTCGGAGAGGGGAAAGGGAAAAAGTATTTTTATTTTATTTTATTAACATTTTGTTGGAACAGTAGAGTACAATAAGGACTCTCAGAGCCTCTAAAAGTCGTTGGATGACCTGTGGACCCCTATTTCCCAGTGCCTTGTATAAAATTGAATTTTTTAAACATAAATTACACGTAATGACGACACTGTAAAAACTAACAGTAATGGAAAGCTGTGCTGTATTTCATTAGCCTGTATTATTCCGTGCCACCTGATCCAGCCGGGCCTTGTTTATGAGTTAGTGTGTTAGCAGATGCCGATGGAAGCATTTGCTTCGACCTTGCTCTTCTCATTGGGGCATGAAATTACGACGGCAGCACCTTGATATTACAGCCATAAATACAGTAAACTGCAAATTTAAGCCAACGGCTCCTATTGTCTCTGAACATAAAGCTGATCGGTATTTATTTAAAAGGAGAACAAAAAAAATATTATATATCACCTTGTTTATGGGGCCTCCCCCACCCACTTTCTTATCCCCTCCCCCAGCCCCCCAAACCTGTCTAATTCGCTCGGTTAAAATATTAAGCAAATAAGCCAAACGCTTTCTTCTCCACTGATAACTATTCCCAAGCAGCAAAAACAGTTTTTGGGAAAAGTAGTTCCAGATATCATTACACAGAATGAAAGCATCTCATAAAAATGGATCGGATGGGGGATCTGATATTGACGTTGATATGTACATTCAAGAACAAGGCGTGAGACTTTCTCCTCTCCTTACATGAGAAAAGTTCAAACAACGGGAGAAAAAGTTGCTGATGATGCCCTGAAATTGAATGCCCTCTCGGTACCCTTCTAAGAACCGTTAGGTAGAAATGCTATTTCAAAAGGCGGCAAAACACTGCCTCCTGCCACCTAAGGAAAGAAAGAATGATATCTAACCAAGAGTATAATTCTCACCTCGAGCGAGGGGATCGCTCATTAAAACTTCGCCAATCCTCTCCTTATCCCAGTGAACCATAAAGACAATACATCCTTTAAATACATTAAATGTGGAGGAAAAATAAACACAAAGACAAAAGGACACTGGATATCACCCAGCCACGTCTCCTAGTATAAATCACTGAGTAAAAGGCTGGCGCGAAATCTATTTCACTAGAAGCTTAGGCTGAGGAAGCCGGCAGACTTGTTTTGCCTGAAGTCTCAAAGACAAGGCGGTCTGCTCTCCTAAGGTCCATGGAGCAGGAACCCTGCCTCTCAGCGAGGCAGGAGAGGGATCTGAAGACTCGGCAGAGTCCCAGTGGGTTGGGGTAAAACTACAGAGCACACTCAGCAGGCCAGCTCGCCACTGCTGGTGAAGCACACGGAAGGACCATGCCAGCGGGGAGCTAAGTGCGAGTTTGGGGGAGCAGCTGAGATCCAACGCAGACAGGCAGGGGTCACAGAGTCCAGGGCCCAGCAGTATGAATGACATGGCCAAACCAACCAAGAGCTCAAAAGTTCTTGTACATTTACTTTTGCCAGGTTATCCCACACGGCAGACATACTCCCTCGGAGCCCTAAATTATATCAGCCACAGCAGTCATTGAGCTTAGCTCCTTCCGCATAAGGAGGAAACTTTCCTATAAAATTTATTGAGCTTCTCTGGGGAGTAGTATAAATGGTGAACAAGACAGAAGTGAGCTGCCCCTCTGTGTAACACAAATTGAGATCTCTCGTATGAAAGACTGGGAGGGTTTCCAATCAGCATCCGTGATGTCTATTTTTAGATCTATAGCGTCTAAAGGGTTTTTTTTTCTTCTTTTTATCCCTCTTTGCTAAATTAGAAACAAAAACAAAGAGGAGTTACTTTCGATATTTGACCATCAATTTCAGAGGATTCATAGCATGACAAATACTGTTGCCGGCAGTCATGGACAGCAGTCTCTACCCCAGCAGGCCTGGGCCCCGGCCGACAGCCAGCCCTTCCCACAGCACACTGAGCAAGTGCTAGGGAGACGGCTGTGTCCTTAAAGACTGAGGGGATGATGATCGGCAGTCACTGCTCCTGACGTGTGCCAAGGTCAGGCAGCCGAGCGTATGTTTGTGCATGTGTGGAAAACTGGTAAAATACTTTCAGTGATACTTAAATCTTGCTCCTTGTTGCAGAAGAAGCAATGAAGGATTTTCTAGTTGTTTTATAAGCAACTCACTTCAGACAGAGAAATTCAGAACTGGAAGAAAGTTGGAGTTCATCTGGTCTTATTTCTTATTCTTTTTCTTTCTTTCCTTCTGTTTTACAGACAAAGCGAAAGGATGCAGAGAGGAGCAGTGACGAGCCTACAGTCGGGGCAGGCCGCAGAGGCAGAATGGGATTCCTAAACGGCTCTGTGTGCGACCGGGGAGGGCACGAGTGGCCTAGTATGCCTGCTGCCCTCTGCCATCTGACTCGGCCAGCACCTTCTTTTTTTTTTTTTTTTGGAGAGGTTTTTGCTATAGGGCGCATGCACTCACCAGAAAGACAGAGAGAGTCAGAGAGATAGAAAGCGAGAAATCACCCCCCAGGGGGATGGCCACGCCACAATCCCTTCTCCTCCATTCTCCTCTCGGAATCCTGGGCACGCACGCACACGCACCTGGCGTGAGTTTAAGCCACCGGGTCTGGGACTCGAACCGCGGTCGACTACATGGGAGTTCAGTGACATAGTCATTACACTAACTGCTGGTCCCATCGGCCAGCACCTTCTGATTAAGTCAGTTTTTACGATCAACCCTCCTAACAAGAAAAAATCAAAGGGCCAGTAGACCGAGTAGTGGTTAAGGTGCTAGACTCTCACATAGCCAACTGCGGTTTGAGTCCCAGATCCGATGGCTTGAAAATCACACTGGGCACGTGTGCAGGTGTGTACAAAATCATGAGAGGAGACAGGAGGAGAAAGGGACTGTGGAGTATATCGAGGATTTCTCACTTTCTCTCTCTCTGTCTCTCTGGCAAGCACATATACCCCATGGCAAAAGCATTAAAATTATTAAAAAAATTTAAAAAATTAAAAGAAAAACAAAAATATAGGGAACCTGGGGGAAACTAAGTGAAGAGTCCACAGGATCTCTATGTGAAAGAAAGAACATATGTCTACACATGTCAAACACAATATTTAGGTATATGTATATGCTCATTAAATAAAAGAACAGACAGAGAACTGGTAACACTGGTTATATGTGGACAGGGGACACAGAGTTGAAGAACAGAGATGGAAGGCATACTGTTGCCTGGAGAGCCTTACAGGATTTTGATCTTTGAACAATCTTTCTGGGATAAACTAAATTTATTTTTAAGAATAAAAAAAATATTTAGGGGAGAAAAATGAATCTTGATTCTGCACAAAATCACTTAGAATGATTAACCCCCATCTTTAGGAAGAGAAACACCAAGACAGAAAAAGGCAGTGCTGTGCTCAGGAACTGGGAGTAGAGGCGTCCACAATACCTAATCCCTCGTTTAACCCATTGTGGCTGCAACCACGCCAGCCAAGTACAAGGTGGCTTTTTCTTTCAATGTGTTTTTAAAAGGCAGACATCTGTTCTATTTTGACACATCCTGGCTGCCCAAATGTTTCTTTCAGCTCTAAATATTTGCTTCACCAATGGAAATGTTTCCATCACTGCAACAAAACAAACATTTGCTTTGAGATGGGAGGGACAGCCATACGCTGTTTCATATGTTCCTTCAAACAGCCTGATTTGGGAAACGGCTCCGGCTCCACTGCAGGACACAAATCAAGGTGGAGACTTTTGTTCCTTCAAGAGAAACTTGTCACTGGGGTTTAGTGTACTATGGCACAGGCAAGCCACGCCGCTGAATGCTATAAACGTTCCCTTGGGGTTTTCTTTTACATCTTGACTCTTAAACATGTGAATAGAAGGTTTATTATTTGGCGTTCAACTTACTTCCTAAAGTTTTAAATTATCATGCAGCTATCCGATTTTTTTTTAAAAGTCCTCATATTAATCCAATATTATGAAGACATTAAAATGTTATGTACTAAGAGATCAGTACACAAATTACTTCGTTACCACCTACTCGTGTAGTTTAAATGTGTCTGATACAGGTTGCTTTTTGTCAACATTATTATTATAGAGATATATGAAGTATTTGGGGCCAGCAGGTGGTGTGGTAGTAAAGGTATTGGTTTGAGTCCCAGACCCGGAAGCTTGAAAATGATGCTGGGCACATGTGCGTGTGTACCCAAAATCCCAGGAGGAGAATGGAGAAGGTACTGCAGCATGCCCCGCCCGGGGGGGGGGGGGGATTTCTCTGTCTCTCTCTGTCTCTCTTTACCAAGTGCATATGCCCTATGGCAAAAACCTACATATATAGAGAGAAAGAGAGAGAGAGAGAGAGCACTCAACCAAGTCCATAAATATTTGAGTGTTTATTTTGCTAGGCAATGTCAGAGAGCAAAGACCTATTTTCTCTACCTGTTAAATGGTAGCCTCCCCTAGACTCATTCCCTTAATTGCTTATACATGATAAGTGTTTTGTCTATCATCTCTAACATAAAATGTAGATCTAGATATATCTATTGATAACAAAAATAATAAACTACAAAAAATAAAGCATATAGAAAACAAAAAAAATCATATATATGTCTATTCCACCAGAAATGGATGGAATGTATTAAACTCAAGTGCCAGAGGTGTTTAGGAGCCTTCTACAGTTTCAACGGTTTGAATCCCAGCACTGACTGCGCAGAGCTGCTGAGGCCCAAACCCAGGGTCCATGCCTGCAGGGCCCTGGCAGCTGGTGGACTATGCGGGGCTGAAGCCATGTGGCCACGAGCAGCAGTAGCCCTCTCACGAGGCAGGTGCTTTATTCTCCCCATTTACAGGTGAGGAACCCAAGGCCCACAGACATTAACAGCCTCGCTAAGGTCTCCCTGCTGCTGGGTAGAGGGCAGGGCTCGGGCCAGAACCCAGGTCTTCACCATGACTCTACACGACACACAGGAAACACTACAAACCTGGTTCAAGTCGGAAGGGAACACTGACGTCCCTGACTTCTAGCATATCGTTTAGATATGTTGGTATTTAGACTGAATTTTTTCCAACCAAAATAACTTTTCCAATGATAAAGCCCAATGGCAGCGAGGGTGCTGTAGAATAGCAAACTGAGAAACTTCTGGAATATAATTCAACACTCTATCTCCAGAGCTTAATGTTCCTACCCTTTGGCTCGCCAATTTTATGTAAAAATAATAAAATAATGTATTGGGTCCTCAGAAAAGTCAAGATGTCTTTTTCTATGCAAAAATGCATCATGACTTTCCCGACAACCCCATGGTATGAGACTTCCGTACAAAGATGATTCATCAACATTATTTTATAGCAAACAAATTAAACAATGTAAACATCCAAAGAGGAATGATTAGGCAAGTTATGACACATTTCAATAATGTCATATTATTCTAATGGGCACGTGCATACGGACAATTTCTGATGATATGGGAAAATGCTTTTGATAGGACATAAAAAGCAGATGTTGCATTTGGAGCATGATCTTGATTACATTTAGTTATGCAGTTTTTAGTTTTATCTGAATTCAACTTCTGTACACTCAGAAGGAAGGAGGAAATTAGACTGCAAACAGCAAGGAGGGCCCGTCATTCACGGGTGTTGTGTCTTCGAGTGACTACGAGACTTGAGTCTCAAACGTGCTGTCCCCTTCTCCTCACCTCTCTCATGTCCCCGTGGTAAAGCACCCTGCCACATCTTACTTCCCCCCATGTGCCCCGGCGCCCACATGAAATGCCAACTGTGCTGTCTGGTTGGCCTTTAAACCAAGGGTCTATTCTAATGTGAAGGAAAATGTACCACACTGAGCTTACTGACACAATCCACCCGTTTCCTGCAGAATATATATCTAAGGAACTTGTAAGAACAATTCTATTTTTTCCTTCTTTCTTCTTGAATGGGTGCCATAGGCCATGTGCATTCAGAGAGAGAGAGGGAGAAAGTAACCCCCATGGTTCCTGGTCACATCACAATCCCTTCTCTCCACTGCTCCATATAGTCAGGATTTGGCCCACGCGATACACATGCACTCAGTGTGTTTCCCCAGCCACTTGGGTCAGGATTCAAATTGCAGTCAGCATGGGGCCAGCAGATGGCAAGGTGGTTAGGGCACTGGACTCCCACATGCCAATTAGGGTTCAAGTCCCGGACCCGGCGGCTTATTTCTCACTTTCTCTCTATCGGTTTCTCTCTGGTGAGTGTGTGTGTCCTGTAGCAAATTAAAAAATAATAATAATGATAAATAAAAATGAAGTGGATAGTTATTTTTTAAAATAAAATAAAAAGAGTATACTTTAAAATAAAACAAATTATAGTCAGCCATGTGAGAGTTGTCTCCCTTAACCACTAGGCTACAGGCCAGCCCCAAAATTATTATTATTTTTTTTAAAGCTGAAAAAACCTACCTTCCTTTCTTTCTTTCCTTCCTTCCTTCTTTTTTTTTTTTTTTTTTTAATTTGACCACAGAGGGACAGCATGAGGAAAAGTGAGAAAGCAAGCTGCCAGGTCTGGGACTCAAACCGCAGTCAGCCACATGGGAGTCCAGTGCCTTTAACTACCATACCACTTGCTGGCCCCCCCCCCAAAATTATTTTTTTAATGAACATTTAGAGCTGGCCCAGAAGCACAGCAGTTAAATGCTGTGCAAAGGGAGTCAAATCTCATATGTTCAACTATGGTTTGAATCCCAGCTCTGGCACCTAGGCAAACATGCCCCAAAATTCTGACAGGATGAAGGAAGAAGGGAAGGGCTTGTGGCATGACTATACCCCACTGGGGAGTGCTTTCTCTCTCTCTGGTGAGCACATACCCTCTGGCAATAAAAATAAAATTAATATATTTAGTAGCTATATTCCCATAATACCAAATTATAAAGATACAAAAGGATATATAGTAAAAAGTAGGTCTCCTGGGGCTGGCAGGTGGTTTGGTGGTTAAGGCGCTGGACTCCTACATGGCCAACTGCAGTTCAAGTCCCAGACTGGCAGCTTGGTTTCTCACTTTCCCTCTCTCTTTGGCCAAGTTAAAAAATAATAATAATAAATACAATTAAATAAAATAATTCTGAAAGAAAAAAAGTAGGTCTCCTTCCTATTCCTGCCACCTGGTCACCCAGTTATAGCCTCCAGACCAACCACTGCTATTGGGGTTTTTTATAGAAAAGCACGTATGTATGCAGGTGTGTATATGTGTATGAATATTCTTTTCTTACACAATTATGGATAGCATGCTATATATACTGTTCTATACCTTGCTATTTTTAATCAATATCTTTTTAAAGAGATTTTTGCTATAGGGCAAATGTGCTCGCCAGAGAGACACAGAGAAACAGAAAGCGAGAAATCTCCCCCCAGGGGAGATGGCCACACCACAATCCCTTCTCCTCCATTCTCCTCTCTCTCAGAATTTTGAGCATACACAAACAAGCAAACAGCGTGAGTTTCGAGCTGCCCAGTCTGGGACTTGAACCATAGTCGACCATGTGGGAGTCCAGCACCTTAACCACTATGCCACCTGCTAGTCCCAATTAATATATCTTGAAGAACATTCTATCATAGTGTCTATAGAGCTCTCTTGCGCTATTAAATAGCTACATGGTGGGACCAGAAGGTGGTGTGGTGGTTAAGGCTTTGGACTTCCACATGGCTGACTGTGGTTTGAGTCCCAGACCCGGTGGCTTGAGGATCATGCTGAGTGCAGGGTCTTGAGAGGAGAATGAAGGGGAAGGGACTGCAGTGTGGCCATCACTCGTGTGTGTGTGGGGGGTGATTTCTCATTTCCCATCTCTATCTCTCTCCAGTGAGTGCATGCACCCTACGGCAAAAACCTAAAAATAAAAAAGTAAGTAAACAGCTATATGGTTGTGTTCCATTATATGAATGTACCGTATTTTATTTCACTTGTCCCCCACTGAACGTTTACTGCTACAAACCACGTTTACTGCTACAA
Organism: Tupaia tana; assembly: GCA_026018925.1. Lineage (NCBI taxonomy): Eukaryota > Metazoa > Chordata > Mammalia > Scandentia > Tupaiidae > Tupaia > Tupaia tana. Next base: position 80,633,909 of record JAKSZU010000007.1, on the reverse strand, counting down.
ACCAAAGCACAATAAAAGACCTTGTACCTGCCATTCGTACATGGGCACGTGTAGCCCTAGGAACAGACATGGGCGGTTTCCATTTTGCTAAGTTCTGACAACCCGCCCTCCTGAGAGACTGTCTCCATCACATTCCCACCAGTGTGTGTGGTTCCTACAACCTTGTCTACATGACGCTATCGAGCTTCATATCTTGGCCATTCTCAAAGTTTACGAAAGGTCGAGTTGTAGTTTAAACGAACTTTTACTGGTGTTCATCATATATACAACATGCACATGTGAAATGTAACTATGTAACCCATGTAACTACAACCCAGATTAAAAAATACAGCAGCCTCCAGGACCACCCCTCATGTCCCCTCCCAGTCACCACCTGATTTCTAAAACCACAGAAAAAGTGTGCTTGTTCCTGAGCATCACATAAATGAGTAATCCAGGGAGTATTCTTTATAAAGGGCTTCTTTCATACAACACTAGGCGTACGAGAGTCATGCAGGCCGCTGAATGTCTCCACGGCTCGCTCATTTTAACTGCTGTATAGTATTCTCAGACAGCGCAAGACTGAAACACACTTTATTCATTTGCTTCCAGTTTTGGGCAGTCTGTGAACCATGCTGCTACCAATATTCTTGTACGTAGGGATTACAGTGTATGTGTGTGATCAGCCTTCACAGATGACGTCAACAGCTTTCAAAGTGGTTACACCAACTCACACTTCCAGCGACAGTGTAGGAGAGGTCTATGGAGTTGCCGGAAAAGTCAGGATGCATTTTTGCATAGGAAAACAGAAAAATACATCATGACTTTTCCGAAATCCCAGTATTTTTTTATATATATTTTTAATTTTATTTACTCATTTACTTATTTTATTTTGACCATAGAATCACAGAGAGAGAGAAAGAAAGTGAGAAAGCAAGCCACCAGGTCCAGGACTTGAACCATGGTTGGCCATACGGGAATGTCCAGCGCCTTAATCACCACACCACCTGCTGGTCCCCGCGAAAATCCAGTATTAATAGTTGTCTCACATCTAACTCCAAAGTTCTTGGTCTTCGATTTTACCCATTCCATTGAGTATGAAGTGGTATCTCATTCTGATTTTAAATTGTGTTTCTCTGATTACTAATGAGGTTGAACACATTTTTGTATCTTTATTGTCTTCATTGGTTCTATATAATAGTTGACTTTGTTGCTTGTGTTATTAGAATCTTGATTGTTTTACCTGTTTATACTACCAGTTATTGAGAAAGATGTTGTAAAGATTTACATTATGGCCGGGGTCTGCCCCCGCGTGCCGTGGCCGGGGTCTGCCCCCGCGTGCCGTGGCCGGGACTCTGCCCCGCGTGCCGTGGCCGGGACTCTGCCCCGCGTGCCGTGGCCGGGGTCTGCCCCCGCGTGCCGTGGCCGGGGTTCTGCCCCGCGTGCCGTGGCCGGGGTCTGCCCCGCGTGCCGTGGCCGGGACTCTGCCCCGCGTGCCGTGGCCGGGGTTCTGCCCCGCGTGCCGTGGCCGGGTTCTGTCCCCGCGTGCCGTGGCCGGGGCTCTGCCCCGCGTGCCGTGGCCGGGGTCTGCCCCGCGTGCCGTGGCCGGGGCTCTGCCCCCGCGGGCCGTGGCCGGGATCTGCCCCGCGTGCCGCAACCGCTGATGGCCGTCTCTGCTTTCCTGAGCCGCGTTCCTGAAACTGTGTTCCATGGAGATTCACCTACATTTGCGGGGCTGCACGAGACCCACCCTTGGTCCAGCCCTGAGTGCAGTCTACGTTTCCTATTGTTGGGAACTTTATGATCTGATAATTGGGAAAAAAAAATCATGTTTATCATAAAAAATAATTAGAATAATAATAATAATGATTGGGGGAAACATAGGAAAGATATTGAATGTTGAAGCAGGGAGATTCATGTCTCTGTACTGACTGACATGCATGGCATTCCCTTTTGAAAAAGCAATGTAATACACTGTAAAGTTGTATGTAATTCAATGTAATAAAAAAATAGATAATTAAAAAAAAATAAAAAAAAATAAAAAAAAAAAAAGATTTACATTATGGGGAACAGCAGACGGCATAGTGGTTATGTCGCTGGACTCCCACATGGACGACTGTGGTTCGAGTCCCAGGCCCACTGGCTTGAAAATCATGCAGGGTACATATGTGTGCATGGTCAAGATCCCATGAGGAAAATGGAGAAGGGACTGCAGCATAGCCATTCCCCCAGAGATTTCTTACTTTCCCTCTCACTGTCTCTTTCTCTTTATCTCTCTGGCAAGGTGCATGTGCCCTAAGACAAAAACCTCTCAAAAAAAAAAAAAGGATTCACATTATAATAGATTTGTCTAGCTCTCCTGTTTTAATTTAAGAATAATTTATTTAATTTTATTTATTTATTTATTTATTATTGTTTAAATTTGACCAGAGAGAGAGGGAAAGTGAGAAAACAAGCTGCCAGGTCCAGGATTCGAACCACACTCAGCCACACCACCTGCCAGCCCCTCTAGTTATTCTTTCAATTCCATATATTGCTTTATGCATACTGAAGCTATGTAATTGGGTCTGTACATATTTTTAAATGTTTTTTGGTGAATGACCAGTTATCATTCTGAAATTTCTCTTTGTCTTTGAATCCACTCTTAAGTCTCTTTTATCTGATACTAGTACCAGATTTCTTTTGGTTAGTATTTGCATTATATATCTTTTCCCATCATTTTACTTAATCCTCATGGATCTTACTTCAAAGGTATGTCTGATATAGGCAGCAATAAATGGAGTGTTCTCTTTTTTAATCTAATCTTGATAAACTGCTTTCAACAGAGAACTTTGCCCATTTATATTTAATATTAAGTATTACAATTTAAGATTTTATATCTTTCCTCTTAAAATTTGTTTTCCTTTTGACCTGTTTAATGCTCTCTTCTCTCTCATCTTCTTTGTAATACAGTTTTCCTTTTTTTTAAAAAAGACAGGGTCTAACTATGTTGCAATTTTCCTGCCTCAGTTTTCTGAGTAGCTGGGACTATAGCCATGCATCATGACCCCTGGCCCTTTCAGACAGTATCTCACTGTACAGCCCGGGCTAGCCTCGAGCTCATGATCCCGGTCTCATTCTCCCCGCGGGCACTATCATGTCTAGCTTTGAGGGTGGACTGATAATTGGTACAGGCCTCCCATGCGGCCTCAACCTATTGATTAGTAACATCTTACTACACGCCACTGTGGCTGGGCCAATTCAGTTTCCCCTTCTAGCTTGTGGTCAAATTGGTTCTTGATGGATTTCTCCACTGCAAGGTTATAAAGGGCCTTCAAAAAGTCACAGAAAACATGTATCATGAGAAAACTAGGCTGGTCCTGTGACCTGGTAGTTAAGGCAGTCAGATCCCACATGGCTAATGATGTACTTCGAATCCCAGCCCCAGCAGCTTGAAAAATATACTGGGTATGTGTGTGTGTCGAAAGTCTTGATGAGAAGGAGAAATAGAGAAGATATTCTCTCCCTCTGTTTGTCTCTTTCTATGAGCACACTCTGGCAATAGAAAATTTTAAAAAAGAAAAAAGAAGAAAAAAGAGGAAAAGTGATCCTAAGACTAAAAAGCTTAAGAACCAATAATACATGCTTAGCTTACTATAGTTTCATATCAACAAGTAAGTTACCACTTCCCAGACAATTCTAGCACTCGGAACACTTTTCCTCCATTCCCCTTTACTTATCGGCATGCATTTCCATGACAAAGTATGCTAAATCCATAAGAAAGACACTCTTATTTTATACAGCCAATATTCATTTATATGAGTCCTTTCCTTTGCTCTTCATTCTTTCTTAAATTTCTATTTCCATGTAGGATCATTTCTGCTTGAAAAACTCCTTTAGTGTTTCTTTCAGCGCAGGTGTGCTGGCAAAGAATTCTGTTTTTGTGTGTGGAAATGTCTGTATTTGCCTTCACTTTAAAAAAAAAAATTCCAGGGACCAGCAGTTAGCGTAATGGCTATGTCGCTGGACTCCCACGTAGTCGACCGCAGTTCAAGTCCTGGACCCGATGGCTTAAACTCATGCCAGGCGCCAGTGCGTGTGTGCCTAAGATCCCGAGAGGAGAATGGAGGAGAAGGGACTGCGGCGTGACCATCCCCCCTGGGGGGTGATTTCTCGTTTTCTGTCTCTGTGTCTCTCTCTGTCTGTCTGGCGAGCACACGCACCCTATAGCAAAAACCTCTCCAAAAATGAAAAAAAAAATTTCCATTTTTGGGCCAGCAGGTGGTGTGGTGGATAAGGGTACTGCACTCCCACATGGCCAACCACGATTCAAGTCCTGAACCTGGCAGCTTGCTTTCTCACTCTTCCTACCCCCCCCCCACCCCCATCCCTCTCTAGTCAAATTAAAATAAATGAATACATACATAAAGTTAAATAATTCTTTTAAAAAAATTCCATTGCTGGGACCAGCAGATGGCGTAATGGCATCGTTGCTGGACTCCCATACAGTAGACTGCAGTTCGAATCCAGGACCTGGTGGCTTAAACTCATACTGGGTGCGTGTGCGTGCATGCCCAAGATCTCAAGAGGAGAATGGAGGAGAAGGGATTGCGGCGTGGCCATCCCCCTGAGGGGTGATTTCTCGCTTTCTGTCTCTCTGTCTCTCTCTGTCTTTCCGGCAAGCACACATGCCCTATAGCAAAAACCTCTCCAAAAACAAACAAATAAATAAATATATATGTGTGTATATATATATATATATATATATATATATATATATACACACACACACACACACACACATATATATGTGTGTATGTATATATGTGTGTGTGTGTGTGTGTGTGTGTATATGTATATATATATATATATATATATATATACACACATATACATATTCCATTGCAAAATCAGACTTACATTAAAGTTTCAAGGATAGTACAAAGAATTCTCAAACATCTTTCAGTGACATTTCCACCGGGCAGGTGTGCATGTGTGCCCAAAATCCAAAGAGAATGGAAGAAAAGGGATTGTGGCGTGGCCATTCCCCCTGGGAGGGTGATTTCTTAGCTTTCTGTCTCTCTGTTTCTCTCGATCTCTCCGGCAATTGTCCATGCCCTATAGCAAAAATCTCTCTTAAAATTTTTTTTATTTATTAAAGAAATTTTTGCCTTAGGGCACATGCACTCACCAGAGAGAGAGAGAGAGAGAGAGACAAAGACAGTGAGAGAGAAAGTGAAAAATCACCCGCAGGGTGGAATGGCCATGCTGCGATCCCTTCTCCATTCTCCTACAGGGATCTTGGGCATGCATGCACACAGGCCCAGTTTGAGTTTTAAGCCAAACTGCAGTAGGTAGTGTGGAGTCCAGTGACATAACCGCTATGCAACCTGCTGGCCCCTATTATTATTATTTTTTAATTTGACCAGAGAGAGGCAGAGAGGGAGAGTGAGAAAGCAAGCTGCCTGGTCCAGGACTTGGACTGGCCATATGGGAGTCCAGCACCTCAACCACCATGCCACCGGCCAGCCCTATCTTGCGAAATCTTAAGTCAACTGTATCACTCCTCTGTTCAAAACTCTGATGCTCTCTCATTCTACTCAAAGTAAAACCAAGGTACTCACAGGAATCAACACTACCCCTTACAAGCTCACTTCCTGTTAATGTGGGACCTCACTTCCCACTACCCTCTACCTTGCCTACACATTGGCCACCTCTCTGTTCCTAGAATTTTCCAGACATGCTTTTTCTTCAGGCTGCTGCACAGGCTGTTCCCCTTTCCTAGAACTCGTTCTCCCCAGAAATCTGCATGGCTTGCTTCCTCATTTTTTCAAATTTTTGCTCAAAATGTCAACTCACAGGGGCCATTCAGTCTCCATTCCACCTCAAGTTACAGTCTTCCAAGAGCTCTCAACTGCTCTTGCACTGTTTTATTCTGTTTAAATTTTTTCTATTTATTGCTATCTCTTTTCCTTTCTACCACTGGAATGTAAGCTCTTTAAGGCAGAGATTTTTGGCTATTTTATTAACTGCTATGTAATACCTCGGTTCCCTCAGCACCTAGTAGATGTTCAATAAAAAGGCAGAGAAAGAATAAATGAACAGGGCAAACAGATGATGTAGCAGTTACATCACTGGACTCTCACATGGTCAATTGCAGTTAAAGTCCTAGATCTATTGGCTTGAAACTCACTCCGGGTTGCCCAAGATCCCAGGAAGAAAAGGGATTGTGGCATGGTCATCTCTTGGGTGGGGGAGGGGAAAATTGCTCACTTTCCCTCTCACTGTCTCTGTCTCTCTCCCTCCCTCCCTGGTGAGCGTACACACTCTAAGTCAAAAAACCTCATTTAAAAAAAAAAAAAAAAAAGAAAAAGAATACACAAACAAGGCAAGCCCTAAAACAGAATGTTTACGTGTTGTGCACTGAGAGCTAGATCCACACAGCTGACCACAGTTTGCACCCTAGCCCTGGTGTCTTGAAAAACACACAGGCAGGGAACCAGCAGTTAGCATAATGGCTATGTCGCTGGACTCCCACGTAGTCGACCACGGTTCACGTCCCGGACCCGGTGGCTTAAAACTCACGCCGGGCAAGTGTGCATGCGTGCCCAAGATCCCAAGAGGAGAATGGAGGAGAAGGGATTAAGGCGTGACCATCCCCCATGGGGGGTGATTTCTCGCTTTCTGTCTCTATGTCTCTCTCTGTCTGTCTGACGAGCGCACGCGCCCTATAGCGAAAAAAAAAACCTCTCCACAAACAAAAAAAAACACAGGCACATGCATGAGTGTCCAAGATCCTGACAGGACGGAGAAATGGAGGGTTATGGCATGATCAAGCCTGTTAGTGGTGCCTTCTCTCTCTCCCGTCCCTTCTCTCTCTCTCACTCTTCCTCTTCTTCTCTTGTGCATAAACACATACTCTCTCTGACATAATAATAATAATAATAATAATAATAATAAATTAATGTGAGCCCACCTAACAAACAGATCATAACAATGCCGCTCAGGTTTATGGGAGGGCCAGAGGAGGACACCCGGACTCCCAACTTCCTGATTGCTGCTTTGCCCCTGAACCATCTCTTGAGAACCTCTAAAGATCCCAACAGAAGAACTGCCACCACAGCCAAGCTGTTTCACTCCTCAGCCTCTGACATCCCTTGCACGCTCTGGTCTTCTGCCCATCACAGCAGCTTTCTCCTAGCCCTACTCAGAGCTTATCAGTGGTTCTGAGTTCGCTCTTCTACGACCTTTCCTATAGCAATTATCTATATAATAGTCTTCTTGTTATCAAACATAGATTGCTTTCTAACCTTTCTTTTGTCTTGTATGGTTTTCTAAGGATCTTAAAGTTGAACTTGTACTGTCTTACTCAATGATATATTCCCCAAAGCCTAAAACATTGATCAGTTCACAGTGGCATTCACTGAATATTTGTTTGATGTGTGAAGTATATCAGTGCTTAATGAACTGAAAATTTTTAATAATGGTAAGACGTATCTGGGGCACTCAGTGATAATTCCTTTTTCTCTTTCCTTTAAGAAAAAAAAAATTTATTTATTACAAAACTTTTCACCACGGTCACTATTAACACCATTATTCTTGAGGTTCTATCCCATGCAATAAGGCAGGAAATAAAAATGAAATGTTTAAGAACTGAAATGAGGGGCCAGCAGGTGGCATGGTTTTGGTGCTGGACTCCCACATGGGTGACTACAGTTCGAGTCCCTGACCTGGAAGCTTAAAAATCACACCAGGCACATGAGCGTGAATGCCTAAAATCCTAGGTGAAGAATGGAGAAGGGATTGCAGCATGGTCATTCACCCAGGGCTGGCGAGAGAGGTGATCTCTCACTGTCTTTCTCTATCTCTCTTGGGTGAGCACATATGCCCTGTGACAAAAACCTAAAACAAACAAAAGAACTGAAATGAAGTTCTAAGAATAATCATAAATTGTAGACAATACATGTATCTAAAAAACAATTATATAACAAAGTTCAGTGGGATGGTCAGATATTTAATATATATTTTTTTCAAATCAATAGCATTCCTATGCATGAACAATAACTAAAAATTAAATAAATTCCTTTCACAATAGCTACAATTATAAAATTATTGTGGTAATTTAAAAAGTTTATTTATTTCTTCCATGAGTGAGAGAGATAGAAAGAGAGAGACAGAGAGGAAGAAAGAAAGACAGCATCCTCACCATCTCACCACCACAATCTACCCTGCCAGTCTCAGGAAGGTTTCCAGACATGAGCCCAGAACCTTCCCATGTGGATCAGCCTTACACAATGTCATGTTTTTCCAATGCACCACTGTCTGCCCCTGTGATAATCTTATAGAACGTTAGACTATTAGAAAAAAAAGTTAGATTACATAAAGGAATTTAGAAAAGACAAAAAAAAAAAAAAAGACTTAAATAAATGTAAAAGCTGGTATCAGCAGTTGGCATAATGGCTATGTCGCTGGACTCCCATGTAGTAGACCACAGTTCGAGTCCTGGACCTGGTGTCTTAAACTCACACTGGGTGCGTGTGCTTGGGTGCCCAAGATCCCGAGAGGAGAATGGAGGAGAAGGGATTGTGGTGTGGCCATCCCCCCGGGTGGTGATTTCTCACTTCCTGTCTCTCTGCCTCTCTCTTTCTGGGGAGCGTACATGCCCTGTAGCAAAAATCTCTCTAAATAAATACATAAATAAATAAATGTAAAAGCCTTTTCAAATTAATTTATAAGTTTAATAAACTTACAATCAAAATCTCAATTATTTTGAATTTTCTCAAATGCTCCTCAAACTTATCTGGGAAAACATACACACATAAGAATAACTAAGAATGTTTGGTTATAAATTCATTCTCTTCTACTGGATATTTATATATTTTTAAAAATTTTTAAAAAGTAATTCCACTAGAGATTATAATATGTATCCTTAACTTATTGGAGTCTGTTCTGAATTAATATTATAACACTTTGCACAGTAAGAACCTTAATATGATACATAGAGTTGTATGTGTACATAGTATTTTTTTAAATAATTATTTATTTAACTTTATTTATTTACTTATTATAATTTGACCAGAGAGGGGCAGAGTAAGAGAGAGAGCTAGAGAGAGGGGGGGGGGAAAGTGAGAGCAAGCTGCCAGATCTGGGACTCGAACCGTGGTCAGTCACATGGGATCCAGCACCCTTAACCACCACACCACCTGCCAGCCCCAATGCATAATAATTATTAATTATATTTTTCATTAAGAGCCTTACTCATTCCATTTACACCCCTTTCCATCCTTTATGCTATGATGTGATATACTGATTACATATAAATATATATGTGTATGTGTGTGCATTATAAATCAAACAAACATTGCTATTATTGCATTAAAAGATTAAAGAATAGAAGATAAAGAATATGTGTCCTCTCTCACAAACACACACACACACACACACAGAAGTCAGACTTTAAGAATTAAAATAGTTGGGTCAGCTGGTGACGTGGTGCTTGTTAAGGCAGTTGGATCCCACATGGCCGACAGTGTGGTTTGAGTTCTGGACCCAACAGCATGAAAAACTCATTGAGCATGTGTGCACGTGTACCCAAAATCCTGAACAGGAGAGAGAAATGGAGGAGAAGTAATTATTTCATAATCATGCCCTATTGGGGGGTGCTTTCACACTTTCCCTCTCTCTCTTTTTCTGTCTCTCTCTGGTGAGAGCACATGACTTCTGGAAATTAAAATAAAAATAATAAAGTAGTATTTATATTACCCACAAGTTTAGGCTCTTTGTTTTATTTATTTATTTATTTATTTTTTGGAGAGGTTTTTGCTACAGGGTGCATGCACTCGTCAGAAAGACAGAGACAGGGGAACCAGCAGTTAGTGTAATGGCTATGTCGCTGGACTCCCACGTAGTCAACCGTGGTTCGCATCCCGGACCCGGTGGCTTAAAACTCACGCCGGGCGCGTGTGCATGCGTGCCCAAGATCCCGAGAGGAGAATGGAGGAGAAGGGATCGTGGCGTGATTATCCCCTCTGGGGGGTGATTTCTTGCTTCCTGTCTCTCTGTCTCTCTCTGTCTGTCTGGCGAGCGCACGCACCCTATAGTGAAAACCTCTCAAAAAAAAAAAACAGACAGAGACAGAGAGACAGAAAGTGAGAAATCACCCCCCAGGAGGGATGGCCACACCGCAATCCCTTCTCCTCCATTCTCCTCTCAGGATCTTGGGCACGCATGCACACGCGCCTGGCATGAGTTTAAGCCACCAGGTCTGGGACTCGAACTGCGGTTGACTACATGGGAGTCCAGCGACATAGCCATTACACTAACTGCTGGTCCCAGGCTCTTTATTCTTTTCTCTGGACTCAAATTTCATCCAGTAAGATTTTCTCTTCAATATGAAGATTTTACATTAATATTTACTAAATGCATGTCTGCTGGTGATAACGTTTCTCAGTTTTTATCTAAAACTGTCTATTTTTCCTTCATGATTAATAGATATTTTTGCTATACATAGAACTCTAGGTTGAATTTTTCCTTCAGCATTCTAAAGACAATATATCCTCTAGTGGGCTATACCGCTTCTGTTATAAGTCAGTTAAAATCCTTTATAAATTTAATTTAATTTACTCATGATAGAAAGTATATGTGTGGGGCTGGCCTCATAGCTTAGTGGTTAAGGGAACTGGATCCCACAAGGACAACTATGGTTCCAGTTTCAGTGCCAGCAGCTTAAGGAACGCACTGGGAATGTGCATACCTAAAGTCTCAGCAGGGATGGAGAAACAGGAGAATGGACTGCAGTATGATCGCACCTCACTGGGGGTGTTTTTCCCCTCTCCCTCTCCCTGGCGGGCACTTGAGCCCTCTGGCAAAACAAAAACAAACAAACAAACAAACAAACAAACAAAAAACCCTAAAATTTTAAAAAGAAAACAGGTATGTGTGCAGGAGAAAAAGAAACACCCTCGACAGGGTCTCATCACACTAATATCCTCTTTCTCCAGACTTCTAGCTTATCAGTCATCGGGTTACCAGGCACATGCACAGTTTTTGCCTTGGCTTCCTGGCCTCACTGGAGACAGACAGTGGGAGGGAATGTGAGAGATCACCCCCCAGGGGGATGCCACTTCCTTCTCCTTCTGGGCTCCTGGGCACGCATGCACACACACCCAATGTGATTTTCAAGCCACCAGGTCCAGAACTACAACCGCAGTCGCTCACATGGAAGTCCAGCAACATAACCACTATGTTGTAACCACTGCGTTGTAACCACTACGTTGTAACCGCAATGTTACCACTAACACCTGTTGGCCCCCCTAGTGCAGTAATCTGATTTGCTACTAAGGCACTAGGCAAAGCCAGTCAGCCATGATTCTGATCTCTGGTCTCTTTTACTCTGTCTTCGTTTTGGCAATTTGACTATGATATACCTAATTGTAATTGTCTTTGTATTTATCCTGCTTGGATTGGCCATGTTTCCTGGGTTGATATTTGTGTGCTTTGTTTTGAATCAAAACTGGAAAATCTTCAGCCAACATTTCTTCAAATATTTTCTGCCTCATTCCTTTAGGGACTGTAGTTACCCTATGTTAGGCAGCTTGATTTTGCACCCACAGGTCACTGTAACTCTGGTCCTACTGTTTTAGTTTGTCTTTTCTCCATGTACTTTGTTTTAGGAGACTTCTACTACCTTCAAGTTCACAGATCCTTTCTTCTATTATGTCCAATCTGTTGTTCATCCCATATAGTGACAGATCAGTGTCAGGTTTTGTTTTTCAGTTCTAAGATTTCCATTTGGTTCTTTTTTTTTTTTTTTTTTTACTCCCCCCCCCCCTTTTTTTTGGCTATAGGGCCCATGCACTCACCAGAGGGAGAGGAGAAAGAGAAAACGAGAAATCATCCCCCAGGGGAGATGACCACGCTGCAACCCCTTCTCTTCCATTCTCCTCTCAGGATTTTGAGTATGTACGCACATGTGCCTAGAGTGTCTTTCAAGACCCTGGATCCAGGTCTTGAACCACACAGTTGGTTATGTGCAATCCACCCACCTTAACCTCCACATTATCTGCCGGCCCTGGTTTTGCTCTTGTTTACAACTTTTATGTCTTTTTTTTAAGGGTTTTTTTAAGGGCATGTGCGCTCGTCAGAAAGACAGAGAAAGACAGAGAGACAGAAAGCGAGAAATCACCCCCCAGGGGGGATGGCCACACCTCAATCCCTTCTCCATTCTCCTTTCGGGATCTTGGGCACGTATGCACATGCGCCTGGTGTGAGTTTAAACCACCGGGTCTGAGACGCGAACCGTGATCGACTACATGGGAGTCTAGCAACATAGCCATTACACTAACTGCTGGTCCCACAACTTCTATATCTTCACTGTAACTTACCAGTTCTTCACTTTCATCCATTTTTCTTAATGCAAATTCTTTGAACATTTTTTTTCCAGTTATTTTAAAGCTCTTCTGGGTCTGAGAGTCTGTTCCTATTAATTAATTTTTTTCTTTTTCTGGAGAGTTTTTGTTTGTTTGTTTGTTTGTTTTGGCTATAGGGTGCGTGCACTCACCAGAAAGACAGAGAGAAACAGAGAGACAGAAAGCGAGAAATCACCTCCTCCGGGGGGATGGCCATGCCGCAATCCCTTCTTCATTCTCCTGTCAGGATCTTGGGCACACATACACACGCGCCCGGCATGAGTTAAAGCCACCAAGTCCAGGACTTGAACCGCAGTCGACTACATGGGAGTCCAGCAACATAGCCATTAAGCTAACTGCTGGTCCCTCCTATTAATTAACTTTTAACTACACTAAGGGTCACCAATTCCTGTTTCTTCCCATGTCTAGTAATTTTTTATTTTATACTGGACATTGTATATGACAGTTTGAAGAAGCTCTGGATTCTGTTTTCTTCTTCTGAAGAACTGAATTTTACGGACCAGCAGTTAGCGTAATGGCTATGTCGCTGGACTCCCATGTAGTCGACTATGGTTCGAGTCCCAGACCCAGTGGCTTAAAACTCACACTGGGCGCGTGTGAGTGCATGCCCAAGATCCCAAGAGGAGAATGGAGAAGGGTGGCCATCCCCCCTGGGGGGTGATTTCTCGCTTTCTATCTCTCTGTCTCTCTCTGTCTGGCAAGCGCACATGCCCTATGGCATAAACCTCTCCAAAAAAAAAAACAAGGATTGAGTTTTACTCCAGTTGTCAGTTAAACCACTGACAGATAACCTTGGTGCAGGCTCAGTTTTTATGCTTTATTTGGTTTTTGCCATTACTCCCAGGGAAAAATGCCACAGAACTGGGAAGTAGTGTTTGCTCCCAAGGGATAGATAGCCCTTCTGGCTTATCAAAGGTAAGTCAAGGGTGTCTATCAAGCCTACTCTAACTTGGCAAGACTCAAATTCCAAATTTTGTCTCTCCTACAATAGGCAGTTGTGGAAATTTCTATTGGAATCTATCACATAAACACATACATATCCAGTTCAGGAGTCAGCCTAGCATCTAAGGGGTATTTACATGCATAGTTTGGGGTTACCCTCTGCAAGGCTCTGTCCTTTCTCAAATTTCTGTTCTCAAGTTTCAGCCACTTTGGCAGCACTAAAATCCATTCCCACCATTACTCAAATCTATGTAACACAGTTTTCAGCTTGAGTTCTATTTGGTAGCACTTGATGGACTGGAAAATGCTTAAAAACAAACAAACAAACAAAAAAACATGTAAGAGGGCTCTCCCAGATCAGTTCCTTCTTTCTAGAATCAAATAAATCCACTTCGATTTCTGCTTGCTTTTGGTGCTCCCCAGCACCTTCAAACAATGTTTTTAAATATTTTGTCCAAAACTTATATGCGTTATGTTATTCTGATACCCCTACTCCATCATAACTCTAACTCAGAATGTTTTCAAAAGAGAAGAATGATGAAATGTGCCTTGTCCTTGTACATATTAAAATTGATAATAAAGATACAGCAATTAAAACACAGTGGCACTTGTATAAGAGTGTATAGGTCAATAAAAACAGAATAGATATCCCTGAAAGAGACCTTGTTATGTATTAAAATTTAATATATAATAAAGGAAGCATAACAAACAAATGGGAAGGAAATGATTTATTCATTTGAAGGACAGTCTTGGAAAAAAGTAATGTTAAAAAGGAGCATCACATCATACCATTTCATAAATTTCAGGATTAAAGAGTTAAATACAAATTTTAAAAATAATAATCAGCTATAAAAAAATAAAATGTGGGTAAATATTTAACTTATCACTGGTTCAATGTTTTTATGGACAAACTATTTAGCTTCTCTCCTTAGTTTCTTTCTCAACTGCAAGAAGATAATAAAAAATACCTATCTCATAGGGCTTTTGTGATTAAATAAAATAAGGGCACTTAGCACACTGCCTGACACATAATCAGCCCTCAATAAATGTTAGTTGTTACTGTAATTATTATTATCTAATAATTATGGGGAAGGAATCTCTTACCATAAAAATAATTGAGGAAATATCAGAAGATTGATAGATATGATTATATGAAAATAATCACTTTTATATATTAAAAAATATAAAAGGCAAGGAACAACAGGGAAAATGTTTGCAAACATGACAAAGAATTAATATTCTTAATATATAAAGGGCATTTAAAAATCAATAAGCAAAGAACTAATATCCCAGTAGAAAATGGGGGAGAAGGATTGAATAAGCATTTCTGAAAGAAGTAGACATAGTTTAAAAGTTTAACCGTGTTACTAATCAAATAAATGCAAATGAAAACAATCTATAAATGAAAACAATCTGAGATGGTTTTGTTGCTGTTTTGTTGGTTTTTAGTAATCGCATACAAGTACAGTCATGCGTTGCTTAATGACGAAGACACTTTGTGAGAAATGCATCGTTAGGCGATTTCATCATTGTATGAACATCATAAAATGTATTTATAAAAACCTAGATGGTACAGTCTACTATACACCTAAGACATATAGCACAGCCTATAACAATCTGATGAGACCACCGCCATCTATGCAGTCAGTCTTTGATCAAGATGTGGTTATGCAGTGCACTACTACGTTATACTGAAAAAGGTACGCTCGTTCCCTGGTGAAAGCACTGATAAGCCCTATTTGGAAAACCATCCCTATGTATCCAGTCTTAAAATGATCATACCCTGTGAGTCACTACTTTCTCATTTCAGGAATCTGTTTCAAGGAAATATCAGACAGTGCTATTCACCATTTTTTTCTAATTCCTTTAAATAAAAAAACAAGAAAGAAAGAAAATAAATTAAGTACTCATCTCAAGAAGCTGGAAGAAGAAAAATCTAAACATAGCAGATGAAAGGAATTTTGTAGAAGAGTGTTTTAAATGTTCTAAGTGGACACATTTTTCTTGCAGTGCTTCTTACTGTAAATTTTAGTTTTATTGACTTATGGTCAGAAAAGGGTAGATGCTACATAATTTCTGTCTTTTGGGTTTTATTGAGATTTTTCTTTGACATAAACTTTTTATAAATGTGGCATGGATTTTGAGAAACAGAATATTCCCTGTTTTCTGTGTACAAAATTCTATTTATTTGTATATAAAGCAAGTTTACTGCATTATCCAATTACTTTTTTATTTTTGTTTCTGCCTGTTGATTCATTAAATTCCGATGTATGTGAATATCTTGAACTATGCGGTTTTAGATTCTTCCATATATTTAATAGTTTTTGCTTTATATACTTTTGTTTAATGCCAGAGAGCATGTGTGTATCTATACTTGTACTCACGAGAGAGAGAGAAAAAAAAAAAACTACCCCCGGTCACACTGCAATCCTTTTTTTCTCCAGATCTCAATCCCTTAAGGATCCTGAGCATACATGTACTCAGCATGTTTTTCAAGGTGCCAGGGCCTAGACTCAAACCCTGTTCAGCCACGTGGGATCCAGCTTCCTCTGCACAGCACTTAACCACTGTGCTACAGAACCAGTCCTGCTTTATTTATATACATTGAAAGAATATTTTTATGTGCATAGTTTCATGATTAGTCTACCTTCTAGACAGACTTAATTCTGTAATGGTACAAACTGAGCCTTCATTTTTCTAAAAATATATTTTAACCTTGAATTTCCTTTTTTGTTATTTAGAGGTTTTTGCCTTAGGGCATGTACACTTGCTGAAGAGAGAGACTGAGACAATGAGACGGAAAGTGAGAAATCATCCCCTGGGAGGAAAGCCATGCTACAATCTTCCATCTCCTCCCAGAATCTTGGGCAAGCACGCATACGCAACCTGGTATGAGTTTCAAGCAATCGGGTGTAAGACTTGAACCACAACCAGCCATGTGGGAGTCTAGTGACATAATCGCTATGCTATCTGCTGGCCCCTTAACCTTGAATTTCTAAATCACCTAACTTTGGGGGCGTGTGTGCTCACCAAAGAGAGAAACAGAGAGAGGAAAAGTGAGAAATCATCCCCCAGGGAGGAGGATCACGCCGTAATCCCTGCTCCTCCACTCTCCTCTGGGATTTTGGGGGGCATGTATGCACAGAAACGCAGTGTGATTTCCAAGTTGCCAGGTCCAGGATTCAAACTGTGGTTGGCTATGTGGGAGTCCACTATGCCACTTGCTGGCTTCCATAACCCACCTAACACTAATATGACAATTCTGTTTCTTCTGGTTTGTATTTGCTTTTTATAACTTGCCCATCCTGTTTTCAACCTCCCTATGTTGTTTTAGTTTAGGAAGATCTCTTGTTTACACAAAACTGGTCTTTATTTTTCCTTCAGACTTTACTGAGTCTGGGATCTGTCCTTTCAAAGAGAATTTCTTAAATGCCATGAATACATATTATATTACTGCCTTCCACACCTCCCCCTCCCGACCTTCATTAATCTAATCATCTTCTCCTCCTCTTTGAATATGGTTTAAAAGTTCAAAATCGGGGCCAGCAGGTGGCGTGATGGTTAAGGGCACTGGACACTCCCACATGGCCAACCTAGTTTTAAGTCCCAGACCTAGTGGCTTGCTTTCTCACTTTACCTCCCTCTCTCTCTCTCTCTCTGGTCAAACTAAAATAAATGATTGAATAAATATTATTAAATAAATAATTTTTTTTAAAAGTTCTAAATCCTATTTTCCTCTAGTCTAATAATGACTAGCCATTTTTAAATACATACCTAAATGTGCAAAAGCACACTGATCTTAAGCATGGGGTTTGACAAACTTGTTTGTAGACTTATATAAAAACTGCTCAGAAAAATATCCAAAACTTTGGGACCAGCAGATAGTGTAATGGTTACATCACTGGTTTGAATCCAAGACCCGAAGGCCTGACCAGGTGCGTGTGCATGTATGCCCAAAATCTCGAGAGGAGAATAGAGAAGAATGGATTGTGGCATGGCCATTTCCCAGGGCAGGGGGGACGTGATTTCTCATTTTCAGTCTCTGTCTCTCTGGTGAGCACAAGCACCCTATAGCAAAACTCTTAAAGAAAAAAAAAAATCCAAAACATTTTCCTAGTGCTTGCTTGTTAAGGCAGCCCTTTCTAATTTATACCCTACTCAAAAGGCAAGTACTATAACTTTGATCAATATTAGTTTTAGCTAATCTTCAATTTCATATAAATACATGTATTTTATACCTGGCTTCTTTGACAGAACTCTTTAAGATTCACCCATGGGTTTGAATGAACCAGTAATTCATTTATTCTTCCTTTTTTTTTTTTTTTTTAAAGAGTGATTTTTGCTATAGGGCATGTGCACTCACTGGAGAGACAGAGAAAGACAAAAAAGAACAGAAAGTGAGAAATCACCCTCCCAGGGGTATGGCCAAGCCACAATCCCTTCTCCTCCATTCTTCTCAGGGGATTTTGGGCACACACACACACTTGTCCGGCGTGAGTTTTAAGTTGCTGGGTCCGGTACTCAAACCGTGGTCAACTACATGGGAGTCCAGCAATATACCCATTATGCCATCTGCTGGTCCCCAATTTATTATTTTTTTTACTATAAAATATCCTCTTACGTTACTGTACCATAATTTACCTACACTTCTGTTGATGGACATTTCCCCACAGGTCTTTGGTATTTTAAATAAAGCTACTACATACTCTCTTGTATACAAGACATTCTTTTTAGGGACAGACACACTCATTTCTCTTGGGTTTATAGTAATGGAATTGGTAGGTCACAGAAAAAACATTTATGTGGCCTAAATGGAAAATGCCAGTTTTTTCAAGATGACTGCACTCTCATCAACAATGCACAAGGGTTTCAGATGTTCCACATGCTTGTCAACACTTGGTATTCTCAGTCTTTTTTTTTTTTTTTTTGAGAGGTTTTTTCTTACTGGGTGCGTGCGCTCGCCAGAGACACAGAGAGAGACAGAGAGATAGAAAGCGAGAAATCACCCCCCGGGGGGATGGCCATGCTGCAATCCCTTCTCCTCCATTCTCCTCTTGGGATCTTGGGCACACACGCACACGCACCCAGCGTGAGTTTAAGCCACTGGGTCCGGGACTCGAACCGCGGTCGACTACATGGGAGTCCAGCAACACAGCCGTTACATTAACTGCTGGTCCCTCAGTCTTTTTAATTTTAGCCAATCTACTGGGAATATAATGGTGACTTACTATGATTTAAATTATATTGTCCTGATGAAGAATGATGTCAGGTATTTTTATATGCTTACTAACCATTTGAAAATGCTCTTTAATAAATGCTTTATTCAGATCTTTTGCACCTTTTATAGCATTAGGTTATCTGGCTATTCTTATCGCTTCGTGTAATACAGGCATGCCTTGCTTAACGACCAAGCTCCATTCCCACAACCAGGTGGTTAAGTGAATGGTCGATAACTGAGGAGCTTAAAGGTCCATGTCTTGTGTTGTATCATGGCACCACAGGGTATATGTTAATATTTTTCAATAGATCTCACAAGACACCACACTAGAAATAATGTAATTCTATCCATACAGAAAATATTCATTAGATAAGTGCCAGAAAGAGACAAGGTATACCACAACCTGATAATACAAATCCAGCATAAGTTTTTATTTATTTGAATACTATTGTACTATGGGTGCACAATAAAGCACAAATTTACAAATGAAGTATATAGTCTTGCGTGATTGCAAATGCTTCATGTAGTGAAGGTTAATGGCTACAGAAGGAGACGAAGACTGAGAAAGGGGATTCCTGAGACTCACACCAGATCGAGAAAGGGGATTCCCTGCACTGGAGAACTGGCCATAAGTCAGAGCAGTCATTAAACAGGTAGGCTGCTAAGTGAGGAGTGGCTGTACATGTCATTTACATGACTGTCAAATATTATAAATATCTTCTAGTTCATGGCTTGTCCTTTTTCTTTCTTCTGTTACCTTCTCATGAATAGACATTTTTAACTTTTTTTCATGAGAATGTGCATGTGTATATGTGTGAGAGAAGACAAAAGGTACCTTCAACAGGGTCTCATCATACTACAATCCCCTTTCCCAAGCGCTCCAGGATTTGGGGTGTGTACACTCTTGGCATGTTTTCAGCTAGACCTGGGATACAAACCCTTGGTCAGCCATGTGGCTTCCAGCAATGCACTTCAGTACATTACCACCTGTAATACTGAAGTTAGGCTGAAGTTTTTAATTTTGATGTAACTTTTTTTTATGGTTAGTTTTGTGGACTAATTAAAACATCTTTGCCTTTCCCAAAGTCACAGATATTCTCCTGTTTTTCAAGAATTATTTTATTTAAATGTATCTATATCTATCTATTGGTCTATCTATTTTCATTTGACCAGAGAGGGACACAGTGAGAGAGAGAGAACGTGAGAAAGCAAGCCGTGAGATTCGGGACTTGAACTGCGGTGACCATATGGGAATCCAACACCCTTAACCACTACACCACCTGCCGGCTCCTCTTCTATGTTTTTCTAAAAGCTGTATAGGGCCAGTTCCATAGGCTAATAGTTAAGGAAGACAAATCCTACATGACTGCCTGTGGTTCAAATCCTGACCATGGCAGTTTGAAAAACATGCCCGACACACATGTGCACACGCATGCCTCAAGTCCTGACAGGATGGAGAAATGGAGAAGGTATTATTGCAGTGTGGCCATGCCACATTTGGAGGTGCTTTCTCCCTCTCTCCCTGTCTTTCTCTTTCTCTCTGTCTTTGCTCTCTGGTGAGTGCACATGTTCTCGGGCAATTAAAAAAAAAAAAGCCTTTCCCTTCCACACTTGTGTATAATGTACAATAAGGGCAATGGTTCATTTCTTCATATGGGATCTGATTGCTCAAGCACCATTTCTCAGAGCTTTGGTTCATCCAGTTTATTTATTTACCAACATTTATCATTATTGAGAGCTTACTAAAACATTATATGCAGATACATCAGTAAATGAGAAAGGTATCCTTTTTGCCTTCATGAAATCAATAAGCAGTCAACCTTTAAGTTTTGAAAATTCTTAACCTGAGCACACATCTGAGTAAAATCTCTACACGTGTATCCAGCATGTAGCTAATTGGCTACACTAAATTAACTGAAAATGCCATGTTCTGCTTTAGTTTTTTCTAGTATCCTACAAACTGATGATGGCTAAGGGGAGGATCATGAAAACTCCTTCCTGTTGTTTTTCTGATGATAAATGTTCAAAAACTGAAAACAATTTCTAAACTGTGATAAAATACATATGAAAGTTATAATTTTAACTGTTTTTACTGAACTGAACCATGTCCAGCTCAAACACTGCAGTTCAAGGCATTGAGCATATTCACACTGCTGTCCAACCATTACTGTCATCCAGCCCTAGAACGCTATTCGTCCTGCAAAAAATGATACTGTACTCATTAAACAATTCCTATTTTCACTCTCCTTGGCCTTAGCAAACACCATTCTACTTCCTTTGAAACTTCTTTTTGCCATATACAGAGAAGTGTAAAGAAGTCAGGTGAGAAAAGCCATCTACATCTAGAAGGAATTACTGTTGATATTTGGAACATAGGGGCCAGCAGGCAGTGTGGTGGCAGAGGCACTGGACTCCCACATGGCCAACCATGGTTCAAGTCCCAGACCTGGCAGCAAGAAAATCACAACCAATAAATAGATAGATAAATATTTTTTTTAAAAAAGAGATTAGTAAGAACATAAAATGGGATCACATCTTAGGTGAAGTTAGATTCCTCAGTTGTATACAAAGTGAAAACTTGTGGATAGACAAAATTAGTTTTGAACTTCTCTTTAAGGAGATTTCGAGTTAGAATAGCAGCTGGGGACCAGCAGCTAGCTTAATGGCTATGTCGCTGGACTCCCATGTAGTCCACTGTGGTTCGCGTCCCAGACCCGGTGGCTTAAAAACTCAGGCCGGGCACGTGTGCGTGCATGCCCAAGATCCCAAGAGGAGAATGGAGGAGAAGGGATTGTGGCGTGGCCATCCCCCCTGGGGGGTGATTTCTCGCTTTCTGTCTCTCTGTCTCTCTCTGTCTGGCAAGCGCACGCATCCTATAGCAAAAACCTCTCCAAAAAAAAAAAAGAAAAGAAAAGAAATAGCAGCTGTGGGTCAGCCGCTGATGCGGTGGTTAAGAAACCTGGATCTGATATGGCCAACCTCGTGCTTCGAGTCACGGATCTGGCAGCCTGAGGAGCATACCAGGCACATGTATGCTTGTGCCCAAAATTCCAAGAAGAGAAAGGAGAAGGACTGCAGTGTGGCCATCCGTTGAGGGGTGATTTCTCACTTTCCCTAGCTTTTTCTCTCTAGTAAGAGCATGCGCCCTATGGCAATAAAAAAGAAAAGAAACAGCAGCTTGAACATACACTTCTAACTTGTTCTCCCTAATTCTATGTTTACATGTTAAAAAGGACTCATGCTCGAAGACTTTCTAATCAGTCTTTCAGAACCTCTGTCATAAATAATGAACAGTCTAGGGTCACCCAACATTTGAAAAACACATGAAAATGAAAAATAGAGCTCCCCAAAAATACACTGAAAAGAACTCAAAAGAAACAGAAATGAAATCAGGAACAGAAGAAAATTTTAAATATTGTTCTCAAAAAAGAAAAAAAAAAAAGGATGCTGCATCCGTGACATAAGAACAGAATGCAGAGAAAAGAGAGAATCCTTGTAAATTAAAAATCTAAGAGCAGGAAAAAAAAAAAAAAACTTGGGGAGAAACATTGGAAGATAAGATTATTGGAAGACAATCAGGAAAAAGTATACAGGGGCCAGCAGGTGGCATGGTGGTTAGGGTCCTGGGCTCCCATATGGCCCACTGTGGTTTGAGTTCCTGGCCCTGGCAGCTTACTTTCTCACTCTCCCCCTTCTCTCTCTCTTTCTCTCTCTCTCTCTTTATCTCTGTCTCTTTCTGGTGAGCGCACATACCCTGGAGCAAACTGAAAAATAATAATGATAAGTAAAATTAAATAAATAATTCTTTAAAAATAAACAAAAGAGAAAGTATACAAAGAGGAGGGCTAAAAAGATGAAAAATGGGGAAAAAAATATTTTTTCTTAAATACTTGAGGATCAACCAGGGCATCTACCATGCAACTCACAGGGGTTCCAGGAGAGTAGAACACATAACACAAGGGAGAGAAAATCACTGTTTTTTTATTATTATTATTATTATTATTATTATTATTGCCAGAGTGCTATGCATGCTTACCAGAGAGACAGAGACAGAAAGAGGGGGAGAAAGCACTCCCCAATGGGGCATGGTTATGCTGCAATCCCTTCTCCTCCACTTTTCCACTTGCTGGGATTTTGGACACACACACACACAAGTACCCAGCATGTCTTCCAAGCCACTAGGGCCAGGACTCAAACCACAGTTGGCCATGTGGGATCTGGCTCCCTTAAACACTAAGCCACGGGGCAGGGGCAGTTCCAGGAAAGGAAAGTATTAAGGAATTAATACAAGATTATGTCACATAATCGAAGTATGTAAGTTTCCCTGTGAAAGAGCCCATCAAGTGCCAGCATAGTAAATTAAAGACAAACAATAAACAACTTCTGATCCACGTCCTTGTGAAATTTCAGAACATGTAGAATCAAGAAGCCAAGAAAAGCTTTCAGAGGGAAATAAATGGTTCCTGTAGAAATTATCAAGGGGGGGCTGCAGGTGGCATGGTGGTTAAGGGCACTAGACTCCCACATGCCCGACCACAATTCGAGTCCCAGACCTGGCAGCTTGCTTTCTCACTTTCCCCCTCTGTCTCTCACTCTGCCCCTCTCTGGTCAAATTAAAAATTAATTAATTAATTAAAGTTAAAAATATAATTCTTAAAAAATAAATGATCAAGAATCAGGGGCTGGGAGGCGGCATGGTAATTAAGGGCACTGGACTCCTACACAGCCAACTGAAATTCGAGTCCCAGACCTGGTGGCTTGTTTCCTTACTTTCTCTCTCTCTCTCACTCTGTCTCTCTCTCTGGTCAAATTAAAATAAATAAATAAATAAATAAATAAAGTTAAATAAAACGATTATTATTTTTAATGATCAAGAATCAGAATGGCCTCAGATTTCTCAGTTGCAACACAAAGGTAGTAGACAACACGCTGTGCCTTCAAAATTCAGGTAAGAAATTATTTCCAATCTAGAATCCTAAACCCAGCCATAAATGAAAATAAACTAAAGATATAATCAGATATATTGAATCTGAAAAAGTTTACCTCCCATGCAGACCTTCTTAAAAAGCTCCTGAAGCATCTGTTCCACCAACACAAAGACACAACCCAAGAAAAGAACAACATGTGGAAGCCAGAAAACGGGAGAGAGAAGGGGGTTCTTGGGAGTGCAGTGAATGGCTGACAGCTAGACAGCAGGCCAGAAGAGCCCGTGGTCCAGGATGGAGGAGGAGGGCAGGGGCGCCAGTTACCCTCGATGGTGCAGAGGGGACCTTCACAGCTCTGGCAGAGCTGAGGGATAAGTACACAGAGAAGCAACCTGCCCCCCAACCTCTAAACAGAGCCTGTGATCAACTCTAAGAAAAAGGGAATACTTTACAAAAGAGAAAGGACAACTACCAGGTACTACATGACTCAGCTATAAAACATATTTACATACTTTTCACATTTATTAGTAGTAGTATTCACGCTTTTACTAAAATATAAATACTGTTTTAGAATTATAATGCTTAGCATCTAATATCCATAATATTCAAGATGCTTAGTATTTAATACATCAGATACTAGTAAAATAAACTATCAATAGATGGCCATGCTCTATTTCAATTTTTCCAAATACCCTCAAATCCATGACAACTGAGGAATAAACACAAAGAAAACTATACTTACAGCTATTTCTGCTCACTCTGAGTAAAATATGGCACATAGAATCTAACATATTAAAATATATATATACCACCACTAACTGGAGTCATACTAATAATATAATAATGATTCACTATTATGTATTAGTATATTTTACCATAATAGATCAAAAGACAAAAACTAAATGATCACTTCTGAAAGTGATAAAAGGCATTTGATATAATCTAATATCTATTCTTGGTACAAAACTCTATAAAGTAAGAATACATAAATGTTTCCTTCCCTAATATGATTGGGTAAGTATGACTATACATATGTAGGGGGATACCTATGCACATGTGTTACTGCCACTCTCCAAAGCTGGCATGATCATTTATTTATAAGATTTAAAAGCATACTATTTTGGGGGGGCCAGCAGGTGGCATGGTGATTAAGGGTACTGGACTCCCACATGGTCAACTATGGTTTGAGTCTCAGACCTGGTGGCTTGCCTTCTCATTTTCCCTCCTCTCTCTCTCACTCTGTCCCTCTCTGATCAAGTTAAAATAAATAAATAAAGTTAAATAAATAATTCTTTTCTTAAAAAAAGCATATTTTTTAAGAATTATTTCATTTCACTTATTATTATTACTATTTTTAAATTTGCTACAGGGCACATGTGCTTACCAGAAAGGGTGGGGGGGAGAGAAAGGGAGATAAAGAGAGAGAAAGAAAGCAAGCTGCCAGGTCCAAGACTCAAACTGTAGGCAGCCATGTGGGAGTCTAGCACCTTAACCACCATGCCACTGCCGGCCCCAGAGCATATTACGTAAAGTCAAGAACAGGACAAGGGTGTTCACAGTTATCAGTTTTATTTCTCACTATTTTTGGAGATACTAGCTGATGCAACTGGATTTAAAAAAAAAAGAGCTATAAACAATGGAAAAGAAGAAATAAAAGTATTATTTCTACATAATGCCTGGGAAACTGATATGAACTAATCTACTATAAGCAATGTTAGTATTTAACTAGGGGTCTACATTCAAAATTAGGGAAAATTGCCCTCAAATTTAAAAAACTGGTTGAAAGACATAAAAGAACAGATTCCATTCAAAGTATTTTTAAAAAGACAGTATTAAAACACACTTTTAGGGAACTAGCAGTTAGCGTAATGGCTATGTCGCTGGACTCCCACGTAGTCGACCACGGTTCGCGTCTCGGACCCGGTGGCTTACAACTCACGCCGGGCGCGTGTGCGTGCGTGCCCAGGATCCCGAGAGGAGAATGGAGGAGAAGGGATTGCGGCGTGACCATCCCCCCTGGGGGGTGATTTCTCGCTTTCTGTCTCTATGTCTCTGTCTGTCTGGCGAGCGCACGCGCCCTACAGCAAAAAACCTCTCCAAAAAAAAAAAAACACACTTTTACAAATAAATTCATAAAAAATCCTACATCCTTGATTTGATTATTACATACTATATCCATGTTTTGAAAAACCATACTGAACCCCACAAAGATGTATAATAATTATTTGTAAGCCAAGAATAATCATTTAAAATTTTTTTGAGAGTTTTTTTTTTTCCTATAGGAAGCATGCGCTTGCCAGAAAGACAGAGAGAGACAGAGAGACAGAAAGTGAGAAATCACCCCCCGAGGGGAATGGCCACGCCGCAATCCCTTCTCCTCCACTTTCCTCTCGGGATCTTGGGCGGGCACACACACGAGCGTGCGCGCGCCTGGTGTGAGTTTAAGCCACCGGGTCCGGGACTTGAACAGCGGTTGACTACATAGGAGTTCAGCGACATAGCCATCACGCTAACTGCTGGTCCCCAAATTTTTTTTTAATTAAAATAACTTTTTAAAATACCAACCTGAAAAAAATAAAATAAAACTGGGACCAGCAGTTGGCATAATAGCTATGTTGCTGGACTCCTATGTAGTCGACCGCGGTTAGAGTCCCAGGCCCGGTGGCTTAAACTCACGCCAGGCACGTGTGCATGCGTGTCCAAGATCCTGAGAGGAGAATGGAGGAAAAGGGATTGTGGCATGGCCATCCCCCCTGGAGGGAGATTTCTCGCTTTTTGTCTCTCTGTTTCTGTCTGTCTTTGGCAAGTGCACGTGCCCTATAGCAAAAAATAAAATAAAATCAATTAGCCAGCCATGGTGGCCCAGTGGTAATACGAAGCTCCAAGATGCTGAAACCACATGGGGAGGTGCTGGGTTCATATTCCAAGGTCTCCCTGTACACACCCAGTGCATGCAGGTGTGCCTATGACCCTGGTCGGCAAAGGCTGGGGGTGGATTGTGGAATGAAGACCCTGTCGGAGGTACGTCTCTCTCTCTTTCTCTCTCTCAGATGAAGTAAATAAATTTATTTAAACTGAAATAAATTAATTTAATTAAATACATGTGCAGCATGTATAGAAAGATAAAGATACTAAGGGACACTAAAGAAAACTTAAATAACTGAAAAAGGTTATCGTACTGTTGTATAAGAAGTATCAATGTTACAAATATATCATGTATTCTAAATTAATGCATAAGCCTAATGTCATTTCAGTTTTGTTTGTTTGTTTGTTTTTAGGTTTTGTTATAGGCGTATGCACTAGCTAGGTAGAGACAGAGAGAGGTAAAGTGAGGAGTTGCCACCCCAGAGGGATGGCCATGCTGCAATCTCTTCTCCATTGTCCTCTCTGGATTTGGGGCACACACACACACTGTGCTCAGCATGATTTTCCAGTCACCAGGTCTGGGACTTGAACCATGGTCAGCCATGTGAGAATTTAGCGCCTTAACTACTACACCATCTATTGGCCCATGATTCCAATTTTTAAGACATTAACAGCTTTTATTTTTCTTTTTTAACTAGGCAACTTAATTTTAAATATTATATAAAGAGTAATAAATAAGAATAGCCAAGAAAATTCTGATTCGAACAATGAGGAAAGGTGAATTCTAACACATAAGACATATTATAAGGGGACCAGCAGGTGGCTTGGTGGATAAAGGTGCTGGATTCCATATGGCCAACTGTGGTTCACATCTCAGACCTGGCAGTTTGCTTTCTCGCTTTCCCTCTCCCTCTCTTTTGTCTCTGCCTGGTCAAAATAAAAAACAAAATAAAATAAAAATAACACATGGAATTAAATAAATAAATAATTCTTAAAAAAACATATTATAAGACATTGTGACACTGGTACATAAAGAGACATGTGAACTGAACAGATACGGTCAAGTATGTACAGGACATTAACACATGATAAGGTTTCATTTTGAGTCAATGAAGAGAGTTGCAAAAGTGGAAAACTATGGTTATGAAGTAAAACTTAGCACATGGTCTATTTTTGGATGAACTTTGAGCTAAAAATCGTTTTTACAATTTTAAATAGGAAAAAAAGATGACTATTTCATGAATATTTCATGACACATGAAAATGACATGAGGACTTGTCACGTGATGCAACTGTTAAGGCTGCTGGATCTCAGGTGGCCAACTGCATATTGTACAGCAGAACTTCAAGTTCTGGACCTAGCGGCTTGAGAAACATGCTGTACACATGTATGCGTGCACGTACTCAAAATCCTAAGAATGGAGAAGGAGGGACTGCAGTATGGCCATTCCCCACCCTAAGAAGAGAGTGCTTTCTCTCTCTCTTCCTATAGTGCATGCGCCCTATAGCAAACTAAAAAAAAAAAAAAAAGAAAAGAAAAGAAAGGAAAAGAAAAAGGAAAATGACATAAAATTCTAATTTAAGTATCCATAAATAAAAGTTTATTTCTCATTAGTTTACGTACTATCCATGGCTAATTTTGTGTTACAACATTAGAACTTGGCAGTTTCCACAAAGACTATGGATTGTAAAACTTAAAATATTTACTGTCTGGCTCATTACATAAAACATTTGGGCCCAGCCGAGTGGCACAGTCCATAGTGTACTGGACCGCAGTGCTGGAAGCCAGATGGTCAGCCCAGCTGACCCGAAATGCACTGGGCACATTCATACGTGCTCAGGATTGTGGTGTAATGATGCCCTTTTGAGGATATGTCTCTTCTGTCTTACCCACCTTCTCTCACACGGATATGTGCTTGTGCATATAGGCATACTCTTTGCCATGAAAGAAATATATATGTGTCGACCTTTGCAATAATTGCTGCTGGACTATTTTTTTAAGCTGGGAAAAAAATGAAGTTAAATCCTTACACCTAAAGCATCAGAATTAATTCTTAATTACTTTTTTATAGAATTATTTATTTTAATTTTATGTATTATCATTATTTTTTAATTTGCTATAGGACATGTTGGCTCACCAGCAAGTAGGGGGAGGGGAGGGAGGGAAAGTGAGAAAGCAAGCCGCCAGGTCTGGGACTCAAACCACGGTCTGCGATGTGGGAGTCCAGTGCCTTAACCAGCACACCACCTGCTTGGCTCTTGACTACTGTTTTTTGTTTTGGGGGGTTTTTTAAATGAGGGTTTAAAAAACAATATTGGTGTCAGGAAACCCTAACTGTGGTACAAAACTCAGAAGTCATTGGAGGGGCCAGCAGGTAGCACGGTGGTTGAGATGCTGGACTCCCACATGGCTGACCACAGTTCAAGTCCTGAATCTAGCAGCTTGCTTTCTCACTTTCCCTCTCTCTCTCTCTCTCTCTCTCTCTCTCTCTCTCTAGTCAAATTAAATAATAATAATAATGATGAAATAAATAATTTTAAAAAAGAATAAATGATGGAAAAATTAAAAATTCTGACTGAGCAAGAGCATCATAAATAAAGTCAAGATCGATTTCAAACTGATAGCATATATTGTAAGACAAATCCCAGACATGACGCTGGTTTCCTTAGCATATATAATTATAAATCAATTTTAAAGCACTAATCACATAATCCCCAGAAGGAATAAAATATTTAAAGATTTGAAAAAATGGAAATTAAAATAGCCCTTAAATTCAAAAGAAAAATTCAAATCCAAACAATACCAAGAGGATTTCTGTTTCTTACTAAGATAGAGTTGCTTGTAAAAGTCCAACAGCAGTGCTCAGAACACATGAAACACAGAGCTAACTGTGACTGGGGAGGTGCCAAGGCAACTAAGACTTGAGAGTCCAGGATAGAAGTAAGAAGTGAGCAAATTCCCTCCAAGGTGCTTGGAGACAGAGCTTCATCCATCTTGACATGGAGTAGAGAGATAAATAAATCGACATATGAGTAAATAAACACAAATAAGAGTTTAAGAGCCTCAGGAGAAAAAAGGCAAAGAAAAGTGAGGAGGGGCCTAGCCACGGAGGCGCAGGAAACAGCGAGTCTAAGTGCAGTGCTGGACGCCACACCACAGCAACCACCGTTCACATCCCCAGCCTGATCGGCCTGACACATGCGAGGCATGCTAGTACCCAAGACCTGAGAGGCTGAAGGACCGGAGGAAGAGGAGCCCAGAGTGACCAGACCCTGTGGAGGGACCCACTCTCTTTCCCTATCTTACACACGTATTCACATGTGTTCTCTCATAAATAAATTAAAAAATAATAACAACAACAAAAAGTGAGGAGGCACAGAATCATGTTTTCTACTTGGGACAACAGCAGAATTTTTTTTTTTTTAAAGGTTTTTGCTATAAAGTGAGTGAGTTTGTTGGGAGTAGAGAGAGAAAAGGAAAGTGAGCAGTCACCCCCCGGGGGGATGGCCATGGCACAGTCCCTTCTCCATTCTCCTCCTGGGATTTTGGGCACATATGTACACACCAGGCATGATTTTCAAGCCACCACGTCCAGGCCTCAAACTGGTCAGCCACGTGGGAGTCCAGCATGTTAACCACCATGCCACCTGATGGTGCCTAACAGCAGAATTCTTAAACTGAGTAAGGCAAGAGGGCAGAGTAACTATAAAATAGCTTCATTTGCCTCCAATAATTGAGTAGACAAGAAGTAGGTTTCAATGAAGGAAAAGGAGGCTTAGCTAGCACTTCAAGTTCTCAGTTGGGACCTATAGATAGCTACACCTTATGAACGTGAATTAGCCAAAGAATACTGAGATGTATAAAATAAATAAACAAATAAATACAACACCAAACCTGGAACCCAAGTCACTCAGACTTTGATTGAATCATAGTCACATGGTTCCACTTTACCCAAGCGTAAAGTAAACTTAGGAGTAAACTTTCATAGCTTCTCAATTATTCATATGTAATGTCTGTCATTCGATTAAAAATTACAAAGAATACAAAGAAGCAGGACTAAGAGAAAAAATGCAATACACAAACTCATAGATAACCCATTTGATTTTTTGTTTGTTTTTAAAGAATTCCTTATTTGGGGCTAACAAGTGACATGGTGGCTGAGGCAGCTGGACTCCCACATGGCTGACTGTAGGTCAAGTCCTAGACCTGGCAGCTTGCTTTCTCACTTTCCTTCTCTCCCTGTGTCTCTCTCTGGTCAACTTCAAAATTAATTCATTAATTAATGGCAATAAATAAAATTTTGAAAAAGAATTCCTTATTTAATTTTATTTATTATTATTATTATTCAATTTGGCCAAAGAGAGAGAGGGAAAGGGAGAAAGCAAGCTGCCAGGTCCGGGACTCAAACCACAGTCGGCCATATGGGAGTCCAGTACCCTCACCACCAGTCCACCTGCCTACCTCATAACTCATTTGTTAAAGTTATCAAAAACTTTCAGAGAACTGATCAATAAGTTAAACAGTTGACAAAACAGAGATGTTTACTAGAAAACTAAATAGGAAAAGGAATCAAACGCAAACTCTGAAAAGTACAACTGAATTAAGAGTTTAAAAAAAGAGTTTAAGAGTAAACCAGACAGGGAACCAGCAGTTAGCGTAATGGCTATGTCGCTGGACTCCCACGTAGTCGACCACGATGCGCGTCCCGGACCCGGTGGCTTAAAACTCACATCGGGCACGTGTGCGTGCGTGCCCAAGATCCCGAGAGGAGAATGGAGGAGAAGGGATTGCGGCGTGGCCATCCCCCTGGAGGGTGATTTCTCGCTTTCTGTCTCTATGTCTCTGTCTGTCTGGTGAGTGCACGCGCCCTATAGCGAAAACCTCTCCAAAAAAAAAAAAAAAAAAAAAGACATAATGTACACAGAAGAAGGGTCTAAATTATAACTGGAGTCCATAAAGACAAAACATCATTTAAAGATATGATGGTTAATTATTTTAAAAACTGGAGAACCAGCAATTAGCGTAATGGCTATGTCGCTGGACTCCCACGTAGTCGACCACGGTTCGTGTCCCGGACCCGGTGGCTTAAAACTCACGCCAGGCGCGTGTGTGTGCGTGCCCAAGATCCCGAGAGGAGAATGGAGGAGAAGGGATTGCGGCTTGACCATTCCCTCTGGGGGGTGATTTCTCGCTTTCTGTCTCTCTGTCTCTCTCTGTCTGTCTGGCGAGCGCACGCGCCCTATAGCGAAAACCTCTCCAAAAAAAAAAAATTATTTTAAAAACTAAGAAAAAGCAATCGGGTTAGATTTTCTTTTTTTTTTTTTTTTCCTTTTTCTTTTTGGAGAGGTTTTTGCTATAGGGTGCATGCACTCATCAGAAAGACAGAAACAGAGAAACAGAAAGTGAGAAATCACCTGCCGGGGGGATGGCCACGTCGCAATCCCTTCTCCTCCATTCTCCTCTCAGGATCTTGGGCACATATGCACACGTGCCCGGTGTGAGTTTAAGCTACCGGGTCCGGGACTTGAACCACTGTCGGCTACATGGGAGTTCAGTGACATAGCCATTACGTAACTACTGGTCCCTCAGGTTAGATTTTCTATGAAATTTAAATAAGACAACTACAAATAAAATCTCCTTGGGAACACTGCATAGAAAAAAACTCCAAAAACAAAAGACTGGGGCCAGCAAGTGGCGAGGTGGTTAAGGACATTGGATTCCCACATGGTGAACCATGGTTTGAGTCCTGGACCTAGCGGCTTACTTTCTCACTTTCTCTCCCCCCATCCCACGGCCCCGTCACTCTCTAGTCAAATTAAAAATAAATAAATAAATAAATAAAAATAATTAACCTATTAAAAAAAAAAGACTAGGAGAAAAATATTAAAAGAGTCAGAGAAGATAAAGACATATTACCTTCAAAGGAGCAGTAACAAGGCTGCCATCTGACAATGGAAACCAGAAAATAATTTTTAAAAATCTTTAATGGGCTGAAAGAAAATAACTGCCTATCTAGAGTTGTATACCATCAAGAATACATTTCAGAAGTGCAAGAATCAGAAAATCGCCATTGAACAAGCCTCATAATAATTGGTAAGAGATTTAGCAATCTTCAAACAGATGCAGTGAAGACTCATGAACAGATGCTGGGG
Organism: Tupaia tana; assembly: GCA_026018925.1. Taxonomy (NCBI): domain Eukaryota; kingdom Metazoa; phylum Chordata; class Mammalia; order Scandentia; family Tupaiidae; genus Tupaia; species Tupaia tana. Next base: position 80,601,421 of record JAKSZU010000007.1, on the reverse strand, counting down.
CCGGCAGGTGGAGTGGTGGTTGTGGCACTGGACCCCCACATGGTCGGCTGCGATCTGAGTCCCGGACCTGGTGGCTTCTCACTTTCTCTCTCTCTCTCATCAAATTAAAAGAAAAAAAAATAGAAATTAAATAAATAATTCTTTTATTACAAAAGAATCATTAACAGATGCCAAAAATAGTGGTGAAAGTTGATGAAAAAATAGGACATTTACAAAGTCTCAAAGTATCTCCTCGAAAGATAGGTAATTATTACCAGGGTAAAAATGTAACTTTGAAGAGGAAAAACCTGGCAGATAGCGCCTCAACCAACAGACCAAAGTGAAGTCACAAGTAGTAGAACAAATCAGTGTCACATGCCTCCTGTCACGACGCTGAGGAAGACACATCTCTTCGGTGGTATTCTTACCAAAAAGGCATAAACTAAATCTCCTCACAAGGAAGCATCAGACAAATCCAAACCCAGGTACAGTGTACGAAACCGGCCTACATTCTACAAAGATGTGAAGGTCGGAGAAGACAAAGGCTAAGGTACACGTTTAAGGAGGCTAACGAGATATAACAGTCATATGCAACTCATGATCAAGGGTTGTATTGTGCACTAGAAAAAAATTGCTTTTTTGCTATAAAGGACTATTAGGACAACTGACTAAATTTAAGCAAGTATGTAGATTCGATCATAGGGTTTTATCAAGTTATTTTCCTAATTTTTATATACACACACACACGCACGCACGCACATGTGTATGTGCGTGCGTGCGTGCGTGCGTGTGTGTACAGTAGCCCTCCCCATCCTGGAGAATAAATTTCAAGACTATCAGCTGTTGAGTGAATGCTTAAAGCCACACATAGCACCAAACTCTACATAGACTGTTTTTTCTAATACATACACACCTATGATAAAGTTTCATTTATAAACTAAGCGTAGTAAGAGATCAACAATAATATCGAGATTATATTATTCTATAATAAAAGTTATATGAATGTGATCTCCCCCAAAATACATATTTTTTCCAAAGAATTATTTTATTATTATTACTTTGTTTAAACTTGACCAGAGAGAGAGAGGGGAAAAAGAGAAAATATGCCGCCAGGTCCAGGCCTCAAACTGCAGTAGGCCACGTGGGAGTCCTGCACCCCAACCACCACACTACCTGCTGGCTCAAAATATCTTTTTTCAAAAATGAGCATCAGAATCTTCTCTTTTTAAAAAGGAATTATTTATTTTATTTATTTATTTATTTATTTTTAAATTTGCTATAGCGCACATGTGCTCACAAGAGAGAGACAGAGAAAAAGTGAGAAAGCAAGCCTCCAGATCCAGGACTCCAACCGCAGTCAGCCATATGGGAGTCCAGTGTCTTAACAACCACACCACCTGCTGGCCCCTCACAATACCTCACTGTACCACAACGAGGGGAACTGAAAATGCAGAAAGTACAATTGTAGTAAGAGAAGACTATTACATAATATAATTAACATTTTAACAAAAAATAAATGGTTTCCAAAACAAAAAATTGGTGAGAAGACTGTCACTATTTAACTTTTCTGCAAATCTCTTTTATGTCTGATTTAACAAAAGACAACTACGGTCTCAATGTACGTCTGCATATGTACTTCTATATTCAGTCTGTTGTGATATTTGCTTTCACTAAAGCAAATTAAGAAAATATAATGGGGCCAGCAGGTGGTATAGTGGTTGGTGCACAGGACTCCCACATGGTGGACCACAGTTTGAATCCTGAACTCAGGGATTTCAAACTCATGCCAGGTGCATGTGCGTGCATGCCCAAAGTCCTGAGAGGAGAATGGAAGAGAAGGGATTACTGCATGGCCATGCCTCCAGGGGGTTTCTTGCTTTCTGCCTCTCTGGCAAGTGCATCTGCCCAATAGCAAAAAATCTCTAAAAAACAAACAAACAAACAAAAACAAACAAACGAAAAAAAAATAAAACAAGAAGAAAAGAAAATATAGCCTAGAATAAAAATGCAGTGATAATAAATATGCAGTGATAAAGTGAGTAAAGAGTATTTTCATAGCTTTTTCTGGTAACTTTGGCTATTCTCCTCTTACAATATAACAAAACTCCACATATAGTGGTTTAAGGATTTGTTGCAATGTGACATCATATCAATAAATTTTCATATCCTATTAAATTAAATTGCATTGGTCGGGGCCAGCAGGTAGCATGGTAGTCAAGATTGAGGTTCAGGTTGCCGGTAGGCGGCCTGATGGTTAAGGGCACATGGCAAACTGCAATTCGAGTCCCGGTCCTGGTGGCTTGCTTTCTCTCTCACTCTCTCTCTCTCTGTCCCTCTCTGGTCAAAATTTAAGTAAATAAATAAAGTAAGTTAAATAAAATACTTTTTTAAAAAAAGAAAAAAGACTGAAAGTCCCAGACCCAGTAGCATGAAAATCACACTGGATGCATGGACATGTGTGTCCAAAATCCCAAAGAGAGAATGGAGAAGAAGGGATTACGGTGTGGCCATCCCCCTTGCAGGGTAACTTCTCACTCCCCTCCCTCTCCTCTCTCTGGAGAATACACTTGCCCTAAAAAACAACAACAACAAAAAAACTGGTCTATCTTATACTTGAATGGACTTTTTCTCCTGCAATTTTAAAGACGCATGCATTGATCATTTAGGAATATAAGATTCACTAAGATATGCAGATCTTCCAAATACTGACATAATTTTTACACAATATTTTAAAACCACACTCACTAATATCACCACTGATCTTCTGAAAAGTCGCTAAGTATCAGAAGGCTGCCTACCTTCTTGTGGTGAATACACATTTTCCCAAAATGGAATTTCCCACTTGAAAGCTCAAACTTTTATCAACAACAAATAATGTCAGTTGTTTTCCTTGAAATGACAGGCTTGCTTCGTTCATCTTAGATAAGATACCTGTCCAATCCTACACTCAAATAAAGCGGTATCCCAAAAAGACAGCTGTTTCAACTTGTAACTCAACAACTGCACTTGTACTTTTCCTCAAGGCACTGCTTCAGAGCTGCAAGAATCCTTTATACATACATCAAGAATAGCAAAAGATGTGAGGGCCAACAGATGGTGTGGTGATTAAGGGCACTGGACTCCCACATGGCCAACTACGGTTCGAGTCCCAGACCTGGCGGTTTGCTTTCTCTCTCCAGCCACCACTATCTTGCTCTGTCCCTCTCTGGTCAAATTAAAAATAAGTAAATAAATAAATAAAGTTAAATAAAGTAATTCTTAAAAAATATTACAAGGTGTGTACTCAAGTAGCAAGATTTAATAAAATTAATCATTTTTATTCTTCCATCAAGGACAATCTTTTTTTTAAATTTATTTCTTCCATGAGAGAGACAGAAACTGAAAGGCATGCCCAACCAACAGGGTCTCCCCGCGGCAATCCACCGCCAGTCCCAACTGGCCCAGATCATGGGCACATGCCTGCTCAGGGAGGTCCCAGGACATGAATGCAGGGCTTTTCCCATGCAGGTCCAGTCGCTTTACCACTGTGCCACCAACCAGCCTCATCAAGGACAGTCTTAAGTAAAGTAAATGTGGTTTTTGTTTTCTTTTTCTTTTTTTTTTTTTTTTAAGAGATTATTGCTATAGAGTGCATGCACTTGCTGGAGAGACAGAGAGACAGAAAGTGAGAAGTCATTCCCCAGGGAGGATGGCCTCAATCCCCTCTCCTCCCTTCTCCTCTTGGGATTTTGGGCATGCACACACATGCACTGGCATGAGTTTCAAGCCTCCGGGTCTGGGACTAGAACCATGGTCAGCCACATGGGAGTCCAGTGAAATAACCAATATGCCAGCTGCTGATCATGAGTTTTGTCTTAATGGCAAGTACATAGCAGTGAACAAAGTAATGAAAGCAGATGTAATTAATGCCAGCACTTTTCATTACAATTGCCTTTTCTTTTTTAAAGAATTACCAGGGTCAGCAGGAGGTGTGGGGGTTAAAGGTGCTTGATTCCCACATGGCAGACCGCAGTTCAAGCTCTGGACCTGGCGGCTTGCTTTCTCACTTTCCCTTTCTCTCTCTCTGTCTCTGTCTGGTGAAATTAAAAAATAATAATAACAAATGAAATAAAAAAAATAAATCTTTTTTTAAAAAATATTTATTTAATCTTTATTTATCATCTTTTTAAAAAAAAAAAGTTTGCTACAGGGCACATGGAAGAGAGAGAGAAATCAAGCCACCAGATCTAGAACTCAAACCAGTTGACCATGCAGGAGTCCAGCACCCTAAACACCTCACCACTCACCACCTGCTAGCCCCCAATTATGATTGCTTTAACACTATTACCACAAATGGTAATAGTGACAAAGGCAGGTATATCTTACTACTGGTTGTGAAAACTGTTGTTTTTTTAAAAATATATATACAGGTTTTTTGCCTTACAGTGCGTGCACTCACCAGGGGAAGAAAGAGAGACAGTGAGAGGGAAAGTGAGAAATCACCCCTGGGGGGGGTGGGGGTGGGGGGGTGGATGGCACGTCACAATCCCTTCTCGATTCACTTCCTGGGATCTCGGGCATGCATGCACATATGCCCAGTGTGAGCCATGCCACGTGGGAGCCACTGGGTCTGCAGTCGGCCATGTGGGAGCCCAGCGACCTAACTGCTACGCCATCTGCTAGCCCCAGGAAAACTGTTTTGATTCTGAAAACTCCCAAAAGGGTTTGGGGGAGCCACCAAGGCTCCACAGACTACACTTTGAGAATTGTTCAACATAGTTTAAGGATAGAAAGAACTGCAAAGGAATTTTAAACTTTACACAGTACAATAATTGTTGATAATATCAATTTGTAATTTTAAAACTATTTTATTTATATTGTAGGACACAATCAATGATAAGCTAAAAACCAAGTTCATTTTTAATTATTTTATTTAACTTTATTTAGTCATTCATTTATTTATGTCATTTTGACCAGAGAGGGATAGAGAAAGAGAGAGAGAGAGAGCGATAGCAAGCTGCCAGGTCCGGGACTCGAACCATAGTCAGCCATGTGAGAGTCCAGCACCCTTAACCACCAAACTACCTGCCAGCCCCAAAACCAAGTTTTTTACTGTAAGAAAAAAGAGATATAAAGGTAAAATAAGATATAAAGAAAGCCCTATAAAGTTAAATCTGAATTGTATATATACATACACACACACTATGCAAATAAATATAAGCAAAACTGTGTTTTGAATGTGTGTGTGTGATTCTATACACTAAGCAGACAAAGGAGCGGCCAACAGCCCAGAAGCAACCCCTATAACTAGTGTCCAGATCCTATCTTCTAAAGTATGAGTACCAGTAAAGGAAACCTTGGGAAATATCTAATTCCAGGCATTTCTGGGCACAGAAAATACAAGATGTATTTTGCAGGACATTTTGTGCCAGAAAGCAAGGGAGCTATGAGCCAACCTGAACAGGTGCCTATTCACCAAACTCGGAACAACGTGAGCATAAAAAGAAACATGATAATAATAGTTCAGGGCCAGTCCTTAAGTGCCGTGGTTCAGGGCTGTGCACGGAAAATGTCGACTGTGATTCAAATCCTGACCCCGGCAGTTTGAAAAATAGGACGGGCATGCATTTGTGTATGCCCCAAATCCTGACAGGATGGAAAAGTACAGAAAAAAGAATTGCAGCGTGACCTCACCCCAGCGGGGGATGCATTCTTGCATGCTCTCTGTCTCTCACTGGTGAGCTCGCAAGCCCCTTGGCAATAAAATAAATTAATAAATAATGGTTTCTAATACTCTGAACTAAAGATTAGATAATGATACTTAAAGTGAGAAAGCAAGAGAGACAGAAGAGGAAAGATAAGAAAGGTTTTTAGAGAGAAATCCTTGATAATAAATTATGAGAAATAACTTAATGAGCAAATCACAGTTTTTACAATCCCAAAGAAACAGTTTAAACAAGGATCTCCAAAGAATGCTAAGGTTATTGAATGAAGGTTATTGTGTCAAACAAGATAACATGATCTCAAAGAAGCACTTCTCAGATTACTTGTTAATTACAAAGGGGAAAATGTACCTTTAAAATGGAGAGATCTGGTAGTCACCTCATTAACCAAATGATCATATTAGCATCATCCACAGTGGAAGAATCTGACAGTGCTTGCCTTCTAATGTGATGCAATAAGTATGTAACATTATTTATTAAGTATTTTTGCCAAAAGACGCTTAATATTAATTTTATCCAGAAGAAACATGTGACAAATACAGAATGAGTCATGGTCACTAAAACAACCGATCTGAGTTCTTTAATAAAAGTCAATGACAAGAGAAACAGAAAGGGCAAGAGGACAGTTCTGGGTAAGAGGCACAGCAGGGGCCAGGTGACAGTGCATTGAACATGCAGCTGGACCCACGCAGGGCAGGTCCTGGGATCTCCCAGACAGGCTAGCCATGGCTGCATGCCCTGGTCCAGACCAGCTCGGCCTGGAGGTTGCCCATGGCAGGGGACCCCTAGAGTGCCTCTCGCGCTCATGGAAGAACTAAATGAATAAACTTTAAAAAGAAAGAGAGACAGCAGCAAGATGCAGGACACGATCCCTGATAATCCCCAGAGAAGGTTACAAAAGAAATTTGGTGGCAATTGGGAAAATATAAATACAAGTAGATGTCAGATGACTTTTTAGGAATTAATGTTAATCATCTTCAGTGTGCTAACTGGTACGGTTATGTGGGAGAAGGTACTTATTTGAGGAGAAATATGCTGAAGTAATTAGAGTTGAAGTAGCATGATGTCTACTTTTCTTTTTAAGTTTATGTTGCTATTTCATCCAAGAGCGAGAGAGAAAACTACCTATAGGGTCTTGATCAGCCAGCTCTGGATCTTAGGCACCCGTGAGCTTGGCATACTCAGGGAGGTCTCTGAACGTGAACCCAGAACCTTCCCCTGTGGTTCGGCCTTACAGGGAGTAGTGTTTACCCCAGCACCTGTCTGGCTCCTATAGCTTATATTTAAATGTGTGCATCTATGAGTGTGCACATATGCCGGGTGTGGGGAACATGAGAAACATAGCAAATGCATGGGAACGTTAACAACTGCGAAACTGGAGAGACGGTATCAGGGAGCTCATACTATTTAATTTTTCCATAAGTCTGAAACTGTTCAATATAAAAAGATGGAGGGAAAAAAGCAGGTTGAAAAAGTATTAAGCAGATGAGACTAGATCTTTCTTTTTTTTTTTTTCTTTGAGAGGTTTTTGCTATAGGGCGTGTGTGCTCGCCAGAAAGACAGAGAGAGACAGAAAGCAAGAAATCACCCCCCAGGGGGGATGGCCACATCACAATCCCTTCTCCGCCATTCTCCTCTTGGGATCTTGGGCACGCACGCACACGCGCCCGGTGTGAGTTTAAGCCACTAGGTCCGGGACTCAACTGTGGTCGACAAATGGGAGTTCAGTGACATAGCCATTACGCTAACTCTTGGTCCCAAGACTAGATCTTATTAACGATGAAAACTACACAAGGTTTCGGTGCAGGGAAGGGAAGGTGGAAAGCAGAGTTGGACTCTTCTCATCCACTTAGACCTGAGTTAATAAAATGGCTCACCGTCCCATCCATTACCACAGTCTATCGTAGGACAAGGGTAAGAGCAGCCTGATGACACAGAGGCTGCTGTTGGTTAGCTGTCCTTCGAGAGGAGAGGTCTCTAGTTCTGTGTAGTAAACTATCACTTTTTTTAAAAAAGATTTATTATTCTTATTTTATTTAACTTTACTTATCCATTTATTTATTTATTTTAATTTGACCAGAGAGGGACAGAGGGAAAGAGAGAGAAAGCAAGACAAGAGAGCAAGCCACCAGGTCTGCAACTTGAACCACGATCGGCCGTGTGGTAGTCCAGCACCCTTAACCAAAACACCACCGGCTGGTCCCAATAAATTATCACTTTTGATGTCCCAGAGCATTCATGTCTTGTTTACTCTTTCAGCCCCAAACTTGCCCTTTCCTATCAGTTTTTCCACCATTTCTAAGAAGGGAGGCAGCGGTGCTAAAGAGCAGCTCCACTTAGAGGACCACCAGCCCCTCTGTGGCCCTCTCCCTGGCAGGGGCTTTGTTTTTGCACAGGAACCTAGTCATCGATCTTCTATTTGCCTAGAGCCTTTGGAAGTTATTTTCACTGTCTTTCAGCTTTTTCATCTCTAAACACAGAAATAATGTTGATTTTTCTCCTCTAATATAAGGCTGTTACAATCATGTCAAACAATGATGGCCAAAGAACGAATGTGGGCCAAAATGGGTGAAAAGACAGGTCCCTTGTAGAGAAAACACTTTGGAAATTCTAGCATGAGTAAGACTATTTCTTTTATGCTCCTATAGTCATTTCTAAATTGATGCTTTAAAGAGAAAGAGTTAGTAGAATTATACCCATTTTACCTCCTCAGGTACTGATATTTAGTTAATCCTGTTCTTGAGTATAGTCAAAATAATAATAAAGTCATAATATTGAAAGAGAAAATACTATTTTCACATGATATGCTAAAAGAACCAACAAAAACATCCTTCAAAATACAGTCAACTGGGACCAGCGGGTGGCATGGTGGTTAAGGGCGCTGGATTCCCACATGGCCAACCATGGTTTGAGTCCCAGATGTGGTGGCTTGCTTTCTGATCCTCTCTCTCTCTCTCTCTCCCTCTCTCTCTCTCTCACTATCACTTTCTGGTCAAATTAAAATAAATAAATGGATAAATAAAGTTAAATAAAATAATTCTTAAAAAAAAATACAGTAAACTGGGGCCAGCAGGTGGCGTGATGATTAAGGAGTTGAACTCCCACATAGTCAACCACAATTCAAGTCTTGGACCCAGCAGCTTGAAAATCAAGATAGGGGGACCAGCAGTTAGCGTAATGGCTATGTTGTTGGATTCCCATGTAGTCGACCGTGGTTCGAATCCCAGACCTGGTGGCTTAAAGTCACGCCGGGCGTGTGTGTGTGCGTGCGTGCCCAAGATCCCAAGAGGAGAATGGAGGAGAAGGGATTACGGCGTGGCCATCCCCCCTGGGGGGTGATTTCTCGCTTTCTATCTCTCTGTCTCTCTCTGTCTTTCTGGCAAGCACACGCGTCCTATAGCAAAAACCTCTCCAATTAAAAAAAAAAAAAAAAAAAAAAAAAAGATCAAGATGGGCACCTGTGCTTATGTGCCCAAAATCCCAAGAGCAAAATGGAGAAGGCAATATAACTTGGCCATCCCCCTGGGGGGGTGATTTCTCACTTTCCCTCTCTGGCGATCCCACATTCCCTTTGCAAAAAAAAAAAAAAAAAAAAAAAAAAAAAAAAAAAAAAAAGAAAGTAAATTAAGATGGAATGTTTTAAAAACAGAGAAATCAACAGCCTTCCCAAATATGTGCTGAGAAAATATAATGGAAATAAAGATCCCAAAGCAACAATAATACATTTTAAAAGACTTGAAATTAAAAGAAATGTGGAGGAACTGTTACGCAAGAACTGTATAAAATCATCAATGAGGAACATATCTTACTTGAAAGAGAAGCTACATTCATTGATGGAAATACTGCATACTTCAAAGATGTCAATTCTCTCCAAAGTAGCTTCTATGTTGAATGTAATTATAATCAAACCTTCAAAGGGATTTTACTTTTTGATTGGCAGTGGGTAGGAGTGGGGTGGGTCAAGAAGAGAAGAGACATGATAAGGTGATTCTAAAATGCCTTTAAAAGACAAGGGCCAAAAAGCCAGAAATAGCCTAAGAACAATAACAAACGAGAACAGCTTACACTAACAAAAGCAGTTAACAAATCTACAATAATAAAACCATTGCTATAATGACAGGTATGCCAACAAATGAGAATAGAACGCCCTTGATCACACATCAGTATATTTTTAAATTCGCAGATGAAATATGTGACATGTAAAATGAGTGGGGGAAGAAATAAATTGTTCAATAAGTGCTGCTAGGATAATCAGGTTGGTCACTGGGGAAAAAGTTATATTCACTGTTGCTCAACTAACAACAAAACAAATTCTATAAAAGTAAATTCATAAACAAAACAAAGAGGTGAATATTTCTTTTTTTCATTTTTATTTATTTATTTTTTTTGAGAGGTTCTTCCTATAGGGCGCGTGCGCTCACCAAAGACAGAGAGAGACAGAGAGACAGAAAGCGAGAAATCACCCCCCCCCCAGGGGGGATGGCCATGCCACAATCCCTTCTCCTCCATTTTCCTTTCGGGATCTTGGGCATGCATGCACACGCGCCCGGTGTGAGTTTAAGCCACTGGGTCCGGGACTCTAACCGCGGTCAACTACATGGGAGTCCAGTGACATAGCCATTACACTAACTGCTGGTCCCTAGAGGTGAATATTTCTATGCTCTTTTGATGATCCAACAGTGTTAGGACTATGAACTATAATAGTAAAGCCTTTGATTGATTAATTTGTTTATTTATTTATTTTACAGGGTTTTGCTATAGGGTGCATGCGCTCGCCAGAAAGACAGAGAAAGACAGAGAGACAGAAAGAGAGAAATTACCCCCCAGGGGGGATGGCCATGCCACAATCCTTTTTCCTCCATTTTCTCGGGATCTTGGGCACGCATGCACATGCACCCAGCGTGAGTTTAAGCCACCAGGTCCGGGACTCGAACCATGGTCGACTACCTGGGAGTCTAGCGACATAGCCATTACGCCAACTGCTGGTCCCTGAATTATTTTTTTTTTAAGTTTTTAAAATAGGGCACATGGTGCTCACCAGAGAGAGACAGAGAGGGAAAGTGAGAAATCACCCACAGTGGGGGGGGGGGGGGGGGCGGGGGTGGCTACACCCCAATCCCTTCTCCTCCATTTTCCTCATGGGATTCTTTTTTTTTTTTTTTTTTTAAAGGTTTTTGCCAGAGGGCAGGTGTGCTCGCTGGAGAGGAGAGAGACAGACAGACAGACAGTGAGAGGGAGAGAAATCATCCCCCTGGGGGATGGCTGCTGTGCAATCCCTTTTCCTCCATTTTCTTCCTGGGATATGGCCATGCATGCACATGCACCAGGGCCAGGACTCGAATCGCAGTCTGCTATGTGGGAGTCCAGAAACATAACTACTGCACCACCTGCTGGTCTCTCTCTTGAATTATGCACACATATGTGCTGGTGTGATTTATTTTCAAATCACCTGGTCCAGGACTCGAATCACAGGCGGCCATGTGGGAGTCCAGCACCTTAATCACCATGCCATCTGCTGGCCCCAGTAAAGCCTTTTTAAAGGACAATTTAGCAATGCAAATTAAAATGAAAACAAGTCCATTTTATTTAATCCAGCATTAGCAACTCTAAGGTATTTTTACCCTAAAAAGTCACAAATCACAAAAGTCATGCCCATTTCTCAAGGATGTATAAGAGAAGAGTTGTTATAATAGTGAAAAATGAATGTAATCTAGATGTCCATCAAGGAGATGGGCGAAAATAAATTATGGTATATTTTATCAGCAGAACAACAGGCAGTTATTAAAATTGATGCCAGAGATCTGTATTTACGGACATGAGTTATGTCCAAGACACAGTATCGGGGGTGGAGAGGACGGGAGAAGAGGCTGCCCCAGGGTGAGTTACCAAATGACTTTAAGACAGGACCCAACAGTTCTAAGAGAAGCCAACAGGCAAAGAGCTCTAAACTCAGCTTCCTGATTTGGGACCTCCATCAGGCCCAAGTCACAGATTCTTCTAGGTGCCTCAGTCTCTTAGTCTATAAAATGGGGATAAAAAAACACCAGTGCCATGATCAGACCTCTGCTGTCCCCAGGGCACTCTGAGGATTAATTAACTGGTATTTGTAAAGTGTGTTACTGAACGGAGGTATTACAGAAAATTTTCCATCAGGCTCATCAGCTCTTTAAAGTTCTTAAGCAAAACTAAAGAAGTTTTGATGAAATGCCCCAAAGACAAGCAAGCCTAGTAATGATGAAGCTGGAGAAGCAGCACCCGGGCAACCTCCTCCTCTAACCCCCACATCAGGCGCAGTGCTCGGGCGGTAAGGCTGGGCCAGGGTTTCATCAGCACTCCCCGAGGATGAGGTCAGTGCACACCGCACACCAACGGCCTCCAGCCCTCCAAGGGGACGATTATCACACTGTCACCAGCGTCCCCAGGGCTCCTTATTAGTATAATAGAAACCCTTCATGCTCTCACTGAGACCGACAGAGGCTGTGAGCCTAAAGAACACGCATACATAGGCACCCCCCACCTCAAGTCGCTAATGAAGGGTAGAGGGACAGATGTGCATGGCTCCCCTTTGCCACATGTCGGCCTATCCTGTGGAATTCCGATCGCAGCTGCCAAGCTCTGGGGATACCTAGGAAGCGGTGGAGCAGCTTCCAGAGGGGAAGCGCATTAGCAATAGCACCAACTGCAGCCATGAGTATAGAAAGACAAAGGTTACACAGCCCAGAAGCCAGTCAGGAGACCACTAATCGCTGTCATTCCACAGAGATCCAAATGCTGCCTCGCGGCACAGAAGGAACCCTGCCAGTGGCGGCAAGTGCTGGCCGAGGACGCCAGCAAGGAGCAGGTTTCAGCAACAGGCCCCGAGCTGTCCACTCTGCTCAGTGCTCTGGAGAGTATCTCCTCTGGCCCTTGAGTGCCAGCCCAGTAAGAAGGAGCGATTTGTCCTGCAGAGCCCGTGCCATGCACAGTCTGCAGAACAACTCCACCACCTCCCTCCCCTAATGCCTCACCTCTCCCTACGTCTCATCCTGTCTCTCAAATCTATTCCTGTGGGTCCCAGAGGACCCGAATGAAGCAAGTTCTGCTGTTATGATGCAACACCCCGCCACAGGTGAGGCCCAGACTCTGCTGAAAACCTAATGAACGGGCACCGGCAGCTTGTGTGCTCCTTGACAGCACGCAGGTGCTGACAAATATCGACCTCCAGGGTATTCTCCGTAAACACGGGCACTGCGGCCCCTCACCCTCACGGGCAGACGCACATGCTCCCTCGCTCTCTGGCTTGCGCACGCACACACGCGCACACACACACACACACACACACACTCACACACACACTCACATCTTGCCAGCTCTGCTCTCGCACCTCAAAAACAAATTATTTAACCATTCTCATCCCTGAGGACTAGAGCTCTAATTTCATACACACACTCCTTCCTTGACCTGTCTCTCACACAGGCAGCAACGCTGATGGGGTAAATGCTGCCATTTCATTACTGTAATGAGAGGTGCTTCTGGAGGTTTCCTCAAACATTAAGTTTTCTCTTATTTTATACTGAAAAGCATTTTTAACATGTTCCACCCCCCCCCCAATTTTCTCTATCCTTCCCCCAACTGCATATGTAGGGGAGAAGGAAGGTTCTTCAGGTCAATGTCTAAGAAGAGTTACCAGAAGCTAAGTGCGTGAGTAACAGTATTAAATATCCAAACCACTTGCTAAAATTATTTTTTATTTTGTAATTTTGTAATTTCTAATTTTAATTTTAAAAAAGCAGAAGGGAGAGGTGACAATGTACCAGAGTGGTCTATGACAGTGACTGTCCCAAACAGAAAAGGCCCATAGGAAACACAGGGGTTGGTGTGTTGTTGGGGGCTGGGAACAGTCCTGCAGGTGGCTGGGGGAGGGGTAGGGAGGCCTGGTCCCAGAGATGGCCGACATACACTTTCAAACAGCCCCAGATCAAGGAGGAAACATTTTCCATGGAAACTCTGGGCAAAAGCAGACTGAGCACAGTGCCTACAGAAACTTGCTTTCAGATATACTCTTGTTTTTTAAGAAACATGTACAACCTACATACTTTTCAAAACTGCAGATCATAATTCACCGCCTAAACAAGTCCACCCACTGCCCCAGGCACTGGACCTGGCCCGGGCTGCACGGGTCTCTGAAAGCTGCAGCCATTTAAAAGGATCTTAACGCAGCCACAGAGCCAGGAGAGCTCTAAGAGCGAGCTGTACCAGCAAAAGAGGAGGCGCTCGAGAAGTGAAAAATGCTCTTCTCCATGCCTCTGCAAGGTGACCTGAAATTAGTCTCATGAAGTTCACTGACTCGGCGCCGTGCCCTGGGATCTCCGAGGAAGTTGCTTAATGTACTGATGGTCGTTTTCATCCTCACTCCTTCTGGAGCTTCCGACCTTTAGGCTTTCTGCCTCAGTGCCACACATTTTCTACACTTCTGCCTCCATCGATTCATAAGAGTAAAGGTACCACGAAGTCCACCTGCTGCCAGAAAACCCAGGCACATGCAAGGACAAGTCACTAACCGTCGCAGCATGCAGTTGCAGGGCGACCTAGAAGTTGTCGAGGCCAGAGCAGCAAACTGATGGACTGTGACACGATCGGCACAAACACACACACACGCACACTCAGACAAGAGCAAAGAAGGAGTGGATGGCGAGGGGGACAGAGGGACTTCCTGGAACAGAGCTTTCCGTGGAAGGTGGAAGTGGCAGCCCACTATGATTCAGTGGGACCCTCTCTAACCGGCAAGAGAGGTGCCTCCACCAGCAGGCAAAGTGACAAGGCTTATCAGTGAAGCATCATTTCTAGATAAAGTAACACTTGTTTCACAAATGCCATCTTCTCTTTCTACTGGAGGGCTTCGAATTTCAGTGAAACCACTTAACAATGTCTGTAAGAAGACAGTGAGCTCCACAGTCATACCACGGGAGCCACTCTGAAGCCAGGAGCCTGTGACAGTCCTGAGGATGATGCATCCCCTTTGCCTAATCACTAACCACTTCACGGGGGTCCCAGCAGGACCTGGGGTTTCCCTGGGCCTTCTCCTTCCCCTCTGTCTAGTCCAGCATTCTTGCCACTCTCTAATCTGCCATCCTCCTTGCCAGCTTCCTAAGCCACAAACCTGGACAGTAAACCTAGACTCCTACCTCTTCACTCCTTACATCCATTGGCCACCAATTCCTGGAGATCCCACTCCTCGCTCTCTAACCCCTCCCCGCCCCCCCCCCTTCCCAAGTGCTCTAGGGTACCCACCCCTCCCCACTCCTAAGTGCCCAGCCCACCTTCGCAGAATGCTTTCTGCAACACTAACGCGATACGTTGCTATTCCTCACATACTCTTCAACGGCTTCCCCACTGTTCGCCTAATAAAAGCCAAACTCTTGTATTAACCCACATCAGGTTGTCCATGATCTGACCCTGCCTACATCTCCGACCTACCGAGCTGTTTCCTGAATCTCTTGCTTCAGAGACTGTTCTCCTCACATCCTCTGTGTGGACTAATGTCACCACTCTGCGCAAATCTCAAAGACAACTTATCCCCTTGGAAGGTTCCTGCGAGGGTGACCTCCATGAAGGTGCCTTTTAAAATAACTCTGCCCTGCCAGCTCTCCTCACCCACCACACCAAACGGACCATTCCGTCCTCTGGGCCTGTACATATACGCCTATCACAGCACCTGTAATATTTTATCATCCATATTATACCTGTTGACACATGTAGAACTGAACTACAAATATTAAGTTAGTTTATACTTTTAGTGCTTAGCACAAATGTTGGGACATGCAGGAAATGGGCATTTAATAACTGATTGATGAATGAGTAGCTGGTTTTTCCACTGAGTCATACTGCCTCTACATGCAAAATTGCCTGGGAACTCGCGATTTATACAAACACGTATACATATATAGACTATAGAAAAGAACAAGGAGCAAATGATTCTAAAAAGCAGATAATTCTGAGAAGAGACTGGTGGAGAAGGGACGGTGGGGCAGCCATCCCCGCTGGGGGTAGGGTTGGGGACAATTTCTCATTTTCTCTCTCTGGCAAGCACACATGTCCTATGGCAAAACCTAAAAGGGGCCAGTAGGTGGCATGGAGGTTAAGGCATTGGACTCCCAGTGGCCACCTACAATTTGAGTCCTGGACCTGGTGGCTTACTTTCTCACCTTCTCTCTCTCTCGTACATGTGCCCTACAGCAAATTAAAATAATAATAATTTAAAAATTAAATAATTCTTTTTAAAAAGGCAGATCATTTAAGAGCATCTGTTTCATGCAAGTATGCAGAATAACTTTCTGTTTGTGTTTTTGTTAGACTAACATTAAAATTAGTTTGCATCCCTGATACTACACTGGTTAGAAGGGGAGAAGAGCTACAGAGAATTAAAGGAAGACAGGTTTAAGATGAAACTTTTGCAATCGATCATTAGCAAGTAAACAAACATATTTGTATACTCTTGGTTTACCATGAAGTCCTTTTAAACAAATTCCATTTCCCCGAAACAAACAGAATAATTACTGTAAGGCCTTGCTAACAATGTTCAGGTAGTATGCATGATATACATTCACTGCCCAGGAGCCACCTCTAAATGATTTCTGGGCCAAATTTGTGCTGCCAGGCAAGGCTGCCTAATGCACCAGCCGCCAGTGCTCTGTGTAATGGTACCTGAGCTAATAGAGATGAGCTCTGCTTCATGGAGGTTCGACTCCTGAGAATGGATCTTAAAGGTGAGGCACAGCAGCTCAGGAGAAAGTCGATTTAATTTGTTTAACATCATAAAAAGGGACATTTCCACATGGACAGCAAGGACATGAATATCATGTGTGTATGGCAGAATTATAAACGCATTTTTGGCGAAATTCAATAAAGCTGATTCTACTGCATAAGGTCAGCAATTTACTATAAAAAATGATATGATTGCAATTTTTAATATAACCCATGTATTTGCTGCAAGATGCTCTGGAAGACTGTGTAATGTAACCATTCGACCTCTCCACGGGAGCAGAGATCACCTTATTTACCCTTTATTGTCCTGATAACGGTATCCAGACAGAACAACAAAGTCAACAGCGTGTACTAAACAGAGCCGTATTCTTCAGGTCTAAGGTTTCCTCTTGTCAAATATAAGATTGGTGCTCTGGGATAGAGCCCTTGTGGAGAGCAGGAAGAAAATCTCCAGAACTCAATAAAACTGAAACTAAATTCATCTCCTGTTTGTGACAATAACTAGTGAAATGTATATGCTAATGAATGTATGGATGGAACAAATAACCTCTATTGGTCATTCTAGATTTCATTTCTTATAATGTGATTCCTCAAGGAGAGTCCATGTGAACAGATGACACACTGAAATTCAACAACTCGGGGAACCAGCAGTTAGTGTAATGGCTATGTCGCTGGACTCCCACGTAGTCGACTGCGTTTCGTGTCCCGGACCCGGTGACTTAAAACTCACACCGGGCGCGTGTGCGTGCGTGCCCAAGATCCCGAGAGGAGAATGGAGGAGAAGGGATTGCGGCGTGACCATCCTCCCTGGGGGGTGATTTCTCGCTTTCTGTCTCTATGTCTCTCTCTGTCTGTCTGGCGAGCGCACGCGCCCTATAGTGAAAACCTCTCCAAAAAAAAAAAAAAAAAAAAAAAAAAATCAACAACTCAGTGATGACAGAGACCTGCTCTGCAGGTTCAGTGCACCTCCCTAAGTCTCCACGTCCATGTGTATGTTTTTTGAGGAATTAACTTATGGCTAAGACTATGAAGACTGAATGAGCAAATTTATGAAAGAATGCTTTTAAGTTGTAACGCTAAATCCATGTGCCAGCGGTTACGATTCGGGTCTGTATTACATCATCTCGGCTTGTTTGTAAATTACAGTAACTGGATCACTAGGAACTTCTACTGTCTCATCACCAAGTTCTAAGGGGATGGCCCACTTATATCCTCGGGGCACATAGCACAGCACTCAGCAGACAGCAGACTAGGCATGCTTGATTTATAGAGCTGAACTTGGTCACTGAAGACACAAAAAAATTCTAGACTGGGGGATACGAAACTCTAACAGAACTTTCATTCTCAATGGCATCTCTGCAAAATGTCATTCTCGTTCTCACTCACTGCTATAGTCCCACAATGGGATCCTGGATCAAGTCAAGCTCTTTCTTGACTGGGAGTCTTAGCTCGCTGTCCCCTCCACCCTGATGCTCTTACTCTCACGCTTCTGGTTTCAGCAAACCTGCCCAACCCTCTCCATTCTCCTCTATCACTGCACCCTGCTTCTCAGTAATTATTTTGCTTATTTGTTCACATTTCTGGGAGAGTCTGTCTGCACTGCCAAGACCTCTGACTATCCCACTCAGCATTAAACCCTCAGTCCCAGGGCCAGCAGAGTGCCTGGTAAAATGTATGCACTCAATAAATAATTGTTGGATGGGTGAATAAATGAATGGTTAAAAAAACAATCTTGCAAAATTAGGTACTAAGATCTTCCGGAGAACAGTGCTCTTTTCTGTTATTTCTGGGATTTTCTGTTATCTCTACCTGTTATTTCTATTTTAGTACTTAGTCTCCTCTTTTCAGGGCTGCTTAAAGAAGAGCCTTTGATTAAGGGAAAAAACAGTAGGTAAATATCAGAAATGGACATCATGGAGCTCCATATTTATTCTCTTTCAATTACATTCTGTGCAAATTATCTCCATTTGTAAGTTAAACCGATTTTTCTAACTGCCTCTTCTTCAAACTCAACCTGTGTTCTTTCGGTCGAGACCCCAAATTTTGCAATTAGAATAATTTAATTCACGATTCCGTTTGTGACTCACAAAGCTGGGGAGGGGATGGCTTTGTTCTGTAGCTTCACAGGGTTACCACTGTCAGTGGTAGAACATTTTCTTGCCGGTGAAAGAGTACAGCTACAGCTTGAAGCCAAAAACATACTGCAAGAGAGCCCATTTCTATGCACTTTAGGTTTCATTGAAAAGATGACATTTACGTCGTTGTGATATTTAATTTATCACAGAGGGTCATGATTTTTTCTCCCTGAAATACCAAGATATGGTAAACTTCCACTTTATGAATGAAAGCCTCCACAATCATCTAACAAACCAAGAATCTACACAAAATTTAAAGACCAGCAGATTATGAAAGACAATCTACTCAACAATCTAATTACAGAAAGATGACTTTAAAGGGCCTTAAAACTAAGAATAATGATCAGTAAGAGACTAGCACATGCCCATGATCCCCAGGCCTCTGCCTGATGACAGGAGACAGCTCTGAGAAGATCAGGCCCTATTAGGATGCTTCTGAAACCAAAGACAGGTCCATTTAAAGTTGGAAGGGAAAAATTACTACAGCTCAATTCTCAGCTCAATTTTAATATAAGCCTCTGTGCCCCATCACTCTGTTTTCTGAGGACCTTTATTGAGCTACCTTAATTCGTCTCGAAATGGGAAGAAGAAAGAGCTATTAACTGACCAACCCAAAAAAACTACGGTAAAAAGTAAATTAAAGGGGTCAGTGGGTGGTGTGGTGGGTAAAGTACTGCACTCCCACATGGCTGACTGTGGTTCAAGTCCCAGATCTGGTGGCTTGCTTTCTTACTTTCTTTCTATGGTGAGCATATATACCCTATGCAAATTTAAAAAATAATAATAATAAATAAAATGTTAATAATTAATTAAAAATAAAAGCACACTTCGGACCAGCAGATGGCATAGCAGTTAAATCGCTGCACTCCCACATAGCCGACCATGGACTCAATGGCTTGAAAATCACACCAAGTACATGCGTGCCCAAGATCCTGGGAGGAGAATGGAGAAGAAGGGATTGCAGTGTGGCCAACACCCCTGGGAAGTGATTTCTCACTTTCCCTGTCACTGTGTGTCTGTCTGTCTATCTCTCTCTCTCTGGCAAGTGCACACACCCTAAGGCAAAAACCTCTAAAAACACAATACAATAAAAATAATAATAAAAGCACACTCTTTTTTTTTTTTTTTTTTTGGAGAGATTTTTGCTATAGGGCGCGTGCGCTTGCCAGACAGACAGAGACATAGAGACAGAAAGCGAGAAATCACCCCCCAGGGGGGATGGCCACGCCGCAATCCCTTCTCCTCCATTCTCCTCTCGGGATCTTGGGCACGCACACACACGCGCCCGGCGTGAGTTTTAAGTTACCGGGTCCGGGACGCAAACCACGGTCGACTACGTGGGAATCCAGCGACATAGCCATTACGCTATTTTTATAAGATATTAAGCTCAAAAACATTGGCGTGATAATGGGCTGGTAAATTAATGAATACTATCCCAAGTGATTTTTTTAAGAGATTTTTGCATGTGCTTGCTGAAGAGTCAGAGAGAGACAGAGAGACAGAAAGCAAGATATCACCCCCCGGGGGGATGGCCATGCCACAATCCCTTCTCTATTCTCCTCTCAGGATCTTGGGCACACATGCACATGCTCCCGGCGTGAATTTAAGATGCCAGGTCCAGGACTCGAAACCTGGTCAACTTTATGTGTGAGTCCAGTGACATAACCATTGTGCCATCTGCTAGACCCTATCCAAAGTTATTTTTTAAAATACTTATTTATTTAATTTTATTTATTCATTCAGTCATTTTCATTTGACCAGAGAAAAACAGGCCCACAGAGAGAAGGAAAGTGCGAAAGCAAGCCACCAGGTCTGAGACTTGAACCCTGGTCGGTCATGTGGGAGTGTCCAGCGCCTTAACCACCACACCATCTGCTGACCCCCTATCCAAAGTTATTTTAAAATCTTTATAATTACAGTCCAATTAACACAAAATATTTTTGAGTAGAGATTACCTTATGTTAAACTTTACGTTAAATTTCAAAAATCCCTGCTCCCAACATTTTCCAATAGTTCCAATAAATCCCCATGCCATTTAGTCCCTCTGGTAAAAACTCCCTTGGTCTACCCCTAGCAGTTGAATTTCACTTAAAAGAACTTCCATCCCTAGGTGAAGCCAGATAAAAGCGATAAGTTTTGGAGTCAGGAGGTGGCATAGTGGTTACAGTGTTGGACTCTCACATGGTTGATCACAGCTTGAGTTCCAGACCAGGTGGCTTAAAAGTCATGCCAGGCAGGGACCAGCAGTTGGCATAATGGCTATGTCACAGGACTCATGTAGTCAACCAAGGTTCGAGTCCCAGACCCAATGGCTTAAACTCATGCCTGGCACGTGTGTGTGTGTGTGTGTGTGTGTGTGCCAAGATCCCAAGAGGAGAATGTAGGAGAAGGGACTGTGGCGTGGCCATCCCCCTGGGGGGTGATTTCTCACTCTCTGTCTCTCTGTCTCTCTCTGTCTTTCCGGCGAATGCAAGCACCCTATACCAAAAACCTCTCCCCCGCAAAAAAAAACAAAGTCATGCCAGGCACAAGTGCACGTATGTCCAAAATCCCAGGATGAGAATAGAGGAGAAGGGATTATAGCATGGCCATCCCCTTGGGGAGTGATTTCTCACTTTCCCTCTCACTGCCTCTGTTTCTCTCTGAGAAGTGCACACGCCCTGTGGCAAAAACCTTAAAAAAAAGTGAGAAGTTGGGACCAGCAGGTGGCGTGGTGGTTAAGGTGCTGGACACTCCCACATGGCTGACCATGGTTCAAGTTCCGGACCTGGCAGCTTGCTTTCTCACTTTCTCTCTCTCTCTCCCTCTCTGTGTTACTCTCTCTGGTCAAATTAAAACAAAATAAATGAATAAATAAAATTAAATTAAAATAATTCTTAAAAAAAAAAAAAGTGACAAGTTTTCTGAAAATCATTCCAGAAAGCCAGAAAACCAGTAGTAATACAGAATTCATCAATATTTATCTCTTGGGCAAGGTGGAGACACATTACTGTAATTGTTTTGTTAACAGTTAAAGGCCCGATTCTAGTACGTATGTATGTGAAAGGTAGATACTTGACTAAAAAGGTATCCTTCGATTTATACACACAACTTGCTTTATGTTCAATAAAATACTTTCTTCATTTCGTGGGCTTTATATCCAAATTGCTCCAAAGAGATTCCTATCTAAGCCTTTCATAAGATACAGGTGTGTGATATAAATGTGTTGTACTCTGTTTGGGGGCAATTATATTTATGAATATTTTCTTCTTCTGATAGCATTCATTACTCTAGCATGCCTTTCTCTACTACAGAAACTGGAATGGTAAAAGCTTCATTTCCCAGACTCCGTGGCAGCTAAAGTTCTGGACGGGAATTGGGTTTCAGCAATGAGGTGCACGCACACACTCACGGGTGATTTGGAAAGTGGAAATGAGGTAAAGGAGCTCTCCTTGCTGCTTCTGATTCTTGTGAATTGCAGCAGATGGGCCAGCAAGATACTGGAAACACTGAGGTTTCCTGCTGCCATGTCCAGTCTCCAGCCTCCAGTGTCAGGGTCAAGAGGCAATTTTGACAGAAGAAAAAGTCAAGTTCACATTCCAATATCCTGTCGTCATTTCTGTGGGTGTTGGGAGCCACTTACAGTGGTGGCAACAGCAACTTTCAGGTCTCTGTGCCCTTGAATCCAATAGCTACAGTGGTAGCCACCTGATTCCCCACTGCCCGATCAAGGAGAAGTAACAGCTCCCCTGGCAAGTTAGTTCTTTAGTGTTCTGGAAGTCATTTCTGGAGTCTTGGCCCTCAGTCCACTCTGAATAAGTGTATAAGCTTCTAACTTCCTGTAGTAAATCCTTCTCTGGTCAGAATTCCTAGAACTTTCTGCTACATGAATTTTCATGATACCAAGTTTATCATTTTAATATAATATTACTGTAGTCCATTAAGAATTCACCTTTTGAGGGACAGCAGGTGGTATGGTGGTTGAGGACACTGGACTCCCACATGGCCGACTGTGGATCGAGTCCTGGACCTGGTGGCTTGCTTTCTCATTTTCTCTCTCTCACTCTGTCACTCTCTGGTCAAATTAAGTATATGTATATATACACACACAATAAAAAGTTAAATTAAAAAATATTAATTCTTTTATTCTTTTTTTTTTTTTTTTTGGAGAGGTTTTTGCTATATGCCGCATGCGCTCACCAAAAAGACAAGAGAGAGAGAGACCGAAGGCAAGAAATCACACCCCAGGAGGGATGGCCACGCAATCCTCCATTCTCCTTTTGGGATCTTGGGCATGCACATGCACGCGCCCAGCGTGAGTTTAAGCTGTCAGGTCCGGGACTCGAACCATGGTCGACCACATGGGAGTCCAGCGACTTAACCATTACACCATTCTCTGGTCTCAAAATAATAATAATTCTTTAAAAAAAAAAAAAAAAGAAAGAAAGAATACATATTTTTTTTTGGGGGGGGGGGGGGACCAACAGATGGCGTAATGGTATATCACTGAACTCCCATGTAGTCAACTGTGGTTCAAATTCCGGACCTGATGGCTTAAAACTCATGCTGGGCATGTGTGTGTTTGCATGCACAAGATCCTGAGAGGAGAATGGAGAAGGGATTGCAGTGTGGCCATCCCTCCTAGGGAGTGATTTCACGCTTTCTGTCTCTCTCTCTCTCTCTGGTGAGTGCACACACCCTAGAGCAAAAATCTCTCAAAAAAAGAAAAAAAAGGAGCTGACAGGTGGCATGGTAGTTGAAGGCACTAGACGCCCACATGGCTGACCATGGTTCAAGTCCCAGCCCTGGTGGCTTGCTTTCTCACTCTCCCCCTGCCCTCCCCAGTCTCTCTCTGATCAAAAATAATAATAAATAAAGTTAAATAAAATAATTCTTTTTTAAAAAAGAATACAACCTTTTCTCTTTTTTAAAGAGGTTTTTGCCTTAGGGCCTATGCACTTGCAGAGAGAGAGAGAGAGATACAGAGAGAGAGAAAGTGAGAAATTATCCCCTTGGGGGATGGCCACTCTGCAATCCCTTCTCCTCCATTATCCTCCTGGGATCTTCAGCACACATGCATACACATCTGGCATGATTTTCAAGCCACCGGGTCCAGGATTCAAAACAGGGTCAGCCGTGTGGGAGTCCTCCAGCAACGTAACCACTATGCCACCTGCTGGCCCCAAGAATACATCTTCTAAGAGGATATATACTGTTGATCATTGTTGTTGCCCATTAAGTCCTTATTTTAGTGTCAAGTATTCTGCCAAGTACTTTTTGTATTATTTTCATTTCATTCTTACAAGAATTTGTTGCAGGTAATACTATCATTAACTCCCTTCTACAGATAAAGAACCCAAGGCAAAATGAAGTTCAGTATTTTATGTAGGACCATAATTAGAAAGTGGTGAAACAGTAGGTGAACCCAGGTAGTCTATACACTATTGCCTCCTAAGCTGAAGTATTCCAAACAAGACCTATTATTTAGTCACTCTTAAGGGACCAGCAGTTAGCGTAATGGCTATGTCGCTGGACTCCCATGTAGTTGACCACGGTTCGAGTCCTGGACCCAGTGGCTTAAACTCACGCCGGATGTGAGTGATGCCCAAGATCCCGAGAGGAGAACTGAGGAGAAGGGATTGAGACTTGGCCAACCGCCCCCCTCCCCCGGGGGGGGGGGGGTGATTTCGTGCTTTCTGTCTCTCTGTCTCTCTCTGTCTCTCTGGCGAGAGTACGTGCCCTATAGCAAAACCCTCTCCAAAAAAACAAATGGTCCCTGGGGCTAGCAGGTGGCATGGTGGTTAAAGATGCTGGATTCTCACATGGCTGACTGTGGTTCAAGTCCCGGACCTGGCAACTTGTTTTCTTGCTTTCCCTTTTTCTCTCGCTCTGGTCAAATTATAAATAATAATAACGAATGGAATTAATTAAATAAATAATTTTTTTTAAATGTTCCCAAAGACATGTGGTTTTACAACTGAAAATTTGACACCTGCATCTTCCTAGTCTCCAGATTCAAAATGCTGGTATATTCAAACACAACTGAGAATATGAAACACTACTACAACCCTTTTCAAAAACAGTGTTGAAGGGGGCCAGCAGGTGACATGGTGGTTAAGATGCCAGATTCCCACATGGTTGACCACAGTTCATGCCCTGGACCCAGTGGCTTGAAAATTATGCTAGGCACATGTTCATGCATGCCCAAAATCCCAAGAGGAGAAGGGATTGCAGCATAGCCATCCCCCCGAGGGGTGATTTCTCATTCTTCCTCTCTTTGTCTCTCTCTGGTGAGTGCACATATGCCATGGCAAAAACATTAAAATTTTTCAAATCTGGAAGTTTCTTAAAAGCCTAAACACACACTTGCCATATGATCTAGCCATTCCATTAGATATCCATCCAAAAGAAAATTAATTAAGATTTATATAAAAATATTTATAACAGCTTTATTTTTAATATCTAAAAACTGAAAATGACCTGCTATGGATCGAATGTCCCCCCAAAAACTCATGTTGAAATGTCAATGCTGCTGTGACGATATTAAAAGGTGGGATCCTTAAGAGGTAATTAAATCATGAGGCTCTGCCTTCATGAATGATTAATACCTCACTGGGAGAACGTTCTCTCAGGCGTGGGCTCCTGATGAAAGGACAAGTTCAGCCCCATTTTCTCTCTGTCCCACATGCTCACTTGCCCTTCTGCCATGTCATAATGTAGCACTAAGACGCCTGCCATGCTAGCACCATGTTCTTGAGCCTCTACCACCATAAGTCAATAAACTTTTTTTTATTCATTTATTTATTTGTTTATTTTATTTTTTTTTGGAGAGGTTTTTGCTATAGGGCGCATGCACTCACTAGAAAGGCAGAGAGACAGAAAGTGAGAAATCACCCCCCTGGGGGGAAGGCCACATTGCAATCCCTTCTCCTCCAATTCTCCTCTAAGGATCTTGGGCACGCGTGCACAAGTGCCCAGTGTGAGTTTAAGCCATCAGGTCTGGGATTCAAGCCACAGTCGACTACATGGGTGTCCAGCAACATAGCCATTATGCCAACTGCTGGTCCCTGTTTATTAATTTTTTTAGAGAGATTTTTGCTATAGGGCATGTGTACTTGCTTGGAGAGACAGAGACAGACAGTGAAAAATAACCTCCCAGAGGGGTTAGCTATGCCGCAATCCCTTCTCCTCCATTCTCCTCTCAGGATTCTGGGCGTGCGCACATATGCGTCCGGCGTTAGTTTTAAGCCGCCAGGTCCAGGACTCAAACCGCAATCAACTATGTGGAAGTCCAGCAATATAACCATTAAATCATCTGCTGATCTCTATTTTTTTATTATTATTATATTATTATTATTATTTAATTTGCTAAAGAGCACATACACTCACCAGAGAGACAGAGAGAGAGAAAGCAAGTCACCAGGTCCAGGACTCAAACCATGATGGATCAGGTGGGAGTCCAGTGCCTTACCCACCATGCCACCTGCCAGCCCAATCGATAAACTTCTAGCATGCATAAATCATGCAGTCTGTGACCTTCTGTTACAGCAGCAGGAAACGGACAAAGATACACCCCAAATTGTCCATCAGGTGAATGGATAAAACTGTACCACAGCCAGCCATATAATGGCATACCATTCAGCAATAAAAGCAAATGAACTACTGACACACATAACGACACAGATAAAACTCAAAATACTTATGCTGAGTAGAAAAGTCAGACCGAAAAAAAAAAAAAAAAAAAAAAAAAAAAAAAAAAAAACAAACCTGCATCCTCTATGACTCAGTTTATATAAGATTCCAGAAAATGCCAACTGATCTATATGACAGAAAAGAAATCAGGGCTTACCTACTGAGGATGGAGGTTGCGGGGGGTGGGGAGAGGGGGCAGGAAGAAAGGAATGTGAAGGGGCACGAGCAAACTTCTGGGGGTAAAGGGTGTATTCATTATCTTTACTGTGATGAGTTTCACAAGTGTGTCAAAACTTTACAAAACTGTACACATTAAACATGTGTAATTTACTGTAAGTCAATTACACCTCAATGGGCTGCTTAACAGTAAAAACAACCCTTAGAGTCACCTTGGGTCAATCTCGCACATCCAATCCGCCACTGAGCATGGCTTACTCTTTCTTCTACCATGTCTGTGCTTCTACCCTTCCTTTCCAGAAAATATGTGGTGTAGTTCAAAGAACCCCAGTTGGAAGACATAAGTTCTAGTTCTACTTATGCAATTTGTTAGTTTTACTTAACCTCTCTGAGCCTGTTTCCTCATCCATAAAATGGAAGAAAAAAAAGTTGCTCTGAAATTCATTGTCATGTATTCATTCATTTAACAAATACCTGTCAACCTGCCCAATAAGATTATAATGAAGAGGGACTGGCAGGTAGTGTGGTGGTTAAGGGCGCTGGACTCCCACATGGCCGACTACGGTTTGAGTCCCAGACCTGGCAGTTTGTTTTCTCATTCTCTCTCTCTGTCTCTCTCACTCACTCACTCGTTTGCTCACTCTGTCCCTTTCTGATCAAATTAAAATAAATAAAGTTAAATAAAATAATTCTTTTTTAAGAAAAGATTATGAATTAACTAATATATGTAAGAGCATTTCATAAACTGTAAAATTCCCTACATAAAATGTCACTTCAGGCCAGCAGGTGGTGCTGTGGTTGAGGAACTGGACTCCCACATGGCTGAACACAGTTCAAGTTCCAGACCAGGCAGCATGAAAATCATGCCAGACACGAGTATGAGTGCCCAAAATCCTAGGAGGACAATGTAGGACAAGGGACTGTGGCATGGCCACCCCCCACCCAGGGTGTGATTTCTCACTTTTTCTCTCAGTGTATCTCTCTGAGAGTGTAAGCACCCTATGGTACAAACGTAAAAAAATAAAAATTAAAAATAAATGTCATTTCTTATGTCCATTTCTACTGCTACCATCCCAGCCCAGATCTCCCACACCTGAAAATAGATGCAGCAGGACTTTCTTTATAGCTGGCTTCATTACTGCCAGGCCAAGGCAGTTAGATACAGAGCCCAGAGTAAACTTCTCAAACAGTTTCGCTGCATTAAAGTCAATGGCTCAAGAAGTGCCACTGTCACTTGTACTATCGAGTCCTAACACTGGCTCCTCCTTGCTGCCTATCACCAAATCAATTCTCTTCCCTCCTGCAAACGCTGTGGGCCAATCCGACTGACTGCACACGGGTGCTTGCAGGAGCTCCCTCACCAACAATGCCCTTCTCTATTTTCTCTCTATCTATGCCATTGCCTGCCAGGTCAAAACTGAGCTCTGTTGGGACCAGCAGTTAGCGTAATGGCTATGTCACTGGACTCTCATGTAGTCGACCGCGGTTCAAGTCCCAGACCCGGTGGCTTAAAACTCAAGCCGGGCGCGGGACCAGCAGTTAGCGTAATGGCTATGTCGCTGGACTCATACGTAGTCGACCGCAGTTCGAGTACCAGACCCAGTGGCTTAAATTCACGCCGGGCGCGTGTGCGTGCATGCCCAAGATCCCGACAGGAGAATGGAGGAGAAGGGATTGCGGCGTGGCCATCCCCCCTGGGGGGTGATTTCTCGCTTTCTATCTCTCTGTCTCTCTCTGTCTGTCTGGCGAGCGCACACGCCCTATAGCAAAAACCTCTCCAAAAAAAAAAAAAAAAAAAAACTCAAGCCGGTCGCATGTGCATGCGTACCCAAGATCCCGAGAGGAGAATGGAGGAGAAGGAATTGTGGTGTGGCCATGCCCCCTGGGGGATGATTTCTCGCTTTCTGTCTCTGTCTTTCTGGCAAGCACACACGCCCTATAGCAAAAACCTCTCCCAAAAAAAAAACAAAAAAAAAAACAACTGAGCTCTGTTGACCTCAGTAACTTTGGAAAAGAGTGTTCAGACTGGATACTGTAAGACTAAGAAAAAAAAAACTGCACATAAACACTGCACTCTGGTTGAGAAAGGCACAAGATTAGCAATTCTGAAGCTACACGTATACCTGCGCTGGATAAATAAATTGTCGAATGGGGGGGGGGGGGACTGAGCTCCTTTTGAAAATTTTCCTGGTATCTTCGTCCATTCTTTATACTCTGACTGAGGGCTGTCTAGGTGGGGTGCTAAAGATGCTGGAAGAATGAGAAGTGAGGGCTGCCCCCAAGGAGCCTGCAGTCAGCAAGCTTTATGTTGTAGTCTCCTCCGAGTGCAGCCCTGCTGGCCTCTACCTGAGATCCTGGTGGCACCTTGCTCTCGGACTTCCTGGGACACCCTGTTCCTCATGGACATACATGGACCATCAGTAAGCACTCAGCATCCATTCCCGCTTCCCCCCTTTAAAAAGAAAAAATATTTCTTCCGTGAGAGAGAGACAGTACCCCAACAGGGTCTTGATGCCACAAGCAACCTCCCTCCTTAGGCAGCCTGGCTCGTGGGCATGCGTATCTGGTAGACTTGAGAATGTCTTCAGGTGCGAGCCCAGAACCTTCCCAAGTGGACCAGCCTTGTGGAGCATCTCATATTACCCCACACCACTACCCAGCCCCACTCCCACATCCTAATGAGCCTCCTACTCTGTAGACTCGTGTTTTCATGAAGTGCCTAATAGAATAATACTCTGCACATGACAGTTACTGAATAAAGGCTGACCACCCAACCAGTGGCCCTAAACCCCATCTAAAAGATCCAATAAAAACCAGAAGAAGGCCTGGCCCCATAGTGGAGCAGTTAAGCATTATAGATAGAAAGTGTAATCCCATGTGGCTGACCAAGGTTTGAATTCCAGTCCCAGCAACTTGGAAAACGTGTGAAGCACATGTGTGTGTGCCCCAAATCCTAACAGGATAAAGAAAGGAGGAAAAAAGATTGTAGTGTGACTACATGACAAGCTGGGAAAAAATCTAAATTTTTCACTGTATATCCTTCTTTACTGTTTGAATTTATTCTTTTCTTCAATTGTGTTTTGTTTTGTTTTGGAGAGGTTTTTGCTATAGGGCATGTGCGCTCACCAGAAAGACAGAGAAAGACAAAGAGACAGAAAGCGAGAAATCACCCCCTGGGGAGATGACCTTGCCACAATCCCTTCTCCTCCATTCTCTTCTTGGGATCTTGGGCATGCATGCACACGCACCTGGCATGCATTTAAGCCACCGGCGGGTCCAGGACTCGAACTGCGGTCGACTACATGGAAATCCAGCAACATAGCCATTACGCCAATTGCTGGTCCTTTCTTTAGTTGTCTAATTCTTTCAAAACAAAGGGAAAGAGAGTGAGAGATCTTGAACAGGGTTCACATGCTGTAACACACCCCCAGTCAGCCAGGATTACAAGCGCTCACATATGCACCTGGCTCGTACAAAGTGACCTCAGGACACAAACCCAGCACCTTCCCATATGACCTCAGCATTGCATTGCCACTGTGTCATCACGTTGGCCTGTTTGAGTATTTTTTAAATGATGTGCACACCTTAATTTCTTTCTTTCTGTTTAAAAATTTCTGCCATAGGGTACATGCTCTTGCAGGAGAGATAGAGAGAAAGTGAGAAATCACCCCCTGGGGGGATGGCCACACTGCAATCCCTTCTCCTCCATTCTCCTCTTTGGATTTTGGCACACTCACATACATATCCAGTGTGTTTTCAAGTCACTGAGTCTGGGACTTGAACCACAGAGTTGACCATGTGGGATTTAGTGCCATAACTACTACACCAACTCCTGGCCTTACATGTTATCTTCTTTTAAAAAATGGTCTTATAATACTAAGATACATAACAATGTCACTTTAGTCACTTTGCTTTTCTTGCAGTGCTATTGTAAGCACACAAGTTTAAGAAAAGAATCATTCTCCATATTAAGAAAAAAATATCAGGGCCAGCAGGTGGCGTGGTGGTTAAGGTGATGGATGCTCACCAGGGCTGACCATGGTTCAAGTCCTGGACCCAGAGGCTTGAAATTTATACCAGGTGTATGGACATGTAAGCCCAAAATCCTAAGAGAAGAATGGAGGAAACGGGGTTGCAGTGTGACCATCCCCCCCCGGGGGGGGGTGTGATTTCTCACTTTCCTTCTCTCTCTCTCCTATGAGTACACTGTGGCAAAAACCTAAAAAGAAGAAAAAGAAAGAACAAGACAAAAACATATAAATAACTCAAAAAGAAAAGAAAAGAAAAGAAAACATATAAATAACTCAGTAAATCCAAAAGAGCTCCTCTCCTCACAAGCTCCTCTATGCTTTTCCTCCCATCACAGAGTAAAGCGTAGGAAACTACTCGACTTGGCTCACCTTCTTGGTGAAGCAAGAGCTAACAGCGCCCCCTGAATGGGGAAGCCGTGGTATCTCTAGTTCCCCGGCATTCAGCTGGCCTAGCTGCTGTAGATCTCACTCTGGATGCTGAGAAAAATCTGTGGAGTTCAAGACAAGTTTGGATAACAAGGGGAGCAGGAAAATTGATGGGGGGGAACCAGACAGTGTGATGAATAGGCCGGTCCAGAACAGCAGGTGACGGATATGCAGATGCAAGACTGGCAGGGAAGGAAGACGGTCCGTTCATAACAGATGGATGGAGATGCTCAATCATCCTCAGGAACGAGGCCGCGGCTGCCACACAGCCCTGCCTGCTCGGCACCGGCAGCTCCTCGCTCACCCGCAGGGCGCACACCCGCCCCAGAGGCTCTCTGCCCTGTACCCAGGGCAGGGTGGGGCAGGGCAGGGCAGGGCCAGGGTGGTAAGGGCAGGCGGTCTTGGGGACGATGCCACTCTACTGCACACTGGGCTGTCACGGTGCCTTCTTCCTACTCCTGAGAAAGATTTGCACTGCGAGGGTGACCAAGGGGCTGTCCACAACACAGGAGTGTTCATGTTAAAATAAGGACAGTCGGGCCGGCGGATGGAGTGGAGGCTGAGGTGCGGGATTCCCATATGGTCGACTGTGGTTCAAGTCCCGGACCTGGCAGCTTGCTTTCTCACTTTCCCTCTCTCTCTTCCTCTGTCTCTCTCTGGTCAAACTGAAAAGTGATAATAATAAATAAAATTAAATGAATAATTCTTAAAGAAACAAAACCAGGGCAGTCACGCAACTTACCGCCCACTGTCCTCTCTTTTTTTTCTCTTCCTCTACACAAGCAGTGAGACAACCCAGATCGACCTATTCAATTCAAGCTTATCACTGAGTAGAACCTGTGGATGGTCCTCGTTTCCTCCAGCCATCTAAGTCGAACAGGGAGAGAGGAAGCAGTAAGAACCATTCAAATCCCAGCTCCTCTCAGACTGGGACATCTTGCAAAAATGTCCATGATACACCAGGTTCCATCTCCCCAGCAAATGTAAGAGTGAATCTGAATCTTGAGGCCATAATCCCTGACTTGTTAACAAAGAATCGGAAGGGCCAGACAGCCCTGCACAGAGCCAAAGCTCTTCCTTCCAGCTCAGCTGCGGGAGTTTCCGGGGAGGAGGGACCCGGCCACAGTGAAGCCAGGGGTGGTGGCTGGCAGGCTCTCTGCCCCTCCCCCAGCTATCTGCTGGACCCGGGCTCTAGGAAGAAAAGCTTGGTGAAAAGACTTCTGGCTTTACTAAGACACATTAAAGAATTAATTATACAGTAAAGCTGAAGGAGAAAATTAATTTTAGAAACACAAGAGGTTACAATTTTTTTTCCTGGAGATGGGGGAGGAAACACAGTTATTTTCGTTTTCATCCTGGGGGCACAAGCTGGGAGCTGTCCAGTCGATAACCTGGCCATCAGAACAAGGTTTGTAATTAAAAGGTCAGTGACCTGGAAAGCCAGGGCCCCACTCCCAGAGCTTCTCAGTAATGACGGAGCTATTAAATTAAGACTGTTATGAAATCAATGCTAAAAAAGCTTTCATGGTAACGAGATTCCATTCAAGGACATGCAAACTACCTCATGAAATGAACGTAAATGATAAAAAAAAAAAAGAAAGAAAGAAAGAAAAGTAATAAAAGAGAGTTAAATTGAAATCTGTGTAAGAATTTACTCCCCCTTAAAATATTCCAGTGAAAGAAACCCTTCACATCTACCCTCCTACCAAGGTTGAGACCATTAGGTTTCTTCCTCAAGTTCATTTCCAGCAAGGAGGCAGTTTTGCTACTGGGGGTTCCGCTTCCAGGAACAGAGGAAAGATAAGATCTAGTTTCACCTTTTAGAACGAGAAAGTATGGTGTTGTGTTTTATTTGTTCAGTTTCCCTCCCCTACTCTGGACTATTTATCGGATGAGGGAGGGAAAAAGCCCTTTATTTATACACTTGAAAAGAGCACAATCAAGTCGAAGTGCC
Organism: Tupaia tana; assembly: GCA_026018925.1. Lineage (NCBI taxonomy): Eukaryota > Metazoa > Chordata > Mammalia > Scandentia > Tupaiidae > Tupaia > Tupaia tana. The sequence goes on along the minus strand of JAKSZU010000007.1, from coordinate 80,568,603 downwards.
CACCACCACCCAGCCTTACTCTGCGGGGTTAGACAGAAAAGCATGCGATGTTCATCTTTCTTCAGGAAGCCTGCTTTGCCACAGCTACGTTAGAGTGAGTTAACAGACAATTCTACCCACCCCAACCTCATCCACCTGCTCAGCCCCATCGTCCCCCACCACACACACACTCCTCCCCACCCTGTGCTCAGCCTGCCAGGACTGCTGAGAAGCAGACTGCGTCCTGCATTTGTGGCTGGACAGGGTGTCAACTCAACATAAGCCTATTCACAAGGACTCCCAAGCCTCTAACTTTCTGGACTGATTCTAATGCTGTTCGCAAGTTACTCTAACCTCCTGACTGCAGTCTGCTTAGAGCCCAGATAGGATGCCTGCTTGGCAAGAACCACTTCTATATATAGACCAGTGCTGGGAGGGCTTGAACCCCACACACAGTCCAATTATCTTCATGTGTGGCTGACTGCAGCAGACGCATCATCTGCAAAATCATGTGGTCAGAAAGAAAACGAAACACTCATTCTAACACTCTGAAGGTGAACAGCTGCCTTTCTCTTTCATCCAAAAAGTTCGATAGAAGGAAGAAACGTTGTAAATACAAAATAGCAGTACATACTTCAAAAAAATGATAAATGATTCTAATAACTTCATGTTTCTCATTAATGACTCCATATCAGACTTTGAAGCATCCAAAAGAGATCTCAAAACAACACTCAAAGAGCCCAAACAAGAGAGGCTTCCTAACCCCTTGCAAACCAGTGCTCTTCCATCCCTATCCCATGCCCTCCCCACTATCCCGGCCCAGCCCCCCAGCACCCCCATCACAGAGAGCACCACACTTAACCTGTCACTAAGAGGCAGGATGCAGCCCTGCTCTGGGCTGTGGTTTCACAATGAAACAAACTCCGCTGATGCGCCTAAAGTAACCCTCATTTTCCACTGAACTGACATGCACTACAGGGACCTCAATTTCTATATTAAATATTAAATAATATTAAAAGAAAAACAAAATTGGATTTGCCTTTTCAGGAAAGAGATGTTTATTAAAAAAAAAGAAAGTCAAGATTATAATTCAAGTCAGTGCTCTGCTGCAATTCCCCGAAGTGACATTTGCGAGGAAAAGCCAAGACTACAGTAGCTGAGCGCTCTCCCACCGCCCGTGCTCCAGACCAACCGCTGCAAGGATCCTGCGGGGAGATTGCGAGAGGATGCCAGAACCCTGGTCCCGCCCGCCCCCACGGTCAGCGAGCCAACTCTTTCCTTCCACCACTACAGTTAGGGACGGGGTGGAGGCTCCTCATCCCCAGCACAGACCGTGCCAAGCTATGCCGATCATGTTAGCCTGACCCAAGGAACAGCCGGAAATTAAAAAAGTGAAGTTTAAATCCACGAAGGGGCTTTTCTTCCCCAGACGCCGATCAAACCTTGGAATTCTCTGCCCAGAAAAGGTCCTGCCAGAACCTACTCTATTGGGATTCGACTCGGAAATGGATAATTACTGACTAAAGCAGCATTTTAGAGGATAATGGAGATGGGTGATTAACTTCAGTGATGCTGGGTTTAAGTACAGGAGTAGACTCGTGGTTCTTTTCAGAGGAAGAAGGGTAGGATAGCCTCTCAAGCTTCCAGAGGCCTAAAATTCTCAAAACTCTAACCCACACGACAGGTCGAGAAAGAATGAAGTCCACTCAGTTAGTAAACTCTCATTTCCTTCAGGTCTCTGCTCCGACGCAACCTTGGAGACATTCTGACATTTGCCCTGTTCGAAATCATACTCCGCCCCACACCAACCCTGGGTTCCTCACCCCTGCCTTCCCAGTTTCATTCTTCCCCATGGCGCTTTCTATTGGACAAGCTACGTATCTCATTTTTCCTTTTGTTAATTATCTGCCTTCCACCCACTGGACTTGAAGCTCTGAGAGGGCAGGAATTTTGTCTGTTCTGCTCTACGCTCATCCCCAGGGCGTGACACAAGATGAGCAGTCACTCTTGGATGTATTAATTAATTAATCGATTGTTTTTTTAAAGGAGCAACAAATAATACTTGCACAAAATGGTTTTCTCTCTACAGTAATTATTAGCCAAGTAACTCAAAAGAAGTATTATTTGGACCAGAGTTTCTCTCTCTCTTTTTTTTTCTCTCCTTCTCCCAGCCAGGGATTTATTAAAATTAAACAGATTAGATGGAGCTCCTGATACTAAAACTGCTCAGCAAAGCCTGCGGTGGGGAAGTGCCGAGCAAACACCAGAGACATTTGTCTCTAAATTGCTCTAAATACCTTCTGCAAATGAAATTCTAACCCAGCTGCGTTTGAGAGAAAATGAGGACTAACTGGTCATTGTCGGTGGAAGAGAAGATCAGGCAGTTATAATATTGCACAATATACTGGGGCTAAGGATCTCTCAGCAACCATAGATTTTGTCTCAGGTTACCCCGGGTAATCAGCTCAGCTTTTAGGCTCAGCTTTCCCCAGCTTCAATGCTTTGATGAGAGAGTTGAAATCCCTGAGCTTTTATGATTAATTACTCCCCATAGGTACACATATTTCAAGGAAAAACTCTTTTATGGCATGATGCTTGCGGAGTGGAGAGGCCAGCCAACACGCTCCAAATTTTAATAATCTCCTAATGATGGGGGATGAGCAAGATGCAGCCAGCAAGCACACTGTGGCCCTCACCAAGTCTGTCACAGGAACCTGGCCTGGGGGCTACCGTGAAGTGGCTGCCTATGAATGAAACGCCTGGGCTTATTCTGCCCAAACCTTGTGAGCGCTGCCCTGGGATGTGAGAAGTTGAAGGCACCAAAACAGTCCTGCAGCACCACTTTGGTGGGAAACGGCAGACCGGACCTAGGAAATGCCACCAAACCATTCTATTACATTCTTTTTTTTTTTTTGACAGACAGAGAGACAGAAAGTGAGAAATCACTCCTTTACCCCTAGAGAAGACAGTCACACCACAATCCCTTCTCCTCCATTCTCTTCTTGGGATCTTGGACCCACACACACAGTGTGAGTTTTAAGTCATCAGATAATAGGACTTGAACCATGGCTGACTACGTGGAAGTCTAGCAACATAACCGTTATGCCATCTGCTGGTCCCCCATTCTATTACAGCCAAAAATGACTGAAAGTTCAAAACCAGAATTTTCAGGCCAATATTCCAGCTCCTAAAAAATAGTTTTATTAGCAGGTAGCATGGTGGTTAAAGTGCTGGACTCCCACATGGAAGACTGTAATTCAAGTCCTGGACCCATCAGCTTGAAAATCACACTGGGCACATGTGTGTATGTGCCCAAAATCCTGAGAGGAGAATGGAAACGAAGGGATTGTGGTGTGGCCATCCCCCCTAGAAAGTGATTTCTCACTTTCCCTCTCTCTGTCTCTCTCCAGTGAGTGTGTGTACCCTACAACAAAACCTTAAAAAAAAAAAAAAAAAAAAAAAAAAAAGTTTTGTTTTGGGAGGAAAAAAACTTACTTTTCCCCCTCTTGGTGGCTAAGGGCCTTTTTTTAAACAACTTCCCAGTTTTCTAGAAAAGTAAATATAAAGAAAAGTCAGGTTTCGTTTTGGGGGGATTCTTCAGCCCTTTGACAGGTCTGGCCATGCTCATCCTGGTTATTTTCATTTTAAAGAAAGAAAAATTTCTAAGTTCCAACAGAACCAGAAGAGATTCTTTCTGTTTCAGACAATATTGAGTTTGTCAGGATTCATTTTATCCCTGCTTACAGAAATACCATAAAACCAGTAATTTACCACTTCAGTCTGTAACTCAGACTGACCCCAAGCTTGACCTTAACCTGACCTTGTTTAGTCATCTCATTTCCCTTGTCCTTCATTTCTTTCTTCCTCATTCTTTACCAAGCAGCTGACCTCCTAACCTAAAGCCAGTCACTCTGCAGACGGGGTCACTTGGCAAAGAACAGAGCAGAAAGCAGAAGTCTTCCAGTCTTTTCCAGCGGGCTACTGAACGCTGCCTTTGCCATGATGTTCTAGGCTAAGTCCTTGGCCTTATATCGGGTGCCTAATTATCTGAATCATGTAATCTCTCCATTCCATTGTAAGGAAAGAAACCTACATTCCTCACCCAGCCTCACCCCTAACTCCCCACCCCTCCTGGAGTGGACGGCAACAGGAGGTCCTTGGACTCAGCACCTGCGGTCCACACTGTGGCTTCTATCTGCCCTTCCCCAGACCCTTTCTGCCAGAGCAGTGGGCCGTGGGGAGCCGTACCTTTCTTCTTAAGGAATGCTCTCCTCGTAGCAAGTGGGCTCTGGCGCACCCGGGAATTCTGTAGAAACTTCACTGCTGTGGCAATCTGGTAGGGAAGATAAAACAGAGAAGAAAAGCAAACTTCAAAAGCCTGAATTTCAAGATTAAAAATCCTATGAGTTTTTCCCAGGGCTTTTAGGAACAAGCATACCACTTCGGTCAAATATATTACCAGTTATTTCTTAAATATAAAAATTACCTAAATCAAAGATTATATGGTTACCCCACCTGTTTTCATTGGCTTGCTGTATCTGAAGTTATCAAATCTAAGCCGCTTAGCCTAGCTTTTCCAGTTCTCCCCTGTTCAAGCTGTTTCTTCAACCCTTCAGCAGGGCTGGCCATGCTCTCATCTGTGTCACTACACTCGGGCCATGCGTGTCCTCTTTCTGGAAGGCCTCCCTTTCCCACCTTTACCTGTCTAAACATTATCTATCACCACCACCCCACCCACTTGTGCAGACACACACACACACACACACACACACACACACACACACACCAGCACAGCCCCTTACAGCCTGCTCTGACTTCTTGAAGCCTTCCCTAAATAAGCAAGCTACTCTGATCTCTCTCTTAAGTTCTTCAATGCTTGTAGTGTGTAGCGTATAATTGAAGACATAATTATACTGTCTTCTAACATTCAGGCTGCCTCCCCAACTACACAGCAAGAGGCTGAAAGAAAGAGACCGTGGTGCTGGACAGAGCCTGGCCAAGTGCTGAGCTCCACCAGCTGGGGTGTTATATGAGCATGAGAGAGACGACACATGGCCTCTCACGCTGGCCCCTCTTATGCAGTGGCCTGAGTTCTGGAAAGCCTTCGAAAGGCAGAGCCTGGGGTTCCATGGCTAAAAGCTGCTAGACTGACAGGTTATCTACCTACCCCTGGTAATGAATATTATTTAATGAACTCTTACTATCTATGAATAAGCCAAGTAGAGGATAGAGTGAAGACTGTTGATAGCATCACCCTTCACACCACTCAGCACAGGGAGCGCCGGGCCACTGCTGTCTGATCATCCCAGACGCCAGTCCTCTGGGTGGGAAACACCAACCTGCCCCAGGCAGGAAAGGCGCTGTGTGAAATGACTGGCATTATTCACTGCAGTAACACCAAAAGAGTAATATGGTCTCAGGTTTCAGGTAATGTCAACAGGACCTGTCGTTCTCTCAAAAGTTGTTGAAAGAAAAAATGTGTAAGGGCCAGATGTAAGGAAGTTTTCTAAAATCCTTCAAACTAAGGGTCGCACTTATGCAGAGACTAAAACAGAAAGTGCTGTGACTATAAATGAAATCCAAATTACAAATCATCTCCTTCCTCATATTTTTAATGAATTTAATCTTGAAACCACACAGACTTCTTAGGAACAAAAGATATGAGAATAAATCAGAAAGAAAAGAAGAACATAGAAACTCTTTCATCTATCTTCCTGTAACCCTTCTGTGGGAGGCTTACCCTCCACATTGTCCCTAAAGGATAAGCTGAAGTGCCCTGATGTTCTGGTCCCGGCTGGTTACCACTAAGGCATATCTGTATTCCTGGAGGGCCCGCCAGCTCCACCACCAGGGCTCACCACCATCATGAACAGCAGGGCTAATCAATCAGTTCTGGACGATGAAAATCCACACTTGTGACTTTAGAATCCCCAAACTACACGCTCACTCCTTAGCCCCTCAAACCTATCTCAAGCTGCACCAAAATCAGGAAAAATCTTACAAACAACAACACTGATGTGTTTAAATGAAGAGATAGGAGAGGGGAAAGATAAATAAAAAAAAGAAGACAAAAAATAAATAGGAAAGAAAGGGGACTAGGTAGAGAATGCAAGGGAGAAAGAAAGCAAGAGGTCAAAAGAGAGGCATAACAGAAGAGGGGCAAAAAAAAGGAAAGAAGAGAAGTGAGAAAGGAGGAGAAAAGCAAAAGGAAGAGCGGCCCATGCTTTGGAAAGAGCGTGGACAGACACACAATCACAGGCCCCAGACTACACAGCTCAGATGGCTCGGGGATAATCGTTTTTCACCTAGAAAAAAAAATACACCTTCAATACACAAGAAAATTACAGTATTCGTATCGTGTGGCAGTGTCTGCGCGCTATGCTGTGTGTACCAGGTGTCAGAGGAAATGTGGATGAACAGGTCCTGAGCAGTAGATGCTAATAGCACAGCTCCTATCATTTACCTGTAGAAACAGAAACCTTTCCTTCATCTTTCCAAAATTTTCCATGACAGAGAAAGAAAACAGAAGCCCACCACTAAAACGCACAGGTTTCACCTTTCTTTTTTAATATAGTCCTTGGTATATGCATTTCTGGTCAGAGAGCAAAGTTCTGATGGGTTTAATGGTGCACTCAATGCAGTGCTTGGCGCATTCCATCAATTTTTTTTTTTTAAATTGCATCTCTTATTTCTTTAAATACATTAATCAGCCTAGTGTAGGCAAAACGGATCCATCGGACAATGCAATAAACATGAATTATCATCTATCCAACACGCATAATGGCTTAAAAATACATAATAGCAGGTGTAGTTTAAATGATTAGTTATTACACCTGTGGTGGGTCTGATTCAATTGGGAAAAATCATCTTTAATAGGTTAAAAGGTTTAGATCACCATGCTTTCCTTAAAGTGGCTGCAGAGAGGGAATGATGGAGTGCTCTGTCATTAGTAATTCATTTAAGAAGAACGTGGGGGATACAGCAAAGAACAGCATAAACGAGCGAATCCAATTTAAACATCAGGTAAAGTAGAAAACACCTTTTAAAAAAGCAAGATAAATGAATTTGGAAGGGAGATGAAATTGACGTATTTATTTTAACGGGAATTTGACAAAGTCCCGGCACACTTCAAACTTGCAAAAATATGAACAATTTCTTTTAAAGTTTCCATTCACTAATTTCAAGTCATATAAAATAATACTGCCAAACACCTACATAAAGTATATCTGGGGCTTGTTTATGTTCCTCTTGATCTTTGTCTGAAAATGCAGGCGACAGGCAAATCACATATTTAACAGCAGCGATATCACTACGCCAGGTGCAAAAATATAAAGCACCCAAACTAATAGCCTCGACATAATGGCTGAATAAGAAAGATACCCAGGTAAGCAGCTACATGTAAGTATGAACGTAAGAAAACCTCTCTCCTCCTTTCACTAATTATTTCTTCAGCTGCTCTTTACTCTCCCCCCTCCCCACAAGAAACCCGTACTACAAGGGAGGGGAGAGAAGGGCCTGTCCAATCTAGAATTTTATAGCCCTATGATTCATACATCCATGGTAAAAGACTTCCCAAAACTCCTTACCCATGATGCAACGACCTCCACACACTGAGTAACTGACAGGGCGCTCGCTCTGTGTCTTTCCCTCGCCTATTGTTGGACACTTTCATGAACTTCATGAAGCAATTCAACTGACTTTGCTCTGCAGAGGTCCAACACACACAACACGCTTTTGTTGGATTCGATGATGGGATGCCTGCAGCCTGTCCCGTATTATCGTTTGATTTTCTAATTAGAAGATGAATGTGACTATTCATGGGTTATATTTGTGCCCAACTAAATTACATAAATTCAGGCCAAATCTTCCGCCTCAATGTCAAAGATGTAAAACGGAGACAGGAACTTTATTGCACATGTTGTGGGAGTGCAGCAAGCCAGGGAAAATTCTGGCGCAAAGCTCCTGATGCCGTTGTCGAGGTCGCTTGCCGTTGAGTCCATGATAAATATGGAATCTGCTTTCCTTCCACCTCCTCTTGCACTGATTGGGTTCTTAATGAGTGCACCTCAAATTACAAGCAGTTAGTTTAATAGAGATGACAAACTCAGAAGAAAACAGAAGCAAAGATCCCCCCCACCAATCCCTCTGACCCCTATCCTCTGTCTTCTGCCCCTCAAAGCACCTGCTACTGCCATCGTCACAATTTGAGGGAACATTTGGCAATTTTCACTGCTTATCACTTTAAGCTAAAGACAAAACTGAGGTGCAAAAAAGAGCCCTGTAACGATGGTTAGCCTGGAGTCGCTGCCGACAACTCAGAATAAAGGGGGGACTTCAGGCTGAAACACGCCTTTGGATCCAGGATGATTGGCCAATTGAGAGAGATCTGTGTTTGAGAGGCCAGGATTTGTAACTGTATAAATCAATAGAACACAGTATACTCAGGGGTTATCTACTATGAACTATGTGCTATTAAATGCACTGTGTAGGGTAAGTAATCCCTGGGGAGAAGAACTGAGGTTCCTGACAGTCCCCTCTGCAGAGATGCTTCCTATGTGTCTTCCACAAAGACCCGCACACGGTAATCGTCAGAGCACACATACTTTGTTTTCTACACGAGGGGTACAGGAGAACGGAGTATGCCTAATAACGAACCTGGGGTTTGAGGGAGCCTTTAGCACTCTGCACCTGACATGTAAGCCTGATGCATTGTCTCCGGTGACACCTACTTGGAATGCCACCAACTCCGGCACTCCTGTGTACCACATACGCATCCATCTCCTAAAATGTGAGCATTCATTAGCCATTTTAAAATATTAAAAATATTCAAAAATTAATGACGCTAACAACCAACGCCAAGTCCTTTTTAGCCCGGAAAGATCACAAAGAGAGGGCAAGAGAAAATGACCAATATGTGGGCCTGAAACCCCACACCAGCCCGGCGCGGCGACACGTGCGCTGCTCAGAAGATTAAATTGCCTGTGAAAGGTTCCTCCGCGCGTACTCTAAAGTAGATACCCAGAATCCCGTTAACAAGCCTGACCCAAGCCAACATGAGTTTTAACAAGGACTGACTTTAAAAGCTGGGCATTGCTGAGAATGAGAGAATCCTCTTCCAACAGAAATGCTGCATTTTAGTAAGAAATCAGTACTCTGTCAGGAGTTCCTTGACAAATATGGTCATCGGTGGCACTAGGAAATAGTTGCAAAGCAGCTGTTAATCAGAGAAACACATCGTAGAACGCTGATGCTAGCACTCGTGAAAAAATGCAACGGGCTAATTATGAAGCTATATATCTCACTAAAGAGGCTGTGTTCCTTGAGATTCCAGGCAGAGCACTCTCAGATCCAGGGTCCTAGGACAACATAATTCTGCTTTTCTGCATCCAGACACCTCTCTCATCTCCCGTTCACAATCGCAGCTCTCTCTTCTTTCTCAATTCTGCATACTCTCTAGCTAGGGCACAGACTGGGGAGGGAAGGAAGCAGGGGCGACCACAAGCCACATTCCAAGATGTTGCACAAATACATCCAAAAAGTGACAGATCCTAAACCAGAATAGAAGACAAATCTATGAGCACGCAAAGGAAAGGAAACGTCGGAATCGTCATTCTAGGGGTGGGGGGAAGGACAAACGGATGCGAGTTGCAATTAAGGAGCTGCCCCACAGCCACCGAAATGAAAAAAGTTAAACAAAAAGCAGCAGCAATAAATAAAAAATGGGGACGACTGTGTTTGAAATCTCAAAGGGAGAAAGGGATGTTTCAGAAAGCTGCTCTCAGAGCGTGAAATCCAACTCAGAGAAGCCAAGGGTCTAACAGGCAGGTAAGAGGGGAAAGTTAATATGCAGAGGAAGGCTCGGTCAGCCAAAATTCAATACGATCCTCTGCAAGGGCAGGAGGAACAGGCTCCCCGAAACCAGACTGGTGGGAGTGGGGGGGAGGGGCGCCACTGCGCACGCGGAGCAAAACCACTGGAATGGCAAGAGGGGAATAACCTTGAAGTGGACAGGGCGCTCCGCCGCCGCCTCCGAAGCACAGAGTCAAAGTGCCCCCTAGCCGGAGCCAGCGGAGGCGCAGGCCGGAGGCGGCCGCTCCGCGAACTCACACAGCCCAAATTAAGTGTTTTCACTCAGGGAAAATGAAATGTTTTGCAAGATGAAACAGAATGAAAATTGAGGTTTTAGGTAATTACTAGTTGGCATTTACATATCACGGGCTGGTTCAACACCTATTCATTTTCCTCTTTTATTTTCAATTTTTTAAAATTGCTCATTAAAAATGAACAGATGACAGTGACAGGATTTTTTTTTTTGGTACTCTTTCCCCTTCTCTGAGGGTTACAAAATCAAGAAGTACTTTTAGCCCATTTATCTACAATGAACACACACACACACACACACACACACACACACACACAAAAGTATGTTTCCTTTACATTAAGGTGGGAAAGGAGAAGGGAAAGTCAGCAAAAGCCAGAAAGTTCACAAATAGAGACGGCAAGCTGAACTTGAGCTTGCCTCCTGCACCTGGGCAAGGAGGGTGCTAGCTAGTGCCTTGGCACTCAAGGAGTTAAAGGAAAGAGCTTCTCTTCCAGCTTGGAATTTCCTGGTTTTTGTCATTGTGTCCTTCCCATTGTTGATTTGGGTTACAACCCTATACTAATTAAGCTGGTGAGCCCTAATTTCCTTTGTTTTACTTTCCTCGGTCCTTTTGTTTTTCACATTAAAGAAATAAAATATTTCTGGTAGAAGTGCGCAAAGGCTGACATGATAGAACATAATATATTTTAAGGTCTATTGTGTAAATCTGTATTTAGGGAATTCTAAAGCATGCATTATTGACCCTAGTCTCGCCTAAAACACATTGATATATGTAGTAAAAGCCTTTATGAAAAGTGGCAACTTCACATGCGCAAAAACTACCTTTCAAAGTGAAATATCTCTGCCATTTAAATTTTTTTCTTGGCCCTAGTTAAAAATATTGCATGAACTGCTTGCCAGAATGTCATTGTTTTGTTATTTTATTAAAGTAGTTCTTCCAGAAATATATGTGGAAATAAAAAGCATCTTAAACCACCACCCACTATTTAATATCAAGTGACAGTGATCTTAGGGACAAGGGGTGACTTTGGAGAGGTTTTCATGTCCAGCCAAGTACTTTGGGTGCCAACTTCCAGCCCAAAGGGAGCTGGTGCAGTGGAGAAGCAAAGCTTGCACAGCAGAGCTGCTGATGCGGCGGCCGGCCGGCAGAAACTGCGCCACAGCAAGCCGAGAGCACACGCCTGCCGCTTGCCTGCGGTGGAGGCAATGAAAACCCCAGCTTCTGGGCTGAGGAGATCAAAGTTCCTTTTTAGGAAAGGTTGAGAAGGAAAAGGATTTTCTCCTTCTGTCAGAAAGAAAGGCAAATTTAAATGCCTTGTCCCCATGCTTCCCCACCTGAATTTAGATAGCAACCCCTCTAATTTTTGATGCAACCAACAAAGCCGTTACCCAAAGAGGGGAGGGAAAAAAAAAAAGGATGACATTTGCCTTTTCCTTGGCTTTGAAATCCAACTGACAGCAAATTGTTTGAAGTCCTGTTTAGAGAAGAAACTGTAATAGCCTCCATACTGAAAAGAGGAGGAAAATGCCATTATACACGGATCACGGTAGCAGTGACCTCAGCAGAGAAGGCAAACAAGCTGGCTGCAAGTCAGAGTTTCGCCAGCGTGCCAGGAACAGCAATAAAGCGCTGCGTGCCAAAGATGAGTGGCAAGACTTGGGTGCTCGGTCCCAGGAGACACTAAGTAAAGACCAGGAGTTCAATTTCTAGCACGATGTCTTTCAACAGCTCCTTGACTGCTACTTCTTCCAGTTTTCCTTGGCTTCCTATTTTCAAGATTCTTCTAATTTTCCTGCACTGTTAAAGAAGCAGCAGAGAGCACCCAGGCTTCGTGTTGTAAAATTAATGAAGGTGTCAAGCTGTTGAGTTGAATCACTCTGGAGGAATGTAATGACTCAGTGTCCAAGATGCTCCCTAGGAGAACTGTGAGCTCACACACTGACGATGGCTGGTGACTCCAACGCTAAAAATATGTAGCATACAGTCCCCAGGACCTTCCTAATGATATCACTGCCTCTATTTCCTGGCCTCTTTCTCTCCACCGCTGGTTGCATTGTATGCTTTTTGAACATTACTTCTCCTGAAATTGAGTACTTTCAGATGCTCAGCAGATGAAAATACGGCTTCAGTCCCCCTTCTTTTGAAGTCCAGGCCAGAAAGAGACTGGTGAAGCTTTCTCTAGTCATGTGCTATTGAGCTGTGGGATGATAAGGGGTCGAAGAAAGGTCATGTCATGGACAGTGGCAAGCATGGAGTCATCACTGAGGCTAGACACCAAACAGATGACCACTAGGTGGTTCAGGGTAGGGTCCCCTCACAAGGCCTTGGTACCTTCTCCTCTGAGGGCAATAAAATGGGCTCCTGAATTCCAAGGGAGATAAGCTCTGGACAAAGAAATCCTGTCTGCCATCACCCCACACACAGCACCCAACTAAAACCTTAGAGGAGTCATTAAATGGCACCTCTACCAGACAGCCCATAAGGAAACTGTAGAAAAACTACATTTTTAAAAAAATAGATTTGGGGGCTGGCGAGTGGCATAGTGTGGTTAAGGGCGCTGGATTCCCACACGGCGAACCACACTTCAAGTCACATACCTGGTGGTTTGCTCTCTCACTTTCCCTTTTCTCTCTCTCTCTCTCTCTCTCACTCTGTCCCTCTGTGGTCAAATTAGAAATAGATATATAAAATAAATTTAAATAAAATAATTCTTTTAAAAAAATAGATTTGGGACCAGCAGTTAACATAATGGCTATGTCGCTGGACTCCCATGCAGTCGACCGCAGTTCGAGTCCCGGACCCAGTGGCTTAAACTCACGCCGGGCACGTGTGTGTGCATGCCCAAGATCCCGAGAGGAGAATGGAGGCGAAGTGACTGTGGCATGGCCAACCCCATGGGTGGTGATTTCTCGCTTTCTGTCTCTCTCTCTCTGTCTGAAACTCATACCAGGCATGCATGCATGTGTACATGCCCAAAATCCCAGGAGGAGAATGGAGGGAGAGGGACTGCAAGGTAGCCATCCTCCCAGGGGGTGATTTCTCACTTTCCCTCTCACTGTCTTTGTCTCTTGGTGAGCACACGCCAGAACCTTTTAAAAAATCTTAATATATATATGTATTTGAATACAACAAAGAACTAGTACAGATTAGATCGTTCAAATCTAAAAGAGTAAGGAAAGACTCTGAAATAACACATAAGCATGGCTAAAGATCACCTCTAGAGCCACAAGGAAGCAGAAGAAAGTAAACAATTAAGATCTACAACTGGGTCAGCTCTGTGGCCCAGCAATAATCACTGTTCAAGAGAAGCCAGATTCCACAGGGCAACCATGGCTCAAATCCCTGGCCTGGCTGGGCTGAGACATATTGTGCAGTGCTGAGAACCCAGGATCTGACAGGCTGGAGGACCAGAAGAAGGGGATCACAGTGTGACCACGCCCTACGGAGAGTGCTCACCTCTCTCACACAAGTGTGCATGTGCTCCATCATGAATAAAGGCAAAGTAAAACTTTTAAACAACAATAAAAAAAAAAAAATGGGACCAGCAATTGAGGTAATGGCTATGTTGCTGGACTCCCATGTAGTTGACCGCGGTTCAAGTCCCGGAACCGGTGGTTTAAACTCACACCAGGCTTGTGTGCGTGCCTGCCCAAGATCCCGAGAGGAGAATGGAGGAGAAGGGATTGCGGTGTGGCCATCCCCTCTGGGGGGTGATTTCTCTTTTTCTGTCTCTCTGTCTCTCTCTCTCTGTCTTTCTGGCGAGCATAGGCGCCCTATAGCAAAAACCTCTCAAAAAAAAAAAAAGAAAAAGAACTGCTACTAACTACTAACAGAAGACTAAGGCCTAGTCCTTACTATAATTTTTACATTTTAGATTCTTTTATGGCCTAAGGGAAAAATTATAGTAGGAGTTCCAGAAGTATGATTCATAGCAGAATAAGCCAGCAGACTCAAAAATCTTCGAATTGACAGTAAAATGACAGGGATTAAAAACGGTTACTCTTCGGAACCAGCAGTTAGCATAATGGCAATGTCGCTGGACTCCCATGTAGTTGACCGCGGTTCGAGTATCGGACCCGGTGGCTTAAACTCACGCCCGGTGCATGGGCATGCATGCCCAAGATCTCGAGAGGAGAATGGAGGAGAAGGGATTGCGGCATGGTCATCCCCCCTGGGGGGTGATTTCTCACTTTCTGTCTCTCTCTGTCTTTCTGGCGAGCACACACGCCCTATAGCAAAAACCTCTCAAAAAAAAAAAAAAAAAAAAAAAAAAGATTACTCTTCAAGAGCTCCTTACAGCGGAAACAGCCTCCTCACCAAGCACACAAGCTAGAGAGTAGACAAGAATGGGTTGCCACTGAGGCAGTACCATTAGTGGAACTGACTCTGGCAGTAAGTGGGGTGACAGATGTCAGGTGTACCCCACGTCCATATGAAACAAGTTAATGGCCAGGTTCCCCTTTTTTAAAAAGAATTATCTTATTTAACTTTATTTATTTATTCATTTTAACTTGACCAGAGAGGAACAGAGAGAGAGAGAGAGAAGGGAAAATGAGAAAGCAAGCCACCAGGTCTGGGACTAGAACCACAGTCGACCATATGAAAGTCCAGCGCCCTTAACCACCATGCCACCTGCTGGCTCCCCAGGTTCTACTTTTTAAGAAAGGGGTAACCTAGGCACCAGCAGATAGCATAATGGCTATGTCTCTGGACTCCCATGCAGTTGACCGTGGTTCAAGTCTTGGACTCAGGTGGCTTAAAACTCACGCCGGGTGTGTGTGCATGTGTGCCCAAAATCCCAAGAGGAGAATGGAGTAGAAAGGACTGCAGTGTGGCCATCACCCTTAGGGGGTGATTTCTTGCTTTTCTGTCTCTCCAGCGAGCACACGCACCCTATAGTACACATCTCTCTTAAAAGAAAAGGGGGGGGAGGATCTAACATAGGTCACACCTCTATAGTTGACTTCAGAAGTAATGTATCAACACAAAGTATGTGTATCAACACAAAGTATGTGACACAGAGCAGCAAGGCAAACTACAAACTGCACTTGATACAGTGGAAAGCGTCATGATTTTTTACATATTCTCAGATGTATCAGAATAAAAACTGTGGAACTGATTCTCATACTCACTGTCAGATTTGTACCCACAGGCTATGTCTTTAGTACCAAGGTGCAAATTCAGAAGACAAACTGAATCAAGAGACATCAGTCCAGTCACCTCATCTGACAAACCCCAACTGAGAAATTTTCAGCTCAGCAAGGAAATCCATCACACACAGGAAGAATCAAATGGAAGTCCTCATGGCTTTGAACCACTCAGCAACCTTTCACTAAACATCATAAACACTCCCAATATTAACAACCACAGCTACCAATAAACAAACACGCACTTTAAAAAATAAATAATTCAGCAAAGGCCTACTAGGCACCAGAGCCATCTTGGCCATGAGCCACTGTGTCCTACTGATAATGCGAAGATGAAACGGAGGGTTTTAAGCCCAAGTCTGATGCTCTGACCAAACCTGGTCATCCAGGAGATGCTAAATGTGAATGGGATTTACTTACAATTAAGGCAAAATGTACACAATTCTCACAACTAAGATTGAGCGCTCTCCTCCCCCTCCTCTCAATCAATGGTGACTCCTCTCAAATTCCTTCCAGCTGGGAAAGAGAGAAGCTCACTTTTTGTTATGAGAAGGATTAAGAATTACCGTCTAACTCTGTACCCTTCTTGATTCTCCGTTCCCCACTCATAGAGTGTGAAACTTGGAAATCACAAAAACCCCTACATTTCCTCAATTTACACAAGCTTCCGGAGCCATCTCTCATCGCTTTCTGCTCACTGTCCTTTCTCTCCCTCTTCTTGCCTGTTTAAACACATAGACACGGAGTTATTAACTTTTACAGGAAAACCAAATAAAATAACGTCGGAGCAAAAACGCAGTGATGTCAGGCTGCAGCTAGCACCATTCATCTGTGGGAATCCGATTAGCGCTCGAGTGGCAGGGCTACCTGGAAAAGTGCTCACAATCAAATAAAAAAATGATACCAAAACATTAACCTGATGGCTAAAAACTCCACATTTAAACAGTTAAAGTAATAAAGGAGCTTTTATTGAGTATTTTTTATATTTCATTATGTCCCAAATTGACGAGGACTCCCGGATACATTTTCTAGACTTTTGGTTCCTCAAATCAAATGCTCTCTTGGACATTTTTTTTTTTTAACTAAAAGGAAACAGCATTTCTTGTAAATTTGAATGAAAGGATTAAAGCTTCTCCCACAATATCGATATCAGCCTTGAGTGCAAACACAGCTAAACACTGCCACAAACAGATGCCTTTTTTAGTTTATGGACTTTCATTCTGAACCTGCTCATAAGCCAATGGAGAATTTTTCTACATTTTATTTTAAACTTTACATTAATACCTGTATTTCCCCATTCACACAAATTCTGCTCTAAGTCAGTAGGGAATAGAACTGACAGTGCGGCAGGACAGAAAACAGGCTGGATCCTAAGAAATGTACATATTGAGCCCAACCCTGACCTAATACGTCATAAAATTCAGCCTCTCACTTTCCCTCTCTGTGCTTCAGATTCTTTCATTTCTGTAAAACATGGGGTTAAATGGGTGAATGGGTGACCTTCAGGATCACCTAGCTATGCCACTTTATAATTTCTTCCTTCCTTTCTTTCTTTCTTTCTTTTTTTTTTTTTTTTTTTTTTTTTTTTTTTTTGAGAGAGATTTTTGCTATAGGGCATGTGTGCTCGCCAGAGAGAGAGATGCAAGAAATCACCCCCGAGGGTGAATGGTCACACCACAATCCCTTCTCCTCAATTCTCCTCTTGTAATTTCGGGCACGCACACACACGTGCCTGGCCTTGGTTTTCAGCTGCTGGGTCTGGGACTCAAACCGCAATCAACTATGTGGGAGCCCAGCAACATAAAAATTACACCATCTGCTGGTCTAGCCACTTTATAATTTCTAAGGTGATTCCATGAGGCAGCCTATGATACTCAGGCCAGGGATAAGGAGTGTCAAAGACAAGACCCAACCTTTCCAGAGCTCAGCTTTCAAAGTTTGCAACCAAAGAAAAAAGAGGACAAACCAACAGAGAAGGGGACAAAAAGAGGGATGAAAAGAGAAATCAGTGTCACCAAAAAGATATTATAGATTCCATACATTTTACACATAGAGAAACTTTACTCATGCTACTTACTATTATTTTATATTCAAGTTTAGTTGGCTGGTGTCCAAGGCACAGAAGATTAGGGAACCAGCAGTTAGCGTAATGGCTATGTCGCTGGACTCCCACGTAGTTGACCGCGGTTCGCGTCCCGGACCCAGCGGCTTAGAACTCACGCCAGGCATCTGTGCGTGCGTGCCCAAGATCCCGAGAGGAGAATGAAGGAGAAGGGATTGCAGCGTGACCATCCCCCCGGGGGGTGATTTCTCGCTTTCTGTCTCTATGTCTCTCTCTGTCTGTCTGGCAAGCGCACGTGCCCTATAGCGAAAACCTCTCAAAAAAAAAGAAAGAAAGAAAGAAAGAAAGAAAGAAAGAAAGAAGATTAAAAGCTACACATGAGAAAGGAGGTACAAGACAGCTAGTACAGGGACACTCACAGAACAAAGATGTGACAGTAAAAAAAAGCCAAACAGCAAATGTCAAGCAAGAAACACCTATGAGAAGCAAACGAAAAATTCAAAAAGCTTATTATAATAGTTTGTGGTCATTTAGTTATCAGTGGAGTCATTCAGAGTAGGGGCAAATATATAACATATCACTATTTTAACAGGTTTTTGAAAACAGAGCTACACTTAAAATACAACATAAACATTTACATTTAAAATGACCATACTGAGTCATCAGGATTAAGTTTTATCTCAGAAGTTCTGCTTAATAAAGCAAGAAAGTATATAACTCACTTTATATCATCCCCAGAGCCAAAAATTTTAAAGTGTTTTGTTTGTTTTGTTCTGTTTTCATACAGATCTCGATGGCCATCCAGATGATGTAGCTAATCCAGAATGACTCATTTCAGGAGAGTGCCAGAGATGGTGGTTTTCCCGAACTGAGCAACAATAGTTCTTATTCAGGTAAGATTAAGAAGTGGGATATGGGATCAGCAGTTAGCGTAATGGCTATGTCGCTGGACTCCCACGTAGTCGACTGCGGTTCGTGTCCTGGACCCGGTGGCTTGAAACTCATGCCAGGCGCGTGTGCTTGTGTGCCCAAGATCCCGAGAGGAGAATGGAGGAGAAAGGATTGCAGCATGGCCATCCCCCCTGGGGGGTGATTTCTCGCTTTCTGTCTCTCTGTCTGTCTCTGTCTGTCTGGTGAGCGTACGCGCCCTATAGCAAAAAAAAACTCTCAAAAAAAAAAAAAAAAAAAAAAGACGTGGGATAGTGGGACCAGAAGTTGGCGTTATGGCTATGTTGCTGGACTCCAATGTAGCCGACCGCGGTTCAAGTCCCAGACCCGGTAGCTTAAAACTCACACCGGGCGCATGTGCATGTGTGCCCAAGATCCCGAGAGGAGAATGGAGGAGAAGGGATTGCAGCATGGCCATCCCCCTGGGGAGTGATTTCTTGCTTTCTGTCTCTCTGTCTTTCTGGCAAGTGCACGCGCCCTATAGCAAAATTCTCTCCCCTGACCCCCCACCCCCAAAAAAGCAAGATACTAAAGATTAAATAATAAATACTGACCGAGCTTTCACAGAGTCCACACAGTACACCAGACACTTATAAAATCAAATTGAATGAGAGGGGCCAGCTGGTGGCGCTGTGGCATAGTGGTTAAGGCACTAGACTCCCACAAGGTTGACTGTGGTTCAAACCCCAGACCCAGCAGCTTGAAACTCACACAGGGCACATGCGCATTGATGCCCAGAATCCCAAGAAGAATGGAGAAGGGAATGTGGTGTAGCTATCACCTCAGGGAGTAATTTTTTACTTTCTGTCTCTCTGTCTCTCCAGCAAGCCCATGCACCCTATAGCAAAAATTTCTCAAAAAATAAATAAATAAAATAGAATGAGCAAAGACGCTGCTATTGCTGTTATAATGTAAGACACGGAAAGAGGCCAGAAGAGATCCTGAGTCATCTGGTCCCACCCATGATCCAGGATGGGACCCCCTGATGAAGAACAGCAAGTCTCCACCTGAATGATTATAATGAATGTTTACAATTAAGAGATTGGCAACTCATTTTCAGGAATCCATTTTTTTTTTTTTTTTTGGAGAGGTTTTTGCTATAGGGTGCATGCGCTCGCCAGACAGACAGAGAGAAACAGAGAGATAGAAAGCAAGAAATCACCCCTCCCCCCGGGGGGGTGGCCATGCTGCAATCCCTTCTCCACCATTCTCCTCTTGGGATCTTGAGCACGCATGCACACACGCCCAGTGTGAGTTTAAGCCACCGGGTCCGGGACGCGAACCACAATCGACTACATGGGAGTCCAGCAACATAGCCATTACGCTAACTGCTGGTCCCTTCAGGAGTCCTTCTTTAGGCTGAGTTGAAATCTACTTTCCTGAACCTTCTATCCATTGGTCCTAGTTCCCTGTAGAATAGCACTAGCTGATCAATCCACGTTTTGGAACAATGTGGGGTGAGGGAGTACGACAGCACTCTGTCACTTGGCTATCTTTGCTACAAAAGCATCCCTCTCACTCTGCTGAGTAAATAAATGTGAACTCTAGTTTCACTGAATAACTGTTTCATGAATTCTGCCCTTTAGTTTGGTAAGAGCAGCCTTGCCCTTTCTGGGAGAGTCAAGGCTACACCTGTAATGTCAGAATGCATTAGCAATAATAAAGGCCATAGTAATGCAAGAGACGACTTTATACACACGTCATTCCAGAATGGCTAAATTCAATCAAATATGGCAGTGCTTCCTACGACGCTGTGATTGCAGGGGCCAGCGCATGTGACGTGGGCCCACTTACTGGAAGCTGCTGGAAACAGAAAGTGAGCACTCTGCTTTGAGATCGTAATGGACAGGGTTTTTTTTACCAGCCCATAAGTGGTTTGGCATCCTTCTTTCCCAAGAATTACCTAGAATTTCATTTAACATCTAAAGATTACAAATGAAACTTCAGAAGGTTAAAAGTACACAAAGAGAAGCAGAAAAGGGGATAGTATTCTTACTCTCACTTTAAACAAATATGATTGTTCTGGGGAGAAAAGTAAACTCCCATAAGGTGGCAATCAAGAATCAAAGCCAGGGGCAGGCAGGTGGTGGTGTGGTTAAGGTGGCTGGACTCCCACACAGCTGACCACAGTTAGAGTCCTGGACCTGGCAGCTCACTCTCTTACTTTCCTTCTCTCTCTCCCTCCCTCGCTCCCTCTTTCTCTCTCTCTCTTTCTCTCTCTCTCTCTCTCTCTCTCTCTCTCTCTCTCTCTCTCTCGTCAACTTCTAAAAATTAAAAAAATTACAATGAATAAGGTTTTAAAACCTTAAAAAAAAAAAAGAGTCAAAGCCAAAGAAATCTGGTCTTAATTCTAACTCAGTTACCAACTTCTTCAGTAACTTTTGGAGTTATTTACCTCTCCTCTTTCTGCTTCTTCATCTGTAAAATGGAACTACTACTGCTTAGAGACTCACCAGTGTGTTATGAGGAATAATTAGTTAGCATTTATATAGGGCTTTTCATCTTCAAGGTAGCATTATTAGACTATAAAGTAGAGTAGATGTGGTTTGAAAAATCTTTTAAAAACCTAAAATAAAGCATGCAAGCAAATTTAGAGAAGCAGAATCAGCTGACATCACCCTCAGGGCAGTCAGAGAGCTCTGCCTCCACAGACACCTCCCATCCCCCGCCCCCCCCCAACTTCAATTGCCTATGGAGACAAAGGTATGAGAATATTTTATTGAGAAAAGGGGGAAGAAGTAGAAAAAAGAGAAAAAGGAAAAACACAAGGTTAGAGGAAAAACATGGCAGAAAAAAAAAGGAAAGTATGATAAGAAAGTAAAGGGAAAAGAGGGACTAGAAAACAGCAAGGGGGACCAGCAGGTGGCATAGTGGTTAAGACACTGGGCACTCCCACATGGCCAACCATGGTTCGAGTCCTGGACCTGATGGCTTGCTTTCTCACTTTCCCCCTCTCTCTCCCTCTCCCTCCCTCCCTCCCTCCCTCTCTCTCTCTCTCTCTCTCTCTCTCTCTCTCTCTCTCTCTGTGTTTGGTGTCTGGTCAAAATAAAATAAATGAATGAATAAATAAAATTAAATTTAAAAAGTAATTCTTAGAAAAAGAAAACAGCAAGAAATAAATTTTAAAAAGGCAAATCTTATCTACTAGAGGAAGAGTAAAACCAGGAACAGAAGAAAAACAGAGATAAGCGGAAAAAGAAAACTTCATTAAGAGACATTTTCCGATTTTCAAAGGAAAAAGAAAGTTGAAGATTTTTTTAAAATGAGAAAAAAAGAAGACGACAAAGAGCAGAGAACAGAAAAAGAGGACATAAAGCTTTCAAGAGTATGTCTGGAAACCAGAAAGCTGGAAGAGAAATCATTAGCAAGTCCAGAGTGTGTCTACAGTGATACTGTGTGGATCAATTCATTTAACGCTGCCCTGTACATTTACAGAAAAGTACCTCTGATATAATAAAGGCTCATAAACACGCAGAAATTGGGTTAGACCCGTTTCGAATTCCTGCCAAACAATGGTTCAGAAAAATGAAGCTCTATTTTAATTAGCTGGATTCATGAGTGATTTGATAACAGCAGATGCTGTCTGGATGCTTTCAGCTTGATGGGCTCCACATACATGAACTTAGAGTGGCTTTGATGCAATTAGATATTTCTTTCTGCTCCAACATGCCAGGCCCGAGGACCTGAACCGGTATGTAGACCCTACATGTTGTATTTATCTACATGTTAATATAGCAAATCATGAAGATGAAAAGAGTGACCACATCAGGTAAGTAGAAAAGTCATTGTTATAAGTCACTGGGAGAACAGAAGACTCACATGAATTCTTCTTCTCACTGGAGAAAGAAAAGTTGGGTGGCTGAGAGAAAGCCACGTAGGGCACTGTCTATAAAGCAATATTTAATGTTGAAGCTGAAACACAGGAGACTCCCCACTTAGGATCTTGCAATTCCAGGCCAGTGTTACAGAAAAGGATTAGTGTGCCTAATGCACAGCCTGACCTGGGACTAAGTGGCCTTCAAAATGTTCTTGTAATCAGGCATCCTATTATAACCCAGATCACCATTCCCTGAGACAGGCGGTGGTATTCAGGATCGCAACCCTGAAAGTCCAAGTATTTTCTCCAGGTGCTTTCAAGCTGGGCACCTCCCTGCCCCTCTCCCTTTTAAGCACTCTTCCAAAGAGCATTCTGTTTGTTTTTCCCAAAGCACTCACTGCCCTCTGCTATGACCACTTAGTGCAACACCACCCTAACGCGTAGGGCTGCTAAAGGGCCTGCAGAAGCAGAAGCGGCTCCCAGCACCAGGACGCGCCTAATAGGAGGGCCTGATCTGTTAATTATCTGTCAGTTTGTCACGGCTGGGCTGAGAAGGGGAGGATTATGAAGAGGAGGGTGCTGGGGGGATGCTCTCTCCTCGGTGGTGAGCTATGCTTCCTGAAATTCTGAATTAGGCTTTGGAAATTGTTCACCCCCTGTTGGATGACCTATGGTACAGAGGAGTGAGGAACAGGGACCAGAGTTCGGCTCCACCTCTCCTGACAGAATGGGGGGCACTCAAACCCCACCACTACCACCACAAGCACACAGGAAGAGACATACACCCCCTCACTTTCTCTCCAAGAGGACAAAACAGACATAATGACCTTCACACCATCTCCCCTCCGCCACGTTAACAAGCTGAGCACTGTAAATCAAGGGTGAAATCCCTGTGCCAGGAAGCGAAGGAGCGGCACTTCTTCTGCAAAGCACCCAAAGATGCCACCTGCTGTGGAACCAGCATTTCAGGACAAGGGTTTGGAAGACAAGAAGGTGCGTGCTGGCAACTGATGGAAAAACACATATGTATTATATACAGGAGGCCTTCTTCAAAAGTTATTTATTTCACAAAACCACTCTGCTAAATAGAGGTTTCAATCTAATTGGAATCGCAATCTGCATATTGTAAATGCACCAAATGAAAGTCTTCAAGACTTGCGTTCTACTCCACAGTTAGTGGGCTGACGACTACAGTCCCCAATACATAGGCATACAAGAATGTAAGAAAATAGCACAGAGGATTGGCCTTGAAAATATTTTGTTTTTTTAAGGATTTTTGCCTTAGGGCACTGTCTGCTTGCCAGAGACAGACAGTTAAAGGGAAAGTGAGAGCTCACCCCCAGAGGGGATGGCTACACCGCAATCCTTTCTCTCCATTCTCCTCCTGGGATTTTGGGCACACACGCCCAGACGCCCAGAATGATTTTCAAGCTGCCATGTCCAGGACTCGAACTGTGGTCAGTCATGTGGGAGTGCAGCCACCTTAACCACAATGCCACCTGCTGGCCCCTAATTTTTTTTTTTTTTTTTTTTTTTTTTTTGGCCCCTTATAGAGGGTCCAGGCTGTGAAATGGAATAATGCTTTCAGGAAGCCAAAAACAGAAAGTCAGTAAGGAGAGTCGCCATGGCTCAGGTCTGCCATCAGTATATGCAGCTACTCAGTCGTGTAGTTCCTTGCACACCCACCGGCACACGTCTCTTCTTTCCTCCTTGGAAGAGATGGGAATAGACCCCTGCTTATCACGTAACCCCAACGCCCCTATTCCTCTTCCTAGTCCAAACTAGCCGTGGTTCATAACAGAGATGCAAACAGTCATGCATCAGAATAAAGGATTTTGATGAGAAGCAAAAAAGGGTACTATAAATCAAATAGAAAGATTTAAAAAAAAAAAAAAGAACAGGAGAGAGGAAGCACCCAAATCAAGAAGTCAACTTACAAATAACTGAGGAAACCAGAAAAGAAAAAGAACAGGTGAGGACTTATCATAGAAGTCTGAAAATTTGTTTGTAACTGAGTTTCAGGCTGAAAAGTGACTTATAACACAGAAGGCAATGTTCTGGGGCAAAGATTCTGGGGTCCAAGTCTGGGACTTATCTCCTTTACTACATTCAAATTAAGTTTCTGTTCCTCACTCCCCTCACTCATTTCAAAAATGAATTTGTTTTTTCAAACACTGTACCCTATAGGACCATAGCTGTCCCTTGTTTTCCTTAAAAACGAAGCATTTTCAGGACCAGCAGATGGCGTAATGGTTGTGTCACTGGACTCCCACGTAGTGGGAGTTCAAGTCCTAGACCCAAAGGCCTGCAACTCCCATCGGGCGCATGTGCGTGTGTGCCCAAAATCCCGAGAAGAGAATAGAGGAGAAGGGATTATGGCGCGGCCATCTCCCTACGGGGTGATTTCTTGCTTTCTGTTTCTCTATCTTTCCAGTGAATACTCGTGCACTATAGCAAAAATCTCTAAAAAATAAAAAACACACACATTTTCTAGTTTATGGAAACTCCTTTCTGCTCTCCATATACTCTTGACAACACTCACCTCTGTCTCAGTGTAACCTTCATTAAACAAACAAAATAAAAAGGTTCAGCTTCCCAGTTAAAAAAAAAAAAAGAAAAACAGACTGAAAGAATAAATATGAATTTGAAGGGGAATTCTGCCAAAACCTGAACCTCCCAAATCTGGTTCAGCCACATTCTTGCCCACAACCTGTACTTCTTGGTGCCTCCCTACATTTTTCAAAATGCAGCTGCACAGACCTCTTAAAATTCAGATTTCTAGCACCTCTAATTACAGGCCTCTCAAGCCAGGCTCCTTTAATTAATGAACCTGACTCCTCTCTCTTCAAAGGAAATCTGCATATGGGGTATAACACAGGGGGAACTGACCCCCGATCAGTGCTATCTGATCACTGCTGACAGGGGCTGGCACTCTGACCCCTGAAGAGGAGAGAGAAGTTGCCCCTTCCCTGTCCCCACCACTCAGTTCAACGTATCCCAGTCTGGCACAAGCCAATTATGTGGCTGGGGCCATAAACGGTTTCTCGGAACTTAAGGGAAAAGAAAGCAGCTTTCCTGGGTGTGACCAGCAGAATCCAAAGAGAATTAGCCCTTCCCTAGTCTGTGTGCTCCCTTCTGCTGGGATGAAATGTAGAGTGCAGTAAGGAGAGAACGCCACTGTTCACTGAGGGGCCAGCAATAGGCCTGGGCTTTGAAAACTCTGGAAAAAAAATGAACAGAACAGACCTGGAACTGATAGGCAGCCCAAGGCTGAAACAAAACTGGTAGGAAGGCTCTGACACCTTACAGCAGGGAGGAAAGGCTCAGGAAGCAGAGCTGCTAGATCTTTCTGGAGAAGGATCAGAGTGCATTCCACGGTCCATTAACCAGGTCGTCCTCGCCCATTCTCTGTACCACTCTTTTTTTAACCTTTTTTTCCCCCCATCTTTATTTATTTGTTTATTTATTTGTTTATTTGTTTATTTGCTGTAGGGTGTGTGCACTCACCAGAAAGAGAGAGAGAACAAGAAAGTACCTCCCCAGAAGAGGACCACATCTCAATCCCTCTCTCTCCATACTCCTCTTGGGGATTTTGGGCATGCACACATGCCTGGAGTATGGTCCAAGCCACAGGGTCCAGGACCTGAACCATGCAGTCAGCCATGTGGGCTCCAGCTGCCTGAACCACCATGCCATCTGGCTGGCCACACACCACCGCTTTCTAACCCAGCACCTGACTCCCAGTTTGTAATGAACGGTTTTCCTGCTGGTCATTCTGGGCGGCACAGCCTGGTGGCACCTGCTGCACATCCAGATCAGTCAAAGCTGTTCTCCTGGACATGGTCATACAATGGCTTAGAGTCGTGGGAGCTGGGAAAAGCAAACTTTGGTCACAACGAAGACTGGAAATGGTTGCACACAAAGACACAGATGCCAGAACAGACAAGGCTTGGGTCAGATCAAGATGATCCCAGGTAAAGTTTTAGGTAGATTTGAGATCCAGTTGAAGACATCAACAGATTTGGCAACCGAGAGAATAGGTTTTATTCGGTCACTACCATCTGATAATCATTTCTCAAGGGTCCCACAGCAAGCCACTGGGACAACATTTGCATTACTGACTAAATAAACACATTCCTCTACCAGGAGAGAAAAAGTTCTCAGACTATGTACCCAGTAACATACTCTGTGTGGTTTTTCCAGTTTCTCATCTGTGATTCGGGCTAAAAACAAAGCTGAAGAACTACCTCAGTACAGTGTGTGTGTGTGTGTGTGGGGGGGGGGGGGGGGTTAATCGATGAAAAGGCACGCACATTTCTGGCTTCTTAGTTCTTCCCAGAGTATCTCACAACACAGATGTCAAAAATGGAATTAAATCGTTCAGTATTATGCCAGAAGAGGGGTCTCTACATTTCACTGAGTTTCTGCTGTTGTGACTATGACTTTGGAAGACGGGGGGGGGGGGGGGGGGGGGGGGCGGGGGGGGGTGTTAGGATTACACGAGTCCATCCAACAGTTACCCCTCAAATCACAGCAAGCCATGCCCGTAGACGACCGAGAACGCTGCAGCCTGGTCCTTCCCACAGTGCTGCGGTGGGGCTCCAGGAAGACACAGGATGGACTGGTCACAGGGAACAACCACTTCCTTACTCCCAATCACAAGCAGCCAGTGCTGGGTGAAGGACTTTTTAATTTGGTTTGATTTTCCAACCAAGACATTCTCAAAGTTCATTGTTCTTTGAAGGGGAAGCATTTAATTTTCTAACAAACAAACAACTAGAAGCATAGGACAAGAGAATCCAGAATAGGGAAAGAAAGTCAGGCTATGTGAAACTAAGGGACTAGGAGGTAGGTGAGATCAGAAATGTCCAGGGATTCTTGGCACCAGAGGCCACACCAGCCAGCCAGACACTCTTTCTCCAGGGTGTCTCAAGGGGAAATCACCCATCGATCCTAGGACACACGCGTTCTAGGACCAATCCCTTACCTCAGAACAGCCTCTGCCTCAAATTCCTGCTTGCGCTTTAATGTTTAAATTATTAAATGCATTAATGTATTTACATTATTCAAGTCTTATGTGCATTTTTCTAAGATAATTTATGTATAAGAGTTTGAATGTCCATGACTGTTAATGTCTACAACCCTTCCTGTTCATTATTGATTCTGGAGGGAAAAAAAAAAAGTCAGAGTTTTAATGCCTTATTTTTAATGTATTAAGAGTCTGAATAAGTGCATTCTCTTTTTTCTTTTGTAATTTCATAATTTAAGTAGTGCATTTATTAAACTGACACAGTATGAATTGTGGTGAAGCCTGGCACGGCTCCATGCTGCCGCCAGAGCAGCCGCTGGAGCAGTGAGCCCGCCTCTGCGACCAGGCAGCAGCCAGCCTCCCTCTCCACATCCCCATCTCCAGGAGGACGGCGCAGGGGAGTGGCAAGCGCTTGCCTGAAGCAGGCTTCTGCAAGGCGACTTTCTTCCTCCTCCTTCAAGTTCTTGCCCAAGTCAGCTCTCCTTGCTCTCCGGGCTTCCAGGATGCTATTGAGCTGCCTCTTTTTTAAAAAGGGGACAATTTTTTGCTCATCGGAAGTTCTCATCTGGATGAACTGTGGGTTATGTCCAAACAGAGCTCAGAAAACACACGATGTTCAAGAACAACAAAAATGCTAGAAGCATAGCACAGCATAGCTAAAACAAAAGAAAACAACTACTTTTTTTTAAAGGATCTCAAAATGTAGACAAACATCTCTAAGAGACAACTTGGGCAAGAAAACTTCCTTCTTTTGAAAGTTTCCCTAGCAGAAAAGCTCTCTTTCAACTGTAGCCAGTAGAGCGACAGTGACACCCAATGGCCTATGAGTTCAAGCCCAACTAAGCAGTCCCCAGTGACCTTCCCTAGAAATGGGTCTCAGGCCCAGAGTTCCTGCGTGAACACCAGATTTCAACCCCTCATCAAGAGGCTGAATCACTAATGAATGGACTTCCTGCCAATGCACAGAACATGCACAGTACATGCAATTACACGCCTGTGCAGAACATGCACAGTACAGCACACACCACCCACCTACTGCTGGGTGACGTGAGCACACACGCACACACACATACACATGCAGATGTACAACTGGACTGAGCATCACTGTACACACGAACTTGGAGTGAGAGAAAGGACATCAGATGTTGTCCACTGCTGTTTTAGAACCGGACTGCCATTTCTAATGTCATACACACGCACACATACACCTTATCCATAATAACTTGTATGTGTTATTTTACATATTTTCTCCCTTTCCTTGTCCTCTTTTTCCTGTTTCCTTCTTTTCTTTTTTCTTCTTCTTTTCTTTTTTGACTACTCATTACCATTCTTTAACTGTTACAATTTATATCAGCATATAATGTTAAATAATTACAGGGAACGGAGCTCACTCTAGTGAGGATATAAACGCGCTGTGGGAATCTACAGATTTAAACAAATAACACTCGCAGCAGGGGGTGAGCGGATGAATTAGCATTAATATCCTGCCTGGGAGATCCCAGTGCACTGGTACTGCTTAAATACAGATCTTTTCTGTAACAGTCAATATGACAGCTCCCGGCAATACGGCCCCTTTCCCTTTCCCAGTCAATATAGCAGCCAGTGAAAATAGAAACGTCCCTATAGCAATCAATATAGCAGCCAGCTAAAATAAACCCTTCCCTTTTAAGGGCTATATAGTAGTCAGCTAAATGGAAGAATTGGCACCCCTGCTGGATAGCTCAGCACAGAAGCCAAGGAACGGCCGTGAGCACGAAATGCTCCTTCTGCTCCTCAAAGAAGCCTTGCCCAGGAAGGGAGACGTCCATAGGTAGGGAATCCAGGGGGAGCACATGAGGAATACCCGGCAGACTGTCCCCAGTCCCTAGGAGTAATGACACGTGTCATAAACAGGCTACAGGGGCACCCCTAACTGAGGTTTAATTAAAATGGCCAGGAACTTCAGAATCCGTGTTTGAACTGTCAGTTGCTGGAACAGGGGAACACCTGCTCTCAGTGGGGAGGGAGAGAATCTTGATTCGACTCCCCTTTCACTTCCACTCTCACCTCGGGCCCAGAAGATTACAGTATGAGGTTATCAGCCCGTGGTTTTCTGTTCTCCAGCATCAGGGATGGAGGGCATGTCAGAATCAGACATCCAGCCGAGTGGGTGAAGAATACAACGTTCGGTGTTGACTGCTACCCAGTACATAGACAGAACTTACTTTCAAAACTCAGAGCCACAGGACCAGCAGGTGGTGTGGTGGTTAATGGCGCTGGACTCCCACATGGCTGGCCATGGTTCCAGTCCTAGACCTGGCAGCTTGCTCTCCCACTTTCCCTCTCTCTCTCTCTCTCTGTCTCTCTCCAGTCAAATTAAAAAAAAAAAGTAAATAAAGTTAAATAAAATAATTATTAAAAAAAAACTAGGAGCCATCAAGTCATTAAATATGGTGATGACACCCTATTTTCCCCCACTTACATCATGGAAAATACTTTCCTTCTTCGGAGGCATATAGAAAAGAAGTTTTTGTTTTGTTTTAAGAATTACTTTATTTAACTTTATTTATTTATTTACTTGTTTTTATTTTGACAAGAGAGGGCAGAGTGAGGACAGAGAGAGGGAAAGTGAGAAAGGAAGCCACCAGGTCCAGGACTTGATCTGCATTCAGCTATGTGGGAGTCCAGTGCCCTTAAACACCATGCCACCTGCCAGCTCCCCTTAGGAAATAAGTTTTTATATTATAATAGAATTATGGAAATGGCTCACCCCACAGGTCGAAATAGACCAAAGGCCTTTGAAAAAAAGAACATAAAACATTTGATTCAAAGAGGTTCCTGTGTATCTTAAGTCACTGGTCTTTTTCATTGTAACTAGTTACTTCTAAAGTCAGTGTTGGGTCTGAGGATTTGACAAATGTAGAATATGACTACTGACACCACTGCAGGTTTCCAACTAACACTCCTGAAGTTAATGTTGGGATTCTGTTACGCTCCAAAGCAGATGAACATCAGGGACCACCTCGTCCTCATTAAAATTCGACAATCTGTTTGCCATCCTTTCAGAAAATCCACAGAGGGTTCCTGTTTCCTTGGCCAGGTGTTTAACACCCAATGATGCTCATGTCATCAATCAGGTGACTTAGTCAAGTGTCACAGAGTCAGATATCAGGAAAAAAAGGTCCTGTAAGTCCTGACTTGGGAGCTCCAGTCCTTAAAAACTTGGACATCAACACCCCCCTACGTAGGAAGACTGAGCAGTGCACTTTCCTGCAGGGATTCCAGGAGGGAAACTGTTAACATGATCGGGGCTCTCTGGTGGCACGAGAACATTCTGAGGAGGCTTTCAGCTCATCCACAGAAGACCTAGAAGTCACAAAACTCACAAGTCTCAGAGTCCACAGAAGTCACATGTCCAGGAACGGATATGGCATAGCACTACAGCCACAGGACCTGCATGGGAAGGTCTCGGGTTCACATCCTAAGGCCAGCCTGCAGGGGCCAGCCACGCATGCAGGTGCCTGTGATCCGGGCTGGCTGAAGCTGGGGGTGGATTACGGCACGAGAACTCAGTTGGGGTACCCCCTTATCTCTATCTTTCATAAAATAAATAAACTTCAAAAGAAAAGAGGAGGAAGTCATCACGAGCCCACAGAAGACTCTCCTAGAAGTCTCAGTGCTTAGTGCTCTAATGCTACTGTACTGTTGGCGTTCGACAGAAGTGGCTATGCGGGAGAAACCCGGGAGGTACCCACTATTTTGCAAAATGTATCATAAAAAGTGAGTTACTATTATGGTTTGCTGTGGCACTTAGCTTCTAGAGCGGAATCCAGTGAGCACTTTATAAACTTTGATGTGCATGGACATTTCCATTTCTAAGCCATACACAAAAAAATGAGGGTATACACTCTCAATCAAATAGCATTAAAGCTGACGTAAATGCACCATGATGTTAGCAAAAACTACTTCAGCTACAGATGCGCTTACAAGTCATGGGGGGGGGGGGGGGGCAGGAAGGAAGGGAGGGACGGAGAAAGAGAGAGTAATGGGAGAGAAAATAATTCTGAAAGAAAAGGGGAAGGGAGAAATGTAAAAAGAAAAGATCAGAGATAACAGAAGAGACAACAAAATAAAAAAGAAAGGCAAAAGCCTCACTTTGGCATTTACAGTTTAAAGCTTTCAGGGCATTTTAAGAAATGACAGTTGCAATAAAACAAATAGAACAGTGAGTCATCTGGTTTCCAACTTCTGAGTCAAAGGGACTGTTTCTAGACAAACCAAAGAGCAGAGCTGCTGCCTGCGCATTTAACGATGCCTATCGGGGCACCACAGCTACGGAGCAGGATGTGGGGAGAACCAGGCGGTGGGAGTAAGCATTGTCTTTACAGGTCCCAGTGTCGCTGCAAATAAAGACCGTCAAGATTTAAACCATAATAATGGAAAGGCTATAAAGGTCTCAGTTATAATGTTTCCTCTGATGTTCCCTTTCATAAAATGCCCTCTTTATGTCGCCTGGGTGGCAGTGACCCACCGAACATCGGTGCTTGTGTGCCCGGTGGGAGTGCTGCACCCTAAGTTCCTAGCAGGAGGCAGGCAGCAGGAGCACAGTCCGGTTCCTGGGCCCACCACCCCCGGTATGTGTAAGCGTTCACGTTCCTTCACTCCACAAGCGTGCACCGAGTGCCTGCTTTCCGCCAGGAGCGGAGCAATACCGCACGTGCCATCCACGGAGGGCTGAGCGAAGTGCCTAGGTGCCAAATAGGCAGGACGCGCACACACACGACGTGCTCCGCTTGGAAACAGGGCCATAGAACAGAGGAACTCCTTTCTGATTTTGGCGCCTAATAGCCTTACACAAGAGCCTGGCAGTGAAATGGGAATTTTCCCCCTTCATGCCAGAGCAAAAGAGATAAACTGAAATGCAAATCAGATAAACGCTCGAAAAGGGGGGGCAAGGACCTGCCTTTACTTGGAGTCAGCACAAAAATGAACAAAACCCCACTGTTTTCAAGAGAATCATTTATCGGGACCAGCAGTTAGCGTAATGGCTATGTCGCTGGACTCCCACGTAGTCGACCGCGGTTCGAGTCCCGGACCCGGTGGCTTAAACTCACGCCGGGCGCGTGTGCGTGCGTGCCCAAGATCCCGAGAGGAGAATGGAGGAGAAGGATTGCGGCGTGGCCATCCCCCCTGGGGGGTGATTTCCTGCTTTCTATCTCTCTGTCTCTCTCTGTCTGTCTGGCGAGCGCACGCGCCCTATAGCAAAAACCTCTCCAAAAAAAGAAAAAGAAAAAAAAAAAAAAAAGAGAATCATTTATCTGCAGCCTGCCCCCTAACATTCTAGGCACCAGAGAGCTGCCAGGAGAAATGAGGAACAAAACCTGTGCAGATTAATACTTTATAGACACAGCTTCACACACATGACGGGAGGCCTGAACCAAGACAACATGGATTCGAGAACCATATGTAGGGATGAAAAAGAAGCTGAAATCTGTAAATCAAGAAGACAGAGTGGGACCAGCAGTTAGTGTAATGGCTATGTTGCTGGACTCCCACGTAGTTGACCTCGGTTCACATCCCGGACCCAGTGGCTTAAAACTCACGCTGGGCACATGTGCGTGTGTGCCCAAGATCCCAAGAGGAGAATGGAGGAGAAGGGATTGCGGCAAGGCCATCCCCCGTGGGGGGTGATTTCTCGCTTTCTATCTCTCTGTCTCTCTCTGTCTGGTGAGTGCACGCACCCTATGGCAAAAACCTCTCAAAAAAAGAAAAAAAAAAAAAAGAAGACAGAGCAATGCGATTAAGGAAGCTAACATACAAAAAAATTAGGGACCAACTCAGTCAACCCCAACCCAGGGGCAGACACAGAAGAATAGCCCGCATTTGCTAGGTAGGCAGCCAGCGCCAACCACAGACCAGCACCGCGGCCTTCTCTGCTCCGTAGAGGGTGAGCTGTGCCAGAGCTACTAATTATCTCTAGGCCCCCTGTATTTAGTTCACAGATGAAGGGAGGCAGGAAAGGCCAGTTGGTGATAAGTAAGTAGTGGCCACAAAATACGTTGCATTTTAGAGAGCTGCTTCAGCAGGAAAAGCCATTCAGAAAGTAAAAAGTGAAATAAAATAAACTGCAGAAACTCAATTTTCTTCTCCCTTCCTCCCAAAGCCACACTTAGGATAAAATGAGGTTTGTGCAGGTTAATCCTTATGAGCTAAGAAAAAAATGATTAAATACATTAAAAAAATCAATTGTACATTAAACCAAATCCAGGAACTGCAAAGACAAACACCGCGGCGGCCTCCAGCCGGCTAGCACCGCTCCTCTGGCCAGCGGGGATCCCCACCTGATGGCGTCTGCTGAGGTAACGGAACACGAGCAGAAAGGAAGGGGAGAGAAACAGAGCCGGGGCTGGGAGGGGGCAGATGGATCTGATTTCATTGGAAATAAAGTTATTTCTATATATTACAAAGGGAGAAATAAAATGTCCTGTAAATGGAGCTCTTGAGGCCAGGCTGAATCCTTCAAAAATCCAATAGAAGTAACAATAATGATAATGATAACCATTCGATAAACACGAGTTATAAACCACCTCCCTGTCAAATGAGTTGCCACTATTTCTAGTTATTTCTTCTGTTCATTAACAGATTGTATTAACTGCCATTTTTCAGAGAGAGAACTGGGAGAGACTAGAGAGGTACGGAAAAGAGGCCTGCCTTTGTCTTTGAGGAAAGCCACTTTCTGGACTGGGAGGGTGGGAAGGAAAACTCCTACCCTTCCCCAGTACCCTGGATTCTCAGATGCGAGCCTGAAAGAATGTCAGGCTGCAAGAAAGCAGGCAGCGGTGGGTCACCCACCCCTCCCACCAGGAGGCAGGACTGGGAATTCTCAGCTAATCCTAAATAAACCTCACAGGCTGAAATGTCGCTGCCAATTTGCTTCTCTGTGCAACCATCCAGTTGTGCTTGCACCAACCTCCCTCCTTGCAGTCACTTCCCTCAACCACGCAACTGAGAGAAAGTCTGAGAGCAGGCTCGCGCACTCAGTGCTCAGCAAAACGTGTGCTTCTCAGAGCAGGGACCGAGCTGCTCACTTCCCCAGAGGCACGAGTTGCCCAGTTGACAATCTTGGGCTTCAAAGTCTGAAAAAAAAAAGCAAATCTGAAGTTGTCCCCTTAATACGCTTCTTCTAAAATAAGTTATTTAGAATTGAAACCTCTGCAAGTCAGGCTCAGTGGGGGCAAGTCAGTGCAGACCAGAGAGCAGGTAGCCAACCACATGACCGTGTTACTCCCGAAGAAAAAAGCCACGTACGTCCCCGAGGGGGAAAGTTTCAAAACCTCTGAACATTATTAGAGTGAGTTATCAATGTCTAGTGGTTGGCAACAAGGAAGATCTGACAAAAAGATTTTACTCTCTTAAAAACATCTCTATTCTCTTATCTTCAAAGCAAGTGAACTTCGCTGCCTTAACTCTGACAATGGAGAATCTGCGTTGCTGATGGAGCACAGATAAAGGATTTTCCGGGGGGCGGGGGGAAAAAAGAAATGAGAGATCCTGAACACCGCATTTTCTTTACTCATGCGGATTCAGGAGATCCCATGAAGACATGCATGGCACCACTTTTAGAGACAGAGTCAAAAGCAAAATGCTCAATTGTCCAAGCCTCACTCTGCCCCAGACGGAAGAACAAGTAGTTGCTGCCCCCTAGAAGCTACTGAGGATATAGCACCTTGCTATAGACATCAGATGAAAAGATCCTATTATCTCCTCTCGATCCCATAACCTGTCATTAGTGAGGTACATGGGTGCAGACGCCTCCTCCAAGCTCGAGGAGGCACACATCACCTGTGATAAATTAATAGGTGCCTTTTCAACAGCTAAGATGCATACAAAAGACTCCAACCAGGGAGAGCACACTGAGGCAGCACTTCAGGGAGAGCACAGCACCGGCAGGCAGCACTTGCCAGGAGCTGCAGCCAGGTCTGCATGCGCCTCTCACACCCGAGAGCAGCCCACCGTGAGGTCGACACGTGAGCCGCACCCGCTCTCCCAGTCTGCCCAAGTCCAGCAGTACGGATTCGGGACTTTACGTCCCAGATCTGCTGCGTCCGTGGCACAGGAACCTGACTGCCCTGGGCTTCAGTTTCCTCACTGAAAATGAGGGAAAGGGTCAGTGGACGCTGTGGTGGTGAAGGCAACTGGGTCCCACATAGCCTACTGTGTAGCTGAAGTCCAAACCCAGCAGCTTGAAAGATATGGAGGCCAGCAGGTGACACAGTGGTCATGGCACTGGACTCCCACATGGCTGACCGTGGTTCAAGTCTTGGATTCAGTGGCTCAAAACTGGGCATATGTGCGTGTGTGCCCAAAATTCCAAGAGGAGAAGGGATTGTGGTGTGGTCATCTCCCCTGGGGGATAAGTTCTCATTTTCCCTCTCACTGTCTGTCTGTATCTTTTTCCAGTGAGCACACATACCCTAAGGCAGAAAGAAAGAAAGAAAGAAAGAAAGAAAGAAAGAAAGAAAGAAAGAAAGAAAGAAAGAAAGAAAGAAAGACACACACACACACGCTGGGCACGTGTGCGTGCATGTCCCAAATCCAGAAAGGAGGAAGAAATGGAGAAGAGACCGCAACGTGACCATCTCCCCGTCTTTATGTCTCTCTGTTCCTCTCTAGCAAGTGCGCGAACTCTCTGAAGAATTTTTTTTTTAATGAGGAAAAGAATAATTCTCACAGTTTTGTTAGAATCAAACAAGAGAACAACAACAACAAAACAAACAAAGAGACCAGCACCAAGGCCAGCATATAATATATACCAGAAGCCCTGTCGGCTTATGTGATCAGAGCTAGTAATTGTTCAATTCATCGAAAAATCAGTTAAAGCAAAGAATCATTAAAAATGGAGCCTACTGCACATACCTTAAGCATTTTATATTAACTGAAAACCTATAAACATACAGTCATTTGGTAATCTTTTGATGTAGAGCCAAGACCTTTTCTTTGAGTGTGGGCCCACAGACTGAAGTTCCCAGACATCTTTCTTGCATAAACCCCACCCATAACACACCTTCCACAATTTCAAAAGCAAGCCAAGAAATTAAAGCCATTAGTAAAGCAATCTAAGTGCAGAATTCTTCTAGATTTTTATGATCTTCCCCCTGTTTAATTGTTGTCTCATACCTAATTCAACACCAATGTTTTTAGCAATTCACATGTACCAAAGTGTTTGACTTAGTTTTCAGAGACCCCTTTTTTTAATTTTGAGAGAGAGAGATTGTTTTGCTATAGGGCACATGGGCTCGCCAGAGAGAAACAGAGAGACAGAAAGCGAGAAATCGCCCCCACCCTAGGGAGGAAGGTCACCCCACAATCCATTCTCCTCTCAGGATTTTGGACATACACACACACGCACTGGATGTGAGTTTCAAGCCACTGGGTCCAGGACTCGAACTGCAGTCAGCCTTGTGGGAGTCCAGCAGCATAACCATTATGCCATCTGCTAGCCCCCAGAAACCCCTCTTTTTATATTTTTCTTTACAGAACATATTATATCTATAGAATCCTCTCTTCACATTTCCATTTTACCTATTTATATCATAGTTAGTAAAAACTACCTACTTCAATAACAAATACAAGTGGCTACACAGACTTAGAAACAAATCGATACTTCTCGGTGTGCAAAGCGAATGTGACAGTCACAGGGCTGCCTCTTTTGGGGTACCACAGACCTGGGGAGTAGGCTCCACGACCCAAACGACAAACAGGTCAGTTAGGGGAGTACGTAGAAGGCCAACTCTTGACACATTTTATGAACTTAGTGACAGCTTGCTTCATTTCACAAGAGATGTGAAACAGCTCTCGGAAGTGCACACGAGGCCCGGCCTTGGTAGTGCACAGCACCACCACTTTCCGGACACCCCGAGCACATTTACGCACACCTGCAGCCCTAGCTAATGGGAAGGCTGGGGTCGGAGGAGGTCCCTCTCTCTATCATAAAGGAAATTCAGATAAGGACACACAGACAAAAGGATACAGCAAACAGAAAGAGGGAGGAAAAGAAGGTACTTGATAAATGTTTATTCCCTCTATCAAAATCCATTTTCAGCGAACTGTGGGAAAACAAACGCACTTTCGCAAACATTAACTTGCAGGCCTGATTCTGTTAACAACTCTGTGCCACCAGGAGGCTGGACAATGTGTCCCCAGCCTACAAGACCCTCTGGCTCTGGGCCTGGCTGGGCCGTAGCCCACCCAGAGCTAGCACAGCCCCTGAACAGGTACTAGCAGGTAAAGAGCGTGACCGCGGACCCAAGCACCCATCCCGGGGGCTCGGTGCACACACGCACGAGAGCTGTGCCCCCAGGGTCACTGCCAAGGCAAGAGGTCGCCAAGGTGGCAGCGTGTCTCCTCGACAGGGGTAATTTATCCGGACTCCTGCTCCACTGGGGGCCATGAGTTAGTTCCTCTCTGCCTCCGACTGTCAGGGAGTGCCCCTGGATAGATTTACCTCAAGAATCACTCAGTGTCGGCCCTATCTCTAGACCGTTCAGACAAACTCGTAATGGCAGAGGGAAGATTTGTGGAGCAACAAGCATAAATCTTGGTTATAACTACAAACCATAAAAGAAAGGAGAGCTGGGAGGGAAGAAGGAAGGGCGGTGAATACGTCCTTCTCCAAAGCACCACTTTATCTTCCTGCGGCTTCTGACGGCGCAGAAGTGGAATTAACTACAAGATCATATTTTTCAAACCAAAATCGGTCTGCAGGGTTTGTCAACGGGCTAACAATTAAATTAAAATTATCCCTGAAAACATAGGGCACACAGTTGTCCGCAGTGGCTTTCAAACTGCAGGCTCAGATGGGAAATTCTGAGTGTGTCACATGATCCACCTTTTAGGTCACAAATAAAAAGATACGCGCATGTGTAAACTCTTTCAGAGAAGATGGTAATCAATTTTAAACAAAAGCAAAACATTTGGAGAATGTTCCTCTGCCCAAGTTAATTTTATAAATGTCCTCTTCAGCAATGGTGGGGCACCTCCAGCAACTCTAAGATCTCACCTCCAGGAGAAAAGGAAAGAAATAGAACTTTCTCTCCTGAAGAAATAGTGCTGGGGACAAGATCAAAGACCAAACTCTACCAATCACTGTCTGGCTATTTATTTATTTTTATTTTTTAATTATTTTTTTTTTGAGAGGTTTTCACTATAGGGCGCATGCGCTCGCCAGACAGACAGAGAGAGAGAGACAGACAGAAAGCGAGAAATCACCCCCCAGGGGGGATGGCCACGCCGCAATCCCTTCTCCTCCATTCTCCTCTTGGGATCTTGGGCACGCACGCACACACGCTCGGCGTGAGGTTTTTTTTGAGAGGTTTTCACTAGAGGGTGCGTGCGCTCACCAAACAGAGAGAGACATAGAGACAGAAAGCGAGAAATCACCCCCCAGGGGGGATGGTCATGCCGCAATCCCTTCTCCTCCATTCTCCTCTCGGGATCTTGGGCACCCACGCACACACGCCCGGCGTGAGTTTTAAGTCACCGGGTCCGGGACGCGAACCCCGGTCGACTACGTGGGAGTCCAGTGACATAGCCATTACGCTAACTGCTGGTCCCCACTGTCTGGCTCTTTAAAAAGGCACCAGAGGGCCAGCAGGTGGTGAAAAGGGTAAGGCGGCTGGATCCCACATGGCCAGCTTTCCGGTTCGAGTCCCAGAACTGCCGACTTGAAAATCATGCCAGACACGTGTGCATGCATGCCCCAAATCCCACAAGGACAATAAAGGAGACAGGATTGCAGAGTAGCCATCCCCTCTGGGGAGTGATTTCTCACTTTCCGTCTTTCTCTCTCTCTCTCTCTCTCTCTCTCTCTGGTGAACACAAATGCCTATAGCAAACTAGCTAAGTAAGTAAGTAACTAAGGCACCTGAGTGCTCAGTTCTCTGGTCTCTTAGTGTCCAAAATAAGGACACTACTCAGTTATCCAACAGTCAGGGCTTCGAACACAGGAACTATAGTAAATATAGTTCCTGTGAAAGCGAGGAACCTAAAGTATAAACAAAGCTGAATAACTATTTCAAATTCCATATCTTTAATTATTACTCCTAAGAGTTTTGACTCATCTAATAATTATTTGTAAAAGGATACCTCGAAACTGAAAAACAACCTCTTCATTTACCTGAAAGAGGAAACAACTTAAAGGGCACCACCTAGTCTATTCAATAAACCTTCTTAGTCTGTAACAGGAAGGATGGAGTAGGAAGAGGCAGTAATTTCACAATCAGTAAGAGGCCTGGAGATTATGGCCACCCAGAAACAGAATGCGGCTTTTCTCAGGTTTATCTGTTTGAGCATTTAGTTCCAGCCGGTTTTCCTCTACAGATCCGGCAGAACAGGCAGGAATCTGACCCCTCCCAACCAGGAGTCAGTACGCACGGACAGCAGTAAGCAAAATGTTTTCTTCCTTTCTTTTTCTCTCTTTCTTTTTTTGCTGTGGGGTGTGCATGCTTGCCAGAGAGAGACAGAGAGAGAAAGAAAGTGAGAAACTGCCTCCCAAGCAGGATGGCCACACTACAATTCCATATCCTCCAGTCTCTTCTCAAGATTTAGGGCACGCATGCACATGCACCTGGTGTGATTTTCAAGCTGCCAAGTTCAGGACTCAAATCATGCAGTTGGCCATGTGGGATCCAGTGCCTTAACTTCCACGCCACCTGCTGGCCCAGCAAAACATTTTCTTCACTGAAGGTTTTTATGAGGTTGATGAAAGTGGGGTGGAGAATGAGGAAAGTCCACATTTTTTCCTGTATGAAAAGGCCCAAGTCTCAGGTCCAGACGCCTGGATCTGTCACATAATGAAATGTCACCATCAGCAAGGTGGTCCACAAGCCCCATCTTCTATTTACACTTGATTTTAGTCTACAAGTTTCTCGGCAGCAATTGTGAGAGGTATTCCCAGGAACATGTTGCTAGTAACAGTTTGAAGAACAAAATCTGCAAATGATGTACTTTTAAAAAAATAAATCAAGGGACCAGCAGTTAGCGTAATGGCTGTGTCGCTGGACTCCCATGTAGTCGACCGCGGTTCGCGTCCTGGACCCGGCGGCTTAAACTCACGCAGGGCGCGTGTGCGTGCGTGCCCAAGATCCCGAGAGGAGAATGGAGGAGAAGGGATTGCAGCGTGGCCATCCCCCCAGGGGGGTGATCTCCTGCTTTCTATCTCTCTGTCTCTCTCTGTCTGTCTGGCGAGCGCACGCGCCCTATAGCAAAAACCTCTCCAAAAAAAAGAAACAAAAAATAAATAAATAAATCAATAGAGGGACCAGCAAGTGGCATGACGGTTAAGGTGCTGGACACTCCATTATGGCTGACGACGGTTTGAGTCCCGGACCTGGTAGCTTGCTTTCTTACTTCACCTCTCTCTGGTCAAAATAAAATAAATGAATAAACAAAATTAAATAAAATAATTCTTTTTTTTTTTAAAGAATTATTTTATTCAATTTTATTTATTATTATTATCATTATTATTTTCCAGTTTGATCAGAAAGAGACAGAGAGAGAGAGAGGAAGTGAGAAAGCAAGTCACCAGGTCTGAGACTTGAACCGTGCTTGGCCATGTGGGAGTCCAGCGCCTTTAACCACCATGCCACTTGCCAGCCCCATAAATAATTCTTTTTAAAAATTAAATAAAATAAAAATCAATAGAGGGCCAGTTCCATGGCAGTAGTAATGTACTACTCAAAAACAGTCAGATTCCTTAGGGCCAGCAGGTGGCATAGTGGTAAAGGTGCTGGACTCCCACATGGCTGACCAAGGTTCAAGTCCCAGATCCAGTGGCTTGAAACTCATGTATATACACATGCCCAAAACCCCAAGAGGAGAATGGAGGACAAAGGATTACAGTGTGGCCATCTCCCCTGGAGGCTGACTTCTCATTTTCCTTCTCACTGTCTCTCTCCAGTGAGCACATGTGCCATATATGGCCAAAAAAAAAAAAAAAAAAAACACCTTAAAAAAAGGGCAGATTCCACATGGCAATCAAAATTCAAAGGCCCCAGTCCAGTCCTTCTGAAGCACACCAGGCATGGCTACGAGTGCCCAAGATCTGATGGGCTGGAGAACTAGAGGAAGGGGATGTAGCATGGCTAGACCTGGGAAGGGTGCTTCTCTCTCTCTCTCTCTCTCTCTCTCTCTCTCTCTCTCTCTCCTCTTTCTCTCTCTCGTACACACACACTATCGTGCATAAAGAAAAAAAAATGAAATAATAAAAATAAACCAACAGAGCAGATTTCAGATTATCCCATAATGCCACCCCACTCACTCACCACTCACATTCTAACACCCCTAAGCAGAAAACAGAGAAAATGACGGCCAGTTTCGGCAAACCTGACAATGCACAAAACAACCAATACAGATTTTTAAAAATAATGTTTAATCTTTTACAACTAGGTTTGCCAGGCCAGGCCAATAGTACAGTGGTTAGATGATTCACAGTGGAAACGGGATCCCACGCAGCCAAACAGAGATCAAGTCACAACACATGCAGGCATATGACCACAAGCCTATCAGGATGGAGAATTAGAGGAAAATGGATTGTGGCATGACCAGGCCCCACTGGAGGGTGCTTTCTCTGTCTGTCTGTCTCTCTCTCCCTTCTTCCATCTCTCTCTTTTACACACAGGTACACATGTGCACCCTCAGGAATTACATAAATATTATGCTTGATTTATCTATCTATTTTCATGAAAAAAAAGGACAGTTCCTAAGATCACTAAATGGCTGGTTTCATCACTCAAGTGCTTACAAAACACGTTCATGGGGGCCAGCAGTGGCATGGTGATTAAGGGTGCTGGATTCCCACATGGTTGACCATGGTTCAAGTCCTCTACCTGGTGGCTTGCTTTCTTACTTTCTCGCTCTCTCTCTCTCTGTCTCTCTCTGGTAAAATAGTAATAATAATAATAATAATAATTCTTTAAAAAAAAAAAAAAAAACACTCTGGGTGTCTGTTTGTGTGCCCAGAATCCTGACAGAAAAGAGGAATGGAGGAAAAAGGATTGCGGTGTGACCAGGCCCTACTTGGCTCGCTCGCTTGCTCTCTCTCTCTCTCTCTCTCTCTCTCTCTCTCCCCCTCTCTCCCCCCTCTCTCTGGTGAGAAAAAAAATGCCCTTTAGCAATTAAAAAAAATTCAGTATGCTAAAAAATAATCATCCTAGAAAATGTGATAAAGTGGAAACTGCCATCATCATTTATAAAAATACATTGTTTTGTGGTTTGGGATTATTTTGGTGGAGGGATGCAGAGAAGGCGATAGAAGAAAAAAAAAACAAAAAAAGAACCTATACCTACAAATTAGAAGAAGAGAAGACAGCAGATGATTCATCTATTAGAATTAAATGTCAAAGAGCAAAACGTGGAAATTCTACAACAGTTTAACCAAAACCCACAAGCACTGTATGAAGGAGGTGGGCAGTGGGCAACAGTATTGCTGAATACTGAAACACTGAGTTGAAACCAGTGAACAGACAAGTAAGTAAACCTTATTTATTGCTTACTTTAAATAACCAAAGATCATATAGCTATAAAGAAATCTCAAAAAGATTTCGATAATTAACCCCCCTTTCAGTATCGAAGCAAGATGGAAACTGAGCTACCCACGAAGACAACTGTTCTTCCATTCTCAAAGAGGTGCACCCCCAGCAGGGACTGGCTCCTGCCAAGGCGGCCCTGCGAGCCCAGCGGAGGGAAGCGGTGTGAGCCCAACAATAGGCACACCTGTGGGCACGCCCGGTGTGTGCAGGTGGACCCGGGATTAGAACCCCAGGCCCTAACACATGGCTCTGATATCACACAGCAGCACCCTGCCGCCTGTGCTGGGCGAGGCCTCATTTCTTTTAAGAAGGGGAGAAATTTTTTTTCCAAGTGATCACCTAGTTCTAGGACAAAGAATAAAACAAGATTATTTACCTTCAGTATTCTATGCTTAGCCTTTTTAGTTTAAAGACCAGGTAGCGGGAACCAGCAGTTAGCGTAATGGCTATGTCGCTGGACTCCCACGTAGTCGACCGCGCTTCGCGTCCCGGACCTGGTGGCTTAAAACTCACGCCGGGCGTGTGTGCCTAAGATCCCAAGAGGAGAATGGAGGAGAAGGGATTGCGGCGTGACCATCCCCCCTAGGGGGTGATTTCTCGCTTTCTGTCTCTATGTCTCTCTCTGTCCGTCTGGCGAGCGCACGCGCCCTATAGTGAAAATTTCTCAAAAAAAAAAAAAAAAAAAAAAAAAAAAAAAAGACCAGGTAGCTTCTACTAAGGAATTTTGTGGAAAACGCATACTCAGTTAAAAACAGAAACAACCCAGCAGGGTGTTCCTCCAACACTGGGATGTCCTATTCCTCTTGACCTGGCATCCTCCCGTTTCACAAAAAACCATCCCTAAGTCCCACCCACCCTCCGTAAAGCTCTTCCTTCTCTGAGTAACTAGGGGCTCTTTAACAGCTAAGCTCTCTCCCCGCCAGGCAATTCTGCACCAAATTAGACACAATATTGTGCTGTTTGCTAAAATTATACACAGCCTTGTGCTGTTTGCTAATTGTTCCATGTGTACAAATGCTTTTTCTTCCCAAATATAATATGTGAATTACTCAAGAACAAGGCTTAGTTTTATTCTTCAGTGGTCTGTTCCCCAATCCTCAAGCCTGCGCTGAGCTGAGCCCCAGGAGACAGGGAATCCACGCAGCCTGAGAAACCTCCCTCCCTACTCTGTGGAAGGGGCTGAAGGCTGTGTGTTTTCGCACAGCACGGGGCTCGGGTGAGGGCTGCTTCTCCAGCACCTGGGACTCTCCTTCAGCCTGCTGCCAGGGCACAGCACGGCGAGTTCTCCTGCACATCCCGTACCCCGGATCTGGGATCTGCCCCAAGAGCAAGCCCTCAGCAGGCTCCCCTGCCTGACACCCCCACTGCCACTCCCAAGAGGAAGAAGTGGTTCACACAAGGCCATATAGCTCGGCTGGTGCCCTCATTTAATCAGGCTGCTGCAAATGGCTGGCCAAAAGCAATAAGGGCATGACTGAGAGACTGTGGGAGTTTAATATAAAAAAATTAATAAAAAAAAAAAAAGGAGGGGAAGGAGAAAGGGTCTACCTTTTAATAGGGCCCTAATTACCCAACTCATAGGATCAGCCCAAATGAGATGGGAGTTTATTTCGGGGTTTTTTTTTAATTATTGTTTTTTTTATATATATATATATAAATTGCTGCTATGTGTTTTCTTTCCTCTGAGCAATTATGCAGCAAGTACGTAAAGAGGAGAAAAAAATATTAATTAAATATAAGGTAATTGTAGAGTTGGCCTGGAGAGAATGAGTCTGAACTCTGGACGATCGCAGGCCACTAGGGTTTGAAGACTGTTCAGGGCCTCCCAGAAAAGAAAGAAATAAAAATACAACCAACCAACAAGCAGATGCACAGGACAGCAGGAAAAAGAGCAGCGCACAGAAACATGAGCAGAGCAAAGGGTCTGCAGGGCCCCACACACCCAGAAATCAGGGAGCTTGCCAGCTGCTCAGGGTCCCCAGAGTTTCACCGATCATGCCCCAAAAGACGGACTGGTCACCCTTCTGGTGATTGACAGTTAAGTCAGAAGATCAGAATGCAAAAAGAGACTGCAGAGGTAAAGGACTGGAAAGGACTCTCCATGTTCAAAGTGTAACCTCAGACAGAGGCAGACCCCACGGGGAGAATGCACATGCCCTAAGAGACTGGCAAAGCAAACCTC
Source organism: Tupaia tana (assembly GCA_026018925.1). Classification (NCBI taxonomy): domain Eukaryota; kingdom Metazoa; phylum Chordata; class Mammalia; order Scandentia; family Tupaiidae; genus Tupaia; species Tupaia tana. Next base: position 80,523,770 of record JAKSZU010000007.1, on the reverse strand, counting down.
CTCCTGGCTTTACACAGCACCGTGACCTCAAGGAAGAACCTAGGCAATGCCCCAAGAGTACGATCAGGCCACAGTGGGAGTGCTGGGAGGTGAGTCCAGAGCTGGTGAAAGCAGGTGGCACGAATGACAGAACTACTCTCTGAAACAGCCCTGGCAGCACTTGGATCGCCCTGGCCTTCCTACAGCTCAGCCAGACCCAACTCACCCTCTGCCTTGGAAAGCCTTAGCACATGCTAGCACTCAGACTTGTTCATACCAGCTACAGACTCACATCATCTCCTCTCACTACTGCCAAGGGGGCGAAGAAACCAGGTGAAACCACAGGCCCTGCCAAAACAAAACCTTGACAGTATACTCCTAAGCTTGCTATCACTACTCAAAGAAAGGGAAAGCTCTGAAAAGGTAAACCTAAAGCTGGCTCTCCCGTGAGACTTATCTGGTCGGTACAGAACCAGTCTTACTAACTAGCCAACGAGATTTACGGCAAGCCCTGAAATGCAAAACAGTGGGTCATTGGAAAAGTCATGACGTCGTTTTTCTTTTTCTTTTTAAAAAATTATTTTATTCAACTTTGTTTATGTATTTATTTAATTTGACCAAGGAGGGACACAGCGAGAGAGAGAAAGCGAAAAAGTGAGCCACCAGGTCCGGGGCTTGAACCACAGTCAGATATGTGGGAGTCCAGTGTCCTTAACCACCACACCACCTGCCGGCCCTTTTCTATGCAAAAATGCATCATGACTTTTCCAACAACCCAACAAAACGAGAATGAGGCAAGCAAGCAGGGACCATAGTAGGGATCGCCTAAGAAAAGGCATTTTGTAAAGAAAATCACTGTTAGTACCTCCTCGGCCTCTTCCCTACCACCAGTCTGAGACGTTCGATGTTGGTAACCACTAACGCAAACCTAGCAAACCTAATGGCTGGCCCCCCAAAACAGGAATTCCTTCCTTACTGGTTCTTTAAAAGGCCACCTGAGGCGCAATCAAGCTGAGGAACAGGGATTGGCTCTTTCAGACAATCAAGAAACAACCCAGATGGGCCCAGCAACCTCATGCCAACTCAGGCTCCCACGGTTTCAAGCATCTCACTGACTAATACTGACCAGTAACAAAGTGGTGCTTGACCATCGGGATAGATGCTTTAGTCTACAGAAAAGACCAGGCTTACTAAGATGAGACCTCACTAATCCCTGCCTTCCAGAAAAGTCAGAAGTCAGAGGTCACTGAAGAGGTAGTCTCCACATAATACTTTTAAAAGGACACTACTGATACAAAGCTATAGGGTCATAAGGCTTCTTCAAATGCACGCAGTATTTTAGTTATCGGAAAAGTATACCATCTATCGTGGGTACTTACCAGCGACTCTCGAGGCACCGCATTTTCACTTCCTGGAGTAGAGCTTGGCTGCAAAGAAAAACAAACAAAAATAAGATCACAGTGCCACCCAATGGACACCAAAAAACCAAAGACGTTCTATCTTCAAACAACCGAAAAATACCTCTTCCTCGTGTTTCTCAGCAGTTTTTCATAACTTGAGAGTGTTCCGCAGTGGGCTACCTGTAAGAAGTAGCCCAAAGAGCCTGAACTCACCAGGAAACACAAAGAAACTGTTTCTGGGTTCACTCTCCCAGTATCTCAGAACAAGGCTTGTTTTTTGGTTTGAGTTTGGGTTTGGGTTTTTGCTCATGAGGACCCAAGATCAGCCACTGAACAGCAAGGGCTAGGAGCCATCACAAAATCCACCAGAAGAACAAAGTCCAGGGGAAAGGCTTGTAAGAGACTGCCTTTTTTTGCCATTTCCCTTACTCGAGTGGACTGGGAAAAGCAGCGGAGCAAACATGGAAAACCAGATTCAGCCACAAGGGGGCTCCAGGTGCCCACGCTCGGAATTTTTCTTTTGGAGCCCAGAGGAGAGTAAACCACACTGGTTCCCACCTCTCACCTGTCACAAGGACACCATGCCACAATAGTAACGAAAGCCCTGAGCTTAAATCCTTGTTGGAAATAAGCTAGTGACAGGCTGACAGATACACAGACCAGTGTGCAAGCAGGCAGGCAGCACTGGGGCCGATGTGCTGAGCTCTAACCTGATTCCTTCTCTGGACGACTACCTCACCCTCACAAGTGCCTTCAATCTGGACTGACCTGGCCAAAACTTAGAGAAACGGGGAGACAGAGGGACTGGCAGGTGGCGTGGTGGTTAAGGACGCTGGACTCCCACGTGGCTGACCGTGATTTGAGCCCTGGACCAGCGGCTTCCTTTCTCACTTTCTCTCTCTCTCCAATCAAACAACCAACCAACCAACCAATTAATCAATCAATAAAGTTAAATAAAATAATTCTTAAAGAAAAAAAAAAAAGGAAAGAGGTAGACAGACTCTGAAGAAAATTTACAAATCTCCAAAATAATAAATCAAACCATTTGAGGGAGTTATGGTTAGTTTGCTGTTAGTGATGTTCAAGTCAATTGCCGATTATCTATGGATAATATCCAGACACGTGTAGCTAATCTGTGTCTCTGGAGCCAGCCTGCAGCCTGCAGCCTCCTCTCTGCTCGTGCCAGACTTACTATGAAAAAGGATGGAAGGTGGAAGTCCACATCCACTCCACAAAGGGGTCCCAAACGTGTCTTCACACATGGCTGTCGCCACACAGCTGGCACACAGCACAGTGTCAAGAACTCTGCTGGATGAAGGACTCTATCTACCCTCCCAAACTTCTGTCCTAAGAGCCCCATGGTCCCAGGACAAGAAGGTCAGCCAGCAGGAAACCACCTACAAAGGGTGTCTTGGTCTCAGCAAGCTCACTCCCTACTTCCCCCTCTCTCTCCATCCAAAAGACCCAGGCCTCAAGAGCCTGCACATTTAGGGCCATCGGTCAGACCCCTCTGAGCTCTACATCCAACCGCTCTTTTCCAGGGTCCCTATTTCCAGGCATGGCACAAGCTTCACCACATCTGCAAACCAGAATCCCAAAGACCACCATGACAGCACCATCTCTCTTACTCCCCAGAGCTAAGCCATTATGAAGTCCTCCTAAACACCCATGGAATCAGTCCACCCACTTCTCCCCATCTCTACTCCCATCACTGAGGTCTAAGCTACCAGAATCTCTTGCCTGGATCATTGTAACAGTGTTTTAATCAGTTTGCCCACATCCCTGCTGGCTCTCTTCCAATTCAATTTCCATGATGCAAAGAGACTATCATTTCCAAATGATAATCTGATCATCTCATCCACACCCAGTAAACAACTTGAATGGCTTCTCATTACTCTTAGAAGGTAGAACTGGGCCTGGCCTACACGGCCTCATACCTACTCTAACTACATCTCTGGTCTCGAGATGTAGACTGGCACCACTTGCCCAGTCTGCCAAGATCAGACACGCTGGCCTTTGCTTCCTCTGTCAATGGGCCTTTGCACATGCTATTCCTCCCCTTCCCTCTCTGACACTTTAACTCATCCTTCAGCTCCAGCCAAGGCACTTCCTCTGAAAAGTGTTTTTTTTTTTAAAGAATTATTTAATTTTATTTATTCATTCACTTATTTTAATTTGACCAGAGAGAGGCAGAGAGAGAAGGCAAGCCACCAGGTCTGGGACTCAAACAATGGTTGGCCATGTGGAAGTGTCCAGGGCCTGAACCACCACACCACCTGCTGGTCCCCTGAAAAGTGTTTCTTTTCTGACATCCATGACTAAGACAAATTTCCGTAACTGACACTCATATACCACCATATACCTCTCCTTCAAGGGCTGAGGAAAAGTGCAATTTTAACTGTGTGATTATCTGACTGATGTCCATTTCCCTGACCCAGGCATAGACAGGCCTTTCATAGATACCTGCTGGACCAGCCCCGTAGCACAGTTAGGTTCTGCGCATGGGGAGCCAGATCCAACATGGCCGACTGCAGCCACTTGAAGACACACTGGGTCGGGACCAGCAGTTAGCGTAATGGCTATGTCGCTGGACTCCCATGTAGTCGACCGCGGTTCGCGTCTCAGAACCTGTGGCTTAAAACTCACGCCAGGGGCGTGTGCGTGCGTGCCCAAGATCCCCTAAAGGAGAATGGAGGAGAAGGGATTGCGGCGTGGCCTTCTCACTTTCTGTCTCTCTGTCTGTCTCTGTCTGGCAAGCGCACGCGCCCTATAGCAAAAACCTCTCAAAAAAAAAAAAAAAAAAAAAAAGACACACTGGGTACATGTGTGTTCATGCCCCAAATCCTTACAGGATAGAGAAACGGAGGAAGGGTATGACTGTGCCCCATTGGGATGTTTTTTCTCTCTCACTGGCAAGCGTACATACCCTCGGGCAATTAAAAGAAAAATAGATACTTGTTGAAAGAATGGACAAAAAAGAACAGAACAATGGTAATAACTCAATTGCATGGATAATATGTTATCTGAGGGCTACCTTCAGTGTTGGTAGATTCTAAGTGCTAACATTTATTTAGTGCTTTCTTCATTAAATTCATACAATAAATGTATAAAATGATTGCTGATGAGGACACTGAGGCAAAGGAGGTTAAACAACTCCTACATGACTCAGCTATTAACTGATTTGAGTATTTCTACTTAATAAAAGTAAGTGAGTTTTGTTCAGTTTTAGTAAAACAGCAAGCTTAATGCCACCCCATACATAATAATACAGGTTATTTAACTAGACAAACCAAACACATACAAACAAGCATGAATATTTAGGAAGCCCCTCATACTGACCTAATACAAACTTTTTCTGAGACAGAACTAATCACTGTGAATCATTAGCACCAAACAATTTCCCTTAAAGTTAGTCCATCTTGGGGCCAACAGGTTGTGTAGTGGGTAAAGCACTAGACTCCCACATGGCCAACAGCAGTTCAAGTCCCGGACCCAACAGCTTGAAACTCACACCAGAAGCATGTGCATGCCCAAAATCCTGAGAGGAGAATGGAGACGGTATTGTGGCATGGCAGTCTCCACTGTGGGGTGATCTCTCTCTCTGTCTCTCTCTGTGTCTCTAGCAAGCACACACGACCTATAGCAAAAAACTCTCTCTAAAAAAAAAAAAAGAAGAAATTAGTCTATCTTGGGCCAGCAGATGGCAGGAAGCTTAAGGAGCTGGATCCCACCTGGATGGAGATGCAGTTTGAATACAAGACCCAGGGGCTTGAAAAGCACGCCAGGGAGAAAGTGGGATGTCCAGCTTCTGAGTGGGAACCCGAGTGTTCCAAGTGACAAAAGAGAGAATTAAAAATAGGTGATGTTGGGGCCAGCAGGTGGCGTGGTGGTTAGGGACACTGGATTCCCACATGATTGATCCCGGTTCGTGTCCTGGACCTGGCAGTTTGCTTTCTCTCTTTCCCTTTCTCTCTCTGTCTTTCTCTGGTCAAATTAAAAAATAATAATAACAAATGGAATTAAATAAATACATAGATAATCCTTAAAAAAAGAAATGGTGGTGTTGAGAAAGGCAAGATTTTTGTTCAGAAGTACACCCAATGCCACACCATGGAAAAGGGAGGCAAGCACAAGACTGGCCCAAATCTCCATGGTCTATTTTGGCGAAAGGCAGGTCAGGGCCCTGGATTCTCTTACACAGATGCCAACAAGAACAAAGGCATCACCTGGGGAAGGATGCACTGATGGAGGATTTGGAGAATCCCAAGAAGTACATCCCTGGGGGAAAAAAATGATCTTCGCTGGCATTAAAAAGAAGTCAGGGAGCCAGCAGGTAGCATGGTGGTTAAGGCAGCTGGAATCCCACATGGCTGACCATGGTTCGAGTCCTGGACCTGGCAGCTTGCTTTCTCACTTTCCTTCTCTCTCTTTGTCTCTCTCTGGTCAAATTCAAAATAAAAATAAAGTAAAATAAAATAAATTAATAAAATTTAAAATAAAAAAAAAAAAGAAGTCAGAAACTGCAGCAGGATGCGGGGGGGGAGGGGTGTAGGCACTCAGCTTGCTGCCCCACCAGCCTCGCCTCCCCTCTGAGACGGCTAGCCAGAGAGACTAGCGGGGGGCACCGGGAGTAGCTCCCACCCCCAGTCCTGGCACACTGAGACTCAAAGCATCACTAGTAAAGACCCTCGAGCCACCAAAAAAAAAAAAGTCAGAAAGAGCAGAGCTGATAGCTTATTTTAAACAAGCTACTCATGAGTAATAGGTGGCCACTGCCTTATTTATGACAAAACAGAAATGTCTCACCTTTTCTATGTGTACCATATTTTTTTAGAATTATTTATTTAATTTTATTTATTCATTCACTAATTTTAATTTGACTAGAGAGAGACACAAAGAGAGAGAGAGTGAAAGCAAGCCGCCAGATCTGGGACTCGAACCACCACGGTCGGCTGTGAGGGAGTCCAGTGCCCTTAACCACGCCACCTGCCAGCCCCTAAGTGTACCATACTTTAATTGATCTCCAACACCAGAACTCAGATCATGAATGGCTGACAGGATATTTTTGTTGGACAATCCTGATGTAAGTAAGATTGGCTTGTGCTTACATGAATATTGCTGGGATTTTTCATTTTGATAGTAATTTCAGTTCAGTAAGTGCTGTCACTATTCCCCTTTCTAAAGACATACTTGGTAATTCATTAGTGATGCTGATCTTTCTACAAAGATGGTGAATGCCATCTCAAAACCTACTGGAGCCTGGTTTTTTATTTAGGTTTACATGTAACTGGTTGTAGGAATATAAAACGCTGGAGAAATCCTTTCACTTCTCAAAACCAATCAAACAGACTCACCTGCATTTTAATTCGCATTCATTAATCCATTAAAGGCAAGGGCTGAAGATAAGGCAGTGACATCTACTTTACATATTTGGTCATAACTCTGCTAATCTAATTAGAGGTCCCTGTATCCAAAACACTGCCTTTGACTTATTGAAAGACATTTTATTGTGGTTTGTGTATACTATCAAATAAAGAATATGTAGCACTTTACGTATTTTATAAATGATCTGTAAGGTTGGACATTGTCAAAAATCAGTGTGTCAAGATTTAGTAGCATATTAAATTTTACCTTTGAATTCTATTATCTAAGTCAGACTAAGTTATATTTCAGGATTGTCTGACAACTGTTCAAAATCACATAGAAACTGAAGAACTACTGTATAAGTATGATTGGTAATGGTGCTTTTGCCAATTTACTAAAAGGATTAAAGTAGAGGGACCAGCAATTAGCGTAATTGCTTTGTCGCTGGACTCCCATGTAGTCGACCGCGGTTCGAGTCCCAGACCCGGTGGCCTAAACTCACGCCGGGGCGCGTGTGTGTGCATGCATGCCCAAGACCCCAAGAGGAGAATGGAGGAGAAGAGATTGTGGTGTGGCCATCCCCCCTGGGGGGGGTGATTTCTCGCTTTCTGTCTCTCTGTCTCCCTCTGTCTTTCTGGCAAGCGTACGTACCCTACAGCAAAAACCTCTCCCAAAAAAAGTAGAAGACATATACCATCAGCATAGATTTGTAAATTATGCCATCAGAAGAATGAAGATAATTAAAAACCAAATGACAGACACAAAAGACAGACAGACAGAAAGCACACCAGGAGCATGCATACACATGCCCAAATCCCAAGAGGAGACTGGAGGAAAAGAGAATGCAGTGTGGCCATGGCCATCCCCCACCCCAGGGGGTGATTTCTCAATTTTCCTCTCTCTCTGTCTCTCTTGTGAGCACATGCACCCAATAGGAAAAAAAAAAAAAAAAGTGATTTTGTGCCAGAGGGAGGAACTTTAAACAATGTAGGATGCCAAAAAAGTCCCTGCAAACATATGCCCTTTGGTACCTTTTTAAATTGTGAGCCACAGTAATGTAAATATATTGTTTAAACAGATAACACCAAAATAAAAAAAGGAAGTTTTTTTCTCATTCCAACCATAGGGAACCCAACACAGACACTGGTTCCTTACATACTCCTCCAGGGACATTCCAAGCACATACAAAGCACATGTGTGTGTATGCATATCCACACCAAGGAACTTTAAACAGCAACACTCTCCAAATTCCTCATGTCGTGGCTTCCCAGAGCCTTCTAGCAACTCAGTACACCATGCCAGACCTCCACGCTCAATCCTGGGGCTCCTAAGAGAGGAACAGGCATTTTTGCAAACTACATTCCAACTCAGTGTGGTAGTGTGCCAGGCCAGTCAGGCCTCATCGGTGAACTCAGGGAGGATCTGAGCAATCCGGGAATTACCAATCCTGGTTGTACTCCAGATGATTCCCCAGCTCATGATGAAATATCTGCAGTCGAAAAGGGGCCATGCCTAATTTCCTGTTTCACAGTCCTTTAGAAAAATGTTTCCTAGGGACCAGCAAATGGCATAATGGCTATATACTGGATTCCCGTGTAGTCGAATGTGGTTCGAGTCCCGGACCTGGTGGCTTAAATTCATGCCAGGCACATGTGCGTGCATGCCCAAGATCCTGAGAGGAGAATGGAGGAGAAGGGATTGCGGCGTGACCATCCCCCCTGGGAGGTGATTTCTCACTTTCTGTCTCTCTGTCTCTGTCTTTCTGGCGAGCGCACGTGCCCTATAGCAAAAACCTCTCCCCCGTCACCAAAAAAAAAAAAGAAAGAAAAAAAAAAGAAAAATGTTGCTGGCAGGTGGCGTGATGGTTAAGGACACTGGACTCCCACATGGCCAACCACAGTTCAAGTGCAGTCCTGGGCCTGGCGACTAGCTTTCTCATTTTCCCTCTCTCTCACTCTATCCCTCTCTGGTCAAATTAAAATAAATAAAGTTAAATAAAATAATTCTTTAAAAAAAAAGTTTCTTGACCAAAGTCAAAACCCCCTACTACTCTCTATGTTGTTTATACCCTTGATAATACCATCACCAATTATTATTTTTTATAGAGGTTTTTGTCATAGGCTACATACACTCACTGGAGAAAGAGACACAGAGATGGAAAGTGAGAAATAACCCCCTGGGAGGGATGGTCACACACAATCCTTTCTCTTCCATTCTCCTCCCAGGATCTTCGGCATGCATGATTTTCAAGCCGCTGGGTCCAGGATATGAACTGCAGTAGGGACTGCAGTAGGCCATGCGGGAATCCAACCTCTGCACCATCTGCGGGCCCCCAGAACTTCTTTATTACAAAAGCTGTTCGCAGTTTCTCTCTCCTACAAGATTTTATTCTTGGGAACCAGCAGTTAGCGTAATGGCTATGTCGCTGGACTCCCACGTAGTCAACCGCGGTTCGCGTCCCGGACCCGGTGGCTTAAAACTCATGCCGGGCACGTGTGCGTGCATGCCCAAGATCCCGAGAGAAGAATGGAGGAGAAGGGATTGCGGCGTGACCATCCCCCCTGGGGGGTGATTTCTCGCTTTCTGTCTCTATGTCTCTCTCTGTCTGGCGAGCACACGCACCCTATAGCGAAAATCTCTAAAAAAAAAAAAAAAAAAAAAGATTTTATTCTTTTTGCACACAAGTATGATAACATTTTATTGAAGTCTGTGTGTTTACCATCTAGAATACTGCTTGCACTCATCAAATATGTACATCATTAATTATTTTTATTTTAAAAAGTAAAACAAAGGAACCACTTGGCATACATAAGCCCAAATGAAGCAAGCAGAAGACTACAGTGGTGTCCTTCCCTGGAACAGTTCACCTAAAACCTAGCACAAACAGAGCCTGCGTTTAACTTAACATTGTGACCTAATGATTCTTGTCCACAGGACAGTTATCATCCCTGGGGGATACAGAAATGTCTGGAGGTGTTTCTGGCTGTCTCAATGGCTACGGCGTTCCACTGCCATTTAGGGACCAGTCAGGGCCAAGGAGGCTAAGTGTCCTGCACTACACCCAGTGAAGAACCGTTCATCTATAACACAATCAGGAGAATCCTGACCGTTATGTTCCCTACTAAGGAGGAAGACAGTCTTTCATCTTAACTTGTAACTCTAGGTGCTGCTCAAGAGCAGGGCGCAGGGCTGAACAGACAACTGGTTTTCAGAGGCTCATTCCCAGCTCGTGCAGGTCTGAGCCTCATCAGTTTATTTATTTATTTGTCAGAGGGCATGTGCTGTCTCTAGAGAGAGACAGAGAGAGGGGAAGCACCCCACAATGGGGTATGATAGTACCGCAATCCCATCTCCTCCACTTCTCTGTTTGGTTGGAATTCTGGGCACACACACACGTGCCCAGCATGTTCCTCAAGCCACCAGGGCTGAGATTCAAACTGTGGTCAGCCATGTGGGATCCAGTTCTCTTACCACTAGACTATGGGGCCAGCCCTCATCAGTACAGCTTTTACGAAAGCCCAACACTTTTTTTCAAATCCCTGCCTTCATATCAACACTTTTAAGTGGCCAAGTCTATTTTCTGGCTTGAGATAAACCTCTACGAATTAAGTTCCAGCTTGATCCTGGAAATCTTCACAGGAGGGCCAGCCAGTGGTGTGGCAGTTAAGGTGACTGGATCTCACAAAGCTGACTGCACAGTTCAAGTTCTAGACACAGTGGCTTTTTTCGGGGGTCTACTTCCCCAAGGGTGAGGGGGCAGTTGCCTTCTCACTTTCTTTATCTCTCTTTCTCTCTCTCTCTCCAGTGAATGCATGTGCCTTACAGCATTTTTTTTTTAATCTTCATAAGAGACTATGATTTAAAAAGAAAAAAGGAGGAGAAAGGCTCTTTCTGTTCTGTCTGGCAGCAGCAATCAGGTAAGCCAAGATGGGTGCCTTCGAGTCCATTCAGGAGCTGCGGAGGAAGCAGCAGTCAACGTGATGCGCTTTCTTCCGAGGGTCCGCTGCTGGCACACCACCAGCTCTCTGCATTCCACAGGGCTCCCTGCCCCACCTGCAGCTGAAGCACGCAGACTGGGACGGGAGGCTAAGCAAGGTTATGCCGTTTACAGGATTCGTGTGCATTGTGGAGGCTGCAAACACTCAGTTCCCATGGGTGCGACCTATGGCAAGCCTGTCCATCAGGTGTTCACCAGCTAAAGTTTGCTCGAAGCCTCCAGTCTGTTGCAGAGGAGTGAGATAGATGTCATGGTGTGGCTCTTAGAGAGTCCTGAACACTTACTGGGCTGGTGAGGATTCCACACATAAATTCTTTGAGGTTATCCTCATTGATCCATTCCATAAAACTATTCAAAGAAACCTTGACACCCAATGGATTACCAAACCCGTCCAGCACAGGGCGATGCGTGGGCTGATATGTGCAGGCTGCAGTAGCCTTGAAAAGGGCCACGAGTTTCCACCATACTATTGGTGGTTCTTGCCACGCAGCCTGGAGAAGACACGATACTCTCCAGCTCCACTGTTAGCGCTAATGTAAGTAATGGTTGTAAAATGCATACCTGATAACCAATTTAGGACAGTCACATCTGCCTAAAAGTGTTATTTATCTGTTAAACTAATCTGCAGATTGTTTCATGAATGCTTTGTCAAATTATGAAAGTACAAGTGCAATAATATTTGAAGACTGTAGGTGATAGTGTATCTTGTTCTAAATAAGATTAAATTTTAGAGAGCTGGCAGGTGGTATGTTGGTTGCAGTACTGGACTCCCACACAGTTGACAATGGTTTGAGTCCCAGAAAATGGCTTTTTCCCTTTCTCTCTCTCATCAAATTGAAAAAAAAAAAATGATCATAATAAATAAAATTAAATTAACAATTCTTTTAAAAAGATTACACTTTTTTGTCTGCTTTATCACATTAGGAAATTACGTGTCAATGTTTAAAACATGATGTGTGGTATAGGTGTAAAATAAGTTCTTTAAAGAAAAAAGAAAAATAAATAAATTATTTTAAAAGTAAGGTCTAAAAATCACTAGCTAGGACCAGCAGATAGCATGATGGTTGAGACAGCTGTATTCCAAACAGTAGACCACACAGTTTGAGTCCTAGACCTGGCAACTTGAAAAACCCACCAGGCGTATGTGCATGCATGCCCAAGATTCCAAGAAGAAAATGGGGGAGAAGGTATTGCAGCATGGCCATCACTCCTGGGAAGTGCTTTCTCACTTTCTCTCTGTCTCTCTCTGACAAGTGCACATGTCCTAGAGCAAGTTAGAAAAAAGAAAGACCAAAGAATGGGAAAAGATGTATCATGCAAATCCTAATATTAATATAAAAGTATACTTCAAAATAAGAGAGGGCATGATGGTTAGGGTGCTAGACTCCCACAGGGCTGACCACAATTAAAGTCCCAAACCCAGTAGCTTACTTCCTCACTTTCTCTCTCTGGTGAGCACATGTGCCCTATAGCATATTAAAAATAGTAGTAATTAGAGACCAGCAGATGATGTAATGGTTATGTCACTGGACTCCCACGTACTTGACCACAGTTTGAGTCCTGGACCTGGCGGCTTAAAACTCACTCCAGATGCCATGTGCATGCATGCCCAAGATCCCAAGGAGACTGGAGAAGAAGGGATCACAGTGTGGCCATCCACCCTTGGGGGTGATTTCTCACTTTCTGTCTGTCTCTATCTCTCCTGCAAGTGTGCGCGCCCTAAAGCAAAAATCTCGTTTAAAAAAATAGCAGAGGGGAGCTAGATGGCAGTGCAGAGGTAAAATCAACACTCTTAAGAGGCAATCCCACGCGAGGGGGCTTCTCAGTTCCCGTCTGGAGACCTCCCTGAATATGCCTGGGGTGTCCTTGCCCAAGATCCAGGGTTGGCTGAAGGTGGGGGTGGACTGTGGTGTCAAGACCAGGTTGAGGGTACTATGTCTCCTCTGCTCCCAACTCTTTCGCTCATGGAAGAAATAAGTAACTTAAAAATAAAAACAGAGGGACATTTTAAAACAATAAAGGGATCAATCAAGAAAGTATACAAGGGACCAGCAGTTAGCATAATGGCTCCGTCGCTGGACTCCCACATAGTCGACCGCGGTTCGAGTCCCGGACCCAGCGGCTTAAACTCACGCCGGGCACGTGTGCGTGTGTGCCCAAGATCCCGAGAGGAGAATAGAGGAGAAGGGATTGCGGAGTGGCAATCTCCCATGGGGGGATGATTTCTCGCTTTCCGTCTCTGTTTCTGTCTTTCTGGTGAGCGCACGCACCCTATAGCAAAAACCTCTCAAAAATAGAAAAGAAAAGAAAGAAAGTATACAAGAGAGCCAGCAGGTGGTGTGGAAGTTAAGGGGGCTGGATCTCACATGGCCAACTGTGCAGTTCAGACTCAGAGGCTTGAAAACCATGTCGGGAGCGTGTGCATGCATGTCCAAAATCCTGAGAGGATAATGGAAGAGAAGGGATTGCAGAATAGCCGCCTCCCGGGAGTGATTTCTCGCTTTCCCTCTCTCTCTGTCTCCCTCTCTCTCTGGCAAGCACACACACGTTATAGCAAAGTAAGAAAGAAAAAGAAAAAACAAAAAAAAAAAAAAAAAAAAAGAGAGAGAGAGAGAGAAACTATACAGGAGCCAAATCCACGGCGCAGCATTAATCAACGGCTGAGGACAGGCTGGAGCCCACGTGGCGACCAAAGCTCAAGTCCCTGACGGGTCAGCTTGAAACAGGCCAGGCAACTGCACAAATGCCCAAGATCTAACAGGTGGGAGGACTGGAAGAAGGGAACTGCAGTGTGACCAGACCCTACAGCGGTGCTTGTATCTCTCTCTCTCTCTTTCGCTTTCATGTGTGCATTCACATGCTTTATCACAAATAAAGAAAAATAATTATTTTTTAAAAAAAGAAAAAACATAACAATCCTGAATAAGTATGCACTCTGTAACAAAGTTTCAAAATACATGAGGTGCAGGGCTGGCAGGTGGCATGGTGGTTAAAAGACGCTAAACTCCCACATGGCTGACTGGTTTGAGTCTCAGACCTGGCAACTTGTTCTCTCTCTCTCCCTCCCTCCCTCCCTCCCTCCCTCCTTCCCTCTCCCTTTCTCTGGTCAAATTAAAATAATAATAATAATAATAAATAAAGTGAAATAAAAATAATTCTTAAAAAATACATAAAGTGGGAACCAGCAGTTAGCGTAATGGCTATGTCGCTGGACTCCCATGTAGTCGACCGCGGTTCGCGTCTCAGACCCGGTGGCTTACAACTCACGCCGGGCGCGTGTGCGTGCGTGCCCAAGATCCCGAGAGGAGAATGGAGGAGAAGGGATTGTGGCGTGACCATCCCCCCTGGGGGGATGATTTCTCACTTTCTGTCTCTATGTCTCTCTCTGTCTGTCTGGCGAGCGCACGCGCCCTATAGCGAAAAACCTCTCCCCCCAAAAAAAAACAATAAAATTTTAAAAATAATAAATAAATAAATAAATAAATAAAGGACATTTATTGAACACTCTACCTTTACAATAACAAGACATATTATTTTCAAGTGCATAAGAAAAATTCACCAAGATAGACTATAAAATGAATCTTAACTGGGACCAGCAGGTGGCATGATGGTTAATAAGACACTGAACTCCCACATGGCCGACCACAGTTCAAGTCCTGGACCTAGTGGCTTAAAAATCACACAGGGCATGTGTGCATTCATGCCCAAAACCAAAAGAGGAAAATGGAGAACAACGGACTGCAGCATGGCCATCCCCTCTGGGGGGTGATTTCTCTCTCTCTCTCTCTCTCTCTCTCTCTCTCTCTCTCTCTCAGCAAGTTCATGCGCCCTATGGCAGAAACCAAATACATAAAATAACAAAACAAAACCCAATGGGAGCATGTGTATGTATGCCCCAAATCCCAACAGGGTAGAGAAATGGCGGAGAGGGATTGTGGTATGACCATGCTCTGTTGAGAATCCCCCAACCCCATTTGTGTTTCTCTCTGGTAAATGTACACATCCACTGGCAAATTTTTAAAAATAAATAAAATAAAATACGTATGGGTCAAATCAGAAAATATTCTGGGCTAAATGAAAATGAAAATACAAGATATCTTTATTTGTGGGATGCAGCTATAGCAGTACTTAGAGGGGAATTCACAGATTTAAACACTGACTTTAGAAAACCGTAGGCCCCAATGGCTTCAATGGTGAATCCTATCAAACATTTAAGAAGAAAAACAATACCATTGTTGTATAAACTATTTCATAAAAGAGAGGAAAAAACTTCTCAACTCAGGGGCCAGTCGGTGGTGTGATTAAGGTGTTAGACTCCCATGTGGCCAACACCGGTTGGAGTCCCAGACCTGGAAGCTTGCTTTCTCACTCTTCCTCTCTTTCTCTCTGTCTCTGGTGAGTGTTCATGCCCTGTAGCAAACTGAAAAATAGTAATAATGATAAACAAAATAAAAATAATTCTTAAAAAAAATCTTCTCAACTCATTCTATGAGGCTAGTATTGACATCAGAACTCTCTGATTACATGCAAGCACGTGTACGCACGCACACACACACACACCACAGAAGAAAACTATAGCTCAATACCCTTCATGAATATAAATGTAAAGCCCTTAACAAAATACTGATATATTAAATCTAGCAATATATAAAGGATAATAAATACATCATGACCAAGTGGGATGTGCTCAATGAATGAAAAAGTGGTTCAACATTTTAAAAATCAATTAATATATTGCGCCAGCAGTCAGCACGGAGGTTAAGGCAGCTGGATCCCACATGGATGACTGCATGGTTTGAGTCCTGGACCTGACAGCTTGAAAAACATACCAGGCATGTGTGTCCCAAGACTGACAGAATGAAGGAGAAGGCATTACAGCGTAGCCATACCCCCAGGGGATAATTTCTAACTTTCCCCCCCTCTCTTTCCATCTCTCTCCACCAAGCACACAGATCCTTCAGCAAAACCAAACAAAAAAGTTTAAAAAAATTAACTGAGTCAGCAGATGGTGGTTAAGATTCTGGACACCCGCATGGGCTAATCATGGTTCAAGTCCCAGACCTGACAGCTTGAAAATCATGTCAGGCACATATGCATGCATACCCAGAATGCCAGGAGAATGGAGAAGGGATGGTGGCATGACCATCCCCTGGGAGGAGGGTAATTTCTCACTATCCCTCTCACTGTCCCTCTCCCTCTTTCTCTCTCCCTCTCCTTTTGTCTCTCCTTCTCCCCGCCCCCCACCACCGCCCCAGTGAGCACACATGCCCTATGGTAAAAACCTTAAAAAAGGGCCAGCAGGTGGAATGATGATTAAGGTGCTACACCCCAACATGGCCAATCATGGTTTGAATCCCAGACCTGGAAGCTTGAAAATCACACCAGGTATGCGTGCATGGGTGCCCAAAGTCCTGGAAAGAGAATGAAGAAAGGACTGCGGCATGGACATTCCCTTTGCGTGTATGTGTGTGTGTGTGTGTATGTGTATGGGGTGAGTGGGGGGTGATGTCTCACTTTCCCTCTCACTGTTTCTCCCTCTATCTCTCTCCAGCACGTGCATGTGCCCATGGCAAAAACTTAAAAAAAAAAAATCAATATAAATCAACAAATTAACAGAATACAGGAAGAAAACAAAAGGATCAACTCAATGGATAATAAAAAGAGCACCTGAAAACAGGCAAAACACATTTAAAACAACAACCACTCAGCAAACTACATATAAAAGTTGAATTTCCTGAGGGATCAGCAGTTGGCGTAATGGTTATGTTGCTGGACTCCCATGTAGTCGACCATGGTTTGAGTCCCGGACACGGTGACTTAAACTCACACCTGGCGCATGTGCATGTGTGCCCAAGATCCCGAGAGGAGAATGGAGGAGAAGAGATTGCAGTGTGGCCATCCCCCCTGGGAGGTGATTTCTCGCTTTCTGTCTCTCTCTGTCTTTCTGGCAAGTGCACGTGCCCTATAGTAAAAACCTCTACCCCCCCAAAAAAAGGTTGAATTTCTTACTACATAAAGGGCACGTACAAAAAAAAAAAAACTATAGTTGGCCTAGCTGCACACTGGTAGCACCATCACTTGAGAAGCTGGAAGCCACACGGAAGGCCCATGTTTCATTCCCAGGCCAACCTGAACATGCTGAGTAAGCTATCAAATAGAGAGGCTGGAGCAGGGAGATTACAACACAGCAAGACTCTCAAGGATGCCTATCTCTGTCTCTCCCTTTCCCTTTCTCTTTTCCTCTCCCTTCTCTCATTAAAAAAAAAGGGGGGGGGGACCAGTAGGTAGAGTGGTATTAAGGCACTGGATTCCCACATGGCCAGCCACGGTTCAAGTCAGGAACTTGGCAGCTTGAAAATCAAGCAGGCCATGTGCATGCACGCCCAAAGTTCCAAGAGGAGACTGGAGGAGAAGGGATTATGGTGTGGCCATCCCCACTGGGTTGTGTTTTCTCACTTTCCTCCTCTGTCTCTGCCAAATGCACGTGCCTTATGACGAAAACCTTAAAAATAAATAAATAAATAAATAAATAGAAAGAAAGAAAAAGAAAAAACTTTAGCTAACATTACACTGAAGTTTTAAAGACGAAATGTGCTCCCCTTAAGATCAACAGGAACAAAGCAAAATTGGCCACTCCAACTACTTTTTTTTCCATTGCTAGAGGGCACAGGCACTCGTCTGAGAGACAGAGAAGGAGAAAGCACCCCTCAACCCCTTAATAGGGCACCTTAACACCACAATCCCTTCTCCTTCATTTCTCCATCCTGTTGGGATATGGGGCATGCACACACATGCACCTGACATGTTTTTTTAAGTTGTGGGGTCCAGGACTTGAACCACACAGTTGGCCATGTGGGATCTAGGTACCTTAACTACCACACCACTGTCCAGCCCTCACTTACTACTTTGAACACTATACCAAGCCCAAGACAATGCAATAAATCAAGAAAAATAAAGGGCACAGAGGATGTGAGGGCTATCTGGCTGCCACATGTGTCACCCCACCAGAATTAAAATAAAGGGCATATAAATTAGAAAGCAAGAACTAAAAGTGTCTTTACTAGCAGATGATATAATCATCTACAGAGAAATTATAAGGAATCTTCAAAAAAGCTACTAAAATAACTATTATTATTAATAGAGATTTTTACTATAGAGCATGTGTGCTTGCTGGAGAGACAGAGACAGAAAGTGAGAAATCATCCCCTAGAGAGAGTGGCTACACTGCAATCTCCTCCCGTTTAGTCTCCTCTTGGGATCCTGGTGACACACACACGTACCAGGTGTAAGTTTCAAGCAGCCGGATCTGGGACTCAACCACGTGGAATCCATGCAGTCAACCATGAGGGAGTCCAGCAATGCAACCATTACAGTGTCTGCTGGTCCTAAAAAAGCTACTAAAATTATTAATAAAAGTGAACTTAACAAGTTTGCAGATATAAGACCAACATATAAAACTTAATTTTGTGTCCCTAATATTAGCACCAACCAAAGAATTAAAAAAAATAAAATCCATAAGTGCAATAGCATCCCCCAAATATAAAATACTTGAGAAGTTTAACAGAATATGTACGTACATGACCTATACATTTAAAACTACAAAGTACTGGGGCCAGCAGATGGCATACTAGTTACATCGCTGGACTTTCACATAGCCCACTGTGGTTCAAGTCCTGGACCCAGTGTCTTGAAAATCACACGAGGCACATATTCATGTTCCCAAGATCCCAGGAGGAGAGTAGAGGAGAAGGGATTGTGGCATCGCCATCCCCCCTTGAGGGATGATTTCTCACTTTCCCTCTCATTGTCTTTGTCTCTTTCTGGCAAGTGCATGTATCCTATGATAAAAATCTCTAAAAAACAAAATAACTACTGGGCTGGCAAGTGGTATGATGGTTAAGAACACTGGACTCCCACAAGGCCAACTGCAGTTGGAGTCTCAAACCTGGTGGGCTTGCTTTCTCACTTTCTCTCTCTCTTACTCTGGTCAAATTAAAATATAGTTAAGTAAAATAATTCTTAAAACAAACAAAAAACTACCAAGTATTATCAAGAAAAATCAAAAAGATCTAAAAAATACACATAGACCATGTTGATGAATTGGAACACCGATATTAAGAATGTCTATTCTCCCTCAAATTGATCTATGGATTCTGCATCATTCTGATAAGAATCTCAGAGAGTTTTTTTTGTTAAAAGCTGGTAAAATTATTCTAAAATTTAGTTTTTTAAATAATAATTTATTTATTTATTGAATTCTATTTGTCATTATTTTTTAATTTGACCAGACAGAGACAGACAGAGAAAGGGAAAGCGAGAAGGCAAGCCATCAGGTCCAGGACTTGAACCATAGTCAGCCATGTGGGAGTCCAGCGCCTTTATCCATCACGCCACCTGCCGGCCTCGATTCTAAAATTTAAATAAAGGTATAAAGGACCAAAGTGTGAAACACTTTTATTTATTTGTTTATTTACTTACTTATTATCATAATCTTGTTTATAAAATACTGAATCACATATAACTTTACAGTGTATTACATTTCTTTTTCCAGGAGTACTAGGCATATTAGTCAATACAAAGACATTAAAATCCCCATCGTCATCATCAAGTAGCTTTTCATAGTGTGAAACACTTTTGAAAAAGAAAAAAGTTGGAAGACTTTACCCTATTTTATTTCAAGATTTACTATAAAGCTCAATAAGTCAATACAGTATTATTTGTATTAGAATAGACATGTAGATAAGTAGACTAGAACAGAGTCCAGACAGTAACTAGTATAAGCAATTACTTGATTTTTGACAATGTCGGCAAGATAACTCAATGGGGAAGGGGCAATTTTTCAACAAATTATGATAGAACAACTGATAACCATATAGGAAAAATATAAATCTCAGCACAATAAGCACATACAAAGATGCTCGATATTGCCAGTTACTAAAGACACACAAATTAAAAACACAATGAAAACCACTGCACACTCACAAGATACTAAAATCAAAAAGCTGGACAACACCAAGTTCTAGATGAGGCAACTAGAACTCTCATACACACTGCTGGTAAGAATGAAAAATATCACAACTTTACTAAAACATGTACCTTCTTAGAGAGCTAAACATACATTTATCATATGACCCAGAAACTCCACTCTAAGGTACACCAAGGAAAATGAAAAATATGTCCTCACAAACAGTTATACATGAATATTCACACAGCCCCTAACCTAGAACCAATCGGAGACTAGGACTAGAACAGACTCTAGGATAATGCCCATGATCCCTGTCTCAGTATTCATGCCCTGTGTTGTCCCCTCCTCTTGAGGATGGGCGGGATCTCTGACTTGCTTCTGGCCAAGAATATAGCAAAGGTGTCAAGAAGTATGCAATTGCATTTTAAAAAAAGTGTGTGCTATATGATCGTAATGTCCATTTTGCTAAGAGACCCTCCACCCCTCTGCTAGCTTTAAGAAAAGTGGCTGTACTGAGGAGACCCACATGACAAACTGAGACTGGCCTTTGGCTAACAGCCAATAACAAACAGAGGTCCTTGTCGGACAGTCCATAAAAAATAATGCCGCCAACATTCACATGAGCTAGGAAGCAGATTCTTCCCAGTCAAGCCTTGGACAAGACTACAGCCAGATAGATACCTTGAAGCTGCCTGCTGAGACTCAGTTAAACTGTGTTCTGAGTCTTAACTCACAGAAACTGTGAGATAATAAATGCGTGTTCTTTTGATTTGCTAGAAGACACAGGCACTAGACCATCAAGCCTACTACTCAGTAATATCCATAATGATACACATGTGGATATATTTAAAAAACATTTTCCTGAACCAAAGAAGTGAAACATATAAGAATACATACATTATGGGGGCCAGCAGGTGATGGTTAAGGTGCTGGACTCCCACATGGCTGACCATGGTTCAAGTCCCAGACCTGACAGCTTGAAAATCATGCCAGGCACATGTGTGTGTACCCAAAATCCCAGGAGAAGAATGGAGAAGGGACTGCAGTATGGCTATCCTCCCTGGGGGGTGATATCTTACTTTCCCTCTCACTGTCTCTATCTGTCTCTCTCTGGTGAGCTCACGTGCTCTCTGGCAAAAATCTTTAAGTAAAAAAATACATGATGAATTAACTAATATCTAGGAAAGATAAATATAATCTATAGTGAGAGACAGTAGTTTAGATTTCTTTTTTTAAGAATTATATTATTTTATTTATTTATTTATTTATTTATTTATTTATTTATTTTAATTTGACCAGAGAGAAAGAGGAAAAGTAAAGTATAGAAAGCAAGCCACCAGGTCCACAATATAAACCTCAGTCGGTCATGTGGCAGTCTAGCACATTAACCACCATACTACTTGCCAACCCCAGTAGTTCAGATTTCTTGGGGTCAAGAGCAGGAATTCACTGGGAAGGGGGTATTAGGGGACATTTATGGATACTGCAAATGTTTTGATCTTGACTGTGGTAGTGGTTACGCAAGCACATATAATTTGTCAAAACTCATTAAACTTTGTCAAAATTCATTAAATTTGTGGCCAGCAGGTGGCATGGTGGTTAAGGGCACTGGACTCCCACATGGCCAACCACAGTTTGAGTCCCGGACCTGGTGACTTGCTTACCCCCGCCCCCACGCTATCCCTCTCTGGTCAAATTTTAATTAATTAATTTAACTAATTAATTAATTAAAAAGTTTTAAAAATCATTAAACTGACCACAACACATTACTAGAATTCAATAGTCGAGCCAGCAGGTAGCGTGGTGGTTAAGGCACTGAACTTCTACATGGCTCACCATGGTTCAAGTCCCAGACCCAGTGGCTTAAAAATCACACCAGGTGCACATGTTTATGTGTCCAAAATCCTGAGAGGAAAATGGAGATAAAGAGATTGTGGACTGGTCATCCCCCCTGGGGATGAGTACTCTCTTTTACTCTCACTGTTTCTGTCTCTCTTCAACGAATGCATGTGCCCTAAGGCAAAAACCTAAAATAAATAAATAAATAGATATATATATATAGAGAGAGAGAGAGACTGAGATGAATGTGAGTAAAATATAAACAGTGTTTCTTGGTGAAGTATTTACGTAAGTTTTACAGGAGTTCTCCATTTTATTCTTTCTGTAGGTGGTTTTGCAAAAGGAAAAACTGAAGAAAATACCTTGTTTGAACTACTGTTACCCAAGCGTTCCACAGCCTTCCAATCTGCATGCAAAGGGGTGGAGAAGAAAACACTAAGCACTTACTGTGCATCAGGGGCTCCTGCATGTGTGATTTCAGTCAACCCTTACAGCAAGCCTCTAGGGTAATCATTATCACTCCCAAGTATTTTCTTTTCAGTTTTTTGCTACAGGGTGCATGTGCTTGTAGGAGTGAGACAGAGAGAGACAAAGAGAGGGAGAATGAGAGATCACTCCCCCTTCCAGGCAAGATGGCCATGCCACAATCCCTTCTCCTCCACTCTCCTCTTGAGATTTTGGGCACGTATGCACGCACACCTGGCATGATTTTCCAGCCACCAGATCCTGGACTCAACTGCAGTTGGCCAAGTGGGAATCCAGTCCCATAACCTCCATGCCACCTGCTGGCCCATTACTCCCATTTAAATGGGAGAAAAGTGATATTCAGAAAGATGGAATGACAAGTGTAACGACTGCTTAGTGCTGGAGTTCCAATACTGACAGTCCTAAAATCGGTCAGGATACAGGCTCTTCTCCCCTCCCTGCTTCTGTATCTTTTCAGTCCAAAATTCCTATATTCAGTGAACCTCAACAGACTGGAAATCTATGATCTGTAGCAATCCTCGATACGAAATAACTGCTAAGCAATCAGACTGAACCATGCCTTTGCTCTACACTGAAGACAAAAACTCGTGGGAAACTAGAGAAACAGGAATAACATTTCCCCTCCCTATGGGCCACAGCATGTACAGGCTAGAAGGGACTTCGATAACAGATGAGCCATGGAAAGCAGAGCAGAATGGGGAAAGCAGAACCAGGATATGAAGCAACGAATGAAATTCCAACAAACCGTCTTGAAGGCAGACTACAAAACTATACTTAATCGTTACGAAAAAGCAAGTACTATATGTCCCTGAAATCTGGAAGTCACAAAGGACATCTAGGGTAAATACCAGCACTCAGGGCATTCCTTTAAATCTCAAAGAAATTACTCCAGAACAAGTAAAAGAGCTACCATGCTAGCAGTCAATTTATCAAAAACCATACCTCAAAAGATGTTGTTACTAGGATTTAAGGAAAGGTTTAGATTCATCTGTGAGTGAAATTCTAGAGTTTATTAAATGGGATGACTGAGAATAGACAACTCATTGTATCGGGCACTATTCTAAACACTTTTACACAAATGAACTCATATAATGCTTAGAGCCACCCCATGCGATAGGTACTAACAGGTCAAGCCCACACTTGTAACCATTGCTATATGCTGTCTCTCAACGAAAGACAGCAGTATTCACCCTAATCTGCTGAAACCAGATTGCTGCCACAAAGCCAACCAACAAGGTTAGTTAGAATACTGGCTCAGCCCCACAGGGATAGCCCTGCGCACACACAAACCAGGCTGGGCAGAATTCAAGGCTTTTCAGTCCCATTCTGTTTTGACTGGAGAAACTGGAAATCGGCTTGATCAGGATCTGAAAATAAAATGACAACCAACTGCTCAAGAGAACAGGTTCACTTACAAAGTGTGCAATCACAGTTTGCTGCTGGACAGTGACAGAACCTGGCGTGAAGAGTTCAAGTTTTTCCTCAGGCTGCCAGCATATTCTTACACAATCCCATCTCCACTAGCTTGGGAAAGGAGGGCAAACGAGAGGCAGGGTTGGAAACCAAACAAGTGCTGGCCAAGCCCCTTTAAAGGACCTTAGGCCCTTTTCCACTTGGACCGAGAGGGCAACTTCCAGAACAAAAGAATCCTTGGGCACAGCAATGGTGCCAAATGGCAGGAGTTAGGATATCCTTCACAGCACTGGCAAATTAAATGTCCCAGGAAAACTTAAAACTGAAGACACCTTTGGATCCCAACCTATGTGCTCTGCTAACACATAACGATTCAGAGAAACCCACATCCAGAGGAGCCTCAATATTTCAATAAGTAAGAGGGGTAAGGAAAGAAAAGAAGGTGTCTCAAGACACTCCCCAAGCTCCAGAACTTCAGTGATTAGGCTAGAATCAGTCCTAGCTACTTCCCATGTTTTACAATCCAGGCATCTTCCTAAGTCAGTCACACAGCTAAGCTCGGAACACACCAACTCCTTCAAGGGCAATTCCTATAAGAAATTTATCATGGGGACCAGCAGTTAGCGTAATGGCTATGTCACTGGACTCCCACGTAGTCGACTGCGGTTCGAGTCCCGGACCCAGTGGCTTAAACTCACGCCGGGCGCGTGTGTGTGCGTACCCAAGATCCCGAGAGGAGAATGGAGGAGAAGGGACTGCGGCGTGGCCATCCCCTCTGGGGGGTGATTTCTCGCTTTCTATCTCTCTGTCTCTGTCTGTCTGGCGAGCGCACGCGCCCTATAGCAAAAACCTCTTAAAAAAAAAAAAAGAAATTTATCATGAAGAATAAGACAGTGAGAAACACTAAGCGGTGACTTTCTGCCTGGGAAGGAAGTGGAATAACTAGGAAGCTGCTGAAAACTCTTAAAAGGTGAGACATGAGTGATTTAGTCTCAAGGTGACAACATTTTCTTCTTCCTCAGTTTAATCCTAATTAAATTTAAACATACGGCTAGTAGAGTCGCCACACCTGATTGAAATCCAAGCTCAATCAGGTGCATGATTTGGGGCACAAAACCTTTAGTGCCCCATTCTGCAAAACGGGGATTAACAGCCTGTCTTCATAGAGCTCATGGGTGAATACTAAACCAGAAAATAACCGCAATTTGTCCTCAGCATGAGAGCACACAAGCAGTAAACCTAACGGCGCTCTTAGCCCTTTCTTCCCACCCCACCCAACTATAAACCCCTTCTGAGGCCTTATCATCCTCTGCTTTGCGAAAACAGATGTACACACTGGCCCTCGTGGTCTCTTACTGGAGCGGGATTTGACTGAATCTGCAGATTAAAAGCTAGAGCGGAGCCCAAGGCCACGAAAACTAAAACCAGGGAAGCACGGATGGATCCTCTGCCAAAAGCTTGGTGGCGTCTGTTGTTTACGGTAGTCCCCTTCCTACCAAAAGCAAGGGTCCAAGTATATTAACGACCCTGCAACTTGGAGAGGGAAGCGCAAAGGGGACGAAGACGTAGGAGCTGACAGCGAGGCCACTCCAGGGGGCTGAGGCTGTGGGGGAGTGGGAACCCAGATGGAGTCAGGCCCCTCCCCAGAGAGGGCAGCAGGGGACGATGGAGCCTCTCACTCAAGCAGGGGCCCTCACAACTCAAAGTGGAAGGTCTTCCCAAGGGTCCGCTGCCCTCCCCGCCAGGCACTAACGGGCCCAGGGGAACCAGCAAGCGGGAAGTGGGCCCACGGAGGCAGCCGAGCCCCCGAGCCCGGGCTCGGGAATGTGGTCAAAGAAGGGTCACCGGGGGAGGGGCCAGGCGGGGAGGACCTGGAGAGGGGCGGGGCCCTGGAGGGAGCCAGGGATCTGGGCCTTCGGCTTTGGGGACTCGTGGTCCTCACCTGGCTCCCAGCCGTAGGGTGAGCGCCCCCTCCAGCCCGGGTCTCAGCTGCCACGGCGGGGCAGTCCCACTCCCCTTACCTGGCTCGGCTGCTCTGCCTGCTCCGAGGACGCCATCTTTCCGAGGCCAGACTAATCTATCGCCGCTGAGCGAGGTCGCTCCCAGGCGCCCACGCTCCCGCTCTCGCGCCCAGACTAAGGTAGCCGGAGCTGAGCCTGTCGATGAGGGGCGGGGACGGGTCTTAGGGCAGAGGGCGGGTGGAACCCGGGTGTCTGGGTCACCTCGCACAATTTCCGTTAGGGCCCTACTTTATAGAAAGATCCGAGGTCTCTAGCTTTTCTGCATTGTTAAATACATTTTTCTGCATTGCTCATTCTTATTGAAATTAAATCTCTGCCCACCCTCACACTCAGAGGCTAAGTATTTAATAAATTAATGTGAAGAAACTTGGAAATTAAGTTTTAGACGTTCAGTTCAGTATCATTCATTGAGGGCTTACTATTTGCAAGGAACTTTGGAAGGTGCTAGAAATAAAAGATCCGCAACCCAACCCCGGCACCCAAGCTGAGGGGGCTTACACAATTACAGCGTCAAGGAGACAGACTGATAAATGTGTATGAAGAGCTATTGGGGGACCAGCAGTTAGCGTAATGGCTATGTCGCTGGACTCCCACGTAGTCGACCGCGGTTCGAGTCCCGGACCCGGCGGCTTAAACTCACGTCGGGCGCGTGTGCGTGCGTGCCCAAGATCCCGAGAGGAGAATGGAGGAGAAGGGATTGCGGCGTGGCCATCCCCCCTGGGGGGTGATTTCCTGCTTTCTATCTCTCTGTCTCTCTCTGTCTGTCTGGCGAGCGCACGCGCCCTATAGCAAAAACCTCTCCAAAAAAAGAAAGAGCTATTGGGAGATCCCAGACGAAGAGCTGCTACAGAACTACGAGAGGCTGCTACAGAACTGTCATTACTTCCTAGTAGTTAAATGGTTGAGCTTTTCTAAACTAAATCTGGAATTATATGAAAAGGGATGAATACATAAGAACTATCAGTCAGCTCATACATAGTTGTATTTTGATCAATATGGAGTACCCAAAAGGGTTGCCTTAGTAATTCTTCCTATTAAACACTGTTTTAAATGCCTGCTCTTTTTTAATCTAAATATTTATTTATTTATTTATTTATTTATTTATTTATTTATTTATAATTCTCTGGAGAGGGACAGAGAGAAAGGAGGAAAGTGAGGAAGCAAGCCACCAGGTCCAGGACTCAAACCACTGTCGACCATGTAGGAGTCCAGCACCTTAACCACTATGCCATCTGCTGGGTCCGTAAATGCTTACTCCTTTCTTGGAAGAATATCTGATCTCTCACCCACTTTTACAAACAAAATGTGAAAGAGACTTAGCCGGAATGAATACAAGCAATTAGTTTACATAAAATGTCCCTTAGGAGCGAGGAACCTTTTCGGTAATTTTTGTATTTTTCTTTTCATTTTAAAATTTTCAAGGAGAAAAACTAGACTTCCCTGTAAGCAGCAGTGTAGGAGTAAAGATTTTGGTGTAATGGCTACGTCGCTGGACTGCAGTCCACCACAGTCTCAGTCCCGGACCCGGTGGCTTAAAGTCACACAGGTGCATGTGTGTGTGTGCCCAAGATCCCAAGAGGAGAATGAAGAAGGGATTGCGGCGTGACCAAATCCATCCCCCGCTCCGTGATTTCTCACTTTCTGTCTCTCTGTCTCTCTCTGTCTTTCTGGCGAGCACATGTGCCCTATAGCAAAATCCTCTCCCAAAGAAAAAGAAAAAGAAAAATGAATATGTTATGAAGTATCCTCTGAACAATCTCTAACAGTGCTTTGGTTAGCAATTCCCATTTCCCTCTGACTTCAGAACTTAATGCACCATTTAAGCATTTGTTACTCTTAAGGGTTCAACTCAATTTGCCTGGAATCCAATGGATGAAAATGTGCAGGTATTTTAGGCCACTTTGTTACGTTTTCAGCAAGACTGAAAACTACACTGGTCAATTTTTAAATGTTTGAAATCATTCTGAAAGTTGGGACATCTTACAGATCTTTACAAGTTGTAAAGTGAAAACCAATTTACACCATATAATAATAAAAAAAAATTAAATATTAAAGTCATGCATCTGTGTGGGCAAAAGGGAGCGCTCTAAAATGGTCAAGGAAGTGGGACCAGCAAATAGCATAATGGCTATGTCGCTGGACTCAAGTAGTGGACCACGGTTTAAGTCCCGGACCCAGTGGCTTAAACACGCCGGGCGCATGTGTGTGCGTGCCCAAGATCCCGAGAGGAGAATAGAGAAGAAGGGATTGCAGCGTGGCCATCCCCCCTGGAGGGTGATTTCTCGCTTTCTGTCTTTCTGTCTCTCTGTCTCTCTATGTCTTTCTGGCGAGCCACGCGCCCTATTTAAAAAAAAAAAAAGTCAAGGGATCGAACAAGCGTATACTTCAGAATGCAAAATAAACACGATCTTGTGAATGTGCAATTGCAACTCTTCAATGTAAGGTAAAGAACAAACTCCTGGACACAACAAAACTAAGTGGGGTTATTAAGTCCAGACTACAGCTACCGCCATGCCCCAGGGCCGCACGTGATTAGCGGCAGCGAGAACTACATATCCCGGTATGCCTTGGTCTCACGCGTGAGTTGCTGCAGAGCGAACTGCATCTCCCGATAGGCTGCGTGAAGGGAGGCGGCAGGACAGCCACACCGACCTTCCTGCGACTTCCCGGAGTCGGTCAGGTCCTACCTGAAGAGGATGGAGGAGACTGGAGGTGCCGGGGCCCCGGGACCCGGCGAGATGCGGCCTCTGAAGCCGTGCCTGCTGCGCCGCAACCACAGCCGCGAACAGCACGGCGTGGCGGCCTCCTGCCTGGAGGAGCTGCGGCGCAAGGGTCGGTACTGGACCTGGGCTGGGCAGCCGGGGCCGGGCGGGGATGTCCGGCGGGGTAGGGAGTAGGCGTCTTGGGGATTCCTGTAGCTCGGTGGAGCCTTGGGACAGAAATGGCTTGTGTGGGTACAGCGATTTACAAGTGGCAGGCGCTCCGACTAGTTGACTTCGGGTGAGAGTCGGAACGGTGGAAAGGTGTAGACAGGCAGCATCGGGCAAAGTCAGACACGCGCCGTTTAGGTCTCGCACCTAAAATCGCCTGGATTTTGTGCCAAACAGAGCCCAGCGTTTTCCTGCCACTCCGGCTCACTAAGGTGGTCCTGGGGCTCACGCTGAGCCCACGGCAGGGTGAGGGCTCTGGCAGATACAGCGCGTGTGCCCTAGAGGAGGAGCTGCTACCGTTCCTGGAGGTCCACGCAAAGCCGGTGTGTTGTGGTGACCGAGCAGACAGACGTTGTGAGCCGGCCCCATAGTGTCACCAGCTGCTTAACCTCGCTCCTAGCCATCTCCCCGCCCTCAGTTTTCTCTTCTGGGAAGCAGGTGTGTTTCCGCCCAGATTCAAAAGATCGGAGGGATTCAAATGAGTTGGTGTATGCAAATGATTTGCAAGTGTTATGAGCACGTAGCAACAAATTGTTTATCCAAGTAGTTCTATAATTAAACGTGTAAGGCACCCCCAGGCTCGTAGTCGGTGTGCATCAGAGCATATAGCGCTTCCTCTCACCGTCACTACTCCCCACAGATACACTATTTATTGTGCTTTGGCCTCTCCTGGCTCTAGGGTAGACTTCTATATGATATATATAGAGAGAAGATATAACTCGAAATAACTATGGGGTTGTAACTTAATCTTACATTTACATAATAGAAGATAAGTATCATATAGAAGTCTACCAGAGACCCAGGAAAGGGCAAAGCACAATAAATGCTTATTTTTGCCTGGTATTAGGGTACCTCAATTTTAGGTACCTCCAGTTCAGTGCATTGACTTAATGTACCTGGCATAAAGGCTTGTGTTCTCTGCAGCTTGGCACGTATGAGGCTTGCTCCTCTACGGGTGGTAGACAACACTGCAGCTGATGTTTGTAGTCTTGTTTATTTCTGCTTACCCCAGCTCCTGGAGCATTTTTGGCATTGCCATCACTAAATGGGATGGTACAGACCCGGCTGGAGAAAGTCTCTTGCCCAGTGCTAATAAAAATGCAAAGCTACTGACGTCTGCTTCTATTATATTTATATCTATTATATTTTCCTGTAGGTTAGAAATGCTGCAGAGGAAGATTTTCTTTCTCTCTCTTTTTTTTCTTTCTTTTGGCTATTTGATGCATAGGAGATTTTAAAGGGCACCAATGAATAAATGAGTGAACTACTGCTTGTTCACAAGGAATCACAAGGAATGTTTGTCCATTCAAGTAAAGACTCAAATGCCTCCTATATGCGAGTGTAGAGTTGCTAGCAGAAACACATCTTCAGGAACCAGACTGTGTGGGCTTAAATCTCAGTTCGCTGCTTATTTACTGTGTGATCGTGGACAAGTTACATAACCTCTCTGAGCCTTGGATTCATCATCTGCAAAATGGGAAAAATAGTACCAACCATATAGGATTGTTTTAAGATGAAATACTATATATGAAAGGCACTTACAACTGCACGAGGCAGATGGTAGGTGTCATATCAGTGCTGGCAGTGATGGTTATGGTCATCTGTGAGGCTCTGGAGGCATATCGAAATCACAAGTATATATGTAATTTCCGTATGGATGTCTGTCAGTTGCAAATATTTTATTCTTCTCAGCCTGTGACATTTTGACCATTGACGAGTCCCTGACACCAGTCACCCTGGTCCTAGCAGAGGATGGCACCATAGTGGATGATGACGATTACTTTCTATGTCTACCCTCCAATACTAAGTTTGTAGCATTGGCCGGCAATGAGAAGTGGGTATACAACAATTCAGGTAAGAAACTGGCTGTCTGCACAGCAGCCTATGTAGTAGGACGTCCATCGTGATCAGTGTTAACGACAGGCAGCTGCTTGCCGTCTGGCTGGCTGTTTAAGCATTTATGCTGCAGCCACTTACTGAGCCCCTTCTATGTGCCAGACCAAAGTGCCAGCCCTGGGCAAGGATGAGTGAGACACAGTTCTGGTTCTTAGAACTCACTCACAGCTTGACAGCAACAAGATGTACAGCAGGCTGGAGGCCAACTATGTGGGTCTGAATCCGGACTCTGCCGTTTACTAGCCAGGCAATGCTGGCTGAATGACAACCTCTCAGGGCCTTTTTTTTCTTTTTTTTTTAATTGCCAGAGGGCACATGCAGTGTGGGAAAGAGAGAGGGAAAAAGGAGAAAGCAACCTCCCAGTGGTAGTCACATCACCGTCTTCTCCATTTCTCCTATCGTCAGGATTGTGGGCACGCACACACATGTGCCTGGCATGTTTTCCAAGCCACTAAGGCCAGGATTTGAACAGTGGCTGGCCATGTGGGATCCAGCTCCCTTAACCACTAGGCCATGAAACCATCTTCCGAGATTTATTGACGTAATAATCCTAGTACCTCTCTTCTATTTGTGTAAGGATAATAAAGGACATATCAAACTAGGGTTTCTGAACAATACTACAGAAATTTGGGGCTAGGGAATATGTTGTAGCGAAGCTGCTCTGTGCATTATAGGATGTTTAGCAAGATCCCTAGCCTCTTCCCACGAGATGCCACTACCATCTCTCTACCAGTGGTGACAACCAAGATGTCTCCATATATTGTCAAATGTCTCCCAGAGGGCAGAATCACATCCAGTTGGAACGACTGACGTGAAGCCTTTTTATCTTATCTGGCACACAGTAAGAGCTCAAATACTACCTGTCACTATTGTCATCACTAGAGAGACAAAGGGGATAAACACTAATGAACAAGGATCAAAGAGCTAAAGAAGTGTCTTGAGAAAGTCACCCTTCAGCAGTGGCGGTACCAGTCACCTTTGCACTTAGCCCAAGGGCCAGCCAACAACTGCTGCAGCTCCTCCAGTTAAGGATGAGACCAGGCCAGCTGGCAGCATGGTGGTAAAAGCAGCTGGATCCCACATGGCTGACTGCACAGTGAGTCCTGGACCCACTGGCTTGAAGAACATGCTGGGTGCCTATGTGTGTGTGCCCAGAATCCCAGAAAGAGGGAGAGATGGAAGGAAAGGAATTGCAACATGGAGAAGTGCTGGTGAGAATGAGTGTACCAAAACAGAATATACCCAGAAATGCAAAATCTAACCAAATGGGAAATGTGGTAGACCCTGGGTATAAGTGGCCATGCATCGGGTGTAAGTGGCTTCTTTCCATAGAATATAGAGCAGTTTCACCCAGAAATAAATGGAAGATTTGAAGAAGAGGGGAAACTATGGTCTAGATGGGGATTGACTTTCCTCCGAATCCTTGAGAAAATGAGATTCCTTTCACCACTGGATTATTCTGAGTGGTCAGTTGGAAAGATACAGATATCCTCGAGGTCTGTGTGTGTTGGCAAAAGGGGTGAAAATAGCACTTCAAGTTACTTAGCGATTGGCATTTTATCCCGTAACCAGATGGAGGGACAGCTTGGATTTCTCAAGAGTCCTTTGATATAGATGAAACAGACAGTGGAACAGGGCGGAAGTGGAAGAACGTGGCCAGACAGTTGAAAGAAGACCTGTCCAGCATTATCCTCCTATCAGAGGAAGACCTCCAAGTAAGCCTCCTCCACACCCCACAGCACTGCTCACCCAGCTTCTGTAACCTCCCAGCACCTTCTTCCACACAGTTCACCTTAGTAATTTTGTGACTTCTTAATTCTTAATCATTCCTTTTTAGGGGTCGGCAGGTGGTATGGTGTTAAGGGTACTAGACTTCCACATGGCGAACCGCAGTTCAAGTCCTGGACTTGGCAGCTTGCTTTCTCACTTTCTCTCTCTCTGTCCCTCTCTGGTCAAATTAAAATAAATAAAATAAATAGAATATTTCCTTAAAAAATAATAATTCATTTTAAAATTATTTCTTTATTTAATTTTATTTGTTATTATTTTATATTATTATTTAATTTGACCAGAGAGCAAGCAAGAGAAGAGTAAAGTGAGAAAGCAAGCCGCCAGGTCCAGGACTCGAACTGCAGTCATCCATGTGGGAGTCCAGCACTTTAACCCTCACACCACCTGCCAACCCCCATAATAATTCTTTTTATTTTTTAAGCTTTTATTTTTAAAGAATTTTTTAAAAACATTTATTTATTTATTTTAATTTGATGGGGGTGGGGAGGAGAGAGAGAGAGAGAAAGTGAGAAAGCAAGCTGCCAGGTCCAGGACTCAAACTACAGTTGGCCATGTGGGAGTCCAGTACCCTTAACCACCATGCCACCTTCTGGCCCCAACAATTCTTTTTTTTTTTTTTTTTTCTTTTTTTGGAGAGGTTTTCGCTATAGGGCGCGTGTGCTCGCCAGACAGACAGAGAGAGACATAGAGACAGAAAGCGAGAAATCACCCCCCAAGGGGGATGGCCATGCCGCAATCCCTTCTCCTCCATTCTCCTCTCGGGATCTTGGGCACGCATGCACACACGCCTGGCATGAGTTTAAGCCACCGGGTCTGGGACCCGAACCGCGGTCGACTACGTGGGAGTCCAGCGACATAGCCATTACGCTAACTGCTGGTTCCCTTAAATTACAACTAAGATTCCTCATTTTATAGTCCTCATATAAGAGTAGTAATTTTTCTTTTTTTTTTTTCAATGATAGCATGTGTGTGCACCCAGAAGACAGAGATGAACGGGAAAAGCACCTTCAGCAGGGTCTTGTCACACTGCAATCCCCTTTCCCACTCCTCCAGCTCCTTGAGATCTTGGGTGTTCACACATGCACATCTAGTGTGATTTCAGGACCTGAACCTGCAGTTAGCCTGTGGCTTAAAGCCTCACAGAGCACTGCAATTTCACCACTAAGCTGCAATAGCTGAGAGTGGTCATTTTCAACCCTACTGTGCATCAAGATCTGTGGATTTCTTAAAAATACAGACACCCTGGGAACCAGCAGTTAGCGTAATGGCTATGTCGCTGGACTCCCACGTAGTTGACCGAGGTTCGCGTCCTGGACCCGGTGGCTTAAAACTCACTTCGGGCGCGTGTGCGTGCGTGCCCAAGATCCCGAGGGGAGAATGGAGGAGAAGGGATTGCGGCGTGACCATCCCCCCTGGGGGGTGATTTCTCGCTTTCTGTCTCTATGTCTCTCTCTGTCTGTCTGGCGAGCGCACGCGCCCTATAGTGAAAACCTCTCTCAAAAAAAAAAAAAAAAAAAAAAAAATACAGACACCCAGACCCCACCTTAGACCCACTTAGGTAGACTCTGGGGGTCAAATACGTACTGCTAGAGGGGCCTGCAGGTGACGTGTGTTAAGGGTATTGGACTCCCACATGGCCGACTGCAGTTCGAGTCCTGACCTGGCAGCTTCCTTTCTTTCTCTTTCTCTCTCTCTCTCTGTCCCTCTCTGGTCAAATTAAGTAAATAAATAAAACTAAATAAAATAATTCTTTTTTTTTAAAAAAAAAAGTATGTATTGCTAGATGATGGTTGTACAATTCTTGTGAGCTCCTAAAACCTATTGAATTGTGGGAGAATTATATGATATGGGAACTGCATCTCAGTAAAGCTGTTGAATGGACATCAGGAAAGGTCTCAGCCATGTCCCTGGCACCCAGCTTTCCCTTCTGGAGACAACTGATCTATCAGTTTCCTGTTACAGAAATATTATCAATATATACAAACAAATATTAATATGCTTTTCGCCCCCCGTTTTAACACAAATGGAGTCATGTCTACTCTGTTTTTAAAGAAAAAAAATTTGAGGAGCACACCATATCCATATATAAAGCACATCCTCATTCTTTTGTTTCCCACTGTTTGGTATTCCATTTCATATGCTGCCATGATTTATTTAACTAGAGCCACCCCAACTAATAGACATTTAGGTGTCGTCAGTGTTGCTACTCTAGACAGTGCTGCAGAAACTTACACTGTCATCTTGCATGCCCGCGTATCTGAAGAATAAACTGGTACTATAATTACTGAATTGAAAACTACGTGCATTTGGTAAACACTGTCAAATACCCAAGAGGTGAATTAAACTGAGAGTTGCAGGATATGATGGAGTCTGCACAGGAAGTTTGGGTCAGAGTTCCAGGTAGAGGGAAGGCAGGAGCAACCTTAATTTCTTTCTTTTTTTTTTTTTTTTTTTTCAAAGAAAGAAAGGGACACAGCTAGTGGCACAGGCAGTAGGAATACTGCTGCACAATACTGGAGGCCACATGCAAAGGCTCCAGGTTCAGGTCCCAGGTCTACATGAAGTGCTACGTGCTACCCACAAGCATACCTGTGACCTGGCTGGCTACAGGGCAGGGTGAGGGCTGTGACATGAAGACCATGTTGAGAGTACATGTCTGTCTGTCTCTGTCATGAAGGAAATAAATAAGTAGACTTGAAGGGAAAGAAATATGAGAGCCAGGTGAAGTGACATGTGCCCGTAGTCCAATCTACTCTGAAAGACCCTGGAGACTAAGGCAACAGGATCATGAGTTCAAGGTCAGCCTACCTCTAATTTAAAAAAAGAAAGAAAGGGGTTGTGAGGTTCCTTCCCATCTCAACAGACTAGCATATTATGATATACTCTTAGAACATGGAGCTCAACAGGTCTTACCAAAATAAGGATGTCAAAATATGAGTGAGAGACCAATAGGTGGCATGGTGATTAAGGTGGTTGGATCCCACATGGCCAACTACACAGTTCCAGTCCCAGACCTGACTGCTTGAAAAACATGCCAGGCACATGTGTGTACATGCCCAGAATCTCAAGAGGAGAATGGAGGAGATGGGATTGCAGATTGGCCAAACCCCTCAGGGGTACTTCCTCATTTTCCCTCTTTCTGTCTCTGTCTCCAAAAAGCACATGCACCGTATAGGGAAATTAAAAAAAAAAAAAAAAGTGAGTTTGTCCGCACTTAATCCCTAATAGTCAGGCTGCGGAGGGAAGCTTAGGAGGCAAAAAGCATAAAGGTAAAGGACGACCCCTGCCAGGACTAATGGCTGAGAGCGGATGGAAGGGAAGAGTACAGCGATCATTTGCATGTGGTTTCGAAGAGTTGAATTATGGGGAACCAGCAGCTGGCGTAATGGCTATCTTGCTGAACTCCCACGTAGTCGACCGCGGTTCGCGTCCCGGACCCGGTGGCTTAAAACTCACGCCAGGTGCGTGTGCGTGTGTGCCCAAGATCCCAAGAGGAGAATGGAGGAGAAGGGATTGCAGAGTGACCATCCCCCCGGGGGGTGATTTCTCACTTTCTGTCTCTATGTCTCTCTCTGTCTGGCGAGCGCACGCGCCGTATAGCATAAAGCTCTCCAAAAAAAAAAAAAAAAATAGAGTTGAATTATGACTGTAATACTTAAGAATTACCTTGCCTCATTTTCCTCATCTGTAAAATGAGAGTGAGACAAGTACCTACCTCACGAGGCTCATACCTCTTGAATTTTGAACTTTGTGAATATATTAACTGTTAAAAAAAATTGATGAAATAGACATTATAAAATTATTGTTACTAAAAAATCTTTTCCTCAGAGAGGTCTTTCTCAGCCTAGTAATTGAGAAATTCAAGCTCTCGTTATTGTAGCTTTTGTTAGGCTCCATGGCAATGCCGATGTACAGCCAACCTGAAAACTACTATCCGAGAGAGTCAAAGAGACCTTTCTCTTATGAAGACTATTTTTTTAGAATTTTTTTAAATTTAACTTTATACACTTATTTTAATTTGACCAGAAAGGGACAATGAGAGCGAGAGCAAGAGCAAGAAAGAGAAGGAAAGTGAGTAGCCACCGGGTCCGGGACTTGAACCGCAGTTGGCTATGTGGGAGTCCAGAGCCCTTAACCACCATGCCACGTGCTAGCACTGAAGACTGTTTTTAATCTAAAGTTATACAGGTGGTTCCCAACTTAACAGTGGTTCAACTTTTAATTTTTCTATTTTATGACAGGTTATTCTTTTTTTTTTTTTTTTTTTTTTTCCTAAGAGAGATTTTTACTACAGGGTGTGTGCACTCGCTGGAGAGACAGAGAGACAAGAAGCAAGAAATCACCCCCCAGAGGGGATAGCCACACCGCAATCTCTTGTCTTCCATTCTCCTCTTGGGATTTTGGGCTCGTACACACACACACGACCTGTGTGAGTTTTAAGCCTGAGTTTGGGACTCAAACCACGGTTGACTATGTGTGAGTCCATCAACATAACTGCTGGTCCCACGACAGGTTTATTGAGACATAACCCCATAATAAATCAAGAAGCATATGTATATCCTAAAAGATTGGGCCAATGGCATGGTGGTTAAAGCAGCTAGATCTCACATGGCCAACTTCGCAATTCAAGTCCTCAACCTGGTGGCTTGAAAACTATGCTGGGCACATGTACATGTGTGCCCAAATCCAGAAGTGTATAACATTTCTTTTTCCCACACAATTACCATGCATATCAGTCAAAACAAATACATTACCATACACATCAGCAGCAGCAAATGGCTTTCCATTTTTTTTCAGAATTTAATGATTGTTATTATTTTTAAATATTCAATCACTGTACATCGTTTGGCTTGTAAAGAGAATTTACCCAACATGAAATACTTCTCAGACCAGTCGAGAATACTATACATGTTAACATTAACAGGTAATAAACCATTTCTATGTCCTACAGATGTCATGCCACTCTATTTTTTCTCCTGATTTCCTTCTCTGTACTCTTCCCTTCTCCCTGCCCCCTGTTCCACACTGTCTTCAGCATCCATAACTATTTTCACTGTTTTTATGTCTTCCAGTATTTTAATCTCTACCATAGAATGTGGTTAGTTGGTATATATTAAGTGGACACATACAATATCTTTCTTTCATAGCCTGACTTGCTTTATTCAGCAATAAATCTTACATATTCGACCACTTTCTATCAAATGCCAGGGTCTTGTTTTTTATGGCTGAATAGTATTCCACAGAGTATATGTGCCATACTTTTTCAAGCCATTCATCTGTTTGTGAACATTTGGGCTGGTTTCATGTCTTATCAATCATGAATAATGCCAAAATAAAAATTGATGTGCAAGCACTTTTCCAACTGAGCATTCTCCTGTCCTTTGGGTAGATACCCAGAAGTGGTATTGCTGGCTCAAATTATAGTTCTATTTGTAGATCTTTGAGGAACCTCCATATTGTTTTCCACAGTGGCTGGACCAGTTTACATTCCCACCAATAGTGTAGGAGAATTCCCCTTTCACCACAACCCCGTCAACACCATTTTTTGTATTTTTAATCTCCGCCATTCTGACAGGGCTTAGGTAGTATCTCATGTGCAAATCTGCATCTTCCTTATGATGAGGAATGTTGAGCATTTCCTTATATGCTTTTTGGCAGTTCATATGTCTTCCTTAGATTTTTGTTGAGTTCATTTTCCCATCTTTTAATTGGGTTAATCTTTTTTTTTTCCAAGTAGGCTGCTTGAGTTCCCTGTGTATTCTGGTTATCAGTCCCTTATCTGAGGCATAGTTTACAAAAATATTCTCCCATTCCGAGGGTTGTTGATTCACACTTAATTACTGTGTCCTTTGCTGTGCAGAAACTTCTTAGTCTGATATAGTCCCACTTGTCTATATTAGGGATTATTGCCCATGCTTTGGGAGTCTTATTTAAGAAGTCTTTGCCTACCCCAGTGTCTCCCAGTGATTTCCACCAGTAGTAGTTTTTTTTGTTTTGGCCACACCGCGGTCTCTTCTCCTCCATTCTCCTTTCAGGATCTTGGGCACGCATGCACATGCACCCGGCGTGAGTTTAAGCCATCAGGTCCAGGACTCGAACCGCAGTCAACTACATGGGAGTCCAGCGACATAGCCATTACGCCAGCTGCTGGTCCCGCCACCAGTTGTATAGTCTAAAGTCTTAGGTTCAGATCTTTGATGCATTTTGAGTTGATTTTTGTTAATGGTGAAGATGGGGATTCAGTTTCATCTTTCTGCAGGTGGATACCCAGTTTTGCCAGCACCATTTGCTAAATAGGCTTTCTGGCTGGTATCCTTTTTCAAAAATCAGTTGGCTGTTAGTTTTGGGGTTAATTTCTATTCCATTGGTCCACCTGTCTGTTTTTGTGCCAGTACCATGCTGCTTTGATTATCACAGTTTTATTTTGGGGTCAGGGAGTGAGATGCTGACCACTCCACTCTTCTTGCATAGATTGCTTTGGCAATACGAGGTCTTTTATGATTCCAGACAAAATCTATGATTGTCTTTTCTAGGTCTCTGAAGAATGTCTCTGGTATTTTGATTGGAATTGGGTTAAATATGTAGGTTAATTTGGGTAGAATTGCCATTTTGATTATATTAATTCATCCAATCCAGGAACATGGGATATCCTTCCACTTTTTTGTGTCATTTTCAATATCTTTTTTAAAATTTTCATAGTTTTTCTTTGTAAAAGAAAACTTTAACTTCCTTAGTCAGGTTTATCACTAGGTATCTTATTTTGTGGCTATGGTAACAGGGATTTCTTTCTTCAGATCTACCTCACTCAACCTGTTATTCATATGTAGAAATGCTATAGATTTTTGGATGTTGATTTGCGTCCTGTCACTTTACTGTATTATATTAGTTGTTTTTTTTTTTTTTTTTTTTTGAGAGGTTTTCACTATAGGGCGCGTGCGCTCGCCAGACAGACAGAGAGACAGAAAGCGAGAAATCACCCGCCAGGGGGGATGGTCACGCCGCAATCCCTTCTCCTCCATTCTCCTCTCGGGATCTTGGGCACGCACGCACATGCGCCCGGCGTGAGTTCTAAGCCACCGGGTCCGGGACGCGAACCGCAGTCAACTACGTGGGAGTCCAGCAACATAGCCATTACGCTAAGTGCTGGTTCCCTGTATTATATTAGTTTGAGCAGTTTTTTCATGGAAACTTTTGGGTCTTCTAAGTTTACCATCATATCATCTGCAAATAAAGATATTTTCGGGACCAGCAATTGGCATAATGGCTGTCACTGGACTCCCATGTAGTCAACTGCAGTTCGAGTCTCGGACCTGGTGGCTTAAACTCATGCCATGTGCATGTGTGCCCAAGATCCCGAGAGAATGGAGAAGGGATTACAGCATGGCCATCTCCCCTGGGGGGTGATTTCTTGCTTTCTGTCTCTCTGTTTCCCTCTGTCTTTCTGGTGAGCACACGCACCCTATAGCAAAAGCTTCTCAAAAAATAAAATGAAGTAAAAAATATATTTTCAACTCTTCTTTGCCTACTTGAATGCCTTTTATTTTATTTTATTTTGTGATTACATTGGCTAAGACTTTCCAGCACTATACTGAAAAGCAGTGGAGAAAGTGGGCAGCCTTGTTTAGTATCAGTTTTTAGTGGAAAAGGTTTTAGCTTTTCCCTATTCTGTATAATGTCAGCAATAGGTTTTTAATATATGGCTTTTATTGTTTTGAGAAATGACTCTTCTATACCAGTCTTGCTGAGAGTCTTAACAATAAAGGGATGTTGTATTTTATCAAATGCCTTCTCTACATTGATCGAAATGATCATGTGGTTTTTATCTTTTTTTTATGTTAATATGGTATATCATGTTTATGGTCTTAAGTACGTTGAACCACCCTCGCATCAGTGGAATAAAGCCTACCTGGTTGTGATGAATAATCTTTTTTATATGTTGTTAGATACAATTTGCAAGTATCTTGCTGAGAATTTTTGTATCTGTATTCATCAGAGATATTGGTCTGTAGTTTTCCTTTTTTGTTATGTTTTACCTGTTTTGGGAATGATGATGATAGAGGCTTCATAAAATAAATTTGGGAGGTTTCCTTCCTTTTGGATCTTTAGAAATAATGTAAGATGGGGGGTTAACTCTTCCTTAAAAGTTTTATAGAATTCAGAACTGAAGGCATCAGGACCTGGGCTTTTCTTTGTCAGGAAGTTACTACTGATTCATTCTCATAATTTGTATGGGTGTATTCAGGTTTTCTGTGTCCTCTTGATTCAATCTTGGTAGATTATATGCATCCAGGAATTTGTCTATCTCCTCCACATTCTCGTTTGTTGGTGCATAGTATCCTCTAATGATTATTTGTATTTCTGTTGTAATGTTGCCTGTTTCATTCTGGTTTCTTTCTTTCTTCATCAGTCTAGCTAATGGTGTGTGGATCTTGTTCATCTTTTCAAAGAACCAGCTTTTGCTTTCATTTATTTTCTGTAAGGTTAATTTATTTTCTATTTCATTTATTTCTGCTCAAATAATAAATAAATAATAAATGAAACTTATTATTTCCTTTTGTCTGGCATTTTTTTGTTGCTGTTGTTTTTCCAATTCCCTGAAGAGTGATGTTGTCTATTTGCCTTTTTTTTTTTTTTTTTGGAGAGGTTTTTGCTATAGGGCGCGTGCGCTTGCCAGACAGAGAGAGACAGAGAGACAGAAAGCAAGAAATCACCCCCCAAGGGGATGGCCACGCCGCAATCCCTTCTCCTCCACTCTCCTCTCGGGATCTTGGGCACGCACACACATGTGCCTGGCATGAGTTTAAGCCACTGGGTCCGGGACTCGAACTGTGGTCGACTACGTGGGAGTCCAGCAACATAGCCATTATACTAACTGCTGGTCCCTCCTTTTTGTTTTTAGTTAACTTCATCTGCTGGACTCACTGGTTTTTGTTTTTTGGGGGGTTTTTTTGAGAGTTTTTTGCTATAGGGCATAAGAAAGACAGAGAGACAGAAAACGAGAAATCACCCCCAGGGAGGATGGCCATGCCACAATCCCTTCTCCTCCATTCTCCTCTTGGGATCTTGGGTACGCACGCACATGCGCCCGGCGTGAGTTTTAGCCACCGGGTCTGGGACTCGAACCTCAGTTGATTACATGGGAGTCCAGCAACATAGCCATTACGCCAACTGCTGGTCCCAACCACAGGTTACGTTTTTAAAATAGCATCTTTTAAAGCTATGAATGTGTATAATAAGAAATGTTAGAAAATTGGGAAAAATAGGCAAGACATTT
Source organism: Tupaia tana (assembly GCA_026018925.1). Lineage (NCBI taxonomy): Eukaryota > Metazoa > Chordata > Mammalia > Scandentia > Tupaiidae > Tupaia > Tupaia tana. The sequence goes on along the minus strand of JAKSZU010000007.1, from coordinate 80,482,415 downwards.
GTGGGATACAGTAATGTTTCTATTACCTGTTGAAACAACATGGATAGTATTCTCAACTGGACTGGTCTGTGTATTTCATGTTGGATGAATTCTCTTTGCAAGCCAAATGCTGTATAGCAATCAAATGTATAAAAAAATAGTAAGATTTGGGGGCTGGCAGATGGCGTGGTGTTTAAGACACTGGACCTACACGGCGACCATGGTTCAGTTCCCAGACCTGGCGGCTGGCTTCCTGTCTCACTTTCTCTCTCGCGCGCGCGCTCTTGCTCTGTCTCTCTCTGGTCAAAGTAAAAATAAACAAATAAATGAGACCAGCAGTTAGCATAATGGCTATGTCACTGGACTCCCATGTAGTTGACCGCGGTTCGAGCCCTGGACCTGATGGCTTAAACTCACGCCAGGCGTGTGTGTGTGCATGCCCAAGATCCCGAGAGGAGATTGGAGGAGAAGGGATTGCAGCATGGTCATTCCCCCTGGGGAGTGATTTCTCGCTTTCTGTCTTCTCTGTCTCTCTCTGTCTTTCTGGTGAGCACACGCCCTATAGCAAAAACCTCTCCAAATAAATAAATAAATAAATAAAGTAAAATAATAATTATTTTTAAAAAATATATAATAATAATTAAATTAAATTTTGGGGCTGACAGGTGGCGTGGCGGATGGGGGTGCTGGACTCCCACTTGGCTGACTGTGGTTCGAGTCCTGGACCTGGTGGCTTGCTCTCTCTCTCTCTCTGTATATATCTTGCTCTGGTCAAATTGAAAATAACTATATTGATAAATAAAATAAATAATTTTTAAAATTAAATTTTTTAAAAATGTTAATTAGAGGAATTTTACCTTAAAATAATTTTACTGATTTGTTATTAGGTCATTAGGAAGTTCACGATGTATTTTTGTGTCATGACTGTCCCAACAACCCAACATATAAATGATCATACACCTCTTTTATGTTCTTTTATCATTTTTTAAGAATTATTTAATTTTATTCACTATTATTGTTATTATTTCTTTTCACACTTACCAGAAAGAGACAAAGAGAGAGAAAGTGAGAAACCAAGCCGCAAGGTCCGGGACTCAAACCACAGTTGGCCATGTGGGATTCCAGCACCTTAATGATTATGCCACCTGCTGGCCCCTCCTTCACGTTCTTTACAGTTGAGTTTTTAAATGTTGGGGTTTGGTTTTGTTTTAGATGGTAGATCAGGATCCTCCTGCCTCCTGCCTCAGCCTCCCAAGTGGCTAGACATGAGCCACCATGTCAGCTTCTATCTTTGGCCAGGAATCGAACCTGGGCCCCACATGTGGCCTTAGCCTGCTGAGTAGCTGTGTCTACCAGCATCTGCTACTAAATCTGGCCCCTATTTTGTTTTTAATGAAGCACCAAGGCATCATTTTCTTTTTTCTTTTGAAATTTTGTCAGAGGGCATATGAACTCACTGGAGAGAGAGAGAGTGAGAAAGCACCTCCCCATGAGGAATGATTACTCTGCATTCCCTTCTTCTCCATCTCTCCCTCCTTTTGGGATTTTGGGCATGCATGTACAGGTGTCCAACATGTATTTCGAACCACTAGCCAGCCACCACGGGATCCAAACACCTTAACCACCATGCCACTGGCTAGCCCTATTTTTCCAGATTTTTACACTAGAAGCAAACTGGAAAAACCACATGCCTCCCTCTTGACTCTCAGCTAACCACAGTAGGTAACTCTGGGAAATGGATGAAGTTCTAAAATTAATGTATTCAAAAGATATAATACCATGTTTGGAAATTACTTTCAGACTTCTTAGCATCCGTATGTGTTTATTAGGTGCTCATTGATGTTCCGTGTCCCGATCTGGCTCGGGAACTATGCCAGAGTTGTGCCACTGTCCAGGGGCTCCAGAACACACTCCAGCAAGTGCTTGACCAGAGAGAAGAAGCCCGTCAGTCCAAGCAACTCCTGCAGCTTTATCTCCAGGCTTTGAAGAAGGAGGAAAGCATCCTTTCAAAGCAGAAAGGTAGGGACCAGCAGTTAGTGTAATGGCTATGTTGCTGGACTCCCATGTAGTCGACCGCAGTTCAAGTCCCGGACCCGGTGGCTTAAATTCATGCCAGGCGCGTGTGCATGCGTGCCCAAGATCCCGAGAAGAGGAGGAGAAGGGATTGCGATTTCTCGCTTTCTGTCTCTCTGTCTCTATCTTTCTGGCAAGCGCACGCGCCCTAAAGCTTAAAAAAAAAAAAAAAAAAAACCTCTCCAAAAGAAGAAAAAAAAAAAGGCAGAAAGGTAGGACTTAGGCTGGGGAATTACTCTGAGAAGTGCATGTGTTCAATGAAGCCAGAAACACGGGCCACAGCTGGTGGGATCTTGGAATGACATGTTTCTCCCTTGCCTGCCGATCACCCTGCTGGTTGGTTGTATGGCTGTGATCACACAGCATACTGATCTCTATCTCACATCTGCTTCGCAGAGCCCAAAGCTGCCCTTAATGAAGAGGTGGATGCAGTTGACATGGGTGTCAGCGGAGAGATCTCCAAAACTGCACTTACGAGCCGGATCCTAACTGCACTGAAGGAGAAGCCTGCTCCCGAGCTGAGTTTATCTAGTCAGGATTTAGAGGTGGGCGAGGACGAAGGACACTGAGCTGCAGAGAATGACTTGTCCTGGAGAGCTAGTTTCACGTGCAGAGGCATGTATGGGATTTTTTTCACCTCTGCAGACCCTGAGTCAGAGCTGCCAATTTGCCTATCATATGCCAAAGTATTTACAAAACTTATTTAATCTAAATCAAAATGGTTCTTTTAAAAACAGGTGCCCTTCCTTAGATCATCAAATATCATTCTCTGATCTAAGGTCAGTAATGAATGACTAAATGTGACAGGGAGGATAGTGTGGCTCAGACTCCTAGTGGCGTCCAGTTCTGCTGGTGGGTGAAGAAGATGCACAGTCAATCCTGAGACCTATAAAATATTACGTGGAAAAGCAAACCTGAGAGGATCATCTCAGGCTGGCTGAGACCAGGGAACTAGACGCTCGATGAAGAGAACCCATGCAGACGAGTGCTACTTCAAATTTTTTGTCCTTGTCCCTGTCCCAAATGCCTCCCTATTGTGGGTAGAAGGGAAGGAAACTGTTGAGCCTGGCTCAATTCCCTGTAAGTACAGGATTTTAGAGCTGCCCCAAGTAAGTTTCCTCCCAAAGAATCTTTCCTGTTAGCATTGGATAGTAAGAAAAGGCACATGACAATTTACTGTGAAAGAAACCTGGCATTTTGGTGTAGATAGAATGTGAACTGACATTGCTGAATCTCACCCCCCAAAGCAGCTCAGGACAGCAGCAGAGGAGGAATACAGAAGTAGGGGTTCTCAATGGTTCTTATTCTTGCCGCAGTTGGTTACCAAAGAAGACCCCAAAGCACTGGCTGGTGTTTTGAACTGGGACGTGAAGAAGACGGACGCTGCCCAGCAGGCCTGTAACCAGGAACTTGCCCTGCGCCTGCAGCAGATGCAGAGCTTGCGTTCTCTCAGGAATCTTTCCACAAGGAAGACCTCACTGCCTAGAGAAATGCAGAACCCTAAACGGGCCAAACAGGACCCCACATAACAGCCAGAAATATGCCAAGGAAAATCCCCCAGCCTTGGTTTTGTGATCAGTAAATACCTTTAGCCTGACCATTTCACTAGCCCTGACCTCAGAGCATGTTTTCCTGAATAGGGTGGAAGGCTGGCTGTACGTGCCCTCCGGAAAAGGTCCTCCCAGTCTCAGCATATGCCCTTCCACGTGTGTTGAATAATGTAGCTACACCAGTGGTAGCCCACCTCCTCCAATTACATGCCTCTGTGTTCTCTGTTCAAATGGGGAAGAGCAGTGACACAAAGTTGTCATCTCTGAGATTTACTGTCCCTTTTTTTTCCCCTCCAATTTTGCTAGGGAGACTGCTCACCAGAGAGAGATTGAGCGAGAAGGAATTATGGAGGACGGTCACGCCATAATCCCTTCTCCTCCACCCCTCCCTTCTCTCAGGATTTTGGGCATGCATGCACACATGCCTGGCATGTTTTTCAAGCTGGCAGGTCCAGAACTCAAACCATACATGCAGTCAGCCATGTGGAATCCAGCTGCCTGAACCTCCACCCCACTAACTGCCTTACTGTCTTTTTCCTAAAGATGGGACTGCAGAATTTTCAACACAAATAATAGTAGGGAATGTGACGTGAGTGTTGATTATGGCCACAAACTTATATCTCAAGTTAATTAATTTTTTTGTTTAAGGCACATATTAAGTTCGCAGACCACAGGGACGTACCGAGTCTAATTCACCATTTCTAGTATCTAATTTAGTATTGTGAAATTATATCTTACCACTGACTGTGAAATTCTTTTCAGTTTTCTAATATGTTTTATCAGCAGGGGGTATAAAAGGTCATTAAGGCAGTTTCCATGTGCTATGACTCCAAGTCTCTGGGTGTGAAGCAGAGGCACTTCTGGTTTATATACCTCTTGTTTCTGTACAAACTTGTTCTGCAGGTTTTGTAATCTACAGTACGGTCTCCTTGCAGGAAAATGATGATTAGTTCCTATTGACTGGCTTGACTTTTTTTAATCATGCTTAGATGAAAATAGAATGCTATTAAGAGATACGCTGGCTAGTTATCAAGTAAACAAATATAATAATAAAGGTGTGGTGCAGAAAGCAATGAAACAACAGACAGAACTGTTTCCTTCTATGATCCTCAAGGAGTGCTTCAGCATCCTTTTACTAATAATGCCTTACTCCATTGTTTCTCACTTGTTAGTTCCTTTTTTATACCTTATTTTGTAATGCCTCCTTAATTATCCTTAAATAAAAGCCACAGCTGATAACCTACCTACACTCATCCTTTCTTTTTTTCTTGGAGAGGTTTTTGCTATCGGGCACGTGCACTCGCCAGAAAGACAGAGACAGACAGAAAGCGAGAAATCACCCCCCAGGGGGGATGGCCACGCCACAGTCCCTTCTCCATTCTCCTCTCAGGATCCTGGGCATGCAACGCACACGTACCCAGTGTGGTTTAAGCCACCGGGTCTGGGACTTGAACTGTGGTTGACTACATGGGAGTATAGCAACATAGCCATTGCGCTAACTGCTGGTCCCCCTACACTCCTTCTTTAATAAAACATTGATATCCCAAATATCATATTTCAGGAAAACAATTTCCAATAAAATGGCATGAATGTCACCATTTGGACATGACCAAAGGCACACTGAAACTGTACTTCACTTACACGGTGAATTACCATGAATTTGAAAGAGGTAGACTGGAGTGTGCTTGTCAACTTAAATACAGGCAGCCTTGCCCTTGGTAATAAGATTTCCCAAAACAGTGAAGTTCTGGATAAAATACCTATTCTTTGATTTACAAAATAGCTACAGTTCTAGAGAATTCAGGGTACATTAAAACTGCAAAAAATAACTTTGTATATAAAACGGAATTAGGTTTGGCTAAGATACCCTGAACAGATTTGTTATCCATTTGAATGTCCAGCATGATATTCAGAGATCCAGTCCGGTGTGTCTGCAAGAAAACTAGCATCTCACCCCCAACCACTCAATGCCATCACAACCTCCAGTCGTCGAGACAACCAAGAACATCCCTGCATTTCCAAAGTGCCTATAGAGGGGCACTAATCCTCATCAAGAATTTTTCTAGCAGGTCTCAGTCTGCTATGTGCTAGCACTTAACACACTAGGACTTCACAAAACTGAGCTAGGTAGGGCATGGCTTTTCCTCCTCCATTTTATACAGGAGCAAAGTTGGGCTTCAGCGAGGTTCAGTGACTTGCCTCTTCACAAGGCCCATTGGAAGGCCAAGTTTCAAAGGCAGGTCTCCTGGATCTAATTTTAGCTGTCTTTACACTCATCTGTGTTTTCTTTTAGGTACACACATTCTTTCCTATTCTACAGACCACTGATTTTTTTGGTTTGTTTGTTTGTTTTGAGAGGTTTTTGCTATAGGGCACATGCGCTCCCCAGAAAGACAGAAAGAGACAGAGAGATAGAAAGCGAGAAATCACCCCCCAGGGGGAATGGTCATGCCGCAATCCCTTCTCCTCCATTGTCCTCTCAGGATCTTGGGCACGCACGCACATGCGCCTGGCATGAGTTTAAGTCACCAGGTCCGGGACTCGAACCACGGTCGACTACATGGGAGTCCAGCGACACAGCCATTACACTAACCGCTGGTCCTAACCACTGGTTTTCTTAACACCACTGTGATAAGCTGGAGCCAGCTCTAACTGAGATAGGCCTAATATGTCTGTAACATAACTGTCAAAACATTTCTACCTGCAGTCGTTGTTCTGTTCAGTAAATGAGCCTCAGTGAACACTAGTAAACTGGGTTCCAGAAACAGAGAATGATGTTGCTCTTTACCAACTAGGATGACACCTCCATCTTTGCCCTTCAGAATTAAAAATATTTTATTTCTGTCAGATACATAGTAGAGGGCTAGCCCACAGCATGGTGGTTAAAGTGGTTGGATTCCACATGGGCAACGGGGCATTTCAAGTCCCAGACCCAGTAGCTTGAAAAATAGGCCAGGCACGTGTACACATATACCCAAAATCCCAAAAGGAGGGAGAAATGAAGGGATTGTGGTATGACTGTTCCCCACTGGGGATGCTTTCTTACTTTTTCCTCCTCTCTCAAGCAAACACACATGCCCTATGGCAAATTTTTTTTTTTTTAAGGTTTTTGCCATAGGCATATGCGCTTGCCAGAGAAAGGTAGAGGAAAAGTGAGAAATCACTCCCCAAAGAGGATGGCCACATCACAGTCCCTTCTCCTCCATTCTCCTCTCAGGATTTTGGGCATGCACGCACAAACACCCAGCATGATTTTCAAGCCACTAGGTCCAGGAGTCAAACCATGGTCAGCCATGTGAGAGTCCAACATCTTAATCACTATGCCACCTGCTGGCTCCTCTGGCAAAAATAAAAAAGATGCACAGTAGAGTTTTAGTTGACTGGCCGGGTTGTTGGTGTTGGTATTCTGGACTTGATAGGACGATGAGAACAGTACTACAGGCTTTGGAGAGACAAACCTGTGTCCAGTTTAACCGTCCTTACGGCCCAAGGCCAAGGTTGAAAAGGTTAAATGAAGTACTACATGAGTAAGCACAGTACCGAGCACATAGCAGCCAGAGAAGAGTGGCTCCCTTTCATTTCGCAGTGGCAGAGGTGGGTGGGGAGGCAGACTTGGCCTTGTGAAGAGGCAAGTCACTGACCCTCGCTGAAGCCCAACTTTGCTCCTGCCTCCCCACCCCACCTCTGCTGCTGGGAAATGAAAAGGAGCCACTCTTCACCTCTGGGGTGGGGAGGCAGAGCCCTTAGTCTGCAAACTCCAGCACTAATGTGTAGTAAGAGCAGTTAAATACATGCTATTGCCCCCGGTACCGATTACCTCCCCTACACCACTGTGCCTCCAAGCCTTCTAGAATAGAAATGAAGCAGCACAGCCGTCTGTCTAAAAATAGAGCGAGCAGGGCCTGCCTGTTCTTACAGGAGGAGGAAAGGACGGCAAAGGAGGCAGCTGGGACTAATAAACTCTACATTAGCCACATTCCGCTCTTTCAACTCAAGGCAAATGTCGGGCCCCATTAGGCAATTGGCTTTGACAGGAGCTCTGCTAATTACCACTTAACCAACCTTTAATTTCTGGGTAAAAGAAAAGGAAAAGCTAATGGATTTTTCATTTTCCAGAGAGAAAGGAATAAAATAGTAGTCTGCCCCCAAAAAATCCAAATTGCATTAATTACAAGAGTTTATTAATGTGCCTTTACTAACCAGATTGTTTAGCCATTTAATTTCCTAATTATTCTATTCTTTTAATGCCTTTGGGATTTTCTCCTTTTTAATTTGCCAGAGGGCACATGCACTTACCAAAGACAGAGAGAAGGCAAGAAAGCATCGCCCCCCATAGGGAGTGGTCATGCTAAAATCCCTCCCATTTCTCCCTCCTTTCAGGGTTTCAGGCGGTTGTGCAGATGCCCAGCATCTTTTTCAAGCCTCTGACTCTGGAACTCAGACCGTGCTGCTGACCATGTGGGATCCAGCTGCTTTAACCACCAGGCCACAAGCTGGCCCTTTTCTTCTTTATTCGTGATACAGTATGTACCTGTACACATGAGGGAGAGAAAGAGAAGGGAACACCCTCCAGAGGACCTGGTCACGCCAGGTGTCCCCCTGCCTCCAGTCCTCCACCTCATGAGGTCTTGGACACTTGCATATGTGCCCAGCAGTGCCTCAGGCAGACTGCCCAGGATTTGAACCACTGTGAGATCCAGTTCTCCTTGAGCAGTTCCTTACTGCACCACAGAGCCAGCCCTCCATTTTATTTTCATTATAGAGTTCTGCCTTATTTTGGTTGTATCTCATACTACGTCAGGTTATTTTATTTTAGTTTACGTCTTCCATGAGAGACAGGCACCTCAACAGGTCTTCATTCTACAGTCCTCCCCGCTAGACTTCGCCAGCCAGGATGACAGGCACAAATGCGTTGCACCCGAAGTGTACGGGGAGACCTGGGAAACTTGTACCTGGATCTGTTCTGTACGGTCTCAGCATCATGAAGTGGTGTGTTACCACTGCACCACCTTAGCTGACCTACATGAGGTTTTTAAAAACCTTCCAGATGATCACCTAGCCTGCATCCCCATCTGCTGCCTAAGTCCTCTACACAGCTCTGACTGGAGGCCTGCTGTCCTGCTTGAAAACCTCAGTGAGGGGAACAGGCTCACTCCTCAGGAGCTATATTGCATTTTCAGACTGCAGAACCTTGTTAGGGTTTGTCCCCCAAAGCTTCATGTTTTGGAATTTGATGTTGGGAGTGGTGAGGTTCAATGGGGCCTCATAAATAATCATGTCTCTTGAGACCCAGTGAATTCTAGTTCTCATGAGGAATTAGTTCTCCTGAGAGCTGGTTGCTAAAAACACAGCTGCCTACTGCTATCTCCGCATTGCCCGTCAATCTCTGTGCTTCCATCACCAACCCTGCAGGCCAGCCCCTATGCCTTTGGACTTTCTAGCCACCAGAACTGTGAGAATAAACCTCGACTGGGCCAGTCCTGTACCTTGGGGGTCAAGGGAAGCAGGTCCCACGTGACCAACCACAGTTCAAGTCCTGGCCCCAGCAGCTTGAAAAACACTCTGGGTACACGTGCATGCTTGCCCCACATCACAAAGTGGAGACATAGAGAAGGGATTGTGGCAAAACCATGCCCCATTGGGGGGGTGCTTTCTTCCTCTCCTCCCTCACCCTTGTCTCTCTGGCTAGCATACACCCTCTGGCAATATAAAAATGCAAAATGGGGACTGGTGCCATAGCACACCAGTTAAGCCTTTGTGGAGGAGTGAGATCCCACATGGCCAACCACAACCTGAATCCCAGCCCCAGGTGCTTGAAAACACACCAGGTGCCTGTGCACATATGCCCAGTGAGGAAAGGGAGTTTTAGCATGACCGGGATGGGGGAGGGGGCTCTCTTTTCCTGTCTCTCACACAACACACGTGCACCCTCTGGCATTAAAAAAAAAAAAAATGCAGGGACCAGCAGTTAGCGTAATGGCTATGTCGCTGGACTCCCATGTAGTCGACCGCGGTTCGAGTCCTGGACCCGGTGGCTTAAAGCTCATGCCGGGTGCATGTGCGTGTGTGCCCAAGATCCCAAGAGGAGAATGGAGGAGAAGGGATTGCGGCGTGACCATCCCCCCCTGGGGGGTGATTTCTCGCTTTCTGTCTCTCTGTCTCTGTCTGTCTGCTTGGCGAGAGCACACACCCTAAGACAAAAACTTCTCAAAAAAAAAAAAATGCAAAATGTGCAGGACAAATTACTGTTTTGTTTGTTTTTGCTATGCAGGCCATGCATTCACCAGAGACAGAGAAAGAGAAATCAACCCCCGGTGGGGGCGGGGGATGGCCACACCAGTCTCTACCGCCGTTTTCCTCTTGGGATCTTGGGCGGGTATGCACTCGTGCCTGGCATGTTTCTCAAGCTACCAATTCCAGACTCAAACCATGTAGTTGGCCATGTGTGATTCAACCACCTTAACCACTACATCACCTGCTGGTCTTAATTACTATTTTTATTAGCATAAGAAACAGTGGGCAGGGCCGGCAGGTGGCAAGGTGGTTGGGGGCACTGGACTTCCACATGGCGGACTACAGTTCAAGTCCCAGACATGGCAGCTTGCTTTCTCACTTTCCCTCTCTCTCCCACTCTGGTCAAATTAAATAAGTTAAATGAAATAATTCTTTAAAAAGTAATACTTGCTTTATCAAAAAAAGAAAAAAGAAAGAAAGAAACAGTGAGTTGCCAAACTATCCTTTCTCTCTTCCTTTCTAGTATAAAAAAAAATTTTAGAGCCAGTAGATGGTGGTTAAACTGCTGGACTCTCACATGGCCAACCACGGTTCAAGTCCTGGACCCAGCTTGAAACTCACGCTGGGCACGAGTGCAGTATGCCCAGAATCCCAAGAGGAGAATGAAGGAGAGCAGGGGTTGCAGCATGGCCATCCCCCCAGGGAGTGATTTCTCACCTCCTGTCTCTCCATGAGTGCACATGCCCTATAGCAAAAATCTCTCTAAAAAAAAGAAAACAATGTTTTAATACTTGAATGATTTTTCTTTTCATGATTTATTCAAAATAGAATACACATCTTCACTAAGGAAGCTACTGTTAACAGGCCCCAGGTGGTGGCACACACAGTAGGATGCCACGCTGCAATGCCGGAGCTACACAGGAGACCATGATTTGGATCCTGGTCGGCTTGAATCATGCCAGGCATGTCACACCCATGATCATAGTTTGTTGGAAGGCTAGGGAGGTTCATGGCGTGAAGAAACCCTGTCAAAGGTGCCTGTTACTCTCTCATGAAAGAAATAAAACTAAACTTGGAGGGGAGGGGGCAAAGCTACTGTGAAAATGGTGGCTTACCTCTTCAGCAGATGCTGCTTAAATCAGATTAAATCTCTCTCCTGAGCTTATTACAATGGTGAGTTTCCTAAAGCCTAGAATGGTTTGCTGTCAGTTCTGAAATGTGAATACTTTTGAATGCTTGTCATACTCAGTTCTTGCTCTGTAGTTAAGATCGAATCTGGAGCCATGAACTAGAAGTAACGAGAATGAACTTGAAGTTCTCCACGCCCTCCTGATACACACACACCTGACTGTACTTTACTACACAAATGTCTATCAAAACCACGAGGATAGGAAATTGCCATTTTACCCTAACTTACTAATCACAAGCATGTTTATCTAGTCCAAAGCGCAGTCCCTACCAGTTAACATTAAGTGCCCTGAAATGGGACCCACAGATGGCATAGCATTTATGTCACTGGATTCCCACATGGCTGATGCGGTTCAAGTCCTGGACCCGGTAGCTTGAAAAATCATGCTGGGCACATGTGCATGCATGCCCAAGATCCTGGGAGGAGAATGGAGAAGGGAGTGCAATGTGGCTATCCCTACAAGACGTGATTTCTCATTTTCCCTTTCACCTTCTCTCCAGCAAGCACATACACCTTAAGGCAAAAACCTCTTAACAAAAAAAAAAAAAAAAAAAAGGTCCCCTGAACTAAAGTAGACTTAAACATAATTTTCTGGTAGTATCATAAGTAGACCCTCATTAGCCTTCAGGTACTTACTTGGTTAAGCGGTAAAATCCTTAATCTTAAGGACTATGTACGGATGACCCCAAATGAAACAGAAAAATAGCATGCTTCTCTTCTAGAATTATGCTAAAAGACAGCATTCTGTAGGCTAGCTGGCCTTCCCAGGCAAGCATCTTCCACAGTGCACTGACCCAATTACTGGTCTCCTAAAGCTGCTGTGTTTGGAAATGTGGATGCTATTAAGTCCCTTCTATCACATTTTATTTTATTCAGCTAGTGATTATGAATATGAGCTCAGGTCTGAAAAACAGAGTGGTCAGCAGTCGCTCTCAGTGAGTCTGCTCCCTGGTGTCCAAAGAGAATGATATCACAGTGTACGCTAAGCCAGCTTTTGCCAGTTTTTCCAGTATTAGCCCTGATGGTCAGTAACGTTCCCTAACTCTGAGGCAGATCTCTTTTTAATTTACTCATGACTGAGAGCATGCATGAGCATGTGAGAGAGAGAAGCACCCTCCATAGGGTTTGGTCACACTGTGATACCCTTCTTCCAGTCCTCAGTCTGTCAGATCTCGGGCATCTGCCTGTATGCTGATGTGTTTTGAGGTGACCAGGCCAGGGATTTGAACATGATCATTATGTGGGGTCTTGCTTCTCCTATGCAATGCATTACCACTGCACCATGAAGCTGGTCCTGGGTATGGACCAGCTTTAAAGCTAAGCTTTAAAGTTTAGCATCCACAAACCTTGACACTAGAAGTTTCCTTTAGAGTCTATGGTTCAAGAGTCATAATATGTGTAACCAAAAAAGGATTCTGATGCTATGGGGAAAATCAAAATGTGATAAGGATTTTAAAATGGAGTGACATGTTTATTCCTAGCTTCATTTGAGCAGACCAAAAATCCTGGTTCATAGTAAACTCAATGGATGCTCTGTGTTGTATTACAGAAAATAAAATCCTCTCTTAACCATTATTCACTGGCAACTGAGAAATGGGGAAAGAGGACATATACACACATAAATGTAATCCATTTATCATGGAACAAAGTCTGAATACTAAGACTTGGGAGGTCTTTGTACAAGAGATCTTCAGAAAGTTCATGGAAAATGCCTATTATGAAAAACATCCATGGGACCAGCAGGGTGGCATGGTGGTTGGGGCACTAAACTACCACATGGCTGACTGCAGCAGTTTGAGTCCAGGACCGGGCAGCTTGAAAATCACACCAGGTGCATGTGCGTGTCCCAGGAGGAGAATGGCAAAGAAAGGAGTGATTTCTCACTTTTCCTCTCATTGTCTATCTCTCTCTGGTGAGTGCATACACCCTATGGCAAAAAACTTTAAAATATATAAAAATGAGGCCAGCAAGTGGCATGGTTAAGACGCTGGACTCCCACAAGACTTAACCATGGTTTGAGACCCAGACCTGGCAGTTTGAAACTCAGCAGCAGGCATGTGTGCCTATGTGCCCCAAAATCCCCAAAAAATGGAGGGAAAGGGACTAGGTCATGGCCATACCCTGTGGGGGTGATTTATTACTCTCTCTCTCCAGCGAGCACATGTGCCCAATAACAAAAATCTCTTAAGAAGGAAATTTTAATTTTACTTAACTTTATTATTATTCTTTTCCAGTTTGATCAGAGAGAGAGGGAGGGAAAGTGAGAATGCAAGCCACCAGGTCCAGGACTTGAACCATGGTCGGACATGTGGGAGTCCAGCACCCCCAGCCACCATGCCACCTGCCGGCCCCAAAATGAAATAAATTTTTAAAAATACATTAAATTTGGGGCTGGCAGGTGACATGGTGGTTAAGGGTGCTGAACTCCCACATGGCCGACTATGGCTGAAGTCCCTGACCTGGTGGCTTGCTTCCTCACTTTCTCTCTCTCTCTCTCTCTCTCTCTCTCTCTGTCAGTCTCGCTCTTTCACTCTGGTCAAATTAAAATAAATAAAGTTAAATAATCCTTTAAAAATAAATAAATAAATAAACATTAAAAAAAAAAAAAAAGAAAAACCTATGCTTGAATTTTAAAATATATCTACACCAAAATAAACTCATACTTTAATTCTATTTTCCACAAACTTTTTGAAGTCCCCTCATATTATAAAAGAAGCTGAGGCAAAGTTTGCCAGCTGGGTAGCAGCACAGCACTGCTCACTATGTCTGGCTTGAGATAATACTTTTTTTTTTTTAAAGAACTATTTTATTTAACTTCATTTATCATTTTCTAGTTTTGATGGGACAGAGACAGAGAGAGAGAAAGAGAGAAAGCAAGTCACCAGGTCCAGGACTTGAACCATGGTCAGCCAGTACCTTTAACCACCACACCACCTGCTGGTCCCTTAAGGTAAAACTTAAGTAGACTTCAGTCCTCATGAAGCAAATCTGAAGCTATAGTCCATGAAAAGAAGAGTAACAAATTAATATTGACTTGCTCATTAAAATTGGTGCATAATGGGGCTGGCAGGTTGCATGGGGGTTAAGGGTACTGGACTCCTACATGGCTGACTGCGGTTCAAGTCCTGGACCTGGTGGCTTACTTTCTCACTCTCTCTCTTTCTCTCCACCTCCCCCAACCCCGTGTCCCTCTCTGGTCAAATTAAAATAAATAATAAAGTTAAATAAAGTAATCCTTAAAAAAAATTAAAATAGTACATAACAAAAGAGAATGTAACTTTTATAAGCATGCCAGCATGATGTTATCTGTTAATGGCATAACATGTTTTTAAATTAACTTTAGCTACAACATGAATAAATATTTTGCTCTGAGCACAATGTTAAAAATTCGCTTTTAGGGGCCAGCAGATGGTGTGGTGGTTAAGGGCACTGGACTCCCACATGGCCAACCATAGTTTGAGTCCCAGACCTGGCAGCTTGCTTTCTCAATTTCCCTCCCTTTCTCTCTCTCACTCACTCTGTCCCTGTCTGGTCAAATTAGAATAAATAAATAAAGTTAAATAAAATAATTCTTTTTAAAAAATTTTGCTTTTACTGTGAGGGAATTTTTTTGTACAAGAATTATTCAATTTTTATTTATCATACATTTAAATAAATGGTGATTGAACATGTAGGATCCGGCCACCTTTACCACCTATGCCACCACACCACCAGCTGTCCCGGGAAAAAAATACTTTTTTGGGGGAAAGGTTTTTGCTATAGGGCACATGCGCTCGCCAAAAGGACAGAGAAAGACAGAGAGATAGAAAGAAAAATCACCCCCTAGGGGGTGGCCATGCTGCAATCCCTTCTCCTCCATTCTCCTCTCGGGATCTTGGGCACGCACGCACGCACGCACGCACGCACACACGCCCGGTGTGAGTTTAAGTCACTGGGTCCGAGACTCGAACTGTGGTTGACCACATGTGAGTTCAGCGATGTAGCCATTACGCCAACTGCTGGTCTCTGAAAAAAATTTTTTTAATTAGACAATTCAAGGGGCCCGCAGATGACATGGTGATTAGAGGCAATGGACTCCCATATGGCTGACCACAGTTCAATGTCTCCCTCTGGTCAAATTAAAAAATAACAATAATGATAAAGGAAATAATTCTTTAAATAAATAAATAAATTAGACAATTTATATTAATATAAACTGAAATTACATGTTATTTTGAACTCTTAGAATATGTTGAATATGTTGTCTTAGGCCAGCAGGTGGCATGGGGGTTAAGACACTGAATCCCACATGGCCAGCTGCAGTTTGATTCCTGGACCTGGTAGCTTGAAAATCACACCAGGCTCATGCGCTTCTGTGCCCAAAATCCCGAGGAGAATGGAGAAGGGACTGAGGTATGGCTATTCCCTCTAGGGGGTAATTTCTCGCTTTCTGTCTCTCCAGCAAGTGCACATGCCATATAGCAAAAATCTATCTAAAAAAAAAAAAAAAAAAGTCCACTTTGGGTTCCAAATTACTCAAGACATTGACAGTATTAAACGTATTTGCGGTTTAAAGTAAAAATACTTTTCCAAGAACATGGGAAGGAGAAAAAAACTACCTAAAGAAGAAAGATTACCACTGCTTAATACATTTTATTAAGGTCCATTGTTACACTTTTTACATGAGTACCATGGGTGAAGTTTTATTTGCAGGAGGAGAAGGTCTTCCAGAAGAAATTCTTGCAGGGCGCTTTATCTCGGCGTGTGGACTGTGGCAGTGGCAGGCCTTCCTGCCGTTTGGAAACTTCCCTGGGCTCCCCTCCAATGAGGGACATGCCATGAGCCTGGGAGGTCCACTCATACCACCAAGCAAGGAAAGTCAAAAAGTTGCTTTTCTTTATTTCTGCGACTTCCAGCATATGCTTTTAAAGAGAAGCAGATGACAAAAGAAAGAAAAATCAACAATCTGGCGCAGCCAGCATTTAAATATACACAATCCTTCCCTTAGCAATTTTTTTAAGAGACAGGGTCTTGCTATGTTGTTCAAACTGGCCTCGAACCCACAATCCTCCTGCCTCAGCCTCCTGAGTAACTTTAAAAATAAAAGATGTTTCACAAGAATAAATCACATTTCCATTTAAAGGATGAGAAAGAAACCATCTTAAAGAATTACCCTAATTAGAGAAATGGAAAAGTGGCCAATTTTCAGTCGAAGAAGAAAAAAAATGTTGGTCTGGCCCCATAATCTTTGCTGCAGTCCTTAATTAGAAGTGGTCAGGAAATCTGTCATTCTCCACCAGCTGACTTAACTAGGAAGCCCTCAGGTACATCAAGCTAATTTAGCTCGTTTGCCCATCTTTGGACATGCTCCTAGACAGCCACACATTGCTCCCCAGACAGATCGGATTGAGACATTATGCTCAGGTCTTTCCAAATCCTTAGAAAGCTTCTAGGAGTAATCTGATGATAAATGGCCTATCTGAATTTCATCTGGTAATTTTAGAGAAAAATCCATTTTTAATGATCAATTTTATGTACTCTTTCTTGGAACTTTTTCAAAATGGAAAAAAAGGAAAATAAATCACCTCATGAAGTTACAAATTCTCACAATGACAAATGTAATGTCAGTTAATACGAGCCAGTGAGAACATGTGCTGGACGTATAAATTAAGGCTCTAGAAGTCTGTCTGACTAACACAGGCAGCAGCAGCTCCACGACTGCTCTGCAACAGATTCAACCACTTCGCCTCTCACAGATTAGCAGCTGGAGAGCAGGAAGCCAGCAGGAAGGGGCTCCCTTGAGTTGCAGAGGTTTCTAACAAATTTCATGGGCTGGCACATATGAAGGTAAATGGAAATCGGTGACCTGAGTGGAACATCACAGTTCCAGGGGACAACTGGGAACTCCATGCAATTAGGCCCTGCATTCTGTCCTATTCGTAAACTGCAGCTAATGCACATGCATGCACATGTATGCATGCCGCACACACAGCCACGCGGAATGAGGGTGAATCCACAGGCCTGACCAAAACGCCTGGGAGAAAGAGACACGGACAGTGGGCTGGCATGTGGCTAAGGAGGGCCCGTACTTACCCCACTGTCTTGGTTGGTGGGGCCACCATCCAGAGGAAGGGCAGCGGTGGCCATGGCCCCTGAGAGCAGCAGCAGCAGCAGCAAGCTCAGAGGTGGCAGCATTCTGCAGGCTGCCCGGTGCTTCTCTCCTGCTCTGCTCATCCTTGGCAGCTCTGAAATCTCAGTGTTTGTGGACTTGGGCTTCTTCTTTGGCGATTGGGGGGTATTTTAAGCTCAACCTCCAGCTGTTTTGTCTATACATGTCTGAAGCCTGGACCCCCCTTTCCTCACTCACAGTGACGCATAAGCCTGAGCAATCAGTGGCCACAAAAGATTGCATTTTAAGCCCTTAATTAAAGCCTCAGGTCTTTTCCTATGAATCTGCTCTTATTTTGGAATGCACGTGCACTTGCTTCAGAAGTTTTACTTCCTCATAATTATCCCTACAGCAAGCAGGAAGCCAGGAGAACAAAAGTAAGTGATTTAACATAATATAAAATTAGCCTTAGAAGCCAGGCATAGTGTTGCACACCTGTAGTCCCATCTACTCTGGAAGCTGTGGATGGAATATCACAAGTATGATGCAAGTATATATGGGCAACATAATTCCCAAAGAATTATTTACCTAATTTTATGTATTTATTATTTTTAAATTTGTTATGGGGGACATGTGCTCACCAGAGAGAAAGTAAAAAGGCAAGCCAATGGGACCAGCACATGGCATAATTACATCACTGGACGCCCACATAGTCAAATGCGGTTCTCGTCCCAGACCTAGCAGCTTAAAACTCAGGTTGGGCGTGTGTGCCCCAAATCCCGAGAGAATAGAGAAGGGACTACAGTGTGGCCATCCCTCCTGGGGGGTGATTTTTCGCCTTCTGTCTTTCTGTGTCTCCGGCAAATACATGCACCCTATAACAAAAATCTACCTGGAAAAAAAAAAAAAAAGGCAAGCAAGCCGCCAGGTCTGGGACTCGGACTCAAATTGCAGTCAGCCATGTGGAAGTACAGTGCCTTAACCACCATGCTACCTGCTGATCCTAAGACCCTAGCTTTTAAACAGAAAAAAAATTGGGGGAGGTGGGCAACAGGTGATGTGGTGGTTAAGGTGCTGGATCCCACATGGCTGACTGAGATTTGAGTCCCACACTTAGAAGCTTGAAAATCACACAGGTATATGTGTGTGCATGTCCAAAATACAGAGAGAAGGGGGAGAAGAGACTGCAACATGGCCATCCCCCCTGGGGATGCAACATGGCCATACCCCCTGGGGCCATCCCCCCCCTCACTTTCCCTCTCTCTGTGTCTGTCTCTCTCCAGTGAGCTCACACCCTATGGCAAAAATCCAACAACAACAACAACAAAAAAAAAAGGTGGATGAGCAGTGAGCAGGTCCCATAACCTAGTGGTTAAAGAAGCCAGATCCCACATGGCCAACCATGTGGTTTAAACCCTGGATCTGGCAGCTTGAAAAAAACACCAGGCACATGTGTGTGCATGTGTATGTGCAAAATGGACAAGGGATTGTAGCATGACCACACTACATTGGGATTTCTCTCTCTCTCTCTCTCTCTCTCTCTCTCTCTCTCTCTGGGAACTACATGTGCCTCTTGACAGATTTTTTAAAAGCAAGGGAGGGGCTGGACAGTGACACACTGTTAAAATACAACATTCTGCAAGGCAATTCAAACAGGAGGGTTCCGAATTCATGTCCAGAGACCTCCTTGAGTACACTAGGCACCCACATGCCCATGATCTGAAGCTGGATGGAGGGTGCACTGCAGCATCAAGACCCTGTTTGGGGGTGCTGTCTCTTTTGATCATAGAAGAAATAATCTTAAATAATAATAATAATAATAATAACCTTGGGGAGGACTAGCAGGTGGCATAGAGGTAAGGCACTGGATCCCACATGGCCAACTGTGCAGTTCAAGTCCCAGACCCAACAGCGTGAAAATCACACGGGTATATGCATATGCAGGCCCAAAATGTCAGCATGTAACCACACATGTAACCACACCCTACTGGAAGGTGCATTCCTCCTCTCCCTGTCTATCTGTCTCTTGGACAAATGCACACATCTTCTAGCAAATTTTTTTTAAATTGCCTTAAATAAGGATGTTAATACGGGAAATGTTGTCCGTGTAAAAGTATGCCCACATTCGCTCTGGCCAGAACAAAGAGGCAGAGAGCTCAGTGAGATGCTCCAATAGCACCCACTGGTTTCACTGCATTGTTGACATGGACAACCCAAGTAACTTGTTCCCAGCAGTCCTCTCAGCCAGCCAGGCAGGCCTGCTGTCCTCTGCCTTTTCAAACTGTAAGGTGCACCTGAACCTCCAGGACTATGATGCTAATGCAGCAGGTACTGACAGGAATCCAGAGCCTGCAAGTCTCACAAGCTCCCAAGTGATGCTAAGCCTAGACCAACCAGACTAGTTACAATTTGAGAAATAGTGCCCTGGCCTGCACTTGGCCAGCTCCCAGGGCTCACTATCCTCCCAAGGATGGCACCACTGTCAAGAAGTGCAGAATGTGAAGTCCCTCTGTTTCACCTCCACGCTGCTCTTCATGGGTCCTAGTTTCAGAATCACACAGACAAATGTACTCAACCAAGATAGCTAGTAAAACCTGAAACAGCCACTTCAAACCTACTGAAGATGGCCAATTTCCACGGCAAGGCTCAAAACTAAACCACAGACAGATCATTCCAGAAGTCATAGATGTTTTGTTTTCCATAGCTCTGATTCACTCCCCTTCACAGGGAAATCTAAACTTTTTTTTAAAATCACCAGAGGATACACACACTCACCAGAGAGAAATTACCCTCTGATGTGACCTAGTTATTCTATAATTTGGTCTCCTCCATTTCCCTGTCTTATCAGGATTTTGGGCACACGCATGCACACACAAACACATCCAGCATGTTTTTCATGCCACTGGGTCCAGGATTCAAACTGTGACCAGCCATGTGGGGTCCAGCTCCTAATACGCAATACTTAACCACTGTGCTACACAGTGCCAAGCCAGGAAAATCTCGATCTTAAACTGTATTTGTCACAGTCTTTACTTTATAATTCTAGGTGAGGAACCAGCAGTTAGCGTAATGGCTATGTCGTTGGATTCCCACGTAGTCGACCGCGGTTCGCGTCCTGGACCCGGTGGTTTAAAACTCACGCCGGGTGCGTGTGCGTGCGTGCCCAAGATCCCGAGAGGAGAATGGAGGAGAAGGAACTGCGGCGTGACCATCCCCCCCAGGGGGTGATTTCTCGCTTTCTGTCTCTATGTCTCTGTCTGTCTGTCTGGCGAGTGCACGCGCCCTATAGCAAAAATCTCTCAAAAAAAAAAAAAAAAAAAATCTAGGTGAAACTAGCAAGATCTGATGACCTGTGACTTACACACTGTTACTTAGTCCTTTATTTCTATACCAAAATCATTTCCTTTTTGCCTAAAATAATTACCACAAATGACTTTAACAGTTTTGAGGGGGCCAGCGGTGGTGTGGTGGCTAAGGCACTGAACTACCACTTGTTGATGTGATTCAAGTCCCAGACCCGGTAGCTTGAAACTCACGCCAGGTGCATGTGCATGTATGCCCCAAATCCCGAAAGGAAAATGGAGAAATGACTGCAGCATGGTCAACCCCCCCTCCCCCACCAAGGAGTGATTTCTCGCTTTCTGTCTCTCTGGCTAGCACATGTGCCCTATAGCAAAAATCTCAGGGAAAAGAAAAAAAGAACAGTTTTGAGGTATGTGGGCTGCTAGGCAGTATGGTGGTTAAGGCACTGGACTCTCAGGTGGCTGACTGCCATTTGAGTCCTGGACCTGGAGGCTTGCTTTCTCACTTTCTCTCTCTCTCTGTGTCTCTGGTCAAATTTAATAATAATAATAATTAATAAATAAATAAAACAATTATTTAAAAAAATAAAGTTTTGAGGTATTCTTGCAAATGAGGAATTTACAGAAGCAGGGTCTGCCTGTGGCACTGTAGTGAAAGTGGTTGGATTCCAGATGGCTGGCTGTGCGGTTTAAGTCCTGCAGCTTGAAAAGCACACTGAGTGCGTGTGTGGGGGTGACCAAAATCCTGACAGAACTGGATGGAGAAGGGATTGCAGCATGGCCATCACTCCCAAGAGCTGCTTTCTCACCTTCCCTCTCTACTTCTCTGTATCTTTTTCCGGCAACCACATGTGCCCTATAGCAAGCTAAAAACAACAAAAGGATATCTGAAAACAACGCCTAATCTATGGATCTTTAGCTGAATGTACCATAAGGACTGCAGGCTTTACAATTCACTCTTCTTACCCTGATGTAACAGGCAGATGTTGTAATTAAATATTTCAAATGATTAGTTACTGCAGTACTTTAAACCATGAAGTTTGAATTCGGTGCTTTAATATGATCATAGCTTACCGTCTTTCTTCTAAAGTCAGACTTTGGGATATCTGTTGATGATCATTATTTGGGCAGAAATGGTATAACTTCCTTTTTATTTATTTATATTTTATTTATTCATTCATTTATTTTTTTAATTTTAACAGAGAGAGACAGAGGTTGAGAGTGAGAGAGAGAGGAAGAGAGAAAGCAAGCCACAAGATTCAGGACTTGAACCCTGGTCGGCCATGTGGGAGTGTCCAGCGCCTTAACCACCACGCCATCTGCTGGTCCCAACTTCCTTTTTTTTTTTTTTTTTTTTTTTTTTTAAAAAAAAAGGAATTATTTTACTTTATTGATTTAGTTTTTAATTTGACCAGAGTGGGACAGAGAGAGAAAGTGAGAAAGCAAGTCACTAGGTCCAGAACTCAAACTGTTGTCAGCCATGTGGGAGCCAGTGCCCCCAACCACCATGCCACCTGCCAGCTCCAAATGGTATCCAAAACGCATGCCCTTTTCTCTCTGCCCACTCATACTCCCATATGTGAGCACCATATCTACTGACTGGTAGCCTAGTGATCCTGGGCAGTTGGTTAACTTTGTCAAGCTTCAGTTTGCTCTTCAGTAAAATGGATTATGATCAGATCTACCAGATAAACAACAGATAAAGTTGTGAAGGTCCAATGATGCAATATATGTAGCACCTAGTGTGTACAGAGGACTGAATGCCAGTCCCCTTTCTTTACCTGTACTGCCCCAAAAGGGAAAGGTGTGCCCTGGACTGCTAAGAAACCCAAAGACATAAGAAGACAGTAGAACTGGAATGTTTGGGAACATGATCTCACATAAAAATAGCCAGAGAAAAGTCATATAAACTGTGTGTGGAGAAAAGCACATTTAAAACCATATTTAAAAATCACATTTAAAAAGTAAAAAGGACCATTCGCAAATACCCCCCTTATTACCTGGTGATCATAGGTAGCATAGTTTAAAAAAAATAGTAATCAGATGGGCTAAATAAATATAGCTGTATTTAACTTTCAGAGATTATCATCTAGCCCATTTTATTTATGTAAAAGAATAAATAATGGGTTTTTGCTTAAAAAAAGTCAATCATGTTGGAGCTGTCAGGGGGTACAGTGGTTAAGGTGCAGGACTCCCAAATGGTCGACCACAGTTCATGTCCTAGACCTGGCGACTTGCTTTCTTACTTTCTCTCTCTCTCTCTCTCAGGTCAATTGTTTTTTAAAAATAATAATAATAAATATAAATAAATAACTCTTTTTAAAAAGTCAATCATGTTTAGTTGCTAACACAATTTTATTATTAATAATTACAACAGGTATAGCTTCTAATATGCACCATTCAAACACACACTTCTTTCAAAAGATTTTTGTCATAGGTTGTGTGCACTTACCATTGAGAGACAGAGACAGGGAGAGGAAAAGTGAGAAATCACCCTCGAGGGTGGGTGGCCACACCAGTCCCTTCTCTATTTTCCTGTTGGGACTTTGGGCACACACATACCCGGCATGATACACAAACCGCTGGGGTTGGGACTTGAACTGCAGAGTTGGTCATGTGGGATCTAGCACCTTAACCACCACACCACTTGCTGGCCCATACACACCTTTTTCTTATGTGCATAAGACACAGGGATATTTTGCGTAAGAGTGTCCAATTCTCTTCTAAATTAGCTTTTTCAGTTAATGACTAAGAAAAATATAGCACAAAAAGCTGCCTAGCCCTTTTCTTTTTTTCCAGTCTTTACATATCCCTTCAAAAGTCCCTTTGTAGCATTACTCGGTAGCTGTACATGCTGAAGGCCACTTTTCCCAAGCAGTAAGAGAGTTTAATTCTCACTTTCCACTATATCAGCCTCTGCTGGCTCACTTGAATTTTTGTTTCCATCTTCTGATTTCTTTTTCTTCTTTGTCTTTCGTTCTAGATTAAGCTGAGCAATTTCTTCATTTTTCTCTGTGATGTATTTTAGCTACACAAATTAAAAAAAATAGTATTTATATCTGGTTGAAAGTCATTTTCTAAGCCTTAAAAAAAAAAAAAAAAAAAAGGAACTGGCAGGTGGTGTGGTGGTTAAAGAGCTGGACAATCCCACATGGCCGACCATGGTTTGAGTCCTGGACCTGGTGGCTTGCTTTCTCACTACCCCTCCTTTCTCTCTGTGTGTCTCTCTCTGATAATAAAAAAAAAAAAAAGAAGAAGAAATAAATAAAAATAAATTAAAAATTCTTTAAAAAAAAAAAATCCTCTCCCACTCAAAGAATTTGGATGGAAAAGCTTAGTTACTTTTTTAATTGCCAGAGGATAGTTCACTCACCAGAGAGAGATAAGACAGAGATGGGGGTGGGGAGCACCGACCAGTGGGGTCTGCTACAATCCCTCCTCCTCCAACTCTCCATCCTGTCAGGATCTTAGGCACACACATGTGCACTTGGCATGTATTTTTTTTTTTTTTGGAGAGAGATTTTCGCTATAGGGCGCGTGCACTCGCCAGACAGAGAGAGACATAGAGACAGAAAGCGAGAAATCACCCCCCAGGGGGGATGGTCACGCCGCAATCCCTTCTCCTCCATTCTCCTCTCGGGATCTTGGGCACGCACGCACACACGCCCAGCGTGAGTTTTAAGCCACCGGGTCCGGGACACGAACCGTGGTTGACTACATGGGAGTCCAGCGACATAGCCATTACGCTAACTGCTGGTTCCCCTTGGCATGTTTTTTAAGCCACCAGGGCTGGGATTCAAACTATACTGGGCAATATGGGATCCAGATCCCTTAACCACTATGCTATGGGGCTGGCCCTGGGTTATACTTCTTAGAATTAAATACAGCTTTAAAATTTTTCTGTGGACCAGCAGCTAATATACCAGTTGCATCACTGGACTCCCACATAACCAACTGTGGCTCGAGTCCTAGACCCAGTGGCTTGAAACACACTGGGCACATGTGTATGTGTGCCCCACATCCCAGGAAAATGGAAGCGAAGGGATTACCGTGTGGCTATGCCCCCACAGGGAGTGATTTCTCACATTCCCTCTGTCTCTAGCTTTCTCTCTCCAGAGAGCGCATATACCCTAAGGCAAAAATCTCTCTTTTTTTTTTTTTTTTTTTGGAGAGGTTTTTGCTATAGGGCGCATGCGCTCACCAGAAAGACAGAGCGAGACAGAGAGTCACAGAAACGAGAAATCACCCCCCAGGGGAGATGACCACGCCACAATCCCTTCTCCTCCGAGAATTCTCCTCTCGGGATCTTGGGCGGGCACGCACGCACACACACGTGCCCGGTGTGAGTTTAAGCTACCAGGTCTGGGACTCTCAACTACATGGGAGTTCAGCAACATAGCCATTACACTAACTGCTGGTCCCAAGGCAAAAACCTCTTAAAAAAATTTCTTTTTTTTCTGGAAAAGAGAATCAATTACAGAAATCAACTCACTGCTACTCACATATCTTCCAAGTGGTAAACTTCAATGTAAGAGTTCCCTGAGTAATCAAAAGAATTAAAATTTGGAAGCACATAGAAAACATGTCAATCTCAGGTATACTCTATAAAGCATAGATATAATCAACATCCCCTAAATTTATCCAAATAAAATTTATTGAACAACTTCTATGTACTAGGTATGGGGGATACAAGATAAGACAAGGTCCCCATCCTCACTGAGGACTTAAACAAATGCATAATTTAGCTGCACTCTTCAGTAATAAGGCACTCACAGATGGAAAAAAATCAAGAGTTTGGGACCAGCAGTTGGCATAATGGCTATGTAGCTGGATTCCCATGTAGTCGACCGTGGTTCGAGTCCCGGACCTGGTGGCTTAAACTCACGCCGGGTGCCTGCGAGCCCAAATCCTGAGAGGAGAATGGAGGAGAAGGGATTGCGGCGTGGCCATCCCCACTGGGGGGATGATTTCTCGCTTTCTGTCTCTGTCTCTCTCTGTCTTTCTGGCGAGTGCACGCGCCCTATAGCAAAAACCTCTAAAAAAAGAAAAAATCAAGAGTTCAAAATGAAAGGAATATTCTGAAGTAAACAAGTACGCAATAAACAGATGACTTCCAAATATTCTACAATGAGCTAAATTCACCATTCCTTTGCAAAAGATAGAAACTCTTTGATGAATCAGACCAAGTAACAGCTGTGACAGAACATGGAATTTAGGAAGACAGGAATGTGTAATGTGTTTCCAATGATACAGAGAATCACCAAGCACTTAGCTATTTTATGTAAGAATGTAAGAACTGTATCATCCTTTTTTTTTTTTTTTTTTTTTGGAAGGGTTTTTGCTATAGGGCACGTGCGCTCACCAGACAAACAGAGAGAAACAGAGAGACAGAAAGCGAGAAATCACCCCCCAGGGGAGATGGCCACGCTGCAATCCCTTCTCCTCCGTTCTCCTCTCGGGATCTTGGGCACGCACCCACATGTGCCTGGCGTGAGTTTTAAGCCACCGGGCCCAGGACTGTGGTCGACTACATGGGAGTTCAGTGACATAGCCATTACGCTAACTGCTGGTCCCAGAACTGTATCATCCTTAACCTTAATCCTTGGAGAAAGGATATTGGAAAAGGAGAGTAGAGACTCAGGTGTAAAAGGTTAAAGTGCAACTATCAGCCAGAAGGCTTTAGATTAAACTTTGGAAAGTCACTTAACTTCTCTTGGCTAGCCTGTAAAACAGAGCTAATAAAGTTGTACTGGCTTATTATAAACCTATACAAAGTAGTTGTGAGGATTAAATAATACATGTAAAATAGTATCTATAAAAGCCCCATTTAACTGTAAAGTACTATACAAACTTCTTTATTTCACAACTTTTTTTTTTTTGAGAGAGAGAGATTTCTGCTATAGGGTGTATGTGTTCACCAGAAAGACAGAGAGAGAGACAGAAAATGAGAAATCACCCCCCCGGGGGGGGGGGGGGGTGGCCACACCGCAATCCCTTCTCCACTCTGCTCTTGGGAGCCTGGGCATGCACGCACATGCGTCCGGCATGAGGTTAAGCCACCGGGTCCAGGACTCAAACCACAGTTTACTACATGGGAGTCCAGCGACAGAACCATTACGCCAACTGCTGGCCCCTGTTCCACAACTATTTATTGACTATCCTTGAATGCCAAGCAGTTTTCTAAGCAATGTAGATAGAGCAGAGAACAAAGAGACAAAAAGCACTGCCCTTGTGGGCTCCACAGTATAGGGAGGACTACGTGTTTTAACTGAAAGCACTGGACACAGTCAGGAAATCTCCCTGGTGTTCTCGATCGGTCAGAGGCCACACCCATTAGCCTGGGATCATCATGGCATCTCTGGGTGCCACTGTCTTTACCTGGAGAGTCAGGACTTGGTTGATAATGATGTCTAGACTTAACAAGACAGAAAATGTGCTTCTTTCTGCACATGTAGTCACACACTCCCATACCTGGCCCATTATGAGAACTGTGAACACCGTAATGAAACTATCCCCCACAGACTTTAGCCTCTGATATCATTTCGTAAATGAAACATGGAAACAAAGTTTTGAGATATTACTAAAAAGGAAAATTATAAAATCCAGAGTGCTGATTAGAAAATTTCAAATTGGCTTTGCAAGATCCATCATAATGAAAGAAAGACTATAAATTACAGGTAGGTCTGAATGGTTCAACCATCTCCAGTTTTTAATGCAAGGTGCCCTAGGGAATAACTTCATGGCTTCAAGTGATTAATTGGGAATAATGTATTCTGATGGGAAAGGGGAGTGAGGAAAGAAATTCATCTCTCACCAGTGAATTACTCCTCCTGGCTAAGAGCTTCACATCGTCAGTGTTAATTGTGCTTCTTTTTGCGTGTCTGAAGAAAGGACAGAAACAAGTCACCAAAATGTTTGGTATTATTTAAAGTTTTCACGAAACACTGAAGTTCACGGCCAGCTTTCAAACTACTAGGTCATCAGGAAAAGTCATGACACATTTTTGCATAGAAAAATGTATCATGGCTTCCCCTGATGACCCAATAGCAAGGACCTCTAAATAACCCATTTTTTTAGATAAAGGTCATTAAGCAACGGTGACACAAAAATGAGTGAAGTTAGTAGCCAAGATACCAATTAATAAAGAGACTGAGAAAGCAAAAGTTCATCTGTCCACCTTCGCCTGCGGGCCAAGGATGCCTAACAAATAAGAAAACAGAAAGGGGCCTGAGGAGTTTAACGCCCTTGCACAGGGGCCATATCCAACACCACAGAAAAAGCAAAAAGAAGAGCAATGTACAACTTCAGTGTAGAGAAAAAGTTCCACAACACAAGGATCACCTTCTAAATAGACTAGATAGAATAACAAAGAGAATTTTCATGAATCGTGGCTTTAATTATACCAAGATCTTGAAGCTCTTCTCAAAAAAAAAAAAAAAAAAAAGGATATGCTGATGCCTCAGAACACCCCATTTCCTAACAAGTAGGTAATGTATTCCTTCCATGATATCCTAGGCAGAACCAAGAATAGCTTTCAAACTGGAGTCTGTTTCTTGCTCATAACTTGAACTCAAATTCTCATTCCAATCCTCTTATCTTTCCTAAAGTATTTTTTCTTTATTCAAAACAGAATACATACACACAAAAGCAAGAGTAAGAGAGAGGAGAGCCCTCCCCACAGGGCCTGGTCACACCATGATCCCCTTCCTCCAGTCCACCTTCAGATCCTGGGCACTCACACGCAGACCCAGCATGTTTCAGGCACACCAGGCCAAGGATTTGCCCACTATCACCACATGGGACCCTGCTTGTCCTGAACAAGCACATTACTGCTTCACCAAACACTCAGCCCCCAGTCCTCTTATCTTCACTCTAAAAGGTAATGAGCTCTATTCAGTCATTTATTACTGGGCCAGCCCTGCAGTCTACTGGTGATGGGAGAATACTGTCTCTGGAGAATACCCATGCCCTCTAGCAGTTAAAAAAAAAAAAAAAACCTTTAAAAAAGTCATAATTTTTTTTGTTGCCATTTCTAACTTCCTTACAAAATAAGTACACATTTTTGCTAGTTATTAAACTAGCAAAGTGGGGCCAGCAGGTGGTGTGATGATTAAGGGGCTGAACTTCCACATGGCCGACCAGAGGTCCACTCCCAGAACAGGCAGCTTGAAAATCACACTCAGCACATGTGTGTGCATGCCCAAAACCCCAAAAGAATTGAGAAGTGACTACAGCATGGCCATTGCCCCCGGGTGTGCTTTCTCACTTTCTCCCTCTGCCTTTCTCTTGTGTCTCTCTCTGGTGGGTGCACACTCTCTATTAACAAGGAAAAAAAAAAAAAGGAAAGGAAATTATACTCCATGGGCCCAACTGTGGTGGACAGGCAGGAGGGCGCCACTGCACAGTAGCTGGGGCCATTGAAAACCCTAGTTCTGTTCTCAGCCCCAAATAAAACAAGCAGAGTACAGTAGTGCATGGCTAGAATAGCAAGGTCACAAAACAGACAGGTTCCTGTCAGGAGTAACTACCTCTCTCTCTCTCTGTCTCTTTCTTCCCCTTCCATGTGTGAAAGGAAGAGAGGATGACGGACAGAAAGACAGAAATCATACTACATAGTATGACCAAATGAATCCTTCACATCCTGCTAATGTACCAATCCACATGTCATCTCAGCATGATTGACAGTATCTGCTTCATATGATACCCATTTCGGATAACTTTTTTTTAAAGAATTTATTTAATTCATTTGTTATTATTATTTTTTAATTTGACCAGAGAGAGATAGAGAAAGGGAAAGTGAGAAAGCAAGCCACCAGGTCCAAGACTCTAACCATGGTCGGCCATATGGGAATCTAGCGCCCTTAACCACACCACCTGGCGGCCCCCTCAGGAGATAACTTCTAACTACCAAACTGCAAGGACCAGAATAGAGGAGAGAAAAAATAGTCAAAAGGTGTTACGACAGGGAACCAGCAGTTGGCGTAATGGCTATGTCGCTGGACTCCCACGTAGTCGACCGCAGTTCGCGTCTCGGACCCGGTGGCTTACAACTCACGCCGGGCGCGTGTGCGTGCGTGCCCAAGATCCCGAGAGGAGAATGGAGGAGAAGGGATTGCGGCGTGACCATCCCCCCTGGGGGGTGATTTCTCGCTTTCTGTCTCTATGTCTCTCTCTGTCTGTCTGGCGAGCGCACGCGCCCTATAGCGAAAAACCTCTCCAAAAAAAAAAAAAAAAAGGTGTTACGACAGCCCCCACGAAGCACAAGGCCAGTCCACAGATGCTGTGGGTGGGGCATATCAAGTGCCTGTGAACAGTCTGGCCCAGTCTTCATCACAGAATCAGAATGGTCTGTCTACACCTACGTTCTTCTGTATACGGGGTGTGTGTGTGTGTGTGTGTGTGTGTGTGTCACAACCCTCCTGTTTTAGCTCCTGAGTAGCTGGCACTAAAAGACTACAGGCCTATGCCCCTGCTCCTAGCTTTTTAGGGTGAGCTGGAAATTGAACTCAGGCCTCCTGTATGGCTCCAGCCTGCCAAGCACCAGTGTCCAAAATATACTAGCACCACTGGCTACATTATTAAGTATATATTTTTATTTTGTACTTTTTGCTATGGGGCACACATGTTCACCAGAGCAAGAAAAGGCCATGTCAAGGGGTGATGGCCATGCCACAATCCTTTCTCCTTCAGTCTCCTCTCAGGATTTGGGGCTCTAATACATACATACCTGGTGTGATATTCAAGTCACTGGGTCTGGGACTCAAACCATGTCATCTATGTGGGAATCTAGCACCTTAACCACCATGCTATCTACTGGCCAGTAGGTGTACATTAAAAAAAAAAAAATTTTTTTAAGTTTACTATAGGGCACATGTACTCATCAGAGAGCAACAGAAAAAGAGAGAGAAAGCCACCAGGTCTGTCCAGGAGTCAAAACATAGTCGGCCATTGGAAATCCAGCACCTTAACCGCCATGCCACCTGCTGGCCCCAGTAAGTGTACTGTTTTTTATTTAAAAAAAAAAGAGAGAGAGAGAGAGATTTTTGCTATAGGGCACATGCATTAGCCAGAGAGACATAAAGTAAGAAATCATCCCTCAGAGGGAAGGCCACACTACAATCCCCCTCTTGGGATTTTGGACATGCACACACACAACCTGGCATAAGTTTCAGGCCACCAGGTCTGGGATTTGCACCACAGTCATCCATGTGTGAATACAGCAACGAAACCATTACGCCATCTGCTGGTTCCAACTGTACTTTTTTTTTTTTTTTTTTTTTTTAGAGGTTTTGCTATAGGGCACAGGCGCTCACCAGGAAGACAGAGACAGACAGAGAGACAGAAAGCGAGAAATCACCCCCCAGGGGGGTAGTCACACCACAATCCCTTCTCCTCCATTCTCCTCTCAGGATCTTGAGCACACACACACACGTGCCCAGTGTGAGTTTAAGCCTCCAGGTCCGGGACTCGAACCGTGGTCGACTCCGTGGGAGTCCAGTGACATAGCCATTACACTAACTGCTGGTCCTCCCAACTGTACATTTTTAAAGTATAGTAAGAAGAATAAGCACACTGGTCTAGTTCCAGAGTGAGTTTATCTATTCATAAGGAAGTGTTTAAGAAACAACTATCTCATTCTTCTCTAACACACAGCTTGACATCTGTATCTCTGCACTAGGTGTTTTTGTTTTAACATTTACTGATTTTATTCATCTATTTATCTTTGGTGATTTTCAAGCTACTGGGACAAGGACTTGAAACACAGTTGCCCATGTAAGAATCCAGTGCCTTAACCACCGAATCACCTGCAAGCCCTCTTTTTAGTTTCTATTATAGAGACAGCGGGAAGGAAACAGAAATCACCCCTCAGAGGGGATGACCACATTGCAATTCCCTTCTCCTTCATTCTCCTCAGGATCTTGGGCACAAATGCACGTATGTCCACGTGATTTTCAAGTACTGGTCCAGGACTCAAACTGCAGTCAGCCATGTGGGATCCAAGCCCTAACCTCCACGTCACCTGCTGGCCCTGTACTAGGTGTTAATGTTATCACTTTCCTAGATGGAGGGGCAGATATATCCCATGCCAGCCACTGTGAATCAGAAACTCAGCCTCTTATTCCAGAAAATTACTCTAGAGAAAATACTAAAAGAATTTTTCATATAACACTCAGCAACACAGGTTTTAAAGACTATTCCCCAAATGTTCCTAGAATTTATTTACTGTATAATATCTACTTTTTCTTTTTAAAGAACTGTTTAGTTTTATTTATTTATTTTGATTTGACCAGAGAGAGAAAGTGAGAAAGCAAGCAAGGTCCGAGACTTGAATCGCAGTCAGCCATGTGGGAGTCCAGCACCCGTAACCACCTGCTGGCTCCTAATATCTACTTTTTAAAAAATATTTGAGGGACCAGCAGATGGCATAATGGTTACACCACTAGACTCCCACATAGGTGACCATGGTTCAAGTCCTGAACCAAGTGGCTTAAAACTCACACCAGGCACCATGTGCACGTGTGCCCAAGATCCAAGAGGGAAATGAAGAAGAAGGAATTGCAGCATGGCCATCTCCCCTGGGGTGTGATTTCTTGCTTTCCATCTCTGTTTCTCTGGCAAGAGCACATACCCTATAGCAAAAATCTCTCTCTAAAAAAAAATGTTTGATTGGGATCAGCAGGAGGTCTGCTTAAGGAGCTGAACTCCCACATGGCCATACCGCTATGTGGCCGAACTGGTTCAAGTTCAAGGCCCAACAGCTTGCTTTCTTTCTCTCTCTCTCTCTCTCTCTCTCTGGTTCTCACTTTCTTTTTCTCTCTCTGGTGAGTATCTGGTGAGCATGCATGCCGTCTGAGAAATGCTGGAGCACACAGTGGACACTGCAGAAAATAAGGCATCTCTTACAGCTAGGAAAGCTTCTGTTGGTTGGTCTTAGAGAACAGCAGCTGACAGACTGTCCACAAACTCTTACATAAAAGACGATGACCTTCCACAAAGAGCTTAGCCTGAGTTACACACATACATCATTTCCTCCCAGTACTCAGCAAAAGAAAATCAACCATTTATGTTAAAAAAAAAAAAAAAAAAAAAAAAAACACAGAGGCCAGCTGCAGGCACAGCGATAACGCAACATTCCACGATGCTAAGACTGTAGGAAGGTTCTGGGTCCACATCCCAATGTCCCTCTGTGTGATGCTCTGCCAGGAATGTTCTTACACAGCCACGTTCCAGATTAGAACCTCCCTGAGTGCACCAGGCACACGTGCCCATGATCCTGGTGGGCTGAGGCTGGGGCGGTACTGCAGTTTGGGAGCTCTGTTGAGGGTGCCTGTGTGTGTGTATGTTTCTCTCCCCTCAGAGAATAAATAAATGCCCAATAGCTGAAAGCTCAATATATTAGTATGCAAAATATTTGTTTCTCTAGAATTTTTATGAAAGTATTCAAACTTTTTATTTTCTTTTTCCAAAACTAACACAGAAATGGTAAGTAAAGGTAATAAATGTTTTCCCCCTGAGGTGGGGTACACATAAAGGAGGACTACCTGAATTAATAATGAATAGCCAGATGAGCTACCGGTATCCCATGATATTACACTGCCTTATTCCTTTTGGCCAAGTTGAAGATGTGAAGCAGTTTTTAGGGACTAATATATTTCTTAATATGAAATATGAAAGATTTAGAGTCTGCCCTCTGAGAACCTATTGCTTTAATTCATTCAAAACATTCATCCAAGAAACAAAGAGCGAACAGGAGCAAGGTGAAAAGTGTGGGGAGTGGGAGAGGCTGGCACCAAATCAGAAGTGGTAGCAAATTAGAAAGCTTTAGCCTTTTCAGGCCTTAGTCATTCAAATTGCTTCATAAAAGCTATTCGTTGCAATTGTTTTCAATTACCTGAGGAACTAATTGAAGAGATGAGCATAAATCACAGTAAAAGCTAAAGCTTTCCCAGCTGAAAGCAAGTCACCCACTTTTCAAGGAGTATGTCTTACTCTAACAAATGTGGCAAATGAAAGCCTCTGCCTGTCATTATCCGTACACCTGCGAGCAATTACCGCCACCGAACACAATGCGGCTACACTCCACAGAGGGGCGGCGACACCAGCATCCTCAGACCCTGAGCAAGCAAATCATCAGAGGACTTGGGTTTTCAAATAGGCACACCACACACATTCAGAGTTCCGGAGACGCTACTCAGACCTTTTTAACCAGGAACTGAATAACTTGGGTTCTTCAACAACAACAAAAAAACTTGGGAAACTTCAAAACATGCCAAAACGAGCCTGAATCGATATGATTAAGGCAGATGTTATATTCTTGCGGAATCACGATGAGAGATGACTCTCCGTAAAACACAAACAAACGAATAGCTAGATCTCGCCTGAAACACACACCAGATGGAGAGGATCGGCAGAATGGGACACAAACAGCATGGGAGCGTCACGTTTCTACCCACCTTGCGAACATTTCAAGGTCTTTGGCAAAATTTTCTGAAAGAGAAAAGAGATACATCTCAGCTCCCTTTGCCCCCATCTTATCTCAGGAGGAAAAGCCAAACCTCGATTTTCCAGTCAGTAGGGTGACTAATACAACCAGCCCTTTCAAAGGGGAGAGGAGGCACTTCAGGCAGCCCGTCATTCCATAACAGCCTTGAGCTTTTTCCTTCACCGTGACCTCACTGCCCTTCCCAGCACCCTCTACCCTTTCTCACAAGCCTCCCGTTAATTGTGACTACACCTTTGGTTTCTAGAAACTATCCTTTAACTTTAAATTCTGCTACAATTTAGGGCCCATGAGGACATTAATTTCCTCTGAAATCAGGCAAATACCAGTACCACAAGTTCAGCTGTCAAACTATGGATGGTCTAAAAACGTTATAAAACATTAGAATTTAAAAAAATATATGTTAAGGTCTAATGTTGCAGTCATTAGGCCAGCTTAAAACACAAGAAAATGAAGGTGTTAATGAGCCAGTGTTAGTGTAATAAAAGAAAATAGGGCTCTTTCTACAAAACGTTCAAATCTTATCGCTAAGAAGCATTTCCCACCCACACACTGCTCCCAGGTGAAGTCAAGCCTTGGGATCTATATGGATATGAAGAAAGACCACGGCTTCATACCGCACTGTCGAAAAGTCGCCTCCGAAATTGCCGCAATGGTTTGTTTGCTGAACTGCATCTCTTTGTCCAGTGCCACTTCCTCGCAAAGACAACCCACAGTGTAGTGAACGGCTGCCTTTAACCTCTGGGGGAAAAATCAAAACACTTCATGGGTAAGGTTGCCAATAAGAGTTTTCGCACCTTAAAAAATTAAGACCAAGGAAAGGGTCTGCTCGGCCTGATTTCTTCGGCACTTTCCACAATGTCTGAGTGACTTCAAGAGTACTAATAAATTAATAAGATCATCTCAAGTGTGACTTGTAGAAACATTACTTCCTAGTTAATGGTTATGATTTGATGACGCAAAGATAAGAATTGTGGCGGCAGGTCAGTGGGGAGGGAAGTCAGGATGGTGTTTGCCAAGTAGCAGCATCACTTTTACTCGGTTATTCCACAACTATCTGCCAAGCCCCTCCTGAGTAAAGGCATATGCTAGGTGTTTGGGGAATGCAGTGGAGAAAATGGGATTTGTCCTTAAAACAGGTAATCAAGTAAATGCAGAAGGGTCCCAAGCCTCTGCTGCAAGCCCCTGGCAGCCCCAGGCCTGCGCAGTCACAAAGGACAGTTCAGAACACCAGGAAACGCTGTGAGGATACCAGGCCCTCCTTCAATTTGAAGGTTTGCTAGCCCACCTCAGCAGGGCCCTCATGACTCTCCTGCAACCCTTCTAGAAACTGAAAAATATATTATTTCTTCTTCCCACGCAGAGTAAAGTGCAAAGAGAAAAAGAAGAAAGAACCTCAAGACAGAAGCAAAACACACGAAGCAATGGTCTCAGTGAGCCCGTCTGTGTACTGTCTGCTGAAGACGGAGCTGAGCTGGACACGGTGAGCCCAAGACAGCATACAATCTGCCAAATGTGCACTAATAGGCAAGATGAGGAGGAACTGCAAAAAATACAAGGCCGGGGCCAGCAAATGGCATGGTGGTTAAGGGCACCGGGAAAAAAAATCCTCCCACGTGGCTGACCACAGTTTGAGTCCTATACCAGGCGGCTTGCTTTCTCAGTTTCTCTCTCTCTTGCTCTGTCCCTCTCTAGTCAAATTAAAATAAATAAATGGATAAAGTTAAATAAAATAATTTTTAAAAATACACAAGGCCATGGGGCCAGAAGGTGGCATGGTGGTTAAGGGCACTGTACTTCCACATGGTTAACCCCAGTTCAAGTCCCAGACCTGGCAGCTTTCTTTCTCTCTCTCTCTCTCTCTCTCTCTCTCTCACTGTTTCTCCCACTCTGTCCCTCTCTGCTCAAATTAAAATAAATAAAGTTAAATAAAAGTAATTCTTTAAAAAAAAAAATAAACAAGGCCAGGACTTGGGCAGAGATCAGGCAGACGAGCAGTGCATCTACCTTCCTTAGTTTCAGACATCAGAGACTAGGTAAGCTGAGGCCTTTTAGCATGAGCAGCCAAAGAACTACCAATACAGGAAGGATGAAGACCATCCAAAGTCTGTGGTTTTGGGCCGAGGTATAGAATATGGATTTTTTTTTTTTTTTTTTTTGGAGAGGTTTTTCGCTATAGGGCGCATGCGCTTGCCAGACAGAGAGAGGAGAGAGAGACATAGAGACAGAAAGCGAGAAATCACCCCCCAGAGGGGATGGTCACGCTGCAATCCCTTCTCCTCCATTCTCCCCTTGGGATCTTGGGCACGCACGCACACGCGCCCGGCGTGAGTTTTAAGCCACCGGGTCCGGGACGCGAACCGCAGTCGACTACGTGGGAGTCCAGCGACATAGCCATTACGCTAACTGCTGGTTCCCTGGATTTTTTTTTTTTTTTTTTGAGAATTACTTCATTTTATTATTTTTTTAAAATTTGACTGGAGAGACAGAGGTAAAATGAGAAAGCAATCTGCCAGATCTGAGACTTGAACCGTGGTCGATATGGGAGTCTAGCTCCTTACCATCATGCCACCTACTGGCCCCTAGGATGTGGATCCTTTAGAATGTTCTTGGTTCTAATAGGTTCTCTCTCTCCCTCTTCCTTTTCTCTACCTCCTGAGCTAGACTAATGCCTTCTCTTTTTTTTTTAAGTTATTTCCTTTATTTTTTATCATTATAGTTATTTTTAATTTGACCACAGCAAGAGACACACACACACAGAAAGAGTGAGAGGAAGTGAGAAAGCAAGCCACGAGGTCCAGGAATCGAACCACGGTTAGCCATGTCGGAGTCCAGAGCCCCTAACCATCATGCCACCTGCCAACCCCACTATTGCCTTCTTCAATGCTGCAGACACCACTGCACTCACGAGTTAAATCACTACACTCTAAACTCACCAAAGACCAGATCCCATCAGTTCTGTTCTCTGCCGGCCACCTCCCCACAGCAGGAGTTTAGATGTCTCGGTCCATCCCTGCAGCCTCATTTTCAGTATGAATTGTCTACTGAGAGCCAGACTCTGTTCTAGGAGCTGGCAATAGCTATAAAAAGGACAGTCCCTGTTCTCGAGGAGTTTACCTCCCACCACACCTCTACTATGAATGGACTCTTCAAAACCATCAATGTTAAGACAGACAAGAGGGGAGAAAAGACCAAAGAAACTAGATTACTAAATGTAATGTCCAATCATTGATTGGATCCTTGATGGAGGAAAAGATGGCTGAAAGAAACACCTTTGAAACAACTGGGGACATTTGAAAATGCCCATTCTGTAATATGATTTTATCAATATTAAACTTTGTTGGGTGTGAAAATCTACTGAGATGGCGTGGGAGAATGCCCTTGTCCTTGGAAGATGCGTACTAAAGTACAGTATTAAAATTTATGGGTGAATTATCAGGATATGTACAATTCTCAAATCACTCAGAAGAAAAGAACAAGGGAACAAATACAGCAAAATGCTAATAAGTGGATAATCAAGATGAAGTGTACGATTTTTGCAATTTTTCTGAAGGTTTGAATTTCTCAACATAAGAAGGTGAGGTAGATAGCAGCTAAAATTGAACACTTCTT
Source organism: Tupaia tana (assembly GCA_026018925.1). NCBI lineage: Eukaryota > Metazoa > Chordata > Mammalia > Scandentia > Tupaiidae > Tupaia > Tupaia tana. The sequence goes on along the minus strand of JAKSZU010000007.1, from coordinate 80,444,887 downwards.
AGTGAGGAAACGTCCTCATCTTGAGCTCATGCACCTGTGTCTACGGCGGATTCTCTTTGAGGCTGCCAGCAGGCTTGCCTTTCACCTCTTCACTGCACTGTAAGTTCTAAGGACTGCCACCCTGTGTTCCCAGTTTTGATTAAAAGAATCAGTGCAATGCCTGCAACACGGTGAGAGGTGGTAATTCTTTTTCTCTTTTTTTCTTTTCTTTTTTTGAGAGGTTGTTGCTATTGGGCGCGTGCGCTCGCCAGAAAGACAGAGAGAGACAGAGAGACAGAAAGCGAGAAATCACCCCACAGGCGGGATGGTCGCACCGCAATCCCTTCTCCTCTTGGGATCTTGGGCACGCACGCACGCGCGCCCGGCGTGAGTTTAAGCCACCCCGGTCCACTACATGGAGTCCAGCGACGTAACCTTTACGTCATCTGCTGGTCCGGATGTGCTCATTCTTCCTCCCTGTCGCACTGAAAACTGCGTTTGGGCCCGAGTTAACAGTCACACCTGGAGGAGCGAAGGCGGTCTGAGCCCTGCCGAGCTCGGCTCGGGCTCCGCGGCGCAGCCCGGTCGGCCGTGGGAGGCCCGCACTTGGGGCGCCGGCTCGCAGCCGCTCGGCACAGGGCGTCCCCGGGCGCTCTCCACCCTCCCCGCCCCAGCGCGGTCCCCAGGACTGGCCGGCAGAAGAAACTCCACGCCGCCCTTACCCGGCCCAGTCGACCTCCGTTTCTCCCGTACCTGTTGATAAGAGAATCGCTGCTGCTCCTCGGCCTCTGCCTCCTCTTCCATCTCCGCCGGCCGCCAAGGGCAGGAACGCGGACCTAGTTGGATTTTCCCGCCCCAGCGCCGGCCGACGGGCCGCGAGGGGGCACAAAACGCGAAGCCCCTCCCTGCTCTGCGCGCGCCCCCTGGCGGCGTCTTTGGGGAGGGCCTTGGGCGGCCTTTCTCGGCCCGCTCCTCTGCTTTACTAGGAAGTGACCTGGCCAGGGCCGGGGCGAGACAGCCCAAGTCGCCGCTGCAGCCGTTCCCTGTCGCAGCGCCTGGCACCGTGTTGACAACCAGCTCAGAAAAAACGTGTGAGGGTGTGTGTGTACAAAGTTTGTTATAGTGCATTTTACCACATATGGGGGACGACGAAACTTCAAAAAATGCATAGAAAATTGGAACTAAAGTACAAGTTCATTGTAGTGCAAAAAGTTTTGAAATGTACGCGTACTATTTTCATGATTTGCATTTTCCATGAGCCTTTTGAAGACCCACATAGCCCGCAATTTACAAATAATGTAATACCCTTTATGGTAAGACCTATACATAGGTAACTTCAGAATGCCTTGCAAAGTCCAATGTGTGTTGGGTTTTGTTTTTGGGGTTTTTTTTAGAGATTTTTGCTATAGGGCACGCACATGTACTCTCTGGATAGACAGAAAGCATCCCCCCCCCCCAGGATGGCCAGGATGCAGGAAAGATGCAATCCCTTCTCCGTTCTCTAGGGATTTGGGGCACACATGGGCATGCATGCACAAGCGCCTGGTGGGAGTTTCAAGCCTCTGGGTCCAGGACTCGAACTGCGGTCAACTATGTGGGAGTTCAGCAATGTAACCATTACTCCATCTACTGGTCCCCAACATGAGTTTTTATAATTCTATCAGCAACAGAGGTGTCACAAAATCAGACTACAAATAGAAACCTGTCTACTAGCCTGTTTTGTGAATGAGTGGCAAGGAATATAGCTCTGACACAAATGTTGGTTGACTGATTATCGTTTATGTCAAAAAGGTGAAGTTCTGCAGGTGGCATGGTGGTTAAGGCACTAGACACCTACATGGAAGATGCTGTTGTAGTCCCAGACCCAGTGACTTGAAACTTATACCAGGCATGCATGCCCAAAATACCAAAACAAGAATTTTTTTTGTTGTTGTTAGAGATTTTTGCTGTACGGTACGGACACTCACTGGAGAGACAGAGACAGAGAGACAGAAAGCAAGAAATCACCGCCCAGGGGGGATGGGCATGCCACAATCCCTTCTCCATTTTCCTCTTGGGTCTCAGGCACGCACGCACATGCAACTAGAGTGAGTCTCCTGCTGCTTGAGTCCAGGATTCAAACCAAGGTCAGCCATGTGGGAGTCCAGGATGTAACTATTACGCCATCTGCTGATCTCATGCCAAAAGAAGAACTGAGAAGCAATTGGGGTGTGACCATTCCCCCTTTGCAGAATGATTTCTCATTTTCCCCTCTCACCGTGTCTCTCTGTTTCTCTGCAGTGAGCACATGCACCCTATGGCTAAAACAAAAACAAACTGAAAAATAGTGAAATGAAAGAATGATACCCGGGGCCAGCAAGTGGCATGGTGGTTAAGGTGCTGGACTCCCACATGGCCGACTGCAGTTCAAGTCCCAGATCTGGCAGCTTACTTTCTCACTTTCTCTCTCTCTCTGGTAAAAGTAAAAAAATAATAATAAATAAAATTAAAAATAAAATAATTCTTAAAAAATTAGTTAAGAAAAAAGAATCAAACCCAACACTGAATCTTTACTCCTTCCGAATTTTCCTCATTTATTCCCCTCCTACCCAACCTCACTTTTTTTTTGAAAAATTACTTATTTCATTTTATTAATTATTAGTGTTTAAAGAATTATTTATTTAACTTTATTTTTTTTTAATTTGATGAGAGAGAGAGAAAAGGAGAAAGAGAAAGTGAGAAAGCAAGCTACCAGGTCCGGGACTTGAACTGTAGTCAACTATGTGGGAGTCCAGCACCTCAACCACTGTGCTACCTGCTGACCCCTAGTTATTATTTTTTAATTTTGCTACAGGGCACATGCACTCACCAGAGAGAGAGAGACAGGTAAAGTGAGAAAGCAAGCTGCCAGGTCTGGGACTTGAACCAAGAGTGACTACATAGGAGTCCACTACCTTAACTATCATGCCACCTGCTAGCCTCCTCAACTTTACTCTTTTAGGGCTTCAGCTATCCTTCAGTGACATGAACAAGGGACTTCTTTGCAGAATCAAGTAATAGTACTCAAACACCGGCAGAATTTTTCCTTGGCTTTTTGGTGCTATTCCCCATGTAAACGCTATTAACTCAGTAAGCCTCCAGGTTTAATCTGCATTGTTATTATTTCGTCCATTACCCTCATAAGACAATCAAAACTAAATACAGCCCTTACTGTGGCATTCGCCTAGCACCATGAGGTCAACACTCCCATCACTGTGGATTCCAAGCTGCCAGTAGGAGGTCCCTGAACTCCCTTGGAGAGGCCTGCGAGCACATCCACCACACAGACAGGCTCGGGGCCTACAGTGCCAGCGCGGCCATGGTAGCGTGGACCGCGCAGTCACAGAACTAAGAGGCGACCTGCAGGCCTCTCTGCGGCGTGGTCTTCACCTTGACTTTACCCCTTTCCTATCCCTTCAGCCGTTCTCTTGGGCATGGTGGCGACAGTGGCAGGGCGTAGGCGCTGGGTGTGGGAGTGCAGCAGTGTGCGGGGCCTTTGGTTGGTCAGGGTCATTCTCACCTCTTCACACTGCTCGGTAAAGTAAGCACGTAAGGGGCTGGCAGGTGGCGTGGTGGTTGAGGGTGCTGGACTCTCACATGGCCACCATGGTTTGAGTCCCAGAACTGCTGGCTTGCTTTCTCACTTTCTCTCTCTCTCTCACTCTGTCTCTCTCTGGTCAAATTAAAATAAAGAAAGTTAAATAAAATAATTTTTTAAAAAAGAAAAGTAAGCACATAAGCCACTCTTCCTTTACCATGGAAGTGCCCCCAAGCTCCACAGCCTAAAAGCTGAGAGCCAGAGAACTTCTTTTTAGAGACATCAGCTTTCTGATCATTTCCCACTGAATCTGATACCAGTGGGTGGCATCTAGAGACGACAGGTGCCTCCGCCTCCTCCCTGCTGCTCCCTGTGAGAATCCCAGTCTTCTAGGATGCTCCTCCATCATGCCAGACAGGCCTCTGACAGGTTTCCCCAATGTGCAGCCCCTGCCTTGGCCCTCTGCCCACTGTAACCGCCCTGTTCTGGACTGCTGCAGCCTCTCTGTCCCCGGGGCAAGCAGGGGAGAGATCCAGGTGGTCCCAGACCTGAAGCAGGAAAGGAGGCCAGGCGGTGACGAGCAGTCGTGGCTCTAGAGCCAGACCATGGTGCAGAGCCCAGCCCCTCTCACCAGCCCAGAGACCCAGAGAGGTCACAGAACCTCTGCCGGCCTCGGGTCCCTCTTTATAAAGTGGGGGTGATAGTTTCAATCTCCCAGAGTAATTCTGAGGTTTAAATAATTGTATCACCTGAGGGTTCAAGAAACTAACAGCGATTTCTCAGGCAGTTTCTATGCTTTGAACTTTGTTATCTCATTTTATTTTGTTTTGTTATGTTGTTGTTGTAGAGGCTTTTGCCTTAGGGTGTATGTACTTGCTGGGGAGAGAGAGGCTCAGAGACAGCAAGAGGATAAGTGAGAAATTACCCCCAGGAGGACTGGCCTTGCTGCAGTCCCTTCTCCTCTGTTCTCCCAGGATTTTGGACATGCACACACACTCACCAGGTGTGTTTCAAGCCACCAGATTCGGGTCAACCATGTGGGAGTCTAGTGATGTACTGCTACGCCACCTGCTGGCCCACCTACAATGAGATCATTTGAAAGCAGTTCCATCCCAGGCTAAAAGGTATTATGTTGTAGAAATGGAGATTCTCGGCCCAACCACAGTGGCACGGTGCTCTGCAATGCTGGATCCATGGAGATCAGGGTCTGGGTCCAGATTTGACTTGTACACACTAGACACGCACATGCATGCTGGGGGTCAGCTGGCCGAGACAGTGGAGAGGTGCAGGATGAGGCCCTGTTGAGAGGCTCTCTCTCTCTCTCTGTCTCTCTCTTTCTCTCTCCTCTCTCTCTCAAGAAATAACCCCCAAAACAAGAAAATGGATTTATCGGGGTGAAACCACTTTTGCTTGCTGAAGGCACCGTATAAACTGGCCACTAGGTGTCAGGATTGCACCGCACGGTGAAACAGGGCATGGCCGCCCACTCAGTTGCAGTTAACGTTCTGGAGAGCTTCCTTTGCACCTGCCCTGTTCCTTCGCCCTCACTTATATCTCACCTGCCCTCGGGGGTAGGCACTCCTGGTCCCATTTTCTATGCGGGTACAGCTGCACAGTGAAAGAACGTTGTCCGCGGTTCAGCTGCTGGGGAGTGGTAGAGCCCAGATTTGTGCTGGCTTTGCAGTTCATACTTTTATCCTCTACTCTCAACCTCCTGCGCTCCCTGTAGGCAGGACAAGGGCTTTGTGGGTTTCCTGAATTCTTTTCAGCTGCATTAAATAAGGGACTGCTATCTGCTATCGTTTGTATGCTGCCCTCCCACTTTTTTTTTTTTTTTTTTTTTTTTTTTTTTTTGGAGAGGTTTTTTGCTATAGGGCGCATGCGCTCACCAGATAGAGACAGAGACAGAAAGCGAGAAATCACCCCCCAGGGGGATGGTCACGCCGCAATCCCTTCTCCTCCATTCTCCTCTCGGGATCTTGGGCACGCACGCACATGCGCCTGGTGTGAGTTTTAAGCCACTGGGTCTGGGACGTGAACTGCAGTCGACTACATGGGAGTCCAGCAACATAGCTAACTGCTGGTCCCTCTGCCCTCCCACATTTTTGTGTTGAGATGTGGTTGTGATGGGATTTAGAGGGGAAAAACTTCATCAGACTTTGGTGTTGCAAGGTGGAGCCCTTTGGGAAGAGATTAGGATTCACGTCGTTAGGCTGGGTCCCCATGATTGACTCCAGGTGAGTTTATAAGGAGAGCGAATGAGGCAGACTCGTGAGCATAGAGCATCGTCCTTCTCTCGCCTTCAGGACTCTCCGAGACTGCAGACATGGGGCCCCTGGGCCTTGAGCTTCCAAGCCTGAGCTGAATAAACCTCTATTCTCTTAAATTACCCAGACTCACTTATGTTCTGTTATTAGGGATGAAATAGACTAAAACCGGCACCATAAATATGCAGTTCAATAGCAGTCATGATTTATTTTCACAAAATCGCATGGTAAAGTGTCTATTCAAAAGTTGATTTCCAGGGCCAGCAGGTGGTGTGGTGGTTAAGACACTGGACTCCCATGTGGCTGACCATGGTTCGAGTCTCGAACCTAGCAGCTTGCTTTCTCATTTTGTCTCTGTCAGATTAAAACATAATAATAACAAATAAAATTGAAATAATTCTTTTTTAAAAAGTCAGTTTCCATGAACACATTCTCTGTGTGTGTGTAAGAGCATGAGGGCAGGATTTGTAACTTTTTTCCCCCCTGGATAGATGGGAGCTAGCACAAGTCGTGTGCGGGTAGGTGTACGGTAAACATGCTGGAGGACTGAATGAGAAGTGCCTGTACACACTGAGAGGTCAAGCAGTCTGATGATAGTGCACGGACTCTGGCACCAGGTCCCTGGCCTGGATTCCAGTTCTTTCTCAGTAGCTATGTGACCTTGGGTGAGTAACGTAACACCAAGCACTTCATCTGTAAATTAGGAATAATAACGGCACCTACTTAAGACGGTGTTGTGAATAATAGCATCGCTTAATCAAGAGTACGTGTTCTCGGGGCCGGCAAGTGGCATGGTGGTTAAAGGCGCTGGACTCCCACATGGCCAACCACGGTTCAAGTCTCAGACCTAGTGGCTTGCTTTCTCACTTCCTCTCTCTCTCTGTCTCTCTCTGATCAAACTGGAAAAAAATAATGATGATAATAATAAAAGTTAAATAAAATAATTATTAAAAAAAAAAAAAGAGTACGTGTTCTGGAAAACGTGTCCCTAGGTGATTTTGTTGTGTGTGACCTTCACAGTGTGTGCTTACACAAACCTGGTGCACAGCCTACTACACGCCTACACTACGTGGTGTAATCTCATGGGTTACCACCGTGTCTACAGTCTGTTGACAGAATGACAGTTCAGCACTTGGAACAGTGCCTGACACACACTGTAAGAGGTATTATTATTGTATATATGTCGTATATATGTGAATACCCTCAAGAAAACCCCCAACTAGGGCCAGTGTTTCAACTCTGTCATGTAATAAATTTTCCTTTCTGGGGAAAACATCCCCGGTAGACTTTCAGTTCCTCCAGAGCCTTGCCACTAGTCCCTCAAGGTAGTCTAACCTTTCCCTTGAATCTAGCGGGTTTATAACTCGCTGGTCACCAATGCAATGAGACTGAAATAGTGCTGTTTAACACCCATGGTTTGAACTTTTCTTTTTCCTAAAGTTTATTTTATTTATCTATTATTACTCGTTTTTAATTTGCTATAGAGAATGTGTGCTCACCAGAGACAGCGAGAGAGAAAGTAAGAAAGCAGACTACCAGGTCTGGAACTTAAACTACGGTCAGCCATGTGGGAGTCCAGCACCTTAACCACCACGCCACCTTCTGGCCGCACTCCTGGTTAGGTCCTAAAAGGCAGTGTCCTTCCACCTTTTCAGCTGGAAGACTCACCTTGGGAGTCCTGAGCCACCACGAAAGATGTTTGTTCACCATGCTGTGAGGAAGCCCAAGGCCACATGGTGAGGCCACGTGTACTTTTCCCAGCTTAGGATCCTAGCTGAGATCTCAGTCAACAAGCATCCACCACCAGATGAGTGAGGGAGGACAAGGCCAGGTGACCCCAGCCAGAGAGTCACCTCAGCATCATAGACATCATGGAGAAGTGGACGGTCCACCTACATCCTTTCCAGAATCCAGGCTCATAGAATTAAAATAATACTTTATACCACACTGTGGGGTGCTTGTTACACACCAATCAGTAGAAACTGAAACAACATATAAGATCATTTTTTTTCTTAGAGATTTTTGCTATAGGGTGTGTACACTCACCGGATAAAGAGAGACAGGGAAACAGAAATTGAGAAAACACCCCCCCTAAGGGGCATGGCCACGCCGTAATCCCTTCTCCTCCATACTCCTCTTGAGATTTTGCACACACACATACACATGCCCGGCACAAGTTTTAAGCCGCCAGGTCCGGGACTCAAACTGTGGTCAACTACTTGGGAGTCCAGCAACAACCATTACGCCATCCGCTGGTCCCAGATTATCATTTTCTTAAATTCACAACAGGATGCATCTGCACACACGTGAGAGAGGATTACCCTCCACCAGGTCTGGTCATACCACCAGTTCCAAGCTGCAGGGGCCATGTGGGAGCCCGCTTCTGAGAAGCATATTACCGCTGGGCTGTGGAAGCAGTCAGCATTGCAGTCCCCCTCTGGCTCCCAGTGAGGTAGGCCCACAGGCATGTGCCATGGTACTTGGCCTGTTTTCACTCCAGGCCTCCCACGCAGCCCCAGCCACCACGTGGCACCGTACCACTTGTGCCACATCTGGGCCTTCAGTGTTTTTTACCGCATCTGAGAATGAAAATGCCCCCACAAGGTCATGCAGCAATCTTTCTTTCCCCACTTCTCACCAGGATGGAGCATGAACACACACACATTTAACATGATTTTCAAGCCACCGAGGCCAGAATGTGAACCAGTCAGCTTTGTGGGATCTGGTTCTGCACCGTGCTTTACAAGTGCACACTAAATGGCCGCCCCAGACCTGTCTTAGCAGCAAAACTGTGCCCGAAGCCTCTCCCATACGTACTCCAGCCATCTCTGGTAGACCGACCAGCAGCAGAACCCTCACTTGAGAGCACATTAGAAACGGCCCACCCAGGCCCGCTGAACCAGACCCTGCATGTTTTCCATGCCCCGGGGGAGGGCACACGCACAGCACCGCTTGAGAAGCTCCAGCCTCCTCCTCCCGCACACACCGTGCAGCACACAAGGGAGCCCTGCCAGGGACTGCGTGAGGACTGGCGTGCAAAGCGAATTCCCACTGCTGCTGAGAGCTTCGGCTTCTAACTCTCCGTGGAAATATCACTGCTCCGGGGACAGGCACGCCCTGAAGTGGTAACAACGGCTGTCGCTTACAGGGGTGCGTAGTACGTGCCAACCACTCCCGTTTGTATTTGGTGAATCCCCAAAATAGCCTTGAAGGAGACAGGGACGATGATGAACCCCATTGTACACATGAGAAAACTGAGATGAAACGCGGAATTTTCTCTAGTCTGCGTCTTATGCCCTTCTGACCTTCGGCATTTCCTACACCCGTGCGCTGCCCATCTTCACTTTAAGTCCCCTGAGCCGGAGCCTCCGATCACTGATTTCTCTTCAGAAGAAATGAACTCCCCCTCCCGGGAACATCGATCTTCCTCAGGAAAGGTCGGAGGACCCATGTGAGAAATGCCTTTCACAATCTGATCATTCAAAACCCCATCTTTTTTTTTTTTTTCTTTTTTATTTTTATTTTTTTGGAGAGATTTTTGCTATAGGGCGCGTGCGCTCGCCAGACAGACAGAGAGAGACATAGAGACAGAAAGCGAGAAATCACCCCCCGGGGGGATGGTCATGCCGCAATCCCTTCTCCTTCACTCTCCTCCATTCTTCTCTCAGGATCTTGGGCACGCACGCACACGCGCCCAGCTTGAGTTTTAAGTCACTGGGTCCGGGACGCGAACCACGGTCGACTACGTGGGAGTCCAGCGACATAGCCATTACGCTAACTGCTGGTTCCCCCCATCTTTTTTTTTTAATAATTATTTAATTTTATTGATTGGGCTAGCAGGTGGCGTGGTGGTTGAGGCGCTGGAATTCCTACATGACTGACTGCAGTTCAAGTCCCAGACCTGGTGGTTTGCTTTCACTTGTGCTGTCTTTCTCTGGCAAAACTCATGTGAAAAATAAACGAATCTTTTAAAAAATGAATTAATTTTATTTATTATTAATTTTGTATAGGACATGTGCACTCACAAGAGAGGGAGAGAGAGTCAGTAAGCAAGCCACCAGGTCCAGGACTCAAACTGCGGTCAGCCATGTGGGAATTTAGCGTCTTAACCACCACGCCACCTGCTGGCCCCAAGTCTTAAGCAGCTGCAAGTGTCTCTTAAATTCGCTTTGGGACCTGCTTTAGCTAGCATTCATGCCCAAGCTGAGTTTGAAAAATTGATGATTTAATGAAAAGGACAGTCATTTGTCAGCTGGGCTTGCCAAGGCATGCTTCTGAGTCGAGGTCAGAGGTCAACTATAGACACCAGCTGTTAAAACATGGATGCTGTTTACTCTCACTGTTCTTAAGCCACTCTTATGACTGTCCAGGGCATTCCAGAAAAATTACCTTGGAGTTTGGCTCCAGGCCATAGAGTATCAGTGATTTTTCCCTAGTAAACAAGATAAGGTGAAAACCCTGTTCAAGGAACAGCCTTGCGCTGCTCTAGAAAGAGGTGGATATAGGAAAGGAAACAACGTAGATCGAGCTGAGCCCCTCACTTAAGTATCACTCCTACAGAAGTGATTATGAAATACTCGTCATCCAAAAAGGCATAAAGCATGTTCAGTGAACATCACAGCCCTACTGCCCGGTCGCCAATACGTTCCCGTCCCCGGATACTCACTCCTGGCTGCCTCGCTCCTTCCTCCAGTTGACCATTATCCCAAATGTGGTGTTTCTTGTATTATTTTCAAGCCTTTTTTTTTTTTTTTTAAGAAAATTGAGGGGGAAAATTTAGTCTTAGAAGAAAAGAACCTAACTCAAATATAGTAAAACCACTGCAAACCTTTCTGCCAATGAGGATAATGGCTCAGTGTGGCTGCTTTAAGAGTGTGGAGAAAAAGCATGAAATATAACGTAGCTTTTATTGACTAAAAGAAAAAGGGAATTAAGCTGCACGACACAAAGGTTCCCATTTGGTAAATTCTATAAACGCCCTTCCCATCTGTGTGGTAAGAGCCGCTCCCTCGGTCAGAGCACTGACCCAGAGGGACACATGCAGGAGCTGCTCCTAGGAGCTGGCTCACACTGTCGTTCACATGATCAGTTCCTGTTGTGTCTCAAAAGGCAAGGGCAGAGGGCATCACGGTTCTCAAAGAACTATTTTACAAATAAACTGACTTCATTAGGAGCCTCTTACAACACTTTATTTTAAAACATCTGAGCAGAAAATAGGACAAAAGGCCATGTAAGCAGTGTTTCATGGCACATGGAATGTTCTGGTCTATGGAATCGGGGGGGGGGGGCAGTAACAGAAATGGTCTGATTAGGCATTGTATGAAGAGGACGACACGCTGCCACCATGGCCAGTCCAGTTAGTGTGGATAAACTGTCCTGGTTTGGCTAAGAGTTCATAGGTGTGAGCACCAAAGTAATCCCGCTGAGCCTAGAAAACAGGAACAAGGTTGGTTAGGACAATATGTAAAAGGCCAAAGATTTATATAACCTGAAGAGAAACCAGAGGTTCTAATATGTAGGCATGATCATCAGGTACGGCTGAGGTAAGTTGTTTTTTTAAAGAGAGACTTTTGCTATAGGGTGCGTGTACTCACTGGAGAGACAGAAAGCGAGAAATCATGCCTCAGGGGATGGTCACAGGGCCACGCCTTCTCCTCCATTCTCCTCTCAGAATTTTGGTCATGCATGCATACATGCCTTGTCACCTCTCAGAATTTTGGTCATGCACACACACATGCCTGGTGTGAGTTTCAAGCCACTGGGTCTGGGACTCAACTATGTAGGAGTCCAGCACCTTAACCACTATGCCACTTGCTGGTCCCAGGCCAGGCTAATTTTAACGCCTATGCCACGAGCTTACCTGGATGAGGTTGGCTGGCAGCATCTCGTGTCTGTACCCATCATAGAAGGAGAGGGCAGTGGTGAAACAGGGCATGGGGATGCCTGCCTGGACGCCTGTGCTGACTGCCCGCCGCCAGGACTCCTGAGCATGAAGAGCAAGGCCAGCCATTAGTGTTTGCCCAAAGATGCTAATGGGTCCCATTCTAAATGCCAGATTTTCACACATCAGAGCTGGTAAATGCAGAAGACACGCTGCAGCAAAACCCACCAAGCCAGAAGCACACGCCAGCCAGCTGTAGGCCACATACCTGGCAGTTTTCAACAGCCGACTTAAAAAAGTCATCCAGTAGGAGATTCTGAAGTTCTGGGTTTCGATCAAATGCATCTTTTATCTTTCCTAGGAATACACTGAAATAATCCAGAGGGAAGAAATCAATGACTTAATTCCAGCAGGCTGAATGCCTGGCAAAAAGAAGGGGAAATAAGTTGGAAGTCGACATATACCCTAGCTCCATTTTGCATCCCTTAAAGTTCTTTTTTTTTTTTTTTTTTTAAGAATTATTGTATTATTTAACTTTCTTTCTTTCTTTTAATTTGACCAAAGAGGGACAGGGGGCGAGTGAGAAAGGAAGCTACCAAGTCTGGGATTTGAACCACGGTCGGCCATGTGGGAGTCCAGCACCCCTAACCACCACGCCACCTGCTGACCCCCTTTAAAGCTGTTCTTAAGTGAACAGTCTGCTCAGTGAAAATAGCAAATGTCCCAAGAGGCAAGGCAAGAGGGCATGACAGTTCTCACAGGAGCACTTCCAAAGGTCTGTGTGGGCCTAGTCTCTGCAGCACAGTGGGGAGCACGCTGAACTGGGTGGCTGGCCACGGGTTCAGCTCCCAGGCCTGGTCACCCAAAACACACAGGCATGTGAACGCGGGTCCGATATCCTGACAAGCTCGGGGCTGGGGAAGGGGACTGCAGCGTGAATGAGAGCTTGTGGGAGTGTGCTTTCATCTTTCCCTCTCTCTCCCTTTTGTGTACAGCCCTACCGTAATTTAAAAATTTTTAGAAAATGGTATAGTGTGGACAATCTGATTACAGCAACTGATATGTAGGAAAAAAGTGAGCCCCACAACCCAAACCTGCCTTGTTGCCCGTGTTCAATGATAGGACTAACTGCAGCAGCTACAGGTGAATTCGAGCAAGTGCCCTAGGACAGTAGTGGGGGCGTCTTCCATCACGCCCCAGGTCACCTCTCACTTACCTTCTGATGATGCAGCCGCCCCTCCACATCAGGGCAATGCCACCATAATTGAGGGACCAGCCAAACTCATTGGCTGCCTGTCTTAGCAGCATAAAACCTTGAGCATAAGAGATGATCTTGGAAGCATAGAGGGCCTAGAGAACGACACAGACAGGGTTGCACTGAGCAGGATGGCGGCCTCTCCCGCTTACCAGCCGTGTCCTCCTCAGCAGTGGGGAGTTTCAAGGAAAAGCCTTTAAGCCAGGATCAAGGTGAGGCTGCACATGAGTCCACCTGCCACCCTGTGGCCTCGTCCCCACCCCCACTGCCCTCCAAGGGCCCAACACAGACTACTGCCAGGGACTGTGCCCCACCTTGCGAATGTCCTCCAGGAAGGATTTCTTATCACCTTTAAACTGGAACATCTGGGGACCCTTCAGTTTTTTGCTAGCTTGAATTCTCTCATCCTTCAGAGATGATAAGCATCGCGCAAAGACAGCTTCTCCTACACAGAGGCATTGGGGACAGGGGGTAACAGATTACCAAAATTCGTACGTAAAACCAGGCGAAAGAGAGTGCACACAGCCAGGGAAGGTGCAGATGAGATAGAAATGAGACCTTAGGCCACAAAATTAACCTGGAGCAGAAAGAACTTTTATGAACAGTTCATCTGGTAACTGAAACTCCAATTCAGTCTCCCCACCTATTCAGATATTCAGCCACAAAGAGCAATGTGGAATTTAAAGGGGAGTTGAGGGAAAATGAAGAAAAACCTACCACTATTCAGAATTACTCATGTTGGACCATGACTAAAACTTCAGCTTTGACTTAAAGGACTTCAATTTGTAAATGTTCTTCCAAGGCTCAAATTTATTTTCCCTCTGAAGCACTAATTACCTGTTGACTTGAAATAGCTAGTACATTGAAAAGTCACCCACACTCACCCCTCAGAAAACCCTGGTTTTTATAGTTACATTTTATAACTTTCAGCACATCCATGACCACCATTTGTTTCATAGTTTTATTTCATTTGAATAAAAAACATTTCAATATTGAGGATTTTTTTGAGATTTTTGTTATAGGGTACGTGGCTCACCAGAGAAAGAGAGACAGAAAGTGAGACAGGGGGATGGCCTCACCACAACCCCTTCTCCTCCATTCTGCTCTTGGGATTTTGGGCAAGCACACACATGCACCCAGTGTGAGCTTTAAGCTGCTGGGTCCGGGGCCTGAACCACGGTCAACTACATGGGAGTCCAGTGATGTAACCATTACCCCATCTGCTGATCCTAGCCCTCAATATGGTATTTTAATATTAAGACTACTTGGTGGACCAGCAGGTGGCATGGTGGTTAAGGCGCTGGACACTCCCATATGGCCAATGAGGTTCGAATACCGGACCTGGTGGCTTGCTTTCTCAATTTCCCTCTCTCTCTCTGGTCTAATTAAAATAAATGAATGAATAAATAAAATTAAATAAATATTTTTTTTTAAAAAAAGACTACTTGGTGTTTTCAAGTTTTATTTATTTATTTTTTTAGTTGGTTAAGTTTTGGGTATAGGGCATATGTGCTTGCCGAAGAGACATGGCATGCAAGGGGGATTGGGATAAAGCATTCCCAAAGGGGCCATGCTACAATCCTGTCTCCTTCATTCTCCTCTCAGGATTTGCCACACACATGTACATGCACCCAGTGTGTTTTTCGTCACTTGGTCTGGGATTTGAACCATGTCAGTCATGTGGGATCCAGCCACCTTAACCACCATACCACCAGTCGGTCCGGTGTCTTCAAAAATTATCCCTTGGGGCCAGCAGATGGCACAGTGGTTATTGGACTCCCACATGGCCAACTGCAGTTCGAGTCCAAACCCAGTGACTTCAAACTCATGCCAGGCATGTGAGTGTGAGTGTGTGAGTGTGTGTGTGTGAGGGTGTGTGTGTGCCCAAGATCCTGGGAGGAAAATGGAGAAGGGATTGTAGCATGGCCATACCCCTGGGGAGTGATTTCTAACTTTCCATCTGTCTTTTCTCTCTCTCTCAGGCGAGCACATGTACCCTAAAGGCAAAAACCTCTTTAAACAAACAAAAAAATTATCCCTTATATAAGGCTATTTGGAAGAAAAAAAAAAAAAAAAGGCTATCTGCTCAATTGACAATGTATATACTTGGAATAAATCTCTCTGCAATCATTACTTTCCCCACCGTCAAAGTAAAATCATAGCTGTGGGGAAGATCTGAAACTACCAAGGGCATTTGTCTACCTCTTACTGTCTCTTTCTCTCTCTCATGAAATACGTAAACTTAAAAAAAAAAAAAATGAGGTAAGAGGGGCTGGCAGGTAGTGTGGTGGTTAAGGTGCTGGACGCCCACATGGCCAACTGTGGTTTGAATACCAGACCCAGCAGCTTGCTTTCTCACTTTCTCTCTCTCTTGTCAAATATTAAAATAATAATAAATAAAATTAAGTAATTTTTAAATGAAGTAAGATCTCTGGGAACTAACAGAATCCTTTACTTCTGAGTAGATGGCACTAGCCATGGACGAGAACACTAACTGAACTCGAAACACATCAAAAAGCAGAGACTCCCTGCCCTTGCCCAATCGTGCACTCTTTCCTGAATGCACACACAGGATGACTTAGCATTTGTGGAAGGAAGCTGTGTAAGACAACTGGTGCAACAGGCAAGCATGGCAAAACCCTGCAGGGTTACATAAGGGTGAGCTGGAGGACTTCTTCCCCACTGGCTCACCAGATACTAATGGCACCACCCAGGGATTAAGCCTGGCCTACCTTATAGAAAGGGTTCAAAGTCTCTAAAACAAGGGGAGAGTAGCTTTACTTTAAAAGGGTAATGTTCTTACACAGACCTGAGTCAGTGATGAATAAACTGCTCTGGCTATTGTGCCCTCACCTCCCACCATGGTGTCACTCAGATCAGCTAAAAAGCAGCCAACTTCCTTCTACCTAGTGCTGGACGAACAGCCTACTTCCCTCCTGCTGGGCCTTACACCACCTGGCTCATAAAGGGCGGGGTACAGTTAACAGGAAGGTAAAAGAAGGAGATTAGAGACTAGGGTGGGAAAGGCAGCCGACATCTAGAACAGCAAATAGGAAAACCAGTTTCAGATGAGGGAGAACCATTCTGCCGGGGCAAAAATGATCTTTCATTAAGCATGCTATGGGCACCTTCATTCTTTTTTAAAAATCTTGTCAGATTTTTATATCCATATTTCAGAAAGACAACAAGACCAGAACAGTGGAAGGAAAGGGGTTCAAGTGCAAAGCAGGTTACCGATGAGGGTGACAGGAACGCCATACTCCAGGGCCGAGATGGCAGTCCACTTCCCAGTGCCCTTCTGCCCCGCACTATCTCTGATCTTTGGCAGCAGGTATGTGCCGTCAGTATCTTTGAACTTGAGAATGTTGGCTGTGATTTCAATCAGGAAGGAGTCCAGCTCGGTCTTATTCCATTCCTCAAAGGCCTACAGGCAGGACACGAGACAAAACGATGTGGGAGAAACAAGGGTTCTGCAGGGGAAGCTCTCTTCACTGACCTGACTCACCCTGTCCCCTATAAACACTGACCAGTGTTCACAGCTGCTGGGCACTGGGGGCCACCAGCTTCTTCTGGGATATGCCTGCAGACTTCTGTTCCAAGGGCTGAACTTTATGCTAACCTGACTCGGCTGTGTTTGATGACCTGGTGCTGCCGATTTTCCAACACCAGACTGTTCTCTCCTCAGAGCCAAGTGCTCCTCCCTTCACAGGTCTCTGTACCCTGGCACCTCCCTTGGTCGCCTGATTGAAAATCTGCCTCTTAAAACCAGCAGCTGGCGTAATGGCTACGTCGCTGGACACCCATGTAGTTGATCGTGGTTCGAGTCCCGGACCTGGTGGCTTAAACTCACACCGGGCGCGTGTGTGTTCATGCCCAAGATCCCAAGAGGAGAATGGACAAGAAGGGATTGCGGCGTGGCCATCCCCCCTGGGGGGTGATTTCTCGCTTTCTGTCTCTGTCTTTCTGGCAAGCACACGTATCCTATAGCAAAAACCTCTCCAAAAAAAAAAAGAATGAAAAGAAAATCTACCTCTTATCCCTGTTTCCATTACTTTATAATAGTCATTGTTAACTAGCTTAATAATATATATTTAATTATACAATTAATTATATTTCATTCTATCATACATTTATGTATAATATGAGGGCAGGGGCTTTGTTTTTTTTTCTCACTATCCTAGAAGAACATTAGAACAGGGCCTAACATATCATAATGCACTCTTATGTTTGCCAAAATGAAAATATTATGTACACCAATTTAAATATGGACACAAAAGGAAAAGCACCATTTCTGGGACCAGCAGTTAGCGTCATGGCTATGTCACTGGACTCCCATGTAGTCGACCGCGGTTCGCGTCCCGGACCCGGTGGCTTAAACTCACGCCGGGCGCGTGTGCGTGCGTGCCCAGAATCCCGAGAGGAGAATGGAGGAGAAGGGATTGCGGCGTGGCCATCCCCCCTGGGGGGTGATTTCCTGCTTTCTGTCTCTCTGTCTCTCTCTGTCTGTCTGGCGAGCACATGCGCCCTATAGCGAAAACCTCTCAAAAAAAAAAAAAAAAAGCACCATTTCTATAAAAACTGTTTAAAATGTTTTCGAAAGAACAATAAGGGCAAGTCAAGGAAACAAACTGCATCAAAATACATGAGGCTAGAGCAAATAATAAAACTAGGAGAGAAACAAATGTTGAAATAGAGAAAGATTCTGCATTGAGTGCCTCGCAGGTGTCTTTAAATCACGTTCCACTGGACATGCTGGGTGTCGGAAAAGTCACGATAGATTTTTTTGTTTTTCTATGCAAAATGTGTCATGACTTTTCTGGGAACCCAATAATTAGAACTAGAAATTCTAGAAGAAAGACGACTAGAAGGTAGTTGCTGAATGACTGTACCTTCCTATGTCACTAATTTAAAATAAATGTTTAAGTGGGGCAAGCAGGCGGTGTGGTGAGTAAGGCACTAGACTAGCACATGGCCGATCACTGTTTGAGTCCCAGAACCAATGGCTTGAAAAATCACCCTGGGAACTTGTGCCTATGTGCCCATAAATTCTAAGAGGAGAATGGAAGAAAAAGGATCACAACATGGCCATCCCTCCCAGGGGGTGATTTCTCACTTTCCCTCTCTCTTTCCGTCTCTGATGAGCATACAACAAACGCTATGGCAAAAACCTTTAAAAATAAATGTTTACCTAATGACACTTAAGTACTGAGGGGTAAAAAAAGATACCAACTGCAGTTTATGTTGAAGTGTATCCAAAAATTAAGATGAAATTGAGAGGGCGGACAGATATGCTTTAAAGTAAGAACAAGAGAGTATTAATGGTACTGCTGTGGATACAAGTGCTCACTGTGAAACTTTCTACCTCGCTGTTAGAATATTTTCATAATACCACGTTGGGGTCTGCTTCCCCACGTGGACTAACTCTTGATGAATGATTAAAATGCCAGCTCCAAGTTGATCCAAAAAGAAAGTTTCTTTTTTTTTTTTTAAGAGGTTTTTGCTATAGGGCGTGTGCGCTTGCCACACAGAGAGAGACAGAGAGACAGAAAGCGAGAAATCACCCCCCAGGAGGGATGGCCATGCTGCAATCCCTTCTCCTCCATTCTCCTCTCGGGATCTTGGGCACGCACGCACACGCACCCAGCGTGAGTTTTAAGCCACCGGGTCTGGGATGCGAACCGTGGTCGACTACGTGGGAGTCCAGCGACATAGCCATTACGCTAACTGCTGGTCCCGAAAGTTTCTTTTTGAAAGGTGGTAACCCCTCCCCGTGGCACAACTGTAGGACCGAGTGAGGTCACGTATGTAAAGTGAGGCGGGCCCGCCACGAGGCAAGGCTCACTGATTGGTGCTGATGAATACCACCAGGACTCTGCAAAACGCCTGCTTAGTGACCGGCTAGCCTGTTTATAGCCGTATTACTGACAGCGTCCCTTAAATTAGGCTGAACGCAAGCAGGCGAGGGAACCAGGAACGAGGAAGGATTCACCGCCAGAGGCAAATCCCCTTCACTGGAGCTGAGACTCACCTGGGCCATCTCATCATGCTGCATGCCCAGCACATCTTTCATCAGGTGGTAAGCCTCGCAGATCAGCTGCATGTCTCCGTACTCGATGCCGTTGTGCACCATCTTGACGTAGTGCCCTGCTCCCTCCTCTCCAACCTGTCAGGGCCAAACACACCCAGAGCCTTCAGAGAGGCAAGTACCACATACACCGGAAAGGGCAACATCAGATTTGACAACAGCTTGGCAAGGCTCCCTCTCCATACAAAAAAGAACAAATATGAAGCAAATCAGATTTTATTTTAAGGCTATAGGGCACATGTGCTTTCCAGAGACAGAGACAGAGAAAGAAGGTGAGAAAGCACCCCCCAGTGGAAATGACCACACCACAATCCCTTCTCCTCTCAGGATTTTGGGCATGCACACACGCTGGCTTGTTTTACAAGCCACCAGGTCTAGGACTCAAACTGCAAAGTCTGCCATGTGTGATTCAGCCACCTTAACCTCTTTGCCATCTGCTGGTACCACAAATTAGTAATTTTAAAACAAGAATCATATAGCAATACAATGCATGTTTCAGACTAGAGCCATGTTATTTTAAACTAATTCCAGACTCATCCGCTAAAAGTTTTCTGAAATGCCCAAATTAACTAGAAGTACCTACAGTTCTTTAGCCTCCACTTGCCACTTTTTCTTACCATTATTAAAAGTAGTGGGACCAGCAGATGGCATAATGGCTATGTCACTAGACTCCTATGTTGTCGACCATGGTTCGAGTCCTGGACCCAGTGGCTTAAACTCATGCCAGGCACACGTGCATGCGTGCCCATGATCCCGAGAGGAGAATGGAGGAGAAGGGATTGCAGCGTGGCCACCCCCCTTGGGGGTGAATTCTCACTTTCTGTCTCTCTGCCTCCATCTGTCTTTCTGGTGAGCGCACGCGCCCTATAGCAAAAACTTCTCAAAACAAACAAACAAAAAGCTGTAGGTGGGAGAATACCTACAGCTTCCTCTGTTCAGGTACAGAATACCTAAGTCCCAAGCTATGGAAAGGAATTTTTCCACATTCTTGGCCAGGACATCTGACACAGCAACAGCCTCTTCAATCCCCTTCTTTTCACCCAAGCAAGCAAACCCCACTTTTTTCTCCCAAGTTTTTGCTATAGAGAACGTACACTTGTCATAGAGATACAGAAAGTGAGAGAGAGAAAGAGAAATCACCCCTCCAGCGGGGATGGCCATGCCATAATCCCTTCTCCTCTATTTTCCTCTCAGAATTTTGGACATGCATGCACACATGCCCAGTGTATTTTCCAAGCTGTCAGATCCGGGATTTGTGCCATGCACTCAACCATGCGGGACCCAGACACCTTAACCTCCACACCACCTGGCTGGCCCACAAGCCCCACTTTTGATTTTGATATGTTCTTTGATCATCAAGTAACACGGCTAAAATAGTCGTACTTCACCTTGCCTTTCCTGCTCCTTTTTAAGGGATCTTTTAGATAAATTAGGGGAGGCTGCTTTTAATATTAACTTTAAAACTATAAATAATCAATTAAAAAACATGCGAGGCCAGAGGGTGATGTGATGGTTATGAAACTAGACTCCCACAGGGCAGACTGTGGTTCAAGCCCTGTACCCAGCGGCTTCAAAAATCACACCAGGCACTTAAGTGTGTGTGTCCAAAATACTGAGAGAAAAATAGAGGAGAAGGGACTTTGGTGTAGCCATCCCCCCACCCCCCGGTCCTCCGGGGTGATTTCTCACTTTCCCTCTCTCTGTCTCCTTCTAGTAAGTGCATGTACTCTGTGGCAAAACCTTAAAAAAAAAAAAAAAAAAAAAATCAAGAAACAGGGGCATGAGGCCAGCCAATTGGCAAGGTAGTTAAGGTCGCTAGGCCTCACATGGCTGAATGAGTGGTTTGGTGGCTTGAGAAATATGCTGGGCACATGTGCATATGTGCCCAAAATCGTAAGAGGAGAATGGAAGAGAAGGGGTTGCGGTGTGGTCAGCCCCCTGGAGGTAATTTCTCACTTTCTCTCTGGAAAGCACACTCATCCTACAGCAAATTTTTTTAAATAATTATTTTACTTAACTTATTTAAATTTGAACAGAGACGGACAGAGAGAGAGTAAGAGAGAAAGTGAGAAAGCAAGTCCCCAATTCTGGACTTGAACCACGATCGGCCATGTGGGAGTCCAGTGCCCTTAACCACCCCACCACCTGCCAGCCCCCAGCAAATTTTTTTTAAAGTTAAAAAAAAAAAAAGAAAGAAACAAGGACATGTACAATAGACATGAATTTTAGGCATCAGCTATGCTAGTGACTTAAAAATTAAGAAACTTGGGATCAGCAGTTGGCATAATGGCTGTTGCTGGACTCCCATGTAGTCGACCATAGTTCAAGTCCTGGACCCGGTGGCTTAAACTCGTGCCGGGTGCGTGTGCGTGTGTGCCCAAGATTCTAAGAGGAGACTGGAGGAGAAGGGATTTCAGTATGGCCATCCCCCTGGGGGTTGATTTCTCACTTTCTGTCTCTCTGTCTCTCTCTGTCTTTCAGGTGAGCACACACACCCTATAGCAAAAACCTCTTTAAAAAAAAAAAAAAAACTTAATGTCACAAAGATAACCACTGGGACCAAGGTGGCCTTTGCGCTATGCACTTCTACATGCACGTGCCTGTGCTGCCAGCTAGCTTTTTTTTTTTTTTTATTTTTTTATTTTTGCTATAGGGTATATGCTGTGTGCTATTGCCAGAGAGACACAGAAAGAGGGAAAGTGAGAAATCATCCCCCTGGGGGGATGACCATGCCACAATCCCTTTTCCATTTTCCTCTCAGGATTTTGGGCATGCACACACATGTGCTTGGCATGATTTTCAAGCCACCAGGCTCAGGATTCAAACTGAGGGTGGTCCTGTGGGAATCCAGCACTTTAAACACCATGCCACCTGCTGGTCTGCCAGCTAGCTTTAAAGAGTAGCCTGCAGCTAAGCCTGGTGGTACAGTAGGTAGCAAACTGAATTGCAGTGTGGAGAGCCATATGTCTGACCACAGTTCAGATCCCTGAGTTGACCTAAAAACACTCTAGGTACATGTGCCTGTACCCAAGGTCTTGAGGAGCTAGAGGTCTGGGGAAAGGGGGCCATGGGCACAAACAAACCGTGTCAAGGGTACCTCTCTCTCTCTCTCTCTCTCTCTCTCTCTCTCTCTTTCTTTCTCTCATGTTCATGCTGTGAGAATTTCAAAAATAATTTTAAAAGAGTAGCCCAAAACTTGCCCAGTCACAGCAGGGTTCTCCAGTTCCTACTTTTGCAGCAATGCCTTGGAAGATTGTCTTGATGTGGGGCCTGTGGAAAAGAACAGTGCAGATCAGCTATTGAGGAGAGACGGGCTGAGAGCTCAAGAAAATACTCAAGCACTCCGATCCCCAACTGTTTCCCCCTTCTACTGGAAGGTAAAAGTGCCCATAAAAAAAGTAATAAATATCCGAAGTTCACAGGTAAACACCAGCCTTGTGCCTACTGCGTGTTGGCCTGCTCCTCCAGGTCCTGGCAGGCCCTCAAATCACAGGCTGCAGACTATCTGATCTAGGACGGCGAACAAAAAGACTAGGCAGAAGCACCAGCAAGCACCAGAAGAAACTTCTATCACAGTATCAGAAGAAAACAAGGGCCAGCTCAGTGGCCTAGGGGTTAAGGGAGCCAGATTCCACATGGCTGACCACGGTTCAAATCCTGGCCCCAGCAGCTTGAAATACATGTCAGCTGTGTACGTTCAAAATCCTGATAGGTTGGAGAGCTAGAGAGGGATTGCAGCGTCACCACATCCCAATGGGGGAGTGCTCCCCACCTTCTGTCTCACTCTGGCTAATGCATACACCCTCTGGCAATTAAAAAATATAAAACAAGCATCTGCAAACAATACACAAGTTCTCCTAGAGATCCGCTTTCCTTAGTCTGGGTGTATGTTACCGGGTCTAGCATGATTCTAGACGTCTGGATCAAGACAGACAGAACCGTGCAATGTTGCAAGAGACACATTATCATTCAGGGAACAAGCAGCTCTTTATTCCTTCCACAGCCCCACTACGAAGATACATTAACTGCTGAGGCCTTTCACTTCTATTCTGCTCACCGCTGACCAATACAGGCTTCTTCACAGAGAGGTTTTGGTACAGACGCAAGACTGACAAGACTACAAAGGTAACACTTAGGATTGCGGTGAGGACAGCTACACCTTTAGCTTTAGAACTCCACTGAATGTTTAACTTGTCTTTCAGGTAGAAGTGTCATTTCCCCTGCTGCCAGACCAGTATGAGAAAGGTGAAGAGATGGGCACTTCGTGCTCCTGTTTCCATGTGTACTGCCTGCATTTCCGACAGCCTCCTGTGCACGTGCCCAAGATCAATATTTATAAACCCCGAGAGGCAGGAAGGCCTTCCCGCTTCTACATTTTAACACACGGAAGAGAGTTCCCCAGGCTTACCCATCAGAGAGGTCATTCAAAGATCATTTCAAAATATAGATCCTTTACCATTCAGAATCAGGTTTGACCACTCCTATATTTTATTGGCTAATATAATTTTATTTACTTATTTTAAATTATTTGTTTACTTTTATTTATTGTTATTATTTTTAAATTTGCTCTAGAGCATGTGTACTCATCAGAGAGAGACAAAGAGAAAGAGAAAAAGTAGGAAAGCAAGTGGCCAGGTCTGGGACTCAAACCATGGTCGACCATGTGGAAGTCCAGAGCCTTACCCACCATGCCACCTGCTGGCTCCACTAATATAATTTTAGACCACGTGGAAATCAAACTCATTCAGAAAACAAACAGCCTTCCCACGTCTCCCTCCAAAGGGTCATTTCTTAGCTATTTTCTCTTCTGCTCCATCAACTTTATCTTCCTCTATCATGCTTTCTTGTTCCCGGCAGGCTTTGCAGCAGCATTTCCGCTCAAGTTTAAGTTACGTTTGTCACTTCCATCTATCCATTCTGATTCCCCATCCCTCTTCCCCACCCCCATTTATGTCTCATACATCCCTTATCTCCTGTCACCAAATCACTCCTCTTCTGAGGTCAACCCTTTTACTTATAGAGCACAGTGAACAATGTAAAGTTTGTTTATTCCCAAGTTAAATAAAAATTTCCACCTCATTTCCAGACCCCTAAAGATTTTTCTATTACTCACAATTTAAGGTATTTTTGGCCCATACATTAGCTGAAAGAGGCAGACCTTACTCCTAAGCGTAGACAACACACAAGACATCATCTGAACCGCTTTTTTTCCTCTAAGTTTCTGCTATACGGCGTGTGTGCTCACTGGAGACACAGAAGGGTGGAAAATGAGAAATCACCTCCAGAGGGATGGCCATGCCACAGTCCCTTCTCCTCCAGTTTCCTCTCAGGACTTTGGAAAGGCACGCACAAGAGCCCAGTGTGATTTTTAAGCTGCCCAAGTCCAGGACTCAAACCATGGTCAGCCATGTGGGAATTCAGAGCCTTAACCAACATGCCACCTCTTGGCCCCTGAATTGCTTTCTTAAAACCTATTTAGAACTCCCAGTAAAAGTCCTTTTTTTTTTTTTTGGAGAGATTTTCACTATAGGGCGCGTGCGCTCGCCAGACAGACAGAGAGAGACATAGAGACAGAAAGCGAGAAATCACCCCCCAGGGGGGATGGTCACGCCGCAATCCCTTCTCCTCCATTCTCCTCTCGGGATCTTGGGCATGCACGCACACGCGCCCGGCGTGAGTTTTAAGCCACCGGGTCCGGGACGTGAACCACGGTTGACTACGTGGGAGTCCAGTGACATAGCCATTACGCTAACTGCTGGTTCCCACTCCCAGTAAAAGTCTTGAAATAACTAAAGAAAAAAGGCGAAGGAGTATACACATAAATTAAGCAAGCAATAAAATGTCTAAACAAGAGCCACATCTCCAGCATCTCCCAGCTCTTGCACTCAGGGCCCCATGGCAGAGATCAGGGCGGCAGAACCACTGGTGGCTTGCTCATTCTTCAAGGCCAGGCTCCTCTGTGCCGAATGAGGTGGTGCCAATGGTACTCACCAAGCTTCTTTGTTCCCTCCAGGCATGAGTGATGGGCCATATCGGGCCCCGTCCTCTCCACCACTAACTCCGCTCCCCACAAACAGGATCCCCTTGGCCTTGAGGTCTTGACATCGTCTCTAAAGAAAGGAAAAATATTTCATTATGCTTCCAAAAAATGTTTCTCCAGGGGCCAACAGGTAGTGTGGAGGTTAAGGGGCTAGACCCCACACAGCCAACTCTGCACTTTGAATCCCAGCCCCTGAGGCTTGAGAATCATGCCAGGCACATGTACATGTGTGCCCCAAATCCTGAGAGGAGAATGGAGAAGGTATTATAGGATGGCCATCCCCCTTAGGGTGTGATTTCTCATTTTCTCTCTGAATCTCTCTGCCGAGCACACATGCCCTATAGCAAAAATTTTTTAAAAACGTTTCTTCCAATGAATGAGAGGAGATATAAGACAGGTATGGAGATTCCTCATTAGATAAGAAATGACCCAAGGATCTAGGAATAGCTGCTCATTCAAGGAAAGTAATCCCTTCAGCATGGAAGTTAAGAAGAAGGCTTTCCCTGGAGCCAGCAGATGACATAATGGTTACGTCGCTGGATTCCCACATAGTTGACTGGGGTTCGAGCCTTGGACCTTGTGGCTTAAAACTCACACTGGGTTCATGTGCGTGCATGCCTAAAATCCCAAAAGGAGGATGGAGGAGAAGGGGTTGCAGTGTGGCCATCCCCTCTGGAGGGTGATTTCTTGTTTTCTGTCTCTCTCTGTCTCTCCAGCAAGTGCTCACACCCCATAGCAAAAAAAAAACCCCTCCCTCCCAAAAAAAATGGCTTTCCCCAGCACTTGAGACCATTAGAACAATGATTCTGAACCATATTAAATTGGTATATTGCAGGTTAGTTGGGAGAAGAAAATGAGTTAAGCACAAACTCTTGGCCTGCAATATCTAGCAGAGGTCATTCTCTTGAGTTATATATTTGACTAAGAATGCCATCTATCAAGTGTGTCTTAGCAGGAAAAAAGACTGAGACCTGCTCCATGGGTACCAATCCCCAAAGAGTCAGCACCAGGGATGGACAGTTCACCCCTGCCACATGTGCAGTGCTGATACATGTTTCTAGAAGGTTCTCAGAAACTAAAAGAATTCAGACTGAAGAATACTTACTGTGGAGTCCCTATATTCAGAATTTCCTCCATCAATGATGATGTCACCAGTATCCAACAATGGGACCTGTAACCAGACACCAGCATTAAGATAAATCAAAGATAAAAATAAAACACCTTGGCCAATAAAACAAGTAAGAACATAATCCAAAGAAGCGCAGTTTAAAAATCTTAAAAGTCTTATCTTCAATAATCCTCTTGATGGCTAGAGCTTGGCCCTATTTACAAGCTTAGGGCTACCAAGTCCTGCACAACGGAGATCATTCTCTTTACCTACCCCACAATTTTACAACAAATAAAACACATCTGGAAAAAAAAATATTTTGATGTATATACCACCTGCCTGTTTTATATCTCCAAATACTAGGGCTAAGACTAACTCCAAAAGATTGAAACACTTCCATAAAATCTCAGTGTTTAGAACAGAGCATGGGTCTAGCAGGGACATATCTGACGGTTCAGTGTATAAATGAATGACTTGATTGCCAGTCTGGAGACAGCAGGAAGAGACTGAGCCTTGAGCCAAAGCATCTTCCCACAGCACACCAACCCTGTTGTTTATAATTTGTTACTCATTCCTCTCCCTACAAGGCTCCTGCTAACGTTACTTAGTATTTTCCTATGTTAACAAAAAATCTACCATGGGGCCAGCAGGTGGTGGAGTGGTTAAGGCGCTAGACTCCCACATGGCCGACCATGGTTTGAGTCCCAGACCAATGGCTTACAACTCATGCCAGGCACGTGTGTGCCCGAGATCCTGAGAGAATGGAGGAGAAGGATTGTGGCATGGCTATCCCCCTTGGGGAATGATTCCTCGCTTTATGTCTCTCTCTGTCTCTCACCCTACAGCAAAAATCTCTCTGACTGAAGCTGATCACGGGTGGGTTGGCATCTTGCTACATGAAGAGCTCAGGATGTCCTTTCTTTATCACAGTGTCATTCCTTTCTAGGTCATTTGTTTAAAAAATGGCAGCACACTAGATACAGACTGTCTCCCTGAGAAAGCAACCCCATTGTTAACACTTCTCTAGACAAGCAGTGTCTACTCCTCCCCTTCATTGACTGTCACTGCATTTCTCACAGCAAATACTTCTTCCAAGTAGGTGATGCCTTGTATTTTTCAGAGCTGTTACTGGAGGATAGTTTTTGAGTTTCTAATTAAGTTACTTCTATTGGTTCTCCTTCACTCATATGCATATTTTTTCTTACGAAAAAGATACTCTTGCCAAAGACAACAAATTCTTTGGTACAAAAATAAGTTAGGACACCCTAAGGGGATCGCTTGTCATTTGTATTAAATTATACAACTATGAAAATTGTTGCTTTATAGGAATACTGAAAAAAAAAAAAGAAATCTATTTCTAAATTTGAACTTTAAGATTTATTAGTAAATAGCATTAAACATCCATAAATTTTACATAATCAAAAGTGTAAGTTTTTTAAGAATTATTTTATTTATGGGACCAGCAGTTAGCGTAACGGCTATGTCACTGGACTCTCATGTAGTCGACCACGGTTCAAGTCCCAGACCTGGTGGCTTGAACTCATGCTGGGTGCATATGCATGCATACCCAAGATCCCGAGAGGAGAAAGGAGGAGAAGGGATTGAGGTGTGGCCATCCATCGGGAGGTGATTTCTCGCTTTCTGTCTCTCTGTCTCTCTCTCTCTTTTTATGGTGAGCGCACGGGCCCTATATCAAAAACCTCTCCAAAAAAAAAAAGAATTATTTTATTTAACTTTATTTATTTATTTATTTATTTATTTATTTATTTTTCATTTTGACCAGAGAGGGACAGAGTGAGAGAGAGGGAAAGTGAGAAAGCAAGCTGCCAGGTCCAGGACTCAAACCACAGTCGGCTATGTGGGAATCCAGAACCCTTAACCACCATGCCACCTGCTGGCCCCCACAATGTAAGATCTTGGGCCAGTGCCACAGCCTAGTGGTTAGGCAAACTGGATTCCACATGGCCAAAAGTGAGGTTCAAGTCTTAGCCCTAGTAGCTTAAAAAACACACCAGGTTGGGAACCAGCAGTTAGCGTAATGGCTATGTCGCTGGACTCCCACGTAGTCGACCGCGGTTCGCGTCTCGGACCCGGTGGCTTACAACTCACGCCGGGCGCGTGTGCGTGCGTGCCCAAGATCCCGAGAGGAGAATGGAGGAGAAGGGATTGCGGTGTGACCATCCCCCTGGGGGGTGATTTCTCGCTTTCTGTCTCTATGTCTCTCTCTGTCTGTCTGGCGAGCACACGCGCCCTATAGCGAAAAACCTCTCCCAAAAAAAAAAAAAAAAAAAAAAAAAAAAAACCACCAGGTGTATCTGTGTGCATGCCCAAATCCCAACAAGATAGAGAAATGAGGAGGGGACTATGCCATAACCATGCCCCATTGGGGAGTGCCTTCTCCCAACCCTCCCTCTGTCTCTCTGGTGAGTGCACACCCTCCAACAGAAAAACTGTAAGATCTTTTTGAGATCTTCTAAGTTTACTATTGTTCTTACTCTTATTATTAATGACCTTTTATTGAATCACCTCTAAGTGTCCTAAGAAGTTTTATATAAGGAATTATTACCACCCAAGCATACACTATTAGTTAATGCCAATCAGGTTAACCAACATTATAACATTTCAGAAACTTTTTTCAGAAGTGAACAGCTCATATCCAGCAACTGAAGAAGAAGGAAAAAAAAAAAATCTCTGAAGTAAAAAGAAATAAACTAGCTAAAGGGAAGCACACACAACACAGAATCTCTATTATGCTAGTCAGCAGCTAAAAGCAAGCTGGCCTCACCAGTTTCTCAATGAAATCATCCACAGCTTGACCAGCCTTCACAAGAAGTATGACCCGCCGAGGCTTCTTCAGCTTGGAGACCATCTCCTTCAAGGACTGAGCACCGATCACTTTGGTTCCTTTCGCCTCATTGGCCAAGAAATCATCCACTTTAGAGACTGTCCTATTAAAAGCACAGACCTAGAAGGACAAAGGGCCTAATGAGAAGATCTAGGACACAGAGGAGCTTCACACGGTGGGCCAAGCAAGTGACATTTCTATTCAGTCCAGGGTTTTAGGAGAGCAGCTGCTGCATTTTCTTTTCCTCATCCAAGTGCTGACTGATCATTGTAAAGTTAGGACATCTCAGCAAGAGAAAAGGGCAGAGGACTGAGACAGACCAACTGCCCAGGGCAAGCAGGCTAAAGACTGTCACTAACTGGTTAGAGCCAGAATCAAACCTAGGAACCACCCAGTCTGACACTGGGCTCTGTCTTTTGTCACAAGTAATCCTGGTATCTAAATCACTTTAAGATTTATGGGGGCCTGCAGGTGGCGTGGTGGTTAAGGGCGCTAGACTCCCACATGGCCGACTGCAGTTCAAGTCTTAGACCTGGCAGCTAGCTTTCTCTCTCTCTCTCTCTCTGTCCCTCTCTGGTGAAATTAAAATAAATAAATACATAAAGAAAATAAATAAAGTTCAATAAAATAATTTTTAAAAAAGATTTAAAAGTACTATTTTCACTCTCTCCAGATCTCAACAGGCAATAAAGTTGGAGCTCCGCACACCCAGCAGGGTCTCTCCTTCAACCATTCATCTCTACTGATGCAGGCCAAGCCTGTAACCAGTAGTTAAAGGAGCTGGAATCCACAGGACCAACCAGTTTGAATCCCAACAGACCAGGCCATGTGCGTGAGTGCCCCAAAACGGACAGGATGGAGACATGCAGGAGAAAGGACTGCAGTCTGACCACACCCTGTTGGGGAGTACTTTCACCCCCTCTCTCCTGCAATTGCACACACCCTCTCCTCTGGTAACAGGAGGTAGTGGGGAGATACTACAATCTGAATAAATGAACAGACACATTCAGCCGGATTCCTCTTACAGGGAGAACTCCAAGGGCCCCCCTCCTGCCACACACACACACATTCACACCTATAGAGGGGCTTCTCCTACAAAATAAAGCAGCAACGGAACCTCTTTAAAGAGAAGCAAGTTCCAGATCACAGGGGACCTGTGAAATCACCAGAACGATCACTGGCACGCAGACTAAAGCCGAGTACCACCAGAGACGACAACGTGTCCCCCCACCACTTACCACAAAGCCATGGTCATTCATGTTCAAAATTAAGTTCTGGCCCATGACAGCCAGTCCAATCAGTGCAATGTCAGCTCTAAAGGGCCAGACAAGGAAGGAACAAAATGTGTCAGTACTTCTTGATCCATTCCAACGCGGGGGACCAGAACTTTCTAGCCTCTGGTGTGACTTGCTAACTCTCTTAACTTTTTCTGCACCCCTCCCCTATGCACTTTAGAAACCAGGCATGC
The DNA here is from genome assembly GCA_026018925.1 of Tupaia tana. Taxonomy (NCBI): domain Eukaryota; kingdom Metazoa; phylum Chordata; class Mammalia; order Scandentia; family Tupaiidae; genus Tupaia; species Tupaia tana. The sequence goes on along the minus strand of JAKSZU010000007.1, from coordinate 80,414,403 downwards.
AGGTCCCCTGAAAGTATCAGCAAACCCTTCCCACCTCCCCAGGCCGCTTTGTGGAACCCCAAATCCGTCACGATAAACTTGGCATGCACTGGGAGCTCAACCACAACAGAAATCGTCCCTTTGCTCCAGTCCCTCTGGCTGTCATTTTATAACAAGTGTCCCGTCTCTGCAGGTCGGCCCGCCTGATCCGCAGACAGGGTCGCCGCCCATCCCTCCAGGTTCGACCCGGCTTTCCTGGGGTAGGGCCGGTCTCAGGAAGGAGATCCGCCCCGAACCTGCGCTGTGCCGCTGAGTGGGCAGGGGGCGGGGTGCACGGGGAAGAGAAGGCGGCGGGGCTGGCGCGGACCTGGGAGTTCCGGGCCTGCGACCTCGGAGATCGCAGGGTCCGGGGCCGCAGGAGGCCAGGCTCTGATGACCCCAGGGGTGAGGAAACGTCAGAGAAGACTAGGCAGACCCCAGCCCCCAGAAAGCTCCCTGCAGACCCAGGCCGAGACTGGCTGCCGCGGGAGAGTCACTCACTGGGCCATGGCGAGGGAGGTGGACCGACCAGAAGCTCAGAGCAGCGAAGCGCGGACACCACTACAGCGGGCGAGTGAGGCAGAGCAGGGTTCCTGCTCACCTCCGCTGGCTGGGGCAGCCCACTGCCCGGCTTTCCGGAACCAGCCAATCGGAAGGAGGAGGCGGAGCCTTGGAACCCCACCATTGGTTCTCTCTGGCGCCTGTTAGAACACCCGAGAGCAAATGGGCTCGCCCAGTCCCGGCCCGAGCAGTAGAGAGCCAAGCACATCGAGCGGGCCTCAAGCGACACGCCTGGGAAAGGTGGAATAGAGCAGGTCGCCGGCTGGGGCTTCCCGCCAGACCACAGGGCTCTTCTCAGCCCTTTCCCTGCAAAGTAGTTTGGGGCAGCTGGTCCTCGTAGCGCCTGCACCATGGGCCTGCAGGCCCTCTGCTTGGCGCAGCTGTAACGATGGTACTCACGTCGGACCATACTTTATAGTTTACCAAACACTTGGACGCTTTTGTCTGACTGCCCATCACTGTTAACGCCATCACTGCTATGCACTATGGGGTGTATGGGTCCTGTCCCTGGACTCAAACAGAGACTCGGTTTATTCTTCCTGCCAGGTGGGCCCATGGAAGTGGAGCCAGGAAATGTAGCTCTCCACAAGAACCCTCTGTGGGGGACCAGAAGTTATCAGCAGTAATGGCTATGTCGCTGGACTCCCATGTGGTCAACCACAGTTGGAGTCCTGGATCCCGTGGCGTAAAACTCACGCCGGGCGCGTGTGTGTGCGTGCCCAAGATCCTGAGAGGAGGATGGAGAAGGGATAGCAGCGTGGCCATCCCTCCTGTGGGTGATTTCTCGCTTTCTGTCTCTTTGTCTTTCTGCCGAGTGCACATGCCCTATAGCAAAAAAAAAAAACCTCTCCAAAAAACAAAAAAGAAGTGCTCTTTTTGGGACCAGTAGATAGCTTAATGGCTATGTCGCTGGACTCTCGTGTAGTCGACCATGGTACGAGACCCGGAAACGGTGGCTTAAACTCACACTAGGCGCGTGTGCGCGCGTGCCCAAGATCCTGAGAGGAGAATGGAGGAGAAGGAATTGGGGCGTGGCCATCCCCCCTGGGGGGGTGATTTTTTGCTTTCTGTCTCTGTCTGTCTGGCTGGCGGAGCACACCCGCCCTGTGGCAAAAACCTCTCCAAAAAAAAAAAAAGAACCCTTTTTGGGAAACGTTAAACCCTCCTTTCTGTAGGTAAAGAAACTGAGGCACAGAGAGAGAAGACAGTTAAATGTATTTGTTGGAGTGTGATCCAGATCCAGAGATCACAATATTGAACCCCTTCCTGTTTTGCAGAGGCTGAATAATGTGTAATGTGGACCAGATTAAATGTACAGGCAGGTGTGAGAATCCCACTTTTTTTTTGTTGTTGTTAAGAATTATTTAACTTTGTTTACTTACTTTAATTTGACCAAGGAGGGACAGAGTGAGAGAGAGAGGGAAAATGAGAAAGAAAGCCTCCAGGTCAAGGGCTACCCAACACCCGAGAATCTAGTAGCTGTTTTAAGCCAGACATAAAGAAATGTTCAAAACTGTCAAACAATACTACCAATTTTACTTTCCTTTGTTCTTGGATAATTATTTAAAAGTTTGTTTTATTTATATTTTTTAGTTTGCTGGAGAGCACGTGCATTTACTGGAGGGAGAGACAGAGGGAAGACAGGAAAGCTTTCCTCGTGGAGCATGATCCTGCTGCAATACCTTTTCCTTCATTTTTCTCTCCTATTGGGATTTTGAGCACGCAAATATGCCCAGCAGGTTTCTCAAGCCACTGGTCTGGGACTTGAACTGTGCAGTCAGCCATATGGGATCCAGTCACCCTAACCACCATGCCACCAGCTGGCCTGCTCTCAGGTTCAGTGTTTACAACTAAAACTATTCGGGGCACACTTGCAGTCCCAGCTACTTTGTAGGTTGAGGCAGAAGGATGGTGAATTGGAGGCCAGAGGAGACAGCATAGCAAGGCTTTGTCTCTATGGGGGAGAAAGGTAAATACTGATAATTCACGTAAACCAAAGCTCTTTGGGGCTTCAGTCATTTTCAAGAGCGTGAAGGGATCCTGAGATCACAAGTTTGAGAATCAATGATGTAGCCCAACTCATATTGTAGAGATGAGGTCACTGGGTCTCAGAGTGACAGCCAGACTTATTTAGGTCACATATTGACAGGGCTAACACTGGAACTGCCCCTCTGGCGACACATTAGATGTTCTCTAAGGTCCCTCTCAATAAAATCCAGATGTTGGAGACAGCCTTGGTGGTAGGGCAGCACATTATTGATTATTGTAGAAGTCAGATCAGATTGTTTCCCAAATTATTTTAACTTTTTTTAAAAAAGAATAATAATTATTTTTTAATTTGACCAGAGAGAGACAGATAGAGAAAGGGAAAGTGAGAAAGCAAACCACCCAACCGCAGTCACACATGTGGAAGTCCTGCACCTTCACCACTACACCACCCACCGGCCCTTCTTAAGGTTAAAGGCTTCTTGATAAAGAGTATGTCTGACGGTGTCACATTGACTTCAGCTCCCTCTGGTTCTATTTCTTTCTAGCTGTGCAATTGAAGGTAAGTTATTGAGTCTCAGAGTTTCCCCTTCTATAAAACAGGAACCGCACAGTGTCATGAGTTTACTAGGGTTAAATGAAACAAATGGCATTTGTTTCTGTGTCTGGCATTTGGTACCCAGATGCTAGTTTTCACCTCTTTATGGAAAGGACTCAAAAGAAGAGACATAAATTATAATGAAAAAATAGGCTAAATCAAAGAATTTCTCCTAAGTTTCCTTATAAAACCCCTGTGGGGGAGCAGCAGATGGTGTAATGGCTACCTCGCTGGACTCCCATGTAGTAGACTACGATTCGAGTCCTGGACCCAGTGGCTTAAATTCATGCCAGGGATGTGTGCATGTGTGCCTAGGATCCCAAGAGGAGAATGGAGAAGGGATTGAGGCGTGGCCATCCCCCCTGGGGGGTGACTTCTCACTTTCTGTCTCTCTGTCTCTTTCTGGTGAACACACGTGCCCCATAGGAAAAACCTCTCAAACACACACACACACACACACACACACACACACACACACGTGTCGTTTCCATAGTTCAAGCTCAGCTGGTGATTCTCTGTGATCTTTTACCTGAATTGTTTGCTATAGAAATAAATTCCCATTTAGGGGCCGGCAGGTGGTGTTGTGGGTGAGGGCACTGGACTTCCACATGGCTGACCATGGTTGGAGTCCCAGATCTGGTGGCTTGCTTTCTCGCTTTCCCCCTCTCTCTCTCTCCCTCTCTCTCTCGCTCTGTCCCTCTCTGGTCAAATTAAAATAAATAAGTAAATAAATAAAGTTAAATAATTCCTAAAAGTATTCCCATTTAACAATGACATACCCATGCATATGGTAATATCCATCTTCCTGATCAAACACACACAGGTGCCTTACCTTCTTCTCCATAGTTATTACCTCTGATCTCCATTCCTTTGGAAATAGGGTGCGCCAGCACGTCTTTTTGTTTTGGTTTGGTTTTTAACACTTATTTATCTATCATACTCATTTTGCTGTGATTTTCAGGCCACTGGTCTAGGATTCAAACCATGGTCCTCCATGCAGGAATCCAGCACCTTAACCATACCACCTGCTGTCCCTGGCACATCTCACTACATATGCTTTTTGTTTTTCTAGAGCATCCAGGAAACATAAGCCTCAGTCTCAGCTTAGGGCCAAGGGGGTGAAGGGCAGAAGGGTGCGACACCTTTCCTTGTTCATCATAAGTGTCATGACTGACATTTATGTCATGGAAAAGCACTGGGAACCAGCAGTTAGCGTAATGGCTATGTCGCTGGACTCCCACATAGTTGACCGCGGTTTGCGTCCCGGACCCGGTGGCTTAAAACTCATGCCGGGCGTGTGTGCGTGCGTGCCCAAGATCCCGAGAGGAGAATGGAAGAGAAGGGATTGCGGCGTGACCATCCCCCCTGGGGGGTGATTTCTCGCTTTCTGTCTCTATGTCTCTCTCTGTCTGGCGAGCGCACACGCCCTATAGCGAAAAACCTCTCCAAAAAAAAAAAAAAAAAAGCATAGCAAATTTACATCAAAGTTTGATGTGACATAGGAGCCTTCAAAAACAAAGACCCAAAGACCCATGGAAAACTGTTGTTATGCTTAGGATCACTGAAAAATGGACAGCCATGTAGAAATGTGTTGAACAGAAAGGCATGATCTTATAGTAACAGATCAAGGTGTGTATGTGTTGGGAGGCGGCTGGGGGAGTGCAGCAAGGCCTGGCTGTTCAGATTCTTCTGGGCCTCTCTGTAGCATTCCTCCCTGGAATGTGGCAAGATCATTCTGGAACAAGCATCTTAGGACCTACACCAGACAACGTAGGTCCGAGAACTTCTTCATGTGCAGCTATGTATAGCAATCCCTTTCACATGCAGAATTGTTCTGGTTTGGATGAGAAATTATATTGGTACTCTACTTTAAAAATGATATGTTGGGGCCAGCAGGTGGTACAGTGGTTAAGGTGCTAGACTCCCAAATGGTCAACCACCACAGTTCACGTCCTAGATCTGGCAGCTCAAGTCCCAGACCTGGTAGCTTGCATTCTCACTTTCTCTCTCTCTGTGTGTCTCTCTCTGGTGAGTGCACGTGCCCATAGCAAATTAAAATAATAAATTAATTAATTTTTAAAAAATGATATGTCTTGGGGCTGGCAGGTGGCATGGTGGTTAAGGTGCTAGACTCCCAAATGGTCAACCACAGTTCAAGTCCTAGACCTGGCAGCTTGCTTTCTTACTTTCCTCTCTTTTTCTGGTCAAATTTTAAAGTAATAGTAATAATAATAATATAATAAAATATTTTTTAAAATGATATGTCTTATCTTCAGGATACAGTCCTCCTTTATTTTTTTAGAAAGGTTTTTACTTTAGGGCGCGTGCTCTCACCAGAGACACACAGAAAGACAGAAAGCAAGAAGTCACCCCCCTGGGGGATGGCCACGCTGCAGTACCTTCTCCTCCAGTCTTCTTTTGGAATTTTGGGTATGCATACACACACACCCAGTGTGTTTTAAGCCGCCAGGTCTAGGACTTAAACTATGGTCAACAACGTGGACATCCAGTGATGTAACCATTATGCCATCTGCTGGTCACCAGTCCTCCTTTTTAAAAAAGAATTATCTTATTTAATTTTACTTATTATTATTCTTCACTTTAACCAGAGAGAAAGAGGGAGAATGAAAAAGCAAGCTGCCAGGTCCAGGACTCAAACCGCAGTCAGCCATGTGGGAGTCCAGCACCTTAACCACCACACCATCTGTCAGCCCTGATACAGTCCTCTTTAAATATACAGACGTGAGCCAGCAGATGGCATGGTGGTTAAGGGCACTGGATTCCCACATGGCCGACCACGGTTCAAGTCCTGGACCTGGCGGCTTGCTTTCTCATTCTCTCTCTCTCTCTCTCTCTCTCTGTCTTCCTTGGTCAAATTAAAAAAAAAATCATAATAATAATGACAAATAAAATAAAGGAAATAATTCTTAAAAAAAAAAGGGTTAATAAATAAATAAATATACAGACGTATTGGGCCTGCAGGTGGCATCGAGGTTAAGGCAGCCAGATCCCACATAGCCACTCTGCCATTCAAAATCACGCTGGGCATGTGTGCACGCATGCCTAAAATCCTGAGGAGAGAATAGAGAAGGAATGGCCAATCCCCCTCACTTCCCCTCTCTCTGTCTCTGTCTCTTTCCAGCATGTGCATACACACTAGAGCAGTACATACATACATAGATTTATCAAGGTATCATTTATATACCACACCATTCATGCACTGTAAGTATACATTTGAATGGCTTTTAGTGTATATATCCAGTTTTAGGACTTCTATTACCTCAAAAGCTTTGCTCCTGCCTGTCTGCAATCTCTCACCCTCTGCCCAGGTAACCTTTGATATATTTTATGTTTGTATAGTTTTGCCTTTTCTAGAAATTTCATACAAATGGAATAATAAAATATGTAACATTTTGTGTCTGGTTTTCAATTACCATAATGTTTTGAAGGATCGTCCGTGTTGTATGGATGAGTGGATCGTTCTTTTTTATTGCTGTGTGGTATTCCATTGTGCAATTATATAGTAACTCATTTATCTGTTGGTGGACATTCGGATTATTTCTAGTTGGGGTAATAAAGAATAAGTAATCCTGGGATCAACAGATAGCGTAATGGTTACATTGCTGGACTCCATGTAGTTGACTGTGGTTCAAGTCCCAGACCCGGTGGCTTGAAACACGCTGCGTGCCTGTGCATGTGTGTCCAAGATCCCCAGAGGAGAATGGAGGAAAAGGGACTGTGACATGGCCATCCCCCTGGGGGGTGATTTCTCATTTTCTGTCTCTCTGTCTTTCTAGCAAGTACATATGCTCCATAGCAAAAATCTCTCTAGGAAAAAAAAAAAAAAAAAGATGGGACCAGCAGGTGGCATGGTGGTTAAAGGTGCTGGATTCTTACACGGTCAACTGTGGTTTAAGTCCTGGACCTGGCAGCTTGCTTTCTCACTTTCCCTTTCTCTCTCTGTCTCTGGCCAAATTAAAAAATAATAACAAATGGAATTAAAGAAATAATTCTTTGAAAAAAAAGTAATCCTGTTTTGAATTAATTCACAAATCATTGTGTGGGCCTATGTTTTTAATTTCTTTTTTTAAAGAATTATTTAATTTATGGGACCAGCCTAATGGCTATGTCACTGGACTCCCATGTAGTCGACCGTGGTTTAAGTCCCAGACCCGGTGGCTTAAACTCATGCCGGGCGTGTGTGCGTGAGTGCTCCAGGTCCTGAGAGGAGGATGGAGGAGAAGGGACTGTGGCATGGCCATGCCCCCTGAGGGGTGATTTCTCGTTATCTCTCTGTCTCTCTCTTTCTGGAGAGTGCACGTGCCCTACAGCAAAAACCTCTCCAAAAATTATTTTTTATTTATTCATTTATTTATTTTAATTTGACCAGAGAGAGACACAGAGAGAGAGAGAGAGAGAGAGAGAGAGAGAGAGAGAGAGAAGGAAAGTGAGGAAGCAAGCCATCAGGTCCAGGACTCAAACTGTGGTCAGCCATGTGGGAGTGTCCAGTGCCTTAACCACCACACCACATGCTGGTCCCATTTCTCTCTCTTTTTTAAAAAATTTTTTAAAGAATTATTTTATTTATATTGATTTATTTATTTAAACTTGACCAGAGAGGGACAGAATGAGAGAAAGGGAGAGAGGGAAAATGAGAAAGCAAGTTGCCAGGTCTAGGACTTGAACCATGGTCAGCCACATGGGAGTCCAGTGCCCTTAAGCACCACACCACCCGTGACCCCTGTTTTCATTTCTCTTGAATAGATACTTGGAAGTGAAATTGCTGGGTTATATGTTAAGTATGTGTAAGTTTAACTGTTTTTTTTTTTTTTTTCAAGTTTTTGCCATAGGGGATGTGTACTCGCTGGAGGGAGACAGAGAAAGTGAGAAATCAACCCCCAGGGGGAATGGTCATGCCATAGTCTTTTCTCCTCCATTCTGCTCTCAGAATTTTAGACACACACACACACACACACACACACACACACACGAGCTCAGCATGATTTTCTTAGGGTATGTGCACTTGCCAGAGAGACAGAGAGATGGAAAGCGAGAAATTACCCTCCAGGGGGGAAAGCCATGCCACAATCCCTTCTCCTCATTCTTTTTTTTTTTTTTTAATTATTTAACTTTATTATTTATTAGGACTGCAAACTACCAAGTAAACAGAGTGGAGGCATTGGGGTGGTGGAGGCTTCAGGGGTATTGGGTGAGGGCATGGCCACAGCCAGACACAGGCCAGCAGGGGATGGTGAGGACCATGAGTAGCTACTGGAAGCCTTCAAATATTCTGTCATCTCTGTAACCATTTGGTGGATTACCGCTGGTTCAATAACAAAACTAACGATGATGGTAATGACCCGGCAGGCAGATGTTCAGTCACTTGGTAGTAGACGCATAGGCCTGGGCCCTAATCACATCACCCACCATCTTCCTGCCCCTAGATTTCACAGAGTAGGTGAATGCGATGAAGCCCAAGGAGAAAACCTTCATGAAGACCGTGTTGAAGAGCGATCAGACCACAAGTCAGGCAGGCACCGAGGTCTTGCTGCCAACCTTGAACATGGTGGAAGCCGTCGGAACCATGGGTGGGTGCACCTCCAGCACACACACCTCATGCTCGTCCTTCAGCATCTCATGTTTAACTTATTTTTTTAATAATTATTTTTATTTAACTTTATTTATTTATTTATTTTAATTTGACCAGAGGGGGACAGAGTGAGAGAGCGAGAATGAGAGAGAAAGAGAAAGTGAGAAAGCAAGCTACAGGTCTGAGACTTGAACTGCTATCAGCGATGTGGGAGTCCAGTACCCATAACCACCGTGCCAACTGCCAGCCCCTGAAGTTTAACTTTTTAAAAAATTGCTAGATAGTTCCCAAGGTGGCTGTACCATTTTATATTCCCACAGAATGAGAGTTCCAGTTTCTCCCCATCCTTCCCATACCTGGGCTGTCTTTGGGATTAAAGACATTCTAGTGGGGTGAGGTGGTATCTCACTATAGTTTTTTTTTTTTTTTATTTATTTATTTATTTATTTATTTATTTATTTATTTATTTATTTATTTTAATTTGACCAGAGAGAGCCACACAGAGAGGGAAAGTGAGAAAGCTAGCCACCAGGTCCAGGACTTGAACCATGGTAGGCCATGTGAGAGTCCAGCACCTTAACCACCATGCCACCTACTGGTCCCCTCACTATAGTTTTAATATGCATCTCCTAAAAGACTAATACACATTTCCAAGTATTTATTAATGATGCATGTATTCTTTGGTGAAATATTTAGCCAAACCTTCTTTTTTAGAAAAAAATTGTATAGGGCACAGGCGCTAGCCAGAGAAAAAAGTTGTAGGGAGTGAGGAAGCATCCCCCAGGGGTGATGGCCACCTGCAGTCCCTTCTCCACTCTCCTTGGGTTTTAGGGTGTGTTTTTCCCTCTCTCTTTTCCTTTTTTTAGGGCTCACTGAGAGAGTGAGAAAGTGGTGATGGCCATGCCACAGTCCCTACTTTACTCCTGCATTTACTTCTCTCGGGATTCTGGGCATGATTCTCAAAGCACTGGGCCTGGGACTCGAACTGCAGTCAGCCATGTGTGAATCCAGTGCATTAACCACCATGCCACATAATGGCCCCAATTTATTTTTATTTTAAAATTTACTTTGTCTTTTTTAGTTTGTCAGTGGCCACGTGCACTCACTAGAGACAGAGAGACAGTGAGAGGGAGAAAGCACCCCCAATGAGGCATGGTCACACCAACTGCTTCTCCATCTCTCCATCCCGTCAGGAGTCACATGTACAAATACATAGCGTGTTTTCCAAGCTGGTGGGTCTGGGATTCAAACCACATGGTTGACCATGTGAATCTGGCTACCTTAACCATTAGGCTACAGGGCCTATCCATTTGTCAATTTCTACAAAAAAGCCTCCTGTGATTTTATAGGAAATGCAGTGAATCCACAGATCAACTGAGGGAGAATGGCCATCTTCAAAATATTGAGTCTTTCAAATCCATGCACGTTTATAGATCTTATTTAGATCTTTAGCTTGCTTCAGCACTGCTTTGTGTTTTTGAGTATACAGGATTTGCACTTCTTTTGTTACATGTATTTCAAATATTTTATTCTTTTTTTTGGGGGGGGGAGATTTTCGCTATAGGGTGCGTGCGCTCGCCAGACAGACAGAGACATAGAGACAGAAAGCTAGAAATCACCCCCCAGGGGGGATGGTCATGCCGCAATCCCTTCTCCTCCATTCTCCTCTCGGGATCTTGGGCACGCACGCACAAGCGCCTGGCATGAGTTTTAAGCCACCGGGTCCGGGACGTGAACCGCGGTGGGAGTCCAGAGACATAGCCATTACGCTAACTGCTGGTTCCCAATTCTTTTTGATGTTATTATAAATGACATTTAAAAAAACTTGCCAGAGGGTGTGTGCACTCATCAGAGAGGGGACGGGAGGAAGTACCCGCCCCCAACCCTGCCATGAAGAATGGTCATGCAGCCATCCCTTCTCCATCTCTCCCTCCTTCAATGTTGAAGTGGTGAGAAGAGGCATATTTGTTTATTCCTGATCTTAAAAGCAATCAATGCCTCACCATTAAGTGTGACATTAGGTTTAGGCTTTTTATAGGTATATTTAATAAAGTTGAGCAAATTCTTTTCTATTTCAAAAATGTTGAGAGTTTGGATTATTTTCAACCGTCTATTTCTCCTTTCACTTTCACAAGGTTTTACCTCATATATTTTGATCTGATGTGAGCTGCATATATATTTATAATGGCTACAGCTTCCTGATGTACTGACCTTTCACCATCACAAAATGTTCCTCTTGGCTCCTCCAGATATTTTTTCCTCTTTTTTTCTTTTTGGTTGAGAAAAACAAAGAGAGGGGGAACTGAGAAAACACTCCCCAGGGAGGAGGGCCATGCCACAATATCTTCTCCTCCATCCTCCTCTCAAAATTTTGGGCACACATGCATATATGCCCAGTATGTCTTTCTTTTCTTTTTTTTAAAGAGATTTTTGTGATATGGCGCATGAACTCACTGGACAGAGAAACAGAAAGCGAGAAAACACCCCCTGGGGGGATGGCCACACTGCAGTTCCTTCTCCTCCATTCTTCTCTCTGGATTTTAGGCATGCATGCACATGTGCCCAGCTTGAGTTTTAAACTGCCAGGTCTGGGATTCGAACCATGGTCAACTACATGGGTGTCCAGCGACAAAACCATTATGCTATCTTCTGGTCCCTGCCCAGCATGTTTTTCAATCCACTGGGCCTGGGACTGGATGCTGTCTCAGCCTGTGCTGCCCCCTTCCCAGGATGGGCATATCACAAAGAGCTGTCATCTGCAAAGGTTTTTGTTGTTGTTGTTTTTTCCCCTTTAGGGCACAGGGACTCAACAGAAAGAAAGTGAGATAAGTACTCTCTGGCGGGAATGACCATACAACAATCCCTTCTCCTCTGTTCTCTCCAGATTTTGAGTACACACACACACACACACACACACACACACATATACACGCCCAGCATGTTTTTCAAGATGCTAGGTCCAGGACTCTAACCACACACACAGTTGGCCACGTGGGATCCAGCTGCCTTAACATGCCATGCCACAGCTGGCCCTATGAAAGCTCTTTTAAACTTCTCTGCACTTTTAAGATGCCATTATTAGTACTACGTGATGTGACAAAGAAATTCAGCTCAAGGAAGTTTACTTTCCCGGCTAGTTAGTGCAGAACTGAACTTTGACCTGTCTCTGAGGACCAAGCCCAGGACTCTCACAACAGGATTAGCAGGACACAACCATGCATGCTAGACAGCCCCAAGTTTCCCAGGAAAACTGGGCATACTGTAGATTAGAGAAGCTGACTAAGTGGAAAACTGAATTGAAATTAACCTTCAATGCCTGGTTTTGGAGAAAAATCACTCATAGAAATTTTACATGTAGAACTTTACACCATGGCTCTGTCAAGAGAACCCTGGTGACAGGCACACTTTTTCCACTTTCTGACAATTACTTCCTCTTTCTGTGGGGCTTCAGCTACAAGGAAAGCCACTATCAGATTTTGAAGGAGGAACAAATTGATTGCTCTAGTCTGAGATTTAGCAAGGGAGAAATGCTGAGTCAATGTGACTAAACATCTGGACTTACTCAAGTTACTACAGGCATCGTTTTATGCAAACATATTTAGATATATAATCAAAGAGCCATCCTCCCCTCCCCCCATTTAAACTAATGTTATGGCTGCACAGACTTTCCATTTCTATGTTTAGGTACTGATAAAAAACAAAATATAAGGCTTGCTGGACTGTTGGAAAACTACAGCAAACAGGCCCAGGAGAGCGGGGCTGGCAAGCCTCCCCTGGGGATGGACGGAGAGAAGCCAGGGCATGTTGGAACTGGGGCCCCACACTGACACTCAGCTTGCAGAAAACCCTCTAATGCTTGCCTTGCAATGTGGAAGGCAGTCAGCCACATTACTATTCCCTTAAAAACATTCTGGCCTGCCCTGACTCCCCAAATCCTAAATCAAAGCATGGGCGTACGGTCTACAAATACAAGTCCCCATGCAAAACTCCCGGGGGGGGGGGGGGGGTCCTCTGCCTGCCTTACAGGAGTGGGTGTGTGAGCAACACACAGGTCAGGCAGAATCTAAAGTCCCAGCCGTCACTCACTGTGTAACTCCTGGAACTGAACTCTGGTGTCTGAATGCATGCGAGGTAGAGCAATTTTGAGAAAATCCACAAACCACATGTACTGGAAATCATAGGACAGACTCTGATGTGCTTGGAGGAGCTAAAGAGGGCTGTGCTGCGACGAGAGGTGCCAAGGGACAGTGAGACATCCCCCCTTCGAACCAATAGTGGAATGACAAGACAAAGCAGAAAGCCGGCACACTGAGGACACGCCCGTTCTGTGGGACCCCCTGCCTGTGCTGTCGACTCTGTGACACACACATTGACAGAGTGTGCCACTCTAGTGAAGACCACTGTGATGCAGCCCTGGATGAAGTCTGGTCGTAGGGCGCACCCCGCTTCCTAAGAACTCATTTAGGCATGATCACCCGGTCTGAAGTGATGAAGGTCCAACAGAGTTGGACCTCTAGAGCTGACACAACTTTTAAGACTGAAGAGTCTGGGCCAGTTCATGGCCTGATAGTTAAGGCAGCTGGATCCCACATGGGCAACTGCAGTTAGAAGCTTGGACCTGGCAGCTGGACAAACACACCAAGTGAATGTGCATTCATGCCTCAAATCTCGAAGGGAGGGAGATGGAGGAAAAGGGATTGAGAAGTGGCTAATTTCCACGGGAGGAGAAGGTGCTTTCTGTCTTTCCCCCTCTCTCTCTGGCAAAATTTTTAAAAATTAAAAATGCTGGGACTAGCAGTTAGTGTAATGGCTATGTCGCTGGACTCCCGTGTAGTTGACCACGGATCAAGTCCCGGACCCAGTAACTTAAACTCATGCCGGGCGCGTGTGCGTGCATGCCCAAGATCCTGGGAGGAGAATGGAGGAGAAGGGATTATGGTATGGCCATCCCCTGGGGGGGGGGGGGGGTGATTTCTCGCTTTCTGTCTCTCTGTCGAGCACATGCGCCCTATGGCAAAAATCTGTCCAAAAATAAATAAATAAATAATGCTAGAGAGTTCACATGAGAAAACGTTAGCAGTCCAAAGAGGACCAAGTTCCAGTCCCTTAGCTGTCTGTCTGCTGCCTCCTGGTATTGTTAACTGGGCCCAGGACCCACATCCTTACTGCATTTGCTCCTAATCCTGCTGGCCCACTCCAGTATCTCTGTCCTGTTCTTCCCCATCACTAGACCTTCCAATAAATATACAAAACATGCTCCAGTATTTCCTTTCTTTAGGAAAAAACCCTCTCCTTGAACCATATTCCCTTGGTTACCCGTTTCTCTTTGCCTCTTTACTGAAAGAACTGTCTGTCCTCCCTGTGCTAGTCCTCTCTTCCCATTTCCCCTTGAACCTCCTCCAAAGAGGCCTCTCTGGCACAACTCATGAAAACGCTCAGCTCACCAAGGACCATGCCCCAGGGGAGAGGCACTCCTGATGCCTCCTTCCACGCTCAGAGTTCCATTATGGGCACAAGCCTGTGCATGAGGAAGGAGCCCGAGGCACGGACAGCCCAGCCACTTCCTTGCTCTCTCAGAACCTTGGCTCCTTCAGGGATTGCACATTCCCCCTCTGCTGTCTCTCTGTACTTTTGCTCCTCAAAGACTGGCCCCACATGGCAGCATCCACACCACTTGGAAGCTAATTAGAGGGACCAGCAGATGGCGTGGAGATTGAGGCAGCTGAATCCCACGGCCAGTTGTGCTTGGAGAACATGCCAGGCATGTGTGCACCTATGCCCAGGAACCTGAGAGGAAAATGAAGAAGGGATTGCAACATGGCCATACTTTCTCACTTTCCCCCTCTCTCTGTCTCTGGTGAGAGCTCGCAGCCTGTATAGTAAAACATAAAAAAATGTGGAATCTGGGCCAGTTGTAGTGGTGCAAGCAGTGGGGTACCACTGCAGGTAGCTGGGGCCACATGGGAGGCCCAGGTTCAGATCCTGGACCAATTTACACAACCAGGCATGGTAGTGCATGCATGGAATCCTAGTTAACTGGGAGGCTGGGACAAAGAATCTCCAAGTGAGACCATATCAAAAATCTCTCTCAGGGCCAGCAGGTGGTGTAATGGTTACGTCATTGGACTCCCACACGGTTGACTGCAGTTTGAGTCTTGGACCCGGTGGCTTGAATCTCACACTGGGTGCATGTATATGTTTGCCCAAGATCCCAGGAGGAAAATGAAGGAAAGAGGATTGCAGTGTGGCCATTCCCCCCGGGGGACTGATTTCTCACTTCCCCTCTTACTGTCTCCGACCCTCTCTCTCTCCCTAGTGAGTGCACGTGCCCTACACTAAAGACCTCTTAAAACAACAACAACAACAACAAATCAGGGCCAGCAGGTGGTGGTTAAGGCACTGGACCTTCCCATGTGGCTGACCACAGTTCAAGTCCCAGACCTGATGGCTCTCTTTCTCACTTTCCCTCTCTTCTCTATGTCTCTCACTGGTCAAATTAAAATGAATGAATAAAATTAATAATTATTTTTCAAAAAACCCAAGAAACAAAAAAATGACTCACTCTCTCCTGTTCCCCTCCCTTCCTTCCTATTTCACTTCTCTTCCTGTCATAAAAAAAAAAAAAAAAAAAAAAAAAAGAAATGAAGGAAGAATCTGTAGAATTGCAGGCTCCATCCTGACCTACTCAATCCAAATCAGCATCTTGGTGATAGTGGTACACATTAAATTGGAGAAGCCGGGGCCAGTAGGTGGTATGGTGGTTGAGGCACTGGACTTCCCCACGGCTGACTATGGTTCAAGTCCCAAATTTGGTAGTTTGCTTTCTTCCTTTCTCTCTCTCTCTGGTGAGTGC
This sequence comes from Tupaia tana, assembly GCA_026018925.1. Classification (NCBI taxonomy): domain Eukaryota; kingdom Metazoa; phylum Chordata; class Mammalia; order Scandentia; family Tupaiidae; genus Tupaia; species Tupaia tana. The sequence continues at coordinate 80,398,797 of JAKSZU010000007.1, read as the reverse complement.
ATGTGCCCTATAACAAATAATAATAAATAAATAAATAAATAAAATTATCATTTAAAAGAATTGGAGAAACCCTGCTCCAAGCCCTGTATTACTGAAGTTGAGGATTAGGAAATCCATTTGTCCATACATGTAAGTCACAACTCTTGATTACTATTACTATTATTACTATTACTTAAAGTTTTTGCCATATTATTATTATTATTTTTGGAGAGGTTTTTGCTATAGGGTGTGTGTGCTTGCCAGCCAGAGAGAGACAGAGAGACAGAAAGTGAGAAATCACCTCCCCCCCCAGGGGGGATGGCCACGCTGCAATCCCTTCTCCTCCGTTCTCCTCTCGGGATCTTGGGCACACATGCACACGCGCCTGGCATGTTTTAAGCCACCGGGTCTGGGACGTGAACCGCGGTCAACTACATGGGAGTCCAGCGACATAGCCATTACGCTAACTGCTGGTCCCACCATATTATTATTATTATTTAAAGTTTTTGTGCTTGCTGGAGAGACAGACAGTGAGAGGGAAAGTGAGAAATCACCCCCCCAGGGAAAATGACCGCGCCACAATCCCTTCTCCTCTCCTCTCCTCTCCTGGGATTTTGAGCACGCACACACGTACCCAACGTGAGTTTCAAGCCACTAGGTCCAGGAGTCAAACTGTGGTCGGCTATGTGGGAGTCCAGATCCTTAACTCATCACACCGCCTGCTGGCCCCACATTTTAAATCATTATTTAATATTTTCTTTATTCATGATAGAGCTCACGCACACACATGAGAGAGGAGGAGAGAGGAGCACCTTCCAGAGGGTCTGGTCACATGCAACCCCCTTTCTCCAGTCCACTCACAGGTATGCTGCTCCTTTAGGCTGACCGGGCCGGGTCAGCTGTATGGCAATGTGGGATCCAGGTTCTAGAGTAGCACTTTAGTGCTGTGCTGTGCAGCTGGCCATAAACCACAAATGTAGAGAGCAGTTTTCAATGAATAATAATCAATCAGCAATAATCGCAGCTCAGATAAACCTCATTGGCTACAACACTGCCACTGCGCAGAGCTAGAAGGCAGTTTTGTCTTATAAATGTGGTATTTTCACATCCCATTTGCCTTGTTCTTTTGTTTCTTAATTGGTTCTGCAATCAGGAAAAAAGGGATGCTGCTCACTGGCTCCCTCAAGCTGCCTACATCTTCCTGTTACCAAAGCCTGAGGTCTCTGCTCAGCCCTGATTTGAACCTACCCATGCATTGAGCAGTGATCACTTCCTGTCTCCAAACACTTCCTTAACTTGGCTGCCAAGTGTCACTCTCTCCCCGGGCTGCCCCTCTTCCTTCTCACTGAGTCCTCATCGTTTCTTGACTTCTACATGTCAGAGCACTCTAAGACTCAGTCCTTGGTTCTTATCTGGTGCACTCACTCCTCAGTCTCCTTATGATCTTGAGCCTCTACCTGTCCTCTCCACACGGACAACTCTCAGGTGTTTCTCTCCAGCCTCAAACGCTCTCCTTGAGTCCACTTGGCTTATCCGACCGTCTCACCAACCACAATTCGCGTAGAAACGGCATCTCAAAGTGAATACAACCAAAATCAAACTCTTGATTCAGTTCTATTCTTCAAAACTGTTTTTTTTCCTTTCTTTCTTTCTCTCTTTCTTTCAGGTTTTTGCCACTGGGTAGGTAAGCTTGCTAGAGACAAACAGTGAAAGGGAAAGTGAGAAATCACCCCCTAAAGGGGATGGCCATGCCACAATCCCTTCTCCTCCACTCTCCTCCTGGGACTTTGGGCATGTACACACACTTGCCCAGAGTGATCTTCAGCCACCAGGTCCAGGAATCGACCGTGATCGGCCATGTGGGAGTCCAGCATGATAACCACCATGCCACCTGCTGGCCTCCCTTAGCTGTTTTTCTACCAATCTTCTTCATCTTAGGAAACTGCAATGTTCTTTTTGCTCAGGCACACACCCTCTGAGTTACTTTTCTCCTTTCTCTCTAATCTTACTTTCAGTGTCTCAGCAAACTGTGTTAATGCTAACTTTAAAATGTACCCCGGCCCAGTGATGTAGTGCAGTGGTTAAGCACTGTGCATAGGGAGCCAGACCCCACCTGGCTGAATGCAGCTCTAATGCCAGCCCATGGTGGCTTGCAAAACATGCTAAGCACATGAGCATGTGTGCCCCAACTCCTCATGAGATGGAGAAATGGAGGAAAAAAATAACTGGCCTGACCACGTCTCCCTGGAGGGTGATTTCTCTATCTTTGTCAAGTGCATGTGTCTTCTGACAGCGAAGGAAGAAAACAACCCTACTATGTATCCTGACTCTGACCACTTCTTCCCACCTGTCCGGCTCACTATCTCTCCTGGAAGACAGGGCAACAATCTCCTCATCTGTCCCCCTTTTTCTTTTCTTTTTCTCTTTTTTTTAAGAGTTATTTATTTAATTTAATTTATTTATTCATTTATTTTAATTTGGTCAGAGAGAGACAGAGAGAGGGAAAACGAGAAAGCAAGCCACCAGTTCCAGGACTCGAACTGTGGTCGACCATGTGGGAGTGTCCAGCGCCTTAACCACCATGCCACCTGCTGGTCCCGTCTCCCTTTTTCTAAACTGTCCCCACTCTGCCCCAGTCTATACACGACTGTTTCCCACTTAGCGGATAGAATGGTCTTTTTTTTTCCCAAATGATTATTTAATTTTATTTATCATTTTTTGCTATAGTTCACGTGTGCTTACCAGAGACAGACAGACAGAAAGAGAGGGAGGGCAAGTGAGAAAGCAAGCCACCAGGTCCAGGACTTGAACCACGGTTGGCCATGTGGGAGTCTAGCGCCCTACCTACCATGCCACTTGCTGGCCCCCAGAAGGTTATTTTAAAAACACAAATAAGGTGGGGGACCAGCAGTTAGCATAATGGCTATGTCACTGGACTTCCACGTAGTCGACCGCGGTTCGCGTCCTGGACCCAGTGGCTTAAAACTCATGCCGGGCGCGTGTGCGTGTGTGCCCAAGATCCCGAGAGGAGAACGGAGGAGAAGGGATTGCGGCGTGACCATCCCCCCGGGTAGTGATTTCTCGCTTTCTGTCTCTCTCTGTCTGTCTGGCGAGCGCATGTGCCCTATAGTGAAAACCTCTCCGAAAAAAAAAAAAAAAAACACACACACAAATAAGGGGCCAGGAGATGGTGTAGTGGTCACTGGACTCCCACATGGATGACTGTGGCTTGAGTCCTAGACCCGGTGGCTTGATCACACCAGGCACGTGTGTGTGCATATCCCCAAGATCCTGAAAGAAGAATGGAGGAGAAGGGACTGCAGCGTGGTCATCCCCTGGGGGGGCGGTGGCCTCTTACTTTCCCTTTCACTGTCTCTGTCTCTCTCCCCTGCCCCAAGCAAGCACACATGCCCTAAGGCAAAAACCTCTCAAAAAATAAAGTAAAATAAAGTAATAAAATAAAATAAAAACACAAATAAAGAGCCAGCAGGTGGTGTAGTGGTTAAGGTGCTGGACTCCCATGTGGTCAAATGTGTTTTGATTGCCAGACCTGGGAGCTTGAAACTCATACCGGGTACATTTGTGTGCATGCCCAAAATCTCGAGCGGAAAATGGAGAAAGGATTGTGGTATGGCCATCTCCCCCGGGGGGTGATTTCTCACTTTCTGTCTATTCGTCTCCAGCAAGCACATGCGCCCTACAGCAAACAAACAAACAAACAAACAAAACAACCAAAAAACAAAACCAACAACAAAAAACTCTCAAAAATACCCCCCCCCAAAAGTCCCACAAATAAAATCATGTGACTCTCCTCAAACACTTTCACTAGCTTACCATTTCAATCTAAGGAAACCCAAGTCCTCACCTAAGCCCTACATCACCTGGTCCTGGAGACTTTCTGATGTCTGCTATTGCTTTCTCCCTCAGTGACCCACACCAGCACTCTTGCTATTTCTGGAACCTACTAAAGACACTGCTGTCTCAAGGGTTTAATTACTGTTTGGAGATCTCTTTGCCCAGGGATTTGCACAGCTAACCCCGTCCTTTAATCCAAGAGTCTGCTCAAATGTCGTCTCCTCAGAGGCCTCCCTCCCTCCCTGACTACACACTCTATGGGATGCCTCCTTCCCCTCCCTCTCGAATCTTTCGTGGAACTGTACTTTCCTGTAACACTTGCCACTTGACATGGTGAATGTTTAATAGATGTCATCCCCCATGGGAGTGAGGGGGCCACCAGTGCATGGTCTTGCTCTGCTGGCAGTGACACGAGGCACAGGTGGGCACGCCACGATTTGTGAAACAATCATTACTTCATGCCTGAGTGCTGTTTCTCCCTCTCTTCCTCGGGTTCTACCCAAACGCCTAGGACAGTGGTCCCTGCTCATAAGTGGGAGCTTGTAAAATTCAGTCGACATGTTGAAAATCTCAATCCAGGGGCCAGCAGGTGGCGTGGTGGCTAAGGGTACTGGACTCCCACATGGCCAACCACGGTTTGAGTCTTGGACCTGGCAGCTTGCTTTCTCACTTTGCCTCTCTCTCGCTTGCTATTTCTCTCCTGCTTTGTTCCTCTCTGGTCAAATTTTTTCCTAAAAGTAAATAAATAAATAAAGTAAAATCAAATAATTCTTAAAAAAAGAAAGAAAATCTCAAATCCTGTCCGTCCTCTAACTCCCCTCCCCAGATCAACATAACATTACAGAATCACTGGGAGGGAACAAAGGAGCTTCAGGAGAAAGACAAGTCATCCAGCTGAAATAGCCATTTGACATATTTGGGAGGAAAGCACCATATTCACTTTCCTGGCTACATAAAACCATTGTCTTGAATACTGGAAAAGGAACATGTAAGGTCATGGTGTCAGGACTTTCATCTTAGAAGGGTATTATCTTTGCAAGTCAAAAGAAGTCTTTGTGTAATTACCTTTCAAAGGGTGCAAGAGCAAAACGCACAGCAGAGCCTTCAGTTGCACTGGGTGTACCTTTATTATTTTACCTCGTTCACTAAGAGCTTTGTGATGCAAGGTTACCATACACAGTTAGGTAATGTCTGCATTGCACATCGAAGGCTATACAGCAAAAGAATCAGAATTAGTACAAATACGAGAACTATATTTACATTCTGTATACTCAAGCTCCGAACATCAGATAATATTTACAAAATAAAACATGAAAATGAAAATCCAAAATTAATAATGTACATTGTTGCTAATGTGCTTAACTCCTTCATGGGGAGAGATCGGTTTGCAAAGTCTTGGTTCAGAAAGGCCACTTATGCTTCATGGGTTTTGTTGTCGTATGTGAGGATGGTGACAAGAGACTTGAAATCTCAGCAGACAAGTAAATTTAGAGCCACCAAATTCAAGACAATGTCTTAAACTTGAGAAGGCTGACGGATTCCTCAGGTGAACTGATGCCAGAATAAGCAGTGTGGAAAAGAATTAACTCAAAAGACATGAAAAACAACACACAACAGCCAGGGTTTGGCAAGAGACCAACCTCAGCTTGACTTTCCATCTGAGCACAGCTGTTTGATTCTGAGTTTTTAACGTGAATTTTGTTCCAATTCTAATTTCTTAATTTAAATGACTGGAGGATTTCTTAAGATTTTATGAGCTCGAATACTAATTTCATAAATGGCCTTCTGAACAACAGCAGCAAATCATCTCTCAGCTGAGACTTCGATTTACTAAGGAAGCACAAATGAAAACATTCCTGCTGCGTACAGTCATGATCTGGCCAGCACGTGGGTACGTCGCTGGGTAGGGCAGACAGCTGCGGTGCACACAGGTCAGTGTCCCACCAAGACACGCTCAGCACTCTCCGGGGCAGCAGCAGAGTTAGACTTCGCTTTTTAAGGAGTAGGTTAACAAGTCACATTTACAAAGGGAACCAAGAGGAGAACTGAAGGACCCAAGTCAAACAAGCAACCCGATACCGTCCAGGAGAACCCAAGTGGACCACACACCAGGGAAACGCACAGAATTCCGGCAGGGGCTACACGCTAGGGCATCCTTTCTCTTCCAGTCCAATGTGCAATTAATTATAGCTGTATAAATATACATATACCTTACAAAATTAAATATCCCTGTAAATTAGACAACAAGCAGCAGGCAACAAAGTCTTTGCTTTGAAATATGTGCCAGGAGACGTCATCTTGTTTTTAGATCCTAAAAGACCTTTCACAATGACTTAAATTTATTCCTTCATCTTAGACAAGCTGAAAAAAATCTACCAAAAATATGAGTAGCTGTATAAGCCCCACAGAGCTGATGGGGAGAAAATATATCAAATGATTGTGGGTTCTTAGTTGGGAAAACTCCTTTTTCCTTGTCCTCACCAAGTGCTAACAATGAGTTGGAGTTTGGGTGCCCACCCTGTTTCCAGAAGCAGCCTTTTCCTGGCTCCTGACTGTGCGCGGGCTGGCTGACCCCACACAGTGCTGGCCTGAGGGTTGACTGACTCCCAGGCAGAGGCACAGAGCTAGGGAGGGCCTGAGCACCGGTCTGAGGTTGACTATGAGAAAGGAGAAGTGAGGGAGAGAGCATTCGTTATAACTAGCATTCCTTTGTCTTTAATTTGTGTATGAGTTTTCTTTTTTGCCTTTTTTTCTGGAAGGGAGGGGGCTTTGTTTAAAGGAGTATTTTAAGAAAAAAATTTAAAAATCAAAAAACTTAAAATATGGTTTCCTTAAAGGTTACGTCTTTTAACTTCCCTGCCACTATGGTTACCGGCAAAGCCTCACAGGAAATTCCTGCTGTAACTTTTCTCCGGGCTTCAAAGTGGGGATGGCCCTGTCTAGAATGAGAACACTAACCCTGAAACTCCGATCTGAATATGGGCCCCGAGGGAGGTGGGAAGTACTAACAGTTCTGTCCACACCCATCAGCCACAACAGAGCAGCCTCAGAGGGGGAAAGCGTGTTTGCCCAAGCCCCCCTGCAGGACACGACCCACCTGCCTCCTCCGGTTTCCTAATGAGGCTTTCTGATGGGGCACATCATCAACAGTCTAATTTGGCTTATTCCAACGTCTGACACTTCCAAAGCAAAGACTTTCCAAACCAGTTTTGTTTGAGTTAGAAGGAAAAACAAGTCATTTCAGTGTACCACACGATCTCACACTCCCTCGGGCATCCCACCTCCCCGTCAGACACAGCCTTTCTATCAGACTTCAGGACAGCAGCAACACCAGTGATTCATCTTGAAAGTGACCTTCTGATCTCATCTTCATTTCCCTGAAATTCGATTTCAGTCCAGGAAGCTGTCTCAACGCGCTGACAGATCCTGCTGGATGCGGGTATACACCAGAAGGGAGCATCGTGTCCGTTAGACAGCAAAAAATCTTCTAACTATATTAAAACTCTCATACACTTAGAAAACAAGTAACATCACAGTTAGTGACCTATGTTTTAAGGATTAGAAGAAGGTTAAAAAAAAAGTCTACCAGAGTTTTTATTGATTACTTTTCAGATAAGGACAGTGTGATTTCTACCCTTCCTTTTATTAAGCTCTCTGTGGTTCACTTCTCCTCTTTGCAAACTCAAAGCTGGGAGACCTGTTCTTCAGAGATAAGCCCAACCAACCAGGAAGTCAGAAACAAGGGCCTGGGGGATACGGGGTTTCCAGCACTGCTCCACAGGGATTCGTGAGCCCTGACCTTCCTCATGAAGCAGAGTAAGCCAGCTGCCATCACCTGAGAGTCAGCAACATTAAGGCTAAGAACCCTCAGTCCTTGAAAAGTAGGAGCGAGTGGAAACTTTCCTGAATGTTCAAGTGCTGATGAAAGAAGCCTGAGCGAGGGAAGTAAAAGATAAACAACCCTAAGTCCACCGGTAAAGCAGCCAAAGCAACCTGCAGGCTCTCTTTCTTCTGTGTCATTCTCGTTAAACTTCCTGGCAAACGGAAGAAAAAGAGTTATCTCCTATAGTGGTCTCTGAAAGCCAGAAGATCCTAGTCTGTCAGAAGAAAAGGAGACTGTCCACAGTGGACTTTCTCCTTGGGATTATCTCTGCATCAGGAGAGACAAGCAACAAACCCCTGGGCTAGCGCGAGGAGGGTCACTCTTCTTGTGCCCAGGTGGCCTTCATTTTTTGTTTGGAGTGGCAGAAGGGGTTGGATTTAATCCTGGGATCCAGAAACCAGAGCCTGCCGTGCTTGTTTGTTTGAGATGGGGACACAAGCTCCACAGGGACCACTTTTCAATTTGATAAAGCACTACTGAACAGGACCCCTGGACTCAGAGGGAGACTTCCAAGTGTTATTTGAACTCTACATTTCTTTGATCGAAGGGAGCTGGACCAATCACAGGGACACTACTCACCATGATCATGACCATCAAGCTTATCACCAGAAAGTGAGACACTCCCCCTTGTGGGCCCCTTGTGTACAACATTGCACTGATCCCAGACGCGCTAATGCCAAGTACAGAACTGAGTAACTTCTAGGGAACAGCCTCCTGATAAAGAGAGTTCCCAGGAACTCCTGGCTACAGCCTTCATAGCCCACTGCCATGCCCCACCGAGAATATCCTTGCCTCTTCCTTTCTTTCAGGGTCAGTATCAGCCACCGCCTCAGGCCTAGAAAGGCCTCTCTTCTCTTCTAAATGAAAATTATATCACTATGTCTAAATATGCCCCACATTTGACTCAGAGAATATAACTGTCCTGTTTCTAAGCTCACCACAACTTTTTCCCGAGGTAAAAATGCAGGGACTAGCCATGGTAAAAAGACAGAAGAGGGGAAAAGGTAAGTGTTTTCCCTGATAGATTCTGAAAAGCCAGGTATCTCTTCCTTTAGTCTCTCAGCCACCCAAGAAAAATTAAAGTGATATTGCAAACAGAAAAAAAAAGCATGATGTTGCCTTGAAAAGCAGACAAAGGTATCCAAAGACAGCAGTACAGACACCAGAGGTGATCATATGGGGACCTAGCATACAAAAGGAAGCCAAAATACACCAAAATGTAATTTGGAGATTCACAGGATCTCCTTGGGGGTTTTGTGTTTGTTGTTGTTGGTTTTTTTTTTTTTTTTTTTTTTTTAGTCTTTTTTTCCTTTTGTTAGGCCACATGCTACTAACAAGATTCTCAGCACAAGAAAAAAAAGAGTACAGAGCAATGGAGATGGGGACAGGAGAGCTAGAAAGAGTGCTGGACGAGGGGGGAGAGTAGGTAAGCCACAGGGTCACACACAAAGAGTAACCGTCAAGAATCACAAAGAGAAATGAGAGGTAACACTTTCTTTATCTCTCGAAGGCAGGTGCGTGGGGCTCTCGCAGTCTCTTAGAATTTCTGTTGACTCGGGCATCTGCGGGAGAGTTTGGACCTGTGAAGGTGAAGGGGGAGGCAGGGTTAGAGACGTGGATCCAGGTGTTCACAGGGCTCCTTCTCCGCCAGGGCTCCCTCCTTGAACTTCCTATCGGGCACCTCAGGCTCAATCTCTAGGTTCTGCACAAACAGCAGGCTGGAGTGTTCCTCATTGATATCCCTCCCAGGATCTGAGTACTGGGAGACCTCTGAAGTTCTCATGATCCTCCATTTACTGAGTCCCCTAGACCTATCCACAGATCTCTTGAGAACAAAAAAGATAAAGGAAGGGATTAATTGCTGCAAATTACCCAGAGTCTTCTCAGTGGTTTGGGAGGCAATATGCTATTTTACAAGAGACACAGGCCTCGTTATCAACCTACAGCCACACTAATACTCCTGTCCTTCCTCTACTTTTAACATTTCTTCTATGAGAGGGACAAACAGAACAACAGAGAGAGGGAGGGAAAGCGAGGTAGGCACCCTCAACAGGGTCTTCTCACGACGCTCTACCCAGCCCTCAGCCAGCCTGGATCAGGGGCACGTGCATGCACCAGGAGGCCTTAGAACCTTCCATGTGGGTCCATCAAGGTAGAGAGCTGCACTACTACCCAGACACTGTCTTCCCTTTCCTCGGTTTTAAACAATACCTCCTTTCCTATTATGTTGGTTTCCCCGGGCCAAAGCCAAGGAGAGAAAGGAAATCCAAGAACAACTTCTTACCGTATTGTGCCAGCAAGGAGTGGATTAAAGGCATATAACCAGTCATTCATGTCTTTGTCATTTAGAGCCTGCAAAAGAACCCCACGGTGCTTTGTGCAGACAGCAAAGGTGTTAGGTGTCTGAAAGAAATGTGGACAAATGGGAAAGTTACTGTGGAGGCTGATCAGTGAGGACACCTGGCTGTATTCACAGGACATATGGTATTTTACACTGAAAGTTCAAGGAGACCAAACAGATACAAAGGAAAGGTTCCACATCACCCAACAGAGTTCAGACCTCAGGAGGGAATGGTGCATGTAGCCATGAAAAGCCAACAGGTCAGGACCTACCTTCACCATGGCCTGCTGGTCCTCACTGTACTCCACCTGGGCTGTTGACAGGTTAATGATACCACGCTCCACTGGGTCTTTGTCACTGTTATAGATGAAGACATAAGGGCGACGAACCACAACAAAATGTTTAGCCCAGTTGCTGGAAAGTGGCTCCTTGAAATTTAGGTATCCCTTTTTAGAGACCACTGAACTAAAAAGGACAATATAAACAAACAAAAAAAGGTTAGTTTCTCACAAAAAGAAAATGATCATACACTAGGACCATCAAAAGGCCAGGTCCACAGATTCAACAAAACAGGCAAATGACCTTACTGGCCTAGAATTTTATCTGCAAAGAGTAATACAGCAGAAGAGTAGAAAGTGTCAGAACAACAAGCATACCCCCCAGGATAGACGCACTCTGAGATACGACTGGAGCAGAAACCCAGTCTAGCTCTTTCACTCCAGATTCAATTTGCATCAACTATAATAGACTTTAAACAGAGGAAGTGGAAGTAAATTCTCTTCCCTGATTTGTCTTTATGCCTGGGCATTCCTAGCCAATATAGTACTCACCCTGGTCTAATTTCTTCAATATCTGGAACAAGATTGAGAAATTCATTTTTTCCTGCTCGGGCCAAATAGGGTGTTTCCACCACTGGAACAATCTGAAACTGTTCGAATTCTGGGCAGGGACTAGAGGCCCGGGAATTGGCTTCTGGGGTCCTTTAAAGAGAAAGGTGAAGTAACAAGAGTTCAGTTACAGTCAAGGCGTACTGTGTACAAACACTCCAGGGGTAACAATGCCTCTCAAATACCAGTTGCAAACCTCAGTTTCAAAAGAGTTCTGCAGAGAAGACAAGTTGGTACAGAAAGTTAACTAAATTCAACTGGTCTATCTTTAAAAAGTTACAGAAGGACGTGGGTCACTGAAGACCATCGGGTCACAGTCTCACTTCTTATTCTAAAGCCCTCTGAGCCCAAGGACCAGGAAATCAACTCTACGTGCACTCTGACGTTTCCTTCTAGTCCTATGGCCACCTCTAGGGCCATGGTTCTCCAAGTGTGGTCCCTGACCAGCAGCGTCTGCTTTACCTAGGAAGCTGCTAGAAATCGAAATTCTGGGGCTGGCAGGTGGTGTGGTGGTTAAGGTGCCAGACTCCCACATGGCCATCATGGTTTGAGTCCTGGACCTGGCGACTTGCTTTTTCACTTTCCCTCTCGTCAAATTAAATAATGATGATAATAATAAATAAATAAATTAAATAAATAATTCTTAAAAAGAGAGAGAGAGAAATTCAAATTCATGGGGCCAGCAGGTGATGTGGTGGTTAAGGCACTAGACACTCCCACATGGCTGACCACAGTTTGAGTCTCAGACCTGGTGCCTTACTTTCTTGCTTTCCGTCTTTCTCTCTCTCTGATCAAATTAAAATAAGTGAGTGAATAAATAAAATTAAAATAAATAATTCTTTAAAAAAGACATGCAAATTCTTTTTAAAATAATTCTTTAATTTTAAAATTTATTTTATGTTAGTTATTATTTTTTTTTTTTGGAGAGGTTTTTGCTATAGGGCGCGTGCGCTCGCCAGACAGACAGAGAGAGACAGAGAGACAGAAAGCGAGAAATCACCCCCCAGGGGGGATGGCCATGCTGCAATCCCTTCTCCATTCTCCTCTAGGGATCTTGGGCACGCACGCACACGCGCCCGGCGTGAGTTTTAAGCCACCAGATCCAGGACACGAACCGTGGTCGACTACGTGGGAGTCCAGCGACATAGCCATTACGCTAACTGCTGGTCCCAGTTATTATTTTTTTAAAAGAATGTATTATTTAACTTTTATTTATTTACTTATTTATTTAATTTTAAATTTTGACCAGAGAGGGACAGAACGAGAGAGACAGAGAGAGAGGGAAAGTGAGAAAGCAAGCTGCCAGGTCCAGGATTTGAACCATGGTCATCCAATGTGAGAGTCCAGTGCCCTTAACCACCACGCCACCTGCCAGCCCCCTTTATTATTATTAAACATTTTGTTTTATGTTATTATTATTATTTAAAATATTTGCTATAGGGCACATGTACTCACCAGAGAGAGACAAAGAGAGAGAGGGAAAGTGAGAAAGCAAGCTGCCAGGTTCGGGATTTGAACCACGATTGACCAGTATGGGAGTCCAGCACCCTTAACTATCATGCCACCTGCCCGCCCCTTTTATGTTATTATTATTAAAATTTTTATGTTATTATGTTTTATGTTATTATTATTTAAAAATGTTTGCTATAGGGCATGTGTACTCACCAGAGAGAGACAGAGAGAGAGACAGAAAGAGGAAGAGAGAAAACAAGATACCACGGTCAGCCATGTGGGGGTCCAGTACCTTAACCACCACGCCACTTGCTGGCCCCAGAAATTCAAATTCTTAGGCTCTAACCCAAACAGAGAATCCAAAAGTCCAACATGTAGAATCAGAAAGTCTGGGTGAGATTCAGCTATCTGCCCTTTATTAGCAAGCACCCATGGGACCTTGAGGCACACAAAAGGCTGAGACTTGGGAAATGGCAGGAAGCAAAACACAGAAAGAACCTAGACTGCTGAAGCTGAACAGCATGTGGAACGGAGCTGCACCACTGATCATGACCAGTCCTTAGAACTGTTAGGTCAGAAATAAATACCTATGCTCCATATTAAGTATCTCTGTGAAAGTTTAGCCTGACTGATGGTATCTCACTGACTTTTTTTAAAAAAAATTTTATATACTTTCTTATTTCTTGAATGGGATGCACCTTAGAATTGATGGCATGTTGAATTTAGTTTGCAGTGCCTTTTCTTTCTTAACAGCACATAAAATAATCTTTTTTTTTTTTTTTTTTTGGAGAGGTTTTTCACTATAGGGCGCGTGCGCTCGCCAGACAGACAGAGAGAAACATAGAGACAGAAAGCGAGAAATCACCCCTCAGGGGGGATGGTCACGTCGCAATCCCTTCTCCTCCATTCTCCTCTCGAGATCTTGGGCATGTACGCACACGCGCCCGGCGTGAGTTTTAAGCCACCGGGTCCAGGACGCGAACCGCGGTCGACTACGTGGGAGTCCAGCGACATAGCCATTACGCTAACTGCTGGTTCCCATAAAATAATCTTAGAGTTGATGGCAGACTAAATCTAGTGAAATTTCCTGGCTGGGTTAGTCTCTCCGGCCATAACGGGCTGTGTCAATGTTGGTACAGTAAGGCAACAGACACAAGGATCGTAACCAGGTGGGTTTTGACACATAATGAGCATAATGACACAGGGTGAAGATAATGGAGATTGGTAAGAGCTTGAGGGTGCATTGCAAAGAGGTGAATTTGCAAAGAGGTGAATCTAGGCCAAATTTATCTTTATTTTTCTTACCTATGATTTTTTTTTTCTTTTTGAGAGAGATTTTTGCTATAGGGTACATGTGCTTGTTGGAGAGATAGAGACAAAAAGCAAGAAACTACCCCCTGTGAGCATGGCCACACTGCAATCCCCTCTCCTCTACTCTCTTCTCGGGATGTTGGGCATGCACGCACATGTGCCAGCATGAGTTCCAAGCCACCAGGTCCGGGACTCGAAACGTGGCCAACCACGTGGGAGTCCAGAGATGTAACCATTCACCATCTGCTGGTCGTTTTACCTATGATTTCATCATGGCATAAAAATATTTTTCCTGGGACCAGCGGTTAGCATAATGGCTATGTCGCTGGACTCCCATGTAGTTGCTCGCGGTTCGAGTCCCAGACCTGGTGGCTTAAACTCACACCGGGCGCGTGTGCATGCCTGCCCAGGAGAAGAGATTGGAGGAGAAGGGATTACAGCGTGGCCATCTCCCTGGGGGTGTGATTTCTCACTTTCTGTCTCTCCATCTCTCTGTCTTCTGGGCGAGCGCATGCGCCCTAGAGTGGAAAAAACAAACAAACGAACAAAAAAACCTCTCAAAAAATATGTATTTTTCCTAAAATGGAGCTTCCTATGTCTGAAATCATGACTGGGAAAACAAGCAAGAGCAAGAATGGGAGGGCAAAACAAGTAGAAAGAGCCTAAGAGGAGTCATCGAGCCGATACAGACAGTAAGATATGATGTTCACCCTGACACACAGCTGAGCCTCCACATCTCTGCATGCTGCCTGGGGGGACAGTGCTGCCCTCAGTTGAGAACACCTCCACTGAGCTAAAGAAAGGTTGTTGTTGTCGTCCTTGGTTCTTAGGAGGGCTTCCCTCAATGAAATCTGCGTACTTACTTCTGATCTGAAGAGTTGCTCCTAGAGTCTACCAGAGAGGGACAGGTGGAGGAGGGAGTGAGGGTGGCACTGCTGAAACTGGACACAGAGGGATCCCGTCCAATTGGAGAGAGATCAGACAACTGGAAGCAAATAGGACACAGCAAATGAGATTCAGCTAAAAAAAAAAAAGCTGCCCCTGCAGTAGAAAGCTTTGCCAGCCAGTGACACATGTTTATAAATCTTCTGTTTTAGAAAGTTATTAAAAAAACAACTAATATACCATTTGCCAATAAACAGAGTAATTAATTAAATAAATAAATATTTTAAAAAGAAAACAAGCCTATAATTTCTTTTTTTAAAGAATTATTTTATTTATGTATTTACTTATGCTATTATTTTTTCACATGAGTTTTACCAGAGAAAGACAGAGAGAGAGAGGGAGAGCTAGAAAGCAAGCCCCAGGTCTGGGATTCGAACTGCAGTTGGCCATGTGGGAATCCCAGCACCTCAACCACCAAGTCACCTGCTGGGCCCAGCCTATAATTTCTTTTAAAGGTTTTTGCCAAATGGCATATGTGCTGTGGAGAGAGGGGAGTGAGAGACAGACAGACTGACAGACAGTAAGAAATAAAGTGAGAAATCACCCCCAGGAGGATGGCCATGATGCAATCCTGTGTCCTTCATTATCCTCAGGATTTTGGGCACACACGCAAATGCACCCAGCGTGATTTTCAAGTTGCCAGGTCTGGAACTTGAATCACGGTCAGTCATGTGGGAGTCCAGTGCCTTAGCCACTGGGCAACCTGCTGGTCCTACCTACAAATATTTTATGACCTAAGTGCCATGTCTGGAATCAAGACATTTACAAAAGAAGCAAGGCTGGCTTTTTATATTTTATTTATATGATTAATTTTGTTTATATTTACCTTATTCATATTACATTATTTATATTTATATTACATATATTGTATTATATTATATTTTATATTGCTACTGCCCTCATGCGCTACCTTTATGTACATGTGCTAAGCACTTATCACATACCTGGCATGTGCTAAGAATATGGAGAGGGCTTGCCTTCTTGGAGCTTGTATTTTTGTGGAAAAGACAAACAATAAACCACTTTAAGCAAATACTTAAAGATAAAGTGGGGGGAAGGGGTGGCGCTGGACTCCCACGTGGCTGACAGTGATTTGAGTCCCAGAGCTGGTGGTTGGCTTTCTCTCTCACTCTCTCTCTGTCTCTCTTGCTCTGTAACCTCTCCGGTCAAATTTAAATAAATAAATAAATAAATAAATAAAGTTAAATAAAATTCTTTAAAATTTTTTTTAAATAATTATTTCCTTTATTTATCATTATTGTTATTATTATTATTTTTTAAATTTGACCAGAGCAGGACACAGAGAGAGAAAGAGAAAGAGAGGAAGCAAGCTGCCAGGTCCAGGACTCGGACCATAGTCAGCCATGTGGGAGTCCAGCGCTCCCAATCACCATGCCACCTGCTGGCCCCAAGTTAAATAAAATTCTTAAAAAATAAATAAATAAATAAAAGTCCACTCTAAGGAGGCAATATTTAAGCAGAAAAGTGAAAGTGACAAGGAGGCCAATCACGGGGCTATCCTAAAGAAGGCTGTTCTAGGCCAAGGAACACTAAGACCCCCAAGGCAGAAGTGAGTTGGGAGTACTTAAGGGACCACAAAAAGAGCCCCACTGACTGGAATAGAGGGAATGACACAGAAGTCTTTGAAATGTTTACCTCACCTTTTGTTGAAGGCAACAAAACTTTATGCCACCAAGACCCTTAAAGCCTCCTAGCCTCCTGTCATACAGTGACACACTGCTTCCAAAGGATACAGGGAAAGCCAAATGTTTCCCATCTGATAATCACTCTACGAGACACTGAGGAGTACTTCTATATTCAGAAGTCAGTGTACTGACCCTGAAAATTGGGATAAATGCCATTAAAACCTCAAATACAATGTTGTGTCCATCTCTAGCCACTTAAAAGTAGCATCGCATAAGGACAGAAAACCTGAGCTGCTGTGAAGAAACCAGTCACTGGCAAGCTTGATAAAAATTACAGATTTAGAGGCCAGTAGGTGGCATGGTGGTTGGAGCACTGGACTCCCACATGGCCGACAGCAGTTCAAGTCTTGAACTTGGCGGATTGCTGTTTTACTTTCCTTTTCTCTCTGGTGAGCACACATGCCCTGTAGCAAATTAAATATTAATAATGATAAATAAAATTAAATAAATAATTTTTAAGAAATTATAGCTTTGGGGCTGGCCGGTGACGTGGTGGTTGAAGGTGCTGGACACCTACATGGCTGAGCATGGTTCGAGTCCTGGACCTAGTAGCTTGCTTTCTCACCCCCACCCCCACTCTGTCCTTCTCTGGTCAAATTAAAATAAGTAAATAAAGTTAAGTTAAATAATTCTTTCAGAAAAAGACAATGATAGCTTTAATGTGCTCACCTTACAGTCACTGATGCTACCGTGCACCTGGTTGAATTCTCGGTTGAAAGTGTGGGTGAGAAGCTGCAGGCACTAGAGAAGAGAGAGAAGTGTAAGTTAACCTACAACTTCAATGGCTGGCCCAGCACAGCGGCATTAGCAGGAGGGCACCGCTACGCAACACTGAGATTGCACAGGAAGCCTGGTTTGGTCCCTAGCCCAGAATGAACGGTCTAGGAGTGGCTGTACCTTTGGTCCTAGCTAACTACGAAGTCAAAAATACCTCTCTCTTTCCTATGCTCTCTTACTCTCATTAGAAAAAGAAACCTTGGTGGCTAAATGATGCTCTGGATGCAAGGCCGGAAGGGAAATATTTCTAAAACCTACATGGAGCCCAGACAACTTTAGAAACAAAGTATACAGAAAAGTAAGTCTGGAGGACCAGCAGGTGGCTTAGTGGATAAGGTGCTGAACACTCCCACACAGCTGACCACGGTTTGAGTTCCAGACCTGGTGGCTTGCTTTCTCACTTCCCCTCTTTCTCTGTCAAATTAAAAAAAAAAAAAAAGAATAAAGAAAATTTAATAAATAATTTAAAAAAAGAAAGAAAAGTAAGTCTGGTCTATGTCTAATAAAGATGATGAAATAAGTGGATAAAAAAGCCATTCTGGGGACCAGCAGGTGGCATGGTGGTTAAGGCACTGGATGCTTCCACATGGCTGACCACGGTTCAAGTCCTGGATCTGGTGGCTTGCTTTCTCACTTTCCTCTCTCTCTCTCTCTGGTCAAATTAAAATGAATGAATGGGGACCAGTGGTTAGCATAATGGTTGTCACTGGACTCCGATGTAGTCAACTGCAGTTCAAGTCCCGGACCCAGCGGTTTAAACTCACGCCGGGGGCGTGTGCATGCGTGCCCAAGATCCCGAGAGGAGAATGGAGGAGAAGGGATTGCAGCGTGGCCATCCCCCCTGGGGGTGATTTCTCACTTTCTGTCTCTGTCTCTCTCTGTCTGGCAAGCGCACGCGCCCTACAACAAAAACCTCTTACAAAAAAAAACCTTGTCATTTTTGTGTTTCCTTTTAAGCCAGTTGCTCAAACTGTACACCTGGGAGTCATTCTCAATCATCCTTTGCCTTCTCCTGCTACCTCTAGTCATGTTTCCCTTCTTCATCTCCCATAAAAAGCCTTTCTTATTTCTCATTATATTACTAAAATAAAGAGTTCTCTCTTGCTCAGTTTCTCACCACAAATCTATCTTCTTTATTGCAGCCAGAGAAATCTTTCTATACCACATTAATACCTATGTATTTCCACATCACTCCCAGGATGCACTCTAAATATTTCAGTATGGCACCTAAGACCTTTCACTCCATCTCCTGTCCCTCTGCTGCGTGGACTCCCTCTGACTGATTAGGAAGAGCGTTGCAGGCTCCCTCTTGTGCATCCTTATGAGTTCAGTTCAGTTCACAAGTGCCCTTCCATAAAGACCTCTCTCTGGCTCCTGTAGAACCCAGATACACACCTCTATTATATGCTTGTCCCCCTCTAGTCTGTCACCTGTTAAGGGTAGGAATTGGGTTTCATTTGTCCATATTCACAGTGTTAGCACAGGCCTTGAAGCAGAGCCCCTCAAAGAAAGGTACTGAAAATAGACTAGTGCGCAAGAATGAGTCCCAAGAGCCTCAGGGGAAACAGCAGTGAGGAAGGGATTCACACCTTGGTAGCCAGCTCCTTCTCCCTGTCCACCAGGCTTTCGATGTCTGCTGAGTCATAGCCACTGCTCTCGCTGGGTGTGATGGCACTTTCAAAGGTGGTGGTTGAGATCTGAGAGGAGATGCTGGTGGAAGTGCTGAGGGTCCCACTGCTGAGGCTGGGTGATAACGAGTCACTCAGGGATTTGGGGATGCTGTCACCAAGTCTCTCACGAAGCAGCAGGAAATGACGGGTTTTCTCCACCTAGGAAGATCAACACTATTTCCTCAGGAAACACAAACCTCATCAAGACTTTTTCTTTTTTATAAGAGAGGTTTTTGCTATAGGATGGGCATGATTACCGGAGAGACAGAGACAGAGAGACAGAAAGCGAGAAATCACCCCACAGGGGGGATGGCCACGCCACAATCCCTCCTTCTCTATTCTCCTCTTGGGATATTGGGCATGCATGCACATGCTCCCAGCGTAAGCTTGAAGTTGTCAGGTCTGGGAATTGAACCATGGTCCACTACGTGTGAGTCCAGCAACAGAACCATTGCACCATCTGCTGGTCCCAACACATCAAGATTTTTTTTTCCTCTAAATTTTTAAAATTGGTTTAACTTTATGTGTTTATTTATTTCTTTTAATTTGACCAGAAAGGGACAGAGTGAGAGAGAGAGAGAGAAAACAAGCCACCAGGTCTGGGACTTGAACCACAGTTGGCCATGTGGGAGTTCAACACCCTTAACCACCACACCATCTGCCAGGCCCCCAACTCATCGAGATCTTTATAAGCGGGCAGGCAGGTGGTTGGGGCACTGAACTCCCACACAGCCAACCACAGCTTGAGTCCTGGACCTGGTGTCTTGCTTTCTCACTAGCTGTCTGTCTCTCTTTGGTCAAATTAAAATAACAACAACAACAATAATAAATACAATTAAAATAAATAATTCTTTAAAAAAGAAAGCTCTTGGGGCAAGCAGGTGGTGGCGTGGTGGTTGAGGGCGCTGGACTTCCACATGGCCAACCACGGTTCAAGTCCCAGACCTGGCAGTTTGCTTTCCTGCTTTCTCTCTCTCTCTCACTCACTCTGCCCCTCTCTAGTCAAATTAAAATAAATAAACAAATAAATAAAAAGTTAAATAAAATAATTCTTTAAAAAAAGAAAGAAAGCTCTTAATAAGCAAACTATTATGCCTCCACTGTGGCTGATAGAAAACTGCAAAACCCTGATCACATGGAGAAGGTGGGTGTAGATGGACACTTCAGGGTTCTTGCCCAAGAGTTCTTGCATTTGAGCCATGGGTACCTCATGTAGGAGCTCCAGTTTCTCCAATTCCCACTGGTGCTCAAGGATGAGGCTGTCTCCACGTGGTCGCCAGCCTGCTAAGTTCTCTTCTCCCCGCACATATGCCACTGATGTATCCAAGACTTTCCTTCTTCTTCTCTGCATGCCTAAAAAAAGAGGAAGTAATTTTTTTTTTCAGAGAAAAAATAAATTTAATTAAATTTGACCTAAATTAAATCTTAGGTCAAAACAATAATTCTTTTTAATTGCCAGAGAGAGATAAAGAACCCCCAGTGGAGTGTGGTCACAATGTAATTCCTTCTCCATTTTTCCATCCTTCCAGGATTTTTGGCACAAATATGTATGTATTTGATTATACACCCTGCATGTTTTCCTAGATGCCAGGGCCATGATTCAAACTATAATTGGCCACGTGGGATCAGACTCCTTACACTATGCTACAGGGTAAGCCCAAAATTAGTAATACTTTTTAATGATTTTATTTAGCTTTTATTTATTTATTTAACCAGAGAGGGACACAACAAGAGAGTGAGAGAGGGAGAGAGTGCACATGCACGAGAGAGGAAAGCGAGAAAGCAAGCCACCAGGTCCAGGACTCAAACTGTGGTTGACCATGTGGGAGTCCAGTGCCTCTAACTGCCATGTCACCTGCTGGCCCCAAAATTAGTAATTCTTATACATGGCAAACTAGAATAGTTTTGTCTTCAAGGTACTAGGGATTTGTTTATTAATAAAAATGTATGTCTCTTTCTCAAAGCAACTCTGCATTTAAAAAAATTATTTAATTTTATTTATTCATTCATTTATCTTACTTTGGTCAGAGAGAGAGAGAGAGACACACACACACACACACACACACACACACACAGAGGGAAAGTAAGAAAGCAAGTCACCAGGTCCAGGACTCAAACCATGGTTGGCCATGTGGAGTGCCCAGCACCTTAACCACCACACCACCTGCTGGTCCCTGAATTTTTATTTTTAAACTGAGTTTCAGGCCAGCCAGTGGCATGGTGTTTAAGGCAGCTGGATCCCATACGGCCACCAGTGTGGTTTGAGTCATGGACCAAGAGGCTTGAAAAATATACCAGGGGGACCAGCAGTTAGTGTAATGGCTATGTCGCTAGACTCCCACATAGTCGACTGCGGTTCGAGTCCCAGACCCGGTGGCTTAAAACACACCAGGTGTGTGTGCGTGCATGCCCAAGATCCCAAGAAGAGAATGGAGGAGAAGGGATTGCAGCGTGGCCATTCCCCCTGGGGGTGATTTCTCACTTTCTGTCTCTCTGTCTCGTTCTCTCTGGCGAGCGCACGCGCCCTATAGCAAAAACCTCTACAAAAAAAAAGTAAAAAAAAAAAGTCATGATGTGGGACCAGCAGATGGCAAATGTTTATATCACTGGACTCCCATGTAGTCAACTGGGGTTCAAGTCCCAGACCTAGCAATTTTAAACTTATGCAGGGCTCGTGTGTATATGTGCCCCAAATCCCACAGGAGAATGGAGGAGAAGGGATTGTAGCATGGCCATCCCCACTTGGGGGGGAGATTTCTCACTTTTTGTTCCTCTGTCTGTCTCTCTGTCTCTCTGGTGAGTGCACGTGCCCTGTAACAAAAATTTCTCAAAAAAAGAAAAGTCATGCATTTTGTATAGAAAACATATGTCACGACAACCTAATAAAACTGAGGTTCATATCCTTTGATAATTATGACAACTGTGTACTCCAAGAAACTGCTAAGTTACTCTGTTAAAGGCTAAGTATAGATATTTTAAATAATATGTACACTATGATTCAAATACATAAAAATATATCATCTGAAGGAAGTGTAAAGGAACTACACATGCGTGCACACACACACACACACACACACAGCGGATGCCTTTAGCCTCCATCATTTTCTCACTATTTAAAAAGATATGGGGCCAGCAAGAGGCATAGTGGTAAGGCACTGGATTCTCACATGGTAGTAGCTTGAGGATCTCACCAGGCGCGTGTGTGTGCACGCCCAGAATTCCAGGAGGAGAATGGAGGAGAAGGGACTGCAGCGTGGCCAACCTTCCTGGGGAGATGATTCCTCACTTTCCCTCTCACTGACTCTGTCTCTCTCTAGTGAGTGCATGCACCCTATGGCAAAAATCTAAAAAAAAAAAAAAAAAAAAAAGATAGGGGTTTTACATATGAAATACATGTTTCGTTAATTTAAAAAATTCCTTAAGGAATTATCTGAACTCTATAATTAGCTGCCATTGGGACTTGGATTCATACTCAAAGCTGCCTTTTTTTTTTTTTTTTTTTTTTTTTTAAGGTTTTTGCATGAGCACTTGCTAGAGAGAGAGAGAAAAAGAAAGAAGTGAGAAATCCCCTCCTACCCTTGGGGAAATGGCCATGCTGCAATCCCTTCTCCTCCATTCTCCTCTTGGAATTTTGGGCAAGCATGCACAGATACCCAGCGTGATTTTCTTTTCTTTTCTTTTTTTTGGAGAGGTTTTTGCTATAGGGTGCATGTGCTCACCAGAAAGACAGAGAGAGACAAAGAGACAGAAAGCGAGAAATCACCTCCCAGGAGGGATGGCCACGCCGCAATCCCTTCTCCTCCATTCTCCTCTAGGGATCTTGGGCACGCACGCACATGCACCCGGCGTGAGTTCAAGCCACCAGGTCTGCGACTTGAACTACGGTCGGCTACATGGGAGTCCAGCGACATAGCCACTACGCCAACTGCTGGTCCCACCCAGTGTGATTTTTCAAGCTGCCAGGTCCAGGACTCGAACCACAGTCGACCATGTGGGAGTCCGGCACTTTAGTCGCTATGCCATCTGCCAGTCCCTTCAAAGCCTTCTTATTTATAAAAATGGTATCAGTGGATCCTGACTTCCTTTTCATAAGTAGTCAAGCATCACTTGGATACATCATGCTAGGAAACATTTCTCAGGATAACAGAGATACCTTCAGAGAAAGGCACAACTCTGTCATTGTGCAAACATCATAGCATGTACTTCCCACACACAGACGGTACAGCCTACCCCACACCTAGGATACATGGTGTAGCCTACTGCTC